>JAVLUX010000022.1:16331666-17580000 GCA_032164185.1 Moxostoma hubbsi
TTTTACTGGCTCAGCAAATTATCTCTAATGTGATCACACCCAACATCAGAGAGCACCGTTCAGAGTATTGAAATTTTAAATATGTCCTAATAAGCAAGTTTTAGTTACATTTAAATGCTGTTTCGGCTAAAGCAGGTATTTAAATTGTGTGCTGTATAATATGAATATGATGTGTAATATGATATTAAAATAATATGAATGTTTAGATTATATTTTAACTAGTGTTTATGCTGCCTCATCATCAACAAAGCTTGTGCTTGCAAATATGTGTTCAGGTTAAATGAGTAAAACACTTTAAATATGCCCATATTAGAAAATCACCATCTATAATGATTTCTGAAGGATCATGTGACACTGAAGACTGCAGTAATGATGCTGAAAATTCAGCGTTGATCACAAATGCATTTTACAATATATTCAAATAGAAAACTGTTCTTTTAAATTGTAAAAATAGTTCAAAATATCACAGTTTTTACTGTATTTTGGATCAAATAAATGCAGTCTTGGTGAGCAGAATAGACTTCTTTTAAATGGTAGTGTAGGTCTAAAATTAAGTAAAGTCTTTATGTAAAGAAACTGTATAGTCATATTACTTTTAACTTAAAACTTGATTTTGATCATTAAGTCTCCTCACATTCATTCTCTTTCTGTCACATTCCTCATTGATAGGCCCAGGGGAGGGGTCTTTTGTCTCCTCATGTGTGAATTACAATCAGTATTCGTGATCATTCACGCCTCCTCGCATATGACCTTTCTAACACTAAAAGTGTTTTACAAAAGTTCAATTACTATATTGTTTTGTATGAATGAGTGATCAGGATGGTTTTCGCATCATTTTGTAGCAAAAACTCTAGGCTACAAGATCCATTTCTTAAAAGGCTTGTCGACAAATGTTTAGTATGTGCTATATGGCCTTATTTCAATTACGTAAAATTTTAGTTTTTTCTAAACACGCATAAATGTTATTATCTCAAAAATACAAACATGTACACATGTTGCTCACATATTATTGTAGCCCAGTTTGTGTTGAATACAGTGTTATCAGACTTATCAGTACATCACACGCATACCGCTGCTGACCGGAAGCGATTGTTTATAGTTAAAATGTACGTACATTTTTATCTTTTTCACAGCAAATGCAATCATATCACTTTAGAAGACATTAAATTAAGCTCTGGAGTCGTATGGATGACTGTCTGTTCTTTTTGGAGCTTCAAAAGTCTGATCACCATCCACTTGAATTTTAAGGACCTACTGAGCTAAGATATTTATCTATATTTCTTCAAATGTTTTCAGCAGTCAAGTCATACACACCTGGTGTATCATAAGGGTTAGTAAATTATGAGAGAATTAAAATTTTTGTGTCTTAATAGCTGTTTTTCTAGTGCTATTTGAGACATGTTCTTTTAAAGGACTACTGATACGGCATCTTAAAAACGTGACGCTCATAATGTCAGATACTAATACAAAACAGCAAGACATGATGCAGTGGCAAAAGACGTCCAATGTGGAACAATAAAAAAGCCCTGAGTGCTTGAGTACTTGATTTTTTGAGTACTTAAATAGGCAAAATGGACATCCAATCTTAGAAGCTACAGAGATGGCAGTCCACCAAAGCTCATGCATTTATTAATTAATTGCACATGAACATTATGCATTACAATAGTAGTCATGTGTTTTTTGTTTTCTTTTTTCTTTTTGGAGAAATTAGGTTTGCTGCTCATTTTCTCCCTCCCTGTGGTAGGTTGTGAGCTTGCTTGATCTCCTCTGGCCAGCTTATTACTCTGGTCATACAGCGCATTACCCAGGAGAGCACTCCTACTAACCACTTCAAATGAGCTTGGCCCGCTTAATTTCCTTCACGTGTGCTGTGGGCTGTTTATCAGTAAGATATGTTGATTATTGCATTGCGTACAGTTTGATAGTAAAAGTCCCATGGTGAGTCATGCAAAAGAAAATATCTGCTTGTTTGTTGCCAGTTCTGCTCAGAAATGAAGTTGATCATTGATATGACTTCATTGTGGCATTCTCTTGCATGCTCTCACCCACTCTTTCTCTGTTTTGCCTCAGTGAAACTAATAAAGGTTTTAATTGCTGATGGGCCTCATTGAAAGCAGTCTTAATTATACTCTTTTGGGAGTCTCATCACTGATCAGAAAGTACAGCAGTTACAAAGGCCTGTCCTAAAACCAAGCTCTCTAGAACAATAAGCTAAATAGAACACAAAGCAAACTTGCCAACTGCTTTCTCTCGAGAGGGGCTTGAGGGGGACCTGGCACTTGCACTCTACAACACTGCTCCTCCTTTCCTGACAGACTCCCTCCCATAGCCCCTTCAATCACGGCACTGAATTCCTCCTTGATATTCTGTTTTTAGTTTAAAATGTTCAGCTGTGGTCACTCTTGCTGTTTTAACCTATTTGGATTGTTTAGACTGGAACTGGGATGGAGGTCAGGAAGTGGATCAGGTGGGTCCAGGTTTTTTTATTTTGGTTATATTGCATGGGTGCTTATTCAAATGAAGCACAGGTGTGCAGGGTTATTAACAGTGTTTATGATGCATTAATCATTTACACACCCTCCTGTTGTTTTATTGGCTGCTTTTAGATGAACTATAGTGGCAAACACTGTTCACCAGTACCCTCTGTTTTTGGCAAACAGCCTCTCAGCGACTAGTGAAATGCTTATTGTGTGAAGGTAGAAGATATATTATAGAGAGAAGAGCCTGTGAAAATATACAGACTATACAACTGTGTGTGTGTGTATATATATATATGTATATAAAAAAATCTGCGTCCGCACCCAAAATCTACAACTTCACAGCAAAATAATTTGTTGTATCAGATTTGTAGTCTAAATTGAATAAGATGAATAGGCCTAGATGAATATATGGACTTTTGCATTTTCTGCACTGATTTTGAGGGGGACTCTGTGGAATTCTGCTGAAAGGATCTTAGTGAAATTTGTTAAATAGAGTTGAAACTTTTATTGGTTGCTGAAAAACAAAATTAGCCAAAATATTTAATAAACGATCACTCAAGGGGTGGCAGATTACAGAAGACTGGGTTGCAGAAAATAATGCAAGGATAATAAAAAGGCAATAATTCATAATTGTCATATTGCGTTGTCTTCTCTAGGTGCATGTAAAAACAAACATATAGCCAGATTTGCGAACAAATGGCTCCTATTAGCCAGTTCTTTTAATGAATCAGTTGAATCAGTTGAACAAATACCTTGTGAATTCATCAGAGAAATAAGAAATTATTTACCCAAAAATGACAATTCGCTAATCATTTACTCACCCTCGTGCCTTCCCAGATGTGTGACTTACTTTCTTCTGCTGAACACAAACGAAGATTTTTAGAAGAATATTTTAGCTCTGTAGGTCCTCGCAATACAAGTGAATGGTGGGTGACCCAAGATTTTGAAGCTCAAAAAACAACATAGGAGGCATAAGTAATTTATAAGATGCCAGTTGTTAAATCTATATCTTCAGAAGCGATATGATGTGCGGTGAAAAACAGATTAATATTTAAGTCCCTTTTTACTTTAAATGCCCCTCCCAGACCAGGAGGTAGTGATATGCACAAAGAATGAGAATCAAGTGGTATCTTACAGATGGTAGACAAGTAAGGTCACAGTTATAAAACTTAAGACACTAAAGAGACCTTTCTACTGACTCAAAAGAAAGATGCCCAGGGTCCTTGCTCATCTGCGTGAACATGCTTTTGGCATGCTGCATGGAGGCATGAGGACCGCAGATGTATGCCAGGGCAATAAATTGCCATGTCTGTACTGTGAGATGCCTAAGACAGCGCTACAGGGAGATCGGATGGACAGCTGATCATTCTTGCTGTGCCAGTCCATGTGTAACAACACCCGCATAGGATCGTACATCCGAATATCTCACCTGCGGGACAGGTACAGGATGGCAACCTCAACTGCCCTAGTTACACCAGGAATGCACAATCCCTCCATCAGTGCTTTGACTGTCTGCAATAGCCTGAGAGAGGCTGGACTGAGGGCTTGTAGGCCTGTTGTACGGCAGGTCCTTACCAGACATCACCAGCAACAATGTCGCCTATGAGCACAATCCACCTTCCCTGGACCAGACAGAACTGGCAAAAAGTGCTCTTCACTTACGAGTCGTGGTTTTGTCTCACCAGTTGTGATGGTTGGATGGTGTTTATGATGGTACTTATCGTTGAAGGAATGAGCGTTACACCGATGCCTGTACTCTGGAGCGGGATCGATTTAGAGGTGGAGGGTCCGTCATGGTCTGGGGCGGTGTGTCACAGTATCATCAGACTGAGCTTGATGTCATTGCTGTGCGTTACAGGGATGACATCCTCCTCCCTCATGTGGTGGTACCCTTTCTGCAGGCTCATCCTGACATGACCCTCCAGCATTACATTACCACCAGCCATACTGCTCGTTCTGTGTGTGATTTCCTGCAAGACTGGAGTGTCAGTGTTCTGCCATGGCAAGTGAAGAGCCCCAGATCTCAATACCATTGAGCACGTCTGGGACCTGTTGGATCGGAGGGTGAGGGTTTGGGCCATTCCCCTCAGAAATGTCTGGGAACTTGCAAGTGCCTTTGGTGGAAGAGTGGGGTGGCATCTCACAGCTAGAACTGGCAAATCTGGTGCAATCCACGAGGAGGAGATGCACTGCAGTACTTAATGCAGCTGGTGGCCACACCAGATACTGACTGTTACTTTTGATTTTGACCCCCCCCCTTTGTTGAATGACACATTATTCCATTTCTGTTTGTCACATGTCTGTGAAACTTGTTCAGTTTTTGTCTTAGTTGTTGAAACTTTGTTCATGCAAATATTTGCATGAACATATTTACACAGGTTAAGTTTGCTGAAAATAAAAGCGTTAGAAAATGAGTGGACGTTTCTTTTTTTGCTGAGTTTATATCTTCTGAAGACATGGATTTTACCATTTGAGTCTTAAGGAATACTTTTATACTGCCCTTATTTGTTTTTTGCAGCTACAATAAATGGTGAGAATTTTCATTTTTGGGTGAACTATCCCTTTAAATTAGAGAATCAGAGATTGAATTAACATCTTAGTCACTACTGACTTTGATTATTTGAAAATATGTAGTTAAAGATAACCTTCCCAAAAGAGTTTTGTTGTAATAAAACAAGAAATCTGTAGAGAAACAGGCCTGTGGAAATTAACATGCCAGAAAGAGGTTTGTCGTATGAACATGTTATCAGTGTGTGTGAGAACTCTGCTTTGTTCATGTAATATGTGTACACCTGTACAGTTCTGGGCGGGTCAGGGTGTTATTTGCTTGTGTGGAGGTTCTTTGGTTCCTTTTCTGTGGGTTGTGGATGCTGCTCCACCAACCCACATGCTGTGTATTTATACTTCAGATATATAATCCAGATTGCCTCTCCACCTAAGCCAAAGGGGTCGGGCGGCAACTATAAAAGCAACCCTCTCGTTGTTAGTCACTGAATCACTGCTCAATGCCCAGAAGTGGATTAAGTTTGGATAGAATGTGCACTGTTATTATGGCCTTTGAAAAAGGTTGACGATGGTTATTCTCTACACTCTCATATAGTATGATTTCATTTTTTTGTCTGCCATTGGTGAAGCACCAGTAATTGTAGGTGTTCTTACTGATTTGTGCTGAAAAAATGAGAGAAAGATTGAGCTTGTTTAAAAAAATATAATAGAAAGGGGAGAGATTACAACAGAGACAAAAAGTGTTATGATATTACCATGTTTGTTTTAAACTTATTCCATGGTAATGCCATGTTTTTGGACTTGTACCATGGTAATACCATCCTGTTCTTTGAAGTACAATCTGAATGTCAAGTAAATTAATATGATTCTCATTCATTAATATGGCACAGTGTATATCGAAGTCATGGTATCATGATGTTAGGGACATGCATTGTAGTATTTACAATACTACAACCTCAGAGTACCATTTAAATACCACGGTTTATGAATGTTATCTTTCATTTCCATGTTATATATCAAAGTACCACCACAGTACTTTTTTTAAGGAGGAAAAGAAAAAACAATGTAATCACTGGCAAGAGTTCAGTGTTCTTCGCTCAAGCAGGTAAAAAAAAGGGGGAGAAAATGTTATTAAATTAGGTATTGACAAGTTATTCATCTCAGTCCATAGTCCATTTTCTGAAGAAGCTTGGCAAATGCGATCCAAGGTAAAGAGGGTTATGGGTCCAATGAAAGAATGTTCAAAAGCTCTTTTTCTGAAAGTAAACTCCGCATTGGACAAGTAGTTCTGATAGTTTATAGTCTTGAAAAAAGTGTATAACATTCTGAGAATGTCATTCAGCTGACTTTTTCATCTACAGAACAGGATAAGACTAATTTAAGAAAAAAGCATAGATACAGTACTGTGCAAAAGTCTTAGGCACATAAAATGCTTCTCAAAAACAATTGTCTTAAGATGGTTATTTATATTTTCAGCTTTAGTGTGTCAATAGAAAATATACATTTTAGACTCCCAAACATTTCTTTTGCATATAGAATAGAATAGAAGAACAGGGAGCCCTGCAACAGATGGCATTTCCCCCAGAGTGCCCCCCACTGAATATTGAGTCAGTCTGAGATTACGTAAAGAGACAGAAGAAATTGAGACAGCCTAAATAAAAGAAAAAGGTAATTATTTTGTTTTATTCATTTGGTAGGCTAATTTATTTAAATACAGGGAATTTTGCTGTCATTTTTTAAAAAGTAAGCTGAAAAACAATTTATTAGAATTGGGCTATATGTTAGTGTTCCAAAAAAGCAAACTGATGCTTTTCTCCTAGTATTGTGTATTTATTTATTTTTTTTATTTTTATCCACTTTTTCTCCCCAATTTGGAATGCCCAATTCCCACTACTTAGGTCCTTGTGGTGGTGAGATTACTCACCTCAATCCAGGTGGTTGAGAACAAGTCTCGGTTGCCTCCACTTCTGAGACTGTCAATCTTCGCATCTTATCACGTGGCTCGCTTTGCATGACACCGTGGAGATTCCGCAAATGGTGGCTCATTTTATTCTCTGCGATCCAATGATGCCCCATTGAGAGCGAGAACCACTAATCATGACCACGAGGAGGTTTTCCTTTGTGACTCTACCCTCCCTAGCAACTGGGCCAATTTGGTTGCTTAGGAGACCTGACTGGTCTCACTCAGTAAACACTGGATACGAACTTGCAACTCCAGGGGTGGTAGTTATTGTCAATACTCACTACCCAGGTCCCCGTGTATTTATTTCTAATTTAAAACCTCTTTGTGCACAGAATTTTTTATTTATTTTTTTGTATTTACATTTACATTTATGCATTTGGCAGATGCTTTTATCCAAAGCGACTTACAGTGCACTTTTCACAGGGGCAGTCCCCCCAGGAGCAACCTGGAGTTAAGTGCCTTGCTCAAGGACACAATGAGTGGTGGCTGTGGGGATCGAAACCAGCGAGCTTCCGATTAACAGTTTAGTGCTTTCGACCACTACACCACCACCACTCCACATGGGCTAATTCCATGACTGCCATCTATTATATTGAATGGTGTGGAAAAGAAACTTTAGTAAATTAATGGATGGCTACCACAATTAAATTATTCACAAACAGTGGCCACTCATTTGTTCTCCGTGCACTTCTCGATGTGAATGAAGATATTTGTGTTGGTACTCCTGGAAGTGTCATGTTTGCAGCATCAGATCTGTGCAGGTATGCTGTTAAGATCAATCCACAATCACGTACATTAAATTGGCTTTCAAGGATGTATACCTTGTTGTCATGATTAGGACAACGTTTAAAACGTGTTTTTTTTGTTTGTTTGTTTTTTCCGCAAAAAATCCTTGGATGGAAAAGTAGTTACTGTTAAATGAAGACCATTACACACAGACAGCTGCCGTTTCTTTTGGCAGTATTTCTCTGCCGTTTTATACTTCTGGTCCCCACTTTTCTCCTATGTTTTCTCAGTCTTTCCTTTCTTCCTCCTATATTATATAAGAATGGGGTATTGGCTCACTTCAGTCCAGCCTCATTACTGCAATGCCTGGATAGTTACTGAGTCCCAGCATACCAGACAGAACAGCAAGCTTTAGATGTCCATTCCTGAGGCTTAATGAAAGAGAAAAAAGCAGGGAAGAGGTAAAGAATGCTGGTTTTCAGAGATAGAATGCACAATTTTTTGTATTTTGTAGCATTAAGGAAATAAAGATGGCCCAATCGGGTCTGTGCTGCTTTGTCACGGCGTCTTTCGTTTGATGATCACGTATGTGTGTTTATGCGTTGCAAAATTATACATTTGAATGCCTGTGATGTATGAACATTGTTGTCAAATTTTGCTGATTTGAATATATCACTAAGGGAATGTTTTGTCTAGATGACTAACTTGATGAGCTTGTGTTGAAATTGCGTGTATAAATTAGAATGGGTTGGAAATGAGTAATATTTCATATTGAATGCCAGTTGCACTACTACAATACTATATTATAGTAGTTACATAATAGCTTTTTATGTAAAGAAAATTTTAATATAAAATCTAAATGTATTTTCTCAGGCACATTTTTATTGTGGTGGGGACAGTGAAAATATTGGCAGGTCTGGTAAAATCTGAACTTCCAGCCTGACTGGACTAATAGAAAAGTCCTTATTGTTGAGCCCTGGCATATGAGGGTATATCCAAGTTTATTACTACTGTGGAACAAGCATGACATAATAGCTTTTCATGTCTTTTTGATAATTTCCTCACATTCCCATTTCAGAAATTATTTGATTCCTCCACTGCCACATTTCACACTTTCTTTTGCTTGCAACCAAATCTCTAAAAACAGCTGAGAGGGATCAGCTCTATTCAATTTATTATTTCCACAGCACTGTCTTTGGAATAAATTTGGTTCATGCATAAACATGGGAACCTTGAGGATGGTTTAGCAATTATCTGCATCTGCTTATGCATGCGATTAGGAATTTGTACTTTTGGAGTCTCATAGATTGAAACTTTTCCCTTTACAGTGTTGCAGTGGCACGCTCACGAGATGTACCAGCTTTTGGACCAACTATTCCTGAGGAAGCAACATTCCCAAAGTCCACCATCTTTCGAGATTTCTTGCTGGCCAAGGTCATTAATGCTGAAAATGCAGCCCACAAGTCGGACAAGTTCCGCGCCATGGCCACTCGGACAAGGCAGGAGTACTTACGGGACCTGGCTGAACGCCACGTTACGAGCACACCTATTGATCCCTCTGGCAAATTCCCTTTTATTTCTCTGGCACACAAGCGAAAAGAGAAGACACGGCCATATCTTGGTGCAGAAATGCGCAGTCCGGGGGCCATCACCTGGCCTGTTTATGCAGAGGACCATGGGGCTGGAGGAGAACTGGAAGGTCTACTGGCCATTTCCAACGACTTCCTTGTGCTTGTGGACCCAGAGGCCAAGGCTGTAGTCTTCAACTGCACTGTCCGAGATGTTATTGGTTGGACTATGGGAAGCCCTGCTTCCATGAAGATCTACTATGAGCGTGGAGAGTGCATCTCACTGCGCTCCATCAACAACAACACAGAAGACTTCCGTGAGGTTGTCAAACGTTTGGAGGTGAGTTTAGTGTTTGGAGGTGTTGGGACTGACTGAAATCAAGGCTTTCCTGACATATATGAAGAAGTTTAAAGGGATAGTTCAACCGGAAATGGAAATTACAATTACTTATGTACCCTCATGCTGTTCCTTCATGAAACACCAAAGGAGATGTTATGGGAAAAGATGTAATGAAAGTGAATGGTTATTCAGACAAACATTCTACCTAACATCTGCTTTTTTGTTTTATGTTCTTTTGGTTTCATTTTCTGCAAACAACCCCTTAATAATTATGTCACATTTTATAGATTGTCAGATGGATGGTTGGATAGTCAAAGTTTTTTTTTAATTGTTATTAAAATCAGTGTAAATTCAGTCAAACACACAGCATGGGGACGTTTTAACTTGTCTCTTGGTACTAATCATTTTCAGATTGTGCCCCATTGCGATTACAACCAGCAAGCTTTCAGACAAGCTCAAAGTTCTGTTGTTGTAAAGGCTTTAACTTCACGCTTCATGGTATGAATTAATGGGATGTATTAGAAGAGCCTTTGCATAATGGTGCAGTGGCTTAAATGTACTTCTGATACCCATTATGTCACTCTCCAAGAGCTGGATCTGTTGCCATGGTAACTAGTACTCAGTGAACTGATTGTTCATGATCTCTATCAAAGCTATGAAACACGTTAGCAGAGCCTTCTATATACTTTCAAAATGAATAGCCTTGATCTAGGTTTATGTTGTAGGGTAGAATAGCTTGTGATATGCTTTATAAATCCACTCTGACCATGTTAGACTAGATCTTGTATCACTAATAAAGCATGTCTGTATTTGTGGTCTGTTAAAGCTGATGTGTGTAATTGTTTTCTGTGTTAAAATATATCTAATAAAATGCAAGTAATAATATGTTAGTAAGCTATTTGTAGGTTAACATTACCTTAAAAGTGTAATAACACTGTGAATTTGTGATGCTGTCAAAACCTTACTCAACACAGCAACGCTGGCTCTACCAGCGGTGTGAGCTTGCAGCGGGACTATCTGTTTGTACAACCAATGGAAGATGGTGGAATTTTTTTAAACCGATCATTATTTTGTATTATTATTTTGTTTGGTTAGGTGTGCAGAAATTACACACTTCAGCTTCAAAGTGCTAAGTTGCATAACAATGCTTTAGAATCCAGAGAAATTGTGTGTCAAACAAGTCATCAATCTCTTGCCCCTCTCCCCTCTGTCAGCATCTTACTAAAGGCTGTGAAACCAGTGAGATGACCTTGCGGAGGAATGGACTGGGCCAGCTTGGTTTTCATGTTAACTACGAGGGCATTGTGGCAGAGGTGGAGACATACGGTTACGCCTGGCAGGCGGGGCTGAGGCAAGGCAGTCGATTGGTTGAGATTTGCAAGGTGGCTGTGGCAACACTTTCTCACGAACAAATGATAGACCTGCTCCGCACCTCAGTGACTGTGAAAGTTGTGATCATACCACCCCATGAGGATGCCACACCTCGAAGGTATGTTGTGTACTTCTGTGATCCTTGGTGTTAGTCTTTTCTCCTCAACGAATATTGTCAAAGGATCAAGAGAATTCATTTAAAGGGATTGTTCTCCAAAAAATGAAAATTCTCATTATTTATTCACCCTCATGATATCCCAGGTGTGTATGACTTTTTTTCTTCATCACTAGAATGCATTTTGAAGAAAAATAGAAAAATATTTTAGATTAGTAGGTCCTTAAAATGCAAGTGAATGGAGATTTCATATTTGAAGCTCCAAAAATCACAGACAGTCAGCAAAAACTTTTGACACCAGCTGTTAAACATCACTGCAATGTTGTATGATATCAAACATGATATCAGTCTATACATAAACCGTAAATGTACATACAGTAGTGCTATACACAAATTACATGAAACCATGTCCAGATAATCACAAAATAGAAATGTAACATTTCATAAAGTAAATTAAATCAGATTTTTTAACCATTAAAATGTTTTTATTTTTTTATTTTATTAATGCCACAAATAGACAATACAAAGAAATCAACTATAAAAAGATTGCTCAGTAACATAACAGGGGATATATATATATATATATATATATATATATATATATATATATATATATATATATATATATATATATATATATATATATATATATATATATATATATATATATATATATAATAATGTGAAAATTTTAATATTTTTATAACTATAAATTCATGCTTCCGGTCAGGAGTGTTACACGCTTGTGACATAATCGCAGTGGCATTTGAAACATGCGAGAACTGAGTTGGTGACCTATGTAGACTGTGTAATATGCGTATAGGGAGCTGTGGTATTGACATGAGATTACATCTGTATCCATAGCAATGCAAATATGTCACAGGAGAGACCACTTGGACTCCACCCTCTCGTGAAGCATTGGATTATAGTTAAAAAAAAAAAACTTTAATATTGATATTTTTTCGCACCAAAAGTGAGTGTGTCACTTTAGAAGACATTAATTTAACAGCTAGTGTCATACGGATGACGTTTAAGCTGACTGTCTGTGATTTTTGGAGCTTCAAAAATCAGCATTCACTTGCATTTTAAGGACCTACTGAGCTAAGATATTTTTCTATTTTTTCTTCAAATTTGTTCTGGTGAAGAAAGTCATACACACCTGAGATATCATGAGGGTGAATGAATAATGAAAATATTTTATAGGTGAACTATCCCTTTAAACTCATTAGTGACATGGATATGACATATCGTAATTGTATTAAAATGCTTATTTTGTGTGGGGCATCTGCTAGCCATATACTTTATGTAGGCTAGACTTCCAACACAAGCTGAGAAATGTTCCTGAATTACTGTATTGTTGGTTCATACGGTACATCAGTAAATTGAAGACGTTGCCTAAACAATCAACTTTACATTGGCCCTTTCAACAGCATGAAAAATAAAACTGTTGGTCAAATTTTGCATAAATTATGTACAAAGCGAGCAGCAATGTCTGTGATAGGTTAATGCTACACCACTGCGACAATTGCAATTTGACACAACATTAGTAGACCTAAATGGAATGCTGTGATTGAGATTTTATTTAATGGATTAACTGTGCAGCCCAGCATCAGTGTAAAAGGTAGCA
This sequence comes from Moxostoma hubbsi, assembly GCA_032164185.1. Classification (NCBI taxonomy): domain Eukaryota; kingdom Metazoa; phylum Chordata; class Actinopteri; order Cypriniformes; family Catostomidae; genus Moxostoma; species Moxostoma hubbsi. The sequence continues at coordinate 16,344,362 of JAVLUX010000022.1, forward strand.
GTTTTTCATTGTACCTTCTTATATCAACTAATGGTTTGATTTATGTAGTTCTTGAGTGTATCCTGGTGAAAAAGTAGGCACCATTTACTCTTTTCAGATAGAAAAGTAAACCTGTTATTTCAAGTTTTGCAATAACATCACAATACAAAGCATTGCACCTTTGTGCCCACACATGCAAACCAAAATAGATGAGACCGCCTTCCCTTTCTAGGCTTGCCTTCAGACACAGTGCCAGCTGAAAGGTTATTATGATCAGGGCCTAAACAACAATCATCAGACCCAGCTGATTTCTCTTGACTTCTGTGTATTTTTTTATGGTTTGGTGGTGCATTATACCTACCCCTCATAAACCTCCCTTCACCATTTTTGAAAATTTATTTTTCTCTGTCTAAACTGAAAGAGGATATTCCCCTATAGGTTTTATCAGTATTGGACAAATGTAGGTAAACAAATTTACTTTAGGTCTCTGGCTTGATTGAGCTACTAAAGAAGAATAAGTTTGCATAAATAAGTGGTACTTGACCCATGTCCCAACTTATAGTTGCTTTACTGAAAAACCTTCTGGACAGGCACATCATTGTGACTTGTATGTACTGTACTGCCATACAAAGATTTCAGTTCACATCAGTGGTCTATCTCAACTTTTTATACTGCCTAAAAATAAAAAACTACATGGCAAGTAATCTTTCTTTTCCATTTCCTGCCAAGACAAGATGCAAATAGTTTAATCTCCAAGATCTTATGGGCAGTGCGGATAACTCTTATTCTTGGCCTCTATGTCATTGTTGACCACTAACCGCAAGACTCCTCTTCTGGCAGGGGATGTTCAGAGCTGCACCGTATGCCTGTGGTGGAATACAAGGGTAGCAATGAGAGCGGCTCATTTGAGTACAAGTTCCCTTTTCGGAGCAATAACAACAAATGGCAGCGAACCTCGTCCAGTCCACAGCAGTCCCTCACCGCCTCGCCCCAGAGTCACAGCGGAACACCGAACCGGGCCGTCAGCCTAGGGGCCAGCATGGGCAAAACCCTCTCTGCTGAGCGGCCTGAGAGAGCTGCTCAAATACCCCGCAGCGTTTCTAGTGATGGCCGGCCACTGGATTGCAAAAGGTATTTATGATGCATGCCTTAATGTAGTGGAGTTTTGGTGTGGAATCTTTAAATGGATAGTTCATCCAAAAAAGAAAATTCTGTAATAATGTACTCACCCTTATGATGTTGTTCCAAACCTATGTGGCATACTATTGAGGATCACAAAAGGAGTAATTTTAAAGAATGTTCAGTTCGTTTTTTTTCAACAGACTAAAAATAATGGGGACTGGAGCTTGAAGGATAAAAAATGGCACAAAACCATCATAAAATAGTCCACACGTCTCTGAACTATATTCCAAGTCTTCCAGAGATATGCAATAGATTTGTGTGAGCAACAGACCAAATTGTGAAATTTAAGTTATTCACTAAACATCTTGACATCCACCCTTGCTCTCTGTGGCACATTAATGTGTGTGAGTCAAATCTTTTCAATGAATTGGATGATCCAGTTCTCAACCAGTCTGAATGATTAAAAAACTTTGAAAAAAAGACAATCATAGTTGTGTGGAACGACATAACAGTTATTAAAAAATTATAGAATTTTCATATATGGATGAACTATCCCTTAAAGCTTGATATTAAGTTGCTCTTCCCCTCATTTTTGCTTGTTCTTCCTGTCTTCAGTGTAATGTGCTTACATCCCCGTTTATCTGTGTTTGTGTGTATCTCTTTTGCTCTCTCTCTGCCTCTTTCAGGATGTCTCCGGGTTCTGAGAACTATGCCCTGAGCTCCTCTCTCGTGTTGGGCCGCTCGCCGCAAAACCGCAGCTCCCCCAGTAACCTCTCTTGCTCCAGTGACACGGGCTCAGGCAGCTCAGCTCACTGGAGGCAGAAGTCCATGCCTGAGGGGTGAGGCTCTACAAAACAGTGTTTTATATCCTCTTACTGTCTACCACCTCTGCGTTACTTTAATCACCCAGTCAACTCACCGCTTTAATCGTTCAAGCTTTCTCAGAGATTTAAATGTGAATAGTTCACTTAAAAATTTAAATGTAGTCATTTACTGACCCTTGTGTCTTTCCAACCTGTATGACTGACTTCTGTGGAGCCCAAAAGATTGAATATCTTTATCGCTTTTTTCCAGATAATGAAAATGAATGAAGACTGTAGCTCTCCAGCTCCAAAATTACAATAAACGTGGTCCATTTAACAAGTTCGAAAGCATCGATCACTATTTTTTTTAACTGAATGGGAAAAAATGCCCAGTAAATTCTTAAAGTCCTCCTTTTGTGCTCCACAAAAAAAGGAAGTACAGGTTTGAAACGACATAATGGCGAGTAAATGATTTTACATTTCTGAATTGAACTATTCCTTTAATGACATGATGGCTGCGCCATCAATTCCAAATTGATACATATGATTCACAGTGTCTGTATATTTACGTTTGCATTATAGATTTGTGCACAACAGGCACTCTCCACTACCAGCAGAGCGGCAAATGGTGGCAGAAGTTGGGAGCAGCAGCAAGTCGACCCACAGCTGGACCAGAGTGGAAGACGGCTCTGACAGACCACCATCAGGTCAGACCATACTTCATCAGTGATTAATAATTAAATGAAAGGGAAATAAATGGAAGGTGTCTGGGAGTGAGGGGAGGAGCAGATCAATGAAGAAGCACTGCAGGAACAGAGGAATGAATGAATAAGCTAAACAAGACTTTGAACTGAAAGAAAGCGGATATCAGTGGATTGTGTGAAAAAATAAAATAATAATAATTCTTCCTGATATCATTCATAAACCCTCTCAAGATATAATAATGAAATTGTACATTAATGAACTTTACCATCATCTCCTGTAGCCAGTTCTGTATCCAATTTAATTCCATGCTGAAATGCCTTTGTCAAATCTTATTAGAGGTACTAATATTTTTTGACAAAAACATTTCATATTAATGTTATATATTGAGCAATATGAGTATATTGCTCATACATGTATGTTAGGGATTTGAACAGCCTCTTAGTCCCAAGTATTAAGCTCGTCCCATACTGTTTGTGCTATGGACATGAATGATACATCAAATCTAGCAGATTGCTGAGAAGAGATGTGCTATAACTTTTCAAAGTGATCAGACTTATGATTTATACCTGGTTGATGATAACACAGGCCAAAAACACCATAGACTTGCAGTGAAAAAGGGATCTCAAGCTATATGGTGGTGTATTTCCTGGGAACATTGTAGCACCGTCACAAGCACTTGGCACTCTTATTTATAAAAACATAACAAAAAACAAGTAGCTTCTAATATTTCCTCTCTTTTGCTTTGATTAAAAACAAGATGGAAATTAAGCTCTTTTCAACCTCAAAAAAAGTCAGTTCTTATCGCACTCAGTTTGGGAAACATTACTTTTCATTATGGACTTGCTAGAATAAAAACCTATTGCAAACTTCTACTCGGGGCACTTGTTGCCATCCAAGTGGGCTTTGGTGTTTCTATCCCACATTTCCACCTGGCCTTGTCAGCTTCCTTTTTTTGAGGCCACACTTGTTTTTGACGGCAGATCAGCTCGGCCTTCTTACCCTTAACAGCTGTTCATGCGATCCTTTCCTCCCCCTGAATACTTCTCTTTTGTATAACTGTGGCCAACCTAAGACAGTTCGATGGATCAAGCATAGCCTTTGAAAGTAAACTGTGTCCAATGAAAGGCAGAGAACATGAAAGGTGTCTCTGAACAGCAGGCTGTGTATGGGTTCAACAAAGACCGAAATACCTCCTCTTTCTTGCTGGTAAGGTTGTGTAAGCAGGGCTTTGTTTGCTGCTTGCACCCCCCTCCTCTTCTCGCACTCTTCAAGGTCCAAGTATGCTCTGACTCACAGCCACCCCCTTTCTGCGTATTTTTCTTGTTGCTTCTCATCTTTGCTCCCTTCCTCTGCTTCTCCACATGTCTCATGTGCTTGACATGAATATTCTCGATGTAGAGCAACATAGTTTGACCTGCAGTCTTAGGAGCCATTCACCTGAACTAATGTTTTTGCTTCCGTGCCATTTTTCAATGCAAATGTGCACTGACAGATTTTGACTGTTACTCTGTATCTCACTGTTTTTTTTTTCCTTCAGCATCTTGCACCGGAGTAATTCATTCCATTCGTAGCAATGTGTCTTGTTTTTTTTTAGTGCAAGAACACGTTTGTTGTGAATGGCCCCTTATGCTGCTTTCACTTTCTAATACGGTTCTAAAACCTAGTGAGCTGCCTCGCTGCCTACAAAGCCATCTGCCTTCTAAAGCTCCGTTCACATGCAGTGACTATCTCTTGAAGTTGCTAGTCTCTGTACTATAATGCCGCTTGTGAGCATTCGTACTTCTGTCGCTCTAACGTTATTGGTGGACTGCATGTCTGGCCGTTTTTCTTAAAAGATATATTGCCGGAAAAACCAAGATATGATTCTAATATATCAAGGAATTTGTTTTCTAGTTGCTAAAAAAAATTACATTCTGCAGGGGAGAGTGTTTTCATAGGAACTGCTGCAGTGCTCATTGCCTCATATCATTAAAGGAATGTTCCAGGTTCAATACAAGTTAAGCTCAATCGAAAGCATTTGTAGCAAAATATTGATTTCCACAAAAATTATTTCCACTCGCCCCTCCTTTTCTTAAAGCAAAAATCTGAGTGAGGCACTTACAGTGGAAATTAATGGGGGCCAATTTTTAGATGTTAAAATAATCATAGTTTCAAAAGTTTAGCTACAAGACATGAACTATGCGTGTTAACATGAATTTAGTGTGATAAAATCACTTACTAACCTTTTCTATGTGAAGTTATAGTCAATTGTCAACAAAACCATTTTTGTAAAAAATACAATTTAAACAACTTTACAGCTCAAATACTACACAAATTTTAACAGAAGAATGAATTAATTTGCTTTTATAAAATTATAAGCCTCACCCTCGGCCCCCACTTCCATTGTAATTGCCTCACTATAACCCAGATTTTAGATTTATTTAAATTTTTTAAAGAAAAGGAGGGATGCGTGTCAATTAATCTTTGTGGTCATCAACATTTGCTACAAATGCTGTTGATTTGTGCTTAACTGGTATTGAACCCGGAACATTCCTTTAACAAGTTGAATAATCTTTCAATGTACGAATTGAACTCACTCAGACTGTCAACATTTAGTTTTTTCCACACATTTTTATTTTATCCATGTAAATGGTTACAGAGAGGTCATAAAGTACATTATCTCAAAATAGACGGGGGACATGAGCTCGACTGACATCATCTCACCTGTTTGTTGTCACTGCCAAAAGTCACTTCTTATTTTCATTCAGTTAAACTTTTCTTAAATTTCTGAAGTTCCTGGACACGGGCACATCTAGTTGTCAGAGGTCGCTCATGTCACCGGAAGTCACCAGCTCTTCTTGAAAATGAATGAGATCAGATCGAGGCTTAAGGCAGCATCCTAATGGTCATTTGGAATGGTCTGCATAGGGAGCAACTCTGCACGGCACACAAATAGATCTCCTTATGCAAAGTGCACTGAAGACTCAACTTAATTGTTTTGTTTTTTTATACACAAGAGGAACAACATGATACTCTAAAGAGCATAAATTTACATGGCACATACATTTTGGGTAAAATAGGCAGTTTTTAATAATTTTAAAGTATTTTATAAGTACAGTTGAAGTCAGAAGTTTATATACACCTTAGCCAAATGGTAAATGGTCTGCACTTACAGTATATTGCGCCTTTTTTAACCTTAGCGGTATACAAAGTCTAATGTCAATGTAGAATGTCTCATTCATCCATTCACACACACACTCATACATCAATGATGGCAGAGCTGCCATGCAAGGTACTAGCCTGCTACTGGGAGCAACTTGGGGTTCAGTGCTTGCCCAAGGACACTTCGGCATGTGGGCCAGGAATCGAACCGCCAACCCGGTGATTAGTGGACAACCCGCTCTACCACGTAAATACATTTAAACTCAGTTTTTTACAATTTTAAGAATGTGATAGGTCACTCTACTATTATTCTTTAATAATAGAGAGAATGATTTATTTCAGCTTTTATTTCTTTCATCATATTCCCAGTGGGTAAGAAGTTTACATACACTTTGCTAGTATTTGGTAGCATTGCCTTTAAATTGTTTAACTTGGGTCAAACATTTTGGGTAGCCTTCCACGAGCTTCTCACAATAAGTTGCTGGAATTTTGGCCCATTTCTCCAGACAGAACTGGCGAAACTGAGTCATGTTTGTAGGCCTCCTTCCTTCCGTTTTCTATTGGATTGAGGTCAGGGCTTTGTGATGATCACTCCAATACCTTGACTTTGTTGTCCTTAAGCCATTTTGCTACAACTTTGGAGGAATGTTTGGGGTCATTGTCCATTTGGAAGGCCCATTTGCGGCCGAGCTTTAACTTCCTGGCTAGATGTCTTGAGATGTTGCTTCAATATCCACATCATTTTCCATCCTCATGATGCCATCTATTTTGTGAAGTGCACCAGTCCCTACTGCAGCAAGGCACCCCCACAACATGATGCTGCCACCCCCATGCTTCACGGTTGGGATGGTGTTCTTCGGCTTGCAAGCCTCACCCTTTTTCCACCAAGCATAATGATGGTCATTATGGCCAAACAGTAAAATTTTTGTTTCATCATACTAGAGAACATTTCTCCAGAAAGTAAAATCTTTGTCCCCATGTGCACTTTCAAATGTAGTCTGGCTTCTTCCTTGCTGAGCAGCCTTTCAGGTTACGTTGATATACTAGTTTTACTGTGGATATAGATACTTGTCTACCTGTTTCCTCTAGCATCTTCACAAGGCACTTTTCACACCAAACTACGTTCATCTCTAGGAGACAGAATGCGTCTCCTTGAGCTGTATGATGGCTGCGTGGTCCCATGGTGTATATACTTGCATAATATTGTTTGTACAGATGAACGTGGTACCTTCAGGCATTTGGAAATTGCTCCCAAGGATGAACCAGACTTGTTTTCTAAGGTTTGGCTGATTTCTTTTGATTTTTTTTTCCTATGATGTCAATCAAAGTGGCAGTTTAAAGGTAGGCCTTAAAATACATCCACAGGCACACCTCCAATTGATTCCAATCAGAAGCTAATTGCCTAAAGGCTTGACATAATTTTCTAGAATTTTCAAAGCTGCTTAAAGGCACAGTTAACTTGGTGTATTTAAACTTCTGACCCACTGGAATTGTGATATAGTCAATAAACAGTGAAACAATCTGTCTGTAAACAATTGTTGTGAAAATTACTTGTCACCCACCGAATAGGTATCCTAAACAACTTGCTAAAACAACAGTTTACTTATATGAAATATGTGGAATGGTTAAAAAATTTGTTTTAATGACTTGAACCTAAGTGTATGTAAACATCTGACTTCAACTCTATATTTGTCAGTATAGTATTTATTATCAAAATCTCTATGGCTTTGTCTCATTATGTTTATTTGATATCTGTGTGGGTTTTTTTTACTGAGCTTTTCGCAACATTCTTTGATTGCCTTTTCTGCAAATGATACATGTGATGCTGAAAAATGTGACTAAAATTAGCTTATCTTAGGAAGCTGCACAATGTAGTTGCTTACGTTTATATGATTGCCTTTGTGTTGGCAGTGTGCCTATGATGCCTCCATTGGCAGCTCACAAGGTTTTGGAACAGAACATGCATGAGTTTCTTTATTTCTTTCCTTCTTCCCTCTCCTACTTTCTTTCTCTTCTTTCTTTTGCATATTTCTTATTACCCATTTCACCATATTTAGCTTTTCTGACTCTTGTGCTTGAGTGGGCCACCTCTGCACTCTCTTTGACTCCTCCACATGACTTTCTCTCTCTCTCTCTCTCTCTCTCTCTCTCTCTCTCTCTCTCTGAGTCTCAGACAATAATAACAGGGTCCAACCCACACAAAACACATCTGAGCAGTTCGGCATTTGATCTACACTGTAAATGTTACCACATTCCTAGAATTTAACTCCTCTCATGATTGCAGTCGTTTTGTTATGAGCATGAGAGGTCAGTCACCAAATGCTGACCTGTGTCGGTTCTTTCATCAGGGTGGCTTTGAGCAAAGTTGCCTCAATGGGTATTTATTTAAAAAAATGACTTGCTATGAAATTTTGAACCTCAAAAACAAAGTTATTTTCCAAGTTCTTTTTTAGAAATTACGAGCACAAAAAGACCGGTACTTCACAAAGAAATGTATTCCTGTAGTTCTGTTAGAGCATGGCATTAGCAACGCCAGGGGTCTTGAGTTCTGATTCCCAAGGAGAACACATCCTGATGTAATGTCTGGCAAATGCATACATTTAAATGTAAAATAAATATTCCTAAACAAATGTGCATTTGACTCCTTTGTTTAGCTGAAGAAAGGTAGAGGCAGGAAGTGCAGTGTCAAGAGAGGAAGGAAAGCCCTCTCACAAAGCTTGAACGGAATTGCCCCCCTCTGACAAAGCAACGTTGCTGTGGCTCACACATTTATAAACCAGGAAATGGTCCTTTTTTAGTCCAGTAGCTCCCCTAGTTTGAAAAACTGCTATTTTGTTGTGTCTTTTTGTTTAAATCTTGGGTCTGTTTGAACTGTGACACTCAACAGTGTCTGAAAACGTTTTCAAGTCCAAGGATTTCTCCCTCCCTATGTTTATCTCCTGAAGTCTATGTGCCTTAATTGCTTGTGCCGTCTATTTTTGTTATGTTGGCCATTATAGAACACCCTACAATTACAAAATACTTTACACTCAATATCCTTTAATGAAAGAACTGACTCAGGCAATTTAGTTTAAATCAGATTTCTTATGGAATCAAATTGTCTATGACTTCTTTCAAATGGGAGAATATTTCAGAAGAAAAATATATTGTCAGTATCAGCCCATAGGCTTAAGAGTGTGTGTGAAAGAGTACTTTTGGTTATGCTTTTGACATTGCTTGTCTAAATTTCTCAAGTGTGTCTGTTTCCTCCTCGGTGTCATGCTCTCATTTTCAGTACTCAACAGTGTTTTTGCCTGTTAAGTACTGTCCTTTTTTCTAATGCACTGAAAATATTATTCTATCTTCTGTAGATACTCCGGTCACGAAGTCTAGCTCCTCCTACTCAGGCGGCCCACGCATCCAGAGGCAGGAACAGGTCATTCACCTTTCCCCCAAGAAAGGCAGCCAGGTAAGGATCTCAGTTGCTGCATATAACAACTTATTCATCTTAATGGAGCCCCATAAAACCTTTTCATTCAAGGAGCTTTAAGTGGCAACTCTAATGAGCATTGCCATAAAATGCCAAATACATACAAATTTGTTAACACTAAACCAATGCGTCAGACAGAATACCTTAACCACCATTTCTTTGATTACCCATATGGCAGATGGCTGTTATATGATGGTTAAATATTGAGCTCTTACTATTGCTCATATGTAGGATTTAATGTGCCCTGCACTGCTTGTGCTATGAACATGAATACAATTTCAAATCATGTGGCTTGTTGAACCAATGTGCTATTAATTTTCTCAGCAATAAGGCTTATGATTTTTGTCTTCCGGACAATAAAAATGAGCAGAAATGGAAAGCTGGAACTGGCCCTTATCTAGGGACCAGAATATCGCAGAGACTTGAGGGAGGACTTTCGGCCCATAAGCAACCCCCAGGACACTACCATTGGTGCTGGCAAGGGCCACTTTTTCTTCCAAAATGTTTTCATTTTAAGTAAATAAATTATATATATATATATATATATATATATATATATATATATATATATATATATATATATATATATACAGTGAGGAAAATAAGTATTTGAACACCCTGCTATTTTGCAAGTTCTCCCACTTGGAAATCATGGAGGGGTTTGAAATTGTCATCATAGGTGCATGTCCACTGTGAGAGACATAATCTAAAAAAAAAAATCCAGAAATCACAATATATGATTTTTTAACTATTTATTTGTATGATACAGCTGCAAATAAGTATTTGAACACCTGTCTATCAGCTAGAATTCTGACCCTCAAAGACCTGTTAGTCTGCCTTTAAAATGTCCACCTCCACTCCATTTATTATCCTAAATTAGATGCACCTGTTTGAGGTTGTTAGCTGCATAAAGACACCTGTCCACCCCATACAATCAGTAAGAATCCAACTACTAACATGGCCAAGACCAAAGAGCTGTCCAAAGACACTAGAGACAAAATTGTACACCTCCACAAGGCTGGAAAGGGCTACGGGGAAATTGCCAAGCAGCTTGGTGAAAAAAGGTCCACTGTTGGAGCAATCATTAGAAAATGGAAGAAGCTAAACATGACTGTCAATCTCCCTCGGACTGGGGCTCCATGCAAGATCTCACCTCGTGGGGTCTCAATGATCCTAAGAAAGGTGAGAAATCAGCCCAGAACTACACGGGAGGAGCTGGTCAATGACCTGAAAAGAGCTGGGACCACCGTTTCCAAGGTTAATGTTGGTAATACACTAAGATGTCATGGTTTGAAATCATGCATGGCACGGAAGGTTCCCCTGCTTAAACCAGCACATGTCAATGCCCGTCTTAAGTTTGCCAATGACCATTTGGATGATCCAGAGGAGTCATGGGAGAAAGTCATGTGGTCAGATGAGACCAAAATAGAACTTTTTGGTCATAATTCCACTAACCGTGTTTGGAGGAAGAAGAATGATGAGTACCATCCCAAGAACACCATCCCTACTGTGAAGCATGGGGGTGGTAGCATCATGCTTTGGGGGTGTTTTTCTGCACATGGGACAGGGCGACTGCACTGTATTAAGGAGAGGATGACCGGGGCCATGTATTGCGAGATTTTGGGGAACAACCTCCTTCCCTCAGTTAGAGCATTGAAGATGGGTCGAGGCTGGGTCTTCCAACATGACAATGACCCGAAGCACACAGCCAGGATAACCAAGGAGTGGCTCTGTAAGAAGCATATCAAGGTTCTGGCGTGGCCTAGCCAGTCTCCAGACCTAAACCCAATAGAGAATCTTTGGAGGGAGCTCAAACTCCGTGTTTCTCAGCGACAGCCCAGAAACCTGACTGATCTAGAGAAGATCTGTGTGGAGGAGTGGGCCAAAATCCCTCCTGCAGTGTGTGCAAACCTGGTGAAAAACTACAGGAAACGTTTGACCTCTGTAATTGCAAACAAAGGCTACTGTACCAAATATTAACATTGATTTTCTCAGGTGTTCAAATACTTATTTGCAGCTGTATCATACAAATAAATAGTTAAAAAAATCATACATTGTGATTTCTGGATTTTTTTTTTAGATTATGTCTCTCACAGTGGACATGCACCTACGATGACAATTTCAGACCCCTCCATGATTTCTAAGTGGGAGAACTTGCAAAATAACAGGGTGTTAAATACTTATTTTCCTCACTGTGTGTGTGCGCATATATATATATATATATATATATATATATATATATATATATATATATATATATATATATATATATATATATATATATATATATATATATATGCACACACCAATCAGTCACAACTTTAAAATCACCTGCCTAATATTGTGTAGGTCGCACTCATGCCGTCAAAGCGGCACCAACCCGCATCTCGGAATGCTTTTCTTCTCACCACAATTTTACAGAGTGGTTATCTGAGTTACCGTAGACTTTGTCATGTGGCACAATCAATCATCCATGTGATTATCTACTCAGCCATTCGTGTGTCTGCAGTGCATAAAATCATGCAGATATGGTAACATGCTTCTGTTAATGTTCAAATCAACCATCAGAATGGGGAAAAATGGATCAGTGATTTGGACCGTGGCATGATTGTTGGTGCCAGATGGCTGGTTTGAGTATTTCTGTAACTGCTGATCTCATGGGATTTTCACACACAACAGTCTCTAGAATTTACTCAGAATGGTGCCAAAAACATCTAGTGAGAAGCAGTTTTGTGGACGTTAACGCCTTGTTGACGAGAGAGGTCAACAGAGAATGGCCAGATTGGTTTGAACTGACAAAGTCTACAGTAACTCAGATAACCGCTCTGTACAATTGTGGTGATAAAAATAGCACCTCAGAATGCTACACTGAGATGTGGGTTGTCGCTGTTTTGGCAGCACGAGGGGGACCTACACAATATTAGGTAGGTGGTTGTAATGTTGTGGCTGATCAGTGTGTGTCTGTACACTACCGGTCAAAAGTTTTGAAACACTTACTCATTCTTTATTATCATTTTATTTATTTTTTCTCATATTATAGAATAATAGTAAAGTTATCAAAACTATGGAATAACATAAATGGAACTATGGGAATTATGTTGTGACTAAACAGAATCCAAAATAAATCAAAACTTTGTTATATTTTAGCATCTTCAAAGTTTTTGCAGACATGTACTCTTGACATTTTCTCAACCAATTTCTTGAGGTATCACACTGGGATACATTTTAAATGGTATTGAAGGAGTTCCCATCTATGTTGGGCGCTTATTGGCTGACTCGATGATCAGTAGGGGCCATGACATCTGTTGCAGAGCTCCCTGTTCTTCTGTTATAATCTTTAATATTTGCAAAAGTAATGCTTGGGAGTCTAAAAATGTATTTTTATTTTTAACTGTATTTACTTTTCAGTGCCCATTTTCTTTCTCTATCAGTCAGAAGGTCCTTACTCTCACTCCAGCAGTAACACACTCTCCAGCACCACGTCCAGTGGGGGTCACAGTGATGACAAGTGGTATGATCTAGGTGGTGGAGGACTGGGAGAGCAGCCGGATGCAGAGCCAAATGGTCTAGGCGGTGGTGGATACCTGAAGGGCGCTTCAGCAGACAGTGGCATTGATGCCACATCGTACGGCCCCCCTCATGGGAGTCCCAGCACTCTACTGGCTGTGGGAGCTCCTGGGCCACCCAGAGAGCGTGCTCCTTCACCCTGGCACAGCCCCACAGAAGGGGGCCGAAGGGTGCTTGAGAGGTCCCCTCCTGCTGCAGAGTCTCCAGCGTCCCCTGCAGATGGGCCGCCTACAACCCGAAGCCCATCAACTCATCTGCTGGTCCGGGATGGCAGTTCCTACAGTCTGAGCGACATGGCGTCCTATTCCAGGTATGATTTCATTCATTATTGCAACTCCAGGCTCTGTACAGTTTAGTCATTATAAGTGGTGTTAGTAGGCAAGCTTCACTATTACTATTTGCTCATATTCAGGTTAGGAGATTTTAAAACCCCTAACCCTAAGGATTACAATTTGGCACATATCTGTCAAGTTTGTAGAACTAATCTTTGTGTCCATATTTGTTTAATATATTTTTGAGTGGTGTAATCAAGTAATTGGTAACAAAATGCTTCCCTTGCACCTTGAATACTCATGAGTATACACAACTTGATCTTTAGTTTAAAATTGTTTTCAAACATACTTCCTTTTTTTTTTTTTTTTTTTTAAGAATTTCAGAATTAATAAGACTCATTTAGAATTGTTGTTTTTTTTCACCTGTCTCTGGACAGTTACACTAATCTAGATGGTTACTACAAGTTTTTTAAGCCTGGTAAAAAATATAAAAATAACTGAACTCAAAAATTGAAAAGATTTTCATAATAGCAGAGGTGTGTGCAAGTAATTTTAGTTTTGTGTGAAATGTACTTTTTATGTATTTTTAAATAACTTAAGAGATCAGAACAAAACAACTGAGCATTATGTCATTAACCCATTTACAATATTTAAGATGTCCCATAGATTTACATGGAGATGGACTCTTCTGACAGACCACTTAGCAACAACCCAGAACACACTAGCAGTTCCCTAGCAACCACCCAGATCACTGTAGCAACAGCATACCAACACCTTGGCAACCATCCACAACATTCTAGTATTGTGTTGAAAGTTTTGCATGGGATAGCACCTCTCACTTTTAAGAAAATATAAAAATCGAATTAATCGATTAATCGAATTATAGCTGATAAAAATTTGATTTGTCAATACAATTCTTGTCATTAATATCTATAGAGAGGACAGCACTTGATTTAACTACATAATTGTTCACAAATGCCAGTAAGGGATTCCTACTAGTAAGCACTCCAGTGCAAAAAATAGTAAACGGTATGCATGTAAACATGATTTCAATGTGATAAAATCACTTACTAACCTTTTCTGTGTAAACCTAAACATAATTTTACAACTTCGTTGCCATGATGATGAAACGCCACACACCCCTAAACGACCATTAAAATTACAATTTAAACAACTTTACAACTTTACTAAAATAATAGTTTGTTTTAACAGAAGAGTTCATGTAAGTATTAAAAAAAAAAGTGTAAGCTTCACATTTCTGCCTTTTAATCCCTCCAAAAAATTGCCTCCAATCACTTCCATTGTAAGTGCCTCACTGTAAAACAGTTTTTTTTTTCTTTTTTTTTAAGAAATGAAGGGACTAGTTGGAATACATTTTTGTGGTGAACAACATTATGCCACAAATGCTGTTGATTGAGCTTAACTTGTATTAAACCCAGAATATTCCTTTAATTATATGTAACCAAAAGTCTGATCCAGAGAGAATGAATGTTCAGTTTGCAGGTTGCCATTATGTGATGTAATCAAATTGGAACCTTTTCAGCATCGAAGTTCTTGTACTGGTAAATAACATCAAATGTTTTAAAGTTGTGTTCAGGTATATTTTTTTTTTACAGGTTATTTATATACTGAGACAGTCCAGACATGTTTTCCTTTATTTGGCCTTCTCTTAGCACACGCCACTCTGTCAGCCCTGCTGTCCTGAGCTCCAGCCACAGCTCCCCACGAGAAGAGTCTTCCTCAGCAACCTCCTCCTCCTCCTCCTCCCAGAGCTCTGTGTCACCTGGCCCCAAGAGTTTCTATCCTCGTCAGGGAGCCACCAGCAAGTACCTGATTGGCTGGAGGAAACCAGGCAGCACCATCAACTCTGTGGACTTTGGGGACACACGCAAGTAAGTGAAGGAGCTCGGCTGTGGGGATGATGGAGATGTGAAGGGATGATAAAGATATGCATGGAGAGATGTTTGAAATGATGCAGGAATCAGTCTGAAGTATAATTTATGCCCCAGATGTGGTCTTGCAGGAAATTACTATTTCTATATGTGCCAATGGGGTTTTGACAGTAAACTCCCTTGTAGTCATATTTGGTCTATGGAAACTAAGATTTGGTCTGTCCCACTACTTCTGCGTCAGTAAAACGAGTAAGCTGTTTGTCAAGAGATTTCAGCTTTTGTATTTCGCAGTGTCTCTTGACATTTTTACTTGATACATGACTGCCACCATCTGGAAAGGAAGAGAACATTATTACTGGAAATGGAAATATTATTACTTTAAATCTGATGTGCTGGAGATTTGTTTTCTTAATCGAAAATCATTTATTTATGCTTTTTTAATCATTGTTCCAGAAGACCACAGGGTGAAGGGACAGATGGCGGTTCATCTCAGCCCAAGCCTTCTCTCAGAGATCTGCACTCTACTCAAGCTATGTGCAAGTCCACAGTGGAAAAGGACCTGAAGAAACTCAGTGCAACAGACAGTCCCCCATCCAAACAACACAAGGAGAAGGTACATATTCAGCTTTGACATTTGTATAGTACTAGGACATAGACTCCAGCTATCATGAGACACGACATGTGCTACAAGTAAAATTACCACTAGCATCACCAAAAGAATTGCAAAAATACTGTTTTCAACAAACCTTCACAATCTTCCATTTGTCAACAAACATATACAATTACCTAGCACACCATGGTCCTAATAATGTGCTCGACGTGGTCTTCTGCTGTTGTAGCCTATGTTATGCTATTCTGGGCACAACAATTGTACAGAGGGGTTATCTGAGTTACCGTAGACTTTCTGTATTACCATACACATTATGACCATTCTCTGTTGACCTCTCTCTCATCAACAAAGGCGTTTCCGTCCACAGAACTACCGCTCACTGTATGGTTTTTGTTTTTGGCACCATTGTGAGTAAACTCTAGAGACTGTTGTGCGTGAAAATCACAGGAGATCAACAGTTACAGAAATGCTCAAACCAGCCCGTCTGGCACAACAATCATGTCTGAAATAACTGAGATCACATTTTTTCCCCCCATTCTGATGGTTGATGTGAACATTAACTGATGCTCCTGACCCGTATCTTGATGATTTTATGCATTGCACTGTTGTCACACAATTAGCTGATTAGATAATCACATGAATATGTTGGTGTACAGTAGGCATGTAAAGATACACACATTTCACTACACAATATGATACAAAGCCTCACTATATGATATGGTTTGGTTTGATATAGACAAAAAAAAGCTGTGCCCACAAATGTTTAGCTCAATACATATTCAAGGATTCAGCATAAATGTCTTTTATTGTAAATCATAAATCTCACAACAATGTCTGAGATTGAGCTCTATAATAAATTAACAAACGAAACTGCATTTATGTTGTTTGATAGTAATGAGGATTGTTTTTCTTGAGAAAAATACACCGTTTTAAAGCAGCTTTATAGAAAATCATGCCTTAATGTCTTAAAGCCCACAGAGAGTGAGGTAAAGTGACTGTAGTAATGAAAAACTCCTATCAGTGTTATTAAGTGGTGGGGGAAAAAAATAGAGAGAAACCTGTCTTCTGGTTTTAATATATATGTACATACTCCAATATTATTTAGCAGCTTGAGCAAAAACCGGTCAGCACACGTAATTTTTTTTACCCTCTTCCCCCGGTTTCATGTTGCATGTACATTTCCTGCCGTTATTACTGGCTTATAATGTTTGCAAGGGTTGTACTCCTACCTGTTTACATTTCAACGTCAAAACCAGAGAATAATCAGGCTCATGTAATCAAGGGTTTCTTACATTGTCAGAATCTTTCATAAGCTTGTTTTTGTTACTTTTGAGCGTCTTGCTCATTGTCACACTACATGTTGGCTTGGAGAGGTGCAACTTTGCTGCTGCTGTGTTTCTGCATGGCAAATCAACCAATTTGCGCGGTGATGTCGGCATAAATAAAACAACATGTTTGATATACTGTTGCACCTTTGTTTTGGCAAATTTGCTAAGCTTTAATCTAATTGGTGTTTGCCATAGATCTTCTCGCCAATGTACTGTAAGTGTGTAGCTCTGTTTTCCTGTGAGTGCTTAGCTCAGCCTCTCCGGGGAGGAGTGGTTTCTGCAGCTCTTGTTGCGCTGCTTGTTTTTAATTACACTATAATGCGTTTATGTATCGTACTATACGTGTTATTGTATTGTGGGCATCGTATCGTACAATACAATAAGATAGATTTTCTTTTACACCCCTAGTGTACAGGTGTTCATAATAACAGTGTGCTCATAATAACAGTGTGCTCAGTGTTTGTATATCCCACCCCAAACTCACACCATTGGTTGAGCCAATGTAGCTGTGTTGGTCAGGTTAGGATTCTCAAACAGAATGATGTTTGATAGTGCCACAAATACACAGTATAGTTTTCCTTACAAATTAAGCTACTCTAGAATATAACATATTCACTTCACCTTTACATGCAATAACGTCAGCCAGCTGCATCAATGAAGGCAATAATAGATTCCCTTCTTTTTCTTCCCAGCAGTCGTCCTCCTCAGGCCCATCAACCTCAGGGAGGCGTTCTCTACAG
This sequence comes from Moxostoma hubbsi, assembly GCA_032164185.1. Classification (NCBI taxonomy): domain Eukaryota; kingdom Metazoa; phylum Chordata; class Actinopteri; order Cypriniformes; family Catostomidae; genus Moxostoma; species Moxostoma hubbsi. Next base: position 16,361,990 of record JAVLUX010000022.1, read on the forward strand.
CGCACCTTGTCAGATGAGAGTATATATCGGGGTCAGCGGCTGCCATCTCTGGGAGATTCCATTCTGGAGCAGGCTCTTGCCAGCGACGTGCTCTTCAGCTGCTCTACCCTTCCACGATCTCCAACCACCCGTGGCGCCCCATTGCGTAGACCCTCCTACAAAATGGGCATCAAGATGCATGGTGAGAAAAACCATCATGATTGGCTCAGAGCACTGTTACAGGCAGGGTTCCCATGGTCAGCCTTGATATTTCAAGGGAGTTTTAAAAAAACAAACATTTCCAGGCCTTGAAAAGTCTGTAAAAGCCATGGAAGTTTCAATGATGAATATACACATTTATTCTAGTTATGCTGTGCTGTAAAATATTTCACTGGCTAAATATTGCTATGTATAATTAAACTTGCTTGCAAACCATAATGTTGTCTCATCAGTGAGCGAATCATTTATTTTCAATGAATTGGTCAAACTGGTTAACAAATCCATCTGAAGGATTCATTTGTGTATCGATTTCAATTAATGGTTTTTAGAAGTCTTTATCCAGTAATCACAAATGACTGAAATTATCATAAGTGACTGGAAAGGTCATGACAACATAAATTAATGTAATTGGTCACAAAGTGTGGGAACCCTGTACTGGGTGGGACAATGTTTAGAAATATCCTGACAATACAAAATATATAAAAGTCGATAACACTAACGCCTTATATCTATTTTTGATATGTTGTGCACAGCAGCTGTTTGTAAATATTCCAGTATGCCAGTTATATGCCTGTATGCCAAAACTCACTACTCCAAGTTATGAGAGAGCATTGCAATGTTTCTAAATTAAATTAGTTTTATATATATATATATATATATATATATATATATATATATATATATATATATATATATATATATATATATATACATACATACATATATATACATACATACATACATACATACATACATACATACACACAGTTGATATATATACATTTTTATGTTGTGTTAGATCCACAATCTCTAACTGGGCAAAAGCACACACAGACCACCTCATGTTTTCTCATTGGCTATGTGTTAGGTGACTTCTCAGCGTCTGACACGTCTCTAGCAGACCTGCATGAGCGACAGAGGCTGCCTCCACCTGAACTGGGTCTCATGCCCCTTCCAGACACTGACAGTGGCTTGGACTGGACCCACCTTGTGGATGCTGCCAATGCTTTTGAGGGTGAGAGAAGACCACAGCGCAGTGAGCCCATTTCTTTTCTCTCTATCTCTCCTGAGCTGTCACAGCTTTGCACTCCAATTTGTTTGTTTTAAAAAAGGGGTTTTCTGTTTTTGTTTTCTGGTCAACCTGACAACAAATTACTAGTGAAGAACATGAGGTGTGTGCTCTTGTGCTTGTGAATTTTAAGGTTTAAGATAATTAAGGATTTTGAGGATATTGTCAAAGTAATTGTCCACATTAAAGAAGTTTACTCAAAGAAATTAAAAGCACAAAAATTATCACTTGAAATGATTCACATTATCACAATGGAAGACTTGCTCTTTTTTTCAGTGGCCTAGAAAAAGATAACAAAACCCCCTCTAATGTTAAAAGGCTCCAGTTAATGAATAAAAACTGTCAGTGTATATAGTTCAAGACCAATGGGATGCATAAGTGCTAGTCAAACATACAAAATAAATTACTTGACCTTTTAATGATTCAAACATTTGTATTTTTATTCAAACATTTACATTGTTAGTTATGGGTTGTACAGACTAGTCAACCTAATGTATTCAACACTGTCAGCCTGAAGTCGACTAGCTGTTTACCACATGATTTATTGGCATCGGTAGGAAATGGAGCGGGTGTGGAGAATGGTGGCTGTGCACTGAAATAGCAAAGTGGCTCAAATGTAGGCTACTTTAATAAAGATGTTGTCGAATTTGATTCAATTAATGGCCTCAACTAGTTGACCATTAAAAATCATAAGTTGTGCAACCCCAAATATTTGTAGAATTAGAAAATATCTAGAATTTACTGATACTTAAGGATTTAGTGACTTCTGTAATGTAAAGTGAAATGTCACCTTTGGACAGATGTCCTTGGCTTGGAATGTGTGGCTGTGTTATGCTTAAGGCACAGTTTATCATATGGCAAAAACAACCTTCAGCACAGTTTAATTAATGCTATGGTTGTCATCACATTCTCTCTCTCTCTCTCTCTCTCTCTCTCTCCATCACACTTTTTTCATTCTCATCTCAGTCCAGAGAGGATTTATGTTTAGTTCTCAGGACGTCAGTCAGAGAGGAGAGAGTTCACTCAGTCCTCAACACCTAGACCTTCAACCAGTGCCCCACTCCAGACTCTCTCCTAGGTACATTCACCTCCATCTAACGGTTTCTGTTGTGGTCAAACCTTTCTTAACAGCCCAACAAATGCATATTGGATCCTGTTAATCACTGAATATTGAATCACTTTCATTTGGTTTGTTTATGTTGTTGTTTCTTTCACATGGTAATCATTTGTTCTAACACTGGTTTTTATTTTAGTGAGGGGCCTATAAGCTACGGTGGAAAGGTTTCTCAGCTGGAGGCTTTGGTGAAGATGTTACAGGAGGACTTGAAGAAGGTGAGATCTTGATGGTATAATATGTCAAGTATAACTGACCATTGAATTGAAAAAATTCATTGAAAAAATATATGTACACCTGAGATGCTAATGCAGCCACGACAGAGCATACATTTTTAATAACTCAACGGTCCAGTTTACCACTTACACGTGTGTGTATGTATTGTATAATGTCAATATAATGTGTTTATCCTAAGAAGTGGCAGGTTCTCATACCTGAAATGCTCTTGTGTGTAGAACAAAACACAATTTAATAATTGCTTTAAACAGCCACAGCAACTGTTACTGTATCTGGAAAAACAAAAAGATTAAAAAATTTAAAAAAAAAACATGGTGAAAATGGTGTAGAACCCAAAAAAAGCTCAACAAAATAGGAACCACTAAGCTGTGCAGTTAAAGAAAAAAAGCATCTCGAGTTACAGACATTCCAATCAGAATTAAGAATTCAACAATGCCATGGCAATGCAATAAGCCACAAGAGACAGTGGTAAAATGACTGTAATGCCCAGCCATAAGTGACACAAATGTTACAATTAATAATAATGATCAGAATAAGCTATTCTTCCATTTAAGTTGTATAGTTCATAAGTGTAACTGTAGGCTGTTTACAGTTACCAGGCAATGTTGCACATAAATATGGAATGTGCAGTCACAGCTGTGTTTTGTTTAGCATTTTACAGCAGCATCATCATGGCATTGCATGGATCAACCAATCAAACTTTCAAAACAATCAATTTTATTAAAGACTCTTAGACTGTGGCTTTAGATAGAAAAGTTCTAGCTGATTTGTCTGGAATAGTTTGTGTTTATCTATTTGGCTTGTGTTATATTTAAAACCCTAATAACTACTAATTGAGCTCTTGCACTATTTAATGTGTGTGGTCATCTTTTGTCTTATTTTTTTACTTCAGGAAAGGGAAGATAAATTGAAACTGCAGGCACAAATTAAGAGGCTTTGGGAGGACAATCAGAGGCTGCAAGAGGAGTCTCAAAGCTCGGCAGCCAAGCTCAAGAAGTTCACAGAATGGGTCTTTAATACCATCGATCTGAACTGAGTCATTAGCAGAAGACAGGGGAAATCAATGGACTTTCTGAGGACCAGACAGATGTGGGATAGACTTACTCTCACTGCACCATGTGCTACCGGATTAAGAACTAGAACTCAAAATTCAACACATTTTCATTTTCACATTAACATTTCTTCACAAACTGCTAAACATTTTAAGTTTGTTGATGAGGAACCAACACTGACATGACTCGAGGTTGGAGGAGGGCAAAAGAAAAAAAAAATCTTTACTTCTAGTTTGACTCTCCAGATCTCTTGGGACATCATTAGAAGTGCCCAAAGGAGTAACTAGTAACTGTCTGTGATGCCAGCCTCTACCTTCCAGGCTGTTACATTCTTTCCCTCCTGTGCTCTACTAACGACTAGCAACCTGACATTCTGTTTCAGTCATTTGGACAGTGCTACAGCCCAGCCCCATCCAGACCTCAGAGACCCAAGTAGAAGAAAAAAAAAATTGACTCCTCAGCTACATGGCCATATTTCAGCGCATCCTCTATATTTCACCTTGAGCACCAATTTTTGCCATATCGTGAAATTTTGGTTTCACACACTGCCATAGCGAGAGTCATTGTGGTTTTGGAATTTCTGCTTTTTTTCTTGACTGCACCGCTATCAAATTTGTAGAAAGCCTGCCTGCATGCTCTGGCAAATGAATCTACAAAACTCCCTGCTCTTCAGATACCATTTGCATTTCAAAAGAAGAAAAAGAATTTTTTTTTTGAGGTGGCATGAAGTGATCTGCTCACAATGAAGTCAATACTTGTGTTGTGTTGTGGTGTTTCATCTCAACATCAATCAAAGCAATAGCAGGGAGTCTAAATCCTTGGCCTAAATACTAGGCTCTGCAGGACTAAAAGCAAACCATAATGACTCTGGCAATATTCTGCCTTGATTCCTCTTACGCAAAGCTTTCAAGTATGTGGTACAAACACTGGAGATCCTACAGTCTCCAAGAATGCAGATCTGGAATTTAAGGACAAGTCTAAATCTGAGAACAGTTCCGTTATTTATTTAAGTTGTTATGAGTAAATAATTAAGATTATCTTTGCGTGCAGTAGAACAAGACATCTGTGAATACCACTTATTTAGGAAGGGTCTGTCAATAATTTTTTTTAATTTTATTTGTTTTATTAGAGTTCAGCCTGAGCTGCAGTACCTTTAGTTGTGCACGTTGTGGTGCCTTCGTCTGCTATTGTGTTTCTTTAGTGCCATCTAGTGGTGATAAGTGATTGTCTCACTTGATTTCAGTTGTAATCTATTCCAGTTTGTTTACACGTTGCCTATACACACCCATGCAAACAGTAGTGTTGGAAACCTTTCATTTACAGAGTTAACACAATGAAAAGCGGACACATGGGTATTGAATTCAATATCAGGGATGAGAGGAATTTCTTTTCTGAAAAAAGGGATACAAAGTCAGACTCTAATGTAAGAAGAGCATGAGGCTCCTTCAAGAACTGAACCGTTAACAGGAGACACAAATTGGTCTGCATACACACAGAGTAGGTTCTCAGGTGCTGGAGGTTTTTTTTCTTTCAAGCGGCCATCATTGCGTAATGTGTGGAACCAAGAGGAAGATCCAACCAGTGGGATGGTTTAGTTAAGAGCCAGGTTCACTGCCTGGGATCAATAATATTGAACAGCTTGCCCTGTAATCTCAAACCCAGTTATTGCACTTTGCTCTTGCCTGGTTCTCCCATCTGAACGTAGTGGCATTCCTGGACCAGAATAGTCAGTCATCAAAGACTAAACACTCTGCCCTAGTTCTATCACTGAACCAGGAATGTATATTGTATAGATAAAAAAATTCTGGTCAGCAGGGCCTCTTTATACTGTTCAGCAAGCTCTAGCCAATTTTTCAGTACAATGAAGACGTATTTACGTATTATGAAGAAAATGTGCACAATGGATCCGGAGGTAACTTTGATTTGCGCTTGTGTAGCATGCAGCGATGATCGATTCTGTTCTAGGAATCACTAGAAGTATCTCTGAAACTGCCTCCTGATACCTGCAGAGAATGAAAAACTAAGAATGCCAAACATTTTGACTGCAGAACACCGAGAATAACATGCCCAAGTGAATAAGAGATTATTAGTTTCATTTCCGCACTCTAGTTTTCAAGTTTGCTGCTCCAGTACACAGGAGGGTGTAAAAAGAGTATCAAACTTCCTGACTGCTGAAAATATGACTGCTATTTATTCTCTCATCTCTCACCTGCCCTCTGGTTTGGTATTCCTTTTTCCAGCTTTCTTAATCCTTAATCATTTTTAAAACATAAATGGCTTCGTTCTAAAAAATAAAAAAAAAGGTAAAATATTGATGACTGTGTTAATGTGAATTGTTTATTTCTTTTTTCATTCACCCTCTGTTTTCTTATTTTGTTCTTAGTTCCCCCAAATTAAATTTCTTTGCACTGTTTTTGTTTTGTATAAATCTTCTATTGCTATTGGTTTATGGACATGCATAAACATATGGCTCTTGATGTTGTTTCTTGTTTTGTATGCAGTTAATTTGAAAAGAGGCAAGGCTGGGATTGTGCTTCCCTCCTTTTATCTCTTTTATATTGTGTCATTAGACATTACTTCATATATTCTCCCATCTGATCTTTAAAGAATTGTGTTTTAATGATGTGCACATTTTAATGAGGAACATTAAATTACGAAAAGTACTGTTTACATATACTGTTCATCATCTTTGTAAAGTGTAGAGGTTTAAAAAGAGGCAATTTCCAGTGATTCCAATATTAAGGTTTCATAAATAAATAAAAATAAAAAAAACTTGATTTGAGGTGCTGTAATTATTCATGAAATGGCCAAAACAAATGCTGCATGCATGCCGCCACCTCAATGAGGTGTAATCTGCCATTGCTTTCTGAGCCAATAAATTACTTTAAATGCCATAGTTGAATGTCATCCCACGTCTCCTCATGTTTATTTCTGTGATCTATGCCCTTGTTTTATATGTTTGCCTTTTCTTCACCATCATTGTTGTGCTTTTGTGGGAGTGGCTGATTTTTGCCGAGGTAACAGCGAGAATAATTGCACCTTGCAGTAAGTAATCAACAAAGCCTGTCGGAGAGCATGGCTGGATTGCTAAGGGCTCCTAACATCCTCTTGATGATCTGCCTCTGATTGTGGCGTTAACCCTACAATGGCCATGTGCCACTTACTCCCATCTCATGTTAATGTGGCAGTAACTTCCACTGGTATTACTGAATTACTGAATGAAGTCACTATCATATGCTGAAAAAACCTTCTCTTTGTGGAAATGCTAATATTGTTCCAACTTGAAAAACAATGTAAAGGACATCTCTTACCAGTAGCCATCGGTTCTGGCCAGTTGTCTGTGCAGTGAAGTCGCACAACCTTGCTGGAAAGTTTGCTGATATACCAGTGTTTTTTTTTTTTTTTTTTTTTTTTTTTAAGTGAGTGAATGTCAATGATGTTATTATATGCCTCAAACTATTAAAATGGGATATGTAGGAAACTTGAGTGCATAGACCCAGGCTGAAGTGGAATGTCCTCTGCTCTGGAACTTTGGTTGAACAATGCAATGGGGAGCTTTAGTGCTCTTAAAATAAATGTAGAACAAGAAGCAGTATCAAAGGGCTTAGAGCTCTTCCCAAGAGTGCTAGCTGTTGTAAATGCTGTCAAAATCCTGCACAGGTTCCAGCAGACTGGACTCTGGTATTATTTGCTCTAATCATGGAGAAGAATCAGGCCAGAGAAGAACTGTGGAAGAAGCTAGAAGTGTTGTTGTTGATGTATGGGCACATGTGAGCTCAAGTTTCTGGGTGAAATGTCCACCGAGCGGAGCTAAAAACAAGTTGCATTTTTAGTTGTAAATAAAATAACGGAGTGAATATTTGCACTAGGTGTAAATAGCACCTGACACACAGCTCTGCTCTTTGCACTGCAGTAGTCTGGTGCAAACTCCTGGTGCAGGTTTAGAGAAAGGTTTGATCCAGATCAAATTAACCATGGTTTCACTATAGTATTATTGTAGTAGGCATATTTTTGGCAGAAGCAATTAATAATTCTGTTTCTACAATATTGTTTAGTAATATGGTGTAAATGGAGTAACCATGTTTAATTTCATGGTTACTATGATTTTACTACAAAATACCATGGCAATACTATGGATATTGTAGTAAAGCCATAGTTAATTTTTGTAATGGAAGGTTATGGCTAGGTTTAGGGTTATGGGTTGGTGTAGAATGTCTGTGGGACTCTAAATAAACACAATAAACATGCTGCAGTTATGCCCCATAGTGTATGCTATTATAATTAGAGGTGCAAATAGTATCTGTCACTATTTGCTCTTAGTGCAAATAGTATCTATCAGCCTCTGCCGTAATATAATGCAGTCAACACTAATGGATGCAAAACATTTCAGGTTCAAATGCAGAGTGGATGTACAAAGGATGCACGGTTAGAAAAAGTAGGCTGCACTCGTACAGTGCACGTACCCTCTGTTGATAACAAAATTTAAGTCACTCCCACTATACACATGCCTAGCATTCATGTCAAATAAGCCATAAGTGGAGTTAAAGTGTAATTTTGTAGTGAAGATGCAATGCAACCTTTGAGCCGCACTCACCATTGTTTATATGAACACGAGTGCTTCCTGGTTCCGACAGGACCAGAACCTGTGTCTTAGCTTGTTACTTGAGCAACCTCCATCAGTAGCACAAGAGGGAAATGTGTTCAAGCTTGATATTATGTTAAAATGTTTGATGGGGGATGGCACTTGTTAGAAATTTTGCTGAATGGGGTCGATTACAAGGTACATTCACATTTGAAAGGAACATGTCGATTTCCTGTGTGACCATTTTGCATACTACAACTGAGATGGTGCCATATGAAACACTCCTTATCTTTACCTACTCTCATAACTAACACTAACTTCACTCTACTTATCTGTAGTACCCATTGCTTTTGTACAATACCCCGATATCAGCACTGCTAGATTTGAATTTTATACAAGACTTCTTTATTACTTGTGGCACTTGAAGCCAAACATTTAAACTTGTATTCTCGCTACCTGCTCTAATAATTGCCACTTTAACACAACATGTGCCCTTTCCTGCAGGTCTCTTTGGTAAGACGAAACATAAATGCACTGCAAATATAATTGTACTCTTGCAACATATTAGATAATGCACAGTGGCGCATTACTTTCATTAAATGAATATCTCCAGTTTACTGCAAGCAAATGGAAAACACATTTACACCAGATATGCATTCAAAGGAGGATCATATATTGTCTCTATGAAATGGGAAAAATATTTTTTTTTTCTAGACTACTGGAGATAAGGAAACACCTATGTGCATTTCTTGTATCTCACTGGTCTGAATAATTAATCTAACCTAGAGTGGGTGGGTTCCAGATACTGTCACTTTGTGCTGACGTTCATTATGACAGTGTGTATGTGTATACATACCTCTGAGTGAGTGGTTTGGCAGAATGCATTTGTGATTCAGACATGATGACCAATTACTCCTCCCTAATGGCTCCTAATGATATTGATTTCAAGGAAGCAACCATTTGAATGTGCTAATGCCTTTTTTGGAGTATCCATGTTTTGAATCACGGCATGGGGCAAGTTTAATATAGGGTAAGAGTTGTGTTGTTAACATCTAAGACATCTATACATCTAAGAGTATACGATAAAGGACTATTTCTGACACGGATAAATGGCCCTCTACTGGCTGTTCTGTTTACAGTAGAGTACTTGCTATTTGGTCAAGAGCTGATAACAAATATCATCTCTAGAAATATTCTGACTAGCAATATTGTTCTTGAACATCAGCCTCACCATTTATTGTATTGCATGCAGTGCTACTCACTATTCCTCATACTGTAATAGCCAACTTTCTATAGTATATAACTGAGCTTAATTAAATCAATTAACACATTTATGTTTTTACTGTGTTGATGATAGGACTTCCCTAAATCAGCAAAAATGAAAGGCTGTACCAAGGGGGAACTAATATAATGTACAAATTGACAATAAAGCTGTTCAGGTTGTAGTCCAAAAAGCCAGAAGAGAATTAGCATTTGAGCCATAGGTTCCCTCTGCATTTCCCTATTGGTTTTTTATAATGGAAGTTTTGGATCAATGAGTAATAAAAAAGTCTGTGGTAAACATTACTTGCAGATACCTGGGCGTTTAGTTCTATAACATAAATTACATGCAGTCATACCCCAGACTTGAATGGCCGTGTTTTTTAAAAAAAAAAAACTAGCAAGTTGCTAGATAAGGACTACAATGGTTTTCCATTTTCACTCACATGCTTGTGGTATTTGTAGTCCTTACAGATTGAAAACACAGTGGCTTCAAATGTCACATTTGGTGTATGACTGTGTGTAATGTTGTAGAACAAAATGTCTTAGTATCTTAAAATCATGTTTATCAAATTCCAAATTTTATTCTTAAATTGAAAACCGCCACAACTCCGTATGAAATTCTCGAGTCTTCCAAGTTGGCCTACAAATTGACCTCACAGCCCTATTCTAATATATATATATAATATAAATATGTTGCTGTAATGATATCATGATGACCATCTTTGTCTGAGTTATGGTAATGACAATTGGGGGCTAAAATGTGTGTAACTGTCATTAAAAAAATTATGTCACAATGTAAACAAGTATAAAGGCAAAATAAATGTCTTAAGATTCATAAAACTAAATCCAGTATGATCCAGAGTTCTTAAAAAATATATATGAAGGTGCTCTTGAATGAGGAAATAATAATCCAAAAAGGAAAATCAAGGCACACTTCCAGATCAAAAACATATAGTAAAATCTTTTATTGTCAATGGCTATATAACAATAGCTAAAAACAACTGAAAAAAGAAGGCTGCAAACCCATGTGTATCAGCAAAAATGCCTTCCTCAAGGTGCTGCTGCTTCCCATTTGTTTCCTTTTGATTTGGGAGTAAAATATGAACAGGCCATTCTTTAGACCGGTTCCGCGAGACTCATCCATTAGTGTTTATCATGAATATTTCTCCTCATTTTCTGTTCATTGCTCAATTTCCGATCCATGTGATGCTACTGATGGCCAGATAGTTTAAACATATGGGGTCTTGTTCAGACTCCCAGTTTCCCAACTTTGTGTGGCAAAAGGCTCTGCTGTTTTAGTTTTTTTTCTCTCACTATTTCTAAAATATTCCTTTAAAGCCGTCCTATCTGACTGAATTAATTTATTCCATTTTAATTTATGCTTAAATCTAAATCCTGACAGATTTTCCCATTTTAATGCAGCTGTAATTCAGCAAAGTCATAATAAGAGAAATGTGGATATTAGAGATTACTCTCAACTGGATGTTTGTAATCTCATGACACAATTGTTTGCGGCAGCATCACTCTAGCCAATTTATTGTTGCAAAAGCATTTTCTCTCTCTTCATCTCCCATTTTAGCTACATGCTTTAAAACTGCTTGCCAGAAACTACACAGAGGGAGACACTCCACCCCCAAACTCCCACCCTCCCTTCATCCCATACACTCTCACACCCAAACTCCCACCCTCCCTTCATCCCATACACTCTCACACCCAATTGCACACATGCCAGGATCCTCACACTGTACCTGAGCACTTTACTCCTCGCAGCGACCACCCACGCTGGGATCCAGTTAGCGGAGAGAGAGAGAAGGAGGCTGAAGCAGTTCTTCTATCCCACTGCCGCTGCACACCTTATCCTTATTAAGAGTTTCAGCTTCTTTCTCTTCCCTACCACCACCCCATCGTCATATTCACAATCACCGTCTCTTTCCAAGCCAATTAGATCATGAACCTGCGCTTTTCTGGTTGCTAAGGAGGTGAAATCGAGCTCCAAGGAGTGGACGAGGCGGCACTTTGCTACTAAGGTAATGCACTCTTCCAGTTGTGTCGTGTGTATAAGTGCTTTCAAGTCACTGTAAATTTGTACAAATGTCATCTTAAAAAGAATGGTCAATTGTAATGTACTGCGCTGGATTAGAAGTGGCACCCGAAGTGCTGGTGAGTATGAAGTGAATCATCCTGCCATTCCCTGAGCTATGCCGCCTCGCGCTCTCCTTTTCACGCTCCCCGCTGTACGTGCGTGTGCGCGCGTAAGTGTGTGCGAGCTCATACTGTAGCTGGCGCGTGTCTTTCCAGTGACAGGGTTTTTCTGCCTCTATATTCGGCATCGCTCTGCTTTGGACTGCTGAGTGAATTGGGACCTCTATTCATGTGGGGATTGTGCTCCGAAAGCAGCTGTTTGTCTTTTTCAAATAACTGCACACATTTCCAGTGCAATGCGGCGCACTGAAAGCATGCCCACGCACAAATTAATAGCATTTATACATTTGTTCGCTATTAATTTGTTGTTGATCTCCAACAGCTGTTGTGTGAGCGCTCCTCGTGTAAGTGCATAACCGATTCAAGTTTCCCGAAAATAAGTCCACATATGATTCTAAGAGGCTGAGAGAAGATAGTTGTCTATTTTCAGTCTTTCTGGCGTACTCATTCAGTTGATGAACATACACGGAGGCAGACAGCTTAAGAGCTCCCTGAAGAGAGTCTGGTGTGAAGACAAAATGCATTCTCTCTCTCTCTCTCTCTCTCTCTCGTTGTCCTATTTAACAGTCAAAAGTTGAAGTAAAGAACGGAAATTCTCAGTCTTGATACAAACCATCTGGTTAAAGTTCATTAATAAGCGCAAGCCTATTTCCTCGCTCTTGGGTGAGTAGGCCTATTTGTGTCGACAGTGGAGATCGACGTGTAGCCTAAATGTCAACATTCCTGCTCCATTATCTGAAACTGAAAACTGATCTTTCTCCTCTGCTTGTACCTGTGTTGAGGGGTCAAATCGATAAACGAGTGGAGAACGATGTTTATAACATTTGACAGACCAAACATCCATTAAAATATGCCCAAAGCTTCGTTATATTCCAAGAGCAATGATTTCCCGCTGGTTTATTGAGGAAACAATGGACTCTTGTCACTGTCCGTTAAAAAGGGCGCGAAACATCCGTCAGAGTTTAGACAGGTGTGAAGCGTGTAAATGAACATGGTATGATGCACATGGCCCAAACAGATTCCCGAAGACATAGCGCTCTCAAAAGGGAACGCAAAAATTATATTTGCGGTGTTCTCCCATTCACTGCTATAGTCATTTACATTTACCCTGAGTTGGTTTATGCTTGTTTCAAAATACTGTAACACTATATTTTGAGCATGTTAATTTATTTTGGACACCTCACACTAGAGGACCTCGGGTTTTAATAAATCATAAATAACAAATAATATAATAGCCCATTCAAAATGTTAAAATATACCATCTACTCACTGTCCTCCCGCAATAAAAACACGCAGCTTTGAAATATGTAGTCATCATATTGAGTCAATAGGTCAGTGTGTGACGTTTTATCTTCTATTGGTCATGTGTCTTTTCCTCGTACAAATTTGGTTCACAAAACTTGAACTGTAGTGTGCAGTGGAATGTGAAAATTCTGCATTTAGATGTGTTTGAATTGTAGAATGATTGCTTACTGTGAGAATTTTCCCCTTTGCTGTAGTTGTCAAATCTCATGCACACTTGCGCACATTCAATCCTGATTTAAATCCTATCTGTATTCTGTTGCTGTGAAAATAAGCAACACCTATGCCAAACAATATGGCAAATAAAAATGATTTAACACTTTAATTATCAAACCAGATTTTAAAAGAAGGCATTGCTCCATATGTTTTCTCTCATTTGTTCCCCATTAACAGGTATTCTGTAGGATTGTGCTAACTACCCATTCTTTGCTCTCTTTTTTTATGTAATTCATTGTCTGAATATCACATTGGTATCTATTCTGTACTGATTGCTTTCCTTTTTTTCTTTCTCTTCCCCACAGAGACAGAAAGAAAGTGAAACAGATATACCAAGCATGGCTCAAGACCAAGGGGCAGTGGGCATATCCGACCCAAATGATGATTCTCCCAACATGATTGTTTACAGGAAGGTAGTGCTGCATTGCTTTTAAAGCTATGATTTACAGTACGTGTACTTAACATTAGGAGGCTATTTTGGTTGACTGGGAACCCTAGAACATTACATTAATTTTCACTGAATTGCTTCATGGTTTGGTTGCAATCTTTAAAGTCTTCCTTCTTGTCAGCAAGTTATGCTTTAAAGCAAAATGAATTGGGTCAGCAAATATACATACAATAACGGCAGGGCAGACACATGAAACGGCTCAAATGTTGCTCGGTACTTGATTTAAATTTGAATAAGTTTGTGTCTGTTATCCCTTGACATTTACATTTTTTTCAGCTCCTTTGTGTATAGAATATTTTTGTTCCCTCCCTGACCCTCATGGTCACTGGGAGTAAAGAGAAGTGACTCAATATTCTTCACTGAAAAGTTAAATTTTTGATTGGTTGTAGAAAGTTGCCTAGTAATGAACTGTATGTATTAAAGTATCTGCTTGAAAGCATATTTATAACTGTGAAGTCCTCCTCAGTGATGCAAAGCATTTAGGATTGTGCATTTAATAGCCCAACCATGACTTCAAATGGAAACCTCTGCTCCTACATTTAAAGCCATTAACCGTTTCATAGAGTATTAATCAAATATACAGATTTTGAAAATTTCTTAAATGAAGAATAAGTGAAGTAAAGAAACATATTTGCCATGTCAGTTTGCTGTATTTGGAGATGTGCAGCATTTTTTTGATTAATTCTCATCTCTGAGGAGAAGATATCTGTCAGGGAGTGATTATTTTCTTAGGCATTCCAGTAAGAGCACAAGACGAGGTTGCAATCCCCAATGTCTCGATAAAGCCACAGACCCATGATAACTTGATAACAATCCTTTTTTTCTCATTTCACCAGAGCTTTCAGTTGAAACCTTGCTTATTTGCCTTTTTTTTTTTGCATGGCCCGTTAGCCTGGGTCCTCCCACAACCAATCAATGCCTTTTATTGAAAACCAAGTGAAGCATAATTGACGCTAAATGATTTGCCTCCATCTGAGTGGAGGTAATCGGCTCAAGATGGCACAAACATATTGAACCAAACTGCAGTGAGAGTTTAAGTCATTGCCAAATTGCTGTAAAGTCATTGTGCTGGAGAGTGCATCTTTGGATTAAGCCAATAAGAATCAGCTTTTGTGCTAATCACTCTTTGGAGAGTGCCCTTTGTATTTGCTGAGTATATCTAAAGTATATAAAATATTAATTGTGAACAATCAACACTCCAAGACTTTGTAATCTTCAGCATTGATAATATTGCAGTTAAAAAAATACTGTAAAGAATTTTTATACTGTTTTTCCCATATTGCTTTATAAATCTGTTGCAGCACATTTAATATGTTCATGAATTGTTACAAAACAGGTTCGGACTCCAATGATTATGAAAAAAATGAAGTTTTAAAGCCATTTTCAGGATATACAATGCTTTAATATGCACCATCAATGGATCTGAGCACTTCCTGTTATCACCCATGGGGCACTTAAGGATGTGGGTGTGGTTGACAGTGAAAAAGTTCTAGTTTTAAACAGTGAAGGCTTGAGGTGAGATCATCAACGAGACATTGTACCATTGCAATAGTCAATATGTTTATTAAATGATGAGAAAGATGTTGAAAGGAAAATGAAAGGGAAGAAAGGGTCAGATAAATGGGAAGACACATAGAAATAAGAATGCAATGCAAAACGTAGCAGAGAATTTTCCAAAGCCTCCAAAATATCCTTGCGCAGAGAGAAGATATAAGAATCAATTTGCTCATTCAATCAATTCATTTAAGAGTCAATTTATTACAGCTTTCAGTGCATCAATTTAGGGTAGGTATGGAACTTGAATAGAATGGAGGCCGCTGACCTGTAATAAGATGATTTCATTGGTTCTGCTGTTGTGATTGATAGTTGTGATTGGCTGTTTTCTAGTCTGGTAACTTACTACCACACAGGGACTGTAGATAAGCACCAGATGGCTCACAATATGCTCTAGGCACATGGAAGAAGTCCCCAGGGCTTGAGCAAGAGTTCACAGTTAGTGGCATTCTTCTGTGTTACTACGAACATCCAGTCAAGAGTGATGGCATGAAAGTCTATCCTGAAAAATTAGTCCACAGTTCCAAAATCTCTCTCTCTCTCTCTCTCTCTCTCTGTCATGCTGTAACCACTGTAGCCAGATATCACCACTGTGATATCTGGCAGCGCTCTGCTGCGCTCTAACGCTGGATAGAGTTTTCTATAGTCTTTGCATGTGCCTTCTCTCAGCTTTGCTCTGTTTTAGGTGGAGAAATAAGAGAGAAAGGTAAAGTGTGTGAGAATGTGTAAACAGACACAATTAACCTGGATGCGCATCGAGACAGGACTGACTTTGATGAATTCACTCATTAAGGAGAGCATGTAAAGCCCCAAGGGGTGAGCATCATTACCATGTGTGAGAGAGAGAGACAAAGAAAGAGGGAGACTACAGTAGAGAGAGTTCAGTGGGCTGCGGAGACATTTTTCTTCACAATATGCAACTCAGTCAGCCTTTCTGTAGCTCACAACAACCCCAGTGTGTTCTGTTATGGTACATGGACATATACTGTGTTCTTAAGGCATAGAAATAATAGATGTATAGCCACTACAAGCAGGCTAAGATGTAAACTACTGTTACTGATTCCTGGCACAGAAAAGGCTTTGAAAGCAGCTGTATGAAGATATTATTTGTTCTGCAGGTAAAATAAGACTAAATGCCCCTAGGTTCGTCTGTTTCATTGACATCCTTTGACAATTTAAAATATGTACAGAAGTAAATGAGAATCTGACGTGCTTATGAAAATTTCTGTTAAGGCAGAGGAATATTGTTATCTCCCTGTGCCTTTTCTGGCAACCTTTAAGGATTTATTATATGTTAATACATATAAAACAATGAGGCTTAAAAGTCTGTGATCATATTGAAAATCTTGGTATTGAGGCGAGTCACTACGCCACCATGAGGACTTGGGAATTGGGTACATTAACCAATATTAATAAATGCTGTAAAAAAATTTTACCTGTTAGTTTTTGGTACCTAATGCATATATACTAATGTTAAAAAATAGAAACTTATTGTAAAATCAAAAGAGTCCCTTGTTTACATTGAAGCACAAAAGATGCTCTTTTGAACATTCTCAAATCATGCTGGGCCTGGTATAACATGGATCATGAGGTTTTTTGGAGTTCATGCCAGCTCGATTGTATGCTGTCATTCAAGGAAATGGTGGACATACACTGATATATACAGTATAAATCAGTGAGAAGATACAGTACCAAATAATAAGAAATTCTTTGAAGACATAATCATCAAGCCAATTTGCAAACATGCAAAATATAAGAATTTTCACTAGTGGACTTTTGAACCCGTATTTCCAATAATATCCTTTTGGATATTGTTTCTTATAACATTTCCCACCACGGCCTTATCTAGCAAGATATGTGGATTTATTTCACTGCCTTTGCCAAAACTTTCCACTGCCAATGCCCACAAAAAGAGCAATTACAACGAGAAAGCAGTTTTCCCACCGTAAGCCAAGGTGAAAATCATCAAGTCAGAATGATATCTTTTTTTCCTCTCCAATTCTTCCCTCCTTGGCATGCACACACTGAGCTTTCAGCACTTTTCAACTTGATTCTGTGAAAATTGTTGCTTATGATGCTCGAGGGCAATAGTTTATTATAGGAGAAGGGGAGAAAAACATTCTTCACTTGTTAAAGGCAGAGAAGAGAACTAGCTCTATGGGCTCGAGAAGAAGGCAGAAAGTACAATGAGGTTGGACATGGCCTAATGAGTGATGACGAGAAGAGATATTCTTTTGAGTTCTGTACAGGGGAATGGTATATGCACAGCTGAATTAATCAGGAAGAGGGATGGATACAGAGAGACATTTATTTCTCCTGTCACATCTCCTCAAGTGTCACCAGCTCAGTGCTGACCTCAGATGCCCTTTCAATCACTGTCAGTCTCTTTTTGTGCATCCACCTCTTCCAGTCCAGCTCTGTTTGTCTGTTATTTTATGATTGAACATGGTGTTCTTGCATGTTTAACCTTACTTTTATGCTCTTCTAGTTTTACAAACATTTTTCAATTTTAAAATATAAAGGCACAGCAGGTATTGGGCACATCTGTCATACTGTTGTCCTGCATTGGATTGTTGACATAACCTGACCACGTGGCTGATCGCACACTCCAAAACTGTGGCAACACTGTGGTCAAGAAAGAAATGGTGGTATGAAAAAAAAAACTGAAAAAAGGTTGCTGTGCATTCGTATATAAAAAAACAATTCTGACAGATTAAAACTAACCTGAAATTGTAAATAAAAATGTAACTGATGAAATGTTCTAAATTATAATCATTCTTCTCCCAATAAACCATCTTTTGGGGTAGTTCACCCAAAAATTTAAATTCTCTCTTTATTTACTTGCCCTCATGCCATCACAGATGTGTTTGACTTTCTATCTTCTTCAGAACACAAATTACAATTTTTAGAAGAATTTCTCAACTCTGTAGGTCCATACAATGCAAGTGAATGGTGACCAGAAATGTTAATGTGCAAAAATCACAGAAATTCAGCATAAAATAAATCCATAAGACTCCAGTGGTTGTGTGGGTGAGAAACAGATACATATTTAAGTCCTTTTTTTACTATAATTCTCCAGTTTTATTTTCACCTCCTCATTCCTCGTCTTTTGTTTTTTGGCCATTAGCTTTCTTCATGCATATTGCCACCTACTGTTCAGGGCTGGGCAATGGTTGAGTTTTTTTGGTAAATTAAGGACTTAAATGTTGATCTGTTTCTCACACACTTTTTCATATACCTTCAAAATCATGGATTTACCCACTGAAGTCTAAATAAATTATTTTTATGCTGACTCTGTAATTTTTGCAGATTCAAAGTTCTGTTCACCATTCACTTGCATTGTAATGACCAACAGAGCTGAGATATTCTTCTAAGAATCTTAATTTGCTTCATTCTACAGAAGAAAGAAAGTCATACACGTACAGGATGGCATGAGTGTGAGTAAATGATGAGAGACATTTCATTTTTGGGTGAACTATCACATTAAGTATTCCAGGCAGCTTGCTTTAAAACAGATTTCTCAGTCAAGCCTGCCATGAACTAACTACATCAGAACATAACCGGCAGTGAAAGTATAAATTAGCCAGCAAATGTTAGAGTCTGTCATGCTTGGGCATTTGTATCAAATGCAGTTTTACAGCAGAAGATACTGACCAATTTTTTACTCACTTTCATGTTTACAGCAAAGAACAGCTTATGCAATTTCCCTGGGTGCTCATCTAAAGCAAACACAGCAGAATAAGAAACCACTGAAACCTCTGATTATTTTGATTATGGGGAACTGGGCCGGGGATATGCAGACAGCCACAGTTGACCTGTGTAACTGTCTGAACGAATGGAATGTACCCAAAGTGTCTTTTGGGTAAAAAGGGATATTTTGACATATACACCAATTTGTCATATACTGCATGGGTCACTTGGGTTTGCCTTTAATCAGGAATATGGTATAGAGTTAGAGCCATGACCAAAGGAAATTCAAAGTGTATATTCAAATTTTTGTATGTAAATAAAATGTGATTATATTTATCTCAAATGCGGCTCATATTAAACACCATGAGTATAGTTCCTAATAATAGAAGAGGTCTGTCCAACGTTCTAAATAGTTTTTTAAACAGCCTGCTGTTTATGGCCATTGCACATCATAAGGTCTTCAAGTTAGGGTGCTTTCACATTAGCACATTTGGTGTGCACCCGGCATCGAATGACGTCAGAGATCGGTTAGTTTGCGTGATGTGAACGCTGTTTTCCGAGGTGCTCCCGGGTCCGCTTGAAAAGGTGGTCTGTTGTACTGTTCATGTGAACTCCAGTACAGTTCGCTGCTGATATGAACACAATCGTACTAAATCATGGAAGTGAACCACTTATGTTGATGTTAATTTGTGTCTTTGCAGACTCCAGAATGCAATTATTATGGTATATTGCATTACTCCTACCTGCTTGTGTCCGAATACACTGCTTTCAGAGAGCAGTGCTTACAACATATCCGCGTGCTTGCGGCAGACAAATGCTAATATTCATCACATCATTGCACATTCAATGCATCTGGGGGAGACAAACACAAGTGTTTGGGCGCGGCAAGTTTTTGTGGTCAATCCAAAGAGACAAATTTTAATACTTCACTTAACACAGTGATGTCTTTTCGAGTTGTTACCGGACCATGGTTCGGACCCAAAAATATGTACAGAATAATTGACGACGGACTGTTGAATTATTGAAAAATAATGTACACCTGAGGTGGTAATGCTGTCACGACACAGCGGAGTGATCGTTACACCTCAGGTGTGCTTAATTTTTCAATATTTCAATGGGCCGGAGTCAATTATCCCCCTTTACCACAGTTACCACACATTAATACATCGTTCAGGGATTTATCTCTTGACATTTTCTGTTTGTTTTTTTCCCTAAAACGCTCTTGTGAGTGGAACTGCTTTCTTCCGCCACGGATTCAGCGTCTTACTTTGATACAGCTAAAGCCTTCGTTGCTAGTTCGAAGATGTATCTGCACAACAAGTAATGGAGGATAGCGCTGCTTTACTGGGGCAATTACTGGAGTAACAAGTTAGTGCGTTTGTGTGTGTGAGACTTTGTGAGTTTTTTTTTGAGGGATCGAATGAGAGAAGCTCAGAAACTGAGAGATCGCCTGTGGGATTACCTTTATTTGTTGCATCTCTCATCAGATGTAACATCACTTAAAAATCGGCAAGATGTAAGTTTAAGCACTTCTCAGCAGCAGCGCGTGTTGCCATATTTCTGAAGTATACTTTAACGATTGCTTTCAACCCTACTGAGATGTTTGTGACTGACATGATGGCTTTGTTTTTCACTCGCAAGTAAGTGTGTGTGTAATTTATGTGTGTCCACATGTGTGTGAGAGAGCTTAAGAGAGGGTGAGGGTGTTCCCCACAGATATTTCGGATAATATAGAAAACTGTTGTACTGATTGAGTGGATCTAGCTTTGATACAGCTCAAGCCTTCGTTGCTAGTTCGAAAACATCTCTTTAGCACTAGAAACGGAGGGTGTACTGATATTCGGCATTGGAGTAACAAGGTTTTGTGTGTGTGTGTGTGTGTGTGTGAGCGAGAGAGAGGGGTAGCACGGTGCTTTCCACTATATTTGAAGCAGATTAGGGTGAAATACATTGAAACATAAATGTTTCACATATTAAAATTTCGGATAACAGAAACTGTTGTATTGATCACGTCGTGGTGGGTGCGGCTCTATTTGTTGGTTGCGACACGAGTCTCAGTGAGTGTGAGTGTGTGAGTGTATGTAAGTGTGAGGGAGACAAGGGAGGTTTTCAACCGAAATTTAAATAAATGTAGGATATTATAGATATTGTTTGATGTTCTTAACCAATGTCTTTGTTTATATGGTCATTTTGCTGTGGTAGCATGTACGTGTATGTGTGAGACGAAAGTGAAAGAGAGGGAACCCAAGGACGCTTTTTCATCTAAATGAGATCAGGATGCTATTTACAAAGTAACTGTCCACATTCAGTTTTTTATATAAAAAATGCATTAAATAAAGGGGGGAAAAGGGGAATAATTGAGATATATCCATAATAATATTCAAACAACATCACTATTACTAGAGTTTAAACATTCAAACTTGTAAACAATTGGTGTGTGAAATCATGGAGAGGAAATTCTTTTAAAAGGGATATATGCTCTTCTGACAAATCATTCGAAACTAGATGCACTTCAAGGGTGCTTTCACACTTGGTTCGATTGCTTGGACAGAACCCGAGTTCGTTCCCCCCCGCTGGTCTCTATTCACATCTTATACCACGGGTCTGTTGAATACTTGATTCTGATTCGTTGACGGACGTTCTAAAGTAAAATTATTTTTCAAGTAAACACACAGCTATGAAGTAGTTCCAGTCTTAACCGCATAAAGGTTCCATATCACTTCGCCAAATTATTTCAGTTATTTCAAAGCCCTACAGGCTACCACAACAAAATAGCCAATTAAAACTAAGACACTGGTTAAGTGCATTGGATAAGATTGTCTATTATAGATATTGACAAACAATGTCTATAATATCCTAAATGTAAAAGTTAATGTGCCATCTTTTTTGCAAAATTATATTAGGTGGTTATTTGCATGTATGCGGCAGTTCAAAAGTAAAATGTCCACTGTGTGGTGCTAAAAGCAAGTTAAATTTTCTCATGGAACGGATGAGGTTTTTAAAGTTAAGGCTCTCTCCAGTTTTTTTTATTGAGAAAACCTACCTACCTCCCTACCCTAAACCTTTAACCTTAATCTAACCGATGTCTTAAAATGCAAATGAGAAATGAAAAACTCAATTGCTGAAGCAACCACGTAATTTTAGGGTGCTTCCATGACACTTTCGGCACACTAGTTGAGCTTCCACACAATTTGATCATACTGTAACAATGTTGTAAATGTAGGTTACTGGGCTTGAAATTTGGCACTGGTATTTTGCACAATATTAATCATTCCTGCATGTCATCCATAATGCAGGTAATTCCTGCACACTTTTAATCAATTTAAAATTTAGCTGAGAACTGGTAAACCAATCCATACATATAAACAAATCCAATCAATAATCTTCTCTTTGTATCAAACTGTAATTCCAGAATCTGTGCAAATAATCAGCTTTTCTCCATCCCTCTCTTATGCACCTTTCAGCAGCTTGATGAGTTTGGTGTGAGCGGGTGCAGTGAGAGAGCGTGCTGTGTTGCATATTTACTGATCTATGTTACCGATCTATAAACCTATTAATTCGACATGTGAATGACACTGTATAGCATATCTGTAAGCGAGAGGCTACCGCTCCTGTTTATAATCAACAAAGCTGTTAACGTTGCAAGCGCACACCTTTGGAGCGATCTACTTTTTCTGCCTTTCTACTTTTTCTAAAAAATGTTTTATGTCATGGTGGTCCCTCATAAGTTAAAATACAGCACCTTTGACAAAAAGGGCATCAAATTGTCATAAATTAAAATATGTACAATTTTTACTTCAAATTGTTTTAATTACACATTAAACGGCATTAATCAGACTGTGCTTTTTCTTATTATGTGAACAGCAAGAAATTATTTGCCATTCGGTAGACATTCTTTTATCCAGTGTGACTTACAGTATGCTAATTAGAAACCTGCAGTTTCCTGCCCAGCTCAAAAGATCAATGATCACAAAGCAGTGATTTTAATAACTGTCAATTTTCTGGGTCAGACCATGTTTGGATTAAACCTGCAACCTTTAGCAAATCCATTAGACAGTAGTAATAATACTACTAATACAAAAAGTAGTAATAATACTCATAATAACTAATATTAAGTGATTGTATTATGATTATTCATGAATCAACTAAGCAATATCAAACAAGTATACTGAATATCAGCATGTTGTGATTCCGCCATAGCAGCCTTGTGCCTGAGGTAATCAGATTTTTTTTCCATTAATGTTTTCATCAATACACTAAAGCTCTATTGTACAGCAATTTATTTGACCAAAAAATAAAATGTGAATTGTTTTGTTAAAAATGTATTATTCTTTTTTCATTCGATTAAAGCTGCTTCCATTAATCATAAGATTTAATTAAAACATTTAACATGTAAAATTTTAATGGAAAACACAGAATCTGTAAGACTTTATGCAGTTCTTTTAATCATCATTTTCTGTGTAATTTCATCAAAAATCTGAGGTTTTTATTTGTTGCCTAATTACGATTTAGTATGGATACTGAGGTACCAGGGCTGGTTCTGTACCAAAGCCAGAATTCTTGTATAGGAGTAACCCTATTAGACAGTCATCATATCAAATTTGCATTGCTCATTTGCCTCTGCCATGAGAGAGATTGTGACATAAAGCATGATGAACATTTCCGATCTATTCAAGAGGCAACATGGCAAATCATACTCAAATAGTCTTTTTTTAATTACAGGTATAAAAGATGAACAAGGTGGGCAGAAATATACTTTGGGAGCCTCTTGAACCTAATTATATCAGTCAGCCTATTATCATACCACATTCAGCTTTAATTAATTACTGTCATCTACAGTCTCCGCTACAGTAGCCATTTTTGGCTCAGAGCCCCTGAAAGAGGAACAACCAAAGTAAAAAATGTCTATCTCCATATATTGGAAATGAAGGGTGATGATACAATGAGTGGTGATGCTGAGAAGAAATTTGACTGTGAACTATGCATTCTTTTACTGTAGACAGATGGATGCAAAAGGAACACTTAATAGAAAACAGCAGTACAGTAGCTTGATGTGTTCCTCATTACCATTTCACACAAGCAGACAATAAATGGTTGGTGCCCCGTTATTGCATGGTAATGTGTTTTGTATGCGAGTAGGTTTGTCCCTGCATGTTTTTGGGTTGACAGCTTGGTTAATTATTTCATTCAAGCTCTGTTGGACTTGGTATTTAGACAAGTGTTTTTGTTTTGGCATTTAATGGGAAGATTTCTTAGTTGTGTTTTTTTTGTACACTTAAGCAATTTAGCCTAGAATATGACAGAAAACAGTTTGTCATCCTTCAGATGAACAGTAATTGGTTGTTTAGAGTGGCAGGCACATCCATGATTTCGGTATTTAATTTGTGCAACATTTGTGAGTATGTTTTTGCTGCTAATTACCGAAAAGAAACATACCTATACAAAAAATTCGGACAATGCAAGAAAAACCAGTTCACATGCAGATTTGAAATAATCGGGTTATTATCTGCTTTTGATGTAAAAACGTAAAGAGGCATGTGCACAACACTTGTGCACATTAGATAAGGCAGTAAGAACACTGGTAAAGATGTTCACATGCAGAGGGAAATCGAGGTAATGGGCAAAAATCTAGTGCGTTTGGTGGTTTATTCTTAAAGGTAGTTCAGTGAAAAAGTGAAAATTCTCTCATCATTTACTCAAACTCATGTAATCACAAACATGTATGACTTTTGTTTTTCTGCTGAACAAAAACAAAGATTTTTAGAAGAATATCTTAGCTCTGTAGGTCCTCACAATACAAGTCATCAGTGACCAAAAATGTGATGCTGCCTTTATGTGCTTCAAAGTGTTGGACCCTGTTGACTTGCATTGTATGGACCCACATGTGGGTGGTGGAGCACAAATCGTAATCTCTGTTTAACAATATACAGTGCATTCAGGAAGTATTCAGACCCCTTCATTTTCACATTTTGTTATGTTGCAGCTTTATGCTAAAATGCTTTAAAAAAAAAAAAAAAAAAGTCACATCAATCTACCCCATAATGACAAGGCAAAAAAATGATTTTTAACAAATGTACAAATTTATTAAAAAGAAAAAAACTGAACTATCACATTGACAAGATTTTTTAGCTCAATTCGTTTTTTTATCCTGTTTAAATAAAGGTTACAAACTAAGTAATGTTGTTGGTTTTGTGAATTGCTTTCTGAGGTTTGCTACCAAACCTTGCTGTTGAGCTGATGGATGAATTCAATTAAATTCATATTTAATATTGACTCAGATTCCATTATGTGTATTATCATTGCTGTTTTATAGTTATTATAATTAATAGTTGCTTAACAACAACAATTCAGCAAAGAATAAGTAAAAATTCATAGAAATTATTTAAATATGAAGGCAATTGTAGAAATAAATAACATGTACACATATAAATTCAAAATCCTATATATATATGGAATGTGAACGAGAATTTTTTACTTCATAACTTTCCAAGCTGTAGAATTAGCAGGCGCTTAGAATAAAGTTTAGGACAAAAACCATCAGTGTGTTTCTCACTTCGTGCTCCATAGTTTCAGTATCAGAATCTCAAATCAGATCCGAAATTCTGCCTCTGCAGATGGTCAGAACTCCACCCAGCCGCCATGTGACACTGCCGTTTGTCAATCGGTAACATTTGTTAGATGCAGTGAAAAGGCAGCTGCAGTCCAGTAAGATGAAAGAAAGTTATCTGCATAAATGTAATGAGTACTTTCCAAGTTTAAATAAAATTTTAAGATGTAAAAAAGTAAAACAAATTTCTTTGGAAATGTAATTAAGTAAAAGTACTCCATATAAATTTCACTCAAGTACAAATCCCCCCAAAAATGCTTAAGTAGAAAACGTTAAGTATTTTTACTCAATTACTTTACACCCCTGGCTCTAGGAAGTGTCCTGGTTTTTCCAAACTTCTTCCATTTAAGAATTATGGAGTTCACTGTGCTCTTGGGAACCTTCAATGCAGCCTACATTTTTTTGTAGCCTTCGCCAGGTCTATGCATCGACACAATCCTGTCTCTGAGCACTGCAGGCAGTTCCTTTGACCTCATGGCTTTGATGTGAATTTTCAGCTGTGAGACCATATATAGACAGGTGGGTGCCTTGCCAAATCATGTCCAGTCAATTGAATTTTCCACAGGTGACTCAAATCAAAGTGTAGGAACATCTCAAAAATGATCCAGAGAAATAGGATGTACCTGATCTAAATTTCAAGTGTCATAGCAAAGGGTCAGTTTGTGCTCTGCCATTATGGGGTATGGAGTGTAGATTGATGCGAAAACAAAAATAAAATAATTTAAAGCATTTAGCATAAGGCTGCTGTATAACAATATGTGAAAACAATTAAGGGGTCTGAATACTTGCTGAATGCACTGTATCAAAACAATTTATACTGGCACAGACAAGCTGCATAACCGATAGCATTACTTTTTGATTCATTAAGTAAGAAAATGTATAGTTAGTCTGATTAATTATTGAACCATATGAAAAGAAAACTACCTCTTTGGCCTAATATTAAAATTAGTATGAAAATCAGCATCTGTTCTTCTAATTCTGTGTCTGAACACCAAAGACTGAGGTTTTCAATACTTTCCAATACAATACAGGCTTTGGTGTTCAGACACAGCTTTAGAAGAACAGATGCTGATATTGCCACCGTACACAGTTTTATCTGGACAATCCACTTTTGTGTTCATTAACATACTGCTGTACAGACTTTATTGTATGCTGAAATAATCAGATCATTTGCAGTTAAAAAGAGCCAGAGCCCCACTTTCCAAGGTGTTATTTCACAAGCATAATGAGGGCGGCCATTTCAAAGGAAGCCATTCCATGAAAATGACATGAAGAACTATTCATACTGTGGGAGTGCACAGACCACTCCTTGTGAATCAGTTATGAGCCAGGCCTGACACATAAGGTGTAAAGGTTTGGACCTCGAAGGCTATTTAGAACAATAGAAAGATACACCTGTACTTACAATGCATCTTTTAAAAGAACACATTTTTATTTTTTATTAATGCTTACAATACTTTTACAACCATAGCCAGGAGGTATATTAAAACAAACAACAACAAAAAAGAAAAAGGAAAAAAAATAAACAGTTTAAATAAAATCAAAAGAACACCCGTATGCCTCAGCATGCATTTATGCATTGTCTAAAATGGAAGCCCACACATATTTAAAGGGGTCATGACATACTCTTTTTTTTATTTTTATAATTGTATTATCTTCCCTGAGGTCCACTGATAATGTTAGTAAAGTTTTTTTTTGCACCAAATCCATATTTTAGTAAAATATTATAATTTTCCACCATGTCTCTGGCACTCTGACTGAAATGCTCGGTTTTGGCCTAAGCTCCTCCTTTAAAATTCAACTTAAATGCCCACTGTTATGATTGGCTAACATCATTCAGCACCTCTAATACAGCCATATTCGAAACTGAATCAGAAGAGAATTAACAAGCTTCTTTATTATAAAATGAACAACATTATATAATTGTTATAAAACTAAAATTTCAGGGTTTACACATAACACACATCCAACACATTTCATACGAATGTATTAAACTGCTCAAGTACATCAGTACATAAACTCAAACAGTCCTGACATTTGAAAATATTCATAAATGAAACTGTTTACTCACGGTTTTGCGATCGGGTCCAATAGTGTTTTTTTACTGGCACATCCTTCAATAACAGTTCCTTTGCAAAGCTTGAATCGTATTATGACTGGTTCACAAGCAATTGATGCTGATATGAGCTGAAAAAACAATCCATGCTGAATCCATGCTGAAAAAACACTGAAGACACATCCACATGACAAACATGCATATTCCAAAGCATGAAGACTGACACACAAACAGTCTCTCCTACACTGAGGCGCACATTGCCGGAAACGCATCAAAACGGTCAAAGGCGTCCATCTAGTGCATGTTTACATACATCAACAATTAAAAATAGCACTGATGGGCACAAGAACCAGGTTTTTTTTTTTATCAAAACAGCAAGAGGCAGAGCAGCTGAATGAAAGAGAATGGCGTATCCTTTTCAGAGTTGTAACTTCACACCATGTCTTTTAAAAGTGGCACGAGATAAATGACAACAAAGACGTCTGTGTTGTGTTTGTTTATATACAAAAATTATTTAAATAGAGTTCCTTGGGCTGTCCTTCTCTCTCTCTCTCTCTCTGCTTACGAACTGAGCACCAATGGGCAGTCCATAGGTACAATGATGTAAATTAGGTGTTGATGTTTTTGCTGGTCATGAATTAATGGGCCCCCTAGTGACACAGGGAAGTTGTGGAAGTACAGAACGAGGCGTTTTTGCAGCTTGGTTTTATTAAATTCTTTTATTGCATTGGGGATTACGTTTTCAGTTCTGAAACTCACAAACATTACTTTTGCAAATAGAAAAGATTACAATATAAGAACAGGGTGCTCTGCAAGAGATGGCATTGCACCCACAGAGCCCCCCCCCCCCCCCCCCCCCCACTGAACATTGAGTCAGTCATAAAGAGACAGAAGTAATTGAGACAGCCTAAATAGATAGAAGAACTGTGGTGAATTCTCTAAGAAGCTTGGAACATTCTATCTCCCAACAACCAAGAAAAACTGTGTCCAGGTGTAACTAGGAGAATTGGGACTGTTTTAAAGGCAAGGGTGGTCACACCAAATATTGATTTAGCGTTTTTATGTTTACTGGACATTGTATGATGTTAATTGATAAATGAAAACTATTTATGGCATTATTTTTGAGGACATCCTTACTATGCAACATTTTTCACAAGTGACTAATACTTTTGCCCAGTACTGTATAAAAAATAACACATTAAAAATTGCCAAAACACAAGTAATTATACCCCCGACCTTTATGTAAATTCTGTCATCAGGAATGTTCCTACAGTACCATTGGAACAATTTAAGCTTGACTTGCCACCTTGATGTTTTCAAGTAGTACTCACTGCAGAGCAAGCTCCCCCTCCCTAGACATCCAGTGAGGAGGAGCTACAATGTAAGCTCCTCCTCTCTTGACCTAGTCTAGCTCCACCTCTATGGATCTAGTGAAGCGCCACTCATTTCGCCACCTAATGGTTGTTAACGTTAATGCAAGATCATCATCAGATCGAACTTAACCTAATGAGGATTTGTTTTATTTTTGATGCGCAAAGATTAGGTCAAAGTATCATGATTTCATGATTTTTCGGCATTGTTTCTATGACGAACAGCATGACTAGACTATCTGTGCACCCCTGATTTATTTTTTATTTTCCATCGTATTAAGGCTATTTGTTAATTTATCTCAATTAAATTAATGTAGTAAATTATGCTCCTTATATGCTATTTGCTTTTAAACGCGGGAACTGAGTTGCCCTTGGATGTGTGATACAAAAATAAAATGATCACTGTAACGGGGTTCACAAGACTGACGAGGAGGGTGGACACAGAGACAGGGGCGTAACTCAAAAGGTAAGCTTTTAATTAATATTTAGAGGACAGTTGAACATAAAACAATCTATACAGGGCGCTCTCTCTCTCAAGGCCAACACTGGACTGGCATTTCTCTGACTGTAACTGGCGGTGCTGTGGCTCTTTTATGCCGCTCTCCCCGTGCTTACTGAAATTAGAGACAGGTGTTAGACATAATTCAGCTCAGGTGCAAGCGCCCTTACCGCTTTCCCTCCCCGGACGGGCGCTTGACCACGCCCCCGCTGCCACATACCCCCACCGCCCGACTCAGGCCGGGGCGCCATCCGGCCTGCCTACCACTCCCCCCCCATTTCTGGAAAGGAAGTCGGCGACAGCCATCTGCACCCCCGGTCTGTGGACCACCTCGAACTTAAAAGGCTGGAGAGCCAGATACCAACGGGTGATCCGGGCGTTAGTATCCTTCATGCGGTGGAGCCACTGCAGTGGGGCATGATCCGAGCAGAGAGTGAAGGCCCGCCCCAGCAGGTAGTAGCGGAGTGTGAGGACCGCCCACTTGATGGCCAAACACTCCTCCTCTATAGTGCTCCTCCTCTGTACTTCGTTTCCCTCAAGGAGAGCTTCCTGCTGATGTACAGCACCGGGCGCTCCTCCCCCTCCACCACCTGCGAGAGTACGGCCCCCAGCCCCCTGTCTGAAGCGTCCGTCTGTAATAAGAAAGGGAGAGAGAAGTTAGGCGAATACAAGAGCGGCCCTCCACAAAGTGCGGCTTTAACTTGTGTAAATGCCTGTTGGCACTGCTCCGACCATTGGACCGGATCTGGAGCCCCCTTTTTAGTGAGGTCAGTCAGCGGGCTGGTGACATCCGAATAATTAGGGACAAATCTTCTATAATAGCCAGCCAGCCCCAGGAACTGCCTCACCCCCTTTTTGGTCTTAGGTCTAGGGCAAGTCGCAATCGCCGCGGTCTTATCAATTTGGGGACGCACCTGGCCATGACCCAAGTGGAACCCCAGATACCGTACCTCCACACACCCAATCGCGCACTTCTTTGGGTTTGCCGTGAGCCCTGCCCGCCGCAGCGACTTCAGGACCGCCCTCAAGTGTTGTATATGCCGCTGCCAGTCATTACTATAGATAATAATATCATCTAAATAGGCAGCGGCGTAGGTAGAGTGCGGGCGGAGGACACGGTCCATTAGACGCTGGAACGTGGCTGGGGCCCCAAACAAACCGAACGGAAGTGTCACAAATTGGTGCAATCCGAACGGCGTGGTGAAGGCTGTTTTTTCTCTGGAAATTGGTGTCAAGGGGATCTGCCAATAACCCTTTGTTAAATCCAGGGTCGAATAAAAGCGAGCAGTACCTAACCGATCGAGCAGTTCATCAACCCGAGGCATTGGGTACGCGTCAAATTTAGACACCGCGTTGACTTTTCGATAGTCCACACAGAACCGGACAGACCCGTCACTCTTGGGAACAAGAACGACCGGGCTAGACCAGTCACTGTGGGACTCTTCTATTACTCCCATATCGAGCATTGCATCCAATTCGTCCCGAACAATTTTCTTTTTATGCTCGTGCAGGCGATAAGGGCGGCTACTAACCACTACCCCCGGCTAGGTCTCGATGTGGTGTTCGATGATGTTCGTACGACCCGGTAGAGGAAAAAACACGTCTGCAAACTCTTTTTTGCAACTTGGCAACCTCTGAACGTTGGCACGGGGAGAGGTGGTCTCCACAAATGACCGGGGCATTGTGATCGGGCTTTGGGTTCACCTCCGGTCCGAGCTCCGCCCTCTCAGGGACCACCGTAGCCAATGACACAGGGACCGCCTCCCTCCATAATTTAAGGAGATTGAGGTGGTATATTTGACGCGCGTCCCCCCTATCGGTTCGCTTAACCTCATAATCGAGATCCCCCACTCGTCGTGTGACCTCAAAGGGCCCTTGCCACTTGGCGAGTAATTTGGAGCTCGATGTGGGGAGCAATACAAGAACTTTGTCTCCCGGTGCAAATTCCCTTAGCTGAGTACCCCTGTCATACAGCCGGCGTTGGCGTGCTTGAGTCCGGAGCAAATTCTCCTGTGTTAGTTTCCCCAGTGAGTGGAGTTTTGCTCGAAGATCAAGAACGTACTGAATTTCATTTTTACTACTCGAAGGTCCTTCCTCCCAGGCTTCACGGATGACGTCCAGCACTCCGCGCGGGTGCCGCCCATACAGCAGCTCAAACGGGGAAAAACCCGTGGAGGCTTGCGGGACCTCTCGTACTGCAAATAACAGGGGGTCAAGCCATTTATCCCAATTCCTAGCGTCTTCGTGTACGAACTTACGAATCATATTCTTGAGCGTTTTATTAAATCGTTCCACTAGGCCATCTGTCTGCGGATGGTACACACTAGTGCGAATCGATTTAATGCCCAATAGTTCATAAAGTTCGCGGAGTGTTCGTGACATAAAGGTCGTGCCTTGATCGGTGAGGATTTCTTTCGGAATCCCCACCCGGGAGATTATTTTGAAGAGTGCCCCTGCAACACTACGTGCAGAGATGTTGCTTAGAGGCACTGCTTCCGGATATCGTGTTGCGTAATCCACCAGGACTAATACAAAACGATGTCCGCGTGCTGTCCGATCTAATGGCCCGACGAGGTCCATTCCAATTCTTTCAAAGGGAACCTCGATTAATGGAAGGGGGCGCAATGGCGCTTTTGGGGTGGCCGGCGGATTTACCAGCTGAAATTCGCGGCACGCCGCACACCACCTGCGGACGTCGCCGCTAATGCCCGGCCAGTAAAAACGGGCTATTAGACGGAGCAGTGTTTTCCTTTCACCTAGGTGACCCGCCATGGGATTATAATGAGCCGCCTGGAACAGCATTTCCCGACGGCTCCGTGGAATTAACAATTGAGTTATATTTTCCTTTGTGTGAGTGTCCTGCGTCACTCTATACAACCGCTCATTTATAATCGTGAAATAGGGGTATGCGAGAGCGATGTCCGGCTGGAGACGTTGACCATCAATTGTTTTCACTTGATCAAACGCGTGCTTAAGGGTTTCATCCCGCGACTGCTCCAAAGGGAAATCTACGTCAGGGAATTCCCCGCGAAGAGGAAGGGCGGAGCAACCGAGGATGGCCCCGGCTCCGCCTCCCCTGCCAAAGCATCGCACATCGCACATCTCCCCATTTTCATGCAGGACCCATCCTTCCCAGTTCCCCCCAAAACATCCTTAAATGCAGGCCAATCGGTCCCCAAAATCAGAGGATGGGTGAGGCGGGAACTAACCGCTGCCTCCACTCTATGTTTTTCCCCTCGAAATTTAAGCAGCAAGGTCACCATCGGATAGCTGTGAACATCGCCGTGCACGCACCTCACCCTTACCCGCTTAGCCGTGCCCAAAGCCTCGGGTTGAACCAAGCGTTGATGGATGGTGGTCTGATTACAACCGGTATCCAGCAAAGCTTGGTGTGTACCCCCCTGGATTCTTACCGGAACCCGGTACGCTCCAGCCCGATCGGGGGCAGCATGTGGGAGATCGGCGACCCGGACCACCGCCCCCACCTTCATCAACGGACACCGCTCGCGGAAGTGGCTCGGGTCCCCGGACCTCCGACAGGCCGGCCCAGACATCACACCCGTACCTGCTTCGACGGACGCCCCCACCTGAGGGGGAGAGCGGCTGTAGGTTATGGAGGGGGAATGTGATGAGGCTGTCCTCTGGGCTGTTGAACTCTGCCAGGCTCCTCGCCTGCGTGAGGCAGCAACGGGACCTGGAGAGAGGACAGAGGAAGAGGGTTGGGGGGAGTGGGGAAGAGCGGAAGTAAACACAGGGGAAGGGGGAAGAGAGGGAGAGAGAGAGAGAGAGAGAGAAAGTGAGCTCGTCCGCCCTCGGGATCACCGCGATATGGTCCTCCGCCAACTGGACGGCAGCTTCCAGCGACGCCGGGCAGTGGTACTGGACCCACTCCGCCGTTTTCTGAGGCAAGCGTTGGATGAACTGCTCCAGCACCACCTGATCGAGAAGACCCTCGACGTCGCGGTCCCCCACTAACAGCCACCTCCGGCAGGCATCACGGAGCTGCTGGGCAAAAGCAAACGGGCGGTCGGACTTCTCTGGCTTCATGCTCCGGAAGCGCTGTCGGTTTTCCTCGGGGCTCCGACCTACCCGCTGCAAGATGGCTTTCTTTAAATCGACGTAGGCCAGGAGGCTTGTTGTCGGCAGTTGTTGCGCCGCGAGTTGGGCTTCCCCGGACAGGAGAGGAATGAGGCGGGCTGCACATTGGTCTTGCGGCCAGCCCCAGACTTCCGCCGTTCTCTCAAACAAATCTAGATAGGCTTCTGCATCGTCGGCCGCCCCATCTTCTGTAACGTGGGCGGCGGCAGCGTGGCACGAGTGTCCGGGGTCGCGGCTGTGGCCGGTGTGGCCTCCTGGCTGAGCAGGCTCCGGATGACGTGGCGATCCTCTGCTTGAGCCCGCATGATCTCGAAGAACCGCCGATCTTGGTCCTGCCTGAGCTCAAGCAGGGACTGTTGGTGGCTCTGATGGAGGGTAGCGAGGGACTGGAGGATTTCGGCCAGCTGGGAGGACTCTACGGGGTGACCCTTCTCCATCGTTGGAAACTCCCGGGTTTCAGCACCAGTGTAACGGGGTTCACAAGACTGACGAGGAGGGTGGACACAGAGACAGGGGCGTAACTCAAAAGGTAAGCTTTTAATTAATATTTAGAGGACAGTTGAACATAAAACAATCTATACAGGGCGCTCTCTCTCTCAAGGCCAACACTGGACTGGCATTTCTCTGACTGTAACTGGCGGTGCTGTGGCTCTTTTATGCCGCTCTCCCCGTGCTTACTGAAATTAGAGACAGGTGTTAGACATAATTCAGCTCAGGTGCAAGCGCCCTTACCGCTTTCCCTCCCCGGACGGGCGCTTGACCACGCCCCCGCTGCCACAATCACCTATTTGCTTATCTCGATTATTCCTTTTATATTTACACTTAGGATCTCCACCTCAAAAAGAAACATTAATGCATGTACAACAGTGTAGTTGTGAATTTAATTTACATGGAATAACATTTTGGATGTTCTCAGTCCACATCTTAATCAAATCACTGTCTTAATCAAATGGTAATAAGTAACCTGTCCAGTAGTCTCAAACCAGCCATGTGTCACACTAAAGAACAAATCAAGCAGACAAGTGCAAGGCAACCATTTCAGGAAAATTTATTAGTAGACTGGAAGTGTTACTTAATTTACAATTTATTAGTCACATACTTCACTGCCATCAAGTGTTGCTGTATTTATTTTATTTCTATTAACCTTTATTAGCTAAATGTACAGCTAACATAAAAATCAATCTTCAATCTAGGAACAAAATGTATAATAAGATATAAGATACAAAACTGAATTATAGTATATTAAGTTTCAAGAACACTTTTTTTTCCCACAAAACTTTAATTGGTTGAAAATACAAGACATTTTACAAACCCTAAAACTACAATACAATACAAAACATAGTTTACAAAAAAAAATATTTACCCAGCACTACCCCATCAGTTAGCTTGTTGAAGGTGAGGGTTGTGCAGGCAAGACATACAAATATTTCTTTTGTCATATTTTTCCTGCATGAAAAACTCCATATCCTCAATTCTCTCAAAGGTGAAAAGGAAGGGAGCCTGGATTTTGTCCAGGTCAATAGTGTCAATAAACAGGTCCCGCATTGTTATGGCCAACAAGGTATCATCCTCGTTCATCCTTATGACCTGTGGAAATTGAACTTTCCCAGCAAAGTGGGTTTGGTTCTCCTCTACCCAGTGACAGGCGAGCAGTATCCGTTTCATCACCGCAGAGTCCTTTGTGCAAAAAGATATGACATTTCAATAATAATGTCATTAGTCAAGTGCTGCTCAAACACTTTTATGAAACAAGATGGACCACCACCTCCTGATTACAGGCATGTCAGACTGATAAAAGATGGCAATTGAAATTCTTAAGCATAAAATGTTAATTGTGTTTTCAACCCTTTTTGCAAATAACCAGAAATTGGCAAAAACTCACTGCTCAAAAATCTAAGTGTTTAGCACACACAGAGACAATGGCATAGCAATTATAAGACCACTTACCATCAACATGAATATCCCACAGTCAGTCCCTCCAAGCTGAAGTGGTGCACCTTGTTAATTAAAAGTGTAATAAGACCATATTGTACATACAGTATATAGTGTACTCTGAATGTATTATATGATGACATTCCACTGCTGATAATAATGGTTTACATGCAAAGAAGTTAAAAGCTGTACCTCACAGTCTCTCAGTATGGACATAGTCCAAAGGCCAGGTGAAATTGTATTTGCTAAGTTTCTATGATAAAACAATAACACAACACATTTAATTATTAAACAACAGTATATCTTCTGGAGCAGTCACATGTAAGCAGAAAACAAAGTTGATCATATTATATTATACCATGGTCAGTCTAAATACTGGATTCTGATTGGCTGGAAGGTGGTGCAATTGTTTTATGGAGACATTTCTGTCTTGCTTTGGCACATGGGCAGTGCCAGGAATTCTTTTTAGAATCATATGCTGATGTTCTGCTGCCCAGTCTGCTGTGTTGTGATGATATCTTTGGCTCATATATTGAAAATTACTTTTTAGAAGGAGGCCCTCCAACAGTCACCTCAACAGAAAGTGGAACACTTGCATCAGCAGCTGCTTTTTGGCAGTTTAAGCAACTTTGCTTCCTTGCGTCCCCAAACATCATTGCCATATCCATTTCTGACAGAACCTCCTCCTCCAAAATGATGAATGCGTGTTTAATGAAAATTATGTCCATTCGAGGGCAGAAGAGCAAAGACTTTAGATGCATGCACTCATAAGGAAGAATTCCACTCCTGACTGCAAATTCAGCATTTGTCTTGCATTCGTCCAGTTAACAGATTAGGATTTGGCTTGCACAGAACTGTTCTGGTGAATGGCTTTAGTGAAGTGACTCACTTGGCAAGTCAGTCCATTCTAATTCTGATTTTGCAGCACCACAGTGGAGAAAAAAACTGTAATCGTGCCAAAGAGCCTGTATCGGTACAGAATAGTACAGTCCAGCAACAGTAAATGTTCGGCCCAATAGTGGAAAAGTGCCTATGGTGATTATTTCAAACATAATTCCACACTCAAAAATATACCAATAATATGCCAGTATCATTGCAAAAATTGTCCTGAGGCTAAAATCTGTTGTTGGGAAATCAAGAGAATTTCAGCTATTGATTGTTGTAATTGCGATGCTTCCTTGGGGTTGGAGAGAGGCTGAATTAGTCAGTGTCAGGTCAGAAGACTGTGATAGGGAGCAGGTACCATTCATAATACCATGATTAATAAATGTGAACTTTATCCAGGCAATCAAGCACACAAACACACACACAAGCTGTGAAGCTACAGCTACTCAAAGACACCAGCAGGAACTGACTGTCCAAAGGGATTGAGCTCTAGTAATTGACAAAGCAAAACCTCCTCTCTTCCTTTCTCTTTTCTTTTTATTCACAAGATCTTCACTTTAACTCTGCATCCCAATCACAGATGCCAGATTCTCTTCTTCATTCTTTATTTATGACTTAAATCTTTCTATTTCCTCTTTAACCTTTCATCTTGCCTTCATCTGGCCTTTTCATCTGGCCCTCTTTAGAGTTCACCTCAATCCTTCCTGGCTGAGTTCACACTTTAGGCCAAAATTTCTTAAACTATGGCCCGTGGACCCCTGGGGGTCCATCTTAAGCACCAAAAGGATTTAAGAACCTTCCCGAATTGTATGAAATTATCTCACCACCATTCCACAAGTATATTGTCCATTAATTTTCTCTATATGCACTTCTGGAAATTATCTTCTAAAAAAAGAGTTTAAGCCTTGAACCAAATGAAACAGTTCTGAGATGAATCACAGACTTGTTAAAACATTTGATTCAAATCAAAAAGTATTTTGAAATTAGAATGACCTATTAGGAACAGCTTTAAACTCTAAATTCAGGTGTTTCGTGGCCATTGAATGAAACACTCACTGTAACCTCAGTGAGGGCAGGCAAATAAGTTTATACATCTGACTTTGGATTGTTTTTGTGACTGCTTGACACAGGGGATCATTGTCCTCTCCCATGAGACATGTAAGTGTATTGATGATATGTTGCAGACAATGCAGTAAATGAATTGGCAGTTTCTTATCTAGTGAACACTCCCAAGCTTCAGCCATCCAAAATGTAGTACCCTTGAATATTAATGTCTCACTCATCCTCATGCTACCTTTTAGGTGTTTCAACTGGAAGAGACAAATAAGGCTATTAGCTATTTGCACTGGTGAGTTGCAATCGAGCCCTGGTGGGGTGCTCTTTTATTGACAAAAGGTGAAATAGAGAAGAAAATATAGGAAAAGGGATTTAGGTGAAGAGCATTGATGGTGACATTTGATGTGCGTTTACTAATAGCTAGGCTATCTGAAAAGCATTTAACTTAGTATAATATTAAAGGATTAGCATAGCGATAATGACACCCTTGCCCTTGGCATTTTAAATATGCTAACAGCTTGTAAATTTTTGGCATTCTGTATGCCAGAAACCCACCTTCACCTGCAACCTCTGTTAAAAAAAACATCTGCTTAATACAAGAATATCCTAAATATAACTGAGTTTACCTTTAGTTTTATTTCTATTGCTCAGAAGTACATTAAATGAGTATGTGGACAACCCATTCTAATTAACAGGTTTGTTAATTCCAGTAATTTTTGAGAGGGCATATGTTAATGTTAAACCATACAATGACATTCTAGTGAAGTGAGTGCTTTCAACTCTATTGCAGCTGTCAATGACTCATGACAAGTTGCAGTACGAAGTGGCGAAATAGTACAAAACAATTGTGCCTCTACAAAAATGTGCAACTTTTACTTCAATAGTTAAAAATAAACAAAACAACCCTGACCTAAACCTTAAACCAAAACCTAACCACTTCGAGCACTGCACAGAACAAAAAAATAAAACATCAGGGTTTGGATCGAGATGAGGAAAGCGTATTACAGGTTGTTGATACATCAGTCATTTGCATTAGAGGTAGACTGAATATATCGGTTTTACCAATTAAGCAGTTATCAGAAAAAATATATGCCAATTGTTGTCCATATTTTGTTTGTATTTTTCCCCCTAATTTAATAAATGTTTTCCTTATCAATAATCCTCATCTTGTGAAATACATACAAACAAAACTCTTCATGGTAGTTTATTCATTTTGCAGCCTCAGTGTGTGTGTGCCATTCATTGTAAGGAAAGAATAAAATATTTTTTATAATTATATAGATTGACTTGAAAAAACTATCGGCAGATTAAACGGTTATCAGCCTTTTCCACCACCTTAGTTTTCAGTATCGCAAAATCCACTATCGGTCAACCTCTAATTTGCATTGTATAATAAATATGAAATGAGTAAACAAATTTGTTCAGAGATGACTCCTTTCTTAAAGTAAAGTGTTAAAAGGCTAGCTATAATTTGATGCCTGTATTGTATTGATTTGAAATTCTGTTTGTTGATTGGTTGGACTGTATGTCAAAAAGTCATATCTTTTCATGCAAGCCAAGTTATTCATATCTTACTGTCTCGTTCAAATTATTAGTCATGTTGTCATGACACTAGCATGACAATGCCCTTGTGCACAAAGCAAGCGCCACATAGAAATGCTTTACTTAGACTAGTGTGGAAGAACTTGACTGGCCTGCAGACTGTTGTAACAAAGTTGGAAACAAAAATTCTGTTGAATGTCACTGTATTTGTGTAGCATTAAAATTTGTTTTAAAATTTGTATTACTGGAATAGCCAGACCAGTTAATTAGAATACATTTGGCCATATTGTGTAGCAACTAAAATCCCTGTTATGGCTCCCTAATTCAGCTCCCTGTATAATGGTGCATTTAATCCATGTTGGTTCATCACATGCAGAGCACCACTGTCTGCACACTCACATAGTCATAATCACAGTGAAAGTGCCAGAAAGCCTGGCTGGGTGATGGATAAATAATTGAAGTGTGGGATGGCAGGATTAGAGGCTGGCATTGAAGGGCGCAGCTCTATAAGTGTGTGTGTGTGTGAGTATATGCATAAATGGTTGATAAAGACAGCTGTTGGACAGTTTAAGACTCATTAAAATGCTTTTGCAGAGTCCATTGTGATCGCAATGGATAGACAGAAGAAAATGTGCAGGAGGGAGAGCCTCCTTCAGATTTCTTTTTGTTAATTTGTTTTATGATAAAGTGTAAAGTATTGGCTTTTCATTGAAAGGAGTGTTGCAGTACTGTATGTGTTGTTCATTTTATATGAACTTTGCCTGTTTAAATGCAATTAACTGCATTTTCTAAATAAAAAAAAAATACAACTACAGTCAGTTTCACTCTGCTTGTAGTGTGTGTTTGCTGTGTTCAAGACAGGCTTTTAGTCTGTACGTTGTGACATGCAACTGTTGATCCTCCTTTTTCTTTTTTCTTTTTATTAGTATAGGAAACCAAAAAAACTTGCCATATTGTGTTTAAAAAGTTACTCTATTATCGTCTTACTCTCTTGTTTTTAGAATTAACAGCCTGATCTCATGAATATGATGTGAGTGTAGCAACATTTTTGCCAAATTATATTACGCAATTCCTTACATGTGTCACAGCAGTTCCGTGGTGAAATGTCAACCAAGTGGTACTTAAAACAAGTTACATTTTCTCCCAAACAGATGAGGTTTTTAAGGTCAATGCTCTATCAATTTTTATAATAAAGCCTACCTAAACTTTAACCTAACCAATAGTGTCATAAAAAGCAAATGTGTCATTAAAAGATGAGGTTTGAAGGTTAATGTTCTATCGAGTTTTAAATCAACAAATCCTTCCTTCCTACCCTAAATCTTTGGTTTAGTAAATGTGACATGAAAAACTACATTTCTAAAGGAACCATAACATTTTGTGGTGCTTCTGTAACACTTTCAGTTGATGAGTGGACTTATGTGCTCATTATTATTTGCATCGCAAGTGCTATGCTCGGTCAGTTTAGTTGAAACTGCTGCGATATGTCCAACGAGCCACGTAAAAATCATTTTGCAAAAATGTTGGTATAGGAACGTGATTCCGCGAGACCAGGATGCATATCAATGGCCTGCGCCTCATACAGTATCTATGGCTGAATCACATTCTTGCTCAGTTGTTATTGCCTAAATATCTAAAAATCTAAATGTATTCTATTTGAAAATATTTTTGTTAGTCACACCTCTTCATTGCTTTGGCTACAAAGGGGGACAAGCCCGGGCTGAGCTTCTGTTCTGCACTGGGAACATCAAACCACATGAGAGATGTCAGCGTCACGTCCATATGCTTCCACACTTCGGTGTGAACGCGAGGCATATGTCCATGCGCCTCTTAAAAAACCCCAAGCAAGATTGAGTAGATGCTCTGCCCACAGAGATAAGTATAGATTTTATAGATCTCACCCTCTCCTCCTTCTGTGGGCTCTATTAAGACCTGGACACAGTGCAATCCTTTTCGTATGACAGCCACTGTTCATTAGCCCATCATACTGAAATAAATGACAGCCCTGCCCACATTTTCACTCTTTCTGCAAAATTTCTGCTGTCCACTCAATCTTCCTAAATTTGTCTCTTCTGTCTCTTTATTTTCTCCTACGCACAGGCATTCACAGGCATTTTCCCTCCTTCCATTGCTCTCAATTTTGTCACACTCATGCACAAATATTCTTTTTCTGTCTCTCTCCTTCACTCGTCTTGCTGTCCCCCCCTCTCTCTCTCACACACACACACCCACACACACCCACACACACACACACATCTTTGTGCTTTACATATGATTGATGCTGCTGTGATGCTTATTTCTTCCGGGAGTGTAATAATTTTTTTGCTGTTTAGACACACTTTCAAATTTAAATTCCACAAAGACAATGCTTTATGTGTATGTATGCAACTATTAATTTCTTGATTCCAGAGGAGATATAGATCAATCAGCAATCATATTGTCATTCTGGAAGGTTTTCCTGCATTGTTTGAGCTGTCCTCAGTGTGCTTTTGCGTTCTGCTCATCGCTAAAATTCACACCATAAATATTAACAACTTGTTTGTTGTCTCTCTGACTATTTCTCATACAGAAGTACAGTATGTTTCTGCTTCAATACTGTATCTCCTAATTTAAGAATAGCCTGTTCCACTAATAGCAAACTGGTTGTCCTCATGACTCACTGCTGTTTGATCATTTTTAAGACCCAAACATACTCTACGCAAGTACGTGAACGCAGACTCACCTTGCTATGCATGCTCAATTTCACTCGTCGTTGTGTTGTGAAATGTGTCAGTCCTCAATTCATAAAACAATGCAAGTACGTTCTGCATTCTCAGTGTTGCCGCAAGGGGCGCTAGAGTGGATCTGTATACAGCCACAGATGGCAGCATTTTCCTGGTTTCGTGGTCGCACCTAAAAAATCTATTGCCCCCTTGTGGTCTGAGGTTTGTAACAGCCTTCACAAGTGAAGATCATCTGCTTTGTAGGTCCATACAATGCAAGTAAATGATGATCAAAACTTTGATGCTCCAAAAAACACAAAGGCAGTAGGGATGGGCGATAGGACCAAGTAATCGGATATTGACAATATCTGACAAATATTCTGTAACAGATAAATGACGGGCGAGGAGGAAGCGGGGACCAGCAGAACATTAAACATAAAATTTAATAAGAATCTCAACAAAAAACAAACACAGTGCCTCTGGCTCCACTTTATCTCGCTCTCAGGGATGGACTGGTAATCTGGCATACCGGGCATTTTCCCGGTGGGCCGATGCACTTTAGGGCCGATCAGGGGCAGACTGGCCATCGGAAGAACTGAGCGCGAAATGGACCGAATGGGCCACGATAAACTATATTGAGCCACTGCATTATACAGAATGGACCACAAAATGGTGCCGCGATATGCAGAAAAGGACAGTGAACACCGCCCCACCCCACTCAACAACTATTGGCTCAGTTGCTATGTAAAATCCTGGGTCGATTTCTCTTCCCAGTCCAGCCCTGCTCGCTCTCCTGCTGATTCAGCGCCGGCCGTACATCACCAGCCACGCCCTCCTCCTTCACATATTCCAATGCCGGTTGTGACACACATTGACATACGATGATCGACAGTATCGGGAAGTGGGATGATTGACAAACCATGGAATTCACCAAATACATTAAGTAGGTTTCCCAGGGTATGAAATGAGCACCCGCGACACATCAAACGTGGGGTATATCATGTGCAGTTGCCGGTAATTTTGTTCATGTATTTGGCATTTTGGCGGGTGACTTGTAAGATGACATTGAGTGGCACATGACAAGAAATGCCATTAGACACAAAGACACACACTTGAAGAAACACACTTTATTATATTTTTAAGAACAGATGACAGAAAAGCTGTCGATGCGTGTGTCAGATTGGCTGTTTGTTCAGAGGCATAAAGTGTGAGCCTGTCTCGTGGAACACCCACATATCAAGAGTTCTCACTCTTTATTTTCTGTTTTAGTCTACTGAAAAACTGCTTTCTGTTCAGTGTAAAATTTATGTAATGATGAGAATGCTGCAAATGACCTGAGACCATCTCACAAGGAGTTTAGTTTGCTTTATTTCCATGGAGAGGTTCATGCTTAACATACATTAAGAACGCAACTCAGTAGGTTCACTTTATAAATATAATATGTGCGTGTGTGTTATTAAATTATAAAATAATACAAAAACACATTCACCTTGAAATCGTATTTATAATTCAATCATTATTATTATGTTTACATCTATCATTGTCTTAGATCTTAATTTTCAAAAAGTGAAAAGTAATTTTCACTTGTTGTTGTAGATGGATGCTTGCTTGACGTCAAATGAGAGGTGGTTAAATTTTAATTATTCGTTTCCTTTTGAAGTGCAATTTAAATTTGGAAATATCTTTAGTTTTTCGTGTTTCAATAACTGAATTACATTTTTAAAGCAAAATAAATTGAGCAAGAACATTGCATACACCCTCGGCAGTGGGGGCAGTGTGGTTGAAGATGATATCGGATATTGCGTAATTTTGTTATAATAATAAAAAAAAACATATTTCTTTCATATTGCCAGCCCTAAAAGGCAGCATATCATTAATTTATATGACTGCAGTTGTTTAAGCTGTGTCTTCTGAAGCAATCTAATCGATTGTGAGTGAGAACAGACCAAAATGTAACTCCTTTTTCACTGTAGGTACATCTTCCCATTGCCGTTTCTACGTATTACACTTCCTAGCCCATCTAAGCACTAGGAAGTGTAATCAAACTCATAGCCATAACCAGCTAAATTTTTTTTTAATTGCCTACGGTCATTTAATATCAGGTAAGTTCATGATATAGTGCAACATATTGAATCTTTAGTTCAATATTGATTTAAAAATTGTAAATATCATTAATAGGTTGTAAATTACTATCCAGAGGTACAGACTACTGCTGAATGAGCATATACACCAGGCTGTCACATGACACCTGTAACCTGTATTTCTGTAGAGAGGTCTTTACCGATACTAAAGTAGCATATACATTGCGCTGTCATGTGGCACCTGTTACTTTTCTCAGTGCCAGTTAGGATGGACTAGTCATCTGTTTATTATTACTGGATGAATGAGGAGTTTAAGGAATGATTGTAAGATACTGCTTCAGCAGTATTCCATCCACTGGTACAAATCGTTTTTAAGTAAAGATTATTATTCAGTGGAAAACTGTCTCCAATTATATATAAAAACTTCCTGAGATTTGAATGCAGATCAATAGGGGATTCGATTTTCTGAGCCATCAAACGCCTCCTTGAGGAAGAAAGGTTTGTGTCTCAAAGGTAACTGTTTTGCAATTTTGGTTCATTCCAGCAAATGTATGACAGGAAAAAGTGGAAAATAGCACATGAGTCACTGAATAAAAAACCCCTCATATCTTATATAAAAAAAACTCTATATCTCCATGCCCAGG
This sequence comes from Moxostoma hubbsi, assembly GCA_032164185.1. NCBI lineage: Eukaryota > Metazoa > Chordata > Actinopteri > Cypriniformes > Catostomidae > Moxostoma > Moxostoma hubbsi. The sequence goes on from JAVLUX010000022.1 coordinate 16,406,386, forward strand.
GGCACTAAGGAGTCTTAATCCGGTCCTGATGATTTATCATGACATTATCTGAAACTTTAAAAAAAAGAAGCACACAAAACTAGTACACCATCTGCTGTATAGACTATATGAAATCTGTCAAATTATGCGAACACTGGACGTGATGAAGGCTATGCTATTTTAGTTGCTGATGTCATTGTCAGGGTTGGGAGTAACAAAATAAAATTCAAAAAATATTTGAAAACGATTCAAATCAGTGGTAATTAGAATACAGTTACATTCAAAAAGTATTTTGATTACTGAAGAGATTACATTTTATTGTAATTTGTTTAATTTAATATTTAGTCCTTTCAGATAGAAAAACATTTATACATATAATTGATACGATCCATTTGAACAGCGGTGAAACTTTCTTATGATGCGTCACATTCATATGAGCAGACAGAGAATTAAGTTTGAAGTATGTTTGGAGCAGAAGGAATAGAAATAAACATTGTGTAAATTGTCAGCTTTATGTTAAGCTAAAATGCTATTTCTAGCCATTTTACATGCAAATGTTACCTGGCACGATCATATTTTTTTTATCAAGAAAATTCAGGTTAGATCATAATTTCTTCTTTACTAGTAAGACCTTTGATATTTGGTCACAAATCGTATTCTTGATGATATTTTGTGTATTGTTTTCCTGTAAAAATATCTAAAAATCCTTAAAACAAGATCAAATTGATTAATCTTGTTTTAGAATACTTGAACTTTAAAATGAACATAAAACATATTATTAAGACAATTAAAGTTTGTCAGTATTATTATTAATATGTAAGTTATTGTACGACCTCTTCTGAAGCAGCGCATAAACAGCGTTATCACTTGTCAACTGTTAGTGTTCACAGCACTATTCAGGACCAATCACAATCGTTTATGATTACTGAATAAATATTTTTCAAACAAATTTTTTAGAGGATACAAAGACATGATTTCCATTTGTATCTGAGGTATAATCCTCAAATTTAATCGATTCAAACACTTTTTTTGTGTACACATTTTTTCTGTGTAATGTGTAACTGTGCAGAGAACTTTACCATCCCAAAATTAAGAATTTTAATGGTGGTCTAATCAGTAGGGGTGTAGTACTTATATAAAAATTTGCGATATATCGCAAATGAACATTAATGCATCCATTCGTACAGTTTATAAAGATGCAGAGAGCAGATTGCCCTCCAGCTTGTAAGCGATTTCTCATATTTTGTAACCAAATCTGTACTCCTGCAAAAGTTTTTCATCGCTAAAACGATCTCGATAAATTTGCCTGGTCACACTATACTCTTCAATTGGTTGCATAAAAGTAGCCATTTCTTCATTTTTAGAAACATTGAAACTCTTAACCTATGCTTAAGATGAAGATTTCCTAACCTTAAGAAATACTTTACATTTAAGGTAAACTTTAGTGTGACCTTAAGGGAAAATTACACTTGAGGTGCTTTATGCAACTGTCAATAATCTAGCTTGAAATTATCACCTTGGATATATTTTGTGTTCCATTCAAAGTTGGACGTGGGATATTTTGATTTGAAATAGTGTAGCAGGTGTTGGATTGCCAAAGGATACATTTCCTAGCAACCAATGATAAGGATAAACAAGTATTTGTTCTACCGGTGTACGAATATCAATAGAGAGTATTTTAAACACTATCCTCAGAAATGATAGCCAAATTAAATGTATTATGTGTAGCAACTTTGACTCATTCATGCACATTATTTACTTTGTAAATCTCCCTGGGTGCTGGCATGTTTGCTTGATGTCATGCACTTGCACCTCAGGAAAATCATTGTAATGTTTGGCTGTAGATGCACAAGTTTCCAAATCGGAAGTCTGTTCAAGTAACATTTCATTTCAGAAAATTGGCACATTCCAAGTTAGAACGTAGCATTATACTGACACCTAAGCAGCATCATGCAAAAGCAATAGTTTTCAGCTACCAATGCCATTGTAAAAATGTACTATTAGTAGTTTCCCATGAATAATTTATTATGAAAAAGCGCCCAACAAAACCGGGGTTACCATAAGAAAAGGAGCAGTAATTGCTGGTGTGATCGCAATATGATGGCTCTCTTGAGGCAACCCAGCTCCATGTAAAATAATACAGCCTTTTTAGAAAGTACTATTCATTTCTTTAGGGATTAAACTTTTTAATGAGGTAAAAATTACAATTGCACCTTTAACACCACTCTGATTAGTCTGTAAATTGCTGTAAACTCTTTTCAAATGCTCATTGACCATACACAGGTCCTGTGTGCTGCATACTGCAGTAAGTCTCTAAAAATATCAAACTAATTCAGTGTTGAAAGGAGGCTGGCTTGTTTTTTTCAGATACACTGTTATCTTTTTTTTTTTTTGTATACAGTGGGCTGTGTAATGTCTTATTTAAGTGTATCTCTTCTCTCGGTTACAGATAAATGATCCTAATGCCTTGAGCAGCTGAATGCAGAATCCTCTAAGGATCTGACTCAGCTTTCTTTCTCCACTTACAGATGTGAGGGTAATGTTGAAGAAAGCCTCTGTTTGTTAGTTTGTACAGGACAGTGGTGGTCATAATATCGGTAAAGTAACTAAAAAACAACCCCCCCACCCTGTTCTTCGATGAATCATTGAACATCCACTTAAACTTGAAGAAATATATTTTATGTTTATTCATTTATGCATATTGTGAATTCAAGGTTCTAGTGCAACCAAAAACAATAGAGCCTGACAACATGCTAAACAATAACCAATACTTTTTTTTTTGTAGTAGTGCACTGTTCAGTAAAGTAAGCCAATCTCTGATATTTTAAACTGTGATCCACCGAAACTGTTCTCCAAAACATAAGGGATAATGTACAGTCAGCCAGTTGTTATCGCAAAATAAGGGTGATTAGGATCTTGTGTAAACCTGCTTATTTTGCAATAACAACCGCTGACAGTACATTGTCCCACTAATTACACTGCTAAAAAAATAGATGGACTTAAAATATAGATTTGCATAGAAATGATGTAATTATCCCTCCAGTTTGTGTCTGTTGGTGTTTGTTTTGTAAATGATGACCATCTGACTGCTCATTATCCAGCTTATTACAAGAGTACTTGCCAAATAAATAAATGGACATGAAATATTAATTTGAGTTTATATAATTGTATTAGATTACTTGTAGAGATAATACAGTGATCTGAGAAGTAGGAAAGATGGTTCGCCAAAACCGGATGACAGGTCTGTTTAATATAGTGATTTATACAATATTGTGATTTAATATATGTATAATATTAGGCCATTAGTATGAGGTGCGAGGTTCGGACGTGTGAACGCGAGCTCTGTGCACTTTGCAAGTTTTAATACTTTTAATGATATAAACCAGTGAGATTCGATACACTCTGTTCCATAACTGTTCTAGGAGGACAGTATGTCAAAGAATTCAAAAACCTCAGGCTCTGGAGAAATTAAAAGACACTTACGTGCTCAAGCTGATTTTGCTGTAATACGTCGATCGATCACTGCCATGGAGATTAAATTCACTGAGGTGGCCACAAGAGTGGGGGATGTCAAGAATCTGCTTGACATAACAGGGCTTTAGCTGGAAATCGAGTGAGCTCACAGGGTACCGGTTCAGTGATCCGCTGAGGTAGACAGGCCTCGATCAATTCTGGCCACATTTCTGAGATCATCCAAAAAGTTCTCGTGTTGCGTGAGGCGAGGAGTAAAGGAAGGCTTTTTTGGAAGAACCACAGTATTTTGTTGTTCCCAGACTTTGCAAATTCGACAAGAGAGATAGGTGATCGATTCAAGGTAAGCAAGAAACTCTTACATCAATGGAAGGTCGCTTTTACACGGATGTTCCAAATTTACATGTCCCCAGCAAGCGATGCCCTTCATAAAGTCAATGGACTGAGTAATTTATTTTGTGATACTCATGTTGCAGCCGAGTGGACTGACTTACTGAACATTCACTTGACGGTTCGAGGAACTGAGTGCTTTTTTTGTTTTTTTTTGTGCTGGTTCCTCCTAGCAGCTGGAGTTTGTTTTGTGAAGTAACAGTTCTTCGGGACTGTTGAGTGGTTGAATCTGCATGTTCTTTGTGCTTATGCCTCCTATTGGCTGGAGTTTGTTTCGTGGAGTATTTCTTGCAAGAAAATGATTAGGTCATTTGTTGCACTCATGTAGCAGCCAATGGCCGGCTCACTGAACATTTGTTTGACTGTCCGAGGAACCTGAGTGCCCCTTTTTGTGTGTTTTTTTTTAAATATTTTGATTTTATTTTTGTATACTCATGTTTGAACACAGGATTGTTTGTTGGGGTCAGGATGGGGTCAGGGATTGGGAGGGGAGGGGTAGTGGTGGGGGTTAAATGTTTGTTTGAAACAGTATACACAGAATAAAAATGATTCTGTGTATATACTGTATTTTTGCTTTTTTTTTTTATTGTATGAGTCAATAACAATTTTAATCCCAAAAATATTAGACCATTAGATGGTGCCATTGGCCAATCAGAATCAAGTATTCCAGAGACACATGTATTAATTATTTAACATTTAAATTTGTTTCTTTTTTATTTCAAAGCGACGCACAAATGAGGAGAACAATGGCAGCGATTCATCCTAAGGGAGACAGTAGGGAGCAACAATTTTTAAAGGGCTCTTTTGTGGAGAGCAAATTTACAATCCTTACGACATATGAATGCACAAAACAAAATGCACTTCTGTGAAATTACTGACAAAAGTGTGTATTATGTGAAACGTTAACATGTATTAGAATTAAAAACATTGAATGAATATCTCATTGGTCATGATCAAAGATCATTGTGACATCCTGGAAACTTGTGAACACAATGAGTGTTTCATTTAAAAAAAAAAAAAAAGAAATTGTGGGGTCACTCCTAAATAATAGTGTAAGCAATACTGGTGTGTACCCTTTGGAAGTGAACCCATGACCTGCTACAAGTTAACCTACAGAAACTCGCTTTGGAATTCCAGCCTTGATTAACTAATTGGGTGGTTAATTTCACAGTGTTTTCTCCCACCGTATTGTGAAAATTTAAAGTGACGAGATGATCAGAAGGGGAGATGTCTGCAGAGCTTTCATTTCCTGACATGCAGGCTCCTAATGATCAAAAAGATTCTCTTGAATGCTCATTTATCAAGGGCAACATCAGCACAGTCACTCTGAAGCATTCCAACCACACTGAATGGTTTCCTTAAAGAGATGAAAGTCCTCAATGTTAGATTCACGAGGCTTCAATACAGTGGATGAAAGAGAGTCCACAGGCGTCTGCATGTGAGTCAGTTATCATGTGCTCTTGAGAAAATACAGAGTGCATAGATGATTGACAAACAGCAAAGCCTCAAACCGAAAGGCTTATGACACTATTTTAGTGTGCTATATTAACAGCAGCTTAGTGCAATGCCAATCTTCAAAAATTAAATCCCCATATCACCTGTGTTTTCCTCTGTGTCAAAATTGCTGAGGTGCTCAGGGTAAATAGAACTGTCTATTCCCTTTAAACAAAACCCTAACACTCAAGTAGACTCGTGGTAATGAGCCAGTCAGTTTTACTGGGCACCCTCAGAGAATGCCAGTGTGTCTGACCTAATGAGGGTGCTTGTACTGGCAAATGAACCTCACCACATATAAAACCACTTACACCGTGGTAGTGCTTAAGCACAGGGCCTGTATTTAAAAACTGCTGGTTTTGGAGCTGTTGTTGTACAACCTTAAGTTTATTTGAAGCAGATGTCCCCCAAGACAGTGTTTCTCAATCCTGGTTCTGGAGTATCACAGTACTGCACATTTTGAAGGTCTCCATTATCTAACACTTACAGTATTTGTTCATTAGTTGAGAGTTCAAAGCTGTGAATACATTTCTGGACTTTCAGAGTATTCACTATTTTGATGAAGAACATCTCAAACTTTAAAGAAGTACTTTCTTTAGTTATGCTGATATGTAGTATCAGTATAAATGCATTCTTTTGCAATTAACATTATTTATTGATTCTAAGAAAATAACACAACAGAGAAAAACACAACACATACACCCCAAATCAAAACTGAACTTGTAACCCTCACTAATATCCCTCCCCAAACACCAACCCAACCCAACTCCAAAGAACCCCACTGTGGTCGCATAAAATAATACACGCACACAAAAAAATAAATAAATTAAGATAAAATAAAATATATAAAATAAAACAAATTTGCCATCGGATTGCTCAAGTCCGGTGCTTCTACACAATTTTTGTAAGGCAAAATTACATAACAGAATATACTTTGTAAAACAAACCCAGCCAACTGGCAGAATAAACACAAGGAACATGTAGATTCACTCACAGAACTGTCTCTAAGGTGTGTTCAGTTTCCTCGGACAGACAAACAAGTGTTCAGTGAGCCGGCTGTTTATGAGTGCAGCAGATGACGTAATCATTCCAGTGTCCCGCAAAAATACTCCACAAAACAAACTCCAGCAAACAGGAGGCATAAGCACAAGGAACAAACAGATTCGTCCACAAATGTCCCAAAGCAGTGTTATTTCACAAAACAAACTCCAGCCACTTGGCGGAACTGGCTCAAAAAGAAACTAAACGGGTGCCCGGTTCCTTCGATGGTCAAGAGTCAAATTAATGAAAGGCCGCATGAAAAAATACACCATGACTTACTTAGTCTGTCAAAATTATAAAAGACATCCTTTGTGTGGGAATGTAGATATTTTGCAACCATCCCAGCATCCATTCCGTCAATGCAAATGTTTCTTGAAGGAGAGGTGTTACTCCACAAAACAAACTCCAGCCGCTAGACAGATCCAACACAAACAGAAACAAAAATGGCGCCCAGCTTCCTCTGACATTCGAGTGTATGTTCATTAAGTCAATCTACTCGCATGAGAAACATCAAATGGCTTACCCACTCCAATGTATTTATGAAGGACAGTGCTTGTTTGGGACCCGTAAATACTTTGCGGCCAACCTTTGTATCTATTTTCAGTTATGCCGGAAACATCAGTGCAAAAGCGATCTTCCGTTGATGCAAGAGTTTCTTACGCTCCTTGAATCGATCGCATGAATCGAGCAGTCATTATCACTGCTGTGTACATCCCCCCACAAGCTGACACAGACCGGGCACTCAAGGAACTGTATGAGAGTATAAGTCAGCAGGAAACTGCGCACCCTGAGGCCGCGTTCATTGTTGCCGGGGACTTCAACAAAGCCAACTTTAAAACAATAGCACCAAAATACCACCAACACATCAGCTTCAACACACGAGGGGACCGGGTTTTGGATCATTGCTATTCTCCTTTCCGGGATGGCTACAAATCCCTCCCCCGCCCACCATTTGGCAAATCCGACCACTCTTCCGTTCTGCTTCTGCCCGCTTACAGGCAGAAACTGAAACGAGAAGCACCTGCCCTCAGAACGATCCAACGCTGGTCGGACCAATCAGACTCTGCGCTACAGGACTGTTTTGATCACGCGGACTGGGAGATGTTCCGGTCTGCCTCCGATGACGACATTGAGGTTTACGCTGATAGCGTAACGTGTTTCATCAGGAAGTGCGTAGAGGACGTTGTTCCGACAAAAACTATACGGATCTACCCCAACCAGAAACCCTGGGTTAACGGCGATGTTCGCGCGGCACTTACTGCGCGGACCACCGCTTTTAATTCCGGGAACGCGGAGGAGCGTAAACAAGCCAGTTATGCCCTCCGTAACTCCATCAGTGCAGCCAAACGCCAGTACAGGCACAAAATTGAAGGACAGTTCAACACCACTGACTCCAGAAGTATGTGGCAGGGAATTAACACCATCACAGACTATAAACGGAATAAAAACTCCGCCATGAACACCGTTGCCTCTCTCCCGGACGAGCTTAATACTTTTTATGCTCGTTTCGAGGAAAACAACAACACCGCCCTCACGGAGAGAGCACTCGCGGCCGATACTACAGAGGTTGGTTCACTCTCCGTCTCTGTTGCGGATGTAACCCGATCCTTTCGACGGGTGAATATCCGCAAAGCCACGGGTCCGGACGGCATTCCGGGCCGCGTCATCAGAGCATGCGCGAACCAACTGGCTGGTGTTTTTACGGACATTTTCAACCTGTCCCTCTCCCTGTCTGTAGTCGCCACATGCTTCAAAACGTCAACCATTGTGCCTGTACCGAAGCAATCAAAAATCACTTGCTTAAATGACTGGCGTCCTGTTGCCCTCACCCCCATCATCAGCAAATGCTTTGAGAGGTTGATCAGAGATTACATCTGCTCTGTTCTGCCCACCTCTTTGGACCCATTGCAGTTTGCCTACCGCAACAACCGCTCCACTGATGATGCCATTGCATCTACAATACACACTGCTCTTTCCCACCTGGAAAAAAGGAACACATATGTGAGAATGCTGTTTGTAGACTACAGCTCAGCATTTAACACCATAGTGCCCTCCAAGCTTGATGTGAAACTCCGGGCTCTGGGCTTAAACAGCTCGCTGTGCAGCTGGATCCTGGATTTCCTGTCAGGCAGACGTCAGGTGGTTAGAATGGGCAGCAACATCTCATCACTGACCCTCAGCACTGGAGCCCCACAGGGCTGTGTTCTCAGTCCACTCCTGTATTCCCTGTACACACATGACTGTGTGGCGACACATAGCTCCAATGCCATCATTAAGTTTGCTGACGATACGACGGTGGTAGGTCTGATCACTGACAATGATGAAACAGCCTACAGAGAGGAGGTGCACACTCTGATGCGCTGGTGTCAGGAGCACAACCTCTCCCTCAACGTCAGTAAAACCAAGGAGCTTGTGGTGGACTTCAGGAAGAAAGACAGAGAACACAGCCCCATCACCATTAATGGAGCACCGGTGGAGAGAGTCCAGCAGCTTCAAGTTCCTCGGTGTCCACATTACTGAGGAACTCACATGGTCCATCCACTGAGGCCGTTGTGAAGAAGGCTCACCAGCGCCTCTTCTTCCTGAGACGGCTGAGGATGTTTGGAATGAACCACCACATCCTCACACGGTTCTACACCAGTACTGTAGAGAGCATCCTGACTGGCTGCATCACCGCCTGGTACGGCAATAGCACCGCCCACAACCGCAAAGACCTGCAAAGGGTGGTGCGAACTGCCAGAAACATCATCGGAGGTGAGCTTCCCTCCCTCCAGGATATATATAACAGACGGTGTGTGAATAAAGCTCAGAGGATTATCAGAGACTCCAGCCACCCGAGTTATGGGCTGCTCTCACTGCTTCCATCAGGCAGGCAGTATCGCAGCATCAGGACCCGCACCACCCAACTACATGACAGCTTCTTCCCCCAAGCATTAAGACTTTTGAACACATGATCTCTCACGATCAACAATCAGCACTGCACTTTATTAATCTTCATTCTGTCAAATATATTCTCGCTCCCAATTCAATTAGTGTATATATATATTTATACCCTTATCTAGTGTATGTGTATTCTACATTGTGTGTATTGTGTACATTTGATATGTAAATTGTTGGGTAAGTATGTGTACATTTGTTATGTAAATTGTGTTGTGTAAATATGTTGTTTATTGTAAAGTGGTTTATGTCTCGTCACTGTCATTACTGCAATGTTGCTCGGAACTGCACACAAGACTTTCACCTACTGTTGCACTCGTGTACACAGTAGTGTGACAATAAAGTGATTTGATTTGATTTGATTTGATTTGTCTCTCTTGTCAAGTTTGCAAAATACGGGAACAAGAAAATATTGTGATTCTTCCAAGAAAGCTTTCCTTTGCTCCTCGCCTCGTGCAACACAAGATCTTTATCGGATGATCTCAAAATTTTTGGCCATAATTGAGAGGGGCCTGTCCACCTCAGCAGATCTGCAACCTGGGACTCTGTGAGCTCGCTCGATTTCCAGATTATGGCCTTTTCTGTTGAGCAGACTCAGACTTGTCTAGGAAGTTCACCATATATCTGCCACCTTCATACTCAGGAATTCCAGCAATCTGTACATTATTTCTTTGGTTCCTATTTTCGAGATCTTTCACTTTTTCCTAAATATTTTCCAGGTCTATTTTGGTCACGAGCGGATTAGTGGATAATTCCCTTTCCGATGACGCCAGATAATCAATCTGTTTCTAATCATCTGCCACTCTTGTAACCAACTCAGAGAATTATGTTTCCATCGCCATAATCGATCACCATATTACAGCGAGATCCTCCAAGTTAGCAACAACCTTCGTCAGCATCACAAACATGTTGGACAGTTGGCATTGAATCTCTCCCGCCCCACAATCCAAATCAAGTCCCCGGTCTGCAGGCCCATCAGAGGTTTCAGCTTGAGCACATAACTGTCTTTTAATGTCTCCAGATCCTGAGGATTTTGACTTCTTTGCCATGTTTACCTTGCAGAACAAATATGTAACTAGGTATATCGAATCTCACCAGATTATAACACGAAAATAATTAAAAAACTAGCAAAGTACGCAGAGCTTGTCGCTCACACATCTGCTCCTCGCATGGCATCACGTGACCTCAGTATAAATGCATTCTTGAACATTCTACATCCAGGAATGTGGGAATTAAACCATTGACCCACGTTTTCTTGGACTTTTAATGTACAAACAACAACTGCAATTTACTGTACAATTGTGAATTGTTAAAAAAAAATAGTTTAACTACTTTCTTGGAACCAATAACACTTACAATTGAAAAGTTTGACCCAACTAATTATTTTTTTACAATGTTTTTCTTTCCCAATTCTGGTATAGTAATGTGTTCAGTGGTTGCATACTTAAGAATCTCAGCAGATGCAGTCGGTTATCCAGGTATTGTTTGATTACTGTTTCAAGAATACTGCATATTTAAACATCCTACTAATTTTGTACTGCTTTTTTCATACTATACAGTAGGGAAGTTCACATATTTTGATGCAGGGCTAGACTTGAAATAGTTGTTTCAGATAAGGGAAACATTCAAATCTTTCAGTGCTGGGGTCCTCTAGGACCAGTATTGGAAAATACTGCCTTATGATGACAGCACTCTCTACGGGTTTATTGTCAGCTGGTAGCTATGATGTTTCCAACATCACATTACAGTGTTCTGTGAGTCAGATGTGATGAGTGAGAAGAATGCTTTTTCATGTATCTCACTCAAGGCTGTAATTAATTGCTTTGAAAAGGCTCAATGACAATGTAAAATTCTCCTCTATTTCTAATTACCACAGTGATATTACTTATTGTAATGTTGTGCTTGTGAGGTCTGAGATTCTGGTTTATTGCTAGTTATCTTCATGTTACTGTAGACTAGGGATGGGACAATATGGTTATCTCACGATTCTGTTAGATACACAATATGAGGTCACGATTCTATATAATCTCGATTACATATAATAACACTTAAAAAACACATTACAATTATAAATGCACATTATAATTTCTCATCAAAATAAAATTATTTAATACACAATATAAATGCTCAAAATTTGAATAATTAGATTGTATATATACACCTATCTCTGTAAGAAAAGATCACAAACAAATAAGACTTTAAAGATAATTGGCTTCATTCAGGCTGATCAGGTGCAAAACAATAGAACTGAACACAATCTGTCCTGAAAAGTATGTGAAAGTGTGTAATTAATTTTGTAATAAAAAATTTTTGTCATCATTATTATAATCATATTTTAACTTTTTAAACATATAAAGATTCTACATTCTATCAGTTAATGTTATATCATGAAATTATATATTTAATAATGATTTGAACTGTCACTGTTTGAAATAATGTATATCCTTTTTCCTACATACCGTGATGCTTGGCGTGAAATGTGGGCATTACTTCCATTGTCAACTAAACACAGCTGTTGTTGTGGTGGATGTCCATTCATTCTTCTGTTGCTGTGTTGTGACTTCGAGGAGAGGGTGTCAGATTTCATGATGAAATACATCAATCACTATGTCAGTGTGTTACTGAACGATAATAAACTGTAGGTCTGTGAAACTTAATGTGTTAATTTCTGCAATATTTGTTTTTAATGCGTTAAAATAAAAGAACGCTGTTAATGCAGTATTTGTTTTACTTCCTGAAACTTCACGCGATAGGAGAAAGGTGTTCCGAGGATTAGATTGGGGGCGGGGTTAGGGCCTCTGCTGCCTGCCAGGAACAATCCCTGGCGCTTTTATACAATGGGCAAACTTCTCCAATATTTTTCTCTGCATTTATTGGCATATATACATTTTCAGGAGGTACTCACTTGACTCAACTGCACTTTCTTGCACATAAACTGATTGTGTTAAGCAGAGCATGTTTATTCATTGCATGCGACGCATGTCCCGCACTATGCTGGAAATGAAACACTATTCCATTCTGGAGACTGTTGTATTGTTATTGGTGGTGTGCCAGAAGTCTACCATGCCCCAACATGACAAGTCATGAACATCTTCACGAAAGTGAATAACTATCCAGCTTAACTAACATCTTTAGCTGTGTACTGCACACAGTCGAACAATGGCTATGTGAAATAATCAATAAGGCCGTCTCATTTCAACACTGTTCTGTACTCCACCATGACGGTGCAGGTTGCGCTAGTGTTATGCTCAGTGGTACAAAGTCTCATTTCCAAAGATGCGATAGAGACAGTACTAGCATGCAACAAACAGAAAGGCTCTACAGACATTATTTTTGGGTCACCAAAAAGATCAGCAGGCTGTAAGAGATGCATGAATCAGAGACTTTTAAAGTCTGTTTTAGATAGATATTTAGAGACAGATTTAGTCTCACATCAGTCCTCTGGACTGGTTTGATTCAATCAACCTGAAAGATGCTTACTTCATACACATGCAAATAGCCCCTTGCCACAGGCCATTTATGAGATTCTCCTTTGATTGCATACCAACTCAAGCCTTCGTTTTGTTCCTAGTTCCTCGCACATTCAAGAAATGTGTTCATGCTGAGCAGTATCCGCGTGTTGAATTTCCTTGGTGACTGGTTGTTTTTAGTGAGGTTGGAGAACCAAGTATGCACACACAGGGACCAGTTGCTCATTTGGATCTTCTGGGTCAATAATTAATTGGGCAAAGAGTGTTCTAGGACCTAGCTGGCAAATCTCCTTTGTAGGAATAAGACTCGATTATGTCAGCATTTTTAAACAGTCAGTGCTCTCAGTCTTTTCTCCAACTCTTGATGTACTCAATGTTGAAGAGAGCAGTTCCACTGAAACAGTTTCAGATGATACTGAGATTGATGGCTGCCATCACGCTGCTGAGTTTGTTGCACATGATGCCAGTGCTGGGTCAATGCAGGCGTGCCTAGTCATGTATGGCTACGTGGTCACCTACATCTTTTAGTGACACCCCACTGCTTAGCCTAGCTCCCTGGATAACGACTGGTTTTCCAGAAAGGCTTTGTGTTGGGCCAAGTGGTCAGATGCAAAGTAGTCACCACGGACGTGTCCATCACAGGTTGGATAGCCCTGTAAAATGGTTGACATGCCATGTAAATACCCCAAACCACTTGCAGTATTTTTGGCTCTGAGCTTCCCAATTAGTCGTGCTGTCACATGCTGATTCGGATAGACAACATAGCAATACATTAAGTCACCAGGGGGGACTACGGTTGTGATTAATGCTGGGTTTGATGGGCTGAATTCTCTTATGGTTTGAGAGAACTGTCATGTCGGTTAGTGCAATGCATGTGCTTGATCGCAGCAGGTCAGTTTTCACATTAGCATTTCAGCCAAGGGGAATGGTCAACCTCAGACTTTTCTGAGGATTTGGAAGTTGTTCGGGAAGGAACCTGTTCCTGGAAGAAGTTGGATCTGTTTGCCTCCCTGGAGGCCACGCATTGCCCTTTGTGGTACTCCATGACACTTCTGGGTGTGGATGCCCTGGCTCACAAGTAGCCAGCGAAACACAAGGATGTGTTTCCTCTTGTATATCTGTTGCATCAATTGTTGTTAAAAATTTGGGAGAACAGTGAAACCATTCTGTTGGTTGCATCAGAATGGCCCAACTCCCCTTGTTTCCTGAAGTTGGTGAAGCTGTTTGATGCTCCTTCGGTTAGGAGAGATCAGACTTCATTTCTGGCCCCTAAACGGGGCTCGTCTGACATGGATGGAATGTCACAGCCAGCGCTCTACACAAATATATAAGCTAGGACCCTGTCTATGAGGCATCTTTATACATTGAAATGGCAAGTTTTTGCCGACTGGTGTCCCTCGTGGAACAAGAACCCAGTGCATTGTCCCATAAATACAATGCTTCACTTCTTAGAGTCGGAAGTCTCTTCTTGCATTCTATTCCCTTAAGTCGGAAATCCCGATGATCTGGTGATGACACACACATCAGGGGCAGAGCATCAAACACTATCTGCCAATAGATTGGTGTGATTTAAAAGGCTTCAGATATTGCCACACCTGGGAGTAGTTATCCCATAGCGTCAACAACTGACGCATGATCTTGGTCCCTTCTTTCAGGGAACCAAGTTTACTGTCGTAACCGGACCGATTCATTATAAAGAACTGCACCAATCAAGTGATCATTTTCATGGACAGCATGCGTCTCTGTATGTTGGATTATATATACACATATATATTTTTGTACAAAAAAAGGATTATCACACATTCAGACTTTCTCAGGTGCTTTCTCAACATTTCCTGCTAATTGTTTTTAATCTCTTTTTCATTTATTGTGGTAGTGTGGTCTAGTTTTATTTTGTCAGCAACCCTTTGTTGTACTCTTCCTTCCATTTAATTTAAAATATCTCATTACAGACACTGTCATTCCTATGTTCACTGCCCTAAATACATTTAAAGTACATGTCAACAACATTAAAACAATTGAAACATCACAACTTGTGGTAGATATATTGAATTTATTGAAATGTTTTGTGACAGTGCTATTATTAAGTTTACTTGGGTTGAAGTTTTACAGAAATCTGCATATTTATTAAGGGTACAATCAGGGAGACTAAAGGGGCCTGAAGGGCAGGTATTTTTTGCTGTCTCCACACCATAGAGAGCCATTAAATTAGATGAATGAAGTAAAAAGCACGGAGCTTTCAGTTCATTTCAAAAGATTTTTACTTATGCTCCGGCAGGGTGAGGCCATCACAACGTCTATACAACACAAGATCTGGGTAAGCTACTGTATGGTTTTGAAGGCATCAAAAACTTAAAGCAGAGCCAATAAAATCTGCATCCACATTAATTTGGTTAAGGCAGCGAGTTTTGTATGTCCATCTTGTTTAAATCATTTAAACAAGATGTGCTGAATAAGTGAATGCTCAGTCAAATATACACTTAGTGGTTGACAAATATGGGTTTTTTAATGGTCGATAAGATTCTTAAAGACTGGTGTGGTAGATGAACAACAGGGTTCCCACAGATCCTGAAAGAGTCTTAAAATGTCTTAAATTTAGTTTTCCAAAATGTATGGTCATAAAAAGTCTTAAATATCTTAAATTATATTCAAAAAATTACTACATTTAAATTAACCCTTAATTTACATTTATTACAAATTCATTTTGAAAATGACATTAACCGGAGTGGTGGTGGCGTAGTGGGCTAAAGCACATAACTGGTAATCAGAAGGTCGCTGGTTTGATCCCCACAGCCACCACCATTGTGTCCTTGAGCAAGGCACTTAACTCCAGGTTGCTCTGGGGGGATTGTCCCTGTAATAAGGGCACTGTAAGTCACTTTTGATAAAAGCGTCTGCCAAATGCATAAATGTAAACTGCCGGAGTTAATTGGCCAGCTGGGCTTCTGTGATTGATTAAATGGTTGCTTATAAAATAACATGTGCATTGAAGCAAACAAGCCAGCCAGTAAAACAAATTACATATCACCTGCCTTAAGAATAAATAAAGTGAGTAAAACAGGTGTAAAAATGCTTGCTTCTGATACTGCCTATAATAATTGCATATGTTTTGTCTTAGCAGTGCTTTAACTATATGTCTTGGACTATTTTTTTTCCATGGCTCAGCTTCACCATCCCATACTGTTCTCGGTAATACCTGCTGCCTCAAGGAAACAATGGTGTGAAAATGACAGAGACAGCATGGCAGCTTCCAAGAAATGTGGTGTCATTTTCCTGCTGCTATGTTGCACCTTATGCTGTCGTTGTTTTCTAATGGACTTTTTATTACACTAAATTATACTTCACAAGAGACAAGCGGGAAGGAATGGTGGGGGGTTCACTATGAATGAATACTGCCCTCTGATAGTTTGATTTATTTGCACATGCTGTCTGCGTTGTTTTAGTGGGCTAAATGGAATTATGCAAATCAAATAATAGAAAAAAAACAGCTAAATAAATGGTTCTGAAACACAATATGCATGAACAAAATCTTGGTCTTGCTGGTCAGTTCTGAATGCTTGGTTGTGGAGGAGGCAGCACCTGAAAAAAATCTTTAAAATATCAAAAAGGTGCTTGACTGCACCTTACTTCTGTATATATACCAGGTTATAACCTCCAAGAATTTTTTTTTTAGAGCAAATAGTTTAAATAATACTAAGCTATAGAAAGTCAGATTTTTTTTTTATCAAATTGTTTATTATGTTTCAAGGAATGTTGGTTATTTAAGTTTTTTAGACGTTACAGACATTACAGCTGATTTTCTTTAAAGCTGCTTTGGAACAATTTGTATTGGGAAAAGCACAAATTAAAAACTTTACAAACAAAAATTATTTGAATTTTTTTGACTTACAGTACTGTGCAAAAGTTTTAGGCACTTGAAAAATGTTGCATAATGAGGATGTCTTCAAAAATAATGACATAAATAGTTTTCATTTATCAATTAATGTCATACAAAGTCCAGTAAACATTAAAAAGCCAAATCAATATTCGGTCTGACCACCCTTGCCTTTAAAACAGCACAAATTCTCCTTTGTAAACCTTGACACAGTTTTTCTTGGTTGTTGGCAGACAGGATGTTCCAAGCTTCTTAGAGAATTCACCACAGTTCTTATATCTATTTAGGCTGTCTCAATTGCTTCTGTCTGTTTTATGTATTCTCAGACTGACTCGATGTTCAGTGATGTAATTATGACTGATTATCATTTGTCCCATGTCTGCCAATCATATTGAGTAGTGGAGACATCATCTGCTGCCTGAAACTGAACTTTTTGTCGAAAGTTTGGAGTTAATTCACTTGGCTGCATAGAAAGCTATAGGATGCTCCTTTGCTCCCTTGCTCCCTATTTAGTGAATGACTTAACCTCCAGTGTGTTGTCCATCTGCTCTGTTCTCAGAAAAGTTTTAAATGCAACTTGTTTTTAAACTCCATATAAAGCCTCTGAAAGCAACATTTTTAAACTTTTGGATAAACCCACTGATTCTCAATGTGATAATGCAGAGTTAATATAGGATTTCTATAGGGAAAAAAGACCTATAGTCTTCGTAAGTAGTCATTGTGTTTAGCAGTGTGCTGTTTTACAATAAATTACTCAAATATTACAAAATGTTTTAAAAAAAAATTTAGGATGAATCTAGATTCTAGTCTTTAGACTCAAACAGGCTTGAGAAAATGTAAACACATATTGAAGATTTTTTACTAGATGTAGTTTTTATGGTGTTTCTTCCAAAGACAAACTTTGCTCTGATTGGCGCCATATTGTTTTGTCACATGAATCCATGCATCAAAGTTGAACCCTTTATTGATAGCCCAGATTTTCCTGAACTGAAATCAGCCGGTTTAAATGAAATTATCCATAGCATATAGCAAAGATAAAACACAACGTCTGCGCAGGAGGACACGGGGTCACATAAGCATGGTTTTCTTCTCCATCATTTGATCATAATTTGGCCAAAGTTACTTCTGCTACTATCAATAGGAAATGTAGAGAAATATCTGTTAATAAATGTTGATTTGTCACAGGAAGCGTTCTTGCATTTCATCTGCGCTATTTTTGATGGTCAGTTAATGATATGAGTCTGAAGGATGCTTTTAGAGCATTTCACTGGTTTTTAGGATGCTGTGTCAAGTTAAAAGTATTTGAAAATGTTAAACTCACACTTCAAGATTCCTTGCATTCTGTGTGCTTAATCCAGCTGTCATGAACGCGGTGTCCTATATGATTGGCTCTTTTTCTGTTGCTGCACTGCTTGTAAGGTTTGTTGAGGCGCACTGACTGCCCCTTGCCAACACAGCTCATAAAAACACAGTTAAATGTACTTAAAAGTCAAATTTACCACCTCAACATCCTGAAATTATGAAGAGAGGTGGTCCCCGTGTCCATGGCGATGGTAGTTACGGAGGGGGTGGAGCTTGGGCCATAGGTGAAGTTTAAAGCCAATTCATTCACCCCAGTCCATTGTGGAGACCACCTCTCAACATCCCAGTTTATGGGGGTGCCCCAAGTGGTTGGTAAAAGCATACTTCGATTAAGGAATTTATGTCAGGGTTAGGTGACGATTAATTGCATAAATTATTTTAATGTTATTTTTATATATATATATATATATATATATATATATATATATATATATATATAATTAATCAAACTAAATTATATAGACAACCATTGTAAACACTTTAGTCCAGTTGAAAGCATTCCAGCCAGATTTTTTTGTGCAATCAGACTTATAGACCAAGATAACTCAGCTTTGTCCATCCAGCATGTGTACACATTTATCAGACCATAATTGGCCTTGCCGTTTGAAAGAAAGAGAGAGGTGACACGTGGCATGTATTTAACACTTCCTCAGGTAACGTCCTTCCTTCAAATATTACATTTTGTATTGTCTAATATCTACTTGGACAGACAGATTAAGAAAACCTGCTGTTCCTCTATTATGATTGCGCATGTAAACATACCGAGTGACTTAATTTAGATACTAACACATTTATCACCTTGACCAAACTGGATTTTGGGTGGTTAGTGTGAATAAGGCTTTGCTCTTAAAAACCGTGCTCAAAAGTGGCACAAGTATTTGCCCCTGAGTGTTCAGAAAAGGCTGTTTGCAATGCACAGAACCTGGCTTGGAATTCATGTGTTAGACACTGACTGGCTGAAGTCTGTTCCCATCTGAGCAGTGGATGGACAGTGATGGGGGAAATACAAAGGCTTTGTGGATGTTTATGTATGTGTGATGGGGGTGTGAGGTCAGGGAATATTCACAGTTGCTTTAACAGTGAGTTCTGGGAGAAGGCTGTGTGCCTCTGAAACTACGTCTCATAGCAGGATATCTTAAAAAAAAAAGACTGACCTCTGCCCACCCTGGCTGTTGTGTTCTCTTTACCTGCTGTGCTGTCAGTGTGCTCTCAGAGGGATTCAACACTTGGGTCATGGACAGAATTTAGATCTTTACATATACTGTTTTATATTAGGCACTTTACTCATACTGCATTCGATGTACCACCCCCACACTCTACCTATGTGTGTCTAAGTGTATCATTTTAGATGCAGTTTTTTTTTTTTGGTCTTTAACTATTATGAAGAGTTGCCAAGGAGTATTGTTACAGTAAAGCATTGGAATAATAAATCACATTAGTTTCCATATTGTAGTTAAACAGATCCTCTATCCAGTTATAGCTTCACCACAGGAAGACTTTGCTTTAGCTGCACTTGGGAGGAAGTCTTGCATTATTGAGCACCTGTTCAGTTCTTTATGATCCAATATCCTGCAACTGCAATTGGTGCTGGTAACTGGAGAATGAAATGTTAAATTTTTTAAAGTAGCCCAGATCTGTTGCTGGATCATTCACTGGGTGTGTGAATGATTGTACGTGTAAGCATTTCATGTGGCAGAATTTCTGTCACTGCCTTTTGGTAGCTACTGTAAGCAAACATTTACGGCTACTGTTTTTCATATTTGTGATGTTATTAACAAAGTAGGGAATATAATTAGCTTCATAATGATCAAATAACAAGTCAAGTTATACTGATTTTGTCTTCATTTACTTATTCTCATTTATTTCAACACCCCTATGTTTTTTTTTCTTCTCCAGAACACTTGGAATATAGCACACAAATCGTGTGGACTACTTTTATGGTGCTTTTTGGTCAATTATGGAGCATGACAGCCCCAGCCAAAGTCACCTTTCATTTTATGAGAAAGAGCAGCTTTTAGACATTCTGCTAAACTTCTCCTTTTGTGCTCCAAGGAAGAAAGAATAAACATTTGTTCGGAATGAAATGAGGGTGAGTAAATTGAGTTGAGCTAACCTAATTATCAGTGTTGTTTTATGCAAATAAATTTAGTCTGTTTTGAGAATTAAACATTAAGAGAGATTTGACATTGACTAAATCCCTGCTTATTCCTGAGGCTTTGCACTGTCTCTAACTGCTTTGGAAACCAGAGTGAAAAAACAATATTAGAATAATGGAGAAGAAATGTAAAAAAAGTGGTTGTTTATATTATAAAACACAATAAATCCGATAGTAAATGAGTTAGTATCATCAGGCAGTATCAAAGTTTGAATGAATTATTTGTGAGCTGGCTGGGAGAATATGCTGGTCGCAGAGCCTCTTGGGAAGATATGTTATTGCTGTCATATTAAATGCTCATATTTGTCTGAATGCATTATAGGGTAAAGCCAGCCAATCTTACGTGGAGTAAAGAGAGCATGTGAATATGCAATTTGTAAAATTAAGTTATAACAACATGATGTAATACTTTGAGTGTACAAAATGTGTTGATTTAGATTAACCATATGAGTCATCAACTACTGTTACGATGTTTGTCTCTGCTTATTTTGTACAGCTTATCTGTTCATACCTGCAAAGTCACAAAATTGTTGATTTAGAATTACATATAAAGGGGCCTGAAAGTCATTGCTTAATTCCTTTAAATCTTTCTTTCATTTCCAGTGCACCATAATGTTTTTTGTTTATTAAATACCACTAAAATGTTCCTCCGGGAAATTTTGCAATATTTAGATGCTTTTTATACAAATATAACTAATAAATGAACCTCTGAGCAACTAGCTGTAACATGGAATATCATCATGGGGTAATATTGATGCTGCTTTTCACAACTGAGTGCACAGGAGAAGGGTTCCAATAAGGGCCTTTAAAGCTTTCATTGGCTTTCTGTCAACTCAACCCTGATCTTAGCATGTTAATCAAGGCAGATAGATTCACTGAACCCTTAGTGTGGCAATGCAGAGATCAGTATTACCTTGTTGCTTAAAACCACACATCACAGAGATGTCTCTCACACCCAATTTCCACCTGGTATTAAGATGCGTCTCAGGTGATCTAATCACATGTGGACAGGTGAGACACATCGCTGTTTATACCTAGTCGTTTAATTGCGTCTTCTATGACCACTTGTTAACGGATTTGGAGGGGAGGAAGTCTGTTTCAGGATGAGTCACTATGTCAGTGTGCTCCTGCATTTCATGTATTAACCTTAGCTGCAGATGCTCATGCTTCTCATAAGTGTCCATGCATGTTAATATCAGACATACTGAGGAAGATCTGTGAAGTTCTCGTGTTTGTGTATGTATCCGCTGAATACTTCTAGATTATAGACAAACAGCAAGCACAGATAATGAATGGAATGTCTAATTGGTTTCCTCTGTTCTTTTTTTATATTAACATTTTTTGAATCAAAAAACAGGATTGAAGAAACAGAATACACACACATAATCAAATTATATGTCCCTCACCTGAACATCTCCCCCCCACCCCACACTACAAACATCCAGTGGTGCAACACAAAATTAATGTATACACACATACAAATACAAAAAAAAAAAAAACAGACAAGAGGAAACACTTGAGAATATATAAAAAAAATGGAATCATAAATTTTAAAATACAATTCTCCCTCCCCGAGAACCTTCCAAAAATGCTAAATAGTTGCCCCATTTTTTATAAAATAAATCCATGTGTAAGGTTCTCAGTCTCAAGGGGGAAGGAGGACACAGGAGTTGGAATTGAAGTCCATGTGAGTTGACTTTTATTCTTAGGTTTTCAAACACACTTCTGCCTTTTCTCATGGACTTTAGATTAAACTCATCAGCTTCAGGGATAACAGATAACATAAACTCAAAAAATACTAAATAAACAGCTATGCAGCGTTCAGCTCTGGTTACCGTAGGGTATGCATTTGGCTCAGACTCTCTCTCCCTCTCTGGTACTTCCACCTGTCCATTTGCGCACTTTTTCTGTTTTACATTAGCCCCGCCTCAGCGACCTCAGGGTGGCTCTTAGATGCTGCATATGCCTCTGAAAATCATTACTGTATATAATAATATTGTCTTAATAGGCAGTGGTGGATTCAACATGCGGCTGGAGAATCTTATCCGCACTGGAGCGTGGTAGGAGCCCCGAACAAACTGAATGGAAGAGTGACTAACTGGTGTAATCCGAATGGTGTGGAAAATGTTCTTTCTTCTCGGTATAGTGGAGTTAAGGGGACCTTTGTTAAATTCAGAGTCTAATAAAATTGAGCCGCACCCAACCGATCAAGCAGTTCGTGGGCATTGGATATGCATCAAATATAGACACCGCACTGACTTTCTGTTAATCTACACAGAACCGGACTGACCGTCGCTCTTAGGTACAAGAACAACCGGGCTGACCCAATCACTGTGCAACTCTTATATTACCCCCTTCTCGAGCATTGCCTCTAATTCTTGTGTTTGGGCAAGCGGTACGGCCAACTCCGCACTACCACTCCCAGTGTGGTCTCGATATGTTGTTGTATGAGGTTCGTACGACCAGGAAGAGGAGAGAACACATCCGCAAATTCATCCCACGAGCTGGGATGTTGAGAGGTGGTCTCCACAATGGACTGGGATGAACGAATCGGCTTTGAACTTCACCTATGAAGGCTTTGAGCTCCACCCCCTCCAGAACTACCGTCGCCATGGACACGTGTACGCCTCTCTTCATAATTTCAGGAGGTTGAGGTTGTAAATTTGACGTCATAATCGAGATCAATGACTCACCGTGTAACCTCAAAGGGTCCTTGCCACTTGGCGAGTCATTTTGTGTTCGATGTGTGTAGTAATACAAGTACTTTGTCTCCTGGTGCAAATTGCCATAGTTGGGCACCCCATTATAGAGCCGGCTTAGTTTAGCTTGAGCTTGGAGTACATTTTCGTATGTAGCTTTGCTCGAAGATCAAAGACATACTGAATTTCACTCTTGCTATGGGAAGGTCCTTCATCTCACGCCTCCCATATGATGTCAAGCACCCCACGGGGCTGATGTCCATACAGGAGCTTGGGAAAGGGGAAAATCCCCGTGGAGGCTGGCGGGACCTCACTGACTGCAAATTTTATGGGTTCCAGCCATTTGTCCCAGTTTCTAGCGTCCTCATGTACGAACTTACGAATCATGTTTTTCAGGGTTCGATTAAATCGTTCAACCAGCCCATCAGTTTGCGGGTGGTAAATGCTGGGTATTATGATTAATTCACTTATTGGAGTGATATTATTCTCATGGCTTATTGAAAATAATATCACACGTATTTAGGTACAGCTTTAAAGCTAAATCTTTTAGAAACTGGGATGAGATTATTTATCAAAATATACCACAGTCATTCATATTTGAATACAGAAAAACTTTATTACATTACTAAACATAAATCTAATCTAACACATATATACATGAGACAGATTGGTGAAAAGAGTGACAGAATGTGAAATACATGATCAATACAGTGAAAATTTGTTTTATGGAGTCTGTTGACAATGCCTTATGAACCATTTAACCTTATTTAAATAAGTTTTCCTTTCCCAATCAGAAGTGACTTTTCAGAGTCACATGGTCAGCTGGGCTGTCTTTTTCGACAGTTGATTTATGGTCCTTTTGTTTCAGATTCTTACAAATCTCCCGCTAAAAAATAGTGCATATTTAATCATGAACTTTTACATCTTGAGAATGGTACAAGAGACATGATATTTTTTGTCATCAGCTTCCTCCATGTAACGAAGTGACATTCTTTCATTAATATTTGTACATGTAACTGTAACTGTAAAGGGATTAGACGGGCAAGGAGGAGGCGAGATCCGGCTTGACAATATAAATAATAGTTTAATGAAAAACATTAAAAAAAAAAAAAGACACAAACACACACATGATGGTCAGCTGACCGTAAACAATCTCTCTCTCATCGCACCACCTTCTGCAGTCGCTTTTATCCCTCTCAGAGGCTTAATTAGCCTGATAAGGGGCCGGGTGTGTATAATCCCAACCCGGCCCTGCGCTCTGCCCTGTCAAATTCCTCCCTCGTTCTCTCAGGCTGGGGAAACCCCAGCATGACGTACCCCCTCCCCCCCTTTCTCTGGGGAGGGGCACGCCTTTCGTCCCATCTGCCGGTAGGTCATCCCCGTCTACCTGGATGAGGGAGGGGACAAGGGGAGGGAAACAGAAATAATTAAAATGGGGGGGCTGGTAGGGGACTCCTCTGCCCCAGGCAGTGGCCCTGATCGCTGCAGGCAGTCAGTTAGGAGCCCCTTCTCCCCTCGTGGTCGGGGGATGTTCCTACGTTTCCAGGCAGCCGGGCTCCTCTGTCCCCCGCCAATTCTTTGGTTATACAACATGGATAAAACATTACACACATTTTAAAGATGTACATCAGGCTATAATCATTAATTTGTCAGTTATACAAGTTACCACAGTTCAAAGCAATTTTCTGAATTCCCTAGCAAGCCTAGGTTTTGTATAAATTGTGGATTTAAATGCATTCTGTACATTTTAGAAGATTAAATCTTTAATGTACTGTGCCTTTGTGTAGAATGTTCCTGGATTAAAATGAAATGTGTTTTCAAGTCGTGCACATCTGATGGTCTTTTGGAAACCTTTCAAAGAGAAGTCTGCTTTAACTCTGTGTGGAAGTTCAGGAGGTCGTGTAGAGGGGCCTTTCTGAGCAATGTAGGTGCCTGGGCCATCTAATTTATGACGTTGTGGAATTCTAATATTAAGATTGGGTAAATCCTAGATTCAAATCATGTCATTTAAATTCTTCTGCATGTATGATACTACACCTGGCAGTAGGATGTCAGAGCCAAAGCTTTGGATTTAGACCAATTCACTCTGTATCCTGAGAACTTAGAAAAGGAACATTTTATGAATGTAGCCATGTCTTCCTTGACTCTTTTTAGAACTTCAGAAGTTAGGCTTTTCCCTGTCTATCTGACCTTGAGACTGGCCTATGCTGACTTGCTCAATCCCCTCACTTTCTGTACTGTTTCAAAATCAAGATGTTTTTGGTAATGGAGGGGTTAATCGGTTGAAATATGTAACTTGTTGCTTGACTTTTAATTACCTTTTTGACTTAGTTATTTAAAAAAAAAAATGCTAATGCAAAAAGTATGCTAATTTGTGCTCCAATAACGTGATAAAGAATGAGATATAAAGCCATGGCGAAACATCTATTCAAAGTTTTGTCCTTTTTACCCAACTATTCATGTTTCCTAAAATACAGACCTCTAGGTGACCAGTAGAGCATGGCCTGTAAAAGGAGTTGTAGAATGAGTGTGTTTTGTAGTGCAGCTTTCTGGTGGAGAGGACAACAATTCAATGCTCTTGCTGCATCCCCATTATTAATCCCTGATCCCATATAGTCACACAGACAATTGTACTATTCACTTAGCCTTTCCAAACCAACAGAGTTGTGTTTGTTAACATCGTGTAAACATGAGCAGAACTGCTGTTGCTTGCAGAATAGATGTGCAAATCTGTTTGCCTGCTCCTTTCAAGCATGGGGAATAACTCAAGGTCTTAGAGAAAATTAATAGCTGGCTCATGGGGGACTTCATTGAGAAGGCACTGTCTGAGCTCCATCAATTTATCTGAACAGATGGGACGATGGAGATCGTGTGGATGAGACATCTAAATAGTATTGGATGTCAGAAAGGGAGAAGCTAATGGGTCTTTCCTGCTCGAGATTGATTGAATAAGGCAATTGAAGGAAGAGACCGTGGTGTGTTTTTGTTTTACCATATGTCGTATGATTTGTTAAAATACTGAAATACTTGTTTAATGTCCCCAATCAGTTCATTTCTTAGTTTGAATGATAATAAACAGATGAAAAATCAAGCTGAATTATTAGTATGTTCAAATCTGTATATCATACTGTGCATTAACAGTTAACAGAAATGTTTGGTTCATTGCTATGATAAATGTTGGTCTGTCGAGCTTGAATTTTCCAAAACCAAATAAATGCTAGATCAATATATAATTGATTGTCAGTGGAGGCAGACGAACACTGAATCATCCAGTACTTCCTATCTCCTACAGTATATGGTCTTTAAAAACCTGATCGATTAAGTTTTCTGTCCTGTGTTGATTTCCTATTGAAACATTCAATATATTGAACCCCCCACATGCACACTTTTTTTTTTTTTTAAATAGCCAGTAAACCTTTGTTTCATCACAGACATGACCCATGATATGCTGCTTGCTGGTCAGTTGCAGCGGGAGGGACATCCTCATTCTAAAGAGTATTCACCTGAACAAAAATATGTGAAGTAGAAGATGAGTCATCAATATTTGTGGTCCGTTTTCATGCAAAATATAAATTAAATGTAAAATAAAAATCTGCTAAAAGTACAATTTTTAACATTTAGAAGTCCACACCAGCATATGTAGATGACCTCAAAGCAAATACTCAGGGACAAGCTATAAAACTCCAACTATGATTTCATGGGATGAGATTTAAAGGATGGTTTGATGAGCCTTTTCATTAATGGTTTCCTTTTTGAAAATACCAATTACCATACCATTCCTGGTCATCCAGGATAAAGGTAGAAAATAATTCAGATGCATTTAAAAGGACTGCAGGGATCATATTTTGTTTGTGAGGAAGCACTTGTGCTTTGTGGAAACATCCAGACTAATGCATTTGTCAAACGCAACTGGTGTGATCTGCGGCTGTAACACATTATCTATCACCAAAATGATTGAGAACCCTGAGCTTTACTGAGCCAGCTGCATTTCAGAAGAGTTGTACATCAATAATTCCCTTCCCCTCCTATGTATTTGCTGCCAAGACTGTAGCCTTTGACTCTTGTCTGGCCTTTTCTCTACTGCAGTGACCATCAGAAGCTAGACTTTATAGCTCATGGAGCACCTGTCGAGGGCTCTGGAGACAAGCTAACTGCTTCATCCAGTGATACTTATGATGTTATGGGGCCAACAAAACCAAACTGCTTGGAAATGTTTAGTCTTTGGTTTGCATGGTGTGTTGATCTGGGAAATAAAGGTGAATAGAGTGCAAGCTGTAATTGGGCCACTGAGTGATAATGTAATCAAGGACCTAGGAATTGGACTCTTAAGTGACAGAAAGATCTATTCCTCTATCAGAATAATCTGGATTTGGCCTTCAACGCCCTGTGAGTTCGGGTTTCCAGGTAAACATTCCTGATTAACCATCCTGTCTTAGACTTTACATTGGTTTTGGATGCGTTTAGTCCAGTCTGGTGGTATTGAAACAATCAGGACTTCAAATTCAGTATTTGTTGCTTGTTTGCCACTGATATTCTGGTTCTTTTGTGTTAAAAGCTGTTTATTATAACAAATCATCAAAGGCAGGGCCTTGACCACATACACGTTGCTTAACAATGGCTGCAGATGTATAACAAGCACAGAAAATTTGGATTTGTGGAATGTTGAAAAAGCTACGCATAATGTTTATGTTGATGCAGGCAGATAATCAGGTGCACCTCCTTTTCAAATAATAAATGAAAGGGTTCCTATTGTTTGCCAGTTCCATCTTTTTAAATTTGTGCCAAAGCATTGCATTGTGGTCACTACACAAGACCATTGCATTTATAACATGCTGTTAGAATGTCACACTGTGATATATGCTTGTATAAATGTTTAACAATTATATGAAATATTCAGTAGCTGTCAGTGGGTCCTTTTTTCATGCCTTTTTAAGCATTTCCTCCTTGCTCTGGGTAAGTTAACCACATGTATTATTCTCAGTCAGCCCCATCCTTATATTTAGGTTTAGTTTTGACACGTCATCCATTTCTTTCCAGTGATGAGGGCCAGATCTCAGGGGCCACAGTCCAGCTTCACCTTGTCTTGCCTTACACAAAATGGCCCTTAGCTCTGGCTGAGTGGGATGTTGCCAAGCCTTCCCATTGAATCCTCCCTTTATGTCTGGTGCTGTCTGATCAATAAGAATGTGGAATCAGATGTTCCTGATTTGAACACTGTCCAAAGTGAACAGGGTGGAAAAGAAAGCTTTCCAGCTGACAGCAAGCATGCTGTACACCAGCTGTATAATTTCATCTAGCAAAAAAAAACAAAAAAAAAAAAACAGGAAGAGGTCAATATCAAATGTTTTGCTCTGCAGTTAGGTGCTGAACTTAATGTCACAAATCAACAGGACTGTGATCTCTAGTAAAGGTCTGTTTACACAGACATGTATTTTAGTGATATCTGTCAGGTAGTAGGGCCATTATTTGCATGGTATTATTCCATTAAAATGGCTTGCATCACCTTTAACTCTTCTGTTCCTGGGCTGCTCCTTCCTAGGGACTACTATTCCCAATGCCCAGTTACATAATATACACTTCAAATATATATTTTTAATTTTTTACATTATGATTATAGTCAGTGTTTTCAGAGACACAAAAATCCATTATATCAGAGCTTTGGCCTAAAGGTTCTAGCCACACGTGTTCATGTGGGAGTGTCAGGTTTGAGTCTGGCCTGGCCTGCATTTTGGGTTGATTCCATTTCCCCTTTCACTCCAATAATTTCCTATCTATTTCCTCATTTCTGCCTATAAAAAGTGACAAAATCCCCCAAAAATAATAACTGTAAAATCAAAAAAGAATATATTTACTCCTTCAGCCCATCTGTCATCATTAGTCATCTAATTACAGAAAAGAAAGTAATATAATCAGTACCATGCAAAACATTTTTTTAAAGTCTGCGGTTTTGCTGCTAGTACTGCTCTTTAGATGTTTATATTGTGTGATAAAATTGCCACCCTTTTGTATGCCTTAAGGTTAGCTCTTTAATTCCAAAGACATGCTTATGCGCTCTGTTCCAAAACATAGTGAACTGCCTATATGGAAACAGCATTTGAAGTATCACACTGCAAAAAAAAAAAAAAAAAATCTTGTTTTCCAGGAAAATATCTAAACATCCAGAACAAGATATGGTATTATAAAATATTAAGTCTGAAACAAGAAAGAAAATTGCCACTAGGGTAACACATAGTTTCTCTCTCTCTCTCTCTCTCTCTCTCTCTCTCTCTCTCAGTCTCACTCTTTTGTTCAAACAATTCAAACTCATTTTGAAGTGCTTAATTTTTTTTTCTGTTTCCATGGATGCAGATCAGCAGTTAACAGGCCACTATAACTAATTTGCCAATTTTCAATCATTTTCACAGTAATTATTTGCTTTGTAAAGCACAAATAGAAACACTTGCTTATGACAGTGATGCTAGAGTTGGTTTCAGTTGAACATCTGACCTAATGTAGGCCAACATGTCGAGGGAAAAAGGAGTGATATAATCTCCATGTTAACGATTTAATATTTCTATGGGTAAAACAGGTAGAGCTACACTATCAGTGTCATCTGTGAAACCTTCAAAGAGCGTCACAATACATTTGATCACAGAGGTTGCAAACTCTCTGGGTAAGCTTCAAATCTCTTTGACCATGCTGCACTCTCACCATAAGATCACTGATGTTTCTCATATGTTTGCTCATATCTAGTGCATGCAAAAGATCTGGGCCTGAAAGTGCTGGAGATCAAATACAAATGTGCTAATGAGTTCTGTCAAGGCAGAGTACACATAGCCGTGCTTCGAGTAATGCGAGGTTCGGACGTGTGAACGGCTAGTTTTTATTTATCCCCTTTTTCTCCCAATTTGGAATCCCCAATTCCCAATGTGCTCTAAATCCTCATGGATTTCACGCCTCAATCCGGGTGGCAGAGGTCGAATCTCAGGTGCCTTCCAGTGGCCTAAACAGGACTTTAACTATTTGGGTATTTTATTCAAAGCAAATTTGTGTGATTTAGTTAGTTAATTTTGACCCTTTAATAAAAAGTTTTTTGAGCGATGTGGGATGGTGAGCTTCATTACATTTATCTATGATTTGGAAGGTTAATGTTTTTCAAATTTATTGAATCTTATTTCAAGCAATTTGATAGCATAGTGAAATCCTTTGTTTAATGGTAAACATCCCAGGTTTCATTTCAGTAAACTGCATAGGCCGATTGAAAAAGGTAGGCTAGGCCTACCTAAAATTTTGTTTTATTATTATGCATTCGGTCTCAGACATTTGACTCATTGGTCACTTCCAACTGAGAGAGCCCCTCCCTGGTTTTGTATTGAACAGGAATTTGTTGCCCCTATTTCACGAGTTAAGTTACACCCTGTTATCTCGCATTTGCGCTCGGTATGGACAAAAGTGTCCAGAGTGTTTAATTTGGACTTTTACAGTGCGTCCGGAAAGTATTCACAGTGCTTCACTTTATAACCACTCCCTACTATACCTAGGTAAAGGCTACACAAAAGAAAGGGGTTCTACCTATTGAATATTGTCTATTACAAATCATACCAGACTCTTCTGTATGAGAGAACCATCTGGATTATTTAATGCTGCTTAACTACACAGTGTAAAGAAAACGCCCATCAAAAATAATCATATGAATTAACAAAACATTGAAAATGAAAAAAAACAATTATACGTTGACAATCATAAGCAGCTTGTTTCACTTTCAGATGGACACACTAGCAGTGTTCCAATATTACTCATTCCTTCAAATACCACTCAATACCATAGACAACTTCCTTAGATAATCACATTAAAACATTATCTGTTAGAGTCCAAAGGTGCATAAAAGACATAGGCCAAGTCTCTGATGGGAATGCTTAGAGAAGTCTGAGTCCAGGGAATAGCAGTAGAATAAATCCAATCCCAATGGTGCATGGAAAAATCAGTATCCACTTTCTCATTCCTGCAGGCGTTTTTCTACAGACTCTCAACAAAAGAGGATATAAATACTCTTTTGATGTTAAGCAGTATGTCAAAACATCACAAATCAAGCAGATAATACATTCACTTAACATTGTATACCATGCAGCAGTGGATGCCCCAAACAGTTGAATCACCATTCCCTTAGCACCTGTTCCCCCTACTTCTTCTCTCCCTCTCTTAAAGAAACCATGTCCTAGCGACAACATTCTTCCCGGTGACCCCTAGTGGCCAGGAGGAAATTACACCTTGTAATAGTGGAACTGTTACAACTTTTTCCACATTTTGTTATGTTACAGCCTTATTCCAAAATTGATTAAATTCATTATTTTCCTCAAAATTCTACAAACAATACCCCATATTGACAACGTGACAGAAGTTTGTTTGAAATCTTTGAAAATGTATTAAAAATAAAAAACAAAAATCACATGTACATAAGTATTCACAGCCTTTGCCATGACACTCAAAATTGAGCTCAGGTACATCCTGTTTCCACTGATCATCCTTGAGATGTTTCTACAACTTGATTGGAGTCCACCTGTGGTATATTCAGTTGATTGGACATGATTTGGAAAGGAACACACCTGTCTATACAAGGTCTCACAGTTAACAGTGCATGTCAGATCACAAACCAAACCATGAAGTCCAAGTAATTGTCTGAAGAGGCAAGATTGAATTGAGGCACAGATCTGGGGAAGGGTACAGAAACATTTCTGCGGCATTGAAGGTCCCAATGAGCACAGTGGCCTCCATCATCTGTAAATGGAAGAAGTTGGAACCACCAAGACTCTTCCTAGAGCTGGCTGCCCGGCCAAACTGAGTAATCGGGGGAGAAGGGCCTTAGTCAGGGAGGTGACCAAGAACCCGATGGTCACTCTGACAGAGCTCCAGCATTTCTCTGTGGAGAGAGGAGAAACTTCCAGAAGAACAACAATCTCTGCAGCACTTCACCAATCAGGCCCGTATGGTAGAGTGGCCAGACGGAAACATCTCCTCAGTAAAAGGCACATGACAGCCCATCTGGAGTTTGCCAAAAGGCACCTGAATTTCTCTCAGACCACGAGAAACTAAATTCTCTGGTCTGATGAAACAAACATTGAACACTTTGGCTGAATGGCAAGCGTCATGTCTGGAGGAAACCAGGCACCGCTCATCACCTGGTCAATACCGTCCCTACAGTGAAGCATGGTGGTGGCAGCATCATGCTGTGGGGATGTTTTTCAGCGGCAGGAACTGGGAGACTAGTCAGGATTGAGGGAAAGATGAATACAGCAATGTACAGAGACATCCTTGATGACAACCTGCTCCAGAGCACTCTGGACCTCAGACTGGGGCGAATGTTCTTCTTCCAACAGGACATCAACCCTAAGCACACAGCCAAGAAAACAACTCTGACGAAACTCGGGACAACTCTGTGAATATCCTTGAGTGGCCCAGCCAGAGCCCAGACTTGAACCCGATTGAACATCTCTGGAGAGATCTGAAAATGGCTGTGCACCGATGCTCCCCATCCAACCTGATGGAGCTTGAGAGGTCCTGCAAAGAAGAATGGGAGAAACTGCCCAAAAATAGGTGTGCCAAGCTTGTAGCATCATACACAAAAAAGACTTGAGGCTATAATTGGTGCCAGAGGTGCATGTGAATACTTATCTACATGCAATTTTTTAAGTTTTTTATTTTTAACACATTTGCAAAGATTTAAAGCAAACTTCTTTTATGTTGTCATAGGGTATCGTTTGTAGAATTTTGAGGAAAATAATGAATTTAATCAATTTTGTAATAAGGCTGTAACACAACAAAATGGAGTTAATACACTCGGTGACCTATATGAGAGTTGAGTGTTGAGATCTTTTAGAAAATTGGTCATCATTTTGGAATTCCCAGATCTCAGTTTTATAGGTATTTACATCTGCACCACCTGCTCTGTACTATTTTTGGGAGTAACATACACCCCCCTAAAGCAGCAGATACTCTGGGAATGGTGATTACTGCTTTTGGAAAGGGTCATGATGCATCAGTGTATTACTCCCTGCTAATTCAGAGTCTGGGGGACGGAGCATTAACTTATATCAAGAGAATATAGGAGAAAGATTTAAACTTGGTATTGGAGGAGGGATTGTGGGCTAGGATTCTAAAAAACATCTAGAGATGCAAGGATGCACCTTATGCAATTCTAGATTTTATGTAGATTCTATTAGACCCCCTCTAGATTGTACAGGCTTGATCTTAAAGACACACCTACCTACTGGCGATGCCAATCAGAAGATGGAGATACAACCCATGTTTTTTAGTAGTGTGTTAAGATCCAAGAATTTTGGTTGAAGATTCAGAGTTTTATGTATGACATATTGGGCACTCCGATTTCGCTTTGTCCCAGACTCTGTGTGTTGGGCGGACAGGTCGGCTGGAGTGCCCCATTACAGGAGTGGTGCATGGAGACTGGGAGTGTGGCGGCTTTTGAGGAAGTGTCATTTAGAATACTGGGTAACTTTGTTTTTTTTGTTGGGAAATGCGGCAACTATTTTGAGTTTTTGGAGGGCTCTTAGGGAGGGGCAGTGGAGAGAGAGGCATAGGTATAAATGTGAGTGATTTATATATATATATATATATATATATATATATATACGTATATATTTATATATATATATATATATATATATATATATATATATATATATATATATATATATTTATAAAAAAAATGTTATATTCTCACAGGAAGGTTTGTTGAAGGTCAGGGTGGGATTGGGGATTGGGGATTGGGGATTGGGAGGGGGTGGGGTAATTGTGGGGTTTAAATGTTGATTCTATGTATATATGTTTTTCTTTTCTTTATTTATTTGTATGAATCAATTAAAAATGTTAATTCCAAAAAAGGATAGTTCACCCTAAAAATTAAAATGATCTCATAATTTACTCACTCTCATGCCATCCCTGGTGTGGATGACTTCTTCAGCAGAACACATTTGAAGAAAAATATCTCAGCTCAGTCGGTCCTTAAAATGTAAGTGTATGGTGATCAGACTTTTGAATCTCCAGAAAGAACATACAGTCAGCATAAACATCATCCATACGAGTCTAGCTGTTAAATTAATGTCTTTTAAAGTAACACGATCACTTGATGTGAAAAATATCAATATTTAAGTACTTTTTAATTATAAACCATTGCTTCCTGTCAGCAGCAGTATACGTTCTGAGTTATGTGGTCTCTCGTGTGATGAATTTGCGTTGGCATGTTACGGACGTAATCTCACGTCTTTCCCTCGGTTGAGACATCCAGGATAAGCACACGAAAACACCATTGTGATTAAAGAAAGAGATACAAACACAGATCTAAACCAACAAATGCCTCTGTACAGTGTTTCTCCTAATATTAATTTTTATATGAACTAACCCTTTAACTTCTGTAAAGTGACATTATAGCAAAAATTATGTAGGATAGGACTGAATTTAACCCATCAGGACTTGATTGGATCATGAAAAGTGGGCTGTGATATTATTGGGTATATTATCTTTCCCTGCCTACCTGGCCAAGTTTACATTGGCAAAAAAAATTATTTCTGTTTCAGAAGTAACCACGGTATATTTTCTTCTGTAGAATAATGTGAACCTGTGAATTGGGCACAAAACCAGGGACATTTATTAATAGAGTAAATAAGGTCAATTGCAGTTTTATGTTGTCTTTTATATCTGAGCTTTCTGAGCTGCTGTCAACTTTGGCAGAGATTTCTTGGCTTTGAATCCTGCAATTGTATCTAATTCATCTGTGCTATGTTCTGACATTGTTTGGTGGATTGCTTTAGGCTCTGTGTAGAATAGATGCCACTGCTGTTCAGCTCCACTGGGCCGAGTCATGAGAATCAGTGAGATTAGAGAGCAGTGAATTGTTTTAGGGAAATTCTTGTGTCTTTGAATCGGTCAACAGGGAGACCTAGCAAATTTGACAAAAGTTTATCTTTAATTTGAAGATAAACAGCAGAAGTAAGAACTGCTGGACACAGAGTGGCCACTAGCGTAAAGAGAGAATGAAGTAAATGAATGAACGAATGAGTGAACGAATGTTCCCACAATCATTGAATACTTGGAAATATATTCAATGAAAAAAGGTGATTTACAGGCCTGAAAAATAATGGACATTAAAAACATTGTACAAAGTCTTAGCAATTTCTTTAGTCAGCATAACTGTTTAAAGTTTTACTAAACTCTAGAATATTTAATCTCTTCCCTATAATTGATTTTTTTAAAGCCATTGGTCACTGGTCAAAAAGTATGAGAACCCTATAAATGAATGAATCAATCAATCAAAAATGTATTTAATTGTACAGTACATCACAAACTAGGGGTGTCCATGGTTAACCGATTAACCGATTAACCGTTAAAAATTGCGTAACCGAGTGAAACATTTTGCTCGGTTAAGTGGCGTCAATGGCGCGCATTGAATTTAGTTGTAATACATTTTTGCACCACCAGAGACTGCCAGAGCGCTCCCAGACATTTGTAATGTCCACAAGAAGTAGTCTTGACCAGTTTTCTAATATGAAGCGGGCAAAGAAAAGCACAGCGTGGGAGCACTTTAAAATCGAGAATGACGGGGCAAAATGCAAGTATTGCAATGCAGTGCTTAGATATACTTCAAGTACAACCTCGTTGTTGTACCATCTCAACAGCCAACACCCGGGCACATTTCTTACGGATTACATAAGCAGAGAGCAGTCTGTGTCTGTTTTCTTTAGTTTTGAATTATTTGTGAGGCAAGGCTACCTTATACACTGAGTTTCGGTTCATTTATGAGACGAGCTCCAGTTCACGCGCCGGCGCCTCGCTTCGTGATTATATCGTCTGCTATATTTAATTCTTATTTATTAAATCCAGGCAATTGGTTGATGAAACATTGATTAAAATGAAGACACAATTAATACAAAACGAAATTCACTTTAAAGAAAGGTTTTGTGCTTTCTGTTTGATGTCTCTGTGGAAGTTTTAAAGCATCTTTCAGTGCCGCTTTCAGAGCACTCGATCACGTCCGTAACATTGTGTTTTCCTCGTATGCGAACTGAAATGAATATCAGTTCATGGATTGTGTGTGTAGGCTATAAGAGAGAAAGAGAAAATGCCAGTATTTCATTGAGACTTGAGATTAAATAAACGGCTTAAGTATTGTAGATCTTGTAGTATTAATTTTCACATGCAGTTACACATTGTCGGTTAAAAACAAGAAAGTGGCTGGTAAAAACATTGAGTGGCTGGTAGATTTTGAAATCCACAGTGGCCGGTGGACAAAAAAGTTAATTTCCATCCCTGGCGCACACTATGGTTAACCGAGTATTAACCGTTAAGGGCCTCGGTTAACGGTTAATGAAAAACTTGAAATGTGCAGCCCTATCACAAACATATGCCCATGTATACTTCCTCTGATGACTGAAAATCAGGGCTCATTAGAGCCAAGTTAATGATTCCCATTTCAGAGGTGTGCATTACAGAGGAAGAGCGGGCCCATGATTGTTAAATTGTCTCTGGCTTCTTTTCAAATCCTGACCACTCAGTTATCATATATCTATTAAGAAATTCCACTCTCTGTTGCTGTCAAGCTCTCTGCAAGGCAGATAGCAGTTTAGACATTGCTTCTGACCTTCAGATGTTCTAAAGGCAGACCTTTAGTGAAGGGCAATATATTCGTCTGACAGTTAACAATCAGGCATTTTTCTGATTATAATATTTGTTTTAATTAATTAATGTAAATATTTTTTTTACTTCAGTGTTGTGGATTAACCTGTGGTGTGGCAGAGCCTGCATGCAAATCTTTTCAGATTTACCAAGACCCATTTGATCATGGCACCCTGAAATAGAGCTGCTGTTCACATGCTATTTTGTACACTATTATATCACCAACTGAATGAGCATGGTTGTTTTAAGTCTTAAGGTAATAATTATTAATTAATTGCTTTTAAGATGTGCTGTATGTATTTGACCCAGGCCACCTGGCAATTCTTTCAATGCTTCTCAAGTCTTGCTTCCCCTTTATGTGCTGTGTTAAAATATGAACCATGATAAAAGAAAGCATCAAGACTTTCCAAATGGAAATACAAAAATAATGATTGTTTTCAAATAAGAGAAAGTATTTTAAAAAAATTACTAAATTTTAAGTCTTAAAGTATATTGTTTAAAAACTCAATAGTGTTATCCATAAAAGTATCATATTGTTTTATTCAAGTAAATAACATTGTGTTGATAGGGGTTCAATGTTAATTAGCAGAAAGCTATGTAATGCATGTTTGGCTGTGATTTGACATACCATTCATCGTTCTTCAAGCAGTCAAAATGCTAATTTGGTGTTTTAACACATTTATGAGAATGTGAATGTGAGTTCTGGTGCCATAACCACCAGCTATATGGCTAAATGAACATAATCTCATTGCTCTGTGAAAGAGCATGTCATTTTAGCTCAAAATAATTGGTGAAGCAGCTATGTACAGTGCGAAGAACATTATTTCAAAATGTAGTGTGAAAACTGCAAAATTGCAAACTTTGATGGTGTATTTAAGTTCACCTATACAGCATCAAGACCACAGAACATATACATTATTTGACAGAATGAAACATGGATGATGATAAGTAGTAAAATAAAAATTAGTTTTTGAAGAAAAACCAGGTGATGAGAAAAAATGTGAAACAGATTGCAGCACATATATTGTCTATTTTCATAATTCAACTTAATGATTGTAACACATGCATGCTTAAACGTCAGGCCCATGGGTGGGGTCAGTGAGCATCAACAGGTATCACCATGGCAATAAAATGAATAGAAATCTCTTGTTCTGTCATTTGTATTCTGTTTGCACTAAGTTGGTAAAGTAAATATCATATGCATACATCATCTGCATTATATGCAGATGATGTATGCATAAACATCATATGCATTAGTGGTCAGCCGATGGAAAAAAACGATGGGTTTTCATTTTCAGATGCTGATATCTAGAGAGCAGGGTGTCTAATGATCTTCATAATACAGATATATACTGTATATTATATTATGTTAGTAATTTGTAATTGACAGTATGCAAACCACTTTTTTTAATTGGCCAACTGAGACATTTATCAACAGATGCCATTAATTTAGTAATGGTCAAACACCAGCTTATTATGCACAAGATATTGAAATGTACACACAACTGTTGTGTCCTTAGATATTTGGCTGTGTACATGGGCTTCTAAGAAGAGCACACTTCTTGAAACAGAGGACGAGAGGTATTTTAGAGTATGTAAAGCTTCAAATAATTACCAGAGATCTGAATTGACCTCAAAATCCTATAGAGTTTTATGAGAGAGAGAGAGAGAGAGAGAGAGAAAGAAACTCAGCCTTGTTTCTATAGGACTTTAAATCCTGCAAACCTTGAAGTCCCAGGTGGAGAGTTTGCATTTAGACATCTGACTCCGACATACAAAGTACAGAGTGCTTTTTGATGACAGATGAGATCAGAAGAGATCATCTTCACCTGCATGCCTGCTTTTTCACATCCCAGCTGCAAAGCCAGGTGTTTAAAACAGAAGTCAGGAAGGCTACACATTGAAAGCCAGTGGTTTGCAGGTGGGACTGCTGCAACACAGACTGTGTCAGAAAGCTGAAGAATGCTGCCTTCTATCAAGAAATAAGCTCTGTAGTCATTAAATATTTGCTTGAGTATCTCAAAAACTCACTTGAATTTGTTTTAGATCATAAGATGATGAGGATGTTATGGTGCCTTTGAAAACAGTCTGTCTGAAAACAGTTTCCGCAGAAGGGATCATCATACACAAAAAGCTGCCTGTTTAGTGAATGACTGGATAGAAAGATTTGAAA
This sequence comes from Moxostoma hubbsi, assembly GCA_032164185.1. NCBI lineage: Eukaryota > Metazoa > Chordata > Actinopteri > Cypriniformes > Catostomidae > Moxostoma > Moxostoma hubbsi. The sequence goes on from JAVLUX010000022.1 coordinate 16,445,093, forward strand.
CCGCTTCTCTTGTTATGTTCTATTTGGTGTTTTAGATTCAGTAGTCACTATTAAGTGTAATTATTTTATAATTATAATATGTAAGTGAATTAAATTCACAGTAATATATGCTAACTGGCAGTTTAGGTTCACTTTGATCACTGCATAAAACATTTTTCCAATTAGCTTCTTTATGGGCATCCTTTGACCACATTTCATAACACATTATTGTCCCACTGTGAGTCTCTAAGCTGTCATAACGGCGCTTCTCAGTATATGAAATGCTTGTCACATCAGTGTGTTCCTTGGGGAGACATGCTTGAGTGTCACTCAGCAGGACCTGGCTGTGGAAAATCAACATCATCGATTGTGCACATATCTCCTGCAGGGACTGAGCAGATGAGCCAATGGATGCTGCAAAGATATTATCATCAGGAGCGCTCCCCATGCTGTTATCAATGGCAACGCTAACCTGTCTCAGTGAACTAACTCACGCTGTGCTAACTTTGCTTTGCTACAGAGCCCAGTCTTGATGCATCTCCAAAGTGCCGTGTTTTTATTTCATGGATTTACTCTACACAGACAAGCAAGCAGTGTTGGATAATAATAGACTACATTATTTGGAGTACTTAAATGTAATTACTTGTAATTAAGACGAGGTAACACAATGCTTTGAAGTGAAATCGATGCCTCCTTGCCTTTGTTAATTATAAATAATAAATCACAATTTAAAAATAATATAAAATGTTAAGATGTTTTATTTTAAAATGTCATCTAATCACAGCAATACACTGCAGCAATAAAACATGCATCTTTCTAATATCCTATCATTTTCTAATATCTAATATTCTATTTTCTATTGGTCACAATTCTTCTTGGCATACAAATTTGCAGGTGAAAGTTCACCTAGCTTGAACTTTGTTGTGCAGCGGATTGCAAATTTTGTTTTTTGCATCACCCACATTGCGATGTGTCCAAATGGCAGTTAATGGAGTGTAAAGTGTAGTGTGACCGCAGCTTTGGACTATATTTAAAAATTTTCTTAATCAGATTAAAGTTACTATTTTATGGATTAATTGATTGAAATTGATTACATGAAATGGAAATAAATTACATTGATTGTTAATCATTATGTACAGTCTACTTAAATGTAAAGTTTACATTTTCATCAAAACATGCAATAAGAATCACTGTCAGGCTCTGTGCTGATAATGAAGGTGTAGTTTAAGGACCTTAATGTCTGTCTTTTCTCTTTAAGTATTGTCAAAACAGTACAAGATTATTCTTGTGTTTTAAATGAATCCACAAGTAATCAGATGAGATTACCTAAAAAGTATTATCAATAAAATTACGTTACTGATTACAATTTTAGTTGTGTAACTTGTGATCAGAATCAAATTAAGTTTCAGAAGTAAACTACCCAACACTGTCATCAAGTGTGCAAGAAGTTACTTTTCCAGCATCTACTTTCCTTCCAAATGACCTTGCCTCTAAACTGGATTCGAGACAGCTGGAAATCTGTCCTTGTTTTTCTCTTCTCTGCAAGAGTACCATTCTCAGGCCATTTTGACATGTTGTAATCAAGTTTGAAAGATGGGCTTGATTGAGAAGGGGCTCTTAAGGGTGAATCTGATATGTAACCACCACCCACATCTGCGGCTGCCTCTCATTCAGAACCCTCAGAGACAAAGCCACAAGTCATCTTCTCATCATGAAAATGTTTGAATATGTATAAACGTCTTACCATGTCATTGACAAATTAATATTACATGAACATTTACTTGTTTTTGAAATTGTAACTGCATTTCTAAGTAAAATAAACCACATTAAAGAAGACACTTTTATCTCAATGCCAGCATTCACAAGTGAGCTTAATAAAAATGCTGTAAACAGCAGTGGTTGACATTTGCATCAAGGCTCAAGGCAACACAGAGAGCAAGCATTCTTTGATCCCAGAAAATTGCCTTTTTGGCACCCATTTTTCCATTTATAATGTGACAAGTGAATATTGCTTGATCCTGACTTGACAGTTACTGTCTGGAGTCCAATCAATGCTCCTTTACAGCTGTCCCCATTCATAATCTGCAGCGGAATTATTGTAGCAGGGCTTGGCTGATCATACAGGTATGTGGGTAGAAACATACAGGTATCACTGTGGAAGAAATAATATTTTTTTTCCCAAGTGAACTTGCTAAAGTATGTACAAGGGCTTATCATTTGTCTTTGTAAAATGTTGACAGACTCTTCACAAACAGGAAGCTATTTAACCAGCTTATATTGAACAAGCGTGGACACTAATTGCTCTGTTAAGCATGTGCTGAGGAGGACGGTCCTATGATAAACTATTAAGAACATCACAGTGTTTTGTCAGATTATGACATATTTAAGTGCTTTTTGGGATAGCACCAACACAAGAGCCAATCCTAAAAAAGAGCTCTAGTGAGTGCTGATGATTGTACGAAAATAGAGTGACATTCCAGCATGAGGCCTGGTGAAGAGCATCTCTTAGAGAGATAAGAAATTACATCTGTTTATTTAATTGTCTTCGCTCTTGTTAAGGAAGGATACATGGCTCCATCATGATTTGAAATTTGGTGTAAAGATGACTGAAAAGTGAATTTGCACAAATACATTTAAACTAAAAGTAGAGAAAATTCAAAGTGTTACAAATTATAAAACATTATAGTTTTTTGCACTTTTGTATTTGTTTAATTGTGTAACGCTGAGTCATCCTGTTAAAGTGTAATGAATGTAAAAGCCCTCATTATGATTTGAATTATTGCATAGTTTGCATACCTTTATTCAGCTACAATGTTCTTTTACTACTTTTTTTAGTAGCTTGTAATGTAGCAATTATAATTAAACCCTTCTTTTTTGTGCGAAAATTCCTAACAACGATTGTGTTTGGCTCAAAAAAGACCTGGAAGAGGACAGTACTGTAGATATGCTAGACAGATCTCACTGTGATATCGAAACAGTAAGTTGTCTTATCTTTAGTCCCCAGTGGTAACTGTTGTTTTTTGTATTGGTATATGAGTTCCATTTACCGGGTGAAATGTCCACAGAGTGGCACCAAAAGCAAGTTGTGAAGTGAGTTGTTTTCAGCTGATATACAGGAATAGGAATGCATATTTTATCAACTCTATCCACTCTATCAGAATAATCTGATTTGGAGCAACCTCCAAATTGTACTTGTCACTGATTATGCGAACGTGATTACTTCCTGGTTTCAACAAGGGATCTGAACACGGCTCTCCCACGCTGTTGATACAAAGCACTTCGGTCACACCACAGGGGAAAATAGACATGCTGGAGCCGATGCAAATATGTCTGATAGGAGATGGTGCTTGTCAGTGAGTTAGCATAATGTGACCGATCATAGTGTACCTGTCACAGTTTTTGAGGAAGGACCCAAATACAGAAGGCAATTGAAATTAGCTTTATTTAAAAAATAATGAATATAAAGAAAACCCATCACAATGGAAGGAAACTGAAAATACAAAAACAAAACCAACAAGAAAGAAAACTAAAACAAAAACTCACAGGGGAGAACAAACAGAAATCAAAAACATAAACCTAAAGACAGGACAGAACAGGAACCGACTGACTATGGCTAGCAAAAAATCAATCTGGCACAAGACAAAAGGGGTTTGAAAATGGAAAAAGGAGATTGGAGACAGGTGCCGCCAAACTATTATCGAGCATATTAACTGCTGTGTGGCACCTGTGGGAGACATGAAGGAGAGAGAAAATACAAGCACATATACAAACATAACCAACTGGCAGAGAGTGTCATTATCCTGTCACAACAAGAATAAACTAAAACTAAAATAGTCCCCCCAAGGAACTACCAGGCAATCCACAAACAAGACTAAACAAAACTAAACATGAGACCAACATCATGATGGGAGGGTGGGGAAAACAGGTGGGTGGCACAAAACAAAACAAACAAAAAAAGTCCAGGTGAGGAGGCAGGAGCGAAGGAACAGAACTAGGTGGAACCAGCATGACTGTCCAGGGCAGAGCTGGCAGATCCCCAGGAGACCACAGAAGTTCTGGTGGACACCAGGAGAAACAGGCATGGGCAGTGACAACCAGTCAAATCTGAGAATGTGACTGCCACAGGGAACTAGATTGGCTTGTCGAAAGCCTCAGGGAACTGGATGGACTCATCGCCTGCCACAGAGAACAAGACAGGCTCGTCAACAGCCTCTGGGAACTGGACAGGCTCATCGACAACCTCAGGTAATTGGACAGGCTCGTCGACAACCTCAGGGAACTGGACAGCCTCAGGGAACTGTACAGGCTCATCAACAGCCTCAGGGAACTGGATGGACTTGTCTACGGCCACAGGGAACTGGACAGACTTGTCAACAGCCTCAGGGATCTGGGTGAACTCGTCGACGGCCACAGCCTTAGGGAACTGGCTTGATGACCACAGGGAACTGGACAGGTTCGTCGAAGACCACTGGGAACAGGACAGGTTCGTCGGCAACCTCAGGTAACTGGACAGACTCGTTGACCACAGGGAACTGGACAGGCTCGTCAACAACCACAGGGAACTGGACAGGCTCGTCGACGACCACAGGGAACAGGACAGGTTCGTCAACATCCTCAGGGAATTGGACAGTCTCGATGACCACAGGAAACTGGACCGGCTCATCGATTACCACAGGGAATGGGATAGGTTAGTCGACAGCCTCCGTGACCTGTTTCACTGGCAGCGACTGGGAAACGGCCTCTGTGGCTGCTAAATATATAAGTGTCCAAAAACCCATAGACTTTTATTGAAAAGGTCCCCACACATATTTATGGATCAGGATATAATAGAGAATTGGGGATGGTCCCTTTTGACTTGGGCCAGTAAGCAACCATCAAGGAATAATTTAGGAATTTCCTAGCAACCACCTAACAGTAACCTAACAATATAACAATAATTCAAGCTTTAAATGATGAATGAGGCTCTTGGATAGATGTAATTTTGTCCTCCAAACACCACCTTGCATTTTATCTGTATTGATTTGGGTGTTAAGCTCTCAGCAGACTGCTCTGTTTTGGCTTTCTTAGTTGCCACTGGGTTTAGAGGTGGACTTCCTGGCTGGCAGTGTTGTCTACAGCCAAGAACTCTCCTGGGAGTCAGACCAACACTCATCGACCCATTTAGAGAAGTTTGCGTCGTAGACTCATGTTTTAGCCACTGGACAGAGAACATTAACATAACTGAAGTGCTTTCATTGGTAGAGAGGGAATTAGACGGTCTCACGTGGTAATGGATGGTATGATTAGAGTTTATATGAATATTTTTTTTTTGTTTGGTGATAAGGCAGCGATCTCATGTCAGAGCCTGTGTAATACAACTTTCCCAATGTCCAAATATGCATACATCCATACTACAGTACATAGTGACTGCACGCTTATATACTTCATCAGTGGTCAAGAAATTTCTACATCGAATTTAGTGCGTTCTCTGAAAATATGTGAATTTGGAAGCAGCTTGTGTGTTATGTTTAACATGACTAATAACGAATGTGCCCCCTCTCTATACTTGAAGTGGCCGTGTTTTATTTTAGTAGTGTTGTGTTTGATAGCACTTCTCTTGGGCTTACCGGGGTCTGGGGCTGGCTTTGATTGTTTATATATAGCAATGCATTAATCGTCTCCGAAGCAACTGAGATCTCGCCTCCTACACGACACGCACAAAAAGAGTGTCAAGCGCCACAGAGCATTGATGACAACATGCAATCTCCCAAGCAGAAAAAGTTACCTAATCTCATTACATTCTCTCTCTCTCCCTCCTGTGAACCACAAGCTGTTTTCATCAGTGCCGGGATTATTTATAGACTGTAGGCACTAGCTATTCCATCAAATGATTCCTTCACTGCTTAGATGCCTGCATATCCAGAAAGGAATGGGAACAGATGTTCCAGTAGAAGTTAAAGCACCAATTCTATGACTACACAAGATTTTGTAAAAAAAAAAAAAAAAAAAAAAAAATAGATATGGTATGAATAGCTTTGCCCCATCCTTTGTGTGATCCTGCTTTCTGTTGTTACTTTGAGCTACATTTCGCCATCATGAGCTATACACGTGGAGTGTAGGCGTATGTATTTACACCTGTTATTGTGGTAAGTTTGATAAAATGTGATACTATAGATCACAGGTAAGAATTGTCTGTAAAAATGCCACCTCGCTGTCCCAATGGCAGAATCCAGTGAAGTGGTGAAGGTATCTGCGCATTCGTCTTTTTCATGCGTGTATGGCTGTAGTGTCAAAACTATTTGATTTAGTTGAGACCGAATCTGACTCCATTAATAATTTAATCTAGCTCCAATTATATTAGATCTCAAATTTAGAATGAGATTCCAATTATTATTGATTATTGGTCATACTTTATCTGCATACAGGAGGTAATTTAGATGAAAGACCATGGAGGGAGGTGCACCCCAAAGCAGTGGACAGAATTTCTCTACATTTTTAAAACTGTGTTACCAGATATTCTACTTTTGTGGGGATGAGACCATAGTACCAGTCACACTGAAACATTTTAGATTATACTAAACATGTATATAGTCAGAATAATTTTTTACATGTAATAAGATACTTGTTAAATACAGGATTTAGTTGAGTTTTAGGTGACTCTGAGCTTGAAGGCAGAGGAGGGAGAGATGGGGAAGAGAGGAACAAATGGAGAGGGACAACAATGAGGCAATTCTTGCTCAGTTGGGTGTGAGATGGTATCTTTGCGAGAAAGTTTCTATGCTTATTTTCTCAGAGATCATAGATTTGGGGAATTTTGTCTTTTGAATGATGTTTGAGTGCAGATTAAGCCATTCTACCTGTCCATTAATGGTGGACTGTAATAAAATATTGGGTAAAAATATCCCATTTACCTCTCTCATGTTTTACATCTAAGACTGCAGCTATGACATATGATAAGCCAAACATTGTAGAAGGACTCTTCTATTCTCTCTTCCTTTAGATTGAGGATATCATCACACACCTCCAAGACGAGGCTGAAGGTGTGCCTGTCAGAACGGTCAAAAGCTTCCTGTCTAAGATTCCCAGTGTTGTTACAGGTAAATTTACAGACAAATTGGTAGCATTTTAGGATTGTAACTAAAGGTTAGTGATTTCATAGATGTTGATTGGTGGTTGATTCACATCAGTTAAAATAATTTTGTGGCAACCGAGATATATATTAATAGATCAGAGAGCGGATCTGTTTTTTTGTTTTTTTAAATTCACATACATATTTCTAGCCAGACCCTGTTGTCTCCATAGATTCTACAAATAATTTTAAATTGCACAGCTTCCTGTAGTATTTTCGAATGAATGCTGGAAGAGCAGTTAATATTTTGAATATGTTCTTATAGAAAATGAACCTGAAGATGTGGCTTGAGCAGCTCATATCGCTAAACACAATTTCTACAGTGAGTGACTCTAAATGGATGCCTTCAGGCCCACATCCGGATAACTAATAGCTGATTTGGAACTAAAGTGTTGCTGTTGTTGGAGGTTGAGGTGGTGTCTGGCTAATGGAAGTCCTTTAAGGCTTAGCTTGACTCATTTGACACATACTGAGTGACCGTACGTGCCTTGGCACACCATTTTGGTCTCCTTATTACAAGACTTTGAAATTAGTATGTAATTTATGCACAATTTTGCATCTGAAAATGATGTGACAATGTTTAAATTTTCTAAACTTTAGGTTCAGACATTGTTCAGTGGTTGATGAAGAACCTCTGCATAGAAGATCCTGGTAGGTCCTGATTTGGAGAGAGATCCACATTTTATTGATGACTGAAGTATGCAAATTTTCATTTATTATGAAAGAAAATACATTATAACAAGACTGTTCATTTCTAATGGCTGTTCTTCCAGGGGAGGCCATACACATTGGCAGTCTGATCGCTGCTCAAGGCTACATCTTCCCAATCTCTGATCATGTTCTCACCCTTAAGGATGATGGCACATTTTACCGCTTTCAGGTGAGCTTATTTATCTACCATCAAGAAAAAATGTCACTGTAGTGCTTATGCAGGGGATCTGGGTTGGTGTCAGACTTGTGATGTTCCTGGATTGTATTACAGAAACTTCTTGTCTTGAGTGTTCAGTTAAGATATGACAAGTTCAAGTTAGGATAACTGAAATTGCCTTGGTTACTAAATAGACAAGAAAGGATTCTAGAGTCAGGATTTTTGTGTGTCAGAATTTTTTTTAATTTTTATGTTCAGAAATGAAGTTACCAAACATAAGTTCAGGAGAAGCAAGCCCATCTAATCTTCCAATTAAATATGAGAGTATAAAAGCAACCTCTAACCTCATCATATTGTCAGTTCTCCTGGCATCCCACTACGTCCCTTACTCCTCTGTAGGTATTTCTCCCATTTATACCATCTCCATGCTTCTGAACTCAGGTGGAGTCTCTATATCTGAACTCAGGTGGAGTCTCCTCCTTGAGCCCATCCATCGCAGACAGCAAGCCATACCCTTTACGCTAAAGATTATATAGGCATGCAAACTCGTGAATAGCATATTACCTTACAACTCTGACTGTTTCTGCTGTGTATAGTGTATGCAGTGAATAATGTATACTGTGAATTTCTGTATGCATGGAATACCTAAATGACCTACTACATTTGCCCAAATCTGAGCTTACAGTGTGGAATACTGTATCACACAATGTAATGTGCACAGCATCACCTATGTACTTTACATTCTTTCCATTTGCAGTGGAATGGATAAACTGAAAGTAATTTCAGTCACAATTTTTTAACATCTCTTTTGACACATTATTTTATTGGACTGTTTTTTAAACTGAATTAGATTAAAAGCAACCATTTTTATTTCCAATATGATATCTGGATGCCACTCATTGAATTAAAGATGCATCTTGATGAGTTGTGACAAACATAGTGAGATCATGACATTTATTGTAGAATTAATGCCTACTGTTTCACATACTATTAAAAAATAATAGGAAGTATGTATTACCTGTAATATGGCCTCTCAATTCAATTCCCATTATTTCCTGTGCTCTTTTGAATACTTTAATAGGTCAACAAAAAAAGATTGCAATTCTACTCATTCAATTAAGTATAACCTGCCAGTTTCCAGTTTCACATTTAGCACTACTACTATTCTATAACATCACTGAATCTCCATTAAGTCACTGTTCAGTTGAACATTTAGCAAACTGAGAACAAACTATGAACAAGCTCCATGTTTGCTGCAGCCAACACTGACCTTTACACCTCCTAAACAATCAGGATTGTGTTTGATCAGTGCCGCCTACAGCTCCCTTCTTAAGCACCACCAGCTATTAGATTTCAAAGTTTTTCACTACAGATGGTATAGGTCAGACAATTCATCAAAGAGATGAATTCAACAAGGTTGTTATTTTATTGTCTGTTGTTATGCATTGAAGATCTAAGGTGGTAAATCTGAACACTTCCAATAGAAATAGGTACTTATTTATCTTGTAAAGCCTGATCCTTCATTTATCAGTGATTCAGCCGATTAGAGGAGAGATGGCCAAAGGCACTTACTCTGAGCCTATTTATCTCACAGTACTCTGATGTTTTACTGGAGAAACACTGCAGTCTTTTGATTGGTAAAAATGTGAGAAGCAGCATAATGTAATTCAGAAATTATTTAAAATGAAAATATTTTAATATTCTCTTCATCATGTGCAATTCTCTTAGCGTGCCTTATTTAAATGACTAAAGTACCATGTTTAACCCATTTTTGGTTAAGGTCCGGTCAATATCATATTGTACATATGTAACCAATAGAACACCATGCTGTAAGTTATCCATGGTTTTACAAAAGAAAAAGAATTCTTAGATAATGACATTCAGCTATGCTAAAGAATCAGTAAGTGAATAAAGGAATCCAAGTTTCTTTGATACATTCATTAATTACTCAGGAGGGAATTAGTGTTTCTCTGCTGCTCTGGAGTATGGCTCATCAGCTCATTGCATGACGATAACGATCTCAGTACACCATAATTTGCTTTGTGCCACCCGTAGCCTTTCAGACTTGCTCCTTGAAGGCGACAGGACTTTTTCAGTTGTTAGAAATGTTGTTAATGGCTTTTACAACCTGATACAAAAGACAGTGACTACAATAATATATGGACAGAATAGAATCATTATTTGATTTTGGCATGTAAGCAGGTGATAAGAAATCATTAATTCTTTCAAACTCTCAACCAATCCAAAACAGAATGAAAGTCATTCAGTAAAGTTGGCATCGACAATATGTATTTGTAGTCTCAGACTCCGACAGCATGTTTATAGACAACTGACAGTCCATTCACTTACAGTCTGGTGCATGTTGCACTCAAAAATGATAAGCACTTCCTAGATTTTGCAAACTCTGTTCTGACTGGCTGGTTTTGCACAATATCTGTGAGTTGGGGAGCACAGGTTTGTACAGTAGTAGTCCACCTGGAAACAAAGTCAAGTTTACCAGGTACCAGGCTGACACAAAAGCGGTGTCCAAATATGCATACTTCTTCACTATATATTATGCCAAAAACAATATGCCATTGGAGTAGAATGTTCGAATCCTCAGTATTCATAAAACATTAGGCGAGGAATGCCTCGATGCCATGCCTATTTTCGGTGAGAATCTGAAGTGTGGATTGACTGTACACTTTATCATCCCATAATCCCACGGGAGTTTAGAAGACGTTACGTGACGTATTCTTAAAGCTAGCATTGACTGGCATTGCTGTGAAATTATGTGATCACGATTTTTTTAATGTCTGTCTGTTATTGTGATATCTGCCCCTAAAGGTCATGTAAAAAAAAATGTGGTTGGTCAGTTTACTTGGTGTGTGTGAATTTCAACATACATGCTGTAAAATCTGTGTCATATTTCTTCCTTTCATGTACAGGCACCATACTTTTGGCCATCTAATTGCTGGGAGCCAGAGAACACAGACTATGGTAAGAGAAGCACCCTGCTGCGCAGTCTCCCAATGACTTATCTCTCTCTGTTGACGAGTACACTGAGCTTTACAGGTGATGTTTGTTTTTTTTTGAGAGAGCTAATATAACTCACAAAGTCACAGAGTCACTGGGCGCCCCCTTTTCAGCCCACAGTCTGCCCTCTCATGATTATTACAGCTGTTAATCTGTTGGACAGGCAAACGGTGAGGAAGAACTCCAGAGCATCCCTTTGTCTGTGGATCAGTAGGTGTTCTGTAATACGGCTAGAGAATGTGTTGATTGTGGGCAGCTGTTCAATGATGGTCGATGGTGACTCATTCACAGTTCCTACTGTCTATAAACTGGCCAAGCAGAGATGATATATGCACAGAAAGACACAAAATCCAATCAAGGACTTACCCTGGAAATGTGTGTGTGAGATAGTGTGGGGGATAATACGTGACTGTTGATAAGGTCAAGCCTTTCATGGCCTCTTTTCAGTATCTCTCTCTCTCTTTCTCTCTCCAGCTTTCTATTGGTACTGAATGTCCTTTTTGTTTTAATAGATTTTAGTTTTTCATTAAATCTCGTATTCTTGTAAATCTTGGATTAAAACCCTTGTTTATGATTTTAAAAAGCCTTTTTAGTTTTTATGAAAAATTTCCGTAGAGACTCTTCAGTTCAAAGCTCTGGTAAAATCAAGAGTGTGACATACAGCATGTACTGTTAAACTGTATAGCTTGAATGCAATGTAAGTCTCTTTGATTTAAAGCATTGGCCAAATACATAAATGTTAATTTTCACTTTTATAAATCTATGGAAGATCTTTAGCTTTTCAGTTGATTTGGTGTAGTGAACGAGTTCTATGTTTTGTATTTGATGATTTGCCATTTGCACACTTTTAGTCATTTTTAAAATGATATTTAGATGTTTCTGTTGCAATTTACAATAAGATTATGTTGGTTAACATTTGTAATGCATTTGGAACATAAACCAACAATTAACATAAACAACAATTAACAAAATATTTTTACAACATATATTGATCTTGGTTAATATTAATTTATATAGATATAACTGTTCACTGTTAGTTCATGTTAGTTCATAATGCATTAACTGATGTTTATATATACAGCTTTTAAAAAAATCTGTTATGTTACAATTAACATTAACGTCATGGTTACTGTTGTAACCTCCATTCCCCGAGGGAGGGAATGAGACGTTGTGTCAAATGAAGTGACACAAGGGGTCTTCCTGGGACGCTAAATGTACCTCCAAAAAAGGCCAATGTCAATTTGGCAGACAGAATTTGCATGCCCTGCCCTGGACATACGGGTATAAAGGGAAGCAGGGCAGCATGTGCCAGTCAGGATTTTTCACTGAGAAGCCAAAAATAAGGTACGTCTAGTGCTGTGGCAGGAGGGACACAACCATACATGGGAAATGGCACGGTGGTAGGTACAGCCTAATAAGCACGGTGACTGGGGCAGCGGGGCTTCCCAAGAAAAACGCGGGTCCGCCGACAGGGGGAAATACATCACGGGGAGTTTGCCTGAAAAGGGAACATCTGACTGCCTGGGTCGCCCGTCTCATTAGCGCTTCGGAGCTTTTCTGGTCCTGGAATGGGTCCTAGAGACGGGGGGGCATACGCCGCCTGTGAGGTTCTCGACGCTGGGGCTGAGAGTTGGGCCCGGGTTGAGGTGGAGCTAGTTGTTTAGCCGCAGGAGGACACCCTTGGAGAGCAGGTGGGGCGCGCTGGTTTGGCGGTGCCACTGCAAGATGTGCCATCTGCTTCTTCACCACCGAAAACTGCTGGGCGAAGTCGTCGACAGTATTGCCGAAGAGGCCAATTATATTTTATTCAATTATATTAAAAAATATTTTTATACCTTTTATAAGCTGTTAACAGCATTTAAAATAAAGTTTTCACTACAGAACAATTGAAAATTATTAAGTTCCCATTTTGTTCTGCAAAATGTTTTGTGCGTTTTCGGATTTTGTTTCCATTCTTTGAACCGTCTTTAGTCCCTGATTGTAACAAAGACCATTTTCAGATTCAAACTCTCTGCATCTTCTTTATTCCTTCTCTGTCTCTCTCTCACCCTATCACAGCCATCTATCTGTGCAAGCGGACTATGCAGAACAAGACCAGGCTGGAGCTGGCAGACTATGAGGCAGTAAGTGACCCACTGCTATGACAGCAGAGCATTTCAATTCTGATTCTCTCAGCTATTGACAGATATGTCAAATGACTGAATTACCCGAAATCACCAATTGTTGGCCCTTGTCATTGAGTATTAAAGGAGGTGTGTAATTTTTATAATGTTAAAATGCTTTCTACTAACCCAACTTCATGTGCAGAGACTTTACGTAAGCCATGCATACATTGATTTCCCCAAAGAGTGTAAATCCTGTGTAGTTCTTTCAACATTTCTCTGTTTGTTTAAGAGACTAGCTCAGTTTGCTCAATTGGCATGTGCAACCTGGATACTCTTTGCTTCATGATCCGGTAATGCCTTGAGACTGATCTCTGTATATAAGAACTTCATAAAGCAGACAGGGAAAAATATTCCAGTAATCTATTTCATAATTTTTTTTTAGGATTTATGTGTTGCACATAAAAAATATTATATTGTGAGAATACACCTATACTTTTGAATGGCAGTTAATGAAGAAACATGATTTTTCACCACATAACTGTGTAGTTATGGCATCTATCTGCCGGGCCTACTGGCCGAAGCTACTGTAAACAGCTAAGCCTGAATTATGGCACCGAGTGGGCAGTAAGAGTACTTTGGAAACCGGTTTAGAAATAATCACTATTTTTGCAATTCCGTTTACTATTGATACAGGTGCAGAAATAAGACACTTCACATTTAATGTAGGTAGTAATTTTCTTTCTTTCCTTTTATTTGATCTTTTCTTGTATTTATTTCCTTCCTTTTAATTTCTTTTTTTTCCTTTTATTTATTTTCTTTCTTTCCTTTTATTTATTTATGTTCTTTCTTTCTTTCAGGAGAATCTAGCAAGGCTGCAGAGGGCTTTTGCCAGGAAGTGGGAGTTCATCTTCATGCAGGCTGAGGCACAGGTCAAGTAAGTGCTGTTGTCAGGACAACTACATAAACACTTGCACACACTCTTACCTGCCCTCTTCTCTGTTGGAAACACATCTGTCCTTTAGAATCAACCCACACTTTCACACAAAGACATATATGCAAACACACACTCTGATTATGATGTAACATAATAATATTAGTGAGCACATTGTTAAATGTAACACATTAGCATATGTGTTTGATTTGGAGTGGCCATCATTGATTAAAGCTGTCTCTCGCTCTTCAAACACCAGCTGAAGAGCTTCATCTGATGGCAAAGGGCTGCGAACACAAGTCACCCCCTCTGATTTGTGATCATCGTTCTGTCTCTATCAAAATCGCAGAAACAGATTTTGGGGAGAGCGACAAAGGGAGGTAGAGTGAGAGAGGAAAGATAGGGCTCAAAGAGCCTCAGGGCTCAAAAAGAGGATCAGCAAGAGATCGAGAGAGTGATGCAGCAAATGTCAGTTACATAAGAGTGAAGTGGCAGGAATGGAAATTAATTAGCTCTGCTCACAGACAGGTTGCAACTTTGATGAGCACAGGGCTTTGCTCTTTGTCTGGTTTAATGTTTGTGTGAATTGGGAATGTTTCCTTGATTAATTCAATATTAATATCTTACACTTTGTGTTTCCCTTTGATTTTATAGGATTGACAGGAAAAAAGACAAGACAGAGAGAAAGATTCTGGACAGTCAGGAGAGAGCCTTCTGGGATGTTCATCGACCTGTGGTGTGTGTTTGTTCGTGTGTGTGTGTGTGTTTGTGTGTGTGTGGGTGTGGGGGGGGGGGGGGGGATTGATTGGGTGGTTTACAAGGACTTTTTTTAGGTTACAAACCGGTAATTACAAGGGTATTATGCCATAAATGTGGTTTATGAGGACATTTCTAGTGTCCACATAATTCAAATTCCAGGTTTAGGGTTAGGGTATAGAATTTATAGTTCAAACGGTATAAAAATCATTATGTCTATGAAGAGTCCTCATAAGGATACCCGCGCCAACATGTGTGTGTGTGTGTGTGAGCATGTATTTATCACTTTGTGGGGGAACAAATGTCCCCATAAGGATAGTAGACGTTGTGGGGACTTTTTGTTGGTCCTCATGAGGAAAACAGCTTGTGTGTGTGTGTGTGTGTGTGTGTGTGTGAGAGTGGTGGATCCAGTGTGGGATTGGCTACTGTATTTGTGTCTTGTATGGAGATGTTTCAATTTAATAAGATAAAGTGGGAAATGTCCTTTTCTGCACTGGTTTTTCACATATGTGTCAAAAAGACAGATTTATTTCACCAAGTAACACTTGTTACTTCGTGAAGTAGAGTGTTAATGTGATCCACAGCCAGGGTGTGTCAACACCACAGAGATGGACATCAGGAAGTGTCGCCGCCTGAAGAATCCTCAAAGAGTGAAAAAGGTGCTGATGCTATATTAACGTGCATGTTTATGCATAAGACAGAGTGTCCCGTATTGTATTTGTGACTCATCTCTCTCTCTCTCTGGCTGACAGTCAGTGTATGGTGTAGTGGATGACACACAGACACAGAGTCCTGTGCACACACCCTCACAACAGAGCAACAAGGACACCAAAGAGGGTGTAGAGAAAGAGGTGTGTGCGCAAGAAAGAATCTTGACTGTCTCAGAGTCGCTATTCATTTTTAGCTTGGATTACTTACATGCCCTTGTTGAAATGCATACTGTCTCTTTCAGATTTTGTTCTTGAACAGTCAGTTGGATCGACACTGTATGAAAATGTCCAAAGTTGCTGAGACGTAAGTATTCTTTCTCACAGAGGTTTCGATAGCGTGGGAATAACATGAGTTAGTAAAACAATAGTTTCCCTTGGCATAAGCCCTGTCCTACAGTTCAGCCTCAGGATTCTAGCTCTAACCATCAGATCCTGCCAGAAGGCAATACGGCAAGGGAGATGAGCTTACCCCTAACAGTAGGACAGGACCTAAACTGGTGGTTTTGCAGTGGCGTGGGTGAAAGCAACGTTGCACAAGGAGCGATGAGAGACAGATGGATCATGATTGGATCAAATGACTGAACTGAATGAATGAATGACGTAGTGCTCAAAACGAGTCCTCTGCCAGAATCATCGCATATCCTTTCACTTCTTGATCTGTCAATAAAACAAAAAATTTACAGGGCACTTATATTAGATTTTTTTTTTTATCTATATATGTATTGTCTTGTTTTCCAATAAAAATATCTATAAAGATCTTTAAAACAATATACATTTACTTGAAAAGCAAAAAGCATGCAATATTAATGCTTTTTTAGAGAATACACTAAAAGAGGCCATGACGTGAGGAATTACATTTTCCTTGATCTTTTCACATAAAAGAGGTCATATTACTTTAAAATCATTCTGTAAGTTTCAGAACACAAAACGTCCTCCTATCGGCAAAAAGAGCATTTGTTGAAACCAAGCTTCCAAAGCAACTCGTTCTCTACTTCCTCAACATTGTGATGTCACACTGTGGTAGACATTTGCCTTTGACTGCTTCCACAACTTCACATCAAGGACTACTTTACCTTATAACTTCTGTTGCCTCACCAAGTTGCGGTGAGTAGTGAGATGACCGAGAGAGAGCAGATCAGTCAAGAGCAGAGAGCCAATCATTACATTGAGCATTTACTGTCAAGTCTTAAAGGAGAGTTTTTCTGACAGAGGATCAGAATGAGTGTGAAAAATTATCATGTTTTACAATTTATTTATTTAAAAAATATATATTTTGGGGGTTTTATTCTGACTGCTGTCTCAGAAAAACGACAGTGATAGATGGGGCCATACTGTGAGTTTGTTTTTTCAAAAAAATAAAATAAAATATATAAACTGTGTTTTTGAAAATGTTTATTATAATCCAGGAGTTTTCTGTCAATGTGTAAATGTGACTTAAAAAGAGCAATATCCTAAATGAGAGCAAAAATTATTCAGTGACTTTCAGCACAGTGAAACTAGAAAGAAATATGGTACAATTTTAAACATGCTTTAACACACAGTATTATACTTATTGTTAACCAGGCTTTAAGGACATGTATTGCAATTTCAGCAATACCACTCATATTTTCACATATACACGTATTACACTTATTTACTAAACTGGAAAACACTGGGCTATGAATCATTTAAATGAAGTATGATTAATAAAAAATGTACATACCCAGTCCTCGGATGTGCACAAAACATGCTCAAACTCCATATATGTAATCCATATGCATCCTTCAAAAATTATCCACAATAAACACTTAAAGTTTTAACATACAACACTTCTGAACACATATTTAATGCAATTTATCAGAACTTTGTTTAAACTTGATATTTTCCAAAGAATTCTCAACTGATGAACAAAACTGGGAGCTCTCTTGCGCAGTACATGTTCTCACGTTTCTAACCAGCACACATTTGCAGCACAAGAGAGTACCAGAAAGCAGGTTTTGCAAAACTCTGGTTCTTAAAGGGCCACATCCAATTTATGATAAGAGAAAACTTTCATGAAATTTCTCCACTTGCCAACACAAATATAAGTGAACCACAAAGAACAGAATTATATATTTAAACATTTAACTATAAATAATTAAAATTATTTTAAAAAATGCATGTCATAACCCCTTTAAATATATTTCCCTATTGGGATTGTGTGTGTGTGTGTGTGTGTGTGTGTGAATATCTAAGAAGCATGAAAACAAATCTAAAATTTTATGAGTTAACACAAGAAACAACAATTTACCTTTGGGGTAGAAAAAATTGACTGAAAGCTTTTGTGAACATGTCTAGCTTTTGTTCAACTCAATCTCAATCAATACAATTATATATGTTACATAAAGCTCTGCAGGGAAGTGAGGTCAATTGATGTCTACTGTACTCTAACATTTTAGTGCATAGCTCCAAGTCTCTGTCGTACTCAGTACTCAAATATTTATCACTTCACAACACATCGCTGTAAGGGTTTAAATGCCAGGAAGTGACCTTGGCACACTCAAGTCAAGACAAGTCAAGTCATATTTATTTGAGAAAACAGGCTCACTGTGGGGCCAGTTCCCCTCTAGATAAACAACATGAATATAATGCCAATATTACTTAATTATGTATAGTGCAAGTCATGATTTAAAATTATTAAACTAAGTAAGTGTTAAGGGCCAGTGTTTAAACAAAGATTTTGTAAAAGTTAAAATAATGACTAATGTTCATCCTGGATTAACTGCAGAAGTTCATATAGATGCAATTGTCCTTTGTTAGTTGGCTGATGAAGGGTTTTGTTGGCAATTGATAGTCTATGTATTCCATTTTAAGAATGTATTCAATCATTAGACCAAGGTAATGCAGAGATCAGTTAAGGGCATCACATTTCAACCGGCAGGTCATTTCAGTGAGGTCTATCCTAAATCTGAGGTTCGGTCAGTGGCATATGAAGTATCCCATGTCTTATGGTTGGAGTTGGCATCAATTCATCCTCTGAAGTCCATCGTAATAGACTGAAGTGATGTTTGGCTGGCATCGGCTGCATTTTGTCATCATCATTCAGCAACATGTAGCAGTGGAGTCCAACATGGAGCTGAATCCAGCTGGTACTGGTGACCTCAGTAGTCCCGAGGTTGATAAAGGGCTTCAAATAAAACATTTTTAGCATAGATGCCATTCAATTTATTACCAAGTTATAGATCATGATCAGTGTTTTTGGTTTCTGGTTCTGGCAAACCTAACTAAAGCAGTCTAATTGTGAGTTGATGGATACATTAGGTATATGCCTGGTTAAATAGATGAGTCTTTAGTCTACATTTAAACTGAGTGAGAGTGTCTGCATCTCGAACAGTGTTAGGGAGACTATTCCATAGATCATAATGAACATGATGGAATATAGCGTGGTAGAAGGTCACATAAGTACTGTGGAGCTAGACCATTCAAAGCTTTCTATGTAGTTAACAGAATTTTAAAATGAATACAAAATTTAACAGGTAGCCAATGTAACGACGATAAAATAGGGCTAATATGATCATATTTCTTGGTTCTAGTCAGCACTCTGGCTTCTGCATTTTGAACCAATTGAAGTTTATTTATTGATCTTGCTGGACATCTTCCCAGTAATGCATTAAAATAATCTAGTCTTGAGGTCATGAACACATTCATTTTTTTTTCAGCATCAGCAACAGAGAGCATGTGCCTTAATTTAGTAAGATTACTTAGGTGGAAGAATGCTGTTCCACATTTGATTTTCAAAGGACAGATTGGTATCAAATATAACACCTTAAGTTACCTGAGACATTGTAACAGTACATCCATTGAGAGACAAATGATATTTTAGCGGCTGGTTTTTAAAGGTTTTTGGTCCAGTAATAAGTACTTCTGATTTGTCTGAATTGAGTAAAAGGACATTTCTGGCCATTCAATATTTGGTATCACTGTTACACTACTAATTTGGAGAATTTTTGGAAACTTATTCCACTGTTACTGATAATACCTCCCAGGGTAAGCATATACAAGGAGAAAAAACTGATCCCTGTTACTCCATACTTAAACTTTTGTTTGATTTGACAATTTCTTGATTAATCAGACAAAGTGGTAGCGGTCTGCTAAATAAGGCCTAAACCATGCTAATGCAAGTCTACTAATGCCAACATAATTCTCCAGCGTTTTCAAGAGAATGTCGTAATCTATTGTGTCGAATGCAGCACTAATATCTAAAAGCACTAGAAGAGAAATGCATCCGTGATCAGATGATAAGAGCAAGTCATTTGTAACTCTGATAAGTGCAGTCTCTGTACTGTGATGAGGCCTAAATCCTGACTGAAATTCTTTGTATACACTATTTCTCTGTAGAAATGAACATATTTGGGAGGATACTACCTTTTCTAGTATTTTTGACATAAACGGGAGATTTGAAATCTGTCTATAATTATCCAGTTCTCAAGGATCAAGTGGTGGCTTCTTAATAAGCATTAAGAACATTAAGACATTTTAAAGTTTCTTGGCAGAACATCTTGACTATCTTCATTTAAATGTATAGTTAACCCAAAAATTAAATTCTGTCATCATTTACTGACTCTAATGTTATTCTATTTTATGAAAAAAAAAAAAAAAAGATGCAATAAAAGTGATTATGAAATCACTGTAATGCATGGTCACCCATGGCCTATTGTTTATAAAATGGCAGCAAATTTTAAAATCATAACTATCTCTTTTATAATAAGCATTATGTAACATCATATTGTTCGTAAATGAGATTAATAAAGTTATTGTTAAGTGTTTCCACCTGCCTGTTTTACATTAGTATGAAATAAAAATCTAATTTTAAATTTAAGCTTTATTATCTTGCAGATTAATGACCTACACAGAGCAGTATCTTGACTACGACCCCTTTGTGTCAATACCAGAGCCATCGAATCCCTGGATCGGTGATGACGTCACTCTCTGGGAGCTAGAGGACAGGTATGAAAACGTAGCTTTTTAGATTCCTGTCTTCTGCCTCTCCACCAGTCCTCTTGGCAGGGTTTTTATTTCCGCTAAGTTTAAGAGAGTCTTCATAACTGCTACTGAAGTCCCCAAGTTAAATGGATTGAGTCCCATTTTTAAGATGCTTTAAGATCACTTAAAGATGCTCTAAAAAGGAATTAAGGAATACTTGCATCACCCCACACACAATCTTCTTAGTGGTAATTTTAATCCCAGCGGTCACATTTGTGAACAAATAAAAGGTATTAAATGAGTTGAAGATGTATTTTACACACAGTTGTGAACTATAAATATAAGTGCAGACCACCATGATTTCATGTGAACATTTGTACATAGGTGATGCAGATAGTCACATGACCAGAACCATTTAATTCCAGTTTGACTCTGCCTCAAAGCTCCTTGAAAGGAAGCTAGTAAAACTTGTCATTATACAGATACAACTACCATACTTGGTACAAATCATATTTAAAGGGTCTCTTATTAATTTATGATTAAGATTGATCTGTTTAATGTAAATCATATTCACAGGACAGGTAAAGATGCCAATGGTCAAAGGTGTAGTTTATTTCTATGCAAATGCTATCCAAGGAGTAAAATAATTGAGCTCACTTAGTTGGGAAAAATCTGTTAACAATGTTCTGCAATATAATTTTTGCCACTAAATTAAGCATAAATGAGGTTCTCCTGATGTGTATAAGCTTGATGATTAATCTGCCTTAATGATTTTATCTAATTTATTACCTTTTGTAGGAAGTAGAATTTTAAAATGATTAGCATTCTTGTGATGATTCTTTGCTGTCAGTTAATTAATAATTTTGTTGTCAATTACTTAAATAGTTTTGTTGAAGTTACACAATGGTACAAGATATTATTAGACCTGATTAAGTGTTCTCATGCTTCATCTTGTTTAACTAATTTGACAGATAGTGGTAGGCGACATCTGTGTTGTCAAAGCAGTTGCTGCTGACAGAAGATATTGCACAGAATAATGTAAGTTAAATAAATAAAATATTCTCTCTCTCTCTCTTTCCCTCCATCTGTCTCAGTAAGGACCCGAGTCAACAGCGAGTAAAGAAGTGGGGTTTCTCATTGGATGAGGCTTTAAAGGACCCAGTGGGGCGTGAGCAGTTCCTTAAATTCTTGGAGTCTGAATTCAGCTCAGAGAACCTCCTGTGAGACCAAAAGCCTTCCTCGTCCTCTCTCTTCTTCTCATTATTTCCATGGTCTTCTGTCCTCATGTCATTTCCACCATCATTATTATTGTTATCAAAAGCTAAAATGAAGATGAATAAAAAACACTTTTATTAAATGACTAAAAAAAAATTAAAATATTATTATTAACAAAAACTGAAATAAAAATTAAAACTAAATTATAAAAAAAAACTAAACTAAATGAAAATGCATTTTCATGATTTCAAAATGAACTAAAATAGATTAAATATGACCATAAATATTTTTTGTTTACATTTTGATACAAAGTATGTTATACATTTTTAAACCTTTACAACATGAAAATGCCACTCGATAACACTACAGCCCAGCAAAATTTTACACAAGCAAATATTTTTTTAATTATATATTATTAATTAACACATTTACTTTGGCAGCCCTAAAATATAAAACTGAGGCCACATCCACATTAATCTGTTTTTGTTTAAAAACGCACATTTCCTTTTCCTAACATAATTGTTTTCCAAAGTAAAACACTCCTTTTTCGATCAAGGAAAATGCCATTCCCGTGTGGATTAGAGGTGTATACTAGAGTGTAGCCAGAAACTTTTGGGTGGGCGGATGGGCCAAGAACAATTATCAACTGCATGAGATCTGTAAACATATTATTTATTTATTTAGTTGATTTATTTATTTAAATTATTATTATTATTATTTTATGTTGTGTTTTTATGCTAATTGTTTTCAGGGCCGTATTTAAGACATTTTGCTACTAAAGTTTGTCGATATTAAAAGATGAATCAACATTATTTGTGTTTGAGTACATTCAGATATTTTTTAGAAGGCCTTGTGGCTGATAACAGATATTAATTATTATATGGGGATTTTGGAGATTTACCCAAGAAATGTTTGAAAATGTAAAAACAGAATGGACATTTTAGCCATAGAATGGGACAATTTTGGACCAATTTCTTTCCCAGCACAATTTGCTGCCATGACTTTGGACAGATGTGTGTTGTCGCTAAGTTTCTGCTATGTTTTATTGTCAATAAAATTACTTTTTTCCCTCTGATCTAATCACTACATCACAACTCCACTCTCATCAATGTTGGCGAGAGATGACGCTGCTGCGATTGCGCGGTAAGAGAGAAAAATCTAATGTAATCAGGTTCCAAAATAGAGAAAAAATATTCAGAGCTATCTACACCTGTGACTATATTCATGCATATGATATTTGGAAATAACATTATTAGCATCATAACATTTTAATTTAATTTAGTCGCACGGGGAAATAAAGAGGCTGGAGTTTAAAAGTCTTAGGAATTTTGAGAGCATATTTTATCATCCAAACTCATTTTAATTTATAGTAGCTTTTTTTGCCGTCACAAGCTGCTTTTGATGCAACAAATAGAAGTTATAATGAATAAGATTCATTATTAATTCATACAAATTATATTTGTAGTGTACATTAATTTGTCTTAAAAAATAAAGAGGCTGGAGTTTAAAAGTCTTAGGAATTTTGAGAGCATTTTTAACATCCAAAGTTATTTTATTTAGCATCATTTTGATCTGTTTTGGCTAATTATAGTTATTAAGATATATTTTTGTTATTAATATATAGCCTAATTAAAGAAAACGGGTAAAATAAAGTGGTTGGAGCCTCTGCATGATACGGGATGCCCAACAACTGAACGCCTCATCACCACGTCTATTTTTGTTTTTTTGAGCTGCTGTTGTGATGAAAGCTTTGATGCGAACATTATTCAGCCCAACAACCTCTGGCATTAGCAGTTCATGTTTTGAGGCCAGTAAGCTTTTGGGTGTTGGTGAAATAGGGGCAAAAGAGAATGATTGGGTGGGCCTGAATGCCCGATGGGTGGCACTGGCCCAACCAGGCTCATCCGCGGCTATGCCAGTGCCGTATACGCAGTGAAATCAATGCGTTTTCAAACAAAAATGTTTAAGTGTGGGCGTAGCCTAAAACTGTTCAACTGAATCTTGAAAACAGATCAAAACAAAAGCTAAATTGATACTAACAGTCACAGAGTGAACATTAATGAGAACTAAACGGAAGGGACAAATTAAAGTCTAAATTAAAAAACCTATAATAAACCTGATCTCCACCTCCACTGATGTGACATTTTCCCCTTCTTACTCATCCCTCTCTCTTAACCTCCCACTTGGCTGTTAATGACTAGAACAAAATGTAGCAGAACAGGACAAGGTCAGACCTCACGCTCATAGCTCAACTCTAATATCACTGATAAGAAAGAGAGTGTGAGAGTGTGATGGTGATAATACACAGATGGTACAGTACATGATCATTATCACCTCCTAAGCTAGAGCGCTGGTGCATTGTAATAAGTTACTTCAAACCTTGGGCATCATGGGGCAAATGAGGCAGCAGTGGGCCCCAGGAGATGCCTAACCAGGACAGCGAGGCCCCGAAGGGAGCTGCAGAGATAATGCAGGTCACTGGAGCCGTAAAGTGGCTGGGTGAGAGATAAAATGTTTTTTGTCTCCATGCATCTCTCATCCTTCTCTCTATCCCATATCTCCTCATATCCCCCGGCTAAGAATCTAATAGTCTCTATGGGGGCTGTCCTATGTTTTCCAGTCTTTGAGGAGAGTGAATGTGATGTGTTCTCTTGACTGCCTGACTCTCCCTTGTGCCCATTAGGGCCAAAACCACTTCAACGATGGTGGCTGGGAAGAGATCTATATACAGAGCAAGTGTGATATGAGACGAGGGAGCTATGGGACAATTGTTTTTCTCTATCTCTACCTGTATTATTATATTCCTTGATCTATCATTGCAAACTTTGAGTGTGCTACGTGTTCTCTCCTAAAGGTGACTCCCATAATTATCCTAGTGCATGTTATTCAAGAGTTTGCAAATGCCATATTCAACAGTGTTATAAGCATGGCAGTGCTGAAAAAATATTTGCAATTTAAACTATGGGCACTGTGTCAAAATGTTACTCATTTAAAATGTGAAGTAACTGACCAAAACATTTGAGAAATTAGTTATATCCATGACTGGCCCTACAGCAGCCGATTTTGGGGGCCCTAAGCAGATTGTCTTACCTACAAGTACACCTATCCAATCACACCCAACATCAATAACTAAGCAAGTTTAAGTAAGCAAGTATCTTTATCCAAAAGCATAAGCTTCAAAATGCAAAATTCTGTTCTTGGCTGACAGAAGTGGAACTCGCCGTGGTCTTCTGCTGTTATAGACCATCTGCCTCAAGGTTTGATATGTTGTGCATTCTGAGATGCTATTCTGCTCACTACAATTGTACAGAGGGGTTACCTGAGTTACCGTAGCCTTTCTGCCAGCTTTCTGTCAGCAAATTGGCACGCAGAATTTGCATGTCCCGCCCCCGGATATACAGGTATAAAGGGAAGCAGACGTGCGTCTGTCAGTCAGGTTTTTGCACTGAGGAGCCGAGAATAAGGTGTGGCCATTTACAGTGGTAGGTCTAGTATCGTGGCAAGGGGGACACAACATCTCTTTGCTTCCATCAGGGAACGGAGGTTACAACAGTAACCATGACATTCCCCTTCTGTCACGAATGTAGTGACAAAAGGGGTACCTTTTTAAAACGCCATGCACTAGACCGTGTTATGTGAACTGCTGAAACAGGTGCAAGCAAGCTACTACATGCTAGAAGCAACTGTATCGGCCGCACGTAACCTGCCCCAACGCCCCCAGAAAAGGTGTCATATACAAGGTTAGGTTCCCAGCACCCCTAAGGGGGGAACAGGCAACATGACTATCATGGGAGCAAGCCGGCCAGCTGCGGTCTTTTCTCTCTCTATGTTTCTCATTATAGAGCATAAAGCGCCTGGGACTATCTTAACACTATGAAATGCATCAGGGAAGGCGATCTTTCCCAGTGCCTTAACCCGAGGTACCAATCATCAAGCCATGAAGGCTGTGTGGAGGACGGTTCCAGTCCAAGCCCATGCTCACGGCGGCCCAGGCAAGCATGTTGGCCATCTGCGCATTGGCCAAAGACTGTGCGGGCTGACCCGAAGGCAGCAGCCCAGTCGAGACCTCTGCGTCAGACACCTGAACACTCTCCGATGCAGCGGCGACGTCATCATCCAACTCCGGGGGCTCAAGGGAGAAGTCATGCTGGCCATGAGGCGCGAGCCGCACTCACCTTGAGACCGGAGGCAAGCGAGCGTGCCAGGGGGGCAGGCGGTTCGTGGGGATTTACCCGGCGAAACCGAGCCAGCTACCATTCCCAAATAACCTCCATCGCCAGCCGGGTCGTCCTTAATCCCATGGGAAGAAAGAGTGACGCGGGGGGCAGCTGAAGTGGCATTCACTTTAAGAAATGAAAGCCGCAACCGCAACTCTGCCGTGGTCAGAGTACATGAACCATCCACAACCGCTGCCTCAGTGTGATCGCTACCCAGGCACACGAAGCAGCGTCTATTACCATCAGTCATGGAGAGATATTGACCGCATCCAGGAACTACACAAAGGCGAAAGGGCATCTTTAAAAAGACGCGTCCTGAAAAGGACATTCAACACCTGCTGTGTATTGCTCTGTTGAAGCGCCCAGGGCGTGGACTGCACAGTGTGCAGAGAAGGAGAAA
The DNA here is from genome assembly GCA_032164185.1 of Moxostoma hubbsi. Lineage (NCBI taxonomy): Eukaryota > Metazoa > Chordata > Actinopteri > Cypriniformes > Catostomidae > Moxostoma > Moxostoma hubbsi. The sequence goes on from JAVLUX010000022.1 coordinate 16,471,338, forward strand.
GCCGCTGGTAACGTGCCGTAGATCCAACAGCAGTGCTCTGCCAACAGAGGTGAGTGGAACAGTAGTGAACTTCAGCTTGCTGCTGCACAACCGCTCGGCTCCAAAGAAAAAATCTGACTGAAAGACGCACGTCTGCTTCCCTTTATACCCGTATGTCCGGGGGCGGGACATGCAAATTCTGTCAAGAAAGGAGAGGCTCTCAAGAAAGACACCTTGTATCACTACATTCAACACACGTCGAGTGAGTGACAGAAGGGGAACAAGACATTTTTTGAATTATAGGTGAAATAAGATCTTTTAGACTATGACAGATGGTTTTGGATACTCTCAGGTTCAGAGAAAACAGATTGAGATTATTTTACAATCCATATTCAGATGGACTATCAAAACAACTTTGAAGCCATTTTTCTCAATTTCAGAGTTGGCACAGTTACTGTGTTTTGGCTTTGTAGGTCAGTATAGTAAAGTACAACTTCTCAAGTAATTTACACCCCTGGTAATAAGAATCATTAGTCCAGTTTGTCAGTATGATTCTTGCATGATTATCAGCTTCTGATATTGAGTTTAATCTTGGTTCTTATTAAAGGTGTGATGAATCTAGTTTTTCTTTATAGTAAATGCTATTGTATTTTACAAAAGAACTCTATGTTGTTCAGAATTGTTTGATTTGTTGTCCCTGACCAATCCTCTGGACAGCTGACATTGTTATTTCTCTCTCTTTAGGTTCTGGTTGGCCGTGCAAGATCTGAAGTCCCGCCCCCTGCTGGAAGTGGCAATTTGTGCACAGGAGATCTGGCAGGAGTTTCTTGCTGAGGGAGCTCCCAGTGCCATCAATCTGGACTCGCACAGCTATGAGCGCACCAGTCAGAATCTAAAAGACCCTGGCCGCTATAGCTTTGAAGATGCCCAGGTGGGTAACCTGTCACACTGAAATTATGCTCAACCATTGATGGCTTTTGTTCTTTTTATGAATTGAACCCTTTTTATGAAATGGTTTCCACACCCTTGCAGTTTTGGGGGGAAATTATCCAATTACATGTACAATGTCTTCTATAATCATTGTGAAAACGGTGTCAAACTATTTTTATTTTATTTTTAATTATTTTTTGGACTAAGGTGGAAATAAAGTAACTCTAAAGGATAAGTTGTGCCCAAGGCAGTATTTTTTTCATTTTTGAAATGATGAAAGAGGGACATGATACTTTTTGGCCATTCAGTGAGGGATTGATGTACAAAAATGCTGACAGATCATCTGTTCCTTGTCCTCATGAGTCTTTTTAAAAGAGTTTGCATTTTGTCTGTCTGTATATATATATATATATATATATATATACACATTGGCAGCCAAAATTTTCAAATAATATACAGATTTTACAGACCTACAGGCAGAAATTAAAATCAACAAAGCCAGTTGTAAGGACTGTAAAGGGATGGACTAATGAAGCAGAACTGGAACTACAAGCCTGCTTTTAATGTACTGATTGGAGTGTTTTTGAAGCTGCAGCTACAGACCTGGATGAGCTCACAGATACTGTTACATCATACATCAGTTTCTGTGAGGTCATGTGCATCCCTACTAGGACATTTTTATCATTCAACAATGATAAACCATGGTTCACAGGAATACTCAGACAGCTTCGTCATGCCAAAGAGGATGCTTACAGGGGTGGGGATAAAGTCTTGTATAATCAGGCCAGGAACACACTGAATAAGGAAATCAGAGTGGCTAAAAGAAGCTACTCTGAGAAGCTGAAAAACAAGTTTTCAGCTAACGAACCTGCATCAGATGCCTGCAACCACTTACTAATTACAGGACTCCTACCCCCAACCCTGTGGTGGACCAATGACTGGCTGACGACCTGAATGTGTTCTACTGCAGATTCGAAAGGCCCAATTTCACACCCCACACCCACTCTGCCCTTCACTACACACAAACACCAACACCTCCTGCAACCCCCCTCATCCCCCCTCCTGCTACTCAACCTGGACTCAAGATCTGTGAAGACGATGTGTGCCGTGTCTTTCGGAAGCAAAGGTCAAGGAAGGCTTCAGGCCCAGATGGTGTCTCACCAGCGTGCCTTTGTTCCAGTGCTAACCAACTGGCCCCCATCTTCACACAGCTCTTCAATAGATCACTGGAGCAGTGTGAAGTCCCATGCTGCTTCAAATGCTCAATTATTATCCCTGTCCCTAAGAAACCAAAAATCACAGGACTTAATGACTACAGACCTGTCGCCCTGACATCTGTGGTCATGAAGTCATTTGAGAGACTGGTGTTGGCCCACCTGAAGGACATCACTGGACCCTTTCTAGATCCCCTTCAATTTGCTTATCTAGCAAACAGGTCTGTGGATGATGCAGTCAACATGGGATTGCATCATGTCCTGCAACATCTGGACAGACCGGGGACATACGCAAGGATCCTTTTTGTGGACTTCAGCTCGGCTTTCAACACAATCATTACAGCTATTCTCCGGACTAAGTTAAACCAACTCCCTGTTCCCACGTCTATCTGTCAGTGGATTACCAGCTTTCTGACGGACAGGCAGCAGCTTGTGAGGCAGGAAAAATTAACTTCCACCATCTGTACCATCAGCACTGGTGCCCCCCAGGGATGTGTGCTCTCCTCACTACTCTTCTCGCTCTACACCAATGACTGCACCACCAAGGATCCCTCTGTCAAGCTCCTGAAGTTTACAGATGACACCACTGTCATCGGCCTCATCCGAGATGATGATGAGTCTGCATATAGAAAGGAGGTTGAACGGCTGGCTGTCTGGTGTAGTCAAAACAACCTGGAGCTAAACATGCTCAAAACAGTGGAGAAGATTGTGGACTTTAGGAGCAACACCCCAACATTGCCCCCCCCTCACCATTCTAAACAGCACTGTGGCAGCAGTGGAGTCATTCAGGTTCCTGGGCACTACCATCACACAGGACCTGAATTGGGAGACCCACATTGACTCCATTGTGAAAAAGGCCCAGCAGAGGTTGTACTTCCTTTGCTAGTTGAGGAAGTTCAACCTGCCACAGGCGCTGCTGATACAGTTCTACCCAGCAGTCATTTAGTCAGTCCTCTGCACTTCAATACCTGTCTGGTTTGGTGCAGCTATGAAATCAGACATAAGAAGTCTACGGAGGACAGTTCGGACTACTGAGAGGATTATTGGTTGCCCCCTGCCCCCCCTTCAAGAACTATACACTTCCAGAGTGAGGAAAAAGGTTGGTAAAATCACTATGGACCCCACTCACCCTGCCCACTACCTTTTTGAACTGTTGCCTTCTGGCTGGCGCTTCAGAGCTCTGAGCACCAGAACCGCCAGGCACAGGAACAGTTTTTTCCCTCAGGCGATCCATCTCATAAACAGTTAAATTCCCCATTGAGCAATAATTATGTGCAATACACAGTTTATGTCTATTTATATTATCCAACATATCCACTTCTGCCATTACATACATTGCACTGTACATAATATACTGTATTTTTGTTCTTTATATAACAGATTTGTAATAGATTTGCACTACGTGTGTGTATGTGGGTATGTATGAATGTGAGTGTATGTACGTATATGTATAATTATTCATTTTTATTATTCTGGGTTTTTTTTTTTTTGGGGGGGGGTTTAATGATCTATGTCTTGCTGCTTTTTTGTATTGTTTTTGTATTGTTGTACACTGGAAGCTCCTGTCACCAAGACAAATTCCTTGTATGTGTAAGCATACTTGGCAATAAAGCTGATTCTGAATCTGATTTTGCTCTTATAGAAAGAAATTGGTTATTTTCTTCACCAAAGTGGCATTCAACTGATCACAACGTATAGTCAGGACATTAATAATTTGAAAAATTACTATTACAATTTTAAAAAAAGAAAATGTTCTACTTCAAAGAGTTCTCATCAAAAAATCCTCTGAGTGCAGCAATTACAGCTTTGCAGATCTTTGGCATTCTAGCTGTTAGTTTTGCCCACGCTGCCTTTAGCACTTGCCATAGATGTGGCTGTCTTGTCGGGCACTTCTCACACACCTTACAGTCTAGCTGATCCCACAAAAGCTCAATGGGGATAAGATCCATAACACTCTTTTCCAATAATCTGTTGTCCAATGTCTGTTTCTTTGCCCACTCTAACCTTTTCTTTTTGTTTTTCTGTTTTAAAAGTGTCTTTTTCTTTGCAATTCTTCCCATAATGCACCCCTGAGTCTTCTCTTTACTGTTGTACATGAAACTGGTGTTGAGCAGGTAGAATTCAATGAAGCTGTCAGCTGAGGACATGTGAGGCGTCTATTTCTCAAACTAGAGACTCTGATGTACTTATCCTCTTGTTTAGTTGTACATCTGGCCATTCACATCTTTTTCTTTCCTTATTAGAGCCAGTTGTCCTTTGTCTTTGAAGACTGTAGTGTACACCTTTGTATGAAATCTTCAGTTTTTTGACAATTTCAAGCATTGTACTTCATTCCTCAAAACCATGATTGACTTCCGAGTTTCTAGATAAAGCTGTTTCTTTTTTTTTTGTGTCATTTGTGGCCTAATATTGACCTTAAGACTTGCCAGTATATTACATACTGTGGCAACTCAAAAACAAACATGCAGAAAATTTTAAGATTAATTTAACGAATCAAATAGCTTTCAGCTGTGTTTGATATAATGCAAGTGATTTTGTAGTACCAAATTTAACATGATTACTCAAGGATATGCTGTTGGAGTGATAGCTGCTGGAAATGGGGCCTGTCTACATTTGATAAAAAATTACTTTTTTCAAATAGTGATGGTGCTATTTTTTACATAAGTAATGTCCTGACTATACTTTGTGATAAGTTGAATGCCACTTTGGTGAATTAAAGGACCAATTTCCTTCCGAAACAGAAAAATCTGTATATTATTTAAAATTTTGGTTGCCAGTGTGTGTGTGCGTGTATATATATATATATATATATATATATATACACAGTATATACAGTACACACAGTATGGCTAAATATTGTCTGATTTGTTTTACCTTATATTGAATAATTTGTTTTATGCCAGAAACAACTGTCATCAGCTACAGTGAACTGCTTTCAGAAAATTCTTTGAAAATAGAATAAATGAAGAATGTGTTACAGAATCCTTAACATTATGATGACTTTCTTTTCTCATTGTTGCTGTGAATGACAGCTGCTACTCTGACAAAGTTTATACCAAAAGTATCTTGCTAGAAGTCTGTCAAGTGTATGCTTAATTTGAAATTTGAAATGTGTAAGAAACAAAAACATGCACCATCATGGCCTTCGGTTAAACTACCTACTGCTGCTTGATCTTTAGATATGCATTATTAGGTGCAGATTGTCTTTTTCCCTTGAGAGAGGTTCACCTACACATTTATTCCTGACTGCAAATGTGATGCATTGATAGGGAGGGGAATAGAACTAGAATGGCGAGGACAGAAACTTGTTTTTTAGCAGGTTGTTGGCTCTTTTTTCATTACTTTGCAGTGAGATACTTTCCTTTTGACATCAGCCTGAGCTGCAGACTCAATGTCAGCCTTCAATGTTTTTCTTGTGCAGGACCACATCTACAAGCTGATGAAGAGTGACAGCTATCCTCGTTTCCTGCGCTCCAGTGCTTACCAGGACCTCCTGATTGCTAAAAAGAAGGTTAGTGAGGGGGTTACGGAAGGGCTTCCTGAGCCTGTGTCCTACATTATTTATGTTTTCTGCTCAAAAACACAAATCAATTTTGCATAATTGAACAGTTTTCCTTCATTTTATTTTCTCACGCATAATTAAGGTACTCTGAAAGGGCAACTTATGAAAAAACAATATTGAAGCTGTTGGTTCATGAAATGTCAAGGTTTTTTTTTTTTTTTTTTGTAATGTCGTCAGTGCTCAAAGTGGCCTGTATGCACCGGAACGCCTTTGAGCACTGATGGTTGTAAAGCCCTGGAGGATGAGTTGAAAAAAGGTTCTGCTGGGAGCTTATTCTTAATCAGTTCTTGACAGTATTTAAATCCTCAATTTATTTTTGACTGTAAAAAACAGTGATTTCCTCTTCTTTATCCTCAACCAGTGGGCAACTTTATTTTCAGTGTTGAATTGCACTCTTTTTAACATACTAAGCTAACAATTCGGCTAAACTTGAATTCTGTGCTTGCCACCAAATACTTATTCAATCAATTTTATTTTAAGGACTACATGAGAGCACCATTTAATCTTTACAGTTTGATTGTGCCTTGCTCCATTGCTCTTATACCAGATTAACATTAATTGTCTGATAAATGTTTTTGTGTTAGACCTCATGCATCTTTCCCTACTAACACACGTGTTGTGCACTGTATCTTCCCCTGTTCTCTTCCAATAACTGCGGCTTCACAGCCTGAGACTGACCAAGGCCGACGCACCTCCCTGGAGAAATTCACTCGCAGTGTGGTGAGTGGCCCCTATTGTCTAGAAATCCACCTTCACTCTCCATTTTTTTTATAACTTTCTTTCAAAATAAAGTGTTATGGTTATGGGGAGGCAGTCAGATATGACCAGAAGAAAATGGGATATTACTGAGAACCATGGAAAAGGTTCAATGTAATGGCTTTTTTTTTCGTTGATTAAATAGTTATATTTATCCTGCCTAATTTCACTGGACAGCAACTGATTAGATTTACTTAAAGTGAGCATCAGTTGTCTACACTTTTTAAGTGTCTTCTAAAGGGAAGAGGACATATCATGTTGTGTGACATACTTCAGTATATTCAATCTAAAAAAAAAAAAAAAATGTTTTAACAAAAAAAAAAAATGTGCTAATTCTTTTAGAATTATTATAGCATGCAGCTTTAATGACCTCATATTCATTGAGAGACAAAATGGAAAATGTGTTATTTATTATTGTATATTTGTAATCCATCCAACATCACTGAACTAGTTAAAGGATTAGTTCACCCCAAAATGAGGGTGAGTAATTGATGAGAGAATTTTCTGGTTGAACTATCACCTTTAATTGATTAAAATGATGTTAAACTTAAAAGAAATTGTGACTAGTTATAGGACCTAAGATTTACACTTTCTTTTATACATTCATATTAATTTTAATCTAAAATCTTGATGTAGATTTTTTTATGGACACATGATCAAATGGCCATATTTTTGTGAGTCAATCAAATGTTAATGTTGAACTAAAACTGGATCCAATTGAATTTATAAAGTATGTTCTAAAACTGCTCCGTAATTGATAACATTAATATTGTCTATGTCTCAGGGCAAGTCTCTGACAAGTAAACGACTGACGGGCCTCATGCAGTCCTCCTGACGAGTCCCGGGTTTTGAGAAGTCCAGTTCCATCCAGAGAAACTGCAGTTTATTGGGGTGGAAGCATTGTGGCTATGATGGGCCATGTGTATGGACCGGCCTCTCTCCAAAACCCACCCAAACATCGCACAGCTACAGAGTCTAGATGGCAGCATGCAATTAGTCCAATTGAATCTCCAAACATCAACAGTGTTGTCTTTGTTTATTAAAACAGTGACTACAGTGACTGAATACATGAATGTCAGATTTCCCAGTACCATCTAGAGCAACATAAGTTTATTTGATACCCCAGACTGTGGCAAGGACGGAACTGATCGCTCACAGCTGGATTTCCATTTAAAATTACATCAATTCAGCCCTTTCATTCTCAGTTTGGAAAACATAATGTGTGATGAGAAGGGATGCAGTAGGCAATGTCAAGAACAAGTCAACGACAAGCGTTGGAAGAAGAGGGGATACGTCTCAAACCTTCAGAGTTTTCAAAGGAGAAAATGAAAAAGGGCTTGCAGTGTCTGTGTTCCCTCGTTTGAGCTTTGGACAGAATATTTAATACTATCTCGTCACATACGTATTTAAATGGTGGTTAAATATGGAGTATGAATGTGGAAGTGAGGGGTCCTGCACAGCTCAGTGTTATTTGAATACTTTAATGACTTCCTGCCATTTTGGAGACTGTACTCTGTTGATGGAAAATAATTTAATCTGTGTTTACAGGCCATGTTATACTCGACCATTAGCATATGATGTAAGACTTCTATCGGAGATGTGAGCAACAGCTTTTAGACTCAGTTTTATTGAAGGATTAAAGAAGTAGACACATGCTCACATATTTTATACCAGGATGATTCATATAGAGAGCACAGAAAATTCCTTTGCACCAGTGAGAAACACTGGATGGCAGAGATTTACATTTAATGCATTTGGCAACCACTTATATCCAAAGCGACTTTCTGTGCATTCAAGCTATACATTTGATCAGGATGCATGTCGCTTGGGATTCAAACTCACAACCTTATCTAAGCTAATGCTATGGTCAGTGTGTTTCAGCTTTACAGCAAATGTTTGACCAAACATTCATCAAACGAATATTCTCATTATGTACGTTTCAAACAAATGCATATAGTAGGTCCTTGTTTGTATATGGTATTGTAAATCCATCTTAGAATTTAAGCACCTAGTTGCTTAGTGTCAGTGTAGTGATCACTGCGTTTATGATGATGATGGATGATCATGACGATGATGGCCATTTGCTCTGAGCACAAAGATAAGGGGAACACAGCTCTTCACTCATCACAATTGAGTGGACAACACCGTTTCACAAAATTCATATCAATGTGAAAGATTTTCTCATAGCCGGACATTCTGAAGAAAGCACATATTTACCAAACAACAACTCTCTCCATCACCTCTGGACATTCTCCATTGCATCCCCAGTGGAGTTTTTTTGCTGACATTATTTCCTGAAGCACATCACTGCTAGAGATACTTAGACTTTAACAAGCTGCTGTAACTCTGAACACATGGATTGTCTCTGCTATCGTCAGCCCACAAATTTCCGCTGACAGTATGGCAGAACAGAAAAGTGTGCGGTTGCTATGGCACATCCCCTCCTCATATATTCAGGTAGAAATGGTTTGTTGACTCGTAACTGCGTGTTAGGTTGAGATGAAATGTGTAGACTCTGCAGCTATTCTGGATATAGAAGATGCTGTGTAGAATATTGAAATTTTATTATAACTTATTCAGCACAAAACTATGCATGGAAGAGTTTTACTACTTTTAGTTTTTTCAATGACAAAGATGATGATCAGTATAGGTCAAAATAATGGAAAGGAGGACCTGAAGTCCTGAGTCATTCAATAAACATTCAGTTTGGAGAGCATTGGAAAAGCTTTCATTTTCCTCTGCATAGATATTCAAAGTCTTGTATGTGTTCTGTGTAATTAAAGAAAACATTTATTGCTTTTATAAAATGAAAGCAACAGCTCAGTGATAACCCTAAGCACCCAGACCAGCTGGTTAGCTGGTCAGATGGCTGGTTTTAGATGGGGTTTGTGCACTGGTCAGGAGACCAAGAGACCAGCTTAAACTAGCTATGACCAGCCAACTAGCTTATATGATAGTTTTAGCTTTCTTTTCAGCAGGGAAAAGATGCCCTTGTTCAATAAACGTTTAAAGGTATTATTAATAGTAATAATACACAAGTCATGCACAATTTACCTGCCAAATATAGTTCACTTTCCAAACTGTTGGAGTTACCAGTTGTCAAGAAACATGCACAGTATCAACCTGCGGTTATGTGCATCGAACACCGCACATCTAGAAATCAGAAATTTGTATTTGCTTGAAGTAGATAGCCATCAATTAATAATTTCACATGTAGGTTTGAGTTCAATAAAGCCACTATTTAGGCAGTTTATTAAAAATTAACCAATATCAGAGTTAAATGAATAGTTCACCCAAAATGATAATTCTCTAATCATTTACTCACCCTCATGTCATCCAAGATGTGTATGGCTTTCTTTCTTCTGCTGAACCTAAACAAGGATTTTTAGTAGAATATCTCAGCTCTAGGTCCTTACAATGCAAGTAAATGGGTATAAAAATGTTGAAGTTCCAAACGCATATTAAGGCAGCATAAAAGTAATCCATGCGACTCCAGTGGTTTAATCCATGTATTCAGAAGCGATATGATAGGTGTGGCTGAGACCAGATCAATATTTAAGTTATTTTTTACTATCAATCTCCTCTTCCACTTTCACAATTTTCACATTCTTTATGCATAATGCAGGGAGCAGAATTTATAGTAAAAAATTACTTACATTTTTATCTGTTTTACTTTGATGCTGCCTTTATGTGCTTTTTTAAGCTTCAAAATTTTGGTACACATTTACTTGCATTGTAAGGACCTAGAACTGTTATAGTCTTCTAAAAACGTTGTTTGTTTTCAGGAGAAGAAAGAAAGTCATGCACATCTGTGATGTCATGAGGGTGAATATATGATTTCATTTTTGGGTGAAATATCCATTTAAAGGGCATTATAGAGGAAGTTGGTGTCCTACAGTGGCTCATCTCATTTACTGTGTAGGTAAGGCCCTCTAGTGTTGAGCATGAGAGGTACTACCAATTCATTGTTTAAGTGGTCATATTAGCACTGTCTTGATTTTGCATTTGTTTTTTTATTACATTTTGGATTACATAGGGGCAAAAAGAAAAAGGAACAAGAAATTAAACAAAACAAGAACAATTACAAAATGATTCATCTGACTGAAAAGGATTCATTAAGTGCTCAATAATTCATGTCATAAAAGAAATGCCATTGTAACAAGCCATGGCAGATACATTTGAGTAACAAGCCATGGCAGATACATTTGAGTGACAGTTGATTTTACACTTAAATCCTTATTATAAACTGTATTTATACTTTATGACTAGACGTCTATAAGTCTTGTAAGATTCTTGTTGCTGCTCCCAAGGAAGATTTAGATGACTACAAACACTATATCATTGCTGTCAGAGAAAAACCTTGATCTCTTTTTTTCTTTTCTTTTCCTTAACAAAAATCACCCTACTGTACACTAAAGGCTTACCTAAGAGCAAAGAATGAACTCTAAACAACAAAGACATTATCTACTGCTTGGATTTTGTAACTGCATAACACAACACATTCTTTTAAGAAAAGTCACTAATAACATTTACCCACTTGTTGCATTGGTAAAGAAATTATACGGCAAAAAAAACTAAAATACAAATGTACACATCCCTTGATATAGGTAAAATACATAGCTAAAATATTCAACAGACAGGAGAATCTGGAGAGTCTTGATGAATTGGCTCTGAAAATAGAGCCTCTAATGTATTATACAGATGAAGGAGGTGGGAATGGCATGAGAGAATGTCCAGATGGAAATAGATATGCTAATATATCAAGCGCAAAGAAATACTAAATGGAGCGAACAGATGTTTTACTCCGAGAGGTATGAAGTGCTTTTTTTCCCCCTACAAACAGAGGGAGGTAACAAAAGATGGTTCTAGGACCAACAAAACTGGAATGTTCCTAGAGCATAACCAAATCAGTCTAACACAGAGTAACATAAACTGACCAGTCTGATGCATTCAAAACGTAACCAAAAGGGAAAAGGTGTTGTCTAAAGCACAAGGAAAAGCATAATACATGAATATGATGCCTAACATGTAATTTTGCAATCACACAATTGTCTGCTAAAAAATATATACAGTATAAAAGAACAAACAAGAACTATTTAACACAAATTATTTTCCAGTCCTGACTAAGTTAAATCTCTGTGCCGCTTAAATACATGGAGGAACATTGCCAAAACTATTACATTGTTGTTGTTTTTTTCCATTTAAAGATTGCATTTACAATTATTCTTGGATTCTAAGCTCTAAACGTCTACCTGAATGATGGAAAACTTAGCATCTATTCACAATAATCCTCTTTATATCAAACAGAAGTATTTGCATTAAATACATACTTCACAGACACATTAAAAACTATTCTAAGTGAAAAAACAAAGTAAATCAAATGAAATACAAAAAGGTTCTTTTTGTACCACTGGTGTGTGTCTATGTTATAGTATGAAAGGGTTTTGTGAGTTAGTCTGTGCGTTTTTGAAAATGACCATGGCTTACTTTTATTAAAGCTGTACAGTAGAAACTGAGCCATTAAACTGTCACCATAATATTGCTTTTTATTTTGAATTTGCCATTTCATGGCTTTGTCCATTGTACAGTAAAATAAATAATAGCTTAGAATCATAGCTTTAGCGCTTCTGTTTGTGTAGGTTGTTGATTATCACTTCATTCAATCGGGATAATGTAGTGGCTGTGCTGGTGTTGCTATTTAAGACAGTATTTTTCATCTAATAGCTTCTTCTACATGGTTGGACTATCTGAACTTCGAGCAATCAATCCTGCCTTTGGATTCATAGCGAGCAGGATATTTGCGAGGTAGACTACCACCAATTGCGTAGACTTGGTTGAAATTGTTTGTCACAGAGGTAGAGGAAGGCTATTCCACATCACACTACTAACAGGAGAAGAACTACAGATGAAAACAAGAGATTAACTTCCATCCTGAGTCTGCTGTGCATGTGTACGTGCATCTATGTGGAACTTCTTCGCAATGTTTATGGCTCTCCAGTGCTAGTTGTCTTTTTCTTCACAAGATTAAGACACAGATGACAACTCCAACTTCCTGTAGATGAAACAGAGATACTAGCATTACTCCACTGAAGTGGACTCATTACATGAGTATGTGTACATTGTGTATCTGTCTGTTTGTCCATGCTGTGTTATTAGTGTTTTGTCAATTTAGAAACTATTTAGTTTATTGATATTATTAAAGCATAAACACTTGAGGTTGTGACATAGTAATAGCATTACAGTGTAATTACTGTAAAGCACAGCCTACTTGCTTTAATAAAATGGTGGCAACAGTCATATAATAAAAGATACCAATGTTCAATTAGCTAATGTATTTATTAATAATAATAATAATAATACTGACAACTCACTAACTCTAGACTGTTTGCTGTTGCCAAGCAACAATTGTACAGAATTCAATTGACATGATCACAGGTGTGTGTATTCATAATGGCTTCGAATGGGACTCTTCCGATCTTCTTCTTAGTGTGTGTATTGCGTGCCAAGTCACTGGATCGCTTCTTCTTCAGGAACTCTTCTACTATAGAGCCGTAGCTATCACTTTTATTATTAGTTACCTCAAGAAATGGCTTGTTGAGCACATTTTTCCTTACTGTGCTGATGTATTTTCAATTGAAATAGGAAGATGTAGTTGGACATATGAAAGGACTTGTTTCTTTAATAAAAAAATTTAAAAAAGTCAATTGCCTTGAATTTTTTACATCACAGCTCAGAACCATGATCTGAACCATGATATAGGCAGGTGGTTTTAGGGGGAGGGACATTCTCATACTTGAGAGCATTTGATTTGACAAAAATCTGTGTAGTGCAAGATAAGTCTTCAATATTTTTGGCCTGTTTTAGCAGAATTGAAAGATGTATGTATCATTTAAATGTGTTAATACTGGTAAAAGTTAGTTTTGTCAACCTTTAAGAGTACACTAGCAAATAAATGGCCTCAAAGCTGACAGGGACTTTTTATTCCACAAAACCCATATTTTGATTTCACAGACCTAATCGCACTGTGAATTCGACAACAGTAGGTCAAATGTTCTGCTGCTGAAATCAGCCTGTGCTTACTGAAATTGGAATTACTGCCCCCTAGTGGCAAAAGCTGAAAGTGTAGTTGAACAAATGGAGAAGGATATAGATGCAGGCATTGCAGGAAGCTTCAAACTGCCATTAAAGTTTTAGAGAGCCCCATTCCCTAACCTTAACCATGAGTGAAAGTGACACCCACTTTTGGAGTATCCACGCCCCCTCTGGAGTAATCTTTTGGAGATTCCAACCCCATTTGGAGGTCTCTGGCCTGCAGTTATACCTTCTTGAACAAATGGGCAAAAGTAAGCTCCAGTTTCTGGGTGAAATGTCCACAGAGTGGCGCCAAAATCTGACTGTATTTTTAGTTGTAAATGATGTAATACAGTTGTGGAGTGGAGGGGGGCAGGGCCGGGCTGGAATGTCGCACGGGCCCGGTCCCCAATCGGCCTGATGAGGTGCACGAGGGATAAAGGCGGCCGGTGACGACGGTTCGAGAGAGAGAGCTCAATCACGGACATGTCCATTGTGTGTGTTTGTGCTTTTGTTTTAAGTCCTTTATTAACATATTATTTATATTGACAAGCCGGTTCCCGCCGCCTCCTTGCCCATCTTAACCCCGCGTTACATTCCCCCTCCACTCCACAACAGTCAACTGGATTGCATATTTATTTTATCCTACATCCCAACTCAAACCCTAAATCTAACCATCAGCAGAGTAAATATGTAATTTTAGAGTGAAAATGCAACCTCTGAGTCCCACTCACCATTGTTTATATGAATGCAATGACTTCCTGGTTTCCATGGGACCAGCACCCATGTCTCGGAGTTTGCTCACACAACACATATCAATAGTGCTAGAGGGAAAGGTTTGAACTGATGGGTTGATTCAGAGTACATGAACTTTCGGAAGAAACATGTCGATTTCCTGTGTGATCATGTTGTTACGAAGTTGTTATTAGCTGCTGCTGTGATGTGAACTTACCCTCAGGTGGCTGTGTCATGGGAGGCTTGAGGCAGAACATGTGATAACCTCGATCACAGTCATCACAAAACAGAAGCTGATCCTACAAACACAGAACATCACCAAGCTGTTAGCTCATGCACACACACAAACTCAGACTCAGCCATTTGTGGGGGTTGTCAGAGGAAGCTACACAAAATTTGACACTTGAATATTGGCAGAATGATGTGTTGATGATGTCATATGTACACAATATTAAAGAATCCTGAGACATGCATTTTGAAAATTGTAGCATAGGCCTAATGCACAATATCATCTAAAAAGTATTTCCCTATTCTCCTCAAACACTACAGAGTTCTATATAAGGAAAGAGATGATTATATATTCCTATATTAGGATTTCAAGACTCACATCGTTCTCTGAGGTGCCACACAGGCTGCAAGATTTACACTCAATACACTGCCACCGATATGTCTGTACAGCCTGCATCATATTGTCTGTGAACTGTAGGCATGAAGGATGGCCTGGTAAGAGAGAAAAAGAGAGGGTGAAAGAAAAACAATCAGATGGAAAGAAGACAATTAAATTTTTTCCAGGATGTACTTCACAACATGTAATTTAGGCAACATTTTACAATAAGGTTGTACACGTTAACATTAGCTAATGCATTGAATAGATTTATGGCATTTATTAAAGGAATATTCTGTGTTCAATAGAAATTAAGCTCGACCGACAGCTTTTGTTGCATAATGGTGATCACCACAAAGAAAAATTAAATAAAATATTTGACATCCCTCGTTCAATAAAAATAATCTGAGTTACAGTAAGGCACTTACAATAGAAATGAATGGGGCCAATCGTAAACGAAAATACCACAAGACATACACATTAAATATGTCAACATGATGTGATAAATCGCTCACTAACCTTTTCAATGTAAAGATATATTAAAAATGACAACTTTTTGCCATGTTGATGTAATGCACAGAAAACCCACGTAATTATGCACAATCTGTGTTGAACGAATAAACTACTTATTCTTTAAAACACCTCCACCTTTTGCTCTCTTCTCCATACATAGAGACAAGGTCATGCAAGCACAGATTTTGAAAATGGCAGATGGTTCTGTAACCGCTCATCTCTCTCTCTCTCTGACTTTCTGTCTGTTTGGGAGGTGTCAGTTCCTCGGCCTGCTCATTTCCTCAATGAGACTGTGAGAACAGCAGGCTCCTCATGCTTGGATACCCAGTAAAGCATTTGCAGACCTCCCAGTTTGGAAAGCATGTGGGGCCTAGGCTTGAAGTCGGATGTTATGTGAAGCTCTTTCCCTACAGGGAGTTTCATAAGCCTTGCTACCTCTTCCCCCTTTTCAGGCACTGTCCCTGGTATTCACATGCATAATGATGTTGTGTACATTATGCCAGGATTTAGACATGCATATTCTTGATACACATTCCAGATGACCTTTTATTTCCTGCAAAAGCATGGAAACACGCCTGATTTAATGTGTTTGTGTTCCATTTTATATGATATGAAAGGATACTTTAAAGATTCACTCAGTCATTTTTAGTTAATATTTTACTGGCTAATATGACTGTAGTCTTGGACATATACTGACATCTAGCACTGTAGAAGTGATTCTTCAGTTTTAAATTATGCAAAATGTGTTTAATCTATAATACATACTATAATGACCTGTTATTTATGTTGTATTTAATGCTCCTAAAGATACAATTAAACTAACTATATCATTTAATTTGTGTTCCTGTCTTCGGTCCTTAAAACAAACTTAACTCAAAATAGTAATTCATAAAAATTCAAATGTTTAAATGTTTTTTCAGTAACAAAGTCCAATGATATTCAGTCTGCTATTTGGAGTAACTGAACTCTGTAGCTACCACAGCATGGATGACAAGTTGCATGAAGTATACATGTTCTGTGTTTGTGTGGATTGTGCCAGGTTGACAAGGCCATAGGTCAGCATGACACAGAAGCAGTTCCAAGAATCATCTCTAAGTATGTTGCACTTTGGCTCATTAAATGAGAGGTTAGATATAGACATTGGGAAAAATAGCATTAAAAGCTGCAATTGAACACCTTTTGTTAGACTCCAACAATTTGTGGGCTTATATATTATACAATATCTTAATAAATTATATTATTGATTTCATAAAATGAACACCCTAAAATAGGGACAAGATGAAAGCATTAATAAGAGCTTTTAAAGAGCAAATATTCCTCATTAACTGGGTGATTTTACTATAAGTGATGGGCATTGTGCCTTTATTGCATGTATTCTGTTTTCTTGTTCATATTTACTGCATTTTCCCATTGAATTTAGGAAGCTTTATGTGCCTGTAATCCAGTGTGTTATTTGCAGTTTACGCAGTTGAGTCAATCCTCAAAGCTTTGTCATCCTCTAACTGACATGAATGGTCCAGATGTGATTTTATGTGTAAAACAAAGTCTTCATAACCATCATAAGATCATTGGAATCATTGCATATTTGCAACAGTTATGCCTGTCCTTAAAAAAAATAACTTTTTTTTACATTTACATTTACATTTATTCATTTGGCAGACGCTTTTATCCAAAGCGACTTACAAAAGAGGAAAAACATAAGCGAATCATCTTAAGGAGACAGTGGTACGAAAAGTGCCATACTACAAAGTTTCACTATCATCAGAATAGTATACAAAACCGATTTAAGTGCAACAAGAATTGTTTTTTTAAATGCTGAAGTGTGTAATTTTTGATATGTTAACATACTTTCTCCATAAAACAACTATAAGTAATTCATAAGATAGTTTCCTGGAAATGAGTCAACATTGGCTCTCTGGCACTACCAAAACCTTGCACTGTTTGTTTGTGCATCCCGACAAGCCCAACACAACGTGATTGTCTCATCAGATGGAGTGAGTTAACGGTGGGAATATCGTTTTGTTGACCAATGGCAGATGGGAGGACAGTTTTGAAAACCTGTTTGTAAACAATCATTATTTTTTTTAAATTCCTGGTTGTTTGGTGGCACTAGTGGTGGCAGAAATTACACACTTCAGCTATAAAAGGATAGTTCACCCAAAAATAAAAATGCTCATTTACTCCTCATGCCATCCTAGATGTTTCTTAGTTTCTTCAGCAGAACACAAATGAAGATTTTTTTTTAAATATCTCAGCTCTGTAAGTGAATGGTGATCGTCATGGTCCCTGATGGAGGGAACGAGACTTGTGTCAAATGTAGTGACACAAGGGGTCTTTCTTGAGAGCCTCGCGTACCTTTGAACTTGAAAAAAGCCGGGCAGTGAAAGGTGCCTTCTAAGACCTTATGCACTTCCGGGAAGAAATGTTCACGGGGGTTGGCAGCGTGGCTGGGAGCGGCGCCCTGACCCGAGGTACCAATTGTTAAGCCGTGAAGGCTGTGGGGAGGGCGGAGGGTTCCAGTCCAATCCCACATTCATGGCGGCCCGGGAAAGCATGTCAGCCATCTGCGCATCAGCCTCAGACTGGGTGGGCTGACCCGAAGGCAGCAGCCCAGTCGAGTCTTCTGCGTCAGACACCTGAACACTCTCCGATGCAGCGGCGACTTCATCATCCAACTCAGGGGGCTCAAGGGAGAACACGGGAGGCACGTCGCACTCACCTTGACCCCGGATGGAAGCAAGCGAGCGTCCCAGGGGGCGGGTGGTTCATGGGGACATACCCGGCAAAACAGAGCCCGCTGCCATCCCCAACTTGCCTCTATCACCAGCCGGGTCATCCTCAATCCCGTGGGAAGGAGTGACGTGGGGTGCGCCTGAAGTGGCATTATCTTTGAGAAATGAAAGCCGTGACTGCAACGTTGCCATGGTCATATTCTCGCAGTGAGTACATGAACCAGTGTGATCGCTACCCAGGTACACGAGGCAGCGTCTATGACCGTCAGTTTTGGAGAGATATCGACCGCATCCAGGAACTACATGGAGGCGGAAGGGTATCTTTAAAAAGATGCATCCTGAAAACTGTGTATTGCTCTTTTGAGAGTGAAAATAAACTCTTTTAGAGGGAAAATACTCTCTTTTAGAAGTATGCACTCATTTAACAGAAATGCTGTCGGAGCGCCCAGGGGCGTGGACTGCACAGCGTGCAGAGAGGGAGAAAGCCGCTGGTAACGCGCCATAGATCCAATAGCAATGCTCTGCATATAGAGGTGAGTGGAACAGTAGTGAGATTCAGCTTGCAGCTGCACAACCGCTCGGTTACGAAGAAAAAATCTGACTGACAGACACACGCCCGCTTCCCTTATACCTATAAGTATGTCTGGGGGCAATTTTTAGAGCAAGAAAGGTCTGATCACCATTCACTTGCATTGTATGGGCCTACAGAGCTGAAATATTCTACTAAAAATCTTTGTTCAGCAAAATAAATAAAGTCATACAGATCTGGGATGGCATGAGGGTGAGTAAATGAGGGGATAATTTTCATTTTTGGGTGAACTATCCCTCTAAGAGCTTCCTGAATATGATCTGAAATTAGCCAATCGTAACAATAGGTCCCGCTTTTGGTTACGCAACAAAAATAGGGAGAGGCCAAGAAACATGTATCCTCTAGCAGACTGATTTTAAATGATTATTTTTATTATTTTGAATAGCTGTCCTAAGAATGGAGGAGAGATGGACATTTAAATGCCTATTGGCTCTTACCTCTCTGCAAACTGTCCTCCCTTCCCTCTGGATCCAATCAGGGCCTGGCTTCAGCCCATTCTCTGCCTCTCCATTGGACTCTGAGCCAAATCTCGTGATCCCTTTCTTTGCAAATATTGTATTTATCCAGAGGTAGGAGAAGAAAAAAAAACTCTCTTCACTAGCCGACCTACAGACACATGTTGAGTATTTCCTCCTTTTAAGATCTTGAGGTAAGGTTGCAATTATTTAGTTTCTACTTCTAAAGTAAATCTCCACATAGGCATTCTATCTTACAGTACATGGCGATATGTTATCATGTCCACACATTGTTAATGTCCCTGCAAATTTCCATAATGGAAAACAGTCTGACAGTGGCTCATCCGTCTAATGGCTCATCCGTCCAATAACTAGCACCTCTCGGTATACAGAAGTGTGACGCAATAAAAACAACATTCCTTAAATTAGAAAAGGCTGCAGCTTGTTTTTGAAAACAATTCCTGAAGTTAATGTTGTGACTGAAGTTGTGAACCCATTATTCATGCTGCCGCAAAAAATAAATAAAAAAAGGAAGAAAAATAAAAAAGCAGGCAGCAGAAAAATGCCAAAAGTTCCTCTGAAGCTTTTTTGTTTTTCAGTTTCAGTGCTTTTAAATTTTCCTTTGTCTATCTGCACTGAGGTGAGCCTGTGCTGTCATCGGACAGAAGCCCATCCAGGTCGTCCTCCTCAAAGCCGTGAAAGGTGGACGCCTCACTTTCGGATGTGTCGCCGAACATGTCCAGAACTCCACCAGTCCTCCTCTTGGCCCTGGTCCTGCCGACGCGATCAGCTGACATGCATGACGGACATATCAGCATCAAGGTGGAAACACACACAAGTAACACTGAAGTCAGCTAGGACTCACACTCCTCTCAGCTTGGACAACTTGCAGTACTTGCAGATATTCAATGTTTAAATTAGGGGATTACGTCTTGCATGTCTGCATTTCCAATTGCCTGGATATGTAAATGTTGGTGAGTGTACGGTGCATTTTAATACATTTTTTTTTTCTGTTCATCTTTTTTATGTATCATGAAACTATTAATCAATCTATTACTGAAGAATACATTTTTTGGTCTCTCCCTGTGCTTGCTATACCTTTCGATTATGAACAGTCAATGGATAACACAGCCAAGAAAGAAAAAACAAACAAACAATGGAAGCATGTGAGCAACATAAAATTGTCCATGTGAACCGAGATAGCTGATGATTGATTATGCCCTAAACAGTTTAAGGGACAGTTCACTGAAAAAAAATAAAAGTTTTATCATCATTTACTCTCCCGAATGTTGTTCCAAACCTGCAATATTTCTTGTTTTTTTCCATGGGGCATAAAGAGAGATGTTAGGCTGTATGTTAGGGACTGACAGCCTGAGTCCCCATCCACTTTCATGCATCTCTTTCTCCATTCAAATGAAAATAAAAGACTGTCAGTCCCTAACATTCTTGGGGTTGTGGGTGTTTTTAACAAATTTAAAAATTTTTGGGTGAGGTGACTCTTTTTTCAAATCTTTTTGGGCACATTAAATGGACAGTTCATCCAGAAATGAGAATTCTGTCATAATTTATTCTCCCTCTTGCTGCTTTGGAATACAAAAGAAGATTTAAGGCAGAATGGCAATCTCAGTCACCACTTCATCATTTACAAAGACAGTTCACTCTATGGTAAAAAAGATGCATTGAAAGTGAATGGTGACCAATGTCAGAAAATATTTTTTCCAATAAGGGGCAATATATGAATTTTGCACCCTGTATTGGAATTTAAGGCACTTTTCTTTTTTTCTTTTTTGAGGGCATTTTTTTTTTTAATCATATTTTTTTAAATACTGTGCATTAACCTTTTATGTCAAACACTTCAATTTCATCAATTTACGAACATAAATTATCAATCTGAGATCATTCGATTTTAAAATTAATTAATAATATGTATACCTAGACCTATAGCAGATTATTAACAGGCTTTCAGACCCTAACATCTCATTTTGTGTTCCATTGAAGAAAGAAAATCATACGTTTTTGAAACAAAAAGAGGTTGAGTAAATGATAACAACATTGAGTGAATTACCCCTTTTGCAATATGGACCATTTGCCAGCAAGAGCACTTAAATAAGACTCAAGCACTGAAAGAAATGAAGAGAGAGAGCAAAGCTGAGATCACCGGCCAAAATTCTAGTTATAAATTCACACTGGGAGTATGTTTATACTCATTTTTGTCCACTTTAGCAATCCCATAGAAATGTTAGTTTGCATGTGCATTACATGTATTACTTCTGCGCATGCGAAGAGCGTCAGTCGCTCTTCTATTTAACAGATTATTTTAGGTCTACACCACCCATTTCAGTTGGATTGAAATTTAATTCGGATCAACTGAAGTGTTTACATGAAGGTTTTTTTTTGTCCAAATGAGTTATCAGTCTTATTATCAACTGATTATTAGGTTGCATGTAAGCGTAGCCGCTATAAGGTTTGGGTGGCACATCTACTGTACGCTTACAAACACATTGCCGATTATCATCTAAATGTGTGCATCAGACAAATGTGCTGTTTTCCAAAGCAAATTAGATTTATTGGAAATGAAGGTCATCATTACTGCAGAAACTTAGATCTTACCTACATCTTTTATACTCAGTAAAACTTTTCAAAAACGTTACTCTTAATCATCAAAATTAGATGTTATGTTTGAAATCATCTAGGCATCAATTTTGCACAATGCCATGACTCCATGTGTGCCTTCATAAATTATAAATGTAACCTTTGGCTGTTTTCTGTCCTTGTCAAACGACTAATGGGTAAATGTGTCAAGTTAAGAGTAAACACGTACCTTGCATGCTAAAGGAATACTTGAAACTATTTTTGTAAATATTTAACTGTATTCCATCACAGTTATATTAAAAAATGATGTAATCAGATTACTATAGCCACTCATATGTGTGCTCCACATCTCCAGGAATAATCCTGTGAAATTCCCACGGCAGATTCACTGATTTACACCTAAGGCGACCTGTTTGACGGGGAGACTATTGAATGGACTCAGATGAAAGGGCAGCCGGTGGACTTTATGGTGCCCCCCTAGGGTATGATGCTGAGCCCATAGAAATTAACCACAGTAACGAGGAGCCATTCAGAGTCTTACCTAAGCTTGTGACATTGCACTCTAAATATAAAAGCAAATTTATGAAGGGCTTTTATGTCTGGACCTCCAAGATTTAAGGACACATAATGGACAAAGTTTTCTCCTGTCCAATATTTGTTTGGTTCAAAAGATGTTTGATATTAGGAAACAAACATTTTCACTAGCACAGTCCCAACTCAGTATCGTGGTCCACTCATAAATACAGTCAGAACATTATAACTATTCCTAGAGATATACCTGTAAGCTGTTAATTAAAACAGTTTAATTTGATTTCATATAGCATCCCAAAGTTAAAAAAATATATATATGTTGAATTTAAAATGTTCCAGATACTTAGATGATGAAAAATAACTAATATCCAATGTACCGGTAAACATGAAATTATTTTAAGTAAATATGTTAGATATTTATTCATTGCAATTATGTAAAGAACCAGCTTCGAGCATATGAATGACTGTATACATCAGTCACCACTGAAGACCATTTTTGACCCAGGAAAGACCCTGTGTAACATGTGGAATAGACCTCGCTGGTTACATTTGCCAGCCCATCTCATTGCAATGACCACATTATTTTGTCGTTCTAAGATAAAACTGAGCCATTTTCCTGGTAACATTGTTTTGTCATGTAGTTACTATTGCTCATCTCTTGTCTTTACATGCATATGTGGTAACTACAATAATCGGATTGTTACTTTTATTTTATAGTCTTTAGATGGTTACTGATTTCATTTTCATTTGTAATTAGCCATTTGTACGGCAGTTGCAAACCTTCCCATCCCTGTCCACTTGTTGCTATTAAATGAACATATTTCTAATTGCCAGGTATTTAAAAAAAATTAAAACACCAAGGCAGATAAAGGACATGCTCTGAACAACAGCATCTCTTAACATGTTTGACTGTTGTTTCAAGTTCACAGATTAAGCTTTTCCCTGTTTTAAATTGCATTGTTAACTATGGTAACTATCCATTAAAATGCCTTTGTCCTGTGAGTTGTCCATTGTCTGGGATAAAAGTCTGCGTTTGATATGCCTATGCCAAGCTGTAATCAAATTAACATAAACTAAATTCTATAAAAAGACCAGAGAAACAAATAAACAAACATGTCTGGCAAAAACAAAAAACAATAAAAATAACACAAAAGATGGGATATGCACAAACAAGCTGGTGAAATGTACTATTGATTCAATCATTTAAGATTTTGGGGGATTGTTTAAATACTTAATTTATCTTGGTGGATTCATACAGAATTCAGTTTATGTGCTTTTCATTTACTCAACAACACAATTAAAATAATTGCTATCATAATTTCTGTGAAATCAGATTGATTTAATTATTTGGTGGTTTTCTGTTGTCGATTGTGTATACAGTATGTGTGGTTGACCAACCCCCTGACTTGTCCACTTTTAACCCTTTTTAA
This sequence comes from Moxostoma hubbsi, assembly GCA_032164185.1. Classification (NCBI taxonomy): domain Eukaryota; kingdom Metazoa; phylum Chordata; class Actinopteri; order Cypriniformes; family Catostomidae; genus Moxostoma; species Moxostoma hubbsi. Next base: position 16,495,031 of record JAVLUX010000022.1, read on the forward strand.
ACCAGAATGATGTGTGTGTATTGTGAGAATGCATTTCTCCCCCTTTTTATACTAACTTTTTCATACTAAGTTTGGCTTAATGTTACTACCTCGGTCATCTATGTTCTTGCAATTTGTACTCAAAAACATACAACTGCTGTAATCTGGTCCATTTTAGAACACTATAGACACGTACATTGATCAAAGAGAAATAGAGCAGGATATCTCTCAGTGCCATGACAACCTGTACTGTTTGTTTTTTGTTTTATTCAATACTAGCATCTGGCAAAATCTTACAAAAAAATAATGATATTCTTAATATAAACTTGATTATTAAATGGCTATAAGCCATAATAAACACAATATAGGTCTCCATCAGTATGAGATGAAGACAAGATGAAGGTGAAAATACTATAACTGTGAGTTATAGAGAATACAGTGAAGTGGGACTCACCAGAGCGGCCACAGTCTGAGCAGGAAACCAGCTCCTCAGCTTGGCCTGTCTTCCTGTTGGAACCTGAGTCTCCCAGACAGAAGTCACAGTAGTCATTGGGAATTATTGTGCCATCAGGCCCTTTCTGTGCTGTAAAAATAGCAGAGATTAAAACAAAAATGAAGAGAGCATCATAGCAGAATAATGTTATCAATGGCTCTATTCCAAACCCCTGTGAGCAGTCTACTAAGACCCATAAGCTTGCACCTGACAGGCTGTTCCAAACAGTATGTAGCAAATGTATGCTGCCTTTTAAAAACAACCATGTTCTATTATAGCAAATAATTCTGTGCCCCTTTTTTTTGGCTTTTTAGAGTATAAAAAAGTCCCCAGGACTGATAGCAAAATGATAAACGTTGCCCACCTAATACAAGTGCCCCACCAAAGATCACATCCTAGTACTACTACTAGAATTCTTAATACACTCCATGTTCTCAGTTGGGTATCTGCACAAGTCCCAGATATTAAACATTTGTTTTAACAATACACTTCATATTTCTTACGTTTGTGGTTCTCTGGGTGGACAGGAGGAGACTGGGGTAGTTCAGTTTCTCGCTCTTCCTCACCCTCCTCTTCAGCGAGGTGTGTATGGGCGTAGTGGTAGCTTAGTCCAGGGCGGTTTTTGTAGCGCTTTCCGCAAACTAATATAAAGAAGATCAGTTGAATGAGATTCAAACCTTTTAACAAATTTAATTCAGTCTCAGCTAATGTTAAGCCACTCTAATTATCAAACTGGGATGCTAACACATTCACAAAGTGTCTAGCAGTGGAGACTAAATGCTATCACAAAATATACACAGCATGTTTCCAGCCAGTGAGAGAGACATGGGTGTTAGAACTGTGTTCAAGGCACAGTATTAGCACTGCAACCCCACAGTGAGTCTTCAACACCTCTAAAGTATGCTAAACAGACAGAACACCTACAGGTGCTGCCAACCATCGCTCCACACACTCTGCACGGACTGTGACTGTAAATTGCAGGTGTGATAGAAGTGGAATCTACAGGTGATGGTGGTGTAGTGGGCTAAATGTATTTAAAATGTATTTTTGTGTTTGGCACAGAGTATCATTGTATTCAATGTATTCATTGTATTTAGGGAAATGCATTACATTTTAGACTGACGATGACAGTTTGATTGGCATAAAGGAGGAGGGAGTAATCAAATCACTGATGATGTAGAAATCTAATGTGAAGCCTAGGCCTATACAGCATATAATATATAAACACTAAGTACACACACATACAGTTGAAGTCAGAAGTTTGCATACACCTTTGCCAAATACCTTTAAAGTTTTTCACAATTCCTGACATTTAATCGTAGAAAACATTCCCAGTCTTGGGTCAGTTAGGATCACTACTTTAAGAATGTGAAATAATAATAGGTGGCGTAGTGGGCTAAAGCACATAACTGTTAATCAGAAGGTCGCTGGTTTGATCCCCACAGCCACCACCATTGTGTCCTTGATCAAGACACTTAACTCCAGGTTGCTCTGGGGGGATTGTCCCTGTAATAAGGGCACTGTAAGTCGCTTTGGATAAAAGCGTCTGCCAAATGTATAAATGTAAATGGAATCTTACACATAAAGGTAGGCTTTTCCATTACTTATAATTTTAACTAGATACAGGTTCCAGATGCTCAACTATGAGATTATCAAACAGTGTCAATGTGTATGGATATACTGTAGAATAATTATGGCTTGCTCTTAATAAACATCTTAGCTTAAATGGTCATATTCTGTACACATTCTTCTCTACAGTATGCCAATGAGAGACAAATATGTATTATACAGGTCAAGCAGGATACAGTAAATATGTCAAGCATCTGTGGGTTTCAGACTGCAATACTAGCATGGTTAAGCACAATATTTTCACTCAGAACTTAACAGTAATAGATTCTTACACTACAAACCTATAAATAAGGATAAACGAACAGTACCCTGAAGAAGGAATGTATATGTATCTAAAATAGATCACTACTAGAGTAGGAGGCTCTTCTTATGTCTAACTAGGATTTGTTTGGAATAATGTAAAAATATTGCTCTTATTGAAAGAAATTGGTACTTTTATTCACCTAAGTGGCATTCAACTGATCACAATGTATAGTCAGGACATTAATAATTTGAAAAATTACTATTACAATTTGAAAAAAAAAAAAAAAAATCATAAACTACTTCAAAGAGTTCTCATAAAAAATCCTCCATGTGCAGCAATGACAGCTTTGCAGATCTTTGGCATTCTAGCTGTAAGTTTGTCCAGATACTCATGTGACATTTCACCCCACGCTGCCTGTAGCACTTGCCATAAAAGTGGCTGTCTTGTCGGGCACTTCTCACACACCTTACAGTCTGACTGATCCCACAAAAGCTCAATGGGGTTAAGATCCATAACACTCTTTTCCAATTATCTGTTGTCCAATGTCTGTGTTTATTTGCCCACTCTAACCTTTTCTTTTTGTTTTTGCCCCCTGAGTCTTCTCTTTACTGTTGTACATGAAACTGGTGTTGAGCAGGTAGAATTCAATGAATCTGTCAGCTGAGGACATGTGAGGTGTCTATTTCTCAAACTAGAGACTCTGATGTACTTATCCTCTTGTTTAGTTGTACATCTGGCCTACCACATCTCTTTCTGTCCTTGTTAGAGCCAGTTGTCCTTTGTCTTTGAAGACTGCAGTGTACAAATTTGTAAGAAATCTTCCTCAAACAATGATTGAATGACCAGTTTCTGGAGAAAGCTTTTTCTTTTTTTGCCATTTTTGATCTAATATTGACCTTAAGACATGCCAGTCTATAACATACTGTGGCAAATTAAAAACAAAGACAATGTTCAGCTTAATTTATCGAACCAAATAGATTTCAGCAGTGTTTGATATAATGGCAAGTGATCTTCTAGTACCAAATTAGCAATTAATCAGGATTACTCAAAGATAAGGTGTTGGTGTGATGGCTGCTGGAAATTGGGCCTGTCTACATTTGACAAAAATAACTTTTTTCAAATAGTAATGGTGCTACTTTTTTACATCAGTAATATCCTGACTATACTTTAATTCAGCAAAGTGGCATTCAACTGATCAAAATATCAATTTCCTTCTAAAACAGCAAAATAATGATGTACAGGTGTACAACTAAACAAAAGGATAAGTACATCAGATTCTCTAGTTTGAGAAATAGACACCTCACTTCATACATTTGGACACAGGTGTTATTAAGGCAGAAAGGTAGTCAAAGGGAAAAGGGAAGCCATCGCATGCATTTGTTTTATCAAACTGCACATCCAGAATTAATCGTTCCAGCAGTGAAGTGGTTGGACTGCCTAGAATAGGGCCTGTATTCTAGGTGTCTTGGTGCAGTAATGAAAAGGCTGTGTTTTAGCTTAGCTATTTTAGCATAGATGGAAAAATGCAGTGTTGTTAGCCATGCAAAATAGCTTTGGCCAAGCGGTATGCAATATCATAATTTGGTGTAACAGTAGCAACAGAGAGAAGGAACCAGCTGATTAATGATAATCATCCCCCCCAACTGATTAGCCTTGTCATTAGCATAGCCCACATGTCTGAGCAAGAGGAAGATGACAACATGGCTGAATACCTGCGTCAGTAGTTTTTGAGTTATGCTTTTGTTTGTATCTTTCTGAAACAAAGAAAACACAAAGCAAAAGAGGAGACAGAAAACAGGAAGAAAGTTACATTCAAAGAGGCCTCTGGAACCCAAAGTTGCAGAATCTCCTCCAGAGAGATTTTCTCTTGTAGTCACATGCTGTTGATATTATATAACAAACCACCATGCCAAGATGAGAAACACAGGCAGGTACCATATGGGACCAAAAAATAGGATGGCCAAACAGAACTACAGTCAAAATAAATTAAAATCCTCATGATTAAAACACAGGTCAGAGAAAATGAAAATGCATTCATTTATTTGTTGACAGAAAAGAGAACACTAATAAAATGTACAAGTAATTTTGTTACAAATTTATATTTGTTTTTCTCTTGCAATTAAACCCTGAGCCTTTTTAAAAAATAATATATTTGTATAGTAATATAACTTATAACTGTATTACAAAGTTATATTACTGTACAAATATATTATATTACTATAAAAATAGATTCTTTTTTAAAAAGGCTTAGAGATTAAATTAATAGTAATGGGAAAAAAGGCATTATTTATTCACCGCCATGTTGTTCCAAACTGGTGTGCTGTTATTTTTTCCTGGAACACAATTGAGAATTTTGTACAAATCTTTACACTGCTCTGAGTGACCATGTCTGAAAAACGTCAGAAAGGACAACAACAAAGAAACTCACCATGAAAGTGGTCCACATGACTTGTGCACTATATTCCAAGACTTCTGAAGCCATATGATAGCTTTGTGTTTTGCTTTTATGGTGTTTTTTTTTTTACCAGTTTTAAACTTAACAGCCCGTGGAGACTATGAAATATTGTTTTATTGAAAAGAGCTGCATAAAGGTTCCTCAAATTCTCCTTTTATGTTACACAGGAAAAAACAAAAACAAGTTTGGACCAACATGATGATGAGTAAACAATTAATGAATTCAAATTTTTGCATGAATTATCCCTTTAAGGCACACAGGGTATGTATTATTTGACAAAACTGACACTTACTGTCACACACGTAGGGCTTATCCTGATCGTCGTTGGCCACCGCATCTGTCCGCCTCCGTCCAGAGCCTCGACTCTAATTACCATGCAAATCACATGACAATATCGCTTAATTTCTTTCCAAATATGTCCATTTTATTAAACTAATTTCAACAATTGCCAGTTTGCCAATTTTTTTTCTCTGCCACAGTTTGTCTTTATCTCTGCACACACCATATTCAGACACATCGTCACAGCTGTTCTGCTCTTTTATGTTCTCTCTCTCTCTCTCTCTCTCTTTCTCACACACACACACACACACACATTGATGTGTCATGTTTATTACTTACCCTGCCTTTGTTTCGATGCTTCCTCTTTGGTGTGTCCACTTCAAAATCCTCATCGTCATGGAAACCATCCCCATTTTCATCTGCCTCAAGCACCCTCTGCAGTTAATGAAGTACAGTTGGGGTAAACGATTAGACAACATAAAGATCAATGCCCTCCACAAGAGAAAGCAATAGTCCACCATTTGTAGACACTCCAATCTTTGACTGCAAACAAAGATCAAAAGACATGGATCAACAAGACGATGGAGATGGGCTTGAAAAACCCACCAAGAATGCCTGTGAGAGAGAGAGAGAGAGAGAGAGAGAGAGAGAGAGAGAGAGAGAGAGTACCAGTCGCACAGATCTGACATTCCGTGAAGTTAAACGCTGCTGAACATTTATGAGTTTATGTTGTCCCTTATAACTAAAGCTAAAGTAGATACCCTGCTGTGATGCTGAAAAGCCAACGACTGTTTGTTAGACTGGGAAAAACCATTAAAGATTGATTTACCTGGACTCCTACCCCGCTTCCTTATTGTTGAATCCTGTACAGCAGCGGTTCCCAAACTTTTTACAGTGGCTTACCCCTTCAAACATTCAACATCATTTCGCATACCCCCTCTCTAACGCATAGATAAAATTCACACAAGGTCATTTGAAAATATGTCTGTTTAACACAATTATATTTGTAAAACATCTCCCTGATATTAAACATGTTATATTAATCAAACACATACGGAATAAATTGCTTTTCGATTGAGATGGGAATGCTAGAAATTATATAACTGCATAACTTGAAACCCCCCCCCCCCCCTCATCGTGTCATGGTACGTAATAAAAGCGTTCGGTTCTGTGCCTGGAATTGCGCATCATTGCAAGAATGGCATCGCCTGCCGAATTAGAGCATTGAGGGTAAGTATCTGTGGAATTGTCAGCTCAAGGTGCTTTTTTATGTCACTTTTGACACTGTTAGCAAGGTTGAGATCATTTGCTGAAAAAACCTCATGCAACAATGTAAAAATAGGTCTCGCAACATGCAAGTAAATTATTTGGTGCTGCTGAATGTATGACACCTGTCATCAAAGGTTATGAACTTATACCATCAGAATCAAAACTCCCTATGCATCTAACCTTAAATACAAATTACATTTGAAACTGCAAAAAAAAATAAAAATCTTTATCTTAAAATTTAATCGTGGACGACTGACGTGCGAATCTGGTAAAACAGTGAAGTATTTTACTTGCTATCACTAAGCTAAGTCACCTAGCACTGGGCTGGAGAAAAAATATACTTGTGTGATGCATGACGCATGAGTAAATGCATTTTTTAACGCAAAATACCGGGTTATTTCATATCATATTTTTCTGACTTTTATGATAAAAACATTTTGGTGTTTCTACACTAGAGGGCACACAAAATAATTTTTGCCAGTGAGAAAAACATGAACTGGGTTTGAATGTTATTTTAGACTGATGAAATTGAAAGAACGATAAATCTCAGAATGTTATTCACGTACCCCCATTGTCACCTCATGTACCCCCAGGGGTATGCGTACCCCAGTTTGGGAAACACTGCTCTACAGTAAGTAAAGGATTTTACTGTCAGCCAGTTATTATCACAAAATAAACCCAGACAGGGTGATCAATGCAAAGAAAACACTGATTTTACCTTATCCCACTGATTACATGGCTACTTATCAATTAAATGACTAAATGAACATGAAATATTGATTTAATATAGTTTAAATAATTATATTACATGAGAAGAAAGAGACCGCATGGATAATGATACAAGAGACAGTTTTGAGGCACAGTGTGAAAGTTGCGAGGCATGGGGCTAGCGTGAGGCGAAAGTGCGACCGCAAGGCAATAGTCTGTGTTCTGCAACTGCTACTGGGTCCTTGAATAACGTATGATGTGCGAGTAAGGGCATCTGGTGGAGTTTCTGGTGCCCTCTAGAGTAAGATGGCGCCCCCCTAGAGAGTCGGTGCCCTACGCAGACTGCGTAATATGCATATAGGGAGCGGCGATACAGTGTAGAGCAGTTAGCAATCTATTGCATCAAATCACCAACCAAATTCCTTGCCACTGGAAAAGTTGTCTCATTGTGCCTAGTTCCGACGCCGTACACATCCTGTAGCTATTTACAGATCTGCCAAAGTTCTGACAGTTTAAGTGCTCTCCACTCTCAAAGACAAACAGATAGGTTGTGATACAATGCACACAATGTGCGGTGCTGTTGATGGTTTGCAGAGCCCTGTTTGAGACATACTCCTGATGTTCAAATCAGTGAATTCTCTTGTAAAGGACTGTGGGATGTGCTACCTGGATTTCCAGCAATGTCTCTTCCTCTTTAGAGTTGCTGTTCCTCTTGTCCAGGAGCCCGTCACCCCTTAACAGTGCCTCCAGTGCCGTTGCCTCTGTGGCCGGGGTTTCTCTCTTGGCCATCAGCTCAGCCTCTGAGGGAGAATGACAAAAAAAAAGAAAGAAAAAAAAAGAGCAAAAGTAGCTTCCTTCAACCTTTTTCCCATGTGTATATTTTGTTAAAAAGTACCAGTAAATCAGTTGGTTTTCTAGTGACAGTAAAATCATACACTTGTCTAAACCACTTTATGATAAGCTACTTTTGCATGCAGTACTTTAGCGCAAAAATACATGTCTTATTCATTAACCACCCGCAATCCAGTTTAACAAGATGCTAAATGTGCTAAAATAGTAAAAAAAGCCTTGAGTATTTAAATTAAGTCACCTCATTCTTTTCAGTGTAAACACACCTGCAGAAAGTGTGAATTTAATTACTTTTGATTATTAGATTATGGTGTACATTGTCTAGTGATCATGGAAGCAGTAAATCATCAAAAGATGGAGAAGAGCAGTATAAGTCGGTATATATCCAGATGTGTGTCACTTTCAGGATTTTAACAGCCTGGATTGCAGTGGTGGAGCGATGCTATACAGTCCCACTAAAGTGTGGCAGGACGCAGTAGTCTACTACATCCTCAACAGCCTAGCACTCAGAAAGTGCCATGCAATTAAGCATTTTTGGGAGTGTTTGTGCAGTTTTATGATAATTTCTTTAGTGAATTAGTTGTTGAAACAATGCAGACAGGGTGTAAAATATACAGTATAGTGCTATCAACAGGCTCAATTTATTCTTAGCGATCTGTATGTCTCCTGTATGTCTGCCAAAGTCAGTTTAGGTAGTTTTCTTCCACACACCAGCCATCAGTGTATGCAATCATTGTTTTTAGGGTAGTTTTTCAAGCCTAATATAAGGTGAAAAGGTGCTGTAGATACAGGACTCATTGTAATCGTTGTCTTCCCCCGTTCTGCAATATGCCCCATATACAGTATACGTCCACTGTATATATATATATATATATATATATATATATATATATATATATATATATATATATATATATATATATATATATATATATATATCAGTGGTCAGCAACTTATGGAACACGTGCCAGCATTGGCACGTGGAGGGGTAATCACTGGCGTGCCAGCAATGGCGAGAGAGAAGTAGACTATTTTATTTATATAAATTCCGCACCTGCATTCCAATCTACATCTTGATGTAATCCTTAATCATGATCACACAGCGATTCATGAGCTGAATGGGAGGCTAAACAAAATGTTAAAATGTGACAAGACTGCAGTAAACCCAACAGACTCGTGCAGCGCGTGCAAGCCATTCGTGCGTCATGAGCTGGCAGCGTTTCACTTTCGATTAATAACGCGCCCGGTCAGGCTGTGCGGATAACAGCATATATTTCGTGTTTCATTTGTTTCTTTTTCTTTGGGGTGGCACAGCCATTTACCTGGAAAATCCAAAATGTCACTCCATGTCATAAAAGTTGCCGACTCCTGGTATACAGTATATAGTGGAATTTGAACATTTGTACTGTACATAATAGCCAGATTTATGAACTAACATTTTATATATTTTCCATTAATGGCCATAAATTATATTTCTGTATGGGCCATTGTGAAATTACAGTGCTGTGAGAGGCAGTGGCTTCTGATGACCCTATTAAGTGTTCGCTGAAAGAAGCACCGCCTCATTCTCTTTAACCTACAAAACATTTTTTAAGCTGCTGTATACACTTGATTGTAAGTTTACATGACTCTCTTTCTTTGTCTTTATTCTCTTTGTTTCTAATTGAGTCGAGGCACACTCTTCCTTTGGGAGAGGAGCTGAAAATAGCACAGACTGCCAGTCAGGGGCTGATTGCAGCCACCCATCCCCCCGCTTCCAGCCGTCAATCATGATTGGTGGAAATGGCAAGGAACAAGAGGCAAAGAGAAGTTGATATCTGCCGACACAAATCATAAGGTTTAAAACATTGCACTGTAATATGGCACTGCAACATTTATACATACCATTAAATCAGGCCATTGGCTGATATTGCAGCTAAACAGTCATATTAAGAATTTAGCAGGACCACTCTGAATAGTAAATTTTGTATCATCATTGGGTTTATTCGTGGTGTGATTATATAGCACACAAAATAGCCTGATTGAATCAGTTTATTGAATTAGGGACTGTTCTTTGGATGGAATATTGGACACTGAATTTGTTTACAGTGGCTGAGCAGAACTCTCTGCTCACCAGAAATGTACAACACAAACACATTTCAGAAAGGAAATGTAAGAACTATGTCCTGCTACTATAACAGGCCGGAATTATGCCTCACTATAGTGTAAACATTCACAAATGACCCTTCGCTACGCCCCAACTTTTAAGCGTTTCTGACCAATTCTATCTTAGCAACTGTTGCAATGTGCACAAGCGCTTGCTTTTTTCCAGCTAGAGTCTATGGGAGTGATGCATGTTTGAGCTGTTTTAAGCTGAATTTTACAGAAATTATCCACAAAATGTAAAAATAAAAATGTTGCCGGGCCACTTGAGGTACCTAGAAAGGATAAATGTAGTGTTTTATCTTTCTTTTAAAAAAAATCTTAAAATATACATATATAGAGAAGAGTGTGCTATGGATTAAACTGTGTCCCTCCTCATTCCCAAAAGAACATGTATAACATCAGCAAGGACACCTACATTTTCTCCAAAGTAAATTAAAGCCAATAACTTAACATTAATTTAAGTATTAATTCAGGTCTTGGTAAGGCGATAGTAAATAAAATATTCACAGCATCATAGTGAGAGTGTTTTTAGACTTTATTAACAGTTCTTTAAACTAATTATACTAATATTATCATGTATTTATGAAATTATCGCCATGAAATTATGCTTTTCTCTTTTAAAGATACTGTGATAATTGTTTGCCTCAATTCTGATTCACAGTCTCTACAGTTTACAATCAAATTACAGTGTAATTAACCATTTATTTTACAAAACACATCACTCTTCATTCCAGCCTATGCGAGAATATTGTCAATTTCATTTATGAGAATATTTTCCCCAAAACCACACCGTTCATGGCAATCTCCCATACATTCCTATGAGAAGTTCTGCAAAGCTTGTCAGAGTGAGCAACGGTAAGCAATGGGAGCCAGAGCTTATCTAAGGGTCAATTGTAGGACTTTAGAAATCATATACCTTAAAACTGGACAGCAAAGCATCATCTTAAATATTCCTTATGCCAAACAGGACGTAGATTCTGTGTGTGTGTGTGTGTGTGTGTGTGTGTGTGTGTGTGTGTGTACTGCTTCACAATACACCCCCCCAATGATCAAACCAAATCTACGCCCTTGATGCCAACATACTTTTTCTGAAAGGCTCTGGAGAGTAGTCATGTTACTACAGGGTGTGGTGGTGGGGTGGTGTCATAATTGCAGTTCCAACATTACACAAGTTAGGAGTTAAAGGAATAGTTCACCCTAAAATGTAAATTCATCAGTCATTACTTGCACAACCTCGTGTTGTTTCAAACCCATTTGACTTTCTTTTTTTCTGGACCACAAAAAGACATCTTTGCACAGGTCAAATCCATGATTTAACAATTGTACTGGTCGTCCTATTCCATGCAATTACAATAAATGGAGACTGAGGCTTTTAAGCTTCAAAAAGGATGCAAAAACACCATAAAAGTTACCATTAAAAGTAGTTCATTTGACTTGTGATCACTGATCCCTCAAGCTGCGCGCATGCGCGGCCGTGCACTTCAGTTTTTTCTGCTCACACAGAAAAAACATCAGCGCAGATAATAGACTCAAGTGTGTGTGAAAACCTAGAGATTTTCTTAAATCAAAGCTTAATGCATGCTCAGTGTTTCATCTGGAGTCCAAAGGAATATTCGTTTTTACAGTATGAAGCTGAAGCTTTGAGTGAAATCTTGTGTAAACAAGGTGGAAATACACATTTGTGCCCGACGAAGTTACCGTGAGGCACAAGTGCTATTAGTGAATGTGGAAATGCGGCTGCGTGCCCAAATGGTTCAATGTGCTTCATGGTCAAGGCCTGTCCCGCAAGTGATTAACATAAACAGACGCTTATGTCTTACATGAATCCAAAGATGTGCAACAAATCATCAGATATGGGTCAGAATATCGGATCTTTGCATAAAACTTTGCAGTGTTAATGCAGCTTAATAGATCTGCCACTGTCTATACTGTTGACAAATATTCTGCTCAGGTGGCCAAAGGTTCTGCACAATAGAAATAGGATTTGCTTAACAAGAACAAATGTTAGAGGGAACATTGCTTTGTCATATATATTCAAAATCTTCTGACGTCATGCGAACAGACCAAAATTGAACTCTAAACAACTTAAAATAACAACTTGAATTTTGATCTGTTCATCACACAAAGCTGTCATATGGCTTCAGAACACTTGGAATATAATGTGCAAGTTAAATGGACCACCTTTTGGGTGTTTGTTTTGTCATTTTAGACCTTGAAATCCCCATTTACTTTGATTAAATGTGAAAGTGGCCAGGGTATTCTTCAAAAATTCATATTTTGTGTTCCATGAAAGAAAGTAAGTAATATGGGTTTGGAACGATATGAGAATTATAAACAGAATTTCCATTTCTTAGTGAACTATTCCTTTAATTCTGTTACGCTGATTTTTCTGATACCTGCATTGTTGTAAACCAGTCAGGTTACACTGATTTGAGGCCTAAATCAGAGGTTTTTTTTGCTGAACTCATTCTAGCTGAGATCCAAGTTAAAAAGAGGTTCTTATATTGCTCTTAATTCGGTTCTTATAACTGCTATTTTATTTCCAGGTTCAGTTAAAAAAATAATAGAGTGGCTTTCTTGTTGACACAGACAGGCCTTTATTCGCCTTTATCGAGTTCCTCAAGCCCTTCTGTACTTAGTCCACTAGACTTACATTCTAATGCTGCATGGCCAAATGATTAAAGGGGCCTGGTCAGGGCACATAAACAGAGACAGAGAAGGATAATTAGGCCCAGATGGGCCAGTTCTACAGCCTGTTAGTCTCTCGTCTCAATCAGTTAGTACCAGTGATGAAGAAAGCACCATCCAGATTTGGGACCCTTCCCGGTGGCTCGCACCAGCTGGAGGTGCTGACATGCCTGTAGTGGATTTACGCAACACATCCGATGTCTCAAGTTTCCTAAAGTATTGCTTTAGCACTCTTTTTTCCCCCTTTTTTTGACAGCAATTTTCTTGAAGATGAACATTGTTGTTATACTAAGAATTTTTAATTTGCAAGTAATTTGATGTGTATTTGATCTTCAAGACGTTATCAAATCTTTGGATAACCCCAAGAATGAGAAAGAAAGAATTCAAAAACAATGTGTACAGTGCTACAAGCATGAGGGAAAAATCACACAGTTAGCTGCTATCGTGATCTCACCGAGTCGGAGTTCACAAAGGCGAAGCTGAGGGTCAATTGGCTGGTGAATTCGCCTCTTCTTTCTCCAGCAACGTGCTGGGTAGGTGTACATCTGACCGGCTGCCAAACCTGCAAACACACAGAGAGTAGCAGGGTTTAATAGGCTCTTAAACTCTTTCTTCTACTGATAGACAAAGACTCAAGAGTTATTATGTGTGCATAAGGGTGTTTCTTCAATCATTGCACTGCAATCCAGTCACCTGAACTGGCTCTTTAAAATGCAAAGCATGCGCTTGTCTACTAATGTTCTTTATCTTTATTTAAAATCCATTTTAAGTAGGATTTAATCTGAGGTGTGAACGGATGTGTAAAGCTGGAAAAGTCCAATTTATCCAAATGCACTGTGGACTTTTGTGAAAACAGAAACTCTTAAAAACAGACTTTACACTGAATTCGTCCACTAATGTCCAACAGTGTAAATGCATGCTTCAGAGGACAATGCAGTCTTTTTTTAATTTTCTCTGTAAAGTCATGAACACTTACATTTTATAATATTTACACACTTTTTGCGTAATTTGATGCACAATAAATATGAAAAAGCCCCTAGCTGAAAAACATCCTTTTACAAAACTATCACAGGCCTTTTTTTCACAGGCGTCTTTGAATGGCCAGCACACAATCTGCATTAAGTTTCTTGTAGTTACAGCATGGTTCCGCTGCAGTTACATAGATCTATGAGCCACATGGTTTTATGCATCTTTCCAGTCTCTTAACAGAAACAGAGAGAGAGTGAACAGATAAACCTTGAAGAAAACATCCAATAAACACTGGTTCACCACAAAGTGTAGGGTGTGGCTATATGGAGCTTTTACTTGCGAGATGTTGCTTCTATTTGTATCCAGTTCTTGGCAGGCATATTGTTCCCTTAAGTAGACATCATTCCTGTATGTCTACTGTAGATATATACTGTCAGATAATAAAAAAGGAATGCTGTGGAAAATCTAGTGTCTTTTCTAAAAACAATATGACAATATGCAAAACAATATGCAGTTATAGTGCATTACATTGTCAAACATAAACATTTCGTGGATATATAATACAGGCAAGAATCTACAGTTTTTCTACTCCCTACACGTTGGTATTGTGCTTTCTGTACAATCTGTTTTACAAATATCTTAGTCTTTATCCTTAAACTAAGCTAGATTTTAAGTGGGATTTGAATCGAGGCTTAGATGGATGTGTACAGAGCCAAAGTCCAACTTATCCAAATGCCTGTGGTGAGATCAGAAAAAAATGTGGAATGACTGGACATGATGCATTCTGCCAGTTTTTAACATTTGGTTAGTTGAACTTTAAGACAGTACAGCACTATACAAACTTCTCCATCCAATGTGTAGTTGCATTTAACATACGTGAACCTTAATACAATATAACAACATGATCACACAGGAAGTCAGCATGTTGTTTCTGAGCGTTCCAGTAACCTACGATCAGCATCCTGTCAGATATTTTTGCATCAGCTCCAGCATGTTCACCTTCCCTTGTGGCCCAACCAGAAGTGTGTTGTGTGAACTTGAGTCAGCAGTATGGAAGACCTGGGTTCGGATCCCGTGTTGAAACCAGGAAGTAATCACATTCGCATAATCAGTGATGAGTGCAAATCAAAGGTTGCATTTTCCCCTCCAACTTTACATGACATTTTTCTCCACTAATTAGTTTAGTTTTGGTGTTTGTGTTGGGGCTACAGTTTATTAAATATGCATCCCCTATCACTGTATTACATCCCGCACAGCTGAAATCAATTCACTTCACAACTCGGTTTGGCGCCCCTCCGAGGACATTACACTCAGAAAAAGAAGCTTGCTCATGCCCATATGCCCAACAAAACGAACAGCTTTGGCCTCAGACTGATTTTAGCAAAAGATGAGCTCCTTTCGATTTCACTGTGAGATCAGTCTGGATAAACAATGGAATAATAAAGTATTTGGAACCTTTTGGACACTTAAAGGGATAGTTAACCCAAAAAATTTTATTTATCTTATTATTTATTCACCTTAATGATATCCTAGGTGTGCATGACTTTCATTCGTCACCAGAACAAACCGAAGGTGATCGTATCACTTTAGAAGACTTTAATTTAACAGCTGGAGTCATATCCATGAAGTGTATACTGACTGTCTGTGATATTGGAGCTTCAAAAGAGAAATCTCTAATAATTTTTCTTTATACACACCTGGGATATCATGAGGATGAGTAAATAATGAGAAAATTGTCATTTTTGGGTAAACTATCCCTTTAAGCCATTTTTCTTTTAATTTTATTTTAAAAAAAACTTGCATTAGAAAACCTAATATCAAACCTTTTCTCAGAACTAATTTCACTTATCTGAGGCAATTTTCTAATGACATATAACCAGCTGCTCTCAAGGTGATTTTTAGTGGATATTTAAATTCAGTCACACATCAAATTCACACAGGTGCCACGTGGTTGAAAACCAGGTTGAACATCTGACATCCAGAAAGTGTCCAAATATTCTTTCGGTCTTCATTTTGAACACTATATTTATAATTTTATCATTTGAAACCTAACAAACTTCTTTTTGTGAAACATTTCGCTTGTTATCACTTGGTGATATTTTGTTATAGAATGCAAAGACATTTATACATTCTCAAGTGTCCAAATTCTTTTTGGGGCAATTGTATACACAATAAGACTAATTTTTTCTAGCACACCCCATCTCCTCTGTCATGTTAAAGGTGAGTGCAGAATTTGCTACCTGGTCCTCGGTGACGCTTCTCCATCCAGATGTAACAGTTGTTCTGAGCAACACCTGTCTGAGAGTCCAGGAAGGGCATACGTACGCTGCGATCCGCACACAAACGGGCATTGTAGCTGCGACAGTGCTCAATGGCCTCCTTGTAGAACTGGTCTCCAATCCTGAGAGAAGGCACATTTGGTCAGGAATCCTAGTTTTAGCATAAATCATGTCCATCTTATTCCATTCATATAGACTACTAGTGTGGATCATGGAATTACCTGCAAATTTTCATAGGCTATCCATTGTTATCAAAAACCTCAAAACTATTCTTGTAGCTAATAATTGCATGTGCCCCAAAACCACTTAAAAGTGCGGAGAAACCTTAGAATCTAACACAGTGATCATCTCTTATACATTAGTCAGACTATGGAAGAAATAGCCTGCTTTGGAAAAGAAAAGGCCATTTTTTTTTGCCAAATACCACAGTACACCAATAATGCTTCAAACCAAGCTTGTGTTTTATGCTGTTAAGCCTCTGGGGTCATGGCTTCTTTTCACAATTCAGTTTTCCCACAGTCTGTGTTTGAGAGTTATGAACTACAAAATCTTCACTTGCAATAATAAGCAGTTTTTAAACCTGAGGGGTGTAATTTTTGCAACAGCATAACCAAATGGAACTACAAAAATACTGACGGTTTCAAAAAGGTTTTCTGAACAGTCCCCCATATTCCATTTGTCTGCCAAACAGATAGTCCCGTTCCAAACTCACACCATTGGTTGAACCAATATTGCTGTCTCTGGCTGTTTGAGATGCTCAAACAAACAGCAATGTTGTTTTAATAGTGCCACAGTGTTTACACTTTTCGTACAAATTAACTTGGTTAGCTTATAGTTGACTCTGCATATTAAGCTGGTATAGGAAAAAAACACCCCCTTCCCTAGTCTATCAAGAGGCATTTATAGCTGACTAACAACATCCATATTGAGAGACAGAAGAGATACTTGGGTCAGCAGGCTATTAGAAGACTCTGCTAAACTGGACTTTGCCAGCCTGCATGGCCTCTCTCCCTGTAACTGCCTCCTTTTTCGATTAGATCACCCTTCTATGGATCAGAGGATACACAGATATGTGAGGAATGTTGGGCTGGACAAAGAAGAGTACTCCAACCAAACATAGTGACACAAAGACCTACAGTGTTTAGACGGAGAGAGTGAGCGGGAGAGAAAAAGAGCAGGCAGGTATAATAAAAGCAAAGCTCTGGAGAGAAACGTATTCAAAAAGACAAATGAGAGCACAAAAAATTGATGGCCTGTGAGAGAATAAAAGATTCTGAGATCAATTGCATCTTGCAAATCAACCACTAAATTATGAATAATCTCATTGATTCTCCTTTATGCGTTAATTTCAATAGCCTCTAAATCTACGTTTCTAGGCCTCCACTATTTACTTATGCTCTGTTCTCAAACATATGGACTTTTCACACTTTAAGTTGTTTACCCAGGTTCATTATTTACCCTGGATTATGGTAATCCTGTTTTACCTTGTTCCAATTCCATGTTTCACAAAGTTAATTTTTTAACCTGGGTTAGTAATTCACACACTGTATGAGTTTGGGTTAACACAATTTTGGGTTAGCAATAGGGATGTAGGCGGTTAACCAATTAACTGGCATTAATAATTTGTTTGACTAATACCATAGGCTAAATATTGGAAGAGAGGTTAATTAAATAAACAGAGGTAACTTGATGGGTTTGTCAAGTAAGCTATGTTATGTACACATGAGGGCGCTGATAACACCTACTGTAAACCACTCTACTCCTCTCAGTCTGAATGTCAAGGAAATATGAAGCGGGCTGAAGGATTGCCCAGAAGCACAATTTGTGGGTAGGCTGGCTGTTTTTATTTTTCCATTGTTAAACTTCCTAAAATGATCACCTTTGTCATGTCTGTTGGGTCACTTGTTTGACTCATGGCTTATCAGTGAACCAGTTAATACAGGTGGATAGTCAATTAAAAGAATTTGCCAAAGTTTGCATTACTAGTTAGCACCATAAAAGCAATGCTTTTTGACATAACCCAGGGTTAAAAGTGGTGCTAACCCCCTTTTATAATTACAAATGTGAAATGTTTCTAAAGTGTTAAAAATTATTTTAAACCAGGGTTTCACACAGTGTGAAAATCACTTTAGTGAACTGCCTACGGAAGCAGCAACATTTTTTTTATATTTTATTCAATACTGATTATAATGTATGTATTGTTATTAGAGTATATGACAGCATTAGCTTGGCAACATGCTATCCCATATAGGAATCAGTCGTGTCTCCCATACAGTAAGCTATTTATGAGTTGCTGCTTATGTAGAGACTTCCAAATCAGTCAATTATGAGGTTCCATGACAATAAGGATGCTGCCTTAAAGGCAGCTGTCAACCCTGCTGAAAAGATCCATTTAACTAGCATGGAATTCCCATGCGAATCTAGGCTGGATAGTGCAGATTTATTGCTGATCTAGGTGGCTGACAAGCATAGCCATGCTGTTCTCCAGAAAAATGTGGCTAGTGAGTCTTGTCAACCATTATGTTTTTTTCTAGTAATGCTGGTTTACCAAGGAAGTCTTGGTTAAGGTTGTCCAAAGGCCATATTGGAACACCAGTACACTAGCATCCCATGTTGAGGACCAGAAATCAAAACACAACATGCTGTTGACCGGCTATGCCATTTTATTTTCAGCAGGGTATGTAGACAGTAGGCAGTGAAGCAACTCTAAGCTTTAACTAGGTTTTGCAACAGAGCTTCTGTTTCTCCTTCAGTGCTCCCACTTTCCTGAGTTTTCCTGTGAGCATTGTTTTTCTGCAAATGCCTGTGCTATCAACTGTAGACTACAGGATTCATTATGTAAGTTGCAGTGACAGGCCACATTAGTGCGCCTATAGCCTGTGAGAGAGCTACTACCGCCACCAGTACCGCGCTCCCTATATGCATACTACGCAGTCTGCGTAGGGCACCTAACTCCCTAGGGGGGCACCAGAAAGTCCACCGCTGCCCTTACTCACACATTATACGTTATTCAAGGACCTGAAAGCAGTTGCGGAACACAGACATTACTTCACGCTCATATCACGTGAACTGAAGTTCTCTCTCAAGTCAGCACCTTAAAGAATTGTTCACCCAAAAATGAAAATTCAGTCATCATGTTGTCCCAAAGTGGTAGAATATTGTTTCAACTCATTTGGTTTTGGGATAACATTAGGGTGAGTAAATAGTGACAGAATTTTTCAACAGTTCAACAAAACCATTTCAACAGTTCTGAGAGAAGACCAATGAGCAGCTGATGACGGTGTGTATCAGCACCATCTTAAATAAAGAGCTTATGTTAAGAGGGCACCATGCTTCATACAGCCTACCCCAAACGAAAGCGGCACTATAAACATACCATGTCTTCACGGCCTCCATTAAAATGACTGGAGGCAAGGACTCTGGTCAGCACAGTTGAGCAGTTATGTAAACAGTTAGACTTGTGTGTTGGGAAACACGTATTCTCACTGCACCTTCCCTGGAGTCCCGGATAAATGATCTCATTCATTTAAAGTGATTAGTTATGGATTGGTGAGAATAGAAGCTTATTAAATCTGTCACATTATTTGATTTTCACAACCCCATGGCATGAAACAACTATAGATGATGCATGTTATACAAACACATTGTCTTCTAAATAGACATTGGAGAATAATAGAAAAAAAATGCACGGTCAATGTGAAGGTCAAGAATGAAAATGATCTCTATCTCCAAATCTTACATGGATAAAGTGAAGACTGATTATAGTCTTCTCTCAGTTTATGTTTAGGATGGTACAAACTTTCCAGAATATGAGGAATTTCTTAGAATAAACAAGCAGCTAGGTGTCATAACAGAGCATTGTTGACCTCAATTCTTGTGTAAGTGGAGAGGACGCAAACCAATGCAAAAGACTTGACCACTAAAGAGAAATGCACATCGAATGGAAAAAGTAATGAAGAGGTGAACTGATACCATTTTTTTTATGACAAATTCTTTTTGTTTAGGCATCCAATAACCAATAACCAATTTTTAATCGTTGCTATATTTTGGCCTTTCGACACAGTATTTTATCAACTTTCATATGATTAAACTACAGTTAAAATAAACAATGGTAATTTAGAATATTTCAGTAAGGTTGTAAATAATATTGTTGTTGCATTTGCTATTAATGCTATTAGATATGACCTGCATGCTCCATTTTAGTTACTTGACCCTAATACACATTTTGAGTTTTATGCACTAAATTAAAGTAATGTCTCAGCTTTCTAATGATATAAATATAATGATTCTGATCCAAACCCTTGCCAAGATATAATCATTTAAATGTTCAATGATATAATCATTCGATTGCTTTCCTTTTAACTTTAGTGAATAGAACTTAAAATGTGTTTCTGGGTCAAAGTCAGTGTCAGGAGTTAACTTTTTCATTGAGGGGTTATACTTACACCCTGCATTTGATTTTCAGGAGCATTTGGTTTTCTTTTACGAGGGCATTTAAAAAAAAAATTTAAAAATAAAATATTGAGCATCAACATATGTCAAACATGTTGATGTATGACATAAATTATCAATCTGAATAATCCAATCTACTTTTTAATGCAATAATGATCATCCCATGTCTGTGTTGTGTTTTCGGTTGGTCTTGTTTCATGTCTAGAGTATGGTGTCTGGATCCTGACCTTTCTGTCTGGTTTGGTTTTGGTGTCGGGATCAGGACACACTGTATTGTCCTGTATTGGCGTGAGTACACTGCGTTGTCATCTTGGTGGCATGCACTCATTCAGAATGTGTGGCATCGCTTTGTTTGGTGTTGCTTGAATTCTTTCATCTTGTTTGTCGGTTGGCATGGGTGTATATTGCCTTATTGTCTTGCCGATGTGTGCTCATGCCATTCGGGTCTTTTGTTGTCTTGTGAGAGCACATGGCTTTGTTTCATTTCTGTATGGCTGCGTGTCTCTCTGTCTTACATCATACCCCGCTTCCTTGTTTGCACATTATAAGTTTATTAGTCACACCTGCCCGGTATTGTTATACACCTGTTGATTTCTCTCCCTATTTTAGTCTCCTCATGTTTGCGTGACCGGGTGATAGGACAGGATGAAATTGAATCGTGTGAAAAAAAGTGCCCAGCGAGCCAGTCTATAGTTGAGGTGTTTCGCACTACGAATATACTCTAGGTTATTATGATCTGTCCAGACCACGAAAGGGTTGGCCAATCGGAGACAGCTCTAACCTTAGTTGGGTCCATGCACACTCCCTCAGACAAAACTATAAACCTCAGGAGCGGAACCGACTCTGAATGAAAAACGCACTTCTCCGCCTTGATGAACAGCCAAGTCTCTAGCATTCACTGAAGCACCTGCCTGAGGTGCTGCACATGGTCCTGGATAGACTGGGAGAAGATCAGAATATCATCAAGATCATGATGGCGGGGGTGTTGACCAATACAAAAGGCATAACCATGTATTCAAATTGCCTCCTATGCATGTTAAAAGCCATCGTCCACTCATCCCCCTTCCTAATCCAGACAAGGTGATAAGCATTGAGTAGGTCCAACTGCATAAAGACGGACGCTCCCTGCAAGAGTTTGAAGGCTGAGGACATCAACGGCAAAGGCAAAAAATTTCTTCACTGCGATAAAGAACAGCGTTGGTTGACCAGTCAATGTTTGGGATGTGCGTTACCAACCAAGGATGCCCCAACACTACCGGTGCCAACGGAGATTGGATCAGGTAGAAGGACAACTGCTCCATATGATTCCCAGACAAAAAGATGACTGGCTTTGTGAATTGAGTGATGACGGACAGCGGTGTGCCATTAAGGATGTAAACGGTGATGGGTTTATCCAACTGGACCATAGGAAGTTGCCACTTAAAAAACAATTTTAAATTCATAAAGTTCCCTACAGCTCCGGAATCAACCAAGGCAGAAACCGCGAGACAGGCACATCCACAATGCAGCCGGGTAAGGAGAAGTGTCCAGGGGTTTTGTCCAAAGGTGTGGTGCTCACCAGTAACCCCTCTCCTACCGATGAGTGATTTCTTTTAACCAGACAGGAAGCAGAGAGATGATCAGAATGAGCACAATAAAAACATAGTTCATCAACAAGATGCTGCTGCTTCTCCCACCGTGTGTTTTGGATCCTAGCAGCTTACATCAGCTCAGTGTTGGATGAAGAAGCAGACCGAGTAAGAGGATCAACTGCCAGGGTGGGTGGAAAGTGGCATAGACAGTAGTGACGGCATAGGGTCAGGCATTGATTGACTCGGATAGCCAAATTCACCAAGTCATCAAAGCACAGAGGCAAATCCAAAGAGTAAATCTAGTCCAGAATGAGACCATGCAGAAAGACCATGCAGAAATCAATCCCACATAGCATGGACATTCCACTCATAAGAAGCAGCAAGGGTGCGAAATTCAATCACAAAATTGGACACATGTCAATCTTCTTAAGAAAGTCCAGATATGACCTTCACTGCCTCCCGACCTTGAGCCAAGCGATTAAACACTTGATGGAGAAGACATGTTGTCCCACATGGCAGTGCCCCATTTGCCAGTCCTTCCGGTGGGAAGCGTAATTACGCAGGCCACCTTCATCGTATCCGATGTGAAAGTGGAGGGCTGTAACGTGAAAAACAGGGAACAATGCAAAAGGAATGCACTGCAGGATTCAGCCTCACCTGAATACGGGGCTGGATGGGGAATGTGGGCTTCAAAGAATCCAGGAGCCAGCAGCATCACCAGAGCAGGTAAGTATGCCTCCTGAGGGGGCCCAGCATCAGGAGATATGCAGAGTTGCTGCACAACGGAGGTGAGCTCGGCGAGCTGCAAAGCCATCATCTTCAGGGCCCAGTTCGAAGCAGAAATCTGGTCCTGCTGATGTCCCAGCAGGGTTCCCTGCTGAGAGAGGGCAGAGCGAAGAGTAGATTCCTCCGCTGGGTCCATAATGGCTAGATTGTTCTGTAATGAGTGATAGTGAGAACAAACAGACCCAACAGCAGAGGAAACGTTTAGAGGATTTATTATAAACAAAAGTGCACTGTCACTGGATGTCAAGGATCCCAGCACCGGCTGTAGCAGTGGGGAGAGATGATAAGTGCATGCTGTGGCAGTGCTCTGGGACAATCCGTGAAGAGAGTGTTCGTAGGATGAGTGTGTGCATTGTAGAAGTCAAGAACAGATATGTAGAATCCACAGTTGAAGCTTAGTGAGGTGCTGAGGTGGGCGATCTTACTAACGACAAGCGGGCAGAGACAAGGTATCCTCCGTGGAAGACCAGCTGACATGCAGCAAAACAGGAAGGCAACCACACACCCAACACGCGGGCATCTAAAAGATCCACAAGACAGGGCCCAACTAGACAAAGAGAGTGAGGTTAGTACTCAACATCAAACAGAAATCTAGCAAAGATACTGAGGACACGATGGGCATAAGAAGGGCATGAATTAGAGGAGAACAAGTGTTGTTCGGCACGCTAATCAGTAGCGTGATCAGCGTTCCCCTGGGAACAATCAATGTTCCCATGGAAACACCGATCATGCATGCCGGCCACGCCTGCGAGACATGAGAGAGAGAAAATGACAAAACAAACAAAACAAATCAAATCGTTGAACTCATCGGAGCCGTGACAGCCTATATTCATATAACTTGGACAGCAGGGGCTTCTCCTTTGTGTCTCTAAAGAACATAGCCACACTTCTTAAGGATGTAGAAGATGTCTTTCATATTCAAAATACCCCTTTAGTTTGATTTAATCTGAATGGTCTCTCGAAGGACAGGTGTCAATGAATAATCATTTGTTAGGTAGGCGATTCTCAGAGAATCATAGTTCGGTTTTAAATACATATGCATAATATTGTAATAATCAGCACTGCATTTAAATTAGACACATGCCTTTTAACACCAGCCCTCCAAACGTGATTAAAGATTCATTAGTTAGGCTAATGCTGTTTTAACTCAAAAGAAGAGAAGAGGAGCAGACATAATGATTTCAAGCCTTCTTTTGGGAGTACTTCATCAGTGGAAATTTAAAAAAATAAGATTTTTCTGCTTTAAAAAATTGTGTTATATTACATAATAATAATTATAATTTATCACTCTTTCAAATCACCTACTCATAGCAGGTCTGAGATTGTCATCATCATAATAAACAAATGCTCCTTAAAGGGATGATTAACCCAAAAATTGTAATTCTCTCATCATTTCCTCAATGGTTACCAACATTTTAAAGCTCTAAGATCCACATTAAGGCAGCATAAAAGCAAACCATAAGACAACATAAGAAAGTGAAAGTGGAGATAGATAAAAGAGAAAGGTTACACATTTTCCGTCACCCCCTCGGCAGCTGTATTTCAGACCCCATGGTCGCAAAGTTGTCTAGTAGCTGACTTTTTACATGAAAATTTACATTAATGAATCATATAAGAAAAATATAAAAATAGCTAGCTAGATTTATGCTGCTGGATTAAGAAATACGTCTTCACAGTCTGTGAAAACGGTCCATTGTCTAGACATGTACCCAATGGACGTTTTTGACCATGGATCTCTTATCACAGTTTTGCACCATGAGTGTTGTCAAGTTAAAAGAAGTTAAATTTGTAAAAACTTGTCTAGAGAACCCTGCGTTTTTTCCATTCTGCTGCACTCTGTGTCTCTATTAATGCAAGAATGCATGCTGTGTGAATATCTCCAAAGAGATAAAGTAAACCCTTTTTACCCATTTTATTTGTACTAGTAAGGAAATGTTAGTGGTCAGGTCTGTGCTGGAAGGATAAGGAGATGCTGGAATGAATAGGCAGCTGCAAAACCTGCCCTCCACAGTGAGTATAGAGAGAACCCCAAAAGGAGCAGGAAAATATAGAGAGGGTGATCCAACACAGTCAGGCTCCTTTCTGTGAGTCTGTGGTGAGATGAAAATTAAGCATTACATGCTTGTTAATCCAAGTGATTATTAATTACTGCAGGCTATATTTGCCATAACAAAAAGCATTGATTATCATATAATGACAGAATTTATGCATTTAACAATTTAGCAAAACTCCAAATAATAATTTAATAGAATTTGATGAGCAATAGCAGGTTTACTTATTTATTTAATGGCTTGTGTACCCTGTATTAAGACTAAATTTACTATGATTTTGAAGGAGAATGTCAGGGCTTGAGACCAAATGAAGTGTTGTCATGCCATCATGGCCAAATCAAATTAACTCTACCACTACCATTAACAAATTATAATATCAGTCCCTATCGCTCATAATTTCCTCACCCTCATGCCATCCCTCTTTCTTTCTTCTGTAGAACACAAACAATGTTTTTTAGAAGAATATCTCAGCTCTGTAGGTCCATACTAAACATGTGAAGGGTGGCCAGAATTTTGAAGCTCAGGAGGACATGCCTGTAAAGGCAGCATAAAAGTAATTCATACGATCCTAGTGGTTTCATTAATGTCTTTAGCAGTGGTATGATAGGTGTGTGTGAGAAACTATATTATAATCTATATTCAAGTCCTTTTTAAAAAAATAAAATAAATCTCCACCTTTGACTAGCCCCACCCAGTAGGTGGTGTTATGCACGAAGAATGTGAATCACCAAAAACAAAAGAAGAACAATGCGAATGTGAATGTGGAGATATATAGTAAAAAATTACATAAATATTTATCTGTTTCTCACACCTAGCATATCACTTCTGAAGACATGGATTTGACTACTGGAGTTGTATGGATTACTATTATGCTGCCTGTATGTGCTTTTTGAACCTTCAAAGTTCTGGCCACGATTCACTTGCATTGAATAGACAAACCGAGCTGAGATATTTTTTCTAAAAATCATTGTTTGTGTTCTGCAGAAGAAATAAAGTCATCTGGGATGGCATGGGGGTAAGTAATGAGAGAATTTTCACTTTTGGGTGAACTATCCCTTTAAATTTAAGCAAATAAAAGACTGTCAGGAATAACCACATTTGTCCAAAGAAATTGTTTTGAAAGACATATTTTCAGTATTTTAGCAACTAAATGATCAACATCAAGGTATAGTTAGAAGAGGTAAAAGACTGACTGACTGACAAGACATTCTCCCTATCACGAACAGCCTCATTTTCATTTGCATCAAATTAAGCATACTTTTGATGCCTTATAGTATTTTGACTATGCCTTTTCTATGGTTAGTTCATACCCCAGGTTTCAACAAGCGGAAATGTAATTTTCCAATTATGTAATTGTTGTGTGACTATAATGGAAGAACTACATCTAGCCTAATTAATCTCTGCACTCAACCTCTTTAAACAGTCTTAAGAGTTTGAACCAAATCTAGGCTGTGAGGAAGCTAAACATAGGTACCCCATCAACTGTTGTGCTTTCATGATATCACTCACATTCTGAGAAAAAACCCTTCAGTGGTGAAGAAAGGGCCCCGAGCAAGGGAGAAAGACGAATAGCGTTTGAAGGACTCTTGTAGAGTGCAATTGTTGGGCTTGGTAGCAAACACTTAAAGAGTCTTTATTAAAAAAAAAAGAAAGAAAGAAAGAAAGAAAGGAAACAGAAAAAAAGAGAAAAGCAGGGTGTAGAGGTCTAGACTGT
This sequence comes from Moxostoma hubbsi, assembly GCA_032164185.1. Taxonomy (NCBI): domain Eukaryota; kingdom Metazoa; phylum Chordata; class Actinopteri; order Cypriniformes; family Catostomidae; genus Moxostoma; species Moxostoma hubbsi. Next base: position 16,521,591 of record JAVLUX010000022.1, read on the forward strand.
TTGCAAATGGATTAAGCAATGGAACGAATGGAAAAGAGGCATGTAAAACATACTTTCCTTCAAGCTCTTTTAGTTTATGTCTTGTCCATTTCTTTCCTTTTTGCAAACCACAAACAGCTCTAGATACTTGAGATAAAGAACAGGATACTATAATGTACTCTCTATTGATAATGCATTAAAGACAGATAAAAAAAACACAACATATTTTTAAGAGACACAACATACACAAAAACAAAACAAGTGCAGGTTCTATGCTGAACAGGAAACAGGTTTAGAGAAGTGGATTCTATCTAAACACAAACGCCTGTTATTCCTGGTTCCTGGACACACAAAGTGTGAGCTCCACTGGGTTTGTAGAGCAGTTCAAATGCAAAAGCAAAACACACCCAGACAGACAGAACATGGGGGGAGGGGAGCAGGCTACTGTACATACACTGGTAACCCCCTTAACCTAAACCCTGCATTTCTAGCCTCACACCGCCCCCGCAATTTATGTGAAACAAAATAAACACAAACCACCTGACTCTCTAGACACTAGAATTGCATAGGCTAAACACTGCTGAAAGTGTTGTATATGACTTATCCAAATAGCCTATTTAGAACAGAAAACTTGTATTTAACAAAAACTCATCATTTGCCCAGGCAACATAATGAGATTTAATGCCAAATTACTCCAAACGTGTTTTGTTAAAGAGATAGTTCATCCAAAATGAAAATTCTGTCATCATTTACTCACTTTCATGTTGTTTCAAATCCATATGACAGTCTCAGTCCCCATTCACTTTGATTGTACAATGCAATGTATGTGAATGGTGACTGAGACTAACACACTGCCTAACATATTATTTTGAGTTTCATGTAAGAAAGAATGCATTTTTGGGTGAACCTTTGAGTGAATTTGGGTGAATTTGGGGGGGGGGGGGGGGGTTATGCCCCTGATATAGAGCAGATGGGGCTCCCTCTCTTGCCCACTGACATCTCTGCAGTACTCATCAGAACAGATGGGTACTGAAGGATCATGGGACATTTCTAATCTGCTCCACCACATCCTTTAGAGATAGTACATCCCTCTCAGTGTACATACTTATATTGAAAAATAAGCATGAGTCTGAATGCAGATAAATTACAAGAATTACCTACTGTTTAGGCTGTATAAGTCGTAAGTCATTAGATTTTTGTAACATGTTTTGACCATTGAAATGTTAATAAGACACATAGCAAGGTCTCTATCCATCATGAACAGCCTCACATGAAATCTGTGGCCACAGACGTCACTGAAAGCTCTGCAGATTTTATACAGAATTGGAACATCTGTCATTTTAATTGATAAAGCTTTCAGAAAGCAACCAACACAAATACAGTACTCTCAGCTCTGTTTAACTTGTTTATGTTTAAATCAATTCCACAGACTTCTGCAGAAAATGTAAAGAAAAAAAATCAAATCAGATTATTATGCCGGAAAAGCGTAAAATATTTGAACGTGTGAAATATGAATCTCTGAAGCAACACAGTCACTCTTATAAGACAGTTTTTCTTCTTATATAATTAGATTAAATATAAAGCAGTTAAGTGCCAGTGCCATCCACAGAAAATTGAGAACAGCATTGTTTGCTTTTTTAATGGCAAGATTAATTATTATTATATTACACTGAAATTAAATCCTCCGTTTCCATCAAATATTTAAGTGTGAATCCTATATACTAGTTTCACCTGGGTATTACTCAAAAATAACCAATGGGTATTGACAAATGCCAATTAGAAGGATAAGCCCTCCTGACCTCTCCCTAAAGCTGTAATAAATGTAATCTAATAAAACTTGGAATTCTGTCACATGGGGAAAAGCAGCTCGCTTCAACAGCCACAACAAGAGAGAACAGAACTGTGAATTCCATTGTTTTCTATCACTTATCTGTTGATTTGTCATAATGTTTGTTCCGATGTTTTTTATGGTTATACATCCTCACCAATAAAATAGGACGAGACAGGATCAAATCATTTGCAATGTATACGAGAGCTTTTACAAACCTAAAACCAGAGGGACTGACAACTGAATGATGCATGTGTTTCACAGAACGTTAAAAAAATACAGATTTCAATATTTGAATACTCTTTATTTATCAGCGATTGGGGTTATGCCGGTCTGTCCAACAGTTCATATTTTCTTTAGGCAATAATGCGGACATTATTTGAATGAAAATGAAACCAGTATTATAAATGCATTACTTTGTCCAGGTACAATTTCAATATTTAAATGAACATTCGAAATTGCATATAGCGACGAAATGCAGAGCGCTCGTATCGCGCGAAATATGAGTTCATCCCATTGGATTGCATTTATGGCCAAGGCTTTATCTAGGTGTCCTGCAAACAAGTCAGCGGAGTATGTAACGTTACCCTCTCTAAAAGCGTTGCTTCTGAAATAATGCTACCCTAACATTGATCATCAGTGGCTGAATGCTGAGACAGTGCCCCGCTGAATGAATGTCCGAACATAACGTTTTAAAATGCATTTACAAATGTATATACATTGCGCAACCCACACAAAGAGAAAACTAAGTGGATTAAAAGCTATGCATGTGGGACTGAATGCATTCAAATAAAAAAAGCATGATGCATCAATTTCTATTCCGATACTTGATTTGCACCCACACTCTAAACAATGCGAAATACAGTGCATTTAAAAAAAAATGACCGACAAATAATTACTTACGCTTTCAGAGGATTCTGAATGACAGTCGCCATTTTGCCACACTGTAACCCAATATTCCAAATCTCTGAGTTCTTTGGGACCCTTATGAAAGAAAAACAGCCAATACGGACTTCAGTGTCCCTCAGTCTGGCCAATACAATTCTAGGATTCAGAATTTGGGCGTGGCTTCCAAGAGCTGTCAAAAATCGTAAATAAATAAATATTTAGACTACCTGGTGGCAAGTTACAGAAATAAAGTGATGGTATTCGTGCAAATTGCATGTAATTTTCTACATTCAGAGACAGAATAAGAGCCTGATGCCGCAAGCCCTAATTATGTAACAGGAAATTATCTTTTTTGTCTGTTTTAACTAGATTTTATCTAGTTTAACTACTAACAATTTAACTGTATATTTGCTCCAAAGCTGTCATTTTATTATTCTTTTAAAAATAAATAGATAAGTAAAAGTAAATTTTATAGCAATTTAAAACCAATTTAATAACATAATTAAATATATAGTTTTATTCATTTATCCCTGATTATTAATATAGTTATTTTATGGTATAATAATAATAAAAAAAGTTTCTAATAGCTTAATTCAAAACGTCTTCTATTGTATTATATTTTTCACTCTTGATGTCAACGAGTTCATCCTCTAATTTGATTGACAGCTCAGAATCCAATCACATTATTCCAATATTTGACATTCTGAGCTGTCCACCTATAAACAATTCGGAGGCGGGAATTTTAAGTGTCATATGATGAAATCACAATCTTCAAACAGGAAGAAGGCTGCACATAGTATCTCATTCTGGCAAGTTTGTTTACTTCCAATTGAATAAAGTTTTTAAGTTATTACTGTTATCAGTAAATATGTTCATGTAAGTTCAACCAAGTAAACGTTTACATAAATCAACAAGCCACGTGAATGTTCATGATACTTGAGCAGCTAGTTTTAGCATGTTGACACCCTGTGTTGTTTAGTTCCAGGACAAATGAGATCAGGGTTTCATCATTGGTCTATTTTATTTTTTAAATAATGCTTCAAAAAGTTGACTAATATTTTCTAACACCATATTACCATACCATGCTTAGATTTGAGACCACAGCTTTTTTCTCATCACTCGTTCATAAAGACATTTCTAGCAGATATACTGGCTTGACTCATGCCTCATGAGTAGGAATGAAGCGAGAAAACTGTCGATCAAGAGGCAGGGATCGCCACCGACAGTGCCATCAGTCAGAATGGCGGAGACACAGTTCAACCCATAGTGATGACCAGGAGTATTGGTAACTAATGCAAACTGATGTCTAAAGCTTGGCTCTCACCTTTTATACGGACCCTTTTTAACCAACATTTATGTTGCATTTTTAATCATTTGATGTATTCATACCAAGTTTATTTTATGCTAAATGTGAGTTGATGTTTATATTAGCTGTGACAACCAACAAGTATTCATGACATTAATAATTTTTCTAGTTCTGACAGCACAGCAGACACTGGTGCATCAGGTGATTCGGGTTCATCCTCTGGGGCCAGTACACCTGCACCAGGTAAACTTTAAATCTGTGTTATTCCCCTGCATCTCATTATGTTAAAGCAGCCTAAAAATAACTTGTCTGACCCAGACGTATCATTTATAGAGTTGCCAGGCTTCTACTTCAACCCAGAGAAAAACGCTACTTTCGTTTGTTGCCTGGGCACAACTGTAAACCTCTGGCAAAGGAGGGGTTGCAGAAGAAGGAAGAGGAGAGGAGATTGGTCCTGCTAGCTGAGGATGATGGTCCTAAGATGGTCCTGGTCTCTTTATAAATACTAGTAATGTACTGACACTTGTAATTTCTATGGATATTGTTGCATAAATTTATGTATCATTCAGATGCATATCTGGACTCCCTGTAAATGCACTTTCTCCTTGTTTCTCAATATTATGTTTAGAAAGCTCCCAGGACTGGGCTGAATTCTGCATTGCTCTTACAGAAGAGACATTTGGGTCTGCTGCCCCCAAGCTTCTATTGTAGGTATGGCAGAGGTATGCTGATTTCTCCAATTACATTGCACATGAGGTATAAGTGCTGGGTAAGATTGAAATTATTAGATTGTTTGATTGAAATGAAAGCGATGTGGATTTGTCAGTCTAGCCAGAGTTGTTGTTCTGAAACCTTGTGGTGACAACATTATCCCGGCCTCTTGCTTTAGTGATACCTTTTTCAAGACCAGCAACTTAGAAAAAGTTCCAGATCTGGCACTGTGGAAAAAAATGGTTTTCACACCATTAATGCAAAATGTAACGTCTCTAAAGGGATAGTTCACCCAAAAATGAAATTTCTCTCATTATTTACTTACCATCATACCATGATGTTCTTCTGCAGAACACAAATTCTATATTCAGCTCTATATGTCCATATAATGCAAGTCAATGGGTGCCAAAATGTTGACGCCCCAAAAAGCACCTAAAGGCATCTTAAAAGTAATCCATTCGACTCTAGTGTTTTAATCCTTATCTTCAGAAGTGATATGATAGGTGTGGGTGAGAAACAGATCAATATTTAATATCAATATCAGTCTTTTTTTGTTATTTATTTAAATTAAATAACAAAAAATTATTAAATTATTTTCCCTGCCCTGTAGGGGGCATTATGCATAAACAATGTGAATCACCAAAAACACAAGAAGAATGTTAAAGTGATCTGTTTCTCACCCACAACTATCAGATCACTTTTGAATATATTGATTTAACCACTGGAGTCTTAAGGATTACTTTTATGCTGACTTATGTGATATTTGGAGCTTCAAATTTTTGGTCTAAAAGAGCTGAGAAATTCTTTTAAAAATCTGCACTTGAGTTCAGCTGACAAAAAGTAATTTTTGAGTAAACTATTCCTTTAAGCCCAGAAAAAAAGATCTGAACTCAAGGATGTTATCACTGTTTTGCAGGCCGATCCATGAAGTGAAAGTCTGTGGGATGCAACGTCACAAGCTGGAGGTGCAGAGTGCCAACTCAACCAGCCCAAACACAAACACCTCCCATCTCATAGCTGTAAGCCTCTCATCAAGCCTTAGAAAGCAGAGGTTCCTGATGTAACTAAATATACTTATTTAATGTATTTTCACATGGAGCTTGGTAATATTGAAAAACATGCTGCATATAATTATCAGGTTTGGGCATCTCAAGAACAGCACTTGACTAAGTTTTAAAATGGTTGAGCCATTTGTGGTTTACTTCAGTACTAACTTGCTGGGAAATGGGTTGCATGAGGCTTTGGCCTCCAATTGTATGTTCCTTGGAAAATCTAGTGGAAGGATGGTTAGGTTTTGTTTGATCGGAATGCATTTAATTTTCTGTCTGTATCTATCTTATTAGGCAGATTCAGCTTATGAGCAAATTTTCACTGTGATTGGTGTCACACGAAGGCTGCAAGTATTGCATTATGAACTTCCATGGTCGCAGAAAAGGTTCTGTGTCAGTTGAGATGTGTAATCACCTTTACCAACTGCAAGGTATACTGAAGAGTTAACAATTAAATCTTTACTCTTTACAAACAAATATAATTTTGAACAATATTTCATAGTGCTGAAGCTGAAGTTAGTTTCTGGTGAATTCTGTATGCTGGCCTCTGTGACACACACTGATTCTCACGTTCTGTATCCTTCATGCTTATAGGATTTTAGGGAACTGTCTGTTTTCTGTTATGTTTTACTTTATTATTTGAAATTGTAGATTTGGTGTATAGTTGTTTTAGTAAATGATATGTAGCCCCTCACCGAATCTTAAGACAGCAGAATTTTAACATCATTCACGAATCTTAATATTTCCCAAACCAATTTATTGTTTTTTGCTCAATTCAAATGCATTTCGACTGAGTTTAAATAAGTAAATATCTTTCATCTACCAATTAAATCCATTTTCACAGATTTTAACCCCACAACCAACACAGGAAATGTGGGGTAAAAGTGCAGGTTCCATAGGGGAATAATTTAACCGTTATGTGGGATCAGGTTAGGTTTGCTGGGCTTCTCTCAGATGCCAGGCTGTGTAAGCCTATTGCCTGCTTCTCTTTTCAGTAACTTCAATCCAGGTGATTTAAAAAATAATAATTTGGCTTGTGTTTTTTGGTCCACTACAATCTTAAGCACAAAGCCCCCCCCCCCCCCTGTTTTTTCTATATTAAGCTAGTGTGACTTTTTCGTTAGATCAGCCAGGGATGCTATGCAGTTTTAAGATCTCCACAGCTTGGTTATGTGCATGGTAAAACCTTCAGCACTGGTGAGTTTTTGTTTCTGGATGTATTTGTTTTCATGTGTGCTGTTTGAATAAAAAAACAAATTCTTCATTTTTACACCTAGACCTTTCTCGACGTGTGATTGTGACAGATTTTTTAAACAGTATTATTTTTCTATGAAAGCGACCCAGATCAATATAGTCAGGGGGCCTAGAATTTCTTGCTATGGCCCTGTACCCAATCCCATTTAAATGTAAGCCACACCACTAGAGGTCCTCAAGTTTAATTTAATTAGCATACAAGGTGCAGTGAACATAACATGATATTCATGTTTCGTATGTCTGTGTCAGTCATATTCGGTCATCCACACTCCATGCCTCACTGAGTCTACAATAAACTGACACTACATAATGAGTAATATTTTGGCCAAGAAAACAATATTACTGTCCATGATCATACTATCACATACCAAGGGCTAAATGAGAACAACTAATATATAATATAATGAAAATAGAGGATAGATCCAATTAATTTATGTGGAACTCTGTTGACAAAAAGTGCAAGATCAACCTTTGAAGGGCCACATCACCTAACGTAATTTGTGCAGTTATTTTTTAGTCAGTATGCTGTTTAACCACTTGATTCGCAACAATGGTGGTGATTCATTAAAAGGGTCTATTTTAAAAGCCTCAAATTAAAACATCCCGATTGAGCGCACACTCATTTAAAAATTAATGATAAAGAACTCTTTAAATTATGCTGAATAGCATCTGATATTTTAGCATGATCATTTGTGATCAGCTTAATTATAGGCAGTAAATGATAGTGACAAAGGAGAATTAATGTCAAATCTATTCTAGGTTTCCTTTGAGGGTAAAGGATTGCAAAACAATATGGATATATTGCGTTTAAAAAGCAAATAGACAGGGTAAAATAATATCTCCAAGGACTAACAAACTGAGCAACACAACAGGACAGTAAACAATGCTTATATGCTAAAACTAATATTTGTGCACTTGTCTAATGTATCCTGTAGTTAGCTGCCTTTACCCACAAGTAACATATTGCATGATAAACAAATGATTGTCGAGAGTCTGACTTTTTTTAAATTGAACTAAAAAAAAAAAAAAAAAATAGGCCATTAATATTTCTTAAACTGCAAACAGCTTATGTAAAGCTGAGGAGCATGTATATGAATGGACCATGTTGAATGGGATGAAAAGCAGATATGTTCCTCTTGCTTTATACAAGCAACAGGTTTTATTGTTTAGAGAGACGTGCTTCACTTCCAACCTGGACTGAAACTCTGTGGCCACATATGGGTTGTCTAATCATATGTAGTGACGTTCAGTTCTGCTAGAGGTCTCCAGGTTTTTGGTTGCAGGTGATGCAAACCCGCACAGGATGGTCCCAACCCCTGGAGGGCACGGCTCGGCGATCAGGGGAGCAGTCGTTACATATGCCTTGTCCACATGCACGGCAGTGATGAATGGAAAGACGGGCGTTAAACTCACGTTGGCACTGGTTGCAGCAACGGATGTCTTGGTCAGGGACCCAGTATGCTGGACGGGCTGCATCTTTTACCAAGCCTAGTAAGTACACACACACACACACACATATATGCACATTCTTGTTTCATAGTTTTTATATGCTGATATACTGGTGAAATGATTTCACCAGGACCGAATTACATTAACACGCTTATTCCAAAGGATGATACACCCTTATCATCCCTTGACAGGTTATTATTAAAAAAAAAATAATACATTTGAAGTCAAGAAGTTTACATACATTAGGTTGAAGTCATTAAAACATTTTTTTTTAACCACTCCACAGATTTAATATTAGCAAACTATAGTTTTGGCAAGTCGTTTAGGGCATCTACTTTGTGCATGACACAAGTAATTTTTCCCAACAATTGTTTACAGACAGATTATTTCACTTTTTATTGACTATATCACAATTCCAGAAGTTTGGGTCAGAAGTTTATATACACTAAGTTAACTGTGCCTTTAAGCAGCTTGGAAAATTCCAGAAAATTATGTCATGCCAAGACAATTATGTTCTGATATGAGGTGTACTGAATTGGGGGTGTAACTGTGGATGTTAAGGCCTACCTTCAAACTCAGTGGCTATTTGCTTGACATCATAAGAAAATAAAAAGAAATCAGCCAAGACCTTAGAAAAACATTTGTGGACCTCCACAAGTCTGGTTCATCCTTGGGAGCAATTTCCAAATGTCTGAAGGTACCACATCATCTGTACAAACAATAGTAAGCAAGTATAAACACCATAGGACCACACAGCCATCATACCACTCGGGAAGGAGACCCATTCTGTCTCCTAGAGATGAACGTAGTTTGGTGCAAAAAGTGCAAATCAATCCCAGAACAACAGCATAGGACCTTGTGAAGATGCTGGAGGAAACAGGAAGACAAGTATCTATATCCACAGAAAAACAAGTCCTATATTGACATAACCTGAAAGGCTGCTCAGCAAGGAAGAAGCCACTGCTCCAAAACTGCCATAAAAAAGCCAGACAACAGTTTGCAAGTGCACATGGGGACAAAGATCTTACTTTTTGGTGAAATGTCCTCTGGTCTAATAAATAAAAAAAAAAACTGTTTGGCCACAATGACCATCGTTATATTTTGAGGAATAAGAGTGAGGCTTGCAAGCCGAAGAACACCATCCCAACAGTGGTGGCAGTATCATGTTGTGGGGGTGCTTTGCTGCAGTAGGGACTGGTGCACTTCACAAAATAGATGGCATCATGCGGAAGGAAAATTATGTGGATATATTGAAGCAACATCTCAAGACATCAGCCAGGAAGTTAAAGCTTGGTCAGAAATGGGTCTTCCAAATGGAAAATGACCACAAGCATACCTCCAAAGTTGTGGCAAAATGGCTTAAAGACAACAAAGTCAAGGTATTGGAGTGGCTATCGCAAAGCCCAGACCTCAATCCGACTTGTGGGCAGAAATGAAAAAGCATGTGTGAGCAAGGAGGCCTAAAACCTGATTCAGTTACACCAGTTCTGTCTTGAGGAATGGGCCAAAATTCCAGCAACTTATTGTGAGAAGCGTGTGGAAGGCTACCCAAAATGTTTGACCCAAGGCAATGCTACCAAATACATAAAGTGTATGTAAACTTCTGACCCACTTGGAATGTGATGAAAGAAATAAAAGCTGAAAAAAATAATTCTCTCTACTATTATTATTACATTTCACATTCTTAAAATAAAGTAGTGATCCTAACTGACCTAAGACAGGGAATTTTTTCTACAATTAGATATCAGGAATTGTGAGAAACTGAGTTTAAGTGTATTTGGCTAAGTTATATGTAAACTTCTAACTTCAACTGTATATACATTCATATAGAAACATTACCCTCACAAAAAAATCAAAACTAGCTGCAAACTTGACGCTCGTTATTTTCACATGCAAATGAGCTTGTGATTTGCAGCAAATGTTCAACAGAAGTTTGCAGCTCTTCACTAGAAGTGTTGGACATCCGGCAAACCTTTGGCAACACTGGACAATTTGCGGCAAGTTTGCCATGAAATTTTTAAGGGTAGTAAAAGTTCCAATGGGATTTGACAGTATTAATGTACTGTATTGTCATGCTAACATTTTCATAGACTTGTAAAACTGAAATACAGTAGAAATACTTACCAAGAGGGATGTCTATGGCAGTAACTACTGCTCCTAATGTGTTCTGAACAGCTTCTCCCACCTTCCTGGCAATCAGAGTGCCACCTTCTTCCTCTTCCAGTGCTGCATCCAGCAGTTCTATGTAAGAGCATAGTATTACATTGCAAGAGCATAGAGCACATTGGATTCTTTATATTATTGATTAGAATAATATTACATAATTTTTATGTCACAACTTGTTTATGAAACACTGCATCAATATCTAAATACTATGTGTGTTATTCTTTCAGTTATTTACCTCTCCAATATTTATCAAGGCATTATCTTAGTGATGATCTCACTGATGAAGCCATCAGATATTGTTGGATCATCAAAGGATTCAAATAAAACCAGTCAAATTTTACAGAATATCACCTGAAACCTTGATTATTTTTTAACGTATTATGCACTTTTACTGTTGGGCACAAGTACTTTTTGGGGTCAAATTACAAAGTCTCAGGCACATTAGGAGTTTAAAAAAAAAAATTAATAGAATACTGTACACTTTATAAAATGCTATTGTCTAGCCTTCAAAATGTAGTTTACCTTCAGGGATCCCTCTATTTTGAAAGCAGGATTCACAGACTCGCACTGGTGCTAGGCCCCAACCTCTCTCAGGAACCGGCCGCGTCTTAGAGGTGCAGCCATCACAGAAACCTTCTCCACAGGCTCGACAGTGGTGCTTTGTGTCATTATCCTGGAATCCTTCTCCGCATTTATAACATTTCTGAAAAAAATATTCTTATTTTAGTGTAGCATTTAACATAGCATGAAGTAGACTTTTCAGCAGAATGGTAAAACTGCCTAGCATTGAAACTTACTAGGATGAGAGAATTGGGCTTCCAGTAAGCAGGAGCAATCTGGTCTGTTAGCCAGGCAGTGACGGCTTTAGCAGGCTTGACACTTAGCTCCGAGACAGACTGAGCCATATAGTTCACACCATCCAGCAGCCTCTGAGCAGCATTGTTGTTGTCCTTCAAGAATCCATCGGACTGAGATGGGAAGATGAGAGTGATTAAAATTTGTTCTTTTTAATCACTTTAAATAAACTCAGCAAAAAAAGAAACATCCCTTTTTCAGGACAAAGTATTTTAAAGATAATTTTGTAAAAATCCAAATAACTTTACAGATCTTTATTGTAAAGGGTTTAAACAGTTTAACATGCTTGTTCACTGAACCATAAACAATAAATGAACATGCACCTAAGGATCGGCCGTTAAGACACTGACAGCTTACAGATGGTAGGCAATTAAGGTCACAGTTATAAAAACTTAGGACACTAAAGTGACCTTTATACTGACTCTGAAATACACCAAAAGAAAAATGTCCAGGGTCCCTGGGCATTTGCAATGTCTGTACTGTGAGACGCCTAAGAAAGCACTACAGGGAGACAGAAAGGACAGCTGATCGTCCTCGCAGTGGCAGACCACGTGTAACAACACCTGCACAGGGTTGGTACATCTGAATATCACGTCTGCGGGACAGGTACAGGATGGCAACAACAACTGCCTGTGTTACACCAGGAACGCACAATCCTTCCATCAGTGCTCAGACTGTCCACAATAGCCTGAGAGAGGCTGGACTGAGGGCTTGTAGGCCTGTTGTACGGCTAGACATCACCAGCAACAATGTTGCCTATGGGCACAAACCCACCTTCGCTGGACCAGACAGGACTGGCAAAAAGTGCTCTTCACTGACGAGTTGCGGTTTTGTCTCACCAGGGGTGATGGTCGGACTCGCATTTATCGTCAAAGGAATGAGCATTACACCGAGGCCTGTACTCTGGAGCGGGATTAATTTGGAGGTGGAGGGTCCGACATGGTCAGGGGCGGTGTGCCACAGCATCACCAGACTGAGTTTGTTGACATTGCTGGCAATCTCATTGCTGTGTGATACAGGGAAGTCATCCTCCTCCCTCATGTGGTACCCTTCCTGCAGGCTCATCCTGACATGACCCTCCTGCATGACAGTGCCACCAGCCATACTGCTCGTTCTGTGCGTGATTTCCTGCAAGACAGGAATGTCAGTGTTCTGCCATGGCCAGCGAAGAGACCGGATCTCAATCCCATTGAACATGTCTGAGACCTGTTAGATCGGAGGGTGAGGGCTAGGGCCATTCCCCCCGGAAATGTCCGGGAACTTGCAAGTGCCTTGGTGGAAGAGCGGGGTAACATCTCACAGCAAGAACTGGCAAATCTGGTGCAATCCACGAGGAGGAGATGCACTGCAGTAATTAATGCAGCTGATACAGATACTGACTGTTACCCCCCCCCCCCCCCCCCACTATTTCTGTGAAACTTGTTCAGTTTATGTCTTAGTTGTTGAATCTTTTTATGTTCATACAAACATTTACACATGTTAAGTTTGCTGAAAATAAAAGAAGTTGATAGTGAGAGGACGTTTCTTTTTTTTTGCTGAGTTTATATGGAAGGAACATGGAAAAGTTGAAACACAAATAGGCAGACAACAACAGAGGATTTCTCTCACCCCTGGCCAGACGTGCTGTATCTCAGTCCGGACTACTGTATCAACAGGGTCCTGGTTCCCATACCAGTATTGCCTGCTCCTATAGATCACTGAGCAGTTTGGACATTCAATCACATATCTGCACAAAAAAAAAAAAAATCAGTCCCCTATAGCTAAATGATTTGCAATAGATGCATCTATGTTTGACTATAACCTTTTGACCAATTCATTTTTTTCGTTGTTTGAGCATAATGGTTAATGGATTTATAATAATAATATTATTTATATATATATATATATATATATATATATATATATATATATATATATATATATATATATATGTATATATACACTCACCTGAAGGATTATTAAGAACACCATACTAATACTGTGTTTGACCCCCTTTCGCCTTCAGAACTGCCTTAATTCTACGTGGCATTGATTCAACAAGGTGCTGAAAGCATTCTTTAGAAATGTTGGCCCATATTGATAGGATAGCATCTTGCAGTTGATGGAGATTTGTGGGAAGCACATCCAGGGCACGAAGCTCCCGTTCCACCACATCCCAAAGATGCTCTATTGGGTTGAGATCTGGTGACTGTGGGGGCCATTTTAGTACAGTGAACTCATTGTCATGTTCAAGAAACCAATTTGAAATGATTCGAGCTTTGTGACATGGTGCATTATCCTGCTGGAAGTAGCCATCAGAGGATGGGTACATGGTGGCCATAAAGGGATGGACATGGTCAGAAACAATGCTCAGGTAGGCCGTGGCATTTAAACGATGCCCAATTGGCACTAAGGGGCCTAAAGTGTGCCAAGAAAACATCCCCCACACCATTACACCACCACCACCAGCCAAATTGAACAGGTGTTCCTAATAATCCTTTAGGTGAGTGTGTGTATATATATGTATATATATATATATATATATACTGTATATAATTTTTTTTTTATTATATAATGTTAACACTAAAATGGAGTATAAATTTATAGACCAGCTGAGAATAATTAGAAAATGTATATTTACTATAGACATGACTTAAGATTTTTCCAGGCCTTGGAATAACAATTTTAAAAGTCCTGATATTTCCCAGACCATGGGAAATCTTTATAATACAATGACAGTACTCACCCAGACCAGGCATATGTTGCCAATCCAAACCAAGGTGAATCAGAGGATGCCGTTGTCTTAGGAACCACAATCACCTCCTTGCCACTCTCGTAACATGCCTGGAATAGCAAGTTAATGCATAAAATGCAAGACCTGGGCAGTCACAGAGCATGTCTATTGGGTAGGGTCAGGTAATGTGTTAATTTATTTACAACCAACCTTGCAGGTGTAGATGTGATTATCATAGTGGGCGGAGTACCGGCAGCGATGTTTAGCCTCATGCGCAACACCCTCCCGTAGGTGATTCATGCTGTTTTTGCAGCCAGAACTAAAAAACAAACAAACAAAAGAAACAAAATTACTTTGGTTCTATGTACAATTATGAACCAGTTTTAGTAGGGTGTGTATGCAAGAAATGTGCATTCCATATACATGACACTGTAGTGGAATTTACGTACAAAAGTCTGCAGTGTATCACACACTCCAAAGTTTAGCCAACCGACTCATGTATTTGCTGTGTTTGATATTAGTGATGTCCGATTCATTAACAAATCGTTTGTGTGATCCAATTCCTGTTCTTGAAGCTGAACTGGTAGAGCATGGCACTAACAATGCCAAAGTCATGGATTTATTTTCCAGGGAGAACATATACTGATAAAAAAATTTATTTTGAAAGCAATATAAGTCGCTTTAGATAGAAGCGTCTGCCAAATGTAAATGGGAGGGGGGGGGGGGCATAACATTGATAGTCGATATAACCTACGCATTCATTTTACGAGTATCAAACTATGCATTCATTTTAAAACAAAGCAGAGTTAAATGCTGCTCTGATCTGTGAATATTTTTGAACAGTTCATTTGAAAGGAAATGTCCCTAAAAAAATCTGTGAAAAAAAAAAACACTACAGAGGGCCTGGGCATCTGGGCCTCACTCAAAACTAACTGATTTGCTCTCAAATTAATTTTATTGATTTGATAGTGAGCCTTGAGGTGTTAGGTCTTACCCACAACTGAGGCAGATGCTGGAACAGGTAAAGTACTCATCTGGGAAGAAAGAGTTGCTTGCCAGATGCTCATCAGGAATCTCTCCACTAAAGCATTCACTTAAAGCCTGGAGAACAAGAGCTTGATCAGTCACATACGACTTAAAAAAAGCATACATGTCTTTTGGCATTGTCCTTGGCATGTCTTGAGGCCAAAGTTCAAGATTTTAATGCAGTTATCCAAGGAAGCGAGCCTCCTAGTGGATTAAAATACAATAGAAAAAAAGGTGTGTCATCTGCAGATTTATGAGGAAAAGTAACAATTAAAGGAATATTCCGGGTTCAATACAAGTTAAGATCAATCGACAGCATGTGTGGCATAATATTGATTACCACAAAAAATTATTTCAACTTGTACATCCTTTTCTTAAAGAAAAGAAAAAAATCAAGCCCTTACAAAAAATTTGGAGATGCCGCAAATTCGCCACTCATTTATTTTCACATGCAAATGAGCTTTGCAGCAAACTGTTCATTTCAAGATTTGCTGCAGGTTCACCACTACCACAGGTTCACAATGAAGAAAACAATTCAAACTACCACTTCTCCCACAAACACACATGAACAACACTCACTTGCAAGGCTTTATAGATGACACCGGCAGATCGTGGAGATCGTGTAGTGTTGTTGTGTAATTGCTGCTCAATGCTACGCAGCAGACCGCTGAAGTCAGTGGGAGGGTTGTGGGTACGAGTGCCCCGGTATTGAATAGAGCTGAATGCTTCAGGAAAGAGGCCCAGCTTTCTGAAACGTTCCTGAAGAAGCCGCTCAGCTGATTCTGATGGTTTATCTACAGTGTGGAGAGAGAAAGAGAAAAGACACCTTTAGGTTTATCTTGTCTATTACAGTGTTATGACATGAATACAATGTTATAACATTGTTTTAACTTATGATTGTTGCATTAATAGGGCAGTAAAGAGGAAAATACTCCTTGCACTGACCTGACCCTAATAACTTTGTGTGCACGGTCTCATGGAAGATTATAACACCAGGACCTAGAGTGGAAAGGGGCACGTCCAAACCACAGCGGGCAGTGGTGGCTTTTAGCTCCTTAGTAAAATGCTTTAAATATGCATCTGATGCATCACCTAAAAACTTAAAAAGATCATCATGTAGCCGGTCAGCATGTGTCCGATAGATGACCAGATCGGACACAGCAAGCACCTTCAGGAGGAGGCGGGTTCGCTGTCCCTGGTGGGTTCCAGCCCCCAAGAGTCCCTCTGTATCAACAACCACCACTTTATGAATAGGGTCCAGTGCTGCCCACACTCCAACGGTGCAGGATTCCTGGTTTGGGGATGTCTTGAACACTTCACGGCCCAAGAAGAAAGTGTGATTGAGAGTGTGGGATTTTCCCTCTCCAGTGTTGCCAAAAATGGACACCACTTTCAAAAGCTCATCTGGACTGCAGCATAATTTCCTCACAAATTCCTCCTCATCATTTACCTGTTCAAGTTGAGAAAATAAACACATTGCTTAATAGACCTTATTCAGAGAAACTTCATATTTAATTTTGGACTGAAATTAAAATGAGGCTGTGAGGGATAGGAGTAAAGACTCTTCAATGGCATGCACAGTACAAAGCTGTATAAAGATCTAAATCTCACAACTTGTGTTTTCTGGTGGTGTTTTTTTAATTTGTATTATTTTACTGTTTTGTCAGCTGAACAACCAAAACCACCTTAAACAACGGTATAACCAATTGAAGAGACTTAAGTTTATTCCTGTCAGCCTCGTTTTCATTTCCAAAAATGTAAGGTGCACTCAGTAATTTTTTCCTCATTTAAATAAATGTATGTTTTACTCTAAGAAACTCTTAAGTCATTTTGAAGCATGTGCGTAAAATTACAGTTACACTTACAGCCGTGGCTAAACGTATTGGCAGTGACATAAATTTTGTGTTTTGCAAAGTTTGCTGCTTCAGTATTTGTAGATTATTTAGTCACATGATTCTATAGTATACTGGAAAACAACGATAAGCATTTCATGGGTTTTTAAAGGCTTTTATTGACAAAAACATTCAATATATGCAAAGAGTCCATATTTACAGTATTGACCCTTGTTCTTCATAACCTCTGCAATTCGCTTTGGCATGCTGGATATCAGCTTCTGGGCCAAATCCTGACTGATGGCGATCCATTCTTGCCTTATTAGTGCTCAGAGTGGATCACAATTTGTGTGCTTCTGCTTGTCCACTCGCCATTTGAGGATTGACCACAGGTTTTCTATGGGATTAAGATCCGGGGATTTGCCTGGCCACTGATCCAAAATTTCAATGTAATGATCTCCGAGCCACTTCATTATCACTCTTGCCTTGTGACATGGTGTTTCATCATGCTGGAAAATGCACGGATCATCACAAAATTGCCCCTGGAACGTTGGGAGAAGTTGCTCTTGCAGGATGTTTTGATGCCATTCTTTATTCATGGCAGTGTTTTGGGCAGAATTGTGAGAGAGCCCACTCCCTTGGATGAAAAGCAATCCCACACATGGATGGTCTCAGGATGCTTCACTGTTGGCACAACACCGGACTCGTTAACCTTTTCATCTCTGGACTATTGATTTTCCAGATGTCCCAAACAGTCGGAAGGGGGTTTCATCAGAGAAAATAACTTTGGACCAGTCTTCTGCTGTCCAATCCTTGTACTTCCTGCAGAATTTCAGTCTGTCCTTGATGTTTTTCTTGGAGAGAAGTGGCTTATTTGGTGCCCTTCTTGACACCAGGCCATTGTCCAAAAGTCTTCGCCTCACTGTGCGTGCAGATGCACTCACACCAACCTGCTGCCAATATTGTGCAAGCTCTGCACTGGTGGTGACACGATTCCGTAGTGGACTCCTCAGGAGGAGATGGTCCTGGTGCCTGCTGGACATTCTGGGACATCCTGAAGCCTTCTTCATTGCAGTTGGATCTCTCTCCTTGAAGTTCTTGATGATCCATTAAATGGTTCTTTCAGGTGCAATATTCTTTGCAGCAATTTCCTCGCATGTGAGGCCATTTTGATGCAAAGCAATGATGGCTGCACGTCTTTCTTTAGAGGTGACCATTGCTAACAAGAACTCAATGATTGGAAGCACTTCTTAACTCCTTTAATCCAATCAGAATGATAGAGTGATTTCACCTGACTAGGACTCGTTCACACTTTCCCAGGTGCTGCTGATATGATTAGTGAAATGATGTTAGCTGGTCATTTTGTGCCAGGGCCAAAAAATAGTGAAATTTGAGTTTTTGTGATAAAGTTGAAACAATGTGAATCAACACCACAACAACTGCAGCAGAAAACTTTGCGAAACACAACATTTATGTCACTGCCAATACTTTTGGCCACGGCTGTGCACGAGATGAAGAATCCAGTCATATCAGTAACCAAATAAAAGCTGTTATATTCTACATGGAGAGGGTCCCCTCATGGGGGGCTGCCAAGTTAGGATCACATGATCAGCCAAATACTACTCACTCAATTACAGTGACCGCACTGTTACTGGACACTTTCAATTATTGGTGAAAAGTGCATTTCTACAATGGCATTATTAACTGAATTCTATTTTGTTTGATTGATGCTGCATCCACACCCCTAGGTGTCAATGTAAGACCAAGATGACTGCCAAACTGACCAGCAAAACATACATAAATAAATACTGAATGCACCTTTAAATGTGACAAGGGGTGTAACGGTATAACATTTTCATGGTATGACAACATCACAAAAATGACCACTGTATCACGGTATTGAGGTGCATTGATGATGTTATTAGTAGTTTAATATTTGATCATGAAATATGTCTGATAAACACAGAGAAATATTTATGTTATACCAATAGACCTTTTTCACAGACTGTGATGACATGTTTCCGTCTAAATCTAGCAAACTTTTTTAGATGATAATTTTTTTTAAATATTGAGTGTAAGTTTATAACATTATGCTTTGTGTTATATTACCCTGGAATCCGTTTTTAAAAAACGAATTACCACAGCTGTATCGATTACAGCTGCTGAGAGAGTGACAGTTAACTTTGCGTCTTAATTCACCACTCTCTATTTTTTATCTCTTCTGGAAAGTCATTCATATGTAATAGTGGATTTTTTTATTTGTTCTTGGAGCAAATGGGTAATTGAAAAATAATATTTGCTGTGGCCTCCCATTCACTGCTGTCAAAGTTCCAAAACCCGGAGTGTGAAAAAGGTCTATTCTTGAACTATTTTGGATTTCTTCAACTTTAATCCTTTAACTTTTGATCTTGAACATCAGGACACTCTCCTCTGTGCTGCACGTCTGATGTGCTCCTGATGCACCTTTAAAACTGAGCAACTATTCGACTAATGCAACATGAGGAAGGCGCAATTTAAAGATTTCTTTTATCTCACCAGGTTTATATGATGCTGTAAATGTCACCGATTCTGTCTTAAAGTTCTAATCTTTATATTCATGCAATATCGTAAATGAGAAGATTTCAACTGTACAATAACCGTCCGTTAAAAAAACTAAATATATTTTGAAACTTTAAAACCGTTACATCCCTACAGTTGGCGCTAATCTGAATGAGTCATATAAAATGTAACTTTTTTTGTAATTAAAGTTCATATACCTGCATGTCTTCATTCTCATCCACTAGAAGAAAGCTGCAGACTTTCTCTAATTTAGATTTCAATGCATCTAGCTGTTCGTCTCCAGTGCTGGAATTCTCCTCTGCAGGTTTAATGGGAGGGTACGCAGTCAGTGGATGCTTCTTTTTACTGACACCGCTGTGAGTTCTTTTTTGACAGTCCAAACATAGATTGGTTTTACATCCCTGACACCGGACCACCGCTCTCAGCCGACCCCCGTTCCCTGGAAACCCACCGTCCCCTTTGCACGAATCGCAGTACGGTACGTGGCCAGGTGCGATTCGGATCCTGTCGTGGTTCCTCATGCGGTCCTGACGGTGGAGCTCCAGCTCGCAGCGGGTGCACTGCAGGCTGCCGCATTCGTCGCACTCGAAGGCGGCCTCGTCGGAGCCACCGCAGGCGTAACTCTCCTGACAAACCAGAACGCCGTTCATCCTCTTCTCCACCGACGAGCCGTGACCGCTCATTATACGTCAAAATTTAACAGCGAGGTAGCGAACTGAACGGAAGCAATATAATTTAAAATACTAATGCCTCTCTGTATTATCACTTGACTAGGTAAATATGATCTGGTTGGGATGTGGTAGATCTACTGAAAGTTGAACCCACAATAACAGAGACCAACCCAAATGTGCAATCAACAAGAAAGACGAGAAAACATAATAATGTCTGATTATTGCATTAATGATCTTGTTTGTCTAGAATTTCATTGGAATTCAAACTGATATGTCAAATTAAGACACTGGCTTAAAATCAAATATTCAATATGAACTATAATTCGATCCGTTGACATCAGTATAGCACTGGCACTAGGTCAGACTTTTCCACCTTACTGGCTGATTAAAAAGTGATCAAGCAGTATAAAGCGTGAACAACTTAGAAACTACAAGCAATAACCACCGAAATTTATTTATTGGAAAGCAAAAAAAACTGATATCCTCATGTTTTTTTTTTTTACACAAGCTATCCTAGATTAGCATACGTGTCTGCAAAATCTCATAAAAATTAAAAGACTATAGATAATGGGGGGTATCGAAATAGGACGTCTGTAGCTGAATTACTAGTTGTCTAGGATCGTACAGTCTGTCCTTAAGTATGTTCACCCCACAACAACACAGCTTTGACCAACAAAACAAGCTGATTTCAAGCCAGATTTCACACCGCAATTGTCATCAAACAAACTGCTGAATTCCCTGAAACATCACGCACGACAACAACTCTTTGATAAACACAGATTTAAAAGCCGGGTGATCGTAAAATAACTGTTTTTCCCCACCAGCTTGTAAAATGATTGCCCTGCCCGGTAGATTTTGGTGAATGTTTTTGCCAGCTCAGATCAGCTGATCGGATTGTTTTCACTGTGCTGCGGTCAAAGGTCAACAGCGGCAAAGCTTGTTGGGAAATGTAGTCCATTATCTACAAGGCTCTGGATCAAAACAATCTTCTGTTTTTAAGAGGCATTTGATTTAGCCAGCAACGAGCATTGGTCATCCGAGTTCACAAATCTGATTCGTCACATTTTTATGAATGCAGAGTAGATTAAATGGGGGGAAATGACCATTCAATTTCCCCACAATGCAACGTTGCATTTTTTGAAGGATACATTGGTCGGCAAACGCTGTCGGGTAATCGCTGTGACCAATGAGAAACAATGGGTTCTTCCTCTAGGGGGCGTTGGTCGGCCTGACTAGTCGAATCGGGCCGCATTCAAATTTCGAGAAACTTTTTTTGTGTTTCTGGGAACACCTGTTCACGAGAAGTTTGCTTTTAAAAAAAGTATTACTTTAAAAAGATTAGTACCCGAGATACAAATGGGCAACCACCCCTGCAATCCCTAGAATATTGTTAAATAAAACGTCCGAGCATATAATCACAAACGACTGTGATTGGTCCATCGCTGTCAACGCTTTGAAATACAACAAGTACCACTTGACCTCGTATTTATTTACGTTAGCTTTATGATAAATTCGTCTTCCATAAACGGTTTAATATAGCGTACAGTTAATAATATAATATATAAAATAATAAATGGCGTCGTTACTGAGCAATCAGAAAAATCACCCAGGCCGCCCTGTTTCATGCCAACTATAATTCTACAGCGTTTTATTTGTTTAAGCAAACGAGGTCACTATCATTAATGTCACTGGATAATTATACATAAGTCTTTGGCATATTTGTACCATTTCGAAACGCAAAATTCATCCAATTTCCAAACACAGCATATTTTAAGGCCTTCCTGTTGTGACAGCATTATGTTTTGACGACGAGATAGCCGACACAGTGATCGACATGACCGAGGAAGAGTTCACAGACATAAATGGGAACTCGATTTCTTTAAATGGCGAAAATCATTCAGCTTTCTGTAGAGAATTCACCGTTAACTCGCCGAAATTGTCTTTACACAAGGTTATGGTGTATGGTTACTTTATTTGCTTATAAACGCTATATGTTTCTTCACTGAGGTAAGAATAGTCCCTTAGGACTCAGTCCACTTGACGTTGCGTTTATTAAGGCATATGGGAAATGCCTTCATACACGCCTATTTGAAACCTCACTAAATAACGCCAATATCCTTATTCGGTTGTTAAGTATGACGTCACGCGTGACGTTAGCCTCTTCCGGGTCCAAGCGCTCTGCTTGTCCAGATCCAATAATTTATGTATGATCATGTCTTACTTTAGTGAGGCACCCTTGGCGGTCAAAAAGGGTTTAAACTCTTTTAACTCCAACAGAGTGGTTAGTGTAGCTCATCATTCAGGTGGCATAATTAAGGGTAGAGTCCAGGCATCAATGAAAAAGAAGGTTTACGAGGTTGAGGTGAGTTAGCTGTAAGCTAGCTAGCTAGTTGACATAAGGTGATATTCCTTGTTCTGGATGAAGTTTTTCAAAATAATTTTTTTACAGGACTTCTATAACTGTGGATGTAACTAAACGTAGATGAAAAAGTAAATATGTGACAGACAGATTTTATAGGGTTTAGTGAACTTTACTTTTATTTAGTAGTATGATCTGACAGCCCCGGACAGCGCTGGCGGCAGTGTGCACCAGACCAGAGCTAACAGCTGTCACCTGCTTGTGTGGACTCCTCTTGACCTTGTCCTTCTGCCAGTGCTCAAAGACCCTACATGGGCTGTGAACGTTAACACTCTGGAAATATTTTATAAAGATTGTTTCCTACCATACATTCTCTCACAGTTTTAAGTACTGTAAAACTTGAAAATAAATGAAAATTTGACATTTCACACAAGCCAGGTAATTTATTTATTATACAATGTATTATTTATTATTATATCACATCTATATTATAACACAAATATTACATATTATTATCGTTTGTAGGCCCTTCATGCTACACACACAGAACTTATAAAGGTAACACATTATTTTACAGTGTCTGTTACATATGTTGCATGTACTTACCATAGTAATAACAGTAAATTATGCATAATTACATGCAACTAACCCTCAACTAAATCCTAACCCTATAGTAAGTACATGTAGTTAATTAATATTACTCAGTACTTAAATATATAAATACACTGTAACATTGACACCTTAAAATAAAGTGTAACCAAATAAAAATATAAATACAGTTATTTATATACAGACATGAATTACACCCAGAAATTCATGTATATACAATACAGTTAACTCATCCAATTTCACGGAGAATGGGTGTTTGTAAATTTGTAAGACACACACACACTTTAAGTAGCTTGTTTATATTTTGTTTGAACTGGTATGGAATGTGGTCCAAAATGTGAAACAATTTCAGTCGCTGAATTGAACGCTCCACATGTATCCTAGCTTTTGAAATGAATCTGTTATTGTTCACTTCCTCCTGCGTATATTGTCCATTGACGAGGAAAGATGGGATGTTCAGGGAAACTTCTTCTGGTAAAATGTCCCGAATTGTGAAGCCCTTGTTTGCCATAACCATATTGCCAGGATGTAAATGTTGGAGAAGTCCACAGTCAGCTGTTATTGCCTTGTCTGAGGAACTCCCACCGTACAGGTCACTGGCAAAGGTAATAACTCCATTAGGTGCAACACTGATTAAAGCCTTAAGTGTTGTTCTTCCTTTGTACTGGCTGTACAAATGGCACTGGGCATCAAGCCTCTCTGTGTTAGAGACGGCAACCTCTGTGCAGTCGAACACGATCCTACAGTTTGGGAAGGGCTGGAAGCAGTCTGGCAGCGATGTTTGATTCTTGGCAGTGGAGGGGATGTTGTTCTCAAGCAAACCGATATACAAAACGTAATACAGGGCACTAATGATGGTGGTGAAGATGTTGGTTACTGTGGCTGTGCTACAATTAAACCTTGTTACAAGGTCTACGTGGCCACAATTTAGTCTAAGCTTCATTAAGGTCAGGAGCAATTGATCAACTAGGGGCATCATTTGGACAGTGCGATCAGAATGATATTGTAGCTCGAATTTAGAAAGAAGCGCTTCCAAAAACAGGACAGTGGCAGCATCAGGCAATCCTGTAAAATATTGAACTCTGTCAGGACTATTAGAAATTTGACTGAAGGAAAAAATTTGCTTCTGTTTCTCCAATTGTTTTTTCAATGTTTCATTCTCTTCCCTCAACATCTCATTCTCCACCTCAAGTGCTACAAGACTTTTTGAAGTACATGGGGTCTCTGCAGTTACTATGTCAGCATCCGTTCCCTCATCCTCACCACTGCTAGGGACCATTTGTTGCTTTCATTTAGGGAGATGGCTGAGGTGCTCGGGGAATTGGAAGTTCTTCCCCTCATTCCAAGCAAATCGTGATGGCCCAGCAGCTTTTCCATTGGGGAAATGCCAACTGCACACCCTAGAGTTGCAGTTTGGGGTGAAGTTTTCACGTCTGTAAAAAATATATATTTTTAAATATTACTTTTTATTATTTTTAGAATCAAATTACATTCATTCACCAAAGGGATTTTTTATTATTCAAAGGTTGTAGCATGTTCCTATTGACCAGACTGACTTATTTCAGGTGAAATTCTGACAATACCTCGCTTACTGTACGTACAACAATCAAATATGTTTATGAAACAATTACTGTAATTCACCTAAAGTACTTTTTCATGTTCCAAAGGTTGTAGTACTTTCCTAGTGACCTGACTGACTTACTACAGGTGAAATTTTGATAATACCTGATAATACTGTATTACATAATAATATGATACTGTAATTCACTAAAAGGGGTTTTGTTGTAGTACATTAATAGACATGAGTCTGATCTTATATCTCAGACAAATGAGAAACGTTAGCAGATTATCATACTGTAACTGGTCTAATGTTTTTTCTTGCTATGTACACACACATCTTCATGCTTCGACTGTTGCCAAAGCTAACGTTAGCTAGTTAGCCTTAGCTAGATAACTTAGTTTCATTTTAACTAGGCGGCACAGAACAAGGCCTGACAACCGAAACATGATGCAAGAGTTGGGTTTATAGCAAGAAACAACATATAAAACCCATAGACTACATAAGCCCTTTTCTTAAAGGGCTGGTTTCGCTTCAGCGCCAGTGGGTGTTAGGGATTAAGGGATAGCACCCACTGGCGCCAAAGTTTCTTCATTCGTTTAAGATTTGTAACTTGCCTTATCAATTGCAGCCATTTTCTCTTACCTTTCTCGTCACAGGGAAAGCGGTAAAATGACAGTTGAATGTCACTTGTTTTTTTAAACTCCGATCTATTTAAACAACACGGGACACAGCACTGCGACATGTTAAAACTCGGGCGAAAGCGGTAAGTAGGTAGAGAGGACCCGGCCTTTGGACCCGGAAACAGTATTATCGGAGAGTGGTTATGTCACGACTTAACCGAATATTGGCTATGGTGTTTGAGCCCCGCCTGTTTTGGCGCGAAACAGCGATCAAGACAGCGATCATCTTTTGACTCGAAATCCCTCTACACTTTGCCATCAATACACATGAGTCAGCAGACAGAATCTTCATGGCAGCAAGAAGACTCTCAGCTCTCCTGCAGTGCTCCAGCGAACATCTCTCCTCCTCGCCACTTGACGCTTCGCTGGTGAACGGACCTCAGCATCCTGATTCTCCGCAGTGCGTCTGCAGGTGTAGATCCTTTTTAAAAGCAATTGTATTTGTGTGTATTTGTATATCAAATATAATTATTTGTATTTGTGTATATGTGTGTGTATATATATATATATATATATATATATATATATATATATATATATATATATATATATATGTATACGTATATGTATGTATGTATTTATATAATATCTAAAAGTGTCACTTATGTGTTCGTGTATTTTTCAAGATGTCGTTCCGTAAACAAGCATGAGAGCTGCGTTTTCTGTCTGGGCCCACGCAGAGTCAGCTCTCAGGAGACAGACTGTCCTCACTGTGAGGACATGAGTTTCAAGTCTCTTTGCTCATGAATTGACCTCGTTCTGAGGAACGATTCAGCCTCTCACGCCTTCTCACCTGCCTCTTCTGTGATACCTGAGGGTTCACACGAGGAGGCACGGCGGGGCCGTGAGGACGAGCAGGATGAATTTGAGGTGGATTTCGTACGGTACACCCCACGAGCCCTTCAATCTCCACGAAGCACATGTTTCCCAGTATGCTATATGCGAAACAAGCTCCGGCCCTCTGAAGG
This sequence comes from Moxostoma hubbsi, assembly GCA_032164185.1. Classification (NCBI taxonomy): domain Eukaryota; kingdom Metazoa; phylum Chordata; class Actinopteri; order Cypriniformes; family Catostomidae; genus Moxostoma; species Moxostoma hubbsi. The sequence goes on from JAVLUX010000022.1 coordinate 16,548,054, forward strand.
ATCGTGCAGCCTCTTCTCATTTGGCGGATCTTACGCTGGGCATGATGACGATGTCATGTCTCTCGCCGCATCAGGCGAATGGTCAGTGGATGATGCTACCTCCCCTCCCCCCAGCGAGGGCGAGGACCGTGTACGCACCACTGACAGGGAGATACTTCGCATCCTTGCAAGGGTGGTCGAAAAATGTAACCTCGAGTGGTCTCCCCCAGAGGAACCTGGGCAGTCTCGCCTTGATGAGTGGTTCTTGCAGTCAAGACGACGTCAAGTGGCTGCATCCCACAGATCTGCCACGTTTTTCCCCGAAGTGCATGAAGAACTATCTAGGTCCTGGCATGTGCCTTTCTCAGCACGCATGCACAATGATGCCGTTCTCATGAACGTGGACCATGGGGAAAAGAACGGCTATGTTCAACTACCCCCTGTGGAGGAGGCGGTAGCGGCACAACTCTGCCCTAAGGGTAGGAGGGCATGGAAGTCATGCCCCATACATCCTTCTAAGCCATGTAGTCAGTCATCCACACTGGTGGGGAAAGACTCAACAGCAATCACAACCTATAAGACACTTTATGCCCAAATGGAGTATAGAGCAGATGGCTTGCCCCCGCTCTGTCTCAAGCCAGTGCCCTGCTAATAGATACATGCCCGCTGTGCTGCCGCCGAGCCACCGGTGAGGCCACACAAGCTGTGGCCCAAACAGAAGCAGCCGTATCAGCGCCCATCCCTCGCCGACAGGAGGAACTCCCCCTTGCAACGGATGCACTCCTGACGTGCGCAACGCTTTGAAGCGGAAAACGGAGCCCATGGTTCCCTCCAAAGAAGGTTCGATTAGAGACACAGAACACTGTTCCCCTCCTCCCCACTGCTGTTTCGTCGGGAGAGGAATATTGTTACAAAATATAAAATGTTGTTTCAGTGCCCTATACAATAAAAAAATGCATTAAAGAATACAGCACTTGTTGCAAATGCACGAGATGCTCATACATTTTCAAAAGCCTTTTTCCTCTTCAAAGCACACACATTAAGCACAACCGCTTACCTATGGTGAGCGATGCATTATATCATACGGTGAGCAAAACAAATTGTCCTCTGTCCCATTACGCGGATGTGTGGCGAGCCCTAATGGGCATTTCAGAATGGGTGGAAAAAATGATCGAACATGGTTATACTATCCAGTTTGCTCACCGGCCACCCTGTTTCAACGGCGTTCTGTCTTCCACAGTTTCGACCGAAGACGCAGCAGTGTTATGAGACGAAGTACACAATCTCATTGTGAAAAAAGCAATAGAGGTTGTGCCAAATTGTCAAGCACAAAAGGGGTTTTACAGCTGTTATTTTCTTTTACCAAAGAAAGATGGCAGACTTCAGCCTATCCTGGATCTGACATTTAAATCGCGCACTAATAAAGCACCCATTCAAAATGCTATCTCATATACGCCTACAATTGGTTTGCGTCGATAGATCTGAAGGATGCGTACTTTCATATCCAAATTGTATGACATCACAGGATGTTTTTGAGATTCACGTTCGAGGGAACAGCGTATCGATTCAAAATCTTGCCCTTGTCTCTGGCTCCTCGCACATTCATAAAGTGCATCAATGTGGTTCTTGCCCCTCTTAGACTCTCTCCCACCGAAAAAATCACCTTTTTGGGTGTCCGCCTCAACTCTATGAGCAGGTGCTCTCACCTCACATGAGACCATTACAGTGCTGGCTGAAGCACCGCAAAATATTCAGCAAAGCAGAAATTGATCAATTTGCCTCAGTGGAGAAAACACAGTGCCCCCTTTGGTATTCGAAGTCCCAAGCCCCGTTGGGAATGGACACAGTGGCACACAAATGGCCTGTGAAATGTAAATATGCATTTACTCCAGTATGCCTTATCCACTCTGTCATATGCAAAGTCTGAGAGGACAGAGAAACGGTTCTATTAGTTGCACTGAAATAGCCCAACCAGCCATGGTTTCCGGAAATGATGGAGATGCTGTACAGCTCACCATGGGAGATACTACTGATGAGGGATCTCCTCTCTCAGGCGCAAGGCACAATCTGGCATCCCCAGCCCCTGAACGGCGTGCACTACACACACCAGGACTGACACGTTCAGTCATGAACATCATTTTACAAGCCAGAGCCCCATCCACAAGACGCCTCTACGCAATATGGAAGGTGTTCACTGATTGGTGTCTCTCACACAGCAAGGACCCAGTAAACTGCCCCATACATAACATTTTTATATTTCTTCAAGAGCGATTAGATGCAGTACTCACCCCATCAACATTCAAAATGTATGTGGCAACTATATCTGCGTATCAAGCACATGACACCGGTGCTTCTAGGCAAGCATGATTTAATCATAAAGTTCCTTAAAGGAGCAAGGCAATTAAACCCACCTCTGCCGGCTACAGTTCCGACTTGGGACATAACTTTAGTCCTAAAAGCTCTCGCAGGGCCCCCATTCAAGCCTTTGGACGTTGATTTGCACATGCTCTCCATTAAGATCACACTACTGCTGGCTCTGGTCTCAGTAAAATGGTTAGGTGACTTGCATGCATTATCAGTCGACAATTCATGTCTGAAGTTTGGCCCCTGTCTTTCAAGAGCCACTGTCAAACCCAGGAAAGGCTATGTACCCAAGGTCCTAACTACACCCTTCAAAGCGCAGGTGGTCCACCGTCAGGCCTTCTTCTCTCCTCCATTTAATTCAGATGAGGAACAATCATTGCATTTTTATGCCCTGTGCGGTTGCTACACGATTTGTCTGATCAGCTCTTTATATGCTATGGAGGACGCACAAAAGGAATGTCCGTCTCCAAGCAAAGACTTTCTCACTGGATTGTCGATGCAATTACCCTGGCTTATGAGTCACATAGTCAGACTTGGTGTTTGCCCAATTAGTGTTTGTGGCAGGGCGAAGGGCGGGGCTGGGTCGTGATTCTGCATACCCGGCCCCTAATCAGTCTAATTAGTCCCCGAGAGGGATAAAGGCTGACCGAAGACGGCAATCCCTTTACAGTGTTAAAGCACACTCAACTAGAAGCATGGCCTCCTCATGGGCATGGATGAATGGTGTGTCCTTACAAGACATATGCTTTGCAGCGGGATGGTCCTCGCAAAACACATTCGCAAGGTTTTACATCCTAGACGTAACGTCACTTTCTTCACTTTCTGCCCATCATTTACACAACCGCCTGCATTCAGGCCGTTATAATTCCATAAGTCACAAGCGCTTCATTATAAATAAACTCCCTTCCCAACTGGGTTCATAAGGAGTTAATTGTATAGAGGTTTCAAATCGGTCATGTATGAAGGCACTCCTCATATGCATTAATAAACGTAATGTCTCGTTCCCTTCATCTCAGAGATCCGAGGTTACGTACGTAACCAAGATGTTTTTCAATGGGAGACATGTTGCGTGCACAGTTTGATCTAATACTAATATGAAGTTATCACACAATTCATGTCTGATTTATTGTGTTAATGTATAGAACACGGCTGTCCTCTCGAGTGCCATCATTGTCACGCTGTTTGGGATGAAGTTTCACATTCTCTTCGTGAAGGTGGACCGTGAGAGTTTTCTCATAATCGGCTCACTCGGTGCCAAGCTGTCTTCATCTTATGCATCTGGACGAGATGGAAGTCATTGTCATCAACCCTTCTATGTATGAATCTCAGCACTGCATTATATACTATGTATATTCATTCTGATTTAGGGTCCAGCAGAGCCTGACATGGTGACCAGCACTGTACATCTTTTCCAGGTAAGCATTTGTATCTGATTTTACAAGGTAATGTTTAAAAATAGCTCGTGTTCTATTGCAAGAACAACAAAATGCAAGACCATTGGAATCTTTTGCACGTCAGCCACAGTCATCTCTTAAATTAACACCTTGCATTCTCTCACCAGAGTTCAAAGCCTTGGTTGAATTGTCTAATTCAAGTGTACAGAAGTTGTCAAGAGATTCTTGCACAGACCAGATGACACAGAGGTAAAACCTCAAGTTGTTCTGCATACCATACTTTAAAAAAATATATATTTTTTTTACACAATTTACATAGTTGTAACAATGGTATTACATATAATGATCTATGTAGAAAACATATAGTTGTATACATTTTCTTTTTCTGGATTTTCTTTGACATTTCTGTGTGAGATGCGATGTTATACTGCATGTTACATTTTGTATAAGGCATACTGATAAATGACGCATTAGTTGTTTAATGTATTTGGCTGATTTTGGTTAATATACTTTATTAAGTGTACTATGTTAATTGTGGGGTCAAGGGCAGGTGAGCGAGTTATTGTTTTGTGTATATATATGTCTGTGTCTGTGTCTTTCCTATATATGTACTGTGTGGTTCACTTTTGTGTCTGTACATATATAGATATAGATGCAGGACCCTCTTGAAAATGAGATGCTACATCTCAAGGGGCTATCCTGAAATAAATTCAATTCAATACCCTAAACAAAAAAAGTTCTGTTTCTATGAATTTTTTATGGCTCTGTATTTTTTTTACCCTACAGTGTATTCCTTTAAAACGGAATACAGAATATAGATTTGTAAGAAAACCTCAAAATGTAAACCACATGCATATTGCATATTGTTGTTAGTTTTGTGTCATCTGCTCTGCAAAACTAATGGTTTGTTAGATGCATTTTGAGACCATAAAATAAGTTGCTACATTAATTCAACTCAAATTTATTTGAGATTAACCTGTCCTTTGTGCTTTTATTATTTGTTTATTCCTATTATAAGCCATGCACTTAAATACACTCCTAAAGATTTTAATGACAAATGTGAATATTTTTGTATAATAATATGTTAGAATGTACTGTATATACTGCTTAAATATCAGCTACAACTGATTTATTTGTTTTTCCTTCTGACCCTAAATAACCACTAGGGGGATATGTTGGCTAATTTATGGAACTGGAACAAAAAACTAATTAAAATCAGTTTATTAAAAATGTTAGTGGTGATAACATTTCTTATTTGTTACTTATTTAACTATTTGAAATAGACAATTTGTATTTTAAGTAGTCACAGTGAAAATGTGGAAATATAAAACTGTTATAGTTAAAATCACAATAGCAAATATTCATATTGTGTGCCATTTACTTGAAATAAAATGTATTAAACAGAGCCTTTGATTCAAAATAAATAGAATAGAGACTTGTATTCTTCATGTATTCTTTAGTTTTGAAAGCAGATCTCATTTGGTCACTTGAGAGATTATGCTAATCCATCTCATTCACTTTTTGGTGGGTCAGCATTTCATTGTGTTTTGCTTTTCCCAGAAAGTGTTTTCATACAAACCAGTTAATGTCTAAGTTGTCATACACGCTCATTTGAACTGTAACTGGATGCCGTGACTCGTGTGTTTATCTTAAGTCTTATTGAAGAATTGAGAAATCCTGCCCTCCCCCAAAATGCTTCTAAACTGTTTAGCTAATGAAATGTTAGATGAATTAGTTGTTATTTAGGTTTAATTAGATTATCTGGTGTCCTTATGCAATTATTGTTTGAATAATAAGTATTAAGTAAATGCATTCTGGAGGTCAGACAACTCAAGGCAAATGCTTTCTCGCAATATCAGTTTCATATTATTTCTGGGGAGCAGCTGTTGTGACATTCTATCACATGATACCTCTGATTCTAATTCTTCCTTCCTCTGTCTCATGAAACATAAAATGAGTCTCTTGCTGTAGTTGTCTTTACTTATGATTCCATCAACCTTTACATGTTCTTGGGTAGTGTTTTCCACTACACCTCTGTACCTTATAGGAACTATGCTGACGGATGCATACAAAAGGGTTAAAGTTGCCATTCAAGTTTACCTGTTTGAGAATAGGAAAGAGAAACCCCATGTGTTTATTTGTGCTCATGTTGTTTTTTGTTTACACGCAGTGAAATCCATGCAGCTATCAACACTGATTAAGAACCCACACAGATGCTCCTCTCACTCGCTGTTTATCACAGGTTCACAGGTCTGTTTTGATAGGGTTGCAGACAGCAGGGAAAAATCTATGCTAAATGCATATAATAAAATGTAACTAATATAGAATTACATTAGTTACAATAACTAAGATAGAATTGTTCATAGTAAGGATAGCAAAATAAATAAACACTTCACATAGCTTTTATCGTTGACGTCAAAGACCATGTATCCAATCAAACTCTACAATTTTTTTAAACCAAACTCATCTGTCATTTCATAGAAGCTAGCCAATATGGGAATTCTGTATGACATGCCCTAATTCTCTAAAACCATGAGCAAAACTTTGCAAGGTAAAAGATAACAACTCACTACATCAAAACCAGGTTCACTGGCAATGAGGATAAACATTGTTCATGCAGACCACCACAATGTGTTTTGTTCATTAAATTATAGGCTTTCAATATGATCTTTTTAATGTTTACTTTTTAACATTACATTCCTTTTCTCCCCAATTTTGGAATGCCCAATTCCCACTACTTACTAGGTCTTCGTGGTGGCATTACTCACCTCAATCCAGGAGGCGGAGGACTAGTCTCAGTTGCCTCTGCTTCTGAGACAGTCAATCCATGCGTCTTATCATGTGGCTCGGTGTGCATGACATCGCGGAAACTCACAACATGTGGAGACTCATGCTACTCTCTGCGATCCACGCACAACTGGGCCTCATTCAAATTTCGAGACACATTTTTGTTTTTCTGGGGACATCTGTACATGACAAATTTGCTTTTAGAGCACGAGAACCACTTAATTGCGACCACGAGTAGATTACCCCATGTGACTCTTTCCTCCTTAGCAACCAGGTCAATTTGGTTGCTTAGGAGACCTGCCTGGAGTCACTCAGAACACCCTGGATTTGAACACATGACTCCAGGGGTGGTAGTCAGCGTCATTACTCGCTGAGCTACCTAGGCCCCCTATATTTCTATTAATAATGCTTTGGTAAATTGTTGTTGATACTTGATGTCCAGTTTAAAATCTGGGTCCCAAAGCAAAGCAAGTTGAGAACTACTGCTCTAACTTAAGCTTAACTCTTGGGCACGAATAGATTCAAGAGGTCAGAGTTCAGTGGCTGTGTTGTTATTCAAATCCTCTTTCCCATGTAGCATTGTTCCTCTCCATCATCACCATTTGGAATTACCATTCCCGTGGATGCTGTGAAAACAACTGAAGGGTTTGAAATTATCCCATTAGGGTGCTGTGAAGATGCTCCTGACAAGCTAATCAATCCCTCCCGGAGGTGTGAACCACCCAGGAACTGTGCTTGGGGGGTGTCAGTGTGGGAGTGGCTGTCCAACACCCTCCAGACATGCTCTCCTCAGCACTCTTCCAAAGAATTAATCTCACTACTTCACTACAACAATAAGATGTGTTTTTAACTGCTTGGATTGATGTGTTTAAACGTTGTACTTCTGACCCTGTTAAATGATGAAGAAAAGAAAAACCCTGTTTATATCGTTGTTATACATAAGCACATCGAAGACACGTGGATTTTCCTTGGTACATAAACTAAGTGATGAACATTGTAACTAAGCGTTTTCAGCATAAGTGGGAAGAAGTTTTCTTGAGTGTCTTGTGGCGTAATATTTTAATCATAGACTTTCCTGAGGCTATTGATTCCATTTGAATCTACATTAGTTAAAGTAAGGATTTAAACAGAACCCCCTCACTCAAAACACAAATTAAATGCCTACATCTCATTGGCTGATTGATGGGCAGTTTTTTGGAGGGAAAGAGTTGTGTGGGATGGGTGCTAGAACACCACCGTGACGGGAGTTACCCCTGCCTTTGCTCACTGCACTACTTTACCTCCCTATAGGCCTTTACTCTGTGCTAAGGTGTAACATTCACAGCCAATGAGGCAACAAAAACACACTGGTGATAGAATATGGACTGCTAGAGCTACACCCTTCTCCAGCTGCAATCATTCCCATTGTCAGTAGTATCATCAGCCGTCATCTTTTGTATGCAGTTGCTAACTCAAGGGTTGGACAAACTTAGTGGCACTTACTGGGAATAGCATAAACCCTCCTTAAATTGTGTTGCAGCATTAATATGAATATTAATTAACTGGATGGATGGATTGAATGACGGACCGATTGGCTGGCATAGATAGATAGATGACTATATAATTAAATTGCGCCTCAGGAATAGACATAAGATTTTTTTTTAAATCCTGGAGAGACACAATGCATTATAAAGGCCACTAAGAAGCTTTAAACAAGAAGTAGACTCTTAACTGTCCTTACTGTTTTTTTGTCCTGCTGCTGGGCTGTAGGAAGCAATACTTTTTAGACTCACTGCTGTGCTTTTCGAATGCTCTCCAACCCCCATACCTCTCGGGATAACAAAACTGTTACTGGAACTTAAACCAGAAAGCCTTTAGCCCCCACCCTCCAGCCTCAAGTTTTCATTCAGATTTGGGCTCTAAACTAACTAGCAAATCAATCTCTCAATAAATGTCTTCAGAAACGTAGAACAGGTGTGGCTGTGCATCTTTTTGTCACCTGAACTGACCCAAGGGAATGTGTCTCACCAATTTACCAACTGATCTGTTAAAGGTACATGCATGTCAGCTGGAACCTATCATAAAACAGTGTCTGTTTTTTTTCAGCTTTGCACAGTCAGGTACAGAAGCTTTCTCTTTCTCCCCATCCTGGGGTTGTTAGGTCTTTTGGACATAGAAACAGTGTGGTTTCCATCTGCCTCCCTATGAACTTTCACCCAGAAACATCAACCAGATATACTCTTAATTTAATTTCCCAAGCTGCTACTGGCATGTGCCCTTGAACAGAGGAGAAGGAATGACCAACTATTTTTGTGATATTAGATCAAGATAGCAATCAGGCAGAAAGATCACACTGACAACTCATTCTTTTAAAATAGGAATGACAGGTTGTAATGACATAAAATCTAAACTCAGTATGAGTGAGTACTGTAAATAAACTGTTGGGAAAGCACTTCATAGGCCAGATTTTATAGGGAAACATACAATCTGTTGAGGCACACTCAAGGTCTGTTTTTATACTGTCTGCTAATGAGCATCAGGGTGGTCAATCGTCTCAACGTGATTTTAGTGGCCGTTTGAGTCAGCTCCCTTCAATTTCATACATGGTGTCCTAGCAGAGGACTAAATATGGACAAGAACCACTAACGTTTGACAACTGCTACGATTCCACATTTTTTTAAGTTTAAAAATGTGAAACCTAAAAGATCTAAAATGCTTTATTTGAAAAAGTGTTTACCTGTATTTCTTTAAATAAATGCCACTTATTTTTATATTTACTTTTCTAAATAATGCAAAGACATATACAGTATATACTTTTAAATGTCCAAATATTTTTTTAGGCCACTATCATTAAAAGCTGTTCAAAACTTTGTTGATTTCAGCTAAAGACTCCAAGGATTAAAGTAATATTAACATTTATGTATGTTCTCAGTTTCTATTAATCACCTTAAGATATAATTTTCTTTAGTCTGTGGAAGTGAATGTTGATGTGTTAACCCAGCACTCTCAGTGAGCTGATTCCAGGGCAGATGGAGTTGATGCTCTTCCAGTCGTACCGGCTCTGTTTTTTTAAGCTGAGAGGAAGGAGAGAGCTTGTAAAGTGAGTCCGGTGAGCGTTTGCTTTAACAAATCTCAATCCTCTTGCAGCCTTCCTCAGCTGACTTTTTTACTCATCTGTCTTATATTGTCAAAGACCTATAGTCAGGATTCAATTTATCCCCATTTAAAAAGTCTTAACATGAAGAGACTACATAGTTTGGTTAAATCAGAAATGGTCACATTCTGTGGGCCTTGGTAATGCTGGGCTCTCAATCTTATATGGCATCCATATAGCAAATAACATTAGGAATCAATAGTTGCATTAGTAAATTAATCTGCCATGAATTTAAAGTGTTCTGTAGCTGTAACTGGTAGAGCATATGGTCGCAATGGCTTGGTCTTGGGTTTGATTCCCTGAGAAACTCACACAAAACTAGCTAAATATATCATATGAATTCACTTTAATTTGCTTTAAATATGTCTGCCAAAATGTAGGAATGTAGATCGTGTTGGTTTTGTGAAGGATGATTTTATTATTATTATCATTATCTGTATAGCCCTTTTCACCATACACATGGTTTCAAAGCAGTTTACAGAAAATCATGCTGTAAGGTTTAATCTTTCAAATGTATTATAGTAACCATTGAGCAGTTTCATTAAAAAAACTCATGCCTTGTTTGTCTTAAGGCCCCCAGTTAGCAAGCCAAAGGTGACTGTGACAGGAAAAGAAAAACTCCATAAGGTGTTCGTTATGGGAGAAAAACAACAACAAATAACATATTTTTTGCATTTAATATCAAAGGAACACTGATTTCATCTCACACATCAGTGTAAATTTTTTCGATAATTTTAACAATGAAAAGTATATAACACCCTTTAAAAAAACAGGTCTTCTGATTTAGTAAGCAACAACCAGTCGTGTTTAAAATTTTGGTACATGTCATTGGAACTAAAAATATACAGCTGACCCACATGCCAGTCCTGCATTCATTCTGACAGTAACTCCATATTGGGAGCTTGCAGGGTAATGAAAACACAGAGATTTGGAATCTCCCATATCACTTTAACAAAGGATTGTGCGGCTTTTGCTGGAGTCCCTTACTATTATTAACTCAGTGTCAAGAACCAATTTAACTTGATAGAAATCAATGTCAGAAAACTGTTTGCCTCTTTTTTAGATTTACCCATGTGTGGAACAAGATCGTGTTGATATTTTATAAAAGCCCTTTATAAAGATTTAACAGTAATGCTTTACAACAAGGTTCTATTTATTAACATGAGTGAATACATTATCAGAAACTAACTCTGAACAAAAATTGTAATGGCATTTATTAATCCTGGATAATGTTAATAAAAAAAACTATATTGTTAATTTGTAGTACATGTTGTTGATAATGCATTTACTAGTTGTAAAGGGATTAAATGGAAAGGAGGAGGCAAGAACCGGCTTGACAATATAAATAATAGTTTAATAGGCAACTTAAACAAAAAGACAAACACACAAAGGTGTCAGACAGCTGTCCGTAAATATCTCTTTCTGTTGCACTGCAGCTTCCAGTCAGCCTTTATCCCTCTCTGAGGCTTGTTTAGCCTCATTAGGGGCCGGATGTGCACGACCCGGCCCCACCATCCACCCTGCCACATTCCTTCCTCATTCTCTCAGGCCGGGGAGCCCCTGGGCAGCGGTAACCACTCCACTCTCGGCCGGCAGCCGTTCCTCCGCTTCCAGGCGGCCGGGCTCCTCCGTCCTCCAGCGGATGCCTGCGGCTGTTCCGTTGGGGTGGATTGTAGTGGCAAGGAATCTACTACAACGCATCCTTCCTCCTTTCCGGGTTTCAGCACCAGTGAAAAGGGATTAAATGGAAAGGAGGCGGCGAGAATTGGCTTGACAATATAAATAATAGTTTAATAGGCAACTTAAACAAAAAGACAAATGCACAAAGGTGTCGGACAGCTGTCTGTAAATCTCTCTCTATGTCGCACTGCAGCTTCCAGTAGGCCTTTATCCCTCTCTGAGATTTGTATAGCCTGATTAGCATTAATGTGGCAGGGCAGAGGGCGGGGCTGGGTCGTGATTCCGCACACCCTGCCCCGCCCTCTGCCCTGCCACATTAATGCTAACATATACAACTTTTAATTAAAAAAAAAGTATTAGTATATGTTGTAATTAACATTAACTAAGATTACTGCTGTAAATTGTTAGTTCATGTTAGCAAATACATTAAAGATTCCAATCTTATTGTAAAGTGTAATCTTATTGATAACCAGAGATACCGTCCGCCAGATGTGCTGCTGCATAATAACTTGTATGGTATAGAATGCAGTGCAGCTATTTGAAAGAAGGCATTTTGCTTTATGTTTGTAGAGGTAGCTTATGTGGCATGATGATTGAGGGATGGTGAAGTATAGTCAATGATCTTGTCACTCAACATGTTTCTGCAAGCTTGTGAGAATTCATGCTTTTGCGACTAGATGCGCCATGGGTAAACATGTTCTGATGTCAATATGTTCTCCCATCTGTAATGGCTCGGGTGGTTGGGAAGTGTGAGATTCTTTTGGTTGCTGTTATCATCTTGTCCTTACTTGCAATTGCGCAACTGTTCCTGCACCCCCATCCCTACACGAAAAGTGTGAGAAAGGCACAACCTCCTGATTCTCAGACACATTAATTTTTTTATTTTTAGATACAGTTAAATATACAAAAATATTGGCACCCTTGGTAAATATGAGAAAAGAAGGCTGTGAAAAATATATCCTTATCATATGTCCTTTTGGTCTTTCATTCAAAATATTTACAAAAATCTATCCTCAAATAGATATCAATTACAAACACATTGTTTGTAAAACATTTTTTTTCTCAAATATACTGTATGTGTGACACAGTTATTGGCACCCTTGTATTCAATACTTTGTGCAACCTCCCTTTGCCAAGATAACAGCTCTGAGGCTTCTCCTATAATGCCTAATGAGGTTGGAGACCATTCCTCCATACAGAATCTCTTCAGATCCTTCAAATTCTGAGGTCCACCCTGCTGGTAGGGATGGGCATTTTTGTCATTTTGTCTGCTCGAGTATTCAGACTAATTACTCGAGTACTCATCGAGTACGCAAGGGGCAATTACTTGTTCATAACTGTATATCTAAAAGTCACAACGTAATCAATCTCAAAAATAAGCTCGCTCTTTTACACATTTGTGTTTAGTTGTCACTGGATTTCAAATGAAGATAAAAGTCACATCATGTGTGTGACAGGGCGGAGGGAAGGGCTGGGTCATGATTATACACACCCGATCCCATATCAGGCTAATTAAGCCTCCTCCTTTCCGGGTCTTCGGCACCAGTGTAAAGGGATTTAAGGGAAAGGAGGAGGCAAGAACCGGCTTGACAATATAAATAATAGTTTTAATATAAAACTGAACAAAAAGACACAAACACATGACAGACAGCTTCCAGTAAACGATCTCTCTCTCATCGCACCACCTTCCGCAGTCGGCCTTTATCCCTCTCGGAGGCTTAATTAGACTGATAAGTCTAATTAAGCCCCTGGCGGACAGAACGCCCCGCCGTCTTCTCGGGGAACAGAAGGGGTCTCCCGGCCCCTCCCTCTGCCCTGTCACAATGCGTAATCACTATTGATCATCGTTTTCATGATCGAACATTGCTGCCATGTCCGAGTACCCGAGTCCTTGAGTGCTCGTGCCCATCCCTAGATGGTGGACTCTCCTCTTCAGTTCACACCACAGGTTTTCTATGGAGTTCAAGTCAGGGGACTAGGATATCCATTTTTGTATTGATTTTGATGTTTTTGATCATTGTCCTGGTGGAATATCCAATCACAGACCATTTTAAGCTTTCTGATAGAGGCAGTCAGGTTTTTATTTTTTATTTGATAGAGTCCATGATGCCATGTATCTGAACAAGATGTCCAGGACCTCTGGCATAAAAAATCTCTAGTATTTGCTACAAAAACAGTTGATTGGCACTTCTTATTTATTGTCCTGATTGTTGAAATGGGTCTTTTCACTGCTGTTGCTATTTCCCATTTTGTGAAGCTCAACAACCTTTTGCTGCACATCATTTATTGTTTGGTCTTACCAATTGTAAATGTCTCGATTGGAAGGCTGCATCCTCCGGAGGTCGCATTTGTCGGCCGCATACATCATCGAGGCTGTCTCATTTCAGAATAGCGAGTAGGACACTTTGAATGTGACCTTCTTTCACGGGAATTCGGAGAATGCATGAGGTTTATCCTTCGTGGGAACTCACAACCCACAATTCTTTGCTTCAATGGAAATGTCTAAAACAATTACGACAATTTGCCCATAAATATGATGTTCAAACGCAAGGAATGTTAATTCCCAAGTTGAAGTACCTCAGTAGATTGGTGTAGAGTATATAATATGTATAATTATATTAATATATAATATAACTCTCTTAATATATAATATAACTCTCCTAAAATGTACCTCATGTATTCCCTTCCAGAGGGACTTGTTAAAGAGTGGCATGCTGTCATAGCAACCATGTTCCATTCTGTTTCCGTTTGTCCTACGAAGGCCATCTTGTTTAAACAAGGCTTGTTTAAAGGAGGACACTTGGTATACTGCAGCCTTCAAAGGACGTGTCCTAGCACGCAGCCTTCGAAATGAGACACAGCCTAAGGGAATTTGGCTTGTGTGTTACTTCGTATTTATACCCCTCTGAAACAGGACAATGTTCCTTGTCACCAGGGTTGGGGAGTAACGGAATACATGTAACGGGATTACGTATTTAAAATACAAAATATAAGAAACTGTATTCCACTACAGTTACAATTGAAATAATTTGTCATTAGAATAGTTACATTCAAATATATTTTGATTACTGAAGAGATTACTTTGCATTTTATTGTTATTTGTTTAATTTAATATTTAGTCCTTTCAGATGGAAAACATTTACACACATAAATGTTACGATCCAAAGTGCATTTGAACAGCAGTGAAACACTTTCTTATGATGTGTCACATTCATATGAGCAGACAGAGAAGTAAGTTTGAAGTATGTTTGGAGCAGAAGGAATAGAAATAAACATTGTGTAAATTGTCAGTTTTATGCTAAGCTAAAATGCTATTTCAAGCCATTTTACATGCACATGTTACCAGGCATGATCATATTTTTTATCAAGAAAATTCACGTTTTATCATAATTTCTTTTTTCTTTTAAGAACTTTGATATTAGGGCAAAAATCGTATTCTTGATAACACATTTTGTATTATTTTCTTGTAAAAATATCTAAAAATCCTTAAAACAAGATCAATCTGATTGATCTTGTTTTAGAAAGAACACTGCATAAGATATTTAGGTTTTTCAGAGTATGTATTTTGTCTTACTGTACTGGCAGAGTTTTATAGTCAAAACAAGTGAAAAAAACTACCTGTGCTGAAGAAGTAATCCAAAGTATTTAGAATACGTTACTGACCTTGAGTAATCTAATGGAATACGTTACAAATTACATTTTACAGCATGTATTCTGTAATCTGTAGTTGAATACATTTCAAAAGTAACCCTCCCAACCCTGAGTACCGAATGCATTATAAGTATATTTTGGTCAGGTCTAGAGGGTAACCCCTTGTTTATTTCGTGTCCCACAGAAACCCAACACCTTGCCCTAATTTTAACCCTACCCCTTAAACTAACCCTAACCTTAACCTTAGTAACTGCGAATGACCTTCTAGACACAACCTTATATTTATAATCAACAATCTCCTCCATCTTGGATCCTGCCTACCTTTAAAAAAAGTGTTTGTGAGAGTGTTCCTGTGATGTCTTAAAATGCTGCCTATGTAGGCAGCTCACCATGTTTTGGAACAGAGATTACTACAGTTACAGATATTTTGAAAGAATTAATGGAAAACAAAATACAGCAAAGTGAAAGCTCAGCGTGTAACACTGTGCCATGTGACAAGATTGCATCTTTAATGCTGTGTTGACCAAGATAGATCTTTTGTTAGTCAGCACATTGTTGCTCAATGGGATTCAAAAGGTCAACCCAAAATGTGGACAAGAACAATATGTCAGTGGCATGAGAACAACGTTATTGATTCAGTTCAATGGTCAATATGATACCATCACAATGAACAGGTCAATCACGTCATTGAGAGACAACAGTATCAAAGCTTAAATCAAATATTTGAAGTCATTATCAACTCATATCAGTTCTGCAAAAAGGTTCTAACTTCAGGATTAAGAATCAGGGTGGCACGATTTCTTTGAGGAGGGACAATCATGATGCATTGAAAGACACTTTCAAAAGTAGCTAATTCACTTGCACACTTCACTGACGAACTGTCACTCTCTTATGGGGCAATCTATTATGGACTTGCTATCAGGCAATCTGTGTTCACATGATCACGTGACTACTTGCCAGTTATTTGTCAATACACCAGTTACAGACTTTAAAGGGTACTGTCTTACAGTAGATCTGTGAGAACTGAAACCATAACAGCTTATAAGCCACACACCCGAAACTGGGAATGAATCAATTAAACATGACAGCAAGTGTGAGAGTTTGTAACGTTATTGCCTACAGGCAGTTCTGCAGACAACAGCTGAGACATCTCAGGGGTTCATGTAGAATCCATCAAGCTGTCGGTTATCACTATTTTATTTTCTTGATTGAAACTTTCCCCTCGCTTCAGGGATCTGCATCATTTCCACAACAATATTTGCTTTTTAATCAGGAAGAAATCAGTTTTAGCTCTAAATTTATTGTGTAAAGTCACTTAAATAATTGTGTGGAAAAAAGATGTGTGATAAAATAAAACATTAGTGGTAACTGAGACTGTCAGTAACTAACATTCTGCCTTACATCTTTTGTAATTCATGAGCGAAAAAAAAGACATTTCTTTTGGGGGTAAATTATCCCTTCATGAAAATGCCAAAACAGGTTAATTAGCATGTCAACATGTTAAGCTAATTCCAAAACACTGTTTTGATTTGACTTTTTACAAATTGTGCATTGTATTTATTTTTTTAATCTCAACCCATTTTTAATCTTCATAATTTATAAGATGTCAAATAAAACACAGTGTTTTGGAATATCACCTGCCACAAAAATTCACATAGGTTTACGCAGAATTTTGTCTGCCAAGCAGCCTCTGACAATAACATTAACCAGCGATTTGGGTGACCGAGAACAGGCCAGGCCTGTGAGTTTGTGTACCTGAGTGAAACTCACAGTTTGAAACTGGTGCAATGCCAGAGAAGGCACTAGTCAGTTTAGTCTGAGCCTTGGGAAAGGGGGCGGGCAAAAAACCTAACAAAGGAGTGAGTAACCGTTCCTCAACCACAAAGTGAGATGAACCCTTCACCATTCATGGGAACCTAAACCTGTCAGGCCTGACCTCTGTTGCTCAACATGTGGAAAGTGGTGTCATGCTAGACTCATAAGCACAAATGCATCCTTAAGGAAATGTGTGTGTGTATGTAAATGGTCGTATTTACAAGTATAGGAGATTAGTTCAATTACTTCCTGTACTGGGCCAGTTACAGTCTTCTAAATCACAAACCTCTGTTTTTTATGATTCAAATGTTAAATACAGTAAGAGGTCTTTCAAAAATCTTGCAGCAGAAAGAAGCTAACTCTTTTGAAGTTCCCATGGACTGGCTTGTCGTTCAGTTTTTTTTCAATGTTGACTTCATGTTGAAACAGGATTTTGGGGTGTGACATATCAAAGGTCTCATCCCTTTATTTTTAATAGCCAATAGCCTTTTGTTTTTGTCACAGACATGAACATGATTTGCTATTTGCTATGGCTAGTCAGTAGTAGTTGAAATTGGGAGGAGGTCATTCTCGTTTTATTGGACAAAATGAGCATTGTAAGGACAGTATGACTCATCGATATTTTGGGTCTATATTCCTGGAAGAGAGAATTTTTTAAATGCATATACCTGGAAAAAGCAATTGTATAAATTTTTATGAGTATAATAGCATATAGACGGCCTCAAAGCTAACACTAATAGACTAAAAGCCACAAAACTCAGTTTAATTTCATGAAGCCTTTAAAGGCCACGGCCACCACCATTGTGTCCTTGAGCAAGACACTTAACTCCAGGTTGCTCCGGGGGAATTGCCCCAGTAATTAGTGCACTGTAATTCGCTTTGGATAAAAGCGTCTGCCAAATGCATAAATGTAAATGTAAAGGGATAGTTCACCCAAAAATGAAAATTCTCTCATTATTTACTCAGAAGACACTTTAGAAGACATTCATTTAACAGCTGGCGTCGTATAGATGATGTTTATGCTGACTGTCTGTTCTTTTTGGAGCTTCAAAAGTTCGATCACCATTCACATGCATTTTAAAGAACGACTGAGCTGAGATATTTTTCTATTTTTCTTCAAATGTGTTCTGGTGAAGGCAGAAAGTCATATAGACCTAGGATATCATGAGTGTGAAAAACTAATGAGAGAATTTTCATGTTTGGATGAACTATCCATTTAAGAATGATTTCCTTTGTTTTCTTGGTATAGTATACTCTTTTAGTAAAGCATACTTAATGCATAACTATTTAATAATTAGTTGATGATAGTTAATTAGTTCATAATTAACTTGAATATATATATATATATATTTTTTTTTTTATTTTCAGATTGAATAGAGAGAAAAGTACTGCATTGTTTGGTTCCATTCTTACTCTGATCAAACAAGCATTAGAACAAATAGTTCACTTGATCTTTCACATTGTTAGAAGCCGTGCCACATGTCATCATAATTCATTTAAACTCACTTCTGTGCAACATAAGAAATTAGTCACAAATTGTGTAACACATTTGGACAGGATAAACTGTGATCTTCATGGAGGATGACCGTAACAGTGAAGGAGGTGATTCATCTTTCTTGGGCAGATCAAAATCCTTGGCTTATATTTGAACAATAGCCTACTGTCATTTGTCCCACTGTCACTGAATTTCATAACACATTTTACACATTGCTGTGTAAAAAAAGTTGTCTTATTAAGAATGGGTTTCTTAACCCACTTCAACATGCTGATGGCATGATGGTTTAGTGTTTCATGATATCTGAGTTTAAAAGTAAGCTCTCTGTCTTCTATTTACACTTTTTAAGTGTAATACAGTATGTTTGTAACGTCATCTCCCAAATTCAAATGTCTTAAAGGGATTTTCACAGCATGAGAGCTCAGAACAGAAAAGTGTTAGTTCACAATGTATTCATATTCCTTTAGTACCTAACACTTCCTTGTGTGTCTCATTTATACCCTCTGAAGATATTTGCAAAGCCGTTTACAAAAAGTACTCATGCTGTTTGAAGAAGCGTATTCAGATCACTAACACGGCTCACTGTGTAAATAATTTCTTGGTATATTCTTGTAAATTATATGATCATATATAAAGGCAAACGTTAGCCTTTATAACAATATTAATGTATGTAGCGTAATATTAAATTGTTGAAAAAAAAATCAAGTAATTAAAAGTTGATATATTTGTCAACATGTTCATTTATTTAATATGTAAAGAGGAACGTTATAAGATAATGTAATAAACAATTTGCACATATAACATTTAAAATAGAGGACAGTTGCATTGTGAAAACACTTACAATAATCTAGTGTTCTGGCATACCCCTGTGGCAAATTTGCCACTCATTTCATGCACTTTGCAGCAAATTGTCCATTGTTGCCAAAGGTTTTCTGCAGGTTCACTATTACCGCCTGTGCAGAAGAGCTGCAAACTTCTGGCAAAAATTTCAACAACGCGCAAGCACATTTGCGTGTGAAAATAACACATTTTGAAAATTTGTGGAAAGTTTGCCAAAACTCTACATTTTTGTCACTGGAAATGTATTTTAAGTATTTTGACATTTGAATTAAATTTTAGATTTTTTTTGGTAATGCAGAGAAACACTGTAGGAGAATCAATTTGATCACTGGAGGCAAAATTAAAATAGTAAAGACAAACAGATAAAATGATTGAGCGATACATCCTTCTTGCCTAAGGCATCAAAACAGAACAGTTAAACCTGTCAAAACAGAACTGTTAAAAATAAACAGCTTTTTTTTTTTTTTTTTTAAGATTCTTCCACAGGAAGCACATTTATAACAAAGACAGCACCATTTACTCTGTGATAAGTGCACACTGTCAGTAATAGATCAATGAATTCTACTAAAGTTAAAAAGGCTCCACAAAATGAGCTGGCTGTCTATAATTTTATCCGTGTATGCCCTCTCACTGCTTTACAAATACATTTAAAGAAGAGAAGACACATAAACCGTCTTTGGAAATCAGGAAAAGACCTACCAAATTTTCCCTTGATGCAGGAAACAATTTTCACCCAAACCTAATATTCTTATCTTACGCCAATTTGGAAGATAAACCCCAAATAAGATTTATCAGATGGACAAGCTGAAACATTGCAAGTGTGATGTTGGATTTATACAGTCGCAAACACCTAATGAGGAGACAACTCACACCAGCTTTTGTGTTGAATGTTGCATATGAAAGAGCCTGTCTGACTAAGTAGCACTCAACACAAAAGAAATAAGACTGATACGCCATCGTGTCCCCACTACCATCAGAGGCATCGCCACATGAGCTCAAAACAGCTTTGAATGGGCAGCTATCCAGTTTATGCAAATTCACATAATTTAAAGATGGTGGGTGCTCTTATTGAACAATCCTTGATTTTAGGAGTAGTTCTCTGGATTAATTCCTCAATTTAGTTCATAATGTGTCTATAAATCTTACAATATGTATTACATATACAGATTGTGTGATAAAAATAATCCTTTAAGGGCTAGTTCACCCCAAAATGAAAATTCACATTTGTGTTGATCCAAACCTACAGTATCTTTCTTTCTTTTATTTGTGGAACACAGGATATGTTCGGTATAATCTTAGCCTCGGTCATTATTCACTTTAGTTCTATGAAAAGAAAATGAGCGAATGGTGATAAAGACTAAACATTTTGTGTTCCACATAAGAAGGAAAGTCATACAGGTTTGTAATGACACAAGAATGTCAGAATTTTCAAATCTGAGTAAACTATTCCTTTAATCCAAAAAGTTTGGAGCAATCCAGCAGCTCTCAAATGACAGTGACTCTGTTCCTGGGAAGTTCACCGCAGATCAAACAACTCCACCCTTAGAAAAAGCTAAACAACCATACAGCTCTGTGGTAAAAGCACTGTCCGAAATAAATTAATCATGTAAACAGTTCACATTTTGACCCACAAGGTCAAATGAAGCAGAAGAACTTCTTCCAGCTACACTTGGAAAAAGCTTTGACCCGTCTGTCGGACAGTCTAATTTTTTTGGCCTTCCTGGCTTTGTGTTTAATAGCTGCAAATATAGCAGCATCGAAGGCCTCCTTTAGGTTTTTCTGGGTCAGGGCCGAGCACTCCACGTACTCGTCAGCCCTGATCTTCTCTGCAAGGCTCCGTGCACTTGGGCTGAACACGGGTTTGACCTTGTACCTGTCCAAGTCTATGAGAACATTAACGTCCAACAGAAGGTCTGATTGCGTTCCAACTAAAATGATGGGGGAGGACGGGTTGCATGCACGAATCTCAGGGATCCACTTCTTGGTTATGTTCTGGAACGATGTGGGATTAACCACACTAAAGCAGAGAAGGAAGACATCCGTGTGTGCGTAAGACAGAGATCTGAATTCATCAAATTCTTCCTGCAATACAGACAAAGACAGAACTTGTAACACTTACGCAGCCAACTTAAGTCAACAACCATTCTCAGTTTGCAGTATGTGATTTGATAAGGGTTCTAGTGTTCTAGTATTCCCCCACACTTAATTCAGATACATTAATTTACAGATTGAACAAAAATAGTTTAGATTAAATCATTACATTACCTGTCCAGCAGTATCCATCAGCTGAATTCGTACAGGGGTCCCATCCACCTGAACTTGCCCTGAAAAAACAGAAGTAATAAAATGTTAATTGTGGATTATCCAATTCATGATCTAATTACTTTTACTTCAACTTAATCATAGAAGGGGTCAAAGAACAGATGCTTACCAGAGAAAACGTCAAAAGCGGTCTGTTTATAATCCGTGGGATATCCATTAGTGGTGTAGCTCACAATCATACTAGTCTTCCCAACGGCTCCATCCCCAACCATCATACAACTAATCGCAGGTTCCAGTGCGTCGTCTTGCTCAAAGCACACAGACGGAACTCTCGATTCTTGGTAAAGGTAATCCATTTGAGGTGGCATTTCCAAACGTTAAATACAGGAAGAAACCTCTTCAGGAAAACTTTTTAAACCCCACAGTATTTGGTCGCGTCTTTAATGAGAGTGATGAGTGACTCATTACTTTCCCAACTCAAAGGCTGAATTGACTATGCTGTGATCTTTGACGGGACCTCTGCCTTTTGAATCAGCTGGCGAAATGGAGAGGCTTGACTTCGCATAGCCACTCCCACCACTTGGGCCTGAATGGAAAGAACACAAATCCATGGTTTTGAACAGAGAGAAGCTGTTTTATGATTAGTTGATTTTTTTTATTCTTTTTGTTTTGGCCTCTGGATAAAAAAAAATAATAAAAAAAAAACACAAAAAAATAGTGAAGATGTAATGACTGATGCTTTTTTAATAAAGCAGAATAAAAACACAAGATGTACCTCCGCGTAGGTTTTATTTTATTTTTAGCACAAGATGCGTTCGGTGTTAAAATCGTTAAAGGGAAAGTTCACCCAAAAATAGACATTCTCTCATGTATGACTCTCGTTCATCTGCTGAACACAAAAGAAGATTATTTCAGCTCTGTAGGTCCATACAATGCAAGTGAGAGGGTAAAAAAATTTGAATCTCCAAAATGCCCATAAAGGATGTGTAAAAGTAATTAAAATTACTTCGTTTGTTAAATCTATATCTTCAGAAGTGATATGATAGCTGTGGGTGTGAAACAGATCACTATTTAAGTCCTTTTTAAAAAAACATTTTTTTTTTTTTTTTACTATAAATCTTCACCTTTGACCAGCCCAGACCAGGTGGCGATGCTAGCAGAATTCGGATCACCAAAACCAAAAGAATAAGAATGTGAAAGTAAATATTGATAGCAAAAAGTAGTTTTTATCTGTTTCTCACCCACACCTATCATATCGCTTCTGAATATATGGATTTAACCACTGGAGTCGTAAGATTACTTTTATTCTGACTTTATGTGGTTTTGGAACGACAAAATATTTGTATTCATTCACTTGCATTATGAGGACTTACAGATCTGAAATTCTTCTTAAAATCTTAATTTGTGTTCAGTAGAAGAAAATCATACACATATGAAACGGTATTAAGATGAGAGAATTTTCATTTTTGGGTGAACTGTCCCTTTAACGCCTTAGGATCACTTCTTGACTAAAGAGCGCCACTTCGTGGATATGACATGGGAACTGAAGTAAACTGTCATGTGATCACATAATATTTATCAGCTGACCAAGATAGCGCTTACTGCACACAACATATCTCTAGCTCTGTCCATTTCCATTCTTTAAATATTATTTGAAGATAAGTTATGCGATTTAATTTTGTTTTATATCTATAGGATTTAGATTATATTGTACTCCGCACACGTTTGGGACTGTGAAATCATTCGAACAGTACAGCTAGTTAGCTTAAATGCTAGCGTGTTATATGTGTGGGGGTAGCTGTTAGAGATCTTTATGTGCAATGCAAACGTAGGTTCAGTATCTGTAAAAAAACGTAATTTTTGTGAATACTCCGCGTGATTAGAACATTTGCAATGGCATCTATTCTTGATCAATATGAAGATTCTCAGAACATCCGTCAACACAGCCGTGTCTCAGCGGCTAACATTGGAATTACTCATTCAGGTAGAGAAAAAGTGCACTACACAAATCATTTAGTATATTTTAAACGTTATTAACAACCTGTCAGGCCCATTTTATTTTAGGTAGTTATGATGTCAGTTGAAATCTGACGTTAGGTTTGTGCATGTTCACAGGGTTTGTGAATGTAAGACTGGAGGAAGAGAAACCCATATTCAACAAGCAACGCATCGATTTCTCCCCTCCCGAAAAAATCAACGACTTCTCAGTGTGCAACAACCAGTTATGCATGAGTCTGGGGAAGGACACCCTACTAAGGTAAAGCTGGCATTTCTCGCCGGAATTAACTATTAAGAAGAATTAATGTAAACTGAGACACTTTTTGCCCACCATTTGAATGAAAAAAACTGGCCCATTTTGCCTTTATTCACCCCATATTTACAGATCAGATTTAAAATTGACAAGTGGCATATTTTGTTATAGAATTGATCTCGGAAAACCTGATCAACCAAATCAGATTGAATTGGGAAGAAAGGATGACAGCAAAGTCCACAAACTTTTCCTGGATCCTACAGGTAATTACTTGTCAAGGTTAATATCTTGTTGCGAGGGGATTTAAATGCCTTTGGGTCCTTTGAGCCTTCAGAAAAAACCCATTAGACACAATCAGTGGTTTGATTTGTTTTCCTGTTAAATTAGTATGACATTAGTAACATCCCAAGGCATTTGACCAAGTGTGAACTGGGCAATGCAACAAGGATAACTAGTATACATATTTTAAATTTCAATAGGAATAATATAGGAATAATTATTTTCACATAGTTATCCATATCAAGATATTTTTTTCCTCTTTAAAAATTGCTTCAGCTTGCTTGTTATTTAATACAGTCTTAAAAACATTTTTATTTTTTTTTTCAATTGTGTTGTAGGGTCACATTTAGTCATCAGCCTATCTACAAATGAATGCGTATACTTGAATAGAAACACTCAGAAGGTTCGAAGTCTATCACGATGGAGAGGTCACCTAATAGAAAGTATTGGTTGGAACAAATTAGTAGGCTCTGAGACCAACACTGGGCCGATACTGGTTGGCACCAGCCAGGGCATTATATTTGAAGCCGAGATATCTGCGTCAGAGGGCAGTCTCTTCAACACCAACCCAGACCAGTACTTCAGACAGGTCCACTCCCTGGAAGAGGATGGTAAGCCAGCACCAGTTTGTTGCCTTGAGGTGGAACGTGGCATGGAATCTAAGTATTTCATAGTTGCCACCACACGGAAACGCCTGTTTCAGTTTGTAGGAAAGTTGACAGAGGGCTCTGAGCAGCAGGGGTTCAGCTCCATCTTTGCCCAGAATCAGGATCTGTTACCCAGCTTCCAGGAGTTTCCTGTCAATATGGGCTACAGTGAGATTACTTTCTACACATCGAAGCTTCGGAGTTGCCCCAAGACCTTTGCCTGGATGATGGGCAATGGGGTTTTGTATGGACAGTTGGACTATGTGCGGCCTGACTCTCTACTTAGTGATGTGCAGGTGTGGGAATACACATCAGATATTGATTTAAACTTTGTCAAGCCCATCTCTATTGTACTTACCCAGTTTCATTTCCTACTTCTGCTCTCTGACCGTGTGAGGGGTATCTGCACTTTGAATGGGCAAGTGGTGCATGAAGACGTGTTTCCAGAAAAATTCGGCCCCCTAAAAAAGATGATCAAAGATCCTATCACTGGGCTTGTGTGGATTTACACTGAAAAAGCTGTCTTTCGCTACCACATTCAGAGAGAAGCAAGGGATGTTTGGCAAATGTACATGAGCATGAACAAGTTTGATCTAGCTAAGGAGTACTGCAAGGATAGGCCAGAATGTTTAGATATGGTACTAGCCAAGGAGGCAGAGCACTGCTTCCAGAACAAACGCTTCCTGGAGAGTGCTAAGTGTTATGCTCTCACTCAGAATTACTTTGAGGAGATTGCATTGAAGTTCATTGAGGCAAAGCAGGAGGAAGCCTTGAAGGAATTTCTGAATAAGAAACTAACTAATCTGAAACCAAGTGAGAAGACTCAGATCACCCTGCTGGTGACCTGGTTGACAGAACTGTATCTGAACCGGCTTGGTCAGCTGGAGGCAGATGACAGCAAACAACACATCTTTCAGGAAACCCGTGAAGAGTTTCGCACCTTTCTGAAAAGCCCCAAACACAAAGATTGCTTCTACAACAATCGCAGTACCATCTATGACCTGCTCGCTAGTCACGGGGACGTGGACAACATGGTCTATTTCTCGGTCATCATGCAGGACTATGAGCGTGTTATATCTCATTACTGCCAGCATGATGACTACAGTGCAGCTTTGGATGTCCTCTCCAAGCACTGTGATGAGAGGCTTTTCTACAAGTTCTCCCCGGTTCTTATGCAGCACATTCCCAAAAAGGTGGTAGATGCTTGGATTCAGATGGGAAACCGGTTGGATCCAAAGAATCTGATCCCAGCATTGGTGAATTACAGCCAGATGGGCAGTATGCAACAAATTAATGAGACTATACGCTACATGGAGTTCTGTGTGTATGAGCTGGATGTCAAAGATGAGGCTATTCACAATTACTTACTCTCACTTTATGCTAAGCACAAGCCAGACGCCCTGTTGTGGTACCTTGAACAAGCAGGAACGCATGCCTCAGACATTCACTACGACTTGAAATATGCCTTGCGACTTTGTGCTGAACATGGGTATCTGCAAGCCTGTGTCTTAGTTTACAAGATTATGGAGCTGTATGAGGAAGCCGTGGATCTAGCACTACAAGTATGTGTGCCTTTAAATAATTTTTATTTCTATTTAAAATCTACACTGCTGTTCAAAAGTTTGGGGTCACTTGACTGAAATGTTTCTCATGATCTTAACCTTTTGAACTGAAGGTGTATGCTTAAATGTTTGAAATTCGTTTTGTAGACAAAAATATAATTGTGCCTACATATTAATTTATTTCATTACAAAACTAAAATTTTATAAAAAAAAATAATATAAAATAAAGTTTTTGAAATGGATGACTTGTAACGAATAATAAAGAAAAGCAGCCAATAATTGCCCAGCATAGATGGGAACAGCCTTCAATACTGTTTAAAAAGCATCCCAGGTTGACACCTCAAGAAGTTGGTTGAGAAAACATTTCTGCAAATTCTAGGCATAGAGTGGCTACTTTGAAGATGATAAAATATAACTGTTTATTTATTTACTCGCAACATAATTTCTGTTATTCCATAGTTTTGATGACTTTACAATTATTCTAAAATGGGGAAAAAAGTGACCCCAAACTTTTGAACGGCAGTGTATATTATGATAATTATGTTGAATTGACAAAGCCAAAGTAATGTTATTCTACAAATTGGTTTTGGGGTTTTCTCAAAATCCCTCAACCGAGACCAACATTTTAAACACCAACTCCTCCTAAAGCTTTCAAGCAGCATCCACCAAACTTGGTGCAGACCTTCAGAATATTCTGGAATAGGGTGCTATGTCTAATCTAACTGATCAGATTTTTGGTTGTTTTCACAGCGGACAATCAAATATCAGAGAAATCCAATAGACAGACTGTTCAGTCAGGCCAATGGAATGACAAAAATTCAAAAGACAACAAACCTACAAAAGACCTTTATCAAACCCTGTTTCTCAATCAGTTCTGTAGCTCCCTATGAACATTAATTCAGGCTCTGGTAAGGGTACTGATCATTGGGACACTTATGATTCGATCACCTGTGACACGATAACGAGCTCGCTTATTAAAGCGCAGATGTTATTAATCAACACAATCGCTGAATAAATGGACACTATCCTTCATATTCGTTGAAGATATTCAAATGTATAGTGTTGTTATAACAGATAAATGGCGTATATAAATAAATATTTTGGAGTGCATTTTAAACCTTTTAACAAATCAAATCTGTAAAAAATATTTTATGAATAATTTCACTTTCATGGTAATTCTGAATTAAAGACATTACAAACAACATCTCTTTTAAAGAGAAAATAAGGCTTGGACTTCATAGTTTTGCTATTGAGCTGGTCTTCTAAGGACTTGGGAGACTTCAGAAGACCTGACGATGTTTCCAGTAAGGGAATATAGTGAGAAACGATGCTCCCTAGTTTTTACAGTGCTTTGTGGGGTTTTTTTTAGGGAGCGAACATTTCAGTGCACTGGAACAATTTTGCAAATGAGAGCCCTAAAAATGGAAGACTTACTGATCAGTGCCCTGACTACTGAACTAGGGAACTAATTGAGATGCACCCAATGTCTTTCTAGCAAGTCAGTCCACTGTAGGCCATCTTGGGAATGCTCTCGGATCTTTTTGAATGGGAAAAGATTGAAATCTCTGTTGGTCAAGATTACGTTCAAAGAACATATTTCAAATAAACAGTGAAATCTGACAACACTGGTATAATAAATTGTGCTTCTTTACCTCTGATTACCCTAAAAAAACGAAATTTTCCCAGCTTGTATAACTAATGCGCATGCACGTTCTCAAGTTGATTGACAGGTGATGTTTGTATCTAAAAGGTGATTGGCTTTTTTACCTGTAAGGCAGGACTTCTTTTCTACATCCATTGACAGTTGGCTGCTGTTGGCGTTCCAATTTCTCCCATTCATTGCAATAAAAGTGGCCGTCTCTGCTAAATAGTCTCTGCCTTTAATCTGCTCTCTCTACTGTGTCTGTCTGACTATCTACCTAGATAGCTGGCGCTTTGTCTTGCTATAATGTCTGTAATGTAACTATTACACTTCACACTTTTAAAACTAGTTTAAACTTTCAGGCAAGGTTTTGTCAAGCCAACAGTTAAGTTGTTTACCTATCTAGTTAAAAGTTGGAAATTTTGTAATAATGCCTGTGTTTACCCATTAGGTGGATGTAGATTTGGCCAAGTCTTGTGCCGACCTTCCTGAGGATGATGAGGAGCTGAGGAAGAAGCTGTGGCTGAAGATTGCTTGTCATGTGGTTCAGGAGGAGAAAGATGTAAAGAAGGCCATGAATTGTCTGTCCAGTTGCAACCTGCTCAAGATTGAGGACATTTTACCTTTCTTTCCAGACTTTGTTACAATAGACCACTTTAAGGAGGCAATTTGCAGCTCCTTGGAGGAGTACAACAAACACATTGAGGAGTTGAAACAAGAAATGGAGGAGGCCACAGAAAGTGCCAAACGTATTCGGGAAGACATCCAAGAGATGAGAAACAAATACGGGGTGGTGGAGTCCCAAGAAAAATGTGCCACTTGTGATTTCCCCTTGCTCAATCGACCTTTCTATCTCTTCTTGTGTGGACACATGTTCCATTATGATTGTCTCTTTCAGGAAGTCATCCCTCACCTCTCTGGCTATAAGCAGAATAAACTGGAGGAGCTTCAGAAGAAGTTGGAAGCAACCACGCAAACCACCAAATCCAGGCACAAGCCTAGAGAGGAGGATACAGTCAGTCTAGGCAAGGGCCAGGGTAGCAGAGAGCAGATCAAGTCAGATATTGATGATATCGTAGCTAGTGAGTGTGTCTACTGCGGTGAGCTGATGATCAAATCTATTGACAAGCCTTTCATAGATCCACAAAAATTTGATGAAGAGATGTCCAGCTGGCTTTAAAAGAAACACTTCTGCATAAAGAATTTGATTTGAGGGCTGCAAATTAAATCTTTCAATATGGTGTATATATGCTGCAAATTTAACCATTTGTGCTTTGTGTATGAATTGTAGTTTTACTTGTGTAATGCTGAATTTGTATTAACAGGATTGTTAACAGTTATTTCAACAAATGTCAGTTTATATATATATATATATGTATATGTGTGTGTTTGCTGCCTCAGACCAAAGGCACTACAAAATTTAAGATGCACTTAATTGCATTTTTGTTGCATTATAATCCATGCCAATAAAATTTTTATTGTATGCAGCAGAATGATAATAAATGATTGCTTCTATTTGACTTGTCAGTGTGTACAATTTGGGATTTCTTCACTGTTGTAAAGCCTTTAATAAATTATTTCCTCCTGTAGAATAAAATGTCCATAGTCTCTGACGAAATTGGTGAGTAATATATTTTACCTGATTTCTGAATCGTATTTTTTATATCAGCCAATTTTAACATTAGCTAACGTGTTATCATTTGTTTATAATCGTAAGTAAATGACTTCTATGTTCAGTAGTGCTATTTAGCCATAACAAGACTGACAAATTAGACTGTTAGTTGTAATCACGCGATATTTTAAAGATAAATTCGGAAAGTATTACTTCATGAGACCTTCGGCAACTTTCGGTTTTGCAAGACTCAATCAGTAGAATTCAGAGAGCCAAGATACCGCTCTCTAATGACCCGTTTTAATTTGTAATGAGTCAAGTTCTCACTATTGGCTTCTGAAAATCAAACTGTTATTTTCTTTTTCTACAAGTAATTTACTGGGATACAGTACCTAAATGCTTATAAGGCTGTCGCCTTCACTCTATAATAGATTCGTATGCCTGTTCACCACTCTGTCCTCGCCATGGCGCCGTGTCCCTGCTCTCTCAGTTACTGAAAGTGGCCGCCTCTCTGCTGCTACCGACTCTATGCTCACGGTCTCTCTCCTCGCTCAGAACCGCCATTTTGGAGACAGAGAGCTGAGAGTCGGCTGCAGCAGAGACAGAGCAAAAACGGCGGACACGGGGGACAAGGTGAGCTGCGTTTATGAGGAACATGGTGGGGGAGCAATGGGGAAGATGGCCGGGAGGGAGAAAGAATAATCTGGGAATCGGAGATCTGGACTAATCGACACCCGCAGTGCATAGTCACGAGCGGAGACATTGGGTGCTTGACCTCACGTGGAACACGGCCACAAAATATCAACATTAATTTCGACAACTATATCTACCTACGTTTCATTTGACAGAGGAGGTGGCCTTAAAGAGACAGAGCCCATTTGAATTACTCAAAATTCTATGTAAACTTGCTTAATGCTAAATGTTTGCTACAAATCACAAATGCAAGGATAGCAGTCCAATAGCAGAGAGTAATACTTCTATTTAAAAAAAATAAAATAAAGAACGTTCAGTCATTGTTTCGGGGTCGTTGCTCAAGTTTCCCGTATTATAATTGTTACCCATGTGTATCAAGGCTGTGTTGCTTACTAGTAACGCTGCATTTAGATTAGCAAACAGCACTGGCTATATACTGACTGAGGCGCTTAGCGTCAGCGGAATTTAGCCAGCTTAGGTTGCTAGCTATCAGCTACAGACAGAAATAAAGCACAAGTCTGTCGCTCATACTGTGTAAACTAACAGCAATGAGGAATGTAATTTTGCCCAAGTCGTGTAGTAAGTCTACTAGGTACCTTTCAACGCTATACAGTACCGCGTTGTATTATAGGATGCGTTGGTATTGAGATATCATCAGTATGCTTTAGGATTTTAAACTGTCGGTTGTCTCAGATGAATGTACAAGCTGCACAGAAACCAAGATTGAAGAGTTATCGTTAAGTTGAACACCTGCGTGTATTGGTGGTGCAGTTGTAGTATTCCTACAATAAAAACCAAATAAATAGCCAAACTATTCAGTTGGGTGTAGTTTCATTAGTGGCAACTCATTACCTTAGAAATAGGCGTTATATTTGAATCAGGAAATCGTTAAATGCAGGTACTACAAAACACGAGTGGTTCAGTGTTTAGGGAATGCAGCAGCTCTATGTAAATACAACTGTATTGGATGAACTACTAGAATGCAATGCATTGCTTAAGAAGTGCGATTAATTTCTCCTTTTTGGTGATTTTTCACTTAGACTAAAAATAAATTGAAGTGTGTAAATCCAGTGGTGCATTTTCCATAATATCATGCATTTATAAGTAAATCATATTTTTGAGAAAAGAGTGCCCCAATTTTTAAAAAGGGCAAATTTTCAGAATGGGCAAATAGTTCAAATTTGTATGCCTTGCAAACATTTTTACTGGCCCTACTACTGATATAATTGAACACATTTCTGAACAACAAAAACATTTTATTTAACATTTTCTTTACGAAAAAGATAAAACAAATAATGCAATAATATCTGGCCCAATAGGGCAAGGCAGGTGACAGTTCCGTCAACTGGCCTAAAACTCTCACACTGGTCCTGGGCCTTTTGCACATCCATATTGATGAGCCCTGTCTAAACACATGCAATGAAAATGAAAAGCACAGAGCAAGCAATGCCACCCACAAGCTTGAAGTAACAGATCTGCTGTATCATATTGATAAGCACTTCTGTTGTCAAAAAGAGGCCATATCCTGTCGTGAAAATGAAATAAATTCGGTATTTTATTCAGAATGCCTATCAACTGTGTACGGCTCAATCCACCTCATTATCTTTCTGTCACTGCCAGTGTCCCATGTGTACATGCACTTTTTGTCATGTTGCAAAATGCACATGTTAAGTCTTTCCATTATCACAAAGTAAACCTTTGGATAATTAAAGTATTAAAAATTACTTTTCTCGTTGTCACTATGGTTAATGGAATATATAGACTCAATCTTTTTAATCATTGTAAGATCTTTTTTTTTTCTGCATTGCGATTTCTTTTTCCTTAGAAGAGCAAATGTGCTACATTAAAACTGAGGATAGCTGGATTGCATCACTGTAAATGTGAAGTCATTATCACATCCCTTTACATTTCAGATTTATCACTTCAAGGACACTGAAAGTTGAAATTGTGAGTTATGAAGTCTCACTCTCCAAAGGTAATGTTGTTTGTTGGTGTTATGTTTTAACCGCAGTACTACAATCATTGGCTTAAAACAACGAATATTTTCAACTTCCTTGGTAGACTTATGCATAGCATTCTGATGATCTTTGTAACCTGACTTTTAGTTAAGTGACTGAAAAACATTTGTATCATCTTTGCAGTGATTGCCCTTTTTGGCTCTGAACCTCTACCTATGGCCTCAGAGCAGGATGGCGTGAGAAACGCCACATGCTCAAAGTTGGCCAAACCACTTCACCTTCAGTACCTTGAGCGATCCCTCCGCCTAGACACCTTTCTAAGGCAGACTGCTGCTATTTTTAACCATAACATTTCCAGGTACACATAAATATATAGGCTTTTGTATACCCTTTGTTATCGGTTCAGGAAAATATACTCCTTAACCCCTTTTTTTTTGTGCTTTTTTTGTCTGCTTTTTAAATGTAAAACATGAAATTATAGTTATATATATATATATATATATATATATATATATATAGTATACAGTATTTTGTGTATATGTCATGTAGTTCTTTAAGATATTCAGGCTTGTACGAAATCCTTAGACAATTAGTCTCAATGTCTCAACCCTTTTTGTGATCTTTGGCTATTTTATTGTTTGTTTTATAATGTTTTTCCCCATTCCCAAAAATTCCCAAAGCATGGTAAATGTTTATTTGGAAATACTGGGTCACAGCAACTTGGGCAAAAGGCCTGTGGCGATTTATTTCAAGTCATGTTTGTGTGTGTGTGCTTGTCTATTTTCAGTGATGACAGTGATGATGGTTTGGATGAGGGGTCTTCTCTGGCCCCTTCTAACCCACTACTGGCAGTGAAAGAAGACCACATCAACCCAGAGGAAGAGACCAAAGATTCCTGCAGAGATGGAGAAATGGAGTGTGGACCTCTCAACGGAGCTCTGCTGCAAGGTGTGCAGTACCCGTTGACCTGTTGACCCCCCCCCCCCAAATTCATGTATACATTTGTTATATATCATGAGAAAGTATTACACCCTCTTAACCACAAATTGTCATCCACAGACCCCAAAGTTGACAAGGCCAGTCTGTATAACTTCTCCAAGCTGAAGAAAAGCAGGAAATGGCTGAAGGTATGTATGAAGTGCTGCATTGATTCTGGGACAAGCCATATCCAAATCCAGTTAATCCTCTAAACTATCAAGCAAAAAAGGAAAAAGAAAACACCTGGCAGTGACATGGATTTCAAATGCTGATTTCAAGGAGAGGGTTTCTGATTTTGTGACTCCATACAATACTCACTACGTCACTTGTTGCTGCATGTTGATAAAGCACAAATAGTAATACAAAAAAATTAAAAGGCACATTGTTTCTCCCAGATATACTTGAATTATTAATCAGAATTATTGTTTAGTTGTATGCACTGTATAGTGATGATGTTTAAAAAAATAATGTCAGGAATAGTTTTTATAAATCAATTATTTCATACAAAGTGCAGTAAACATAAAAAACTAAATCATTATGTGGTATGGTCACCCTTTGCCTTTATATCGGCACCAATTCTCCTACTGTAGATACGAAGGTTGTTCCAAGCATTGTGGAGAGCTTGCCACAGATCTATGTATTTAGGCTGTCTCAACAGTTTTTTTCTCTTCATGTAATCCCAGACGTGATGTTGAGAACTGGACTCTGTGGGGGTCATAACATCTGTTGCTGGTTTTTGGAAAACATTTAATGTGCCTAAGACTTTTGCACAGTACTGTATATGTATGAACTTCTTCCTTTTCTTTTAAAACTGCACATAACCAGCAACGTTTTAAACCTAATTTTTACAATGGTTGATTGACAGGTGACTAGGTAGTTCTTTATTGTTTTCTGGAACACATAAGGAAGCATAGCATTTACGGTAGACTACAAATGTGATGTGGTCAGGTGTGTTTTCGACTTCCTCCGTATATTGTTTGAGTGAACTGATAACAAGATGTTTTGGACCACAATTGCACCTGTAGATAGTGCTGTCCACTTGTGATCTGATCACCTGAGACAGATCTTAATACCAGTACTGTATACAGGATCAAGGGGAAGGATTCATTTTCTCTTTCATACTTAATTCTAAGCAGTCTGATTTTAGGGAGATTGTTTGTAAATTACAGGGCATCTTGCTGAGCGATGATACCACAGATTCAGACACAGACTCGGATGACTCTGGCTTCACACTGACACGGGAAGAGCTGCAGGACATGCTGCGCCTACACAAGTTCACAAAACTCCACCAGAGCAAGTTCCACTCTGACCGAGAGGTAGGACATCCCAGAACTTGGGAAGCACCTTGAATAGATTAATGGAAATGGTTTGTAATATATATATATGTGTGTGTGTGTGTGTGTGTGTTCGCAGCTGCAGCACTATCAACACTACAGCACAGGCCTCCTGTCCACACACGACCCTTTCTACGAACAGCAGCGCCATCTATTGGGCCTCAAGAAAAAGAAAATCAAGGAAGAGAAGAAGTGTAAGGGTAAGCTTACAGGAGACATGAGGATTCTGTTGGCAGTGCTGATAACTGTAAATGTTTTCTGATTATATGAAATCTCCTGTATTTTTCCTCTGCTTTTATAGGCAAGTTAAAAAAGATGAAAAAGAAGAAGAAACGGGGAGAGGAATTCTCCATGGAGGGTCGGCCACATGTCACTAAAATCTTTGCTAAGTTTTCCCATGACGCACCTCTTCCCATGACTAAAAAGAAGCACTTAACCATTGAGCAGCTAAATGCTCGTAGACGAAAAGTCTGGCTCACTATTGCAAAAAAAGAAATCCCAAAGGTATAACCTTTCTTTTTTTTTTTTTTTTTGGTCAACATTTTGCATTTCCTTGACATTTATGGCATAGAGGATAATGATTTCTGCTGTCCCTGCTTCAATCTACATTTTCATTGTATGCTTTCAGGCATTTAAACAGAAAGTGTCAGCAAGGAACTTTGTTTTAACCAATGCGAGGAAGGTAAGAAATGTGCATTTAAATATGTATATTTTATGTTCTGTATACAGTCCAAAAGGCCACTAGTGAAAGTGTTCTATTGTACATTTTTCTAATTGATTAAAAATATTTTAATTACAAAAGATATTATCAGCATAACAATTTGAGTGAAAAGTTTAATGGAAAAGATAACAAATTTTATAAGGATTTAGTGTGCTCTCCTTTTGCTTTAATGACTGTACGAACTCTATGCTGGCATGGACTCCACAAGTTTCAGCAAAACTTGATGTCCCATATTATCCCAGCATGATTTGAATGTTCCAAATAGCAACTTGTGTGCTTCAGTAGAAGCAAATAAATATGACAACAAAAGTTAAACTTTGTTAACTAATGGAATAGTTCACCCAAAAATCTCTCTCTTATTATTTACTCTTAATTTCATCCCATATGTGTATGAGTTTCTCTGCAGAACACAAGCAAATATTTTTAGAAGGATATCTCAGCTCTGTAGGTCCATTCAATCTAAGTGAATAGGGACCATATCTTTAAAGCTCCAAAAAGCACATAAAAGCAGCATAAAAGTAATACATACGACTCCAAATGTTTAATCCATGTCTTCTAATGTGATCTAATCGATTTTGGGCGAGAATAATCCAAAATATAACTAATTTACACTGTATATCTTGCCACTGCAGTCTCTTGGCATGAACATGATGTTAAGCTTGATTACACTTAACTCATGCACAGAGCACTAGATGGCGCCAGTAAGTGTAATCAAGCATGAAATCATGATCGCCAAGCAGACTGCTAATGTTAAGATTTAACCTTTTAAACATCCTGCAATATTTGCCAAAAACGCCTAAAAAAGGCCTACCCAAATTAAAATGCATGCTGTTCTTGAACCCTTTGGAGTATATGCATGCTTTTGGTCTCTTTTGAAAGGGGAGACTTTGAGGTGTGTTCCTAAATGGTCAGAATCACTGTAAGTCTTACTTGTATTGAGTAATTGAACTTTGAACACACTCAAAAAGGGGAAATAAACTCCGCCTACATTTTTTTTTTGTAAAAAGATGCCTGCAGATAACTACAGCTGGGAGGACATAGCTGGAAAACACAATTAGATCATAGCATGAAGCCTTACCAAACCCAATATAAAATTTGATAACAATACATTAGAAAATGAGTGTTTTACACATGTTTATCCAAGTGTATGTATAGGCTTCAAGGATATTGATACCTGGCCACACCTCTAAAATGCACTGACTGGCTAAAATGACCTGTCCATCTAAAGTCCAGGGGTCAGCGGACATTTTGACATAAAAATATCTGTAATGTTTACATGTTCAAGGTAGATTCATCAAAGAATACAAAGTTGTGTCAGCTCTGTCGGTTAGCTCGAAATGCTACGTGGGTGTTTATTGATATATAAATGTGTTATGGACCAAAAACTTTGTTGAATTGGATTGTATGGACCCTTTACAGTGTAACTAAACCATTTTTGATGGAATGAAGTGGATCAGTAGAGTAAGATGAGCATTATAAGTGAGTTTCTACCATTTTGGATTCGTTTATTTTGCTGTAAGTGGTCTGATAAATACACCGATTGTACCCGCTGTGTTAAGTGTATATTAAAATGGTTTACATCGTTCGAATCACAAGAGTCTCAGCTTTCCAACGATGTAAGATATGTGTATCTTTTAATTTTTGAGTTTTTGCATTTCGTGAAGATATTGCGCAATAGTCGGCCGGGCCCGCAGACGACCCGTTGGGATGTTAAAAAGAAATTACATTTAGCTCTGTTCTCACCCAAAACTGAGAGGATCGTTTCAGAAGACATGGATTAAACCACTGGAGTCAAATGGATTACTTATATGCTGCCTTTATGTATTTTTAGGAGCTTCAAAGATTTGGTCACCATTCACTTGCATTTTGTGAACCAGCAGTGCTGAAATATTCTTCTGAAAATCTTAGTTGTACACATATGGGATGGCATGAGGGTAAATGATAAGAGAATTTTAATTTTTGGATGAACTATCCCTTTAACATTTTCACAAATGTCATAATTTGATTAATGACATGGAAATAGTGCAAAATCTTAAGTACTTCTTAATGTTTAAAAACCCTAAAACTGTTTATTTCCAGGTTAATTATGATTTTGAACCCTAGATCCCAGATGTTTGGAGCCCAGTTTAAGTTTTAGTCTTTGTGGAATATGTTGAGGATGTTTGTTGAGTGTTTGCATGTATTCGTAACTAGTTGGCACATCAGTGTATGCGTGAGGTTCGGAGGGCTGCGATCCAGGCACAAAAGAACTGTAAAGAGACATTGCCACGGGCACGCCGCCTCACTAAAGAGATGCTGCTGTACTGGAAGAAATATGAGAAGGTGGAGAAGGAGCATCGTAAGCGCGCTGAGAAAGAGGCTCTCGAGCAACGGAAACTGGACGAGGAGATGCGAGAGGTATCAATGCAAACACTAAACATCAAAACTTACTGATAAGGACTTATTGAAAGATGGTCCTTACCGTTCCTCCTGTGTGTCCCATCAGGCTAAGCGGCAACAGAGAAAGCTGAACTTCCTGATTACCCAAACAGAGCTGTACGCTCACTTCATGGGGGGCAAGCAGAATGCAGCAGGTGGCGACAACACGCAAGATGATATCCTACGCAAGCTTGAAGACAACACCTCCCAGCGACAGATAGATATTGGTGGAGGGGTTGTGGTCAATGTTGGTCAGGAGGACTATGGTAAGCCCTTATCCTCTATCGAATAAATATGTCAGTTTCTTGTGTGTATCTTATGAAAATGCATTTTGCATACATACATGGGCTTTAGAATCATGTGCTTTGGAATTGGTGGTGAACTTCCATGCTTTTCTCTTGCAGATAGTGAATATTATAAGTCTCAGGCCCTAATGAATGCAAAAGAGGCATACCACATCCACCAAGCCAGAGTAAGTGGCAGTCTGAATATCGAAATAATTTACAGCATATGTTTTCTATCCTTTATTACAAGTTCATTTTCAGAATTGTGACCTTAACTGGAAATTAACTATTCGAATGCCTCTCTCTCTGTTCTGTAGACCAGACTGTTTGACGAGGAAGCAAAGGACAGTCGCTGTGCCTCTCTGCATGTAGCTAGCGCGTCTGGCTCAGGCTTTGGTGAAAGCTACAGCTTATCAAACCCATCTATTCAAGCAGGTGAAGACATCCCCCAGCCCACCATGTTTAATGGGAAACTCAAGGGCTACCAGCTCAAAGGCATGAACTGGCTGGCCAATCTGTATGAACAGGTATGTGGTGTTCAACATTATTGTAATCAAATACTGTTGCTGACTCGCATGCATGTATCTACATATATTATATCCCTTTCCTCCATAATGACTGTGATCTTTCACAGTATCAGCATTAGGATAACATAAGTCTCTCTGTCAAATTGTCTCTAACAGGGCATTAATGGCATTCTGGCAGATGAGATGGGACTCGGAAAGACGGTTCAGAGCATTGCTTTGCTGGCTCATCTGGCAGAGGTAAGCAATACAATCAGAACACTTATAAGATTTAGGACTGTGCAATATTTATGATATATTGATGAATTTGCTGCTGATAGCGAACATTGCACTGATGGTAATTCACTTTTTATTTGGCCATAAAATAACCCATGAAATCAAAATAGAAGATTTGTGACTTTTGGTTTATATGTATTAGCTTTGAAAAAATAGACACAAGTGATTGACTCTTGATTTTGCACTCAGGAGTGTATACAAATATTTGTCCACCTTTTTTCTGAATGCGAAAGTGTTTCATGATTCGACTGTTTTCGGTCTCCAGTGTTTTCACTCACATTGGCATATATTCTTAGCAGGTAATGTGATTTTAAAAGTATTACATTTGTAAACATTTTCGTGCCGATACTTCACAGAGTTGAGATGACTGTTTATTTATCAGAATCAGAATGAGCTTTATTGCCTAGTAAAGCATACTAGGAATTTGTCTTGTTGACAGAAGCTTCCAGTGCACAAACAATACAGCAACAAGACATAGATTTTTATTGACAGTGTGTAGATGTCATAAAGTGATGGTCTGAGTTTAGTTCTGTTGATATCTTTAACTACTTTAAGTTGTTATGACAGCAAAACACTGCACAAGTTGAGCATTGAATTAATTTTTATTAAGGGGTTGTTGTTCTCCATCTGGATCACTGATTTCGGTAGTTTTGACATTGTGTTTTAGGTTCAGAAAATTGGCAGTTAGAATAGTGATTGCACCGACCAGTGGTTGCTAAGGAAAACTGTGGATTATGAGGACCCCCCTCTAAATTATAAAGGGGACTTGCCTCTGAGAGCATTAGGAATAGTTCACCCAAAAATTAAAATTCTCTCATGATTTACTCGCCCTCATATCATCCCAAATGTGTATAACTTTCTTTCATCTGCTGAACTCAAGTTAAGATTTTTAGATTATTTCTCTGTTCTTTTGGTCCATACAATATATGTGAATGGGTGCCAAAGCTCCAAAAATTCAGCATAAAAATAATCCATACGACTCCAGTGATTAAATCCATATCTTCAGAAACTATCTGATGGGTGTGGGTGAGAAATAGATCATTTTCATTCCTTTTTTACTAGAAATTCTCCTTCCTGCTTAGTTAATCTCCACTTTAACTTTCCTTTTCACATTCTTCCTCTTATGTTTTTGCTGATTTACATTCTTCATGCATATCACCCCCTACTGGGAAGGGAGAAGAAATTATTATTATTATCATTTTATCTCCTTTTCTCCCCAATTTTGTTATGCCTAATTCCCACTACTTACTAGGTCCTCGTGGTGGCGCAGTTACTCACCTCAATCTGGGTGGCGGAGGACAAGTCTCAATTGACTCCACTTCTTAGACAGTCAATCCGTGCATTTTATCATGTGGCTCACTGTGCGTGAGTCCTCAGAGACTCACAGCATGTGGAGGCTGATCCATGCACATCTTACCACATGTCCCATTGAGAGCGAGAACCACTAATCATGACCATGAGGAGGTTACCCCATGTGACTACCCTCCCTAGAAACTGTGCCAATTTGGTAGCTTCAGAGACCTGGCTGGAGTCATTCTGCACACCCTTGATTCGAACTCACGACTCCAGTGGTGGTAGTCAGCATCAGTACTCGCTGAGCTACACAGGCCCCTAGGGAGAAGAATTTTTAGCAAAAAAAGGACTCAAATATTGATCCGTTTCTCACCAGTACCCATCACATCACTTCTAAAGATATGGATTAAAACACTGGAGTCAAATGGATTACTTTTAAGATGCATTTATGTCATTTTTGAAGCGTAAAAACTTGCATTTTGAGGGCCTACAGAGCTGAAATATTCTTCTAAAAATCCTAGTTTGTGTTCAGCTGAGGAAAGTCATACACATCTGGGATGGAATGAGGGTGTGTTAATGATGAGAGAATTTAAATATTTAGGTGAACTATCCCTTTAAGACAAAAATGTTTTAACAGCATCTCTCATCAACTTCAGTTTGAATCAAAACTCCCTTTGTGGCATTTTATCATGTATTCAAATGTTTTAGTAAAATATATTTAAAACTAACCATTTATATGCACCAATAAACAATTGGATAGTAATAAACGGCAATGTTAGCTAAATATATTTTACTAAAACATTTAATACATGAAAAAATGCCACAAAGGGATCTGTTTTTCATTATGTTGAAAACAGAGTGAAAAGTATGCTTTTTAAAATAAAAAATTAGATTGGTTGAAACTCTGGCCTTCTAATTAAAAAAAAAAATCACCTATTTAAGCAATTTCAGAGCAAATAGATCTTTATCAAGGTATTTTGAATATCATCAAAAGGCTGGAAACATTAAAATATAATTTTAGCTAAATCGATCAGCCCTACCATCAACATAAAATGCCAATGTCATAGGGTTTACAAAACTTGCATTCTTTATCCCTTACGTATCATCTCCCAGTAAACAGGCTGCACTTGAAAAATACTGTATTTTCCAATCACTTTCAGATCCAAAATCTGGAGCAGGTTTATTGTTTTGGGAACATGACACTAGCATTATATAAACAGTTTGCTATTCTATTTTCCTGTGTTGTCTTATTTATTTCTTCAAAACAAGCCCCTGAAAATCTCAAATCAGTTGTTTGGCATCAATATGCTGTCTCCGCTGCCCTCCACAATTTCCAGGGCTCAAAAAAGGAGGAGGATATGGATTTGGGGGAGTTTTGGTATTTTATATGAAAACATAGCACTGTGGGCCCATAGGAAGCCATGTTAGCATGTTAACTCGTTCTTCAGTTGTTTCCTGTTTTGACCCCTTTCTCTGTTTTTTTTCCCTCTCCATCTCTATACCCATCCCTTTCTGCACTGCACATGTGGCTTATTTTGTGTCTGTGTGCTCTGGCGGGTAGAGGGAAAACATCTGGGGGCCGTTCCTGATCATCTCCCCAGCCTCGACACTCAACAACTGGCATCAGGAGTTCTCTCGCTTTGTCCCCAAATTCAAGGTGAGTGTGGCAGCTGTGCAGGGAAACACCTGCAGCCATGGAATCCTTTACATCTCCCTCTCGCTCTCTTTCTGTCTCTCTGTCTCAAAATATTAATAAACCCATTGAACTGGGTCTATTTTCAGAACAATGGAAAATTTGTTTTTTCTTGCCCTTTGCATGTTTTTGCTGTAAGGAAAGGCATGACAGATTGTTGCACTTTTGGTCTGATTTGAGTTATGATGCGTTAATCCTAAGGGGGCAGTGTTGTATCATTTTTAGTGCTCTCCAATAGAATCAGCAGTCTAAATGTACATTTCCTGCCAGCCAGAAGTTGTTCAAATGATCTATAAATCTGAAATCCCAGTCACAATGATAGCATTATAGCAATCAATAATGCTGTGCTGTTTACTATGTGATTATGAGTATGAAATAGAATTTTCCCTATTTGGCTATTTGAAAGATCTTGTATTTAATTTGATCAGGTGAAGAAGAATTTTCATTGTCAGAAATCTACATTTTTTTTAATATGGAACAATATATAGCAGTTTTTTTCAATCACAAAAAAAGAAAACTAGACAAATTAATTGCAGGAATTTGGAAATATTTGCTAAATTTTGTGACTTTTGGTAGCATTTTTCCCTGAGCCATGATTAATTTCATCTATTGTCTCATTCTGTCTCACAGGTGCTACCATACTGGGGAAACCCTCATGATCGTAAAGTTATTAGAAAGTTTTGGAGCCAGGTAAACATGTCACAATCATATTGCTCTAAAATATCAGATTAATTAGATGAAAACTCCTCATTTGAGTCAACCATATTTGATAATTGTTTTGCCCTTGTAGAAAACTCTGTATACCCAGAATGCACCATTTCATGTGGTGATCACGAGTTATCAGCTGGTGGTGCAGGATGTGAAGTATTTCCAGAGGGTGAAATGGCAGTATATGGTTCTGGATGAGGCCCAGGCACTGAAAAGCAGCACCAGGTAATTAGGAATTATTCACTGCTTTAAGTAATGTACAGTATTCCTGTTGTTTCAATAATTTGGTAGAACAGAGGTATATTGAGCTGGCATTTGAAAACATGCTGTCTAGTTTACTACTTTGCCTTTATATGAAATTTTTTTTGACCGATATCAGATTGGCTGTGGAAAATATTGATATCTAGAGAGCAGGTTGGCTAATAATCGATGATATATTGATCTAACACTGATCTGATTTCCTAGAAACAAGAGATCATATTACATATTCCTCAGGAAGTGTCATGCACATACACTTGTTTTGCAGATACCTCTCTGAAAATGAGCTCCGCATTTGTTTACCCTCTATTTTTAACAAGTGAAATAGAGCTTAAAAGCTTTGGCGAATCTGCAATACATCCTCATCTGAGATTTTCCAGGCTTAGTGAGCCCAAAGACAGTACAGTGACTGTGTCTGGGGTGGAACCCATCATTGACTGGCCTCTCGAGCTCTTGAGTGCAAGTTTGTGCCTCTCTGGAGGTGATAGCACATGTGCCAGCAGCTTCTGTTGTTGTGCAACATGATTTATTGCCCAATCACAGTCTCGACTGAACATCAGAGCAGCTTCCACCTGCTTTCAATTCTACATAATCAATAAAAGACTTTACAAAGTCTGAGAAAATGCTCTGAAGAGAATCCCTGTGGGATTATGAGTAGGATGAAGCACGTTGTCATGTGGAGAGTTATATCTTCCATTAAACTCGGCTTGCTTGGGAGGTCTTAGTAACTGTGTCTGGTTCTTCTTGGCAGTGTTCGGTGGAAGATTCTTCTACAGTTCCAGTGCAGAAACCGCCTCTTGCTAACAGGGACACCAATCCAAAACACAATGGCTGAAGTGAGTGTATTTATGTGAGAGATTGTCCGAGAATACGTGTGTGTGTGTGTACATTTGAGTGCTGTTCCACATAAATATCAATGGCAATTTTCCACTGCACGTTACGGTTCGACTCGCCTCAACTCTACTTACTTTACTTTTCTGAGCTAGCATTTCCACTGCAGTTTAGTGCTGCATCAACGTGGGTGGGATTATTGGCTGATCGTCATAGTTGCACCACCTCTACTGCTGTGACATCACCTTGAACACAACACAAACTGAACAAAACAATAACACAACCGCTAGCTGTTAGCTACTAGCTCATTGTGCTGCATAAATTTGTTGCTGCATGGTGATTTTTTTACACAAGTGTAACAGTTAAATTGGCCTGGTTGTTTTAGAAGCAAGCTTTCCAGTAGCTAGTCAACTAAATAAAGTGAAGCTTTCAAGCAGAGTATAGAGTTAACATAACAAAACGTACCATCCTCCATCGTGGCTGCGTCCAGGGTACTCTCCCTCCCAGTGCTCGCCGGTTTAGGTAGTGTCCATTTGGTCGAACCACTTCCACATTTCCTTGATGGTTCTGTTGTCACTTTGAATTTTTTTTAAACTGTTGGTTGGTCCAGTGGTAGCCATGAGACACTTCCTGAAAGACTTTATAATTTCGCTCATCACTAACGTGTGGACATCTGCACCTTGTTTATTGACCACGGCGTGGTTTTGCGCACGGCCATTTCTTTTTTCACAATTTGAAAGGCGTGTTAACAAATGATACTGCTATCGCTGTTGCTAACTTTAAAACTAGCGGGTTGATGTCACATATCGGAAATCCAGTGACGCTGGTAGTGACGATTCTCCCTGACCAATTAGTGATCTGCAGGATTTTGACATCACATTTAGTGTCGGCTCGGCTTGCTTGGAA
Organism: Moxostoma hubbsi; assembly: GCA_032164185.1. Taxonomy (NCBI): domain Eukaryota; kingdom Metazoa; phylum Chordata; class Actinopteri; order Cypriniformes; family Catostomidae; genus Moxostoma; species Moxostoma hubbsi. Next base: position 16,592,322 of record JAVLUX010000022.1, read on the forward strand.
CCTCGACCGAGGTGGTCCTAAAAAAAGTATCAGGTTCCAGGTACTATCCACAGTGGAAAACCCCCCAAAAAGCGAGCTGAGTATAATTGATTTGTACCATGCAGTGGAAAGCCCCTTAACACCACTGTTCTTCCTCTCAGTTGTGGGCCCTGCTTCACTTCATCATGCCGACTCTTTTTGACTCTCATGAGGAGTTTAACGAGTGGTTCTCCAAGGATATCGAGAGCCATGCTGAGAACAAATCTGCTATTGATGAAAGTCAGTCTTCTCTTTCATTTACCTCTTATTTAAAGGGATAGTTCACAAAAAAATATTTAAATTCTCTCATTATTGCTCACCCTCATGCCATCCCAGGTGTGTAAGAATTTCTTTCTTCAGCAGAACACAAATAAAGATTTTTTGACTACTATCTCATCTCTATAGGTCCATACAATGCAAGTAAATGGTGATCAGACCTTTGTAGCTCCAAAGATCACATGAAGAAAAGATACAGTAGAAGTAATCCATAAGAATCCAGTGGTTAAATCCAAATTTTATGAAGCAATATAATAGGTGTGGGTGATCAAAATTTAAGTCTTTTTTTTTTTACTCAAAGCTCTGATCATCATTCACTTGCATTGTACTGACCTACAGAAATTTAATTAAAAACCTTTGTTTGTGTTCTGCTGAAGGAAAAAAGCCATACACATCTGGGATGGACTCAGTGTGCGTGAATGAAAAGAGAATTTTCATTTTTGGGTGAACTATGACTTTAAGTCATCCTTCAATGTCCATATATATTTCCTTTACTTTGGGAGGTTACAAGATGTATTTCTACCATTTTAATTAACACTAAAGTGTTCAATAAAATGGCAATAGCTCACAGATTTTACTTTGGTTTGTTCTTTCAGACCAGCTTTCCAGATTGCACATGATCTTGAAACCTTTTATGCTGCGCAGGATAAAGAAGGACGTAGAGAACGAGCTCTCTGACAAGGTACTGACCTACAACCTCTCAAACAGAATTGTACATTTAATTTGTACCATTTTCATGAAAAACCTGGAAATATCAAATCATTATATAAAGTTTGGAATTCCATGTCTGGAAAATTCATGGAAATGAATAAAACCTTAAAAAATAATGGAAAATAAATGAAATTTTCTGTTGTTCATTTTAATTTTCTTAGCTAAAATATTTTTATTAGCTAAAATTGCTCTTTGTGAGTGCAGTCTCTATAAAATGACTAAAAATCCTTATCTAATAATTACAACAACTGGAAAAGTTATGGAAATTCTTTGGTCAAATGGAGGTGGAACACTGTACACCTAAAAAAGTATTTTAGTGTGCATTTGTATGATATTGTTGTTTATTTTTCAAACCGTCAACCTAGATTGAAATCCTGACATACTGCCAGCTGACCAGCAGGCAAAGGCTGCTGTACCAGGCTCTGAAGAACAAGATTTCCATTGAGGACCTGCTGCAATCGTCAATGGGTACGACTCAGCAGGCCCACAGCACCACCAGCAGCCTCATGAACCTCGTCATGCAGTTCAGGAAGGTCGGTGGATGCACTAAAAGCAATTTTAGTAGCATCATAGGTTGTCCGTTCTTTCATACTCTGGAGAGGTCTTGTGGTAAAGCACTGTGTGTGTTGCTCTCATTTTATTCTTGAAGGTTTGTAACCATCCAGACCTGTTTGAGCGTCAGGAGATACGCTCGCCTTTCCACATGTCCCTGAAGCCCTTCATCATGTCCAAGTTTCTGTTTCGACATGGCCTTCTCTACTCTTCAGACGAAATGACCAAGTGAGTTGATCTCCATGTTGCTCCAATGAACTTCCAGTTTTACCTCCCTTAGGATGGTTCCTTTCCATTTGGGAAGAGTTATTTCTTCTCCATTCACAATTGTTTTAATGCATCACATTTAATAGTTTTGACTGTCTTTGTTATAAAAACAATACTTGTATATGGTTTATTCATGTTCTCTCTTTCCTCCTCAGATTGAAGCAGACTCTGCTAACTCCTTTCTCTGCACACCACATTCAACAATCCTTGTTTCACAGAAAAGGTATGTGTCTGTCTGTTATTATTTTTCAACTCTCATTTTGTTATTACAAAGATTCACTTCGTCATCTCTGATGTTCACCTGTTTGATCTGTGACGATTCAGCTGACGATGAAAGCAGTAGCTTTTCTTTCTTGCGGTTCATCGATGTGTCTCCTGCTGAGATGTCCAACATCATGCTTCAAGGGACTCTTGTGAGGTCAGTTACATTAGGCTCACACCAAGAATTTATTTAATTGTATCATACTAAATAACTTATAATTTATTATGTCTACAACTTATTGTTACACTACCAGTCAAAATTTGAATACCTTCTTTAATATAGTCATAGTCATCAAAACTATGAAATGACAAATGGAACTATGGAAAATATAAAGTGACCAAAAATGTTTAACAAATCAAAACATAAAAATATTTTAGCTTCCTCAAAAGAGTCACCCTTCGCCTAGAGCTCTGCACACTGCACTTCCACATTCGGCCTTTGAAACATATTTTTGTGGCCCGTGGAGTGTTTTCATCGTATAAAATTATTAAATGTTTGTGAAATTTGAGGGGTCAATTTACTCTGGCATTTATGGCAATTCTCAGTGTTGATTCACTGAAATGGGAAACAGAAGTAAAGTATGAGTGGAATAACAAAGGCGTATATGTGTGTGTGTGTGTGTGTGTGTGTGTGTGTGTCTATATATATATATATATATATATATATATATAAAAAATCTGAATATAGGCTACTTTATATAACATGAGTGCTGCGTCGGGCTGCTCGAGTTTCTCTTTCTCACTCGTCACTCAAATCCACAGCACAAATCCTTGTTTTGCTTGTTGCAAACAGTAATAACAGGGAAAATTTTACACTGGTACACAGTGCTTACAGCTGTACATTGCTGAACATTTTAGTCAGAGGCGCAGCTGTGTAGTTTAAGGAAGCTATGAGACGCAAACGAGGGAAGTGAGCCGGCACACTGGTCAAGCTCCGACAGCGTGGCTTTCAAACAGCACTACAGAGCATTCATCTAGCGAATCTCCACTCTCTTCCTAACAAAATGGAAAAACTACATCTCCTCTCCTGTAAAAACAAGAACTTTTCAAACTCTGCTGCCTTGTGCTTCACAGAAACCTGGCTGAATGAAGCCATTCTGGACAGTGCTTTACATCTGCTGGGCTTCCAGCTGTTCAGAGCAGATCACATTGCAGAGTTACCTGGGAAAACGAGAGGCGGTGGAACATACTGTTATATCAAAGAAAATTTTTAAGAAGATGTGCTGTCCTAATTTGGAAGCACTCTTTATCAACTGTAAGCCTTTCTTCTCACCACGGGAGTTTTCCTAGTTTATTCTAGTGAGTGTTTACATTCCTCAACAAGCATGTGTGAACACAGAGCTGCAACAGCTGGCTGATCAGATCACAGACACGGAAAAGCAATACCCGGTCTCACTTATTATTATTCTCAGTGATTTTAACAGAGCCAACCACACCCGTGAACTGCCAAAATACAGACAGCACATTACATGCCCCGCCAGAGACAGAAATATACTGGATCTCTGCTACACAACATTAAATGATGCATATCGCTCTGTCCCTAGAGCAGCTTTGGGACTCTCTGATCAATGTGTGGTTCATCTTTGTAGAACAGTTCATGCTCACGGGCAAGGAAGATGCGAGAAACCGGCTTAACATATAAATGATAGGTTTAATGTAAAACTCAAATACAAACATACGCCTAATACGGGACCGGGCATGTTGAGTCACGAACCGGCCCCGCCATCCACCGTGCCACATTCCTCCCTCGTTCTTTCAGGCTGGGGACCCCCGGCCTGACGTACATCCTCTGGGGTACATCCCCTCCCGCGCGGTCTGCCAGCGGGTCATCCCCATCAACCTGGATGAGGGAGGGGGCAAGGGGAGGGAAACAACAATAATTAAAAATGTGGAGGGGGGTCCTTCCTGCACTGAGCAGTACCTCCCCGCCCACAAACACCATAATTTAAAAAAAGAGGGAAAAGGCCAACGCAGAGCGGCAGTGAGAGATACGCCGTAGCTTGTTCCTCAGCCACTCCTCCACCCTCTACCGAACGGCAGCCGCGCCTCTCCAGGCAGATCCGAGGCAGTCCTCCAGCCCCTGGCAGACAGAACGCCCCGCTGCGTTCTCGGGGAGCCGAAGGGGACTCCTCCGCCCCTGATCGCTCCAGGCGGTCGGCTATAGGAGCCCCTTCTCCCCTCGCGGTCGGCGGCCATTCCACCGCGTCCAGGCGGCTGGGCTCCTCGTCCCCCGGCAGATGGCCGTGGCTGCTTCGTATCCCTCTTCCTTCCCGGGCTTTCGGCACCAGTCTAGAACAGTTCATGCTCACGGGCAAGGAAGAGGCGAGAAACCGGCTTAACATATAAATGATAGGTTTAATGTAAAACTCAAAATACAAACACATAAGACAACGGACATGTCCGTGACATGTCTCTCTCACGTACGTCCTCCGCAGTTGGCCTTTAACCCTCTCGGTGGCTTGATTAGCCTAATACGGGACCGGGCGTGTTGAGTCACGAACCGGCCCCGCCCTCCACCGTGCCACAATCTTCCAAACTACAGGCAGAAACTTAAATCAGCTAAACCTGTTGTGAAGACTGTAAAAAATGACTAATGAAGCATAGCAGGAACTACAAGCCTGCATTGACTACACTGATTTGAGTGTTTTTGAAGCTGCAGACAGCAATCTGGATGAGCTCACAGACACTGTAACATCATATATCAGTTTCTGTGAGGAAATGTGCATTCTTATGACAAACCATGGTTTACAGCAAAACCCGGGCAGCTTCGTCAGGCCAAAGAGGATACTTACAGAAGTGGGGATAAAATCTTGTATAATCAAGACAAAAACACACTGACAAAGGAGATTAGAATGGCTAAAAGTAACTACTCTGAGAAGCTGAAAAACAAGTTTTCAGCTAACGACCCTGCATCATTATGGAGAGGCCTGAAAGACATTAATAACTACAAGACACCATTCCCAACACTGTAGGCTGTGAAGTTTACAGCTGTTTCAAATGCTCCACCATCGTTCCTGTCCCAAAGAAACCCAAGATCCTAGGACTTAATGACTACAGAACCCTCGCTCTGACATCTGTGGTCATGAAGTTATTTGAGAGAATGGTGTTTGACCACCTGAAGGACATAACTGGACCCTTTCTTGATCCCCTTCAATTTATTTATCGAGCACACAGATCTGTGAATGATGCAGTCAACATGGGACTGTATCATATCCTGCAACATCTGGACAGACCAGGGACATATGCAAGGATCCTTTTTGTAGACTTCAGTTCAGCTTTCAACACAATCATCCCAGCTATTCTCCAGACTAAATTAACCCAACTCTCTGTTCCCACCTCTATCTATCAGTGGATCACCAGTTTTCTGACAGACAGGCAGCAGCTAATGAGACTGGGGAAATTCACTTCCAGCACCTGCACGATCAGCACTCACACCCCCAAGGGATGTGTGCTTCCCCTCTACTCTTCTCTCTGTACACAAATGACTGTACTGTCAAGGACCCCTCTGTCAAGCTCCTGAAGTTTACAGATGACACCACCATCATCAGCCTCATCCAAGATGACGACAAGTCTGTATACAGAAGAGAGGTTGAACAGTTGGCTGTCTGGTACAGTCAAAACAACCTGGAGCTGAACACGCTCTAAACAGTGGAGGTGATTGTGGACTTCAGGTGGAACACCCCAACATTGACCCCGCTCACCATTTTGAACAGCACTGTGGCAGCAGTGGAGTCATTCAGGATCCTGGGCTCTACCATCTCACAGGAACTGAAGTGGGAGACCCACATTGACCCAGCAGAGGTTGTACTTCCTTTGCCAGTTGAGGAAGTTCAACCTGCCACAGGCGCTGCTAATCCAGTTCTACTCAGCAGTCATTTAGTCATTTAGTTTAGTCACCTGTCTGGTTTGGTTCTGCTACGAAATCGTACATCAGAAGAAGACTACAGAAGACAGTTTGGACTGCTGAGCAGATTATTGGTTGCCCCCTCCCATCTCTTCAAGAAATATACACTTCCAGATTGAGAAAAAGTGCTGGAAAAAACACTCTGGACCCCACTCACCCAACCCACTACCTTTTTGAAATGTTGCCTTATGGCTAACGCTACAGAGCTATGAGCACCAGAACCGTCAGGCACAGGAACAGCTTTTCTCCACAGGCTATCCATATCACGAACAGTTAAAACTGCTACATGTATGTGTGTGTGTGTGTGTGTGTATATATACTTTTATATACACATTTTTAACGATCCCTGTAGATACTGATACTGTAGATGTACAATTTATTTGAGATTTTAAGATCATGAGAAACATTTCAGTCAAGTGTGTACAAACTTTTGACTTGTAGTGTACATCTGTTTGCATCTGATGTTGACATTTCTAAACTGAAAATTGTGTAATAAAGAGTCTTGCTGGCATGTTTTGACTGATCGTTAGCGTTTGATCATAAGTGTTGTCAGATGAGTTAGAATACAGACAGAGTAGCAAGTCAGACTAGTTTTATAGCTATGTTTCAAAGGTAAAATGGCCTCTTTTCCTCTCTGCTCAGGTGGTTAGCTCTTTATCTGTCCTTCAAGTCAGCCTACCGGCTCCACCACCAGCGCCTGTGGGATGAGGTGGAGCAGGAGAACCAGGCTGAAGGGAGAGCCCGGTTAGACAAGCTGTGTCTTTCACACAGAGATCTCATCTTGTGGCTCAATCGACCAACATCTTTCCCAAATGTCCACAACAGTGGTGTCCTTCAGGTGAGTTCTTCCTCTGTTCTTTTTCACAGTCACTTTGTCCTGCCTTATTAGACTGTCATGATACTGACTTTTTGGATTATTACAGAGTCCTTCCATATACTGTAATTTGTAAACCTCCTTGTGTCAGAACCATGTCATATTACAAAAGGTATATTGTCTTAAATTATATCAGAAATCATGACACAAGATACAGCAGCTGTTCAGCCCTGATTCACAGTGTTTATAGTCTCACAGAGCCAGACTTATGACTATCAACATAAAGCCTGGTCCACTTTGCCTGGTCCAGTTTTGTTGGTAACACTTTACAATAAGAAGGGTTTACCCTAGGTCAAAAATGGTCTTCGGTGGTGGCCGATGTACACCTTCATCACAATGCATTTTACATATTTGAAATTTATATTTAAGAAAAGTTGTATTTCATGTTTGTAATGAATATTATTTATAACTCAGCAGATTTTTTTTGCACTTCTAGGGACTGTGGAAAATCAAACTTAACTCCTTATTTCTATAGGGCTAGTTTTAATGTTCATGAGTAATTCAGTAAGGCTGATTTGTGAATGTGCTTCTATAGTAAATATGTTTCCAACTTCATAACAGATATTGTTTTAATATATTTGTTTTTATATCAGACTCTTAATAATTTAGGAATCTAAACCAGGCCAGTTTGTTTCCTAATATCAAACATCATTAGAACATGAATTATATTACAATATTACACATGACATTCGACATAATTTATATTCTATATTGTAGCCTACTTGCCCCTGTATTTACCATAGGTAAGACCATGGATTGCTCCTCCCTGGTTAGTTAAGTCGACTTTCTTAAAAAAATAAATTCATTTGTAAGTTCATTTGTTATTAAAAATAATAACCTAAACACATTTAAAAACTTAACTTTAATATAACTACCACAGTTGTAATGATTTTTAATTTTTTTTATTAAAGTTTACTGTGATAAGTGTTGGTAAGGGTGTTGATGTGTAGTCTTGTAATTTATGCTGTTGCAGGTGTTTTATCTTTTCCTCATCAGTGCTGTTCATGGCTTCTGTGTCCATGTTAACACGCATGTGGCATTTTTGGCTGCATTCCAAATGGGATAAATTAGCCTCCGAAGGGTGGGAGAACAATAATAACAGATAGCATCAAACTAAATCAAAAAGCTCTCCACTTCTGTCACTGTGGATGGTAAAGGCTTTGAAGGGAATAGATACAGTCAGCAACACGCCATACCTGGGGGTGTGGTTTAGCATGGGGAAAAGTGAAGCCTTGTTACCATAGTTACTCATACATTCTTATGAGGTGAGAAATGTCAGACAAATTTGGCTATTTTAACAAAGAAAAATAAGATGTAAAGCTGTTTAGTAATTTTTTTACACTTCAAACAATGGCAAAAAACTAAAAACTGATTTTTTTATTGCCCGCCAACTGACAGAAATAGAAGCCTAAACAAGACCACTGTGGCTGTAGTCGACCATATTATGATGGATACATGCTTTAGTATATTTGGAAAACATCCAAGCAGATTCAAGACTACATTGATTATCATATCATCACAACAGTGGATCCAGCAGAGTCATAATGACAAGTTAACACCAGAAAACAAGACAAAATACATGAGAAATCTTGACATGATCGGAGTAGAGGACTGCTTATTGTTTTTCATGTTTTAATCAATCAGACATTTCTAAGGGGATGTATTTCTGTAAGTTTGGTATGGCAAAGTGTTTAATAAATGGGGTTTCTGGAGGAACATGGATGCCATGCGAGGTTCGGACATGTGAACAGTGTGCCAGGGAGCCGATTTGGTCGGGAAGTGCGGGAAATTTGGCGAGAAATGTTAAATATGTCGGCAATGCTGACGAAGTTTGACTTGGAGGATCTTACTGTAATGTGTCGATTGATCACTGCCATGGAGGCGAAATTCACTGAGACGGTTACAAGAGTGGGGGATGTCGAGAAACGGATCGATTATTGGGAGTCATCAAAGAGGGAATTATCTGCTAGCAACTAAGGTGGATTTGGAGTGTGTCTGGGAGAAGTTGGAAGACTTGGAGAAATTCCTGGATGGGCTCTTTCCGAGTCTGCTCGACATAACAGGCCATAAGCTGGAAATCGAGCGAGCTAACAGGGTTACGGCCCCGATCAATCCTTTCCAAATTTCTGAGATCATCCGATAAAGATCTTGTGTTACGTGAGGCGAGGTGTAAAATAAGGCTTTCTTGGAAGAACCACAGCATTGTGTTGTTCCAAAGCTTTGCAAATTCGACAAGAGAGAAACGTGATAGATTCAAGGAATGCTTACATCAACGGAAGGTCGCTTTTGCACTGATGTTCATGGCCAGATTGAGAATAGATGCGAAGGATGGCCGTAACATTTTCACATGTCCTCAGCAAGCAATGTCCTTCTTAAAGTCAATGGTGTAAGTTATTTTGTGGTATTCACGTTGCAGCCGAGTGGACCGACACACTGAAAATTCACTTGACTGTCCGAGGAAACTGAGCACCTTTTTCATTTCTTTTTGTGCTGGTTCCACCTAGCGGTTGGAGTTTGTTTTGTGGAGTAACACTCCTTCAGGACAGTTGGGTGGATGAATCTGCACGTTCTTTGTGCTTTTGCCTCCTATTTGCTGGAGTTTGTTTTATAGTTTATCTTTTGTTGTGTAATTCTGTATAAGCTTTTGCTTTATGCAGATTATATTTTATTATTTGTCTGTTTAGTTCATCTCTTTCTGTCCTTGTTAGAGCTGTTGTCCTTTGTCTTTGAAGACTGTAGTGTACACCTTTGTATGAAATCTTCAGTTTATTGGCAATTTCAAGCATTGTTTAGCCTTCATTCCTCAAAACAATGATTGACTGATGAGTTTCTAGAGAAAGATGTTTCTTTTTTTTTTTTGTTGCCATTTTTGACCTAATATTGACATTAAGACATGCCAGTCTATTACATACTGTGGCAACTCAAAAACAAACACAAAGACAATGTTAAGCTTTGTTTAACAAACCAAATAGCTTTCAACTGTGTTTGATATAATGGCAAGTGTTTTTAAGAAATCCTCATTTTGAAAGTTTTTCACAAGTGCCTATAAATTTTTGCACAGTACTGTACATTATAAACATTGAACACACAAGTTCAATTTTCTCTGTAAACCAACTATAAAACAGTATGTATTATTAAAAGCACTAGCTGTACAAATACAGTTAATTGATACTGAATTAATTTCAACGCTGTTTTCCAAATCACCTTTTCCCCTTATGGGAAGACAACCACTCTCTGAAAAGACACTGAAATGAAAGTGAATTGCAGGCAGGAAAAATGTAGTATAGAGGAAAAAAAATAATACAATTCATTTCAAACGTAATAAAACATCTCACTACTGTACCTGTCTCATCTAATAATTATGGTCTTCCACTGTAGAATGTATCCATGTAGCATCACAGCATAAGCAGTGAGTTACGTCACAATGCACCTCAGAATGTCAGTGCTGTAGCTGTTGAATTGGTTGAATTGCTCCATAGTGCTTTAAAATAGAAAATTCTCATGTAGAATTCAAATGGGTCGCATGAGGTTTGTTATGCCTTATGATATCAACAGAACCCCAGTTTAATCACGCAGGTGATCCGAGAGCAGAGGTGGGAGACTCGAGTTACATGGCTTGCCTCGAGTCTGACTCGAATCGCAAATTTAAGGCCTTGTGACTTGCTTGCCAAAATGACTTGACTTTGACTTGAGAACCAGTGACTCGAGATTTGAATTGACTTGAGCTGCATGACTCGACAATGACTTGAATGTTTTTTATTATTATTATTTTCAATAGCTTATTATAACGAGTAATGAAATGTGTTTAAAAAATATTGCGATATAAATTAATTCATATGCAAAAATGTAAGCCCGCCAGCACCACTGATTTGCATCTGCACAGTTAACGATGCACTCACAATGTGCCAAAATGACAGATGATTGTCGAGTTCCCAAAATAATCTCCTTTGGATATAAAGATTTTGAGTTGGACCACGTGAATATAAAAAAATATGAAAATATGCAATGCAAAAAATATCCAATACAACCACCACAACCTCGAATTTCATCAGACATTTCAAAAACCACAAGAAAAGGTAAGTAAATAATTTCATTATCATTTAATTATACAGAAAGATTACTATGTAAAATTACTGTTCAAATGTTTGAGGGTTGTCATTAAATTAAAATGATTCACAATTAATCTCATGTTTTGTAGAGTGACAAGTTTGAAATTACCCGACATTGCCACTAAATGTGTGTGTGCACAGTCAACAATATATCACAACCATTTGTTGGCAATATAAAAACTAGGGCTATTTTTAATCAAATTAATTACAAGGTGTCCCGATTCATAATTAATCGTATTTAATCACATATACAAATATTTGCAGAGAAAGCCCCTCATATAACAATAATTCAATATATAATGATGAAATAATTATGCATAGTTATCTTTAAATATTTAAAAATTATATATATATATATATATATATATATATATATATAAAATAGAAAATGTTCAGATAATTAAAATGCATTACATTCTTGTAGCAGAAGAGTTAATCATTGATAAGACAATACAAAAAGTGGCTTTAGAATACAGTGTATTGTTTACTACCATATTATTGAACATAAGTCAATCATTGGCATCCAGTTTACAGCAATACATTTCACAATTTCAGAGATTTATTATGAGGGCTTGTTTAAGGACCCGTCAATTTACACCTGCATCAGATATGCTTATGTAGTGTCTCGTGTGCATTGCGTCATAAACATAAAATGTTTAGTTCACTGTGTTAAGTTAAATATAGTTTAATACTCAATCTTTAAACACATCTTGAGATCCCTTAGTTCACATTTGCGCTCCTTCAAGTGTTTTGAATGCAAGAACGTGACGCATGTTTGTGCTGTTCGGCCTACTGAAGTGTTTTCTTCACTGTATAAACTGCGCGTTGCTCATACAGCTTAAATTTCACTTACTGCCCTCTGGAGTAAACAGGTGGTACTACAAGCTTGCTTTTCTCAGGAATCTTCCTTATTGCGGTCCGGGGGCATTGCGATTAATTGTGTTAAATTATTTTTTTAATGCGTTATTTTTTGTAAAATTAATCGCACTGAATTAACGTGTTAAATGGAGTGATGGTGGCGTAGTGGGCTTAAGCACATAACTGTTAATCATAAGGTCGCTGGTTCGATCCCCACAGCCACCACCATTGTGCCCTTGAGCAAGGCACTTAACTCCAGGTTGCTCTGAGGGGATTGTCCCTGTAATAAATGCACTGTAAGTCGCTTTGGATAAAAGCATCTGCCAAATGCATAAATGCAATAAATTTATGACTATTTTATATAAATATATTTCTGAAGGGAACTGTCTTCAGAAAAGTTTTAATTTTAAAAATAGCTTTTTCAATGCAGAAAAAATCCTGAATAAGCTCCATTACTTAAGATAAACTAGCAATAAACAATACTTTTACAGCATTTTTTTTAAATCTTGGTTAATGTTAATTTCATCATATACTCATTTTTAAAATCAAAAGTTGTATGTGTTAGCATTAGTTAATGCACTTTGAACTAATATGAATGAACAATTAACAATTATATTTTTATTAACTCACATGAACAAAAATTAAATGCTTTAAAAAATCAAGGCACTCAAACGGTTCCTTATATGACATGCTGATGGGAATATCAAAGGTCCAAACTGATAATTGAGGTGAGGAAAAAGGATAGAGGAAGTGGTGCTGGATGTCCCAGTCAGCTTCAGAAGCCCCAGAGTATTTAGTCTTTCTATAGGACACAAGGCCGATTAGCGGCAGGGGTTAACCTGCTGTAAAACACATTGGTGCCCTGGCATGCGACAGCTACTCTCAAGGGAATTTGTTTTTCAAAGGTGCTGACTGAGGTGTAATATTATCCACTTCCCACTCTGAGTCTTATTCCACACAGCGTCTCCTAGCTCCACTGGGGCATAGAATGGGAACTCGACAACACAACAAACCGCTCCCCCTTCTGGAAATGTGGACTGGCCAGTATCAAGCACTCAGAGGCCCACATTCTCATCATGCTAAGACCCCAAAGAACCTTTACCCATAGTTGCTGGATGTGTTCCTGGCAAAAGCACCCGCTTCTTTCTTAGATTTCGAAATCTTCCCCAGACTCCCTCATGTGTTCCTATTAAGAGCAGTTCAGTTTTCTCAAAATAATAAGAATATGCAATGTGCCGTTATTTTTCAACAGCATATTGTCCCATGCTGATAGAAGACTGAGCGGCGGGCTCAGATGGACTGGATTGTTCGAGGTTTTAAGATTTCATGTTGTAAACCAAGCTTTTATGTTTGCGTTGGGAAGGTTATTGCTTAGAAGGGGATTCTCAGCACAACTCGATCTCAGTCTCCAAATGTATACTTGTGTTTTTTGAAAAGTGTTTTTTGGATGTATTTCTTGAGGCCAAAGCTGAATCTGAACCAAAGCATTCTCATCAAAGAGGTGCTCTGTGCCAATTAAGATTGCCTGTGTATTGTTTTATGGAAATGAGCATTTCATTAATTTTGTATCAATCAATTTATGGCCTCAGACTTCCAAAGCTATGAGAATTTGAACGGTCCAGATGCTTATGTCATGTTGGTGCCTAAATTTTGTTTGCATGGTCACTGTCATTGATATCTTGGCGAGAGTTTTCAGCCGTGTCGCCAGCAGCCTATGGTTTCTAAAACGACTGGGAGTGCAACTGAGACTGAGACTCTCCAGACATGAACACCCCTGCTGAGTCTGCCCCACAGCTACACTTCTTCTTTTTCTGTCTTTCTTTCTTGCTTTCTTTTGCTCTTTTTTTTTTTCTTTCCCTTTTGATCTTTCTATATTTTTTTCTTTCTTTCTATCGTTCCTTCATTCTTTCTTTCCTTCTTTCTTTCCTTCTCTTTCTTCTTTATTTTGTTGTTTTTTACTTTTTTCTTTCTTTCTTCCTTGCTTTATTTGTTGCTTTTTCTTCTCTCGGTCTTGCTTTTACTTTTGAATTCATTATTCCATTCTTTCATTTTATATTACTTTATTTCTTGTTTTCTTGCATTCTTTCTCTTGCTATTTTTATTTTCTTTTTCTTTTGTTTCATTCTCTTTCTGTCTTTTTTCTTTCACTCTTTCTGGGTCTCCTTTTGTTCTTTCTCTCACTTTCTTTTGCTATTTCTTTTTCTTGCTTTCCTCATTCTTTTCTTTTATTCCTTCTTGTTCTTTGACTCTTTTTTCTATTTCTATTTAGTTGCTTTCATTCTTTCTTGCTTGTTCCCTTTTATTTGTATTGTTCTTTCACTTATTCTTTCTTTTTGTTCTTTCATTCATTAATTTTTTATTTCTTGTATTTTTTATTTTCTGTTCAATCACTCTTTCTTGCTTTTCCTTTTTTTCTTTTGCTCTTTCTTGCTTCTCTCTCTCTCTCTCTCTCTCTCTCTCTCTCTCTCTCTCTCTCTCTCTCTCTCTCTCTCTCTCCCTCCCTCCCCACATGCCCTTCACACCTCATACATCATTAGTCCTCAGTCTCCACTAAATGAAGAGGACAGGTCTGTTTATGCATGTCATCTGTGTCAATGCTGGCAGGAAACAGGCAGATATATAGGCTGCTCTTTATGATTCATGTGGGTCATTAGAGGCGTAGTTCTGCCTGTGACCCTGTCTGGAGGTCTCTTACCACTGTGGTCTCATTTAGGGTATCACTTCAGCTATGAGCTCTTGGCTTATGACAAATGGAGCCATTGAGATGGGAATTGGGGTTACATTTGATTAGGAGGAACTCATGGTAGACTGAAAGGAGATCACTAGGAGGTGCTGCAGGTCCATGTATGTCTATTTAACTAATTCAAATGCTGTCCTTAAAAAATGCTGCCCTCCCACACACACACAGTCATACGTGTTGACAATTTGACAAATCACGGTTCGGTAGAATAATATTCTACATTGACTTTTTCTTTCTGTCCTGCAGGATTTGGTGTTCACGTCTTCAGGACCAGGGATGGTCTGTCACACCAACATGCTTATCCACAGCAGCAGACGCTCCTCCACTCACATGTTCAGACCCTGCCAACCTTCTCAGCCACCCAAGTTTTTATTCACCGTCACACCCAGGGTAAAACACACACACACACGTTTTCTCTAAAAAAACATCTTAGTGGAACATATTAACTGGCAGAACATTTGCTCAGTTCAGAGGTTTGAACCAAATCCATTGGAGCCCTGATTTCTATATCCAGTAACTGTGTTTTCTGTATCCAGTAACTGTATTCAATTGGCAAGAGACTGAAAGAATCAAAGTGGGTTTTCACTGGTGGTTGGTCAGCTGCTGACAGGGATCTCCTGCTGAATAAAAAACAAACTTGCTATCAAAATTAAAAGACCTGTTCTCTTCTGTGGCCCGCACTATGGGCCTGGTTTATTTATCCTCTTTGACCCCCGACAGATCTTCTGCTCAGTTGATCATGACCCTGGTGGAGAGTAGCCAAACAACACAAGCCCACCAGTGAGAAATCAGAGGCCTTGGTTAAGGGCTGCTTCTTTGGCTGTGAATTTGAGGCCCACCAAAACCATATCACTTTCAAATTTTGGGATATTCTCAAGATATTTTAAATCTGCGTATTTGGTACTGGAGGGAACATGGTAATCGAGACTTACAACATCCTTTGCTGGTCCTAAAATAACATTCCTATCAAAGCAAGTTGTAACAAGGTTAAAATGGGTAAGGAGGAGGTGGAACCGGCTGAACAGTCAAAGTAATATTTAATAAAACAAAAAGACACACAAAACAAACGCACACATTGCAGCTGTAAGTGGTGCTCTCTCTCTCTCCCAAACTGCCGCATTCTGCTGCACTTGTCCCTCTCCTCGGCTGATTAGCCCAATTGGAGGCGTGTTTAGTCAATGCCCGGTCCCGCCCTCCTCCTTGTCACACAAGTATTTACACATGGTCACTTCATGCGTTTTTACTGTTCTACATCTGATTGTGAAAAGAACAAGTTTTAATGCCGTTCCTGATACATTCGAGATAGATGGCAATCCGATCATTCATCATCATTGCATACAATACCCAACTCATCCAATTGTAAGTGCAACTGGTTGTTCAGGCCACATATAGGTAAACTTCAGTCCACGCAAATTGAACTACATCAGCATATGGAAATTTAGGAGCATTTTAAGAAAATGTGGCACCATAACATGGGTGTTGTACTACAATTTTCTAATAATTTATGCTGCTTTCTGTTTTTAGTTTTATAAGTACTGAAAAAATTAGCTTCCTGGCTTTTGCATCATCATTGAAGTGTTATATTTGCGAATAACATAGGAGTAGTAGAAATAATTTATATTGATTTTCAGAGACACATATATGTGGCAAAGTGTAAATGGAACGTACATAGCCAATTGGATAACAATCCAATAAATAAAACGCTTGAAGTGACCAAGTACAAGTAGGTCAAAAAAATGCAACCATGACCTGCCCTTAAATCGAGGGGAAAATAGCTTGATAAAGATATTTTTCAAGCCCCAAAGCCTAAATTTAAAATCTGATTGGTTGATAGGAAGGATATTCAAGGTTCAGAAAATAATTTAGATCCCAGAACATGTGGGTACTGGAGTAAATCACATTAGGCTAGTCAAGACATCAATCTTTTATCTGTGACCAATGTGGTTGTATTTAAACTTATCTACAATGGCAATGGTTCAGTCATGTATGATGAACTGTTTTCTTTTTCTTCAAACATCTGCTGTTAACTTGGCTAATATGAGTATGAGCATGATATATTTGCATTTTCCCTGTTCTGAGAGTCTGGTTGTGTCTGGCCTCTTGACTGTGCTGTGAGAATTGGCACTGAGTTGGCACCAGCCCCTAGGCACTAGGGGCATATGGGCACTGTGGGAAAGTGATAAGATAGATTAGTAGCCTTTTTTCTTTTTATTCATGAGGGACTCTTGACCCTCATTGGCTTTTTAAGGCCACATCTGCGTGTTTGTCCTCCTGTTGGTCAGCTGTTCACTACAAAACTAGAAGCCTGGCCAAGCTGAGCTGTTTTTCATTAGAGATAAGAATTAAAAGGAAGATAATATCATCCGCTTGTCAGCAGGCCATAAAATTCTCAGTGAAACTAAAAGAGGGATAAAGAGAGCGAGAGGGAGAGATTGCAGGGAAAACAGAAACAGAGAATGGAAGGGATTTTGAGTGGTGTGAATCATACAGGAAATGGTCATCTGTTACTCAAAGGCCTGTTAGCGCTGTTAGCACCAGTGACCTCTGCCACACTTTCCTGCCAGAGCAGCGGGGTTCGAACAAAATGTCAGAAAGACAGGGTTGTGCATGCATGTGTGTGCTTACGATAACTGCATTACAAAAAATTATTTTCTTAATCAGTTTATTACTTTTGTTTTCCTAGAAAAATGTCTAAACATCCTAAAAACGAGATGTTTTGCTGTTGATGGTGGAGATTTATTTGAGAAGAAATATTATATTCCGTTTGGTTTTCAGAGAAATCTACCACAATTTAGTGAGGTTTACGCTTAAAACAATTCTCTCATCATTTACACTAGTCATCCCAAACTCTTAACTCAAACTTTCTTTCGCGGAACACAAAAGAAAGATATTTTAATGGAGATATGAGATCTTTTTGTCCATTTAATGGAAGTGAATGGTAACCAAAATTTCAAATTTCAAAAAAGGAAATAAAGTCAGCATAAAGGTAATCCAAGTGGTTTAATATACGTATTCTTAAGCGATTTATTTGATTTTGGGTGAGAACAGACCAAAATATAACTCGCTTTACATCTTGCCATTGAGGATCATGATTTCAAGGTTGATTAAACTTCCTTGCACTTGACGTATGTGCAGAGCTCTAGAAGTGTGATCAAGCTTGAAATCATGATCACCAATGAGGCTAGTTTATAGTAAAAAGAAGTTAGATTTTGGTAAGTTCTGAATCAATACCGATCGTATCTCTTCAGTACACATGGATTAAACCTCTGTAGTCTTAAGGATATTTTTTTGCTGTCTATGTCCTTTTTGGTGCTTAAAAATTTGGTCACCATGAACTTGCATTGTGTGGACAAACAGATATATCTCCATTGAAATATCTTAATTTTTGTTCTGTGAAAAAAAGAAAGTCAAATGAGTTTTAGATGACATAAGGGTAAGTAAATGGTGACAGAATTATGCATTTTTATTAAATCTTGCCCCTTTTGCAAATAATTTTTTATATTAGGATAGTTCATCCAAAATTGAAAAGTCTGTCATCATTTACTCACTGATGTTGTTTCAAATCCTTCTGACTTTCTTTCTTCCATGGAACACAGCAGGAGATGTTAGGCAGAATGTCACCATAGTTACCGTTCACTTACATTACATCTTTTTTTTAAACAATGAAAGTGAACGGTAATTGAGACTAAACATTCTGCTTATCATCTCCTTTTGTTTTCCACAGAAAAAAGAAAGTCATCCAGGTTTGGTACAACTTGATGGTAAGTAAATGATGACAGACTTTAAATTGTTGGGTGTCCCTTTAAGTCTTGTTTTCTGACAGCAAGACTTACTATCTTATCATGTCATTTTGCTTCTAAAGTAAAAGCATGTTTTTAAAGATGTTCAGATTATTTTACTGGCACACAAGACAAATGCACTAGGCAAGAACGTGCTTTTTTGCAATGTAAAAATTACTCCACTCTCCCCTTGAGGTCTAATTTGTTCAGTGATTTGTATCAACAAAAAGAATAAATAGAGAAATACAAACCAATTAACTGGAGGGAAGATAATTTACAGTTGCCAAGTTTGATTGTGGAAACAGCCTCAGAGGTATTGACTAAGGGATTTTCTTCTTCCCCTAGGTAACTTCAGTTCCCATGGAACGCTACTGTGTGGATCGGAGTGCCGAGTATGAATGGAGATTAATACGTGATGGTTGGAGTCTCATTGCTAAGCAGTGCTTCCTGTATGGCTCCCCTGAGCTGGCTTGTGCATGGGCTCAGCGCTCTCAGGCCTTCCTCCCTCAGAGCCCAGGGGGCGTCATGGCTCTGCAACCAAGACACGGCTGGTCCTTTATAAGGATTCCAGGTAGGTGAAGTTCTTTGTTTTGTGTGTATGTTGTTTAGGGGAACAAATGTCCCCAAAAGTATAGAAAAATCTGATCTGCCTAAACTAAATCTGACAAATCTTTTGGTGACATGCTCATTTAAAAAAATTATAATAAAATGGTCATAAAAAAAAAATATTGACCTGTTTCGTTTGATGTCAGTGTATGACAGCACCGCCATTTTTGTGACTAAAATTCTATAAACTTTCAGTGTGCTGCGCTGTGTATACGGCAAACGCCGGCAACATTTTTGTTTCCATTTATAAATCTTAAAAGGTAATACTTCTGTTTACCTACCAGAGCCAAAATATTATTTTTCTTTCATTTAAGTTATTTCTTTCAATTGACAGCTTCATTTCGCTCACAATCATTTTGCTAATTTATTCAGACGTTAGATTTCTGTACATATGTCAATTATATTTATAACATAATCGAGTCGTATATAATTAACCTGGAAATGCACATAGGATGTTAAATTAATAACACTCAGACTGTATAAAGATATGTCATAATTGTTACCTCCATTTCATAACATGGCTCTAGACTGCAATGTAAACATATTACTAATATGCCTCAGTTGCTTTCTGTATATTCTTCAGCTCTTCTGTGTATTCAGCAGCTCTTACATTCATACAGACAGGACTTGACATAGCCTACGTAGGCTTGGAATCAGAATACGAACTGTTTACTTATAGTCTAATTATTGTCTCAGCATTTTAAGTTGGGATAGGAGAAAATATTTTAACAGAATAAATTACATACTTCACTTTCAATTCTAAAAATGCAGAAAGATTTCTTCTAGTGCTAGTAATTATAACTAGTTTTATATACATTTATATATTCATATTTATATTGGCATTCCCACATTTAGATCGCTAAGCAAATGTGTATGTGTGTGTGTGTGTATTTGACATATTTGCTTGTGTGTAAAATGTAATCGCTTGCGTGGTACTTCATTTTTCCAAGAAGTTTGTATCCGGCAATTGTCCTTGCTTAGGCATTTTTATTTAAGACAAAGCATGTTCTCACCGTTCATTGATTTGTTTATAAAGGTTTTGAGTGTCTCAAGAGGAAGTCTTAATCATATTAAAATGTGTAATGCCCTCACAAAGACAACTCTCTCTATCAGATATAACACAAAGCAACTTGCACACACAGAACTCCCAGTTCCTTATAGCTAGACTTTAGGCCCTTGGGGCCCCATGGTAACACTGCATTCCAGGGGCCAATTTAATCAAAGAAAATTAAATTTGTTATACCAGCAGTAGAGGCTGCCACCTTTAGCCCTTTAGCTAAAAAAGAGATGGAGACCCATGGGACAGTGGTGGAGGTCACGGAAAAGGCCATTCCTGCAGTCATGTCTGAGGGCCGGTGCACCACTCAGTCACTGTCAGTTTTTTAGCACCAATGTATAGCCATTTGTCACATGGATAGCATGGCAGTGCTGTCCCAAGGACAGAGAGATAGGAATAGAGCCAGGGGACATTTTAAAGTATAGTATGACTTACTTACTTTCTTGAAACGCAAAAGGAGATGTTAGGCAGGATGTCCGGAACTGCCTCGGTCACCATTCAATTTCATTGTAACATTTTATCCATACTATGAATGTGAATGGTGACTGATGCTTTCATTCTGACTAACACTTCTTTCTATGTTAAATGGAAGAAAAAAAGTCATGATTTGAGTAAATAATGATAGATTTAGAATTTTTGGGTGAACTATCCCTTTGAGACTACTATGCAGATCAGAAGACTTGTTACATCTATCGTGAAATTATTGCAGCCCGCTGCATGAATTTTGTGGAGGTATATGTTTGTGTGCTTTCCTGTAATTGCTCGAAGCAGACTGGGTAAAAGAAAGAGGTCTGGGAGTACTTGTGAAGTTGGGAGGGGGGACAAAGAAAGGAAACTGAACTATTGGTAATTGTTTCTGCACAGTGTTAGGTAAGCACTTTGAATGTGTGTGTGTGTGTATCGCTCTTAATGTTCATTCACAGGCTTAAGGTGTTTCAGTATGCACTTTTCCTATTTTCTCAGAGTCATACTGTACCCAGGGAAGGAAATTACACAGGACTGGGCAAAATCATTGAAGTATGCTGGCGGTCTCACCACTGGCTAAGGGAACTTTAAGCCCACACTTCTATTTAGAGACTGGTGGAGGATTTAGATGCTGTGTATGTTACGAGCAATAAAAATTACAGCAATAAAGTATAGAAATATTTTTAATTATTCATGTATTTGATTTTAATATATATATATATATATATACACTACCGTTCAAAAGTTTGGGGTCACTTACTCATTCTTTATTTATTTATTTATTTCACATTTTAGGATAATAGTAGTCAGCAAAACTATGGAATAATAGAAATGGAAATATGGGAATTATTTTGTGACCAAAAAATCCAAAATAAATCCAAAACTATGTAATATTTTAGCATCTTCAAAGTAGTCACCCTTTGCCTAGATTTTGCAGACATGTACTCGTGACATTTTCTCAACCAACTTCTTGAGGAATCACCCCGGGATGCTTTTTAAACAGTATTGAAGGAGTTCCCATCTATGTTGGGCACTTATTGGCTTCTTTTCTTCATATTTTGATCCAAGTCATCCATTTCAAAAACTTTTTTTTTTTTTAGGAAATTTTAGATTTGTAATTAAATAAATGTATATGTTTTGGCAGAATAATATTTTGTCTACAAAGTTAATTTCAAACTTTTAAGCATACACCTTCAGATCAAAAGATTTTTAAGATCATGAGAAACATTTCAGACAAGTGACCCAAAACTTTTGAACGGTAGTGTATATATATATATATATATATATATATATATATATATATATATATATATATATATATATATTCAAGATATATATATATATACACAAGAGGAGTCAAATTAAGATGAATTAGAGAGACCAAAGATTAAATCCAAATTCCATTATATTTTGAAAATAATCAAAATAATAGATTAAAGAGCCCTATTTTGACAAGAAATACATGTGAATTGTGTATTTAATTTTCTCCAGATATTTTGAAGAACCACAAAAGCAAATGTTGTCTTGATGCATCTATGATGGAAGCATTTACATCTCTGCCCTCTTCACAGTGTGTAAACACTTTCAGTATTTTCCCATCATCACTTAATCACATGTACTTCAGCAAGATTCAAATAGCACATATTTTTTGACACTGTCAATGTCTGCAAGGCCACCCATCCACATGGATATGTTAGCATATTGCTGCATTACCTCTCATATGACACTAATTAGAGATCAGAGCACAGAAGGACAGAGCTTTCACTTATAATAGCTCTGTACACTGATGCAATGGGACTGTAGCTTTGAGCTGTTGTTTTGAAATAGAGGCTGCAAAGCTCTGCTCACAGACAGCCTGTGGGAAACTTTGCTTTCCCTTCCTGTTCTTTCAAAGAATCTCTGCACTCCAGCAAAATGGCCGGAAATATTCCTGGCCTTTTTGATTTTGGGTCCAAGCAACAGTCACTGCATAATTGTTTGTGATCTGCTCCCTGGCCCTGCTTTATGGATGTGAAAAAAAAACAGACTTCTTCACTTAGGTGTTTCTCCTTCAATCCAGCACCGGTACCCATACATCTGTGCTTTCAAACGTCTGTCATACCATTTTGGTTTTGCAGATTTAAAGCTAAGACTATCATGTTGACACCTTTTGAGACGATGTCGACCTTCCCTCCATGATGCAGTTCTCCTTCTGGTCTACAGAGGGAGCATTTTATCCTGCTTGTCCTCTGCCTTTTTGTGTAAGGGGAAAATGTGGTCACATATTTCACCCGCTATACTCATGTGGGTTTGATCTCAGAGTCCAGGTGGAATCTGGTAAGTATAATCTATATACGACAGCTTAATGACAGACTCCATTATTTGTTGGACTTCCAACCCAGCAATACCTGTGGATGCTTCGCTGGTGTCAGGTTCTGTAAACATATAGTTTGTGGCAGATGTGTCGCTTGCCGATTCTTACCTGTAAAACATGAATGTGATGCATAAAACCATCTCATCAGCTGCTGGTCCTTGAGTTGTGTCTTGAGTGTCATATTCAAATGAGCAGCACCTTCTGCAGTTAAGTTTCTGACTTAATTTTATGTCACATTTACGATCTGAGCTCTTGTATGTCATGATTATGTAATTTCTCTGCCCTGTTTTTAAGGTGCAGTCATCTAAATGTTCATACTTTCACTTCTGCGAGGTTTTGAGAAGTGTCATAGAGTGGGAAAACAGATATTGTTTGTGGCAAAACAGAAACGGGCCTCACCCCCTGGCCCTGTGCCCAAGTTTAGGTGTTGGCTACTAGTCCGAGGCATCAGTAAACAAAGGTGATATTATAGTATGGAGGACAACAGAGCATTGTCCAGTGCATGTGCTGCGATCCACAGTCCCTTTGCCAGAAGAACCGGCCATAAAACTGTGATCGCTTTAATGAAATTAGCAAACAGTGGAAGAGCAATTAAGTGCCTGGGTTAATTAGCTTGTCCAGGACTCTGTGGCAGATTTTTAAATTGGGTCACTCTTGGGTCAAACTTGAGTTCTGGATAGGAGGGATTGGATTAGAGATGAGCCTGGAAAGGCCCTTTTGAAGGTTTGCCACCAGCAGGTGGGTTGGGTTGATATCAGAAATCATAATGGAACAGCACTTGGTACTTTTGAGATCCCCTTGTTTGGCAATTGAGTTGGAACCTATACTGAAAATATATCAAGCTGTCCTCTATGAATTTTCATTCTGACTTTCATTACTCTAACTTCAATTGAGCAGCTAAAACCGTCCTTTTATTTTCCTCTGAAAATGTATTTCTTTGGAGATTAGTTGTGATTGATAAGCATGTCTAAGAACTGGCAAAAGGACTTGATGAAGTAATGCGCTAAGTCGGAAAGAGAAAATGAAGTAATTGCACAGCTCCTCAGACTTGTGAAATAGGACGTGTGGGAGGATTTGATAAGACTGGAAAAGAAATGACAGAGGAGACTCAGTGGTACCGGTGCCTTTGAGTTGTGGGTATGGCAGCTCTAAGCCTGCTGTCATCTCTCTGACGCCAGACTCATTAGATTAGAGCTCTTTGGGGAACAGCGTATGGCATACCCTGTTCTCTTTGTGAAGCCAACCTTCACTCAGTCAAGAACCTAAAACCTCAACTTTTTGCTAAAGAAACCATTGCATTTAACACTGTGGTATACTGTTGTTTTAGACATGTACATGTAAATCAGCTGGAAATGTCTTGATGCAAAATGTGAGCCTTGAAGTCATCTTTAGTGGTCTAAATGTTGTGTAGTGTAGTATATAATGTATAATCATTATGCATGATCAGTGTGGATCTGTATCCAGTTCAATTTAGTATATTTTTATTGGTTTGCAAGCTCAGCTGCAAACAACAGTGAATTGCTAGAAAATATAAAAATTCAAGGTATTTACAATTAGCATTAAGTTGAGCCTAGAAACGATAGTTTATCCAAAGAAAATATGTTTGCTAAAGTATTTATGTTTCAAATAGTTGAGAAAGGTATTTACTGTAATTGAGAGTTGGATCAAACTAAAGACCTATTGTAATCTCAAACTAAAGACCTATTGTAATCTCAAACTAAAGACCTATTGAAATCTCAAACTAAAGACAGAAATGTCCTTCCTCTCTGCAAATATATATATACCTTACAGCAGTGGTTCCCAACCCTGTCCCTGGAGGCCCCTCAACAATACACATTTTGTATATCTCCCTTTTCTGACACACCCAATTCAGGTCTTGGAGTCTCCACTAACAAGCTGATGAGTAGTGTCAGGTGTGTTTGATTAGGGAGATATCCAAAGTGTGTAGTGTTGGGGGGACCTCCAGGAACAGGGTTAGGAACCACTGCCTTAGAGCAAAGATTCAGTATGGAATAAATTAGATTCACATGGTCATTATCTTGTCAATCATCAACACGTTGGATTTGGAATTCTTGGCAGTATGGTCTAATTTAAGCCATTCTCCACCACTCAGTTAAAGGTAACACATGTGACCTTCTCAGGGATATGGGGCATTGAGTCAGGGTTCAGCGATGGTTTGCATTAGCATGGACATGATGTGGTAGCAACAACATGGTCATGTTGGCCATGGGTTTGACACACTTTCTGTATGGTCTAAAACTCGACCAGCAGGCCTCAAACTCTCTCTAGGGATCTCTAGATTGCTCTAACAGCCTCCTCACTTTGTGAGTATAATCACTTTCTGAGTGCCCATGACTGCCGGGGTCATTTAACCTCCCCCCATGAGTTGGCCTTGGGGTCAGGGGTTGCGCCAGTCAACAATGGGAATCCCGTGCTTCCTCTTTTGTAAGCATTGTTTGGCTGACAGCATTGATTGCCCATTGGCACTAAATTTTCCTATCTGTGAATGTCAATCAAATGAGTTGAGTTCATACATAATTGATGACCAATTTAAAAATAATATTGAAAACTTTATTAGAATCTGTGAAGATGTGGATTACCCCAGAAAATAATTTTTAACTCATACTAACAACTAAAAATGTGTTTCAGGGTCCCCACATTCATTGTAAACTTATCAGAGAAGTTTAAAATTGTGATTTCCAGCTCTCAAAATGTATGAATGTTATTAAAATCCTTTAAAGTATGCTGAATACAGATTTTTATTGTTATGTTAAGTTATGTTATGATTTGTTCGAATATATTTTAGCAACTTTAAATGGCTCTTTCTGAAAATTCACATGCAATCTGTATAAAATTATATTAAAATGTTATGGTATAAGTAGACACGAAAAAAAGTCATGGAAATTAATTTGTCAAAAGGTGTGGGAATCCTGGCATTTACAGTAATGCACACACAATGGAAACCTATTCTGTACATTACTTTTACTTAAATAATCAGTTTAATTCTGACATTATGGGATGAAGTTTGATCTTGCAAGTTTACACATTCTTTTTCATTTCTCAGTGTTTTGAAATGTTTTTCTCATCTTTGTTCTTCAGACAAAGAGTCTCTGATCACAGAGAGTGGGAAGCTTCATACTCTAGACCTGCTGCTGACTCGACTGAAGTCTCAAGGCCATAGAGTTCTCATCTACTCTCAGATGACCCGCATGATCGACCTTTTAGAGGTGAGCACTTCCAGGAACTTCTCACTGTCAGTGACTGACTGCTGTGGGGTCTATGAACATGACACAACTGGATTGTTACCCTACATTGTCATCGTCACATGTTTTACTTTTTCAAACTTCAACCTTTCCTTCATGTTTTCCTGTACTGAATACTTTATAATTATTTGGGTTCATGCTGTACATTTTTTTTTATTGACATCTTGATTCTACTTTGTTTTTTTATTTGTGGGATTAACACTCAAAGAGATGGGGAGTTTTATCAACCATTGTGAATGGAATGTTTGGCATTAAATAGCTCCATATTGTTGTAGTTGGACAAAAGCTGAGAGAAGACAACTGCGAGAAACATTTTCCAAAGGCACACTGTTGTTTGCCGCATGTTCTGCAGCAAGCCAAACATGGAACTAAATCTAGAAGCTTCCAATAACATTGTCAACACAGGCATGGTCCTACATAACAATTGTTGTTCCGTGCCCTCTTGGTTACGCCACTCGTAGTCTAGAAACACAATAGAAATAGAAATTCCTTCTGATTAATTTTTTCTTTTTCCATGGCAAGCTTTCTAAAGGCTGAGAGACCCTGTTCAGCTTATTTCGTAGACTTGACTTCCTTTTTTTGTGGATTAGTAGTTGGTCTATGGGAAATGTTAATCATGGAAAAACATGGCAGTATCCTTTAGCTTTGAGCGACCATTAATTTTGGCATAGACATGTATATGTCCACATTATATTTCATCTCCACTTTATATTACATTGTATATATATATATATATATACATTGAAATCAAAATGGACCCTATTTACCGACTTGATACACATTCCTGGACATATTGTGAATGATTC
Organism: Moxostoma hubbsi; assembly: GCA_032164185.1. Lineage (NCBI taxonomy): Eukaryota > Metazoa > Chordata > Actinopteri > Cypriniformes > Catostomidae > Moxostoma > Moxostoma hubbsi. The sequence goes on from JAVLUX010000022.1 coordinate 16,619,221, forward strand.
TTCTGCGCCTGTCATTCCAAAGGAAAAAAATGTTTGTCTTTGCAATCTTTCATCACGATTTATAAACTTGATCTACCTCTGAAATGACTTTTATGCTGGCATAACCATTCCAACCCCTTCCTTTCCACCCACCTGTAATATAGAGACAACAATTCAAACAATTCCTGCTAATTCATATTGCTATCATTTGAATAAGCACATTCCATTTACACTTGGCTATATCAATGTGTCTCTGCCAAACGGATATTAATTCGATCTTCATTTCCTGCGCTATATGCAAATATATACAGAAGTTAATTTCTGTGATTATGCTAATGCCGGCCAGAGAAATTAAAAGATGTGAGATATTATTTGATTCCAATGACTTTGCTCAGTGCGTCTGTGTGTCTGTGAATGTGCGTTCTGTGTATTATTACCTTGGGGGTTTTCGTAGGTAAGACACCATCATGCATGTCAGCTGCACTTATTGTCAGTGCTTAGTTTCAGTTTCACCAGCAATCTGCATCAAATAAATTAAGAAAATAGTCCTGTCCCTCCTATAACATGTATCTGTTTTTTTATTTGTTATTACTTACTGTGCAACGCAAGCCCAATGCAAATAAATACTTGCTAGCAGCTGTTATGTTTAGTATTTTCCCTATGCTGATGTATCACTGATTGGGCGGAGTAAAGTTTAAATATGTGGATTGAACTGCCAGATGCATTTACACTTGACCTAATTTTGTCCAGAATATGCCTCAAACAGAGGTGGTTTGAGTGTTCGGATTTACAGTATATCCGTCTCGAAGATGAAGGCTATAACTCCATTATGCAAAAACCCACTGTATCTTGATAATGACAGCGTATGTAAACACACTGACTGTTTGGTAATAGCTTAACAATACTCTTTACTATTTGTTATGTATCCCCTGTGACTGTAATATGGGAGGATCCCGTAATATGATCATTGAATGAAGTCATGCCATGACAAATTTTCTATTATCTCATTTGGCTTACCAAGTCATTAAAAGAGCCAGCTGCAGTCAATTTCAAATCTCTTTCTTAGCTTTAGCAGGGGGAAAAATATATGCTGATTGTAATCTAATGTAGTCATTAACATCAGTTTTTTTTCTTTTTTCTTTCTTTTCTTCAGTGTGTTTGACACTGTTCATTCTTGCATGCCATCAGAGAAGTGCAGCTTGGAAGTGGGCATTGATGTCATCATCATTATGTTGTATTACAGCAAATACTGTTTGGCATATTAGCTTTTTAGAATCCACAGCATAGCATATTCTGTGCAATAAACTTAGATGGCCAACTTCTTTCTCCTTTGATATTGTGTCAGTCTAAGCAGACTCCCTTGAGGGTTATGGTCAAATGTAGTTATTTATTGTGAGTTCAATAGATCGACTCCAAGTTGAGGTGGGTTTAAATTTATTCCAGGCACAGTTCCTAAATCTCAAGGAAATTGAGGCCTAAATCATGTTACGTTCAGCACCACTCTGCTAGCCAGGAGTTCAATTCTCAATAGTGTAATACAGTTTTAAGATGGTCCCATTTGTTACTTACAGCTGGATAGTGAGTTTGGATTTGTGATCTAATGTTACTTTAGGCTGGAACAAAGTCCTAATCAAAGGAATATAATGTCAAAGAGAGTGCTAATGCTCATTTCATAGAGTCCAGATGTGCTTTTGGGAGGCAGTCCAGTAGAGTCATAAGCCTGTATGCGGGATGAGGCTTCACTCTGGGTGGTGTAAGAGAGTGTGAGGTCAGCTGAGAAAAGGGGTTAGGGATCATTTCTTAGTCTCTGCCAGCCATGAAATGAATCTACACTGGTAATGAGGGTTCATGGAGTTGTGTTAAGGTTGAAGGAGGAAATATATGAAAACTAGCCTTGCAGATTTAGGAGGATTATGCTAAAATATACATAACCAATTCATATAATTGACTTGTTTACCTGCTTGAGTTTCCATTTTCTTCTACTTCTTTTAAATATTTAAATGTTTCTGTTCCCCAGGAGTACATGGTGTACCGTAAGCATACCTACATGCGACTGGACGGTTCATCCAAAATTTCGGAAAGGCGGGACATGGTGGCTGACTTTCAGAGCCGGTGAGTTTTTAACCTGTGAGTACAAAGATGGTGGCATTCGGCTGACCAGGGTTGTGTGTTGAAGTATTAATTTAGTTGATTTGTTTTTCTTTCAGTTTGTGCATTTAATTTGTGCTTATTTTTCAATCCACGATTGTTGGTTTTATTTTAATTTTATTATATATATACACGGTTTGCATTAGCCCAGCACTATATATATAATTTTTCTAGTTTCAGTTTTGGTTTTTCAGTAGATTTTGATTTTATTTTGATTTAAGTATTTTTGCGATGCACAAAATTAATGTGTTAACTGTGAAGTTATTTAAATACATTTAGTCGTTAAATTTCTCTGGGCCATTTAGTGTTATTGCTATCTAGCAGCATTTTCATGTTTAATGAAGGTGGGTTGTTTAGGTTTAAAAAATGTATAGTATATAATTTATCTCAAATAAATTCAAGGTCATTTATCATTTATTTTATTTTGCTTTGGATTCATGAAAATGTATTTGTTTAGTTTTAGATATTTCAGTTTTGTTTTTTTAGGCAGTTTCTAGTTTTCGTTTAAGGATAATAACATTGGGTCTGACAGCCAGGATTGGGCAGGAGACTTAAGTGTCTGTAGGTGTCTGTCTCTTCTTAAGCCTAATTGGGGCTTGTTTTTACAAAATGTCACCAACTATAGATTCCTCATCCCTGGTGGTGCTGTCAGGCAAGGAGGGTTTTACTCTCTCTCTCTCTCTCTTTCTCTGTCTGTCTTCTTTCTTCCCTCCTTACTCTAGGTTTCTGGTTTACATTAGCCCAGCACTATGTGGATGAAATGGTCTCTGGTTTTTATTTTGTAGAGGAGTGTGCTCTATTTTGGAACGTCTCTCTGTGTAAATCATGGGTGATTGGGCAGGCCCCTTAAAGAGTGTGATCTGCCTCTGCTTTATTTGCTTTCTCTTACTGTTCCGGTCTCTTCCCCCCACCCCTTGCAGGACGGATATTTTTGTCTTCCTTCTCAGTACCAGAGCCGGAGGTCTAGGGATAAACCTGACAGCTGCAGACACGGTGAGGCCACAGCCTATCAGCACACCATGTTTACCAGATCGACTTCCCCCTCTTCCAGAATCCATGAGACCTGCTTCTGACATTTTATGAACACTAAGACATTTAGCACTCGTGTTATAATAGCCGCTGAACTCTTTGACTTTAAAAGAATATTTCACTTATCATTTACTAACCCCCATTTCATTCCAACCCAGAATTATTTTCTACTATGAAACACAAAATGAGATTTCAAGGAGAATGTACGAACAGCTCTTTTCCATGCAACGAACGCAGAAAGTAAAACAAAAAAGAACTATGAAAGTGTCATAAAAGTAGTCCATTTGACTGGTACGCTATATTCCAAGCCTTCTGAACCACTATGATAGCTACAGTATGTGTGAGTAACAGGCCCAAATTGAAGTCATTGTTCACTGACAGTATTCCCTCTTAAGTATGTTCTTGCTATGGAAAGAGCTATTCAGACATTTTTGGTTAATGGGTCTTTTTTTGTTTTTGTTTTACAAACGAATGTTTGAATAAATAAAGAAAACAATATGGAACTGCAATAAATTAAAAGTGGGGGCTGGGTAAAGATGCTGGCTACCACCCCTGGAGTTTGCTAGTTCGAATACCAGGGTGTGCTGAGTGACTCTAGCTGGGTCTCCTAAGCAACCAAATTGGCCTGGTTGCTAGGGAGGGTAGAGTCACACATGGTAACCTCCTCATGATCGCTATAATGCGGTTTGCTCTTGGTGGGGCGCATGGTGAAATGTGCGTTGATGCCGCAGAGAGCAGTGTGAAGCCTCCACACGTGCTATATCTCCACGGTCACATGATAAGATGTGCGGGTTGGCGGTCTCAGGCGCAGAGGCAGCTGAGATTCGTCCTCCGCCACCTGGATTGAGGCGAGTCACTACACCATCATGAGGATTTACTGCACATTGGGAATTGGGCATTCCAAATTGAGAGAAAAATGGGAGAAACCCCCCCCCCCCCCCCCCCCCCCAAAACAAAAAGAGTGTATATGAGTTTATCATATCTTGTAAATGAGGATGCCTCTGCCTTTCTGCTCAGGTGATCTTCTATGACAGTGATTGGAACCCCACAGTTGACCAGCAGGCAATGGATAGAGCCCACAGACTGGGGCAAACCAAACAGGTCACAGTCTATCGGCTAATTTGCAAGGGCACTATTGAGGAACGCATCCTACAGAGGGCCAAAGAAAAGAGTGAAGTAAGTGCATGGTACCGTACATGTTATAGTACATGATACTATTCAGAATCACAGCTTGACAAAAGCACTATTTGGTAAGTTGATTGATGTTGATTTCACATTAGAGTGGCTTCCTTGGCACAAAAGGCAATACATTTCAATTAGAACAACTATGTTTATGAAAATGTCAAATCTCAAAAGAGTCTTTGCAGAGTCCAGATGGGTGTTTAATGGAAAATTTAGCCTATGTTTGTAATTGTCAGGTTGTAGTTATGGCTAATTACACTGTAATTACACAGTAATGAGTGTTCTGAACTGTCACATGTATCTCAGCATGCCTGTATCAACAACACATTATTATAGTCAGTACATGTTTCAGAGGACTAAAGATCCTTCTCCTCTTTCTCTTCATTTCTGATGGTATTTATGGATTCTCTATCTTAATAATTGCTCTTTTTTTAATCTGCTGTGGGTTCTGTGCTTTAGATTCAGAGGATGGTAATATCAGGAGGAAACTTTAAACCTGACACCCTGAAGCCCAAAGAGGTGGTCAGCCTGCTGCTGGATGACGAGGAGCTGGAGAAAAAACGTGAGATGCCTCTCCGATTACGATCTCATACGGATCATAAAAACATGTTTGTATAATGTAAAAGAGGTATTGACGGAGTGAGTTAGCAATGTTTGCAGTGCTCTGATTAGATGATTTGGTTGTGTTTCAGTGCGTTTACGGCAGGAAGAGAAGTGGCAGCTGGAGGAGAGCAGTAAGGTGAAGGAGCGGAAGAGGAAGAGGGAGAAGTATGCAGAAAGAGTAAGTTCCCCCATACAGGCATGAAGAAGTGATGAAGAATCTACTGGCAGTGCAGTGGTGTCACATTTGTACATTCATATTAGAAGTGGTGGTATGACCAGAATCTTATATAATGGTCTGAGTAATCTGACAATGAATATCACTGTTAAGGCTGTTGATTCACTGCGATTAATTATATAAAAAATTCAGGTTTAAAATTAATTTACACAATGATGTCCTGGGACCGTAATAAGGAATATATTACCATGGTAGCAATTCAAACTTGGAGCGTAACCTGTTTCAGCAGGGGGCAGTAAGTGACACTCCGCCGTACATGCAGCTTGCTGCTGTACAGACAATAAACCATGTTCACTAGCGACAGCAGAAGATGAGAATGTTTCTTGCGTTCGAACACAGCTGGACATTTCGAATGCAGGGATCTCGAGACGTGTTTTTATATGTTTCAATCTACATTAAACTTGACAAAGCAACCTAAAAACGTTTTGTTTATGACACGATGCAACCAAAGTGAGATGCTCTCTTATAATAAGTCTACCTTGGACAGACTGATTTAAATTGTAAAATGGATTGCTGTGGACTCGAGTCTAATTATAGGCTTGTGTTAAAAAATATGGAAATAAACAATTTATTGACTTCTAAACCCACATTTTGTGTTGTCTTAATGCGTCACTTGTCTGCCACAATAATGCAATGCATTTTAATTATCTGAATGATAATATTTAATATATATTTATTATTATTTAAATATAACTATTTCTGACTATTTCATTATATACTGTATTAAATGAATATTTTAAGACCATTCTCAACAATTATTTATATATGTGATTAATTGAAATTACTTTGATTAATTAATTTGCAATTAATTAATTTGATTACATTTTTATCGATTGACCGCCCTAAATACTATATAGTTCAACTAAAATGGTTTACATTTCAATTACAATGTGCTACTTCCTATTTCTGAATAATTCAATTAATTAAATACTTAACTAATAAAAGATAGTTCTTCTTATTTGATTGTTTTCTCTTTTTATTTGAAACTTTATGGATGCATACCAAAATATAAGATTATTCATCACAAATAAATGATACAAAATCTACCAAAAATGTATTATCACCCTGTACCAATTTTATCTCCCTATACTCCCTGCCTTTTATTTTTCAGAGGAGAAAGGATGATGATAACCCAGACACGAAAAAGAAGAAGGAGGGTTTGAATATGGTCATCCCTTATGCCCCATCAGCAGACAACTCTAATCTGTCAGCGGATGGGGAAGACTCCTTCATCAGTGTTGACATGGACTCTGCCGTGCCCAGCCCCTTCAGTGAGGTAAAATTGTGAGATTGAATAATCTCCCAATCCCCAGAATTTTAAATAACTGTTCCATAATTTTGATGTTTAATTGCAGAGGTCATTATGTCGAGAGGAATTATTATAGACTGCTGGTCCTATAATTATATACTTTAAGACAGGGGTTTCTAACCTTTTGGCAGCTGAACCCCAATGACTTGAAATGATATACTTGTGGTACCCCATGACATTTTTGAAAACCATATTAAACAATTATTTGAATTCAATTAATAATGTTTAACTAACATAATTGTATAAGATGAGAGCAAGGCATCTTTTGATTTTACATTTTACATATATTTTTTGTTAAAATGTTGTAATTTTTTTTTTTTGGTTTATTTCAATTTGGCAAATGGCAAATGAACCCCCAAGCATTTCTATCTTGAATGGTGTGGGTTTGTGAACTCACAGTTGGGAAGCCCTGCATTAGGTAATAGGATGCAGTGTCACAACAAAAGCATGCGAGAATGTTCACAAAGAATGTCGTTTTCAACACAGTCTAACATTTACTTGCTACACTGATCTCACGTCCCTCTTCCTCGTCCATTTTTTGGTCCTGCTGTCTCTCCTCCGTGGTGCTGTCCCTCTGTCCCTGTCTCACCCCCAGAACTATATGTCTCTGCAGATCTCTTTGAGCAGTGAGCTCCAGCCCAGCTCCATTCCTGCAGACGAGAGTAGCAGTGACATGCTGGTAATTGTGGACGAGCCCATGTCTTCTGCTCCACAGTCCCGTGCCACCAACTCTCCCGCCTCCATCGCCGGATCTGTATCCGACACAATGAACGGTGAGTTACGCCAGTTTGTGTGTAGAAATCTTGTTTCTTGTTTTTATATATATATATATATATATATATATATATAAATTGGGTCCCAGATAATTCACAGGCAGATTTGTCATGTTATAATCATAGGGGAGACCGGGGCTAGTTGTCACACTTCCGCACCAGTAAATATTTACCAGGGTGGGTTTATAATTAAAAGTCAATTTCATACTTTAAAAGCTACAGGATAGGGGTATTTTTTCTGAAATATTTTTGCATGCCCTCACAGTAAATTTTGCGTGCCCTCACAAAAGTTTTGAGTTCCCTTGCAATAAATTTATCATGGTTTTACTACAGTAACCATATTTTAACCAAGATATTTGTAGTGAAACCCTAGTGATAATGCAGGATAAAGAAAATTGTGTAAATAAAAACAATAATGTTGTGGTTATTATGGTTTTACTGTAGTAATATTGTCAATTGTAACCATAGTTTTTGGTGTAAATGATTTTTCTGTAGTAATATTGTAGGATATTGTAATGAATGTTGTAGGCTAACCAGTTTTTTTTTTTTTTTTGGTGGAAACCATGGTTTTCCTATAGTAGTATTGTAGTAAATATGAAAAGTAAGTTAAGCAATGTTTCTTTTTGGTGGAAAAAATGACTATAACACAGTATACAGTAATATTTCATTTGCACATTTTTTTTCACCATTTATATAATTATTTTGGCATTTATACAATTCAGGACAGTTCGATCCATCCAAATGTCGGAAAAGGAATAGGCTGAAGCCAAAGCTTATTATGCTACCCTTTTTACCTCTCTTATTTTATATTTCAATATTGTACTTTACTGTACTGTTCACAACTCATAAGAAATAAACAATGAAAGTATGAAGAAACAAATAAGAGCAAGGTGGCTATATAATATTTATAAATATAACTTCACTCTAACAAATACATTATTTGAATTAAACTTAAGAAAATGTACTGTTTGCAGTAACTGCTTAATTTCTATATACATGACACATATACATTTATACAAACATATATGGTAGTATATATAAAACAATGTTCCTATCAACCCATTCTTTCATACTTTTTAAACATTTCAATTATAAACATTTTCTTAAATTTATTAATAATTTTATTACATTTTAATTAATTCATCTTCAATTTCTAATGAGTATCAAGGTTAAAATGTAAACTTTTGTATTGGCCACAAAAAAAAAAAAAAAAACATTCACCGTTATTACCCACGAAAAAAGATAAAGTTCAATGAACACATTGTGGGCCCCAATTGTGAGTCATGTTTTCACATTTTAAGGGGTAAACTTTAGCAGTGGAACCTGCCATTAAACCAGTGGTGTAGGTTACATCTGAATATTGCATATAGTCCTTGTGACCATTTCCCCATGTGACAACATGCCACAGTCTCCCCTACATACTTTTCGATTTTCATACCAGTGTTTCTTGCATCACTAGTACCATGGATTTCATGCAGTGAAAAAGGCATCATAATGCCAAGACAACAAATCTTTCTATTGTATTGTCTTATTGTGCTGGCTGCACTTGAAAACAAACATACCCGACTTATGTAGCCTGATTCATGAAGAATGACTGTTATGTGCCACTTCTAATTTAATGAAACACACAAAAATACTTACAAACTCATTTGTCATCACTTTGAATCAGTTTGTGATTAAAATCCTTTACTGAATGAACTCTGATTCTGTCAGAGCATTTTCTAAAATCTAAATGAAGGTCACTGAAGCCTAATTCTTTAATTTTGACTCGAATTTATACAAATTAAATCAGTATCATTACTGTTAGGTATGACAATGTGTAGTTGAAGATACACATTTGCTGTTATTAATAGAATGAAGCTTTGTGGAACAAGTTGAAAAGTGAACAAATATGGGGTTATTGGGAAAATGCTCTATTATTTGTAAAAATATAAAAATAAAAAAAAAGATATTAAAAGTTGCACATATGGTTTTCAATGGTTTCTCCACCTAAACAGTATTTGTTAAACTTATTATTTTTCTTTCATATTCCTATTCAGTCTATTTTGGGTGTTCAGTCCCAAAGGGTAACAGGGTCACATTAACAGAGATCTGACTACCTGCCTGCCTGCCTGCCTGCCTGCCTAGTGATGAGTGGTGTTAGTAAGCAGTGTTGCTGTCTAGGTTTTAAAGCTGAGAGTGCAGAGGTTTGTAGGACTTGAGTTTGCTGGTGAAATATGAGCAGAACTGTGGCCATAAAGGAGATAATGTTTGCATGAGTCGGTGCCAGAGACACTGTGTCCCAAACCGCCTTGGCATGCAACCTCATAGTAAAGTGAGGACAAGTGGAAGATGACACACACTAACAGTTCAGAAACCCATCAACAGAAAACTTGTTGATGTTGTTTGGTTGGCACATATAACATTAATTTGTTGGTGGATCTCTGAAATGGATCTTAAGCTATATACTGTAGGATTTTTTACAGTCCTTTAAGACTGTTGTTTGTAAGACTGTATGATATGAACGCATTGATATTGCCATGGTACACTGTGCGACATTATGTCTGACTGTACGATACACATCGTAGCCGACTGTGGTCCCAATCGTCCCGATCAGTGAACATAACTTGCGTTACTGGAGCATTGCGGAATAGAAGCAAAACTGAAAGATTTGCCCACCATGAAGGAGCTTTTTTTTTTCTTCTGAAAGCAGGACATCAGCATTTCCGTTGCTCCAATACCACTCCATCAGGAGCGTAGTCTAACATATAAAAAGAAAGATGGATTTTGTCAAATAGGCCTAAAATAAGACAGTAGGTAGCGTACAGTAATAATTAACTACCACAAGCAAATGTTCATTGTGGAAATAAAAAGACTTGTGGCCCAAAAAATGACAAACTTCTCCATTCTCATTGGGAAAACAAAAAAGGTGGGTTATAGTACATCTTTCTCCTCTAGATTAGTAATCTATAGACCAAGAAAAGTTTCGACTTCGAATTTCGGCTAATAATATATAGTGCTTGCAAATTCCCTATGGATAATGCACAAACATGACATAGATTTCTATAAATGTATGTATCCAACTGTATTTGCTGATTTGGATTAAAACGTCGGTGGACATGTTACACAATGTTGCAAGATTGCCGATTTGGTTTACAGAAATTTGTCTCAGATGGCCAAAATCATACAGTGTGCACCGTTTTTATATGGAGTGTTGGTCTGTTTTGTGGGCAGGCAGTTACAGTTAACTTCTATGGCTGGATTTTCCAAGTGAGTTTAATACATGGTTCTCTTTCAGGTGTCTCTTCCCAAGATATGTCCAGTCCAGGCAGGGGAAGGTCTGGTCGGTGTCGAGGGCGACCCAAAGGCTCTGCAGGAGCCGGGAAATCTTCTGTCAGGAAGGGCAGAGGACGGAAGACGATTGCTGGGAGTGCTGCAGCCATGGCAGGGGCGATGGCAGGGGCAGCAGCCGCATCTGCAGCTGCATATGCTGCGTATGGCTACAGTGTTTCCAAAGGTAACAACATGCCATCAACCACAAATGTACATTTGACTTGGTGAAAAGATGATTAACAGTTTATCTGAACTGCTTTGAAATTATTCACCCATGTTTTGTTTTTGTTCTTTGTGTAACCAATCCTCTTCCAGGTATTCAAGCAACTGGCTCCTTGCAACCTACTCTACCTATTCATTCTTCAACCACACCTGCCTTTGTTCCAGCTGGCAACCCTTCCCCCCAGGCTAAAAGAAGCTCTATGACCACCAACTCACAGACATTAGCCCATGGCAGTTCAGAAAGCCACCATAACCCCACTAAGAGAGGCAAAGGACCAAGCAACCACAGTGGGCGGTAGCAGACTGTGTAGTTTTTTCTTTTTCTTTTTTATTGTAGCATGGCCAGTACATTTTCAATCCCAGGGTGACAGTTTTCAGATAAACTATGTCAATCCGCTATCGAACCATAAGCCCTTTTGTCACTGTGAAACTCAACCTAATCTCAAAATGCAGATTGTATCCATTCTGGTGACATGTCCTTAAATCAAGGCTGGTATTTCTATCCTTTGAATCCAAAACAAGTCACTTTTCCCCACGTATTTGATTTAAAAAAATTATTTGAGCCATTATAAAGGTTGACTGAAGAGTGTTATTACAATGACACCTTTTCTTTGTCTTCTGATGACCAAGTAACCAAAGGGTGGCAGGGCTAAATGAGGGATCCATGAGATTCTGTTCTTCATTAATGGTTGGATATATTTTTCTTGCATTCATCATGTTTGGCATCATTATGAGCAGAGATTGAGTTTAAATGGAAAGATTTGGGGGATGATAATCAAACACCGTCTTGAACAAAGTCTTTACCTTGAACATACTGTATATGAACAGATAAGACAGCTTTTGTAAGACTGCTCATATTTTTGTAGAATGGACTTGTAGACATTATTGTAATATCAGTTTGAACAATATGAATACCGAATGGCCTTCTCTTTCTATGTTTATTTGCTGCAAATTCAAAGATTTTGGCTTAAATATTAATATATTTTCTCTTGGAAGAGTAAAAGAAATCAATGTGTTTTGTAGTAAATGCAATGAAACTTAAGTGGTGAGTGCTGCTCCAAGAACATGTCACTGCTCCCGATTGAGTCTGATGTGACTTAAAATACTTGTATCATATCTCAAGTTAAAACTTAGTAATTTATGATGTGTGTTAGTTGTATATGCTATTGAAGTCATTTTGTTCTTAAATAACATGAAACGTTCATATTTTTGTTGCATCTGTGATATAAGGCTGTTTTTTTTTTTTAGAAAAGGCCATTTCTGGATTTATTTTGTCTTGAAGTGTGATAGATGTTCCATGTATGTAAATACCAAAGGGTGTCGTCCCTTTCAAAGTTCTCCATTTTCCCAAAACGCTGGTCTATTTTTAGAATTCTGTGTCAATAACGGAGAAGAAACCCAAATGGTCCCTTTACTGATTTGGACTAAAAACATATTTCAAAGTTTCTTTGTGGAATACTGGGATTTAAAAATGTGTAAATTTGACATTTACAATTAACAAATGAAACACTAGAACAGAATTAATTTTAATACAAGCCTACTACTGGCAGACTAGATTTACACAGGTTCCTTCTCTTAACTCAATGTTTTTATTTTGATCTCTGAGTTACAACTGACACACACACGCTGTTTGGTCATGTTCAACCTTGTTTCTTAGAACACTACACTGAATCAGACAGACAGCAAGAGTTTGCCAGAAAACACCAATTTAACATAGGAGAAATCCTTAAAAGGTTTTAATGTGCAAAACAAAAACACATTTAATGGCTTAACAGCATACTTCTTGAGTGCAAATTAAATGGACATGTGTATGGACCCCACGAATGAGGTTGTGGCCACAAAAAAAAAAAAAAAAAAAAAAAAGCAGCTTTAAATTGGACAAACTTTGGCAATACATTACCACAAGCATGCATTTGTACTACAGTATCACATACTTGGGGTTAAGACCACAAAAACATTAAAGTTAACTGTATGCAAGATGCCACACTACATGATTGTAATAAGACCATGTTAACTACAGTGACTTAGTACAGTCAAATTTAATAGCATGGTTTAGTGTGAATAGAATATCTGAACACAACCACTAAAATCACAATCACAGCAAAATTAAATTTTGATAGGACCTTTAGGGTGTCTCGCCTAGGTGTTGATAGCTTCAGTGACATAGTTAAAGCATTACAGATGATACAAGTTACTGGGCTGCTAATTTGGCTCTAATGATGACTAGGGCAGCTGCCTCAATGGAGAACAGGTGAGGGTCATCCACATCAGGGCAGCTCACTCTCATGAACTCGGCCAGGCGAAGCAAGTACTCGATGTTGTAGCCCGACTTTCCCTTGCACACAGCAATCTGAGTGGCGATTTCCTCTGTGCTGGCTGGCCCCAGGTAAATAGGGTTGTCAGAAGTGGCGATGTAAACCAAAGCCTGGACAGGTGACTGGTTCGTGCCCTGTGGGAAGAACTCGACAACCTGGGTGGCATAGCCACCTCTCACAGCCTCCCTCACATTCAGGTACTTCAGACACTCCTCGATCTGAGAGCCAGTCACCTCAAATGACACACCCCAGGTGCACGCCTGTGGACAAGAGATTGAGGTTAGTCACATATAGCGACGTTAAGTGTACACAAGTTATTTGATTATCATAAAAACTCTAAGTTTGGCCAAAGTATAGCCCACTCAGAGTTGGGGGCCCTTTAGACAAAACGCGTTCTTGCGCTACAGAACGCAGGTGTCTGGAGACACACCCCCCCCCCCCCAAAAATAAGTGGTAAGTGACACTTACGTCATCCTCCTCGATGAGCGTCACCACTCTTCCGGGCTGTCATGGAAAAACCCAAAAAAGATGAATGACTACCATGCGGAACTAATCGCTAAAAGCATGAGTAAATAAAATAAACTTTTACATTCAAATACTCACCGTTTTATCATCTCCACGATGGAAATTATCCCCATGCCAAAAGCGTCTCTTGTACCCCTTAATATAACCGACCTTGCTCCTCTTGTACTTGAAGTCTGGCTTCCAAACCAACGAGCCGTACCCGAAGATCCACAGGCTAGATTTCACAGCGACGATATCGTGAGGCTTCATCTTTACAGGATGGTACGAGGACAGAGTGGGTAGTAGTGTACGCGGATGTCTTTAATGTTGTAACCGCTAAATGAATGAAACGACAGGCTAACTGGCTAGCGTTAGCTTCCTCCTGTCAAGTAGGAGAGGTATCGGTTGGCTCACGGCTATACCACGGACGGTATCAGAGCCCAACTGCTTAACAGTTGTGATGGTAAAGTCCCACAAAGCGTTTTTCTGTGCCTTTTGCATGCCGATGCCGTGCAGTTACCGCCGCATTGCATTAAAATTCCATGTTGGCCTCTTCGGCTCTCGGTCTGAATAAAACACAAACAGCAGCGGCTAGCACCTTGTTTACCAACAAACCTTCACCCAGCCAAATACACGATGCTTCAACGCCAGATGAAGTGTATTTAACTGATTTATGGTGATTTCGAGCTTCCTTAACTGCAGCGTCGTAACTTCTACTTCGGCGGATGATGAATTGACGGTTGGTTTGAGGCAGGCTATAAGCGCGTGTATCAATGGGCGTATCTGACGTTGCGCAAAATATTGACCAATCAGAGTGTAGATTTGGCGGGGCGTCTTGTCTTTTAGCCAATCAATTTACCTTGCTGCGCCCATATAAGTGCATAACTATCTGTTTGGCTCACAACCTAGGAAAAGGCGTGCGTAGTTGTTTCATCTTATAGGTTGAGCAGCTGTCAGTCACACAATACATAGAAGCTCATTCGTCAACTGATCACTAAAAGTCTCTGTTGGCTGATGCAACTCGAAACAAACGTTTCAACACAAGTACAGTACGTACTGAAATTGTTGCATCATTACAGGCATTCTGCTACTTGAGTCCGAAACACCGCTGAATATTAAGAAAACTGATATATATATATATATATATATATATATATATATATATATATATATATATATATATATATATATATATATATATATATGAGGTAGATTTAGACTTAGGTAAGCATCTAAAATTAAGGCCACCTAAAAACAACAGAAGTCAAGATGCCATTCCAAAGGATAACTGTTTTCTTACCAATCACCTTGTGTTTCTAGTTAAATATTAATGAGCGTTTCCTTGTAACTCAGAAACTTTAACATCCTTCAAACACCTGGATTCATTTTTATCCTATAATTACTGCTGAGGCAGATTAGTTTCTTCCTAGTCTTTTAAGCTATATCATCGGCTTGATCTCCTTTGTCTATAATCTCCATCTATGGTAGTATGACATATTTAAAAGCATTCACAGTTTTTTATTGTTCGAGAGCAGAAATGAATTGTTCACAATATTTTCATATCTTTATAAATTTTCTACAAACCCTGTGAAGTCCAAATCCAATTACTTGATGGAAACACATGGTCCCAGTGAGAGTCCCATGCTCACTTTATTTACAAATGATGATAAAGTTATGGTCATCACTGTCACAGTTGTTAATAATCATAATATATTGACAGGTAATGTTGTGCCTGGAAAGTACTTTGAGTGCATATATTTGTCCTTTGAGTTTCGTCATCTTCTAAAAACAAAAATGTATATATTTACCTGTTTTCTGCCTGAATGATTCAAATGCTGATTGCGTTAAAGTTTTGTGTAATAAAGTAGATTCATTCTTTGGTATTTGATGAGCCTAAGGATTGCAACATGACAACATCGCCAAACTATTAAGGAAAAGGTACATTGATAATAGAACAGAATCATGATGTCAGTAACTTTGAAGATCGTTTGTCAGCCCTCCTAGGGAGTTACGTCTGGTTGACAATTGAGTTTTATCAGCCCAGTTCCTAAGTCATGAGACTAGTCATCATTATGCTTATTGCACACCCCATATTATGTATATCTGTATGGCTCACTTAATTTTCACTCGATAATATGTATGTCGTAGTTGCCTGATTTCAACAGAAAGTAATGTCTGGAATGTAGTGTAATCTTATTTCCATCAACCTTTACAGTGTATATACATAAATGATTGAAATATTGCATGTGAAAGTGATGATAAGAAAAAGGTAAGTTATGTTTGAACTTCAAGTTGAAGTCTTTGTCGTGTCTGTTTTGCTGTCCTTTTTCTTGTTTCAATTGAATCCCCAACCCACATCCAAGTTTGTCCAACTTTGGTTGATAAACAAAACACTAGTCTGCCCCCCTCCCAATTTCCTTGTATTATAGCAGAGGATCTTCTTTGGTTAAAATAGGATTATCTATAAATAGAGGTATTAGCTGGCATCATAAGATACAAGCACATGTAAGCTCCTTAAAAGTTTGCATGATGCACAAGCCTTTCTCTGCCTATAGCCCAGGCAGACGGGTGAGATCCAGTGACCAGACCTTTCACGGGACAGCCTGTTTACTTTCTCCAGCGCAGTAACCTTTAGGCACAAACATGCTAGGCCCCCACACTGACCTTATGAATGACAAATGTAGAATGGAACGAGGGTCATGTGAAGTGTTTTTTTAAAAAAAAATGTTTGTAGCTGTTGCTACTCATATTTTTTATACATTTTTAGCTGTTGCTGAAATAATTTCTCAGCACGATTGATTGAATGTTTATCTTAATCACAGTGATTTCACTGTCAATGACACATTCAACAAAACCAATTTATTAAAAAAAAATGAATGATACAACTCAATGAACTGATTTCATTGGCTGGCATTCAGGTTTGGCACTCTCTGGTAGTGAGCAGTTGAACTGGTTTCTGCCAGTCAAAAACAAACAGCTGTCAGAAGTAAAAAAACAAAAACAAAACTATGTGCCTGCCATAGGGTGGTGACCAAGTGATCGGCACCCAAAGTAAATAGACCCAGAAAATCATGAAAACACATTCCCATGCCCCCTCCACATGGTCTCCACATATAGTCTTGAACATTTTTTCCTGCCATACGTGATGAAATGCAGAGAACATTACAGGCATTTTAATGTATTTTTTAATCATATAGATTTTTGCCACTTACTGAAAGCATACATGTGTGTGTTTGTGTAAAAAATTGTTCCACACATGTATGTTTAAAGAGAATTGCAAATACTGGACTATTCTATGTGATTAATGGGTAGAAAGATTTTTGATATTTAATTAAATTCATAATTTAAAAACAGCACAACTACAGTATAAGGGAAATGTGATCATCGACACATTTTTTAAATAAGTTTCAGCATGTTTTGAATGGAGGGCCAAATTACTCAAAATTAAATAATGAAATAAGTATTTAAATTTAGGTTGAGTGTGCCTTCTCATCCTCCACAATATAAAGAAACCGGTGGCTATCCACTTTGCTACAGAAGTTGCATTTACATGATTTGCAGTTCAAAATTTGCAGCATTTTGAACTCCGCATGAATAGCGCTAGCAGAGAATGTCTTGCTTTGCTTTGAGCGCTGGCACTTCTCACGTAAATTCTACTTCATCCAAATTGTCCAATAAGACGGAAGCGCAACACGGCAGCAGAGAAATGCTGATGCGTCACTCCAACGAATCATGTGAATGCAGGTTCCCCCTGTGTTTGTATTTTACCAAATAAATATATGATTTATGAATATGTAATATACATGATTTCTCCATTACTTGCATTAACACGCTAATTTAGACAGCTCTATTACATACATAATGAAAAAAAAACTGTAAAATCATTAAATTATTAAAATCAATAAATGTCCCTTGATTTTTCATTTAAGCAGGAGCTTTGTGCCTTTTTTAAATGTTAATTTTAGGGTTACGGCAATCAGCATGTCACTCAAAGATAGTGGGTGTCACCTTTCCAAGGAGGACATCCTCCTCCATCATGAACTTCTCTCACAAAACCAACATCATGTCTTGCATTTTACGGTCAAACATGCAGCTCAATGCTGTTAAGAATGCCAATGTTACTGTCATGTACAGCATTTATTTCGGCCAACATGTCCCTTAAATTTATCTAGATAGATTCAAATTAAGTAATTGCCAATGCTTTAATTGGCAACTTCATCTACAAGTTAACAAGCTCATCCATTGTTGCAGTATGAAACAAAACACCTAAATTCACTGATCAGAAGAAAAAAAAACCTCCCACTGGCATTGAGTAATGTGCTGATAACCACAAACCTGAAAATTCACGAAGCTCATGCTTAAATGAAAAACCAACCCAAAGATAATGCTAAAATGAAAATGTACGTAAACTAGTGCTAAAATAAAAGGGACATTTATTGATTTATCTAGTGATTTCATTATTATATTAATATTTTATAGGTTTTTATTTAATTCTATTTTTAATGACTTAAATATTTATTTAATTTTGAGTAATTTGGCCCTCCATAGTCCTGAGACACAAACCGCATGAGCAATTTACTGACATCTAGTGTTGGTAAATGGAAAATGCAGATGGGGGCCTTTGGGTTTGTTGACTCATAATGGCTGTACTATGAATATGATGGGTTTTATGTTATACATTTCAGTATTGCATGTAAAGACCCTTCCAAGAGTGTATGTGCAATTTCAAGTTCAGAGAAAATTAATTTGTGATTACCTATTTCACTCTTTTGACTGCATGGTGCTGTTTATCATCCTCCAATCAAGGATGTTTTCACATTCAACGGCACAGACTGCAAAACACACACTTGCAATGAAATCAATATTCTTGATTTGATGCCCCCCTCCCTTATAGTTTGTTATGAGCTTGTTTCCTGAAAGTTTGGGGATCCGTACAAATACAGAGAAAAAACAAAATGCGTGAGAAAAGCGTTTGGCCAGTGCCGGCATGTTCTGCATTTTTTAATCAGACAGGAAGCAGGAAATGATGTCACTGGGTCACAAACAGGATGCAGTGATTATAACACAATGAGAATGCCTGGCCATGCGATTTAGACCCAGAGGCCAAAGATCAGAGCACGCACACACACGCGCTCACAGTTGCAGCGGGTTGGATTTGGGTAACAGGTTGACTAATTGCTATGATAACATGTGTTTAACACTCCGGGCCATTGACGGAAATTCTCTTGTAACTTTGCGAAATGTGTTTTTTCTTCCTAAACATCCTTTTGACCCAAGCACAGATGCAGAGACAAGGATACTTCAATGACACAGATTAACAGAATGTGTGTATGATAAGAGTGTGTTTGCATGGCACAGGTTTGTTGATTTACTGTAGCTGTTAAGAATGGAGAGAAAACAACCCGTGCTACTTTTTGATTTGAACCTCCTGGGAAACTATTTCTGCTGTAGTACTTCAGTCACTAAAGAATGCATCTCCTACATGGATCTCTGGTGCCTTGCATGAGGTCTCTTAATGTTGACTTTGGCCAGAATGGTGAATGGGAAGGAGTGGCTGAATCTCAGAGCTTGTCATTTGTTTGACGTAGAGTCTAAACATCTAATCCAAATTTACCACTCAGTGTTCCTCAATATCACCTGCTCAAATTCCCAGTCACCCTCCAACGAGGCTTACAGATGGCCCCTTGCTCACTAAGACCTACAGTAGGCAATCCTGAACAACCCATTAGGGAACATACACCAGATTTCTCTAGCAGTCCAATAAAATCCTTGATTAATTGAATCAGTTTTGATTAAGAGCCTTGCTTTTTTTCTATTCTCTCCATGTTTGGAGAGCATAATACCAGTGGGATCTACCACTGAAACCCATCTGTGTGCACTAAGGCCATGTGCACAGTTCGTGCTAATTCTTTTGTTGGGGTTGAGATGTCTCCTTTAGCCCTAAAGACGAGGATGAGACCCTTGGAGCTAGAACCCGTTTGTGTCTGTAGATAAGTGTGCGTGTGTTTGCTGTATGGGTGCTCTGCCGAGCAGCGCCATGATGAGCATGGTGAGAGGGGTGGCATATGCTGCTGTTTTTATGGCAGCGCAAGGTTGCACCCTGGGGCATCTGTTTCAGTTTTCTGAGGAGGGGGCGTTCCTCTGTCGTTTGCGCTCTTCGTCTGTCTTTGTTTCAGAATTTCCAGCTCAAGGGGCCTGTATCCAAGGCAACGGATTTAAATTTCAAGCCAATTTACTACTGTAGGAGGAGGGGGTGGTGAGGGTTTTTTTTTCAGGATTGAGAGAAAATAGTTCATGGAGATGTAAAAAGGAATTGCTTGGTTGAAGATGTTTTTTATGCCACATTTTTACCCTACATGAGAGGGAATAGATGTAAACAATTTGATCTCCAGCCACTATTTCAAGTGTAAATGTTAATGGAATATCTTCTGAGTAACAACAAAAATGGCTTGAAGGCATTAACTTTTTATTCTTCAGATGTTTGGTTTCTTATAAATATGCATTATATACAAAATAATAGTATAAAACATATAAAGAGCAATGTGTCATTATTAAATTAACTCTGGAAATAATCACTTTTTAAAAAATTACATTATTGGTTCTGTTTTCTCAAAACTAATTATAGGCAGTCAGTGGTGAGCAGTCTCTTTGTTTTATCAGTTTTTGTCCTTTTCTTGTCCTCATGGGCCATGTTGCATAAAATCAATTTAACTTCCTCTTGGATCAAGCTGGCGCAGTTCTGTTGGTTATTTTTCTTCTCATTCGTTCATTTTGATAAAATGTTCCATTTCCTTTGTCTCAAAAACAATCCAAGACCACGGGCACAAACGTAGCACTATTTCATTATTTTAAGGCTTTTTCGTGAATTTTCAGCTGCTTTACAGTCTTATTGTAGAGACGAGAGCAAAAGTCCTTTTAATGTGATTGATGTTAGCATTTTTTTCTTAGACATTCGTAACATGATTTGTGTGGGTAAGCTCTGATTTGTGCTGCCCTCCTTAGTCTTGCATAGCTGGCAATGCTGGTTGAAGGTTTGGAAGTCCCTGGCACCTTCTATTGATAACTTGGTGGACAATGGGTCCATGATTACTGTGAAAGGAGGATCTTTTGTAATTTTTTACTTTTTCTTGCAATGCAAAAGTCCCTATTCATTTCAGCCCACGGGGGAAAACATACCGTAGCAGAAGAGTTCAGAAATCATCCAGTACTGTACACGTTTGTACACAAACACTCAAACATAAAACTAAACTATTGCATTCAGCGAGCAGGACTCTGCTCTCTCCAGTTTCTCAAGTTTCTCAGTGCAGCAGTGGACATTGATATAAATCTCCAGTCTCCAAGTCTATTTGTAAACAATCCAGATAACGATTTTTGCTTTGATTGTGTTTCTTTGCCTCCTCCCTTAATATACATCTGCATGTAATTTATACCTGTGGAAAGAGCAAAAAAAAAAAAAGATTAAGAATGAAGTACAAAGAAGAACAGCAGGAATTCACCAACATGTAATTTGTCATCACTAAAATTACAATTTAATCAAATCTAATGAACCCTTCATTTTTGTGAATTTTACGGCATGCAATAGCCACAAACAATTGTAGCATTGTAAGAATGTTTATTATTCCAATGTAAATGACATTTTAAATGTCACTTAAGCACAAGTTTGGCCTAAACGCCATAATATAGTATGCATCACTTTTTCTCATTAAGCCAGCCTCTGTTCAGTAGGCTTCGTTAGCAGACTATGACAGAATGATAAACAATGAACATGGTCGGCAGAATTCTGCTTGAAACATGCAGACATGTGAAGAAATTAAATGATCCTCCTTACCTCAGTTGCTATGACACATTCACTCCTTTCCTCTGCTATTACAAACACAGACTGGTACATGGAGTCCCTTGGGGAACATATCGTTGATATCCTACACTCTGGCTTTTCCCTGTACACACAAATCACGCTTCATGTTAACACAAAGTAAAAGCACATGGGGCAGCTATTTATTGTGCAGAGATGGGGGTGAAAGCGTATAAGGGGATCATTTTTATAGCGTTTCATTCTTTTGCTCGGTTTACGGTGGCTGATGCAAGTTGTTGTGCAGCCCAAATCAATAAAAATATTTTAACATTGCAAAAAAGCATTCTCGCTGTCAATGCCTTTGGGTCTGTGTGTTAAATCAGTTATGGGTGTGGAAATGTGTGTGGTTGCAGATATTAAGGCTTTATTTCTCTTGGCTAGTATTGACATTCATATTACTGTCATCAAGAGAGTGCTAGGTGCAAAGGTTAAAATACTGGGATCTTAATGGAGCCAAGCTAATGGACCATGACCTCAGCATAACAAAATAAATTCAAACTATCCAGACACCTCTATCAATCAAACTGACGTAAATAGAAGCGAAATCCATTTCTTACCTGTACATTCTACTCAACTGTATTTTGTCTTCTAAACACTTTTCATATTTAAGACTTTTTTCCTCTTGAGATACGATGTCCTTGAACTCTTTTGATGAATTGTAGTCCAAGTGGCAGTTTTTGTGTATGTAATTTGATTTCTCAGGTGCACAGTCCACCTCTAAGCTGACCTGTTTATTAGTTTTCTTAAGCTGGGAGGTGGGGATCAAGTTGTCTCTTTGTGATTCTGACATGTTGTTCATTGTCTCGCCTCGAGTCCTTTCTCCAGATTGCTGCCAGTAAATGTGCCGCAGGGCAATGACCACCATGCAGAGGAGGACCACGAGAGCCACCAAACCCACAGCCAGAGAAATCGCAGCCCACTGGAAGCGGTCTTCAGTTCCTCCTGTAATCACGGGAGGGGTGACATTGAATTCACAGTGGGGTCCAGTAAAGCCACTGGGGCAGAAGCAGGCAGGCGGATTTCCGGGGATGCCAACGCAAGAGCCCCCGTTGATGCAGGGTCTGGATGAGCAAGCATTAGAAGGCTGGTCGCAATTGCGGCCTTCGTAGCCTGGAGCACAGGAGCAGATGTAGTTGTTGATGCGGTCGTAGCATGTGCCGCCATTAGCGCAGGGGTTGGTTGCGCAGTCGTTGATGTTGATCTCGCAGCGCTGGCCCGTGTAGCCCGCTCGACAGCTGCACATGCGATTGGGCCCCAGGACCACACACAAACCACCTACAGATCAGTGACACAGGTGTCTTATTATACATACTGTATCTAGATTTGGAGCTCAAAACCACATTCACACCCATGAACATAACATACTGTAAATGAACTTCAAAATCCCAGACCAGCAGATGAAATTATGAGAATATTGTATATATTGCATACCATTGGCACACGGAAGAGTCGTGCATTTATCCACTCTTCTCTCACAGTTAAGACCAGTGTAGCCTCTAGGGCAGTCACATGCATAGCTGCGCCCGTTGTCCTTCTCGTGGCATGTTCCATCGTGAAAGCATGGGGAGTCTGCGCAGGTGAGTAGACTGTGTTCACAGTGAGTTCCCTCGAAACCACGCAGACAGGTGCACATGTAACCTTTATCAAGATCCTATTGGGGGAAAAAGTAAGCAGACACATTTAAAAATATGTTTCTGGACCTATTGTGCATTATGCATTGTTCAATGTAGTTTGCAAACCTTACAAATCAAAGGTTGCTGGATGTTAAAAAGTAGGCTTTGCAAAGGATGTAAAGGTCCATTTGTTTTTTAATGATTAAGTCTGGGGTTTTTACACCCACTACTAATTTAATTGTGTTGCTTAGTGCTTATTCCAAGTTGAATAACAGAGGCCTTCTAACATAATCACATTTAACAGAGGACTGCTGAGTTATCATATTACAGGGCTCCATACAAAAATAATTAATAAAAAAATTAATAAAAAAAAGATTACTTAGGAGCCAAATGGCTGTTTTTAGTCGCCAATTCACAGAATTGCTCGATTTAGATTGCTGTACAGAAACAAGATAGAATGATAATAAACTGTCTGTGTGTGTATATGTGTGTGTGTGTATATATATATATATATATATATATATATATATATATATATATTAGTCAAGAAAATAATATTACATTCCCTCTTAATTTCTCATAAATTATCGCACCTCTTTCATAATTTATAAAAATATAAGAGATACGATTTTTGTATTAAGTACTGCTCTTCAGAATCTACATTACAGATATTTACAAAAAAATATAGTGTGCATAGAGTAGTGTGTTGTCTTCTTGAGCATCAATGAATATGTTTGCACCTTGTGTAATAGTGGTGTACAAGTCCCTCAATTGTCCTAAGCATCAAAAGCTTGATCTCATATATAAATATGAATATATCAAATTTAAATTGTTTTACAATATTGCCTTCGTCTTTCTTTACTGTTACCAGATGGCCCAGACACAGAGACTACTAAAGTGCAAATTGACACAATTTGCCTAGTTTCCATCCACTTTTTATGCCATCTTTCATCGACAGTGAAAATGTGTAAATTTGTATTACATGTTTTGATTTGCCGTCTTGTGCCAGTTTCCATTCAAATGTACTTTTATCGATACAAATGGTGTGCGTGATGACGTCATGCCTAAAATAACTGTCGCATATGTTTTGGTTTATCGCAAAATAAATCTGCCCTTAAGCCGTTTCCATACAGAAATGTGTGTTTATCGCTTATTGTGTACCTTTTGCCTCCCAGATGTCCCTAATGTTTTTTTCCTTCAAAGTTTTGGTAAAATAGGAAGAGTATTGAGACAATTAATTGAAATTAGACAGCTTACTGTCGTTTTAATTTCACAAATAAATGCAATCAAAAGTGGAGGAAACCAAGTAGTGGGGGAAACTTTCAATATTAGTATAAGGACCATCCATCGATGTGTATATGCTGTGTGCACAGCTATTAAAGAAAAATGTATGCTGTGTAATATCAGTTTTACATATGTTACATTCCTGATTTTCACTAGGCTATTTTGAACAATCCAATCTAAAGCATTGCCATCACAACTGCATTATGTCCCGCATATTTATTTGTCCATCAACTTTTAACGGCCAACTCATTTTTACGTTTACATTTTCTGAAGAAGCTCATCAAATACAATCCAAGGTAAAGAGGGTTAGATTTAAAACATTTTAAATGTTCAAAGGCTCGTTTTCTGAAAGTAAACTCAGCACTGGACAGATAGTTCTCATAGTTTATAGTCTTGAAAGAAAAAAAAAAAGTGTAGAACATTCTGAGAATGTCACTCAGCTGACATTTTTCATCTACGGAACAGGGTAAGGCTAATTTATCTAATTTTTTATTATTTTTTTTAAATAAAAAAGCTAAACAATAATTTTATAGAACTGCACTATATGTTAGTGTTCCAATAAAGCACACTGATATTTTCTCCTAGAAATGTGTATTCATTTTTAATTTAAAACATCTTTGTGCACAGAATTATTATTTTTTTTTTTATATTATGGGCTAATTCCATGACTGCCGTCTATAATTTTGAATGGTGTGGAAAAGAATCTTAAATAAACGGATGGCAACCAATGATCAAATTAATCACAAACCGTGGTCATTCATTTGTTCTCCGTGCACTTCTCGATGTGCATGATAAGAGATATGTGTTGGTACTCTTGGAAGTGTCATGTTTGCAGCATTGGATGTGCCATGCCATTAAGATCAATCCATAATCACGTACAATAAACTGGCTTTCAAGGATGTATACCTTGTTGTCATGATTAACACAAAGTGCTTCCAAACCAGTTTTTCGCGACATTTGACGGAAAAATAAATGGAAAAATATTACGTTGACACTTTTTTCACAATTTTAGCAATAATTTGCGATTCTATCAGTTTTAATTTGATGCACTAAAACTTTTTGCTAAAAACCCTTGAGTGGAAACGTAGCTACTGGTGCGTGCTCTAAAGGTGTACTCAAGAACTCACAAGATGATATCTGACGAAACCGCATATAAATGCACACAACCCATCGCTAATGGCAACTAGATTTTAAATTGTCGCAATCAATTATTTTTGGTTGTTTTTGCGACAATTTTAGTTGCTGACTGGAACCCTGTATTAGAGATTTCAACTCATATAAAATACTATAAACACACATAATCATGTCTATTGTGAAGGGGTAACTTTGTGCTTCAAAATCATGTGCATTATTACAGTACAACAGCATTTAACCAACTTTATCCAAGTGGCTTTATATGGTTAAATGATATGGGTAAGTTCGCCTAAAAATAAAACTGTCATTATTTACTAACCCTTGTGACAAACACTTAACACAAGGAGAAATTGTGGAATTGCTGTTTTTTTTTCTATCCAAAATGTTTTGAATTGCTTTGTTTTCCATGGAAGAAAGTCAGTAAATGAGCCAGTTTACAACCTCACCAATACACTGATTACTCACCAAAATCAGCATATTAAAAAAGATCTAACAAAGCAAGAAAACTGTTAACGTGAGATTTGAAATAATCATGTTATTCTCTACTTTTGATGTAAAAACATGAAGAGGCATGTGCACAACACTTGCATACATTGGATAAGCTGGTAAGAGTGCCGGATAAGGTGTTTACATGCAATAATGTTCCTGTGTCGATCGGTTTATTCTTATGCCGTTTATGACATTACAGACGTTTAATGCATTTATATGACCACACACATTGTCGGCTTATTTAGCATAATCGGTGTAAGAACATGCATGTAAATGCACTGGATGACAATTTTTATTTTAGGATGAACTCTGCCTTTGGTAATGAAATTCATACTTCCAAATGGATATTTAGTCAAGTTTTTTTTTAGCAGGTACTTTTCCTGATGTATTGCTATATTATTAATACATGTAAAACAAAAGCATGACTCACTGTGCAAAGACCTCCATTCTTGCATGGACTGCTGTCACACTCTCGCACCTCAAACTCGCAGTTGACCCCAGTGTAACCTGGCCGACAGGTACATGTGTAACTACCCTGACCGGTGTTCATACATGTGGCTCCGTTCACGCATGGTTTGTGGTGAGTGCAAAAATTCAAATCTGTTAGCAAGGAAACCAACAGAATACTGGGTGAACAAGTCAGTATTAAATGTCATGTCAGATTTTATCTTCATCATCACTCTATTTCATGTATGTTTTTCCATGTTAATGTTAGACTAGGAATGAAAAACAATCGGTTGCAATATCCTATTAATACTTAAATTCAATAAAGAGTAAGGCATTCAGTCATCGGTTTAAGATCGCCAATTATTACCTTGGTCACAGAACAGTCCACCCCAGCCCTCTTTACATTGGCACTGCCATGGCTGTTGACAGGTGCCATGTTTACAGGCAGGGTATTTTTTACATTCTGTGCAAAGTTTACCCTGCCAGCCTTCCCTGCACCTGCAATACACAAATATGCCAACACTATATCAGTAACACTTTAAATATAATAATCCATTATGGAGGACAAATAATCTTTTTTTAACCCCCACACAATAAACAAGATATTTATGGTCAACTGTGGTTTCTAAAAACTGGTTCAATTAGAAAAGCTGTATAACAAACTGACTTGTTGCGTTTCAGTGTTAATCCTCTAAATGGGTCAAATTACACCAGGGCAAATTCATATAACTATATAGTGTGTGTGTGTGTGTGTGTGTGTGTGTGTGTGTGTGTGTGTGTGTGTGTGTGTATGTGTGTGTGCGCAGAAGCACAGATCATGAGGAATATGAGCTGATCTGAGCTCATGTAGATTGGTAGTTAAAGAGGAATGGCTGTTGTCCAAGTGTAATGGGGATATTGTACTGTTTCACACTTCATACTGATTTTCCCAGCTTGTATACTTACACACACTCGCCAGGCTTGGAGCAATTGCCATTTGCCTCACTGCACCCTTCCAGGCAGATCGCTGCATGAGAAACAGAAAACTTGTTGGTAAAGGTCAATGGATTGGCTTTGTGTAGATCAAAGTTGTGTTTCTTTACTGGTCACATTGATCAAAAGTTTGAAAAATGTGAGTAGTGTGTATAAAAGATAACTGAAGTGTGACCCACTTATGTGCATAAAGTTTTGTTTTAGCCAAGTGAATAACAGAAATTGTAGGAACTGGAATAATAGAAATAGGCATCTATTTAAGAGATTTGAGGTAATTTTGCAAGTTTGACTAAACAAGCATCCATTTAAGGGTTTGGTTTACTGCTTAAACTCTTGTGAACTGCTTATATCCAGTTTTCAACAGTGTATTGTCTTTAACCAAATAATGCTCTTTCGTCACAAGCAATTGTACAGAACATGTCCAATGAGGACACTGCAATTCAAACCGGTTAATTTACTGGTGCTTGTGTTGAGATGCATGTATGACTTTGATTTTGAGCGGGTACATAACCAGCATTGAACTGCTGGTTAGACCACAGCAGATGCTCTATCCCAATAACGGACAGCTGCCCCTATTGTTGTTTGTAGTCTGTGTGAACCATATTTGCAGCTGCTACACTGGAGCGCAACAATAGGGACTACAATTTCATGGCGCGTGGTGGATAATGGCACGATTAACTGGCGCGTGCTTGCCGTGACACTTGTGTGAGATTAAATTACCAAACACGCGTGCTTAAGAGTATACACACACAAACTGTGCCAGCGCCCTGATCAACAGCGTGAATTCTCAAAGAACTGAAACAGTAAAACAAAACAAGCAGAAAATACTACAAATATGATTTAAATTAATAGGTTATGGTCATATGGTCGACAAGCATCATTTTTCCTTTATCTATAACCCATGACCTGTAACCACTGCACAACATCTCAGCTCACAGTTTTTATTTACTCTTTGTCATTACGATTAACGGTTAAAGACTCAAAGCAACAATCTTGAATTGTGGATTTTTAATAAATACGACAGACATCAATAGCACAACTTAAGGTTCACTGACTGTATCACTAAATTTCTACATCTCTCAGAGATGCTTTAAACAGCTATGTTTGATTTAGTGAAAAAAATAGATTATTTCCTAAAGTAAACTAGTGGGATGAACAAGAGACAGGCTTGCGCCAATGCAAAACCCTCTGTCTTCAAGAGTCCAATGGATTGTGATGTCTGATTGCTTACGTTCTTCGCAGTACTCCCCCTTCCAGCCAGGGAGACAGGATAACTGCCCATCTGGGTTGCAGGTGTAGTGGCCAAAACGGTCATCCCTGGGCGAGCATTTTTTGGAACAACTGTCGCCGTAGTAATTTTCATTGCAGATGAACCGGTAAGAATACCTTAGCTCCGTCTGCTTCCCGCTTTGAACATCCTGAGACCATTCAGCCCCTACTTCCAACTTTCTTTGGGTGGCAAAAAAGCTTATCTGCAAGTCGGGGTTGTTTGTGTCTGAAGAAACAGGAGATTGTGATTAGGTCATTATAGAAATATTAGTAATTTTGTTTTCTTGTTGTAGATACTTCTCAGTTCTTAAGCTTTAATGAAATAGGCATAGCTAGTGATGACAATAGATTTGAAGTCTATCATATCTTCAAAAGCAATACATAAACCAACTTTAACTTCTGGGAAACTGACACAGAGTAAAATCTCGGTTGAAATCCCCCCTTCCTTTTAGTTAAGCCAAATATTCCCATGGTATTATCCCATTCTAAAGGGTGGGACAGACAAAGGTGTAAAATACAGGAAAATGCAGTCGGATGGTTTTGGCAAGCATTGAGTTCTCACCAAAGCCCACAGCGCTTTCCCACACCAAAAATAAACCAAAGGAAGTTCAATTGTGTTGAAGCATGAGAATGCAAAAGGTGTTTGAAGCAAAAGGAAAATGCATTATGGTTTGTCATTTTTCAAATGAATAGGTTTTCTTGGGGTTGATAGTTGCATGGCATGATTTATTTAAAAAGCTGTAAAGGCAGAAATGCATATAAAACAGTTCTACAAAAAGAAAAAAAAGAAGAGACGATGTAACTGTAGTATAATGTATACAATATCGTAGTGTCACCCTCTAGTGGCAAAAATCGAACCGCTTACCTACAGGTGAATCCGCGTAAGGTGAGTACCAGGCCTCAATAATCAATGAAAATGATCCCTAATGGGAAAGAGAAATTTAGATGTGCATATATAATAGCAATTATACAATCTACGGCCAACTTTTAAATAAACTATAAACGAATGTATAGAATTACAAATAATTGCATGCTAAAAGTGTACAACCTAGGTAGCAGAAAAAAAGCAATAACAGTTCAAACAGGTTCATAAGAGTGCTTGCTCACATGGTTAACAATGTGAAGTGGGTCAAATGTGTTACTCTACACATGTTGACACTGCCTCCATAAACTGTTGCTATCCCAAATAAAATACTAGAAAACTAATCAACATTGCGTAATGCGTTCGGTTCCCGATCATACTACTAAAAAGTGTTTTATTTGATCTTACCGGCCATCCAAAATTGAAGGGCAGTCGAATTGGTGTGCTGAATGAGCCACTTCCAAATATACTGAACGAGTTTGTCCCCAGCACTGGCGTGATTTCACTTCCAAAGATACAGTCATCTGGAGATACGACCACCTGGTAGTTTTTAAGGCAAACTCGGAAGAAAGTCCTGCAGTCAGGATTGCATGAATTGCCATTTGCAAGCAACCCTTTGAAATTTTTGAATTCTTTGAGGTCGAGTTCGAAAACACCAGATCCAAATATCTGAAGGGAAAAGTGACACGCATTACAACATTACATTGCAAATACTGGCTAAGCTATGAAAGTGCTCTCGACATGAGCCTAATACTTCAGTAACAATTGAGAAGAACGTGCCCTGATGACTTTCTACAGGACCGACAATGGATGTTTACCTGCGTCAAAACGGTCGTGAAAAATGCGATGAGAAAGGTGAGCCAAGCTGCCATGCTTTTCGATTCTCCTGGGCAGCCGAGTCACCCCCGATTATATTCCGAGAAAGAGCCTATTCCAATGCAAAGGTTGCAATAAAAACAAATGTTGAAGAGATAAAAAGGTATATCCCGCCGCGCATCCGCACTGCCCGTCACCTCAAAGTGCAGAAGCACCTCAAATTTCCAGGTTATCCAAAAGGTGGTGGTTAAGCTGAAAAATCAGTATCCAGTCTTATTCCTCTTCGTCTCATGATATCCACGGAGCATGTTTAGTATTCCACAGTGAGCACATCGGTGTGTTTAGTGTCTATGGCAATGTCTTATTTTGGTTCTAAACTTTGTGCGCCAGCATTGTGCTGTTGTGCTGTCCTCTCGCCTCTCTTGTAATTCGTGAATGAAGACTTGTTTCTTGCGTCCCACAGTATTTATACTGGCTTTGTGTTCTTGCTGCTCAATATATTAACTGTCTATCACTAAACGCCGCCCACTGTATATTCTCAGCCCCCTCACTCGACTACAATGATATCCACATTTAATACCCACCACTACGCTGATGATGACCAATTTAGCGCTGGTGATTATTAACAAGCACAGCATCTGTTGACATATTTAAAGGAGGCACAATTAAAGATTTTTTTCACACCGTGCAATTTTACTATATCTAAAACAGAGGAAACTTCATACAACGTGCAGCATTTTACTTCTCGTTTGTCCCCGTTCCAGTCAATTGCGCGGGTAATTATATTACATCATTGAACGCGTGCTGACTGCAGCGTGGGGTCATTTGACCTAAAGTTCTTAATACCTCTTCATGTTTCTAACTGGGATGAAAGCGCTTCATTAAACTGACCCAGAATGTAAGCATAACGGGTTTCCTGAAAGCACTTTAATTTAATTACAATATGAAATAGCCCAGCTAATAAAAAATTATTTAAATAATAAAAAAATCGTTCTCACTTTTTATGCACAATATTTTAAACGTTTTTTTTTCTTTTCTCAAAGTCCCCAATACTCGTCTAAATTAACTCTACTTAAACAATATGCTAATTAATACTATTTCCTCATTTAATTTGCTAAATACGTCGCACGCGCTGTTCTTTCATTCTACAGCTTGCCATTATTGTTGTGTCGTGTGCCCCTCGTTAGAAGCACGTTTTGGGAGCTTAGCTTTTTTACGGGCCTCTGACTGCGATTGGTTGAGATAACAATTCAGCTGTATGATAATGAGGGTTTTACAATTGAACTTGTGCAAGTGCCACGGTGTTTACTGTAGCTATTGTAATTAAATAATTTTGGTCGTTATTGTGTGATAATTTATAAAGGATTGTGCAAAGCATATAAAAAAAAATATGCAAATAACAGATACAGTTACCCAAAACGAAGGCTCTTTATCCTCTTGCCAGTGGCAATTTGGTTTGGATATTTTACCAGTGTTTACTGGCGTTTTGATTTTTTATAGGTTCTGCCATTGGACTGTCACATCGCATGAGGATATTCTGTTTAATATCATCTGCTGTTACACTGAGCTCGTGCAATGTGGAATTTTCAATAATTATTTTTCATTTTCGTGTTTTCATTTGCCAGTGCAGAACGAGCCACATGAGCTACTGGAAGGCGAAGCCTGATACATGCACAGGTGGCGAAAGTGCATGAAAGGGTTTAATTGCTTTGTGGTTAGTGGTGACATTTGAGCTCTTTTCGACAAGGCATTATAGTTTCTCTATCTGGACAAATTTAGGGATGATCCAAGCGGACCTTTTGAATAACATAAGCTCAAACACGCTATATATGTTGTCTTAAAGCAAGTTGCATATATACAGCAGTTCAAAATGTTAATGCAATATATAAAACTGCACAACTATAAATAGAGCCTATAGTGCTGTATCTTTGATTCAAACATGGACCATACAACCAGATGTAGTTTATGCCTTTGAGGTCTAAATCTGTGTAAAGCTGAGTGAGGGTAAATCAGCTCAGCTGCTGAATAATTTCTGGATGCGTAGTTGCTTCAGTAGTGAAATCGCACTACAATATATTTTATGTTATTTTATGGTAATGTTTGCTCTCATAGCCAGACATACATTTTCATAAATTAATAATAAATTAATACATTTTATTAAAAGCAGTTATACAATCCCATAACTTTTATCAAAATCCTTAAATTGGTAAATTAACAAACGCACGCACATACTCACGCACGCACGCGCGACGATCGTATCTAGATTCAGGGCCGATCTTTTTTTGCAGCAGGCATTCACTGAAACTCAAATGAATGAGCGCGTTCTCAGCCCTTGAAGCATTCGGTGAAGGGTGAGTTGGTGGCAATTCTAAACATTCACGAATTTAAACCGTCAGACATGCTGCAATTTGCATATGCCAGTTTGTTTTAAAACATGTGTAAGAATAACATGAGTATGAATATTAAATTGCCAATTTTTTAGAGTCATTACGGTAGTTATTCTGATTCTCTGCACAGAGAGGATAAAGAGGCTGCAAACCGGCATAAAAGCGAATTAATCAACAATAAGCATGCGAATACAAATCGGAGTATACCTGATGTAACGCGAGTCGCGACAATCATGAGCACTACTAGCTTCACCCCATTCAACATGAGCACTCTCAGTGTCAATCAAACACGCGAGCTCTCAAGTATCTCATCAGTCACTCAGCTCAGCGCTATTCCCAATTTAATCGAGGACTCCAGTTGAAATCAGACTGATGTTGGTCGCAATGCCACTAATAACAGATATAACTGTTTAACCTTAAATAACGGCACCACGTCTTCACGCATATGCTTAATAGCCTAATTAGTGATTTATATTGCAACAAAACCACAAAAGCAGTAAACAAATCATAAATACTTATGATTTGGCACAGGAACCGTTTTTGAGCTTGTAACAGTCAGCTTTCTTATTTTTAAACGTATCTCTGCTGTGTGTGATGCCCTCATGTTTTTTACTGGTTGCCGGTAGGCTAAGTCATAATGACCTTTTGATATTGACAACAGAACTATTCATAACTGTTTTCAATACAAATAAATGCTAGCAATTAATAATTAAAGTAATTTTACTATGTGAGGCATAAACATAACTGCAGAATATAACTGGCAAAAGTGTGGTTAATGGCACTGTAAAAAAAAAAAAAATGTATCGGCCAATCTTAGGTAAAAAAAAAAATCGGTGATTGTATTGGCCTCAGATTTCCTGATCAGTGCACCATTATTTCTAATCTTAAGTGCTTTTTTTATTTTTATTTTTATTTATTTTTTTTTTTATAATAAAACGTTCAACTTTTTATTTCTTTGATCAATAATGCAGCCAGATGTGCTGCCAGACTGATTTCAGTGTTCTTCCAGTTGTGTGTTCTGGAAATGATAGAGGCATAAATGTAGCAAAAGTAAACAGTTATGAGTAAAGGTTATATAACAATAATGAACAAAACTAAAATCAGCCTACATATTTCCTT
The DNA here is from genome assembly GCA_032164185.1 of Moxostoma hubbsi. Taxonomy (NCBI): domain Eukaryota; kingdom Metazoa; phylum Chordata; class Actinopteri; order Cypriniformes; family Catostomidae; genus Moxostoma; species Moxostoma hubbsi. The sequence goes on from JAVLUX010000022.1 coordinate 16,653,076, forward strand.
TTGTATTTTTACAAAACAGATTTTTTTTCCCTCATAATTTCACTCCACTTTTCATGTTTAATTGCTAAATTTTGTTTTATTGAGCATTTTTCAAGGGTCTTTTTATGAAAATTCTCGTGGAGGTTGACAGTTTATTTGATTGTCTATTAGCCATTATCTGTGTCAGATCTCTCATACCTTTCTGGTCTGCTGAGACCTTTCAGTGTGCATTGAATACATTTTGTGAGTTATATTTACACACCTGCCATGCTGATGATGGCTAGAACAAATGAAACAACAAAATGAAAGAAAATGTGGTCATTGTGTAGAGAGAGAGAGAGAAAGTGAGCGAAAGTCAGAGTTCCCTCGGCAAGAATAATTTAATTTATTGATTTTTTTTTTGTATTTACTGAATGAATTATTAAAAGCACCATTTATAACACAATAACCAGAAGTAGGTAGTAACACACTACATAAACTCTGTTAAATTTATTTAAGTAACTTTTTGAGAAAAAAAAAAAACTTTATACACTGGGCATCATTACTGGTTTTAATTTAATAAGTGTTAATAAATGCGTAATTTACTGAGAGATTTTTGAATGGGACTTTTAGGTCACCAGAAATGTACAGCTGTGCTAAGTCCAGCAAGACAGCAGCAGAAAATGCTCCAAACAAACACGTTCTTCACTCCAAACAGTGAAAAAGAATAGTTACGTTATGCGATGCCTATATTGCACACCAAAACAAATAACTAGTTTCAGAGGACAGATCGGTGAATTAGTCCTCAACAACACATGGTATATAAACTCCTATTTGTTTTGCAACAGGTTGAAAAGCGTTGCTGCTCTCAGCATGTTCTAAATCACCTTGTTTTCAATAAATTGTTAAACAAGGTTTACAGTCTGATGTTATCGTATTATTTGCACCCTGGAGATTGTGTAGAAAGCTGGTGTCTAGCTTGATTACTGCCTCTGTGGAGAATATTGTCCTTCTTATCTCCTCTATTGCCATATGTCTCAAATAAAGCAAATAGATAAATGTCATGAGGCAAGCAAATAACATAAGCATTTATAGAGGTTTCTTTAATGCATTGATTCTGCTGTATAGGGCTAAATATGGAACATCACCTTTCCTTCTCCCTTTTCACTGCAGATGTGAGATAAAAGACAAACACATGACTAGGCTACTAAAAATGTGCATGTTTTGCAAGATTGTCCTTCGAAAAATTATTTTCATAAACATAAAATTAAAATCCTTAAAAGGGACCAATACTTCACAAATAACACTTTATTACGTAAAAATAATGAAAACTATTTTGTTGGTAAAAAAATGAAACATCCCAAGTAAAATTGTTTGCATTGCTTTATAGTTGGCTATTTGATAAAACCACAAAACTCAACTCATTTATTCCTCACAGATCCATTACAGAAACAGCAACTCTGTATTTGAACTATGTAAAGTCCCAAGAGGATTTTCTGAAGTCCTACGATTCCCCTTGCATTGAGGTGAAGAAAATGTGTTCCTTCTGTGTCTACACCACATCCCTCCACTCCATAGTTGTCTGGTGCAATATATGTCTCCTTGTTTTGTCTGTGTGTAGAGATCTTATGTTCTGTGGAATCTGTCTAGAGATCTGTCTGTATGAACAGCTTGATTTGGACCCAATACACAAATACTCTTGGTGAATTAAATATAAATTAAGCAGCATCCTAAAGGCATTTGTGTATGGTGTTCATCTTTTGGTAAAATACTTAACATAAACCTGAGAAGGTGAAGTTTGATACACTGTACATACTATATATATATATATATATATATATATATATATATATATATATATATATATATATATATATATTACAATGCCCTTTTTTTATACTTTAAGTGCAATCTCCCATGCCTTGTCAGATGTCAAAGAATAAATAAATAATAATTTTCCTGCCAACAAACCCACTTAAACCACTGCTTCTTATTGACACATGTAGAAGTGATCAGCATCAATACTGTAAATCTAAAACTTAAAAAATAAAGCTGCTTCTTCAGCCGGACACTTATGAACACTTTATTTTTATTGCCAGCACTATAGAAGTGGAGGCAGATGGCCCTGGTCAACTTGGATTACACCCCTATTAAAACATGGCAGTTTCACACTCCGCAATGCTACATTTGATCTCTGAGCCACAATCTGTCTCGGCCAATCAATATCCTGTTCATCTGTACTGCTGTGCTGAGGTGCTGTATAGCAGCAATATAAGCCACCTGTTTCACTGATTATAGCTCTGAAGTCTATTTGTTTTAGCAAAGACAGTCAATTAAAATCGACTAAAGTAGGACTGCGCTGTAAATTCGTGCTTATGGTTGTAAATGGTGTTTTAAACCAAACTCAACCTAAAATATACATAACTCATGTAACCCAAATGAATGCCTTATTCATCCATTGGTCTGTGCAGTAGCTCACATGTTGTTATAAATATACAATATTATTTCTTTGTATTATGTGAATATCATGAACATTGCTAAACAAATAGGGGAAAACTAAGATAAGACAAAGAACTATGTTATTATAAACAACCTCACTCAAGCATAACGATCTGATATCTATCAGACAGGCTGCATGCATCTTGATGTTGTCAAGCCATTAAAGTTTCACCCCATCAAGATGAGCCGTCTATTACTTTGAACCTGTTTTGGAACTTTTTAACCATTCTCACCCACATTGTGTTTATACAACAGTATTGTTCCAGCACTCCTCTTGTCCCTCACAAGAATCCTATTAACATGAACTGTCAGTTGTTCTGTTGAAACCATGATTCATGTGTGTGTTTCATGATGTCACAATCCATCATAAAATAACCTTCCCATATAAACCCTCCAAGTGCTGTTAAAGGAATGTTCATTACAAGTTCAAATCAATTGACAGCATTTGTGGCATAATGTTAATTACGACACAATTAATTTAGACTTGCCCCTCTTTAAAACACGGCAAAATCTGGGTCACAGTGTGGCACTTACAATGGAAGTGAATAGGGCCAATCCATAAAGGCTTCTACTCACTGTTTAAAAAAAATTCCACAAGACATAAACAATATGCATGTAAACATGATTTTAGCATTATAAAATCACATACTAACCTTTTCTGTGTAAAATTAACCCTGTTGCCATGACAACAAGGTAGGTGACTAATAACTAGAAGTTCATCCACCTTGAACAATAGTAGATCAGCTTCACATTTCTGCCTTTTAAAACCTTTTTAAAAATTGGCCCCTTTTACTTCCATTGTAAATGCCACTATATCCTTGTTTCTTCGTTTTCTAAGGAGAGGAGGGAAGAGTAAACTAATATTTGTGGTAATCAGCATTAATCAGCATGTGGTAAAAATCAATTATATGTGTTTCAAATGTCCTTTGTTAAAAATGTACAAACAATAGAGACTTACAAAATGTCACAGATGGCTAACGTTATAGGCTAACGGTAGGGTTCAATTAATTAATTTCATATACCCTTTCTCTCACCTCCGGAGCTGCAGCTGAACTTGATGCATCCAGATAGTGTGGTGCTAATGGGAGCAAGAGAATAGTTCCACTTCCTGACTGTATTACCAGAGAAGATATGTGGTTGAGATACAGAACATAGATTAGAAGAACCAACTGCAGCCATGTAAGGGGTTTAGAGCACGATGTGAGACTGAATTAAATGCATGCTCTTATCTTCCCACAAAACACTCTATTAATCAATGATATCTTAGCATCCACATCTTTGCGTAGGAAAAAAATATGAAAACCACATGTTTGTAACACCTCACTAGGAAAGCTGCATACAACCAGGGATGTTACGACTCACCTTTGCTTTCTTGTCACTGGCACATACGTAAGTGGTGGCAACGTAAAACATATCTGAGTGGTTAGATACATGGCAACTTGGGAACACGGCTAAAGGCAACACATGGGGGCATAGTTTCTGCAAAGCCTTTGCCACAATGGGATTAACGTCTGTAGCCCAAGATAATCCCAGTTGTCTCCATTGCACCATGCTGACCCACCTTGCAAAAATGGAAGATGAGAGAAATAGACAGAGAGAGAATAAACTGTCGGTGCAATATTGGTCTCATAGTCTATACTCTTTTTGTTCATTTTCTATGTACCACCAGGTAAGAGTGAACAGTCTTGCTGGACCAAGGTCAAAAAACTATTTAGATAATCTGTTGGATGGGGTGCAAGACTAGTAGCCATCTGTGCATGTGGTCCGTATAGTAATCAGTCAACAAGTGAGATTTACACTGCCATTCAGATTCATACAAATAAATAAACAAACCACATACTTATAAATTCAGCTGAACTTGAACTCATAGAACCTGACTCCCCTACACATCCCACATCAGTATTATACACCTGAAAGGGTTTTGTTTATGTCGAATAACACACAGTATGCTATAGAGTCCTACATAAAATTCCCACTTTAGCAGACAAGAGACAAGAACTAATAAATACAAAACAAATGTTAAAAGTAAGCCTTTGAATGAAAACATGAGAGACATTTAAAGTTAATAGACTACTGTAGCTATTAACTAATGGAGTTTACAGAGAGTAATCGAAACAGGGCAGTCTGTGAAATGTTAGAATCTAAGCTGTCATTTGCTACAGAAAATTGATGGTGTGTTTGGTTTATAGGTGGAGGAAGTTTATGAATGCATACTTATAAGACATAGAGTTTTTACTAATACATAATTACTTGGCGTTAACTATAATTCTAATTTTCATGAATGATGTCTGAGTTTGGGTCCAAAAATTCAAGTTGTGTGCAACGTGTTGTCATTTCAATCAATCAAATCAAATCTCTTTACTGTCACTCAACCATATACACAAGTGCAACAGTGGGTGAAAGTCTTGGGTGCGGTTCCAAGCAACATAGCAGTATGACAATTACAATGAACATCTGATTTACACATAACACAGTTTACACATCTGTTACACAACAACAATATACACCTAATAAAATACAATACACGGTATACACAAAATAGAAGACAGTATACAAAAAAAAAAAAAAAAATACAAATATATACAATATAGAGTATACAGTTGACATTCAGGCTGTCGGTTGATAGACAGTTGCCAGCGTTATTAAGTATAAAATGTGAGTACAGTCTGTGGCTAATAAAGTGCAGTGCTGATGTATATTGATCATGATCGATCAAGAGTTCAAAAGTCTGATTGCTTGGGGGAAGAAGCTGTCATGAAGTTGGCTGGTGGGGTCCTGATGCTGCGATATCACCTGCCTGATGGTGCAGTGAGAGCAGCCCATGGCTCAGGTGATCCTCCAAGCTTTTTTCACACACTGCTTGGTATAGATGTCCTGGAGGGAGGGAAGCTCACCTCCGATGATGTGTCTGGCAGTTCGCACCACCCTTTGCACAGCTTTGCGGTTGAGTACCAGGCGGTAATGCAGCCAGTCAGGACGCTCTCTACAGTGCTGGTGTAGAACCGTGTGAGGATGTGGTGGTTCATTCCAAACTTCATCAGCAGTCTCAGGTAGAAGAGGTGCTGGTGAGCCTTCTTCACAATGGCCTCAGTGTGGACAGACCATGTGAGTTCCTCAGTAATGTGGACACCGAGGAACTTGAAGCTGCTGACTCTCCACCAGTGCTCCATTGATGGTGATGGGGCTGTGTTCTCTGTCTTTTCTCCTGAAGTCCACCACAAGCTGCTTGGTCTTACTGATGCTGAGGGAGAGGTTGTGCTCCTGACACCTGTGTGTCAGAGTTTGCACCTCCTCTCTGTAAGCTGTTTCATCATTGTCAGTGATCAGACCTACCACCGTTGTATCATCAACAAACTTAATGATGGCATTGGAGCTGTGTGTTGCCACACAGTTATGTGTGTACAGGGAATATAGGAGTGGGCTGAAAACAGCCCTGCGGGGCTCCAGTGTTGAAGGTCAGCGATGAAGAAATGTCGCTGCCCACTTTAACCACCTGGCGTTTGCCAGTCCAGGAAGTCCAGGATCTAGCTGCACAGCAAGCTGTTTAAGTCCAGAGCCCGGAATTTCACATCAAGCTTGGAGGGCACTATGGTTTTGAATGCTGAGCTGTAGTCTACAAACAGCATTCTCACATATGTAATGCTGGAGGCTGGATCTGATGCTGGATCAAGGCAGACTTATAGTATGACTGTGGGAGGAAACTTAACACATTTTTGTAACAAAGGCAAAAAAACAAAACAAATTAAAAGTGCCCTTTTAAACCAATTTTTGAAGTGTAACTAGAGAATATGCTGTAAGTCAGAGCTCAATGTTAAGTATAATTTTCCTGCCACCACAAAATATGTATATACAGTATACAGTGTATTTTTGTACATACAGTATTTAGGCCAGGAATGATATTTAGATTTTCCTTTAGATGTTACGCTGTCTTGACAACAAATTAGCTTCGCTGGAAAACATCGGTATACAATGCAAAACATTACTGATTGCATTAAAATGTTCAATCCATTCTTACTAATGTTTCCAAGGCAACAAAACATTATCTATGTTAGCCAGCTAAATACGGTTACCTTGGTGACAGGTTTTATGTTTGCAGAATTTGGAACAATGATGTTCAATACATCACAGAAAACAAATATTATTTGCAAGGCATTATAATGCATTTGAAAGACTTACAAATGTAATATTTAGCAGCAACGCAGCACTCCCCCATTGGGATAAGTGACAGTTCCATCAACTGACCTGAAACTCGGTCATACTGGTTGGTATTGTTGAGCCCTGTTAGCATGGGCAGCACTGAGGAAGGGCTTCCAGGTGCTCCAGCCACCCTAAGAAAGTCCATAGCACCTCCAGAGCATCCACAACTAATTTTTGTTAGCCTATTCAAAAAGATGAGAAACATTTTCCCAGACAGATTTTCAGCAATCATGTTGTGTGTAGGCTACGTCATTCTGTTGGCTGTTTAGAATCAAATCCAGTCCATGAATCACTTGGACAGTACACGCACTGAAAAATTTAGAGCAGTTTCTTACATGTATGGAATAACCGGAACAGAACAAAAATATTCTGGGATGAAGTGGATATTTAAATACAACCAGAGAATAAAATGTGTTAAAAATCAAAAACTGCTTTTCATTTCGGTTCATTCCTGGCAAAAACTGTTGGTTTTTTCATTCCGGTTCAGAAGTTCCGCAGCCTCCTTTGCAAATGATTAGCGTTTAGAACAAATAAAAGAACGGTTAATATCGTTTTATCTTTATAATACTTTGTGCTAATGGGTGGGTGAATAACCAATTACAGTGTTGCCAGATCTCGAAAAATAAGTGAAAATAAGTAGTACAATTTTTCATGTGTGGTGGATTTATCATTATATTAATCATAACAAGTGTAAAGTTAATTAACATTTAAGTATACTTTTAATTGCAGATCTGCTTCTCAGTCAAAACCTGGCAGCATCAAATATGTATTAATGCCTCATATCTAACAATAATTCAGTGAAGACTTGGAAACAACTGAGAAAGTTTAACTTTTTACCTCTAATAATGTTGTTAGTGTATCTCGATTAGCCGTGTATGAATATGTAGTAATTAAACATAGTTGTTAAAAAGGTCTTCATTCTCAGAATGGAACATCCACAACGGGAATTAAGAAATGTGTGATGCATCCGTTTCCTTCAGGACCAAACAACATGTTTTTTTCAGGCAGTGTAGTTTCAAAAATTCACTGTGATAAACCCTTTGGCCTTTGGTTTCATGAAAAGTTTAGCGGAATGAAATAGCTGGTTATAGCTGTTACCAGCATTTAAAAATTATGTTTTTGCTCCGGAACAATTAAAAATTTCATTGTTCCCATTTTCGGTTACGTTCCGCAAAAAAATATTTTAGTTTACAGTTTTCGTTTTTGCCACTTGCACCATTTTTAGTCCCTGAATATTGAGCATTAACAGTGCATGAAATCACTAAAGGTACCAAAAACTTGTGTGGGGGGCCTGTTCCTGGACACCCCTAGAAAATAATGGTACACTATGAACTCTTCCTCTGGAAATGCGTTGGCTGTTATACTGAAAGACAGGTAGTGGCATAGTGATTTCTAGTCACTGCACGTGAACAGATATTAAAATTGTGTGTTCGTGCCTTGTTTAATTTAGCATATTTAGTGATTGTAGCTCAGCACCGCTGTCAATGATCTGGCACCCCATGGCACCAGCAACCAAAACTCTCTGGCGCTGCCCCAGCCTCTTTGTTAAAGGAATAGTTCACTCAAAGATTTAAATTCTGTCAAAAAGTACTTAGAAGGAGATTATAGGCAAAATGTTTGGGACTGACACTATCAGTCCCTATTCCATATTCTTGAAAATGTATCCTTGTGTTCTGAGAGAGAAAGAAAATTAAATGGGTTTGAAAGAACATTAGTGTGATTCAGTGAGTGAACAGGTGAAAGGGCTTTACTGTTTAATAAAGCCAACCTTTCTTTAATCCATTTTTTACTTACCTTTGGTTCCATCCTGCATGGTGCCTAAAGATATACGTCCAGCTGCCACCTCTCTACCTCATGGACACAACTCTAGGGTCTGGCCAAATGAAATAATGGAAAACATATAAGAAAGCAGCAATAAGATACTTTCAGAGTCCCCAAGGGTTATCTCCAGAGATATTGTTAGTCACTCACCTAATTACCACTAGGGTCCACATCTGTAATGCTTTGGGTCATGGGGTCATCTGTTATTCAAGGACTGTAAATTAAGTTATTTTTGTCAACACGTGCATCCTTATTTCAGAACTACCTTGATGTGTCCTAATGGATACAAAGCCTGTGTTTCCAGATTATTTGAGTAGTGCATATTTTAAAAATATGGGGCAACTATTTGAAGGATCTCTAAAGATGTTTATTTTGTTTGACATTTATGAATATTTGAGTTTATGCAGTCCAATGATACCATTTAGCACATCCTGTTTGACATGATATTTCCAAAATAGTTCTGCAAACCTCATAATTTGTGACCCAGTGTCATATGTTAACATTTTTCATATACATGTAAATTAAATTTTAACCCTTAGAAAAATCGAGTTATCACAATTATGGGTCCGGTCCAATGACGGTGTCTCTTAGAGGACGCTAAGAACCAGACTATTGAGGAGAAAATTGAATCACTTAGGAAGCTCGGGTCAGAGGAAGTGACCTTAAAGTGTTGACACACAGTTACTCAAAGCAAGGGTTCTGTCACAGTTGTAAAGTGTTGGGTAAAGTGTGTAGTTCATCTGACATGGCTTGCCAATTTGCTGATGCAACTGGGCTGGCTTCTCGGAGAGAGTATACTTCCAACAAAAACTACCTTATGACTTCATCAATATCAAGTAAGGAAGTCTGACAAATCCCAAAGGACAATGTAATTCATTTGAGAAGTATGTATGAGTTTAAAATACATCAGGCAGGGATCTATCATCTTAATGTTGTCAAAAATGAATAGCATGAAACTCAACTGTCTTGCAGTGATACAGTGGCCCAAAAAAAGTATTTGGACACTTAAGTACAAATTTAGTTGTAAAATGAATAAATAAATAAAACCAAGTAGTGGCATCTTCATTGTAAACATTTGCTCAGAACTAACATTATTTGTCTTTGCCATTTTTGCAATTACATTTAATCACCTCAAGGTGCTTTTTAGTGGATGTATGAAGTCAGTTCCCCTCACAGGTGTTCTCACAGGTGTTCTAGCAGAGTAACCACAGATTTCACTCATCACATTAACTAACATGCTTTTACAATGTCTTAATTTTGTATAAAATATCTATTGTTTTAAAATTTAAAACCAAAAAACTTATTTTTGTGAAATGTTTTGCTTAAAAAGTGTGTCAAATAAATGACAATTGTTTGGATAGTTTATTTTGCAATGCCAAGACATTAATCCATTTTAAATGTAGCTTAAGTTTTCAAAAACTTTTTGTGGCCACCGTATATACAGTAGGAAGCTATTATACTGTATATACATAGCAGATAAGAAGAAAAAAGGTTTAAACTTAAGGTATGCAATAAAAATGGTCATGGGTGCAGGAACCGTAACTGTTGTGATGTTTCAGAATGTAACCATCATTAAACAGGAGGTTGACGAGGCTCCTAATGAGCAGTTACCACTGAGCTTCCTGGCCAACAAGGAAGGGGCAAAAGAAAATGATGATGGCCGGAGAAACAAAGGAATAATATTTCTGTTTATCTGCTTTGGGATGGGTCAGAGGTATTTTTGGAAGCCTGTTGTTTTTTCCTCTGCAAATTCCAGTTTCCACTTTTTTCTGTCTCCCACCTTCACCCCTTGTTCCCAGACTGAGAATGCACGGACGCTTCCTCTCCCTTCTTCCTATTCTCAGCCTCTGATTGCTAGGAAGTGTATGTGTGTGTGTATGCACGTGTGTGGCAGATAGTCAGAGGGAGAGAGAGATATTTAATAGTGAGGAGGAGTGTGTGTGTGGGGGGTATGTAGGGTGTGGGGGATATGGCCATTAAAGAAATGAGGGGAGAGTGTCAGCGGTTCCACGAGTGCTGCTTTCTCAGAAACAGCTGCTGATGGTTAGTGTGTTAAACAGTGAGCTTTTAAAAGCACATGCATGGAGATGGATTTAAGCTCCAACAGACTTTAAATGGATTTAAACTCCAGGAATCAGACTCTACCATGCTTAAATTACAATGTTGTAAAAATGGACTTATACAGGAAAGCAGACTAAATAATCAGACTAAAAATACTTTCTACTTCCAGGTGATATGACTTGTTCCATATTAGTTTTCATGTATTTATCAACATTAAATATCCTGAGGAAGTCTCAACAAATGGTTGATCATCTGATGTAAAGAAGTAGCCGGTGTGTCTTATTCCTCTCATAATGCTTTCTCTGCATTTTTTAAACAATGTCTACAAGAAATGCCATTTCAAATACACAAAGTCTGAGACCACATTGAAAATATGGAATTCAAAATCGAATTCACACCTGGGAATTATACATTTTAGAATAATGAAGAAAGAGAAACATTATGATGTAAAATGTTTGAGAACTATTTAAGATACTGCACTATTTTTTATTTTAAGGTCACTAATTAAATGATCAAATTTGTTACAATGTTAATTGACAGTGTTAACTTTTTACTAAATGTCAGATTTACTTGCTTCCACTGAAGCATAAAAGAGGCTCTTTGGAACATTATGAAATCATGCTGGATAACATGGATCATCAGGTGTTCTAAAATCGTTTCGAGTCTATACTAAAGTGCATCCTGTGACTAAAGCAAAATGGGGAGCATACCATATACTAGGAAATTCTGAAATCCATGTCAATATTTCAATTAAAATTGTCATTCATACTGTAAAGCTGTTATTAATTTGTAATATTGAAACATTTTAAAAATTGGTCTAAAAATTTTAATATGTACCACTGTACATATTAAAAAAATACTAGTCTCTTATATAAAATGATCAAAAGTACAGCTAAATGTAGTTAGTAGCAAACAGGAAGAGTGGTATGTTGGACTGTTAAGAAAGACACAGAGAAAGAAAACATGCATTGATTTTGGGTGCAATGTCATGCAGGTATTTTTATGCATACTGAGAAACAAAGCATGAAGAAATGGCCAGTGAAACTTAACTTAGATTTTTCCCTTGACCGAAAATACTCAATGTCAATGTGGACATAAAAAGAAAAGAGAGTGAGACAAGCATGAGTAAATTGACATGATGGACATGGCTATGTGAGGACTTTTTTTGTGGAATTGTTGCAATTAAAAAACACTAGATGATGAATGATAAATGGACTTGAATGATTATTGTTTTTAAAACTCCTTAATAATTCACATGTCATTACAGTGTATTCACATTAATCAATTTTCCCTGCAATGTATTTCTTAGTCATTTAGCAGACTCTTTTTTTATCCGAATGAGACTCCTCGAGTTAAGTCTTGAAAGATAGAAAATTACTCCAAAACCTTCAAAAACAGACAGTAAGATGTTCAAAAGGAATCAAGACTCTCACCTGTTTACAATGTGGCTGTGATAATATGCAGATTGAAGAAAACCAGTCGACCACTGAAAAATCACTAGTTATTGTGGCCTTGGGATGGGTCATAACCTCTGCAAGTGTAATGCCTCACAATGATGAACCTCAGTAGATAGTGGACTGCTGACACAAAGCAAATTGGGTACATGGATTCATGCTGTTGGTGCCAAATTCTGACCCTACCATCTGTGTACCTCAGGAGAAATCAAGATTCATCAGACCAGGCTATGTTTTTCAAGTCATTAACTGTCCAGTTTTGGTGAGCCAGTGCACATTGCAGCCTAAGTTTTCTGTTCTTGTCTGACAGATGTGCAACTCGGCGTGGTCTTCTGCTGTTGTAGCCCATCTGCCTCAAGGTTCGACATGTTGTGCATTCTGAGATGCTATTATGTTCACTATTGTACAGAGGTGTTATATGAGTTACCGTAGCCTTCCTGTCGGCTCGAACCAGTCTGGCCATTCTCTGTTGAACTCTCTCCTCAACAAGGCGCTTCCGTTTACAGAACTGCAGCTCGCTGGATGTTTTTTGTTTTTAGCACCATTCTTAGAATTGCATGAAAATTCCAGGAGATCAGCAGTTACAGAAACACACAAACCAGCTCGTCTGGCATCAACAATCATGCCACAGTCCAAGTCACTGATTTGTCACTCATCACTGATTTAATCACTAATTTTTCCCCCCATTCTGATGGTTGATGTGAACATAAACTAAACTATTTTTATCTCAGTTATGCAAAATTCCACCACAAGGCAGGGAATATGCATTCCAAAAAAATATTATATTACAGTCATCATATTAGTGTTATATCTTGTATTGTCTTTATACTTTTGCTGTATTTTTGCATTTCTCTTGCACGCAAGGTTGAGAGAGAGAGATTGAAGATGCCTTGCTCCCCTTAGTTACTGTTGCTAATGCCGTCAAGCTTTCCTATTGGCATCTGTTCTGCGCCAGAGCACAGAGGGAGAAGCGTTCAAGTAAATTATCTCAGCAATTATTAAATAACACATTTGATAACCATTGTGTATATACATATATACACCAATCAGCCACAACATTAAAACCACCTGCCTAATATTGTGTAGGTTCTCCTTGTGCTGCCAAAATGTCTCGGGTTACTTAAGTGTAACAATTGTTCCCTGATAAAAGCGGAACAATATGCTGCGCTGAGAAAATCGCTTTGGGAACAACTTTAGGTGTGACCAGCTGTGAATATGTGTGCAACACGTCAATGAACATTGACCGGAATTTATAGCCTCTGCCAGTGTAATCATTGGATGCACCTGGGGCAGGGCTATTAATAGATGCGTCACAGGAGCATCATCAGGTATTTTGTTTGAAGAGCAGTCCTGGGGCATCCCAGTGCGGCAGTGAAGTGCAGCATTTTGTTCCGCTTTTATCAGGGAACAAGGGTTACACTTAAGTAACCCGAGACATTGCCTTTCAAAAAGCTATACTTATGATGCTGCGGTGAGAAAAGCGCTTTGGGAACGAGAATACCCACGCCGCCACACTGTTGCTGTCCGTACCCCCTAAAGTAGTGTAGTGTGCTCACAAGAGCATGAGAGGTCTCAGACATGAGCTTGAGATGTCGACTCAAGGATGTAAAAGCCCGGAGTGGCGTGAACATCCAAACTGTAGAATCTAAGGAATGTGTGCGGAGAGGAATAGCCTGCCGCATCACAAACATGCTGCAGAGGGACACCTCTTGCCAAGGCTTCAGAGGAGGTAACCCCTCTGGTAGAGTGAGCCCTGATGCCTACTGGCGATGCTTGATGGCGCGCCTCGTAGGCCAGGGCAATAGCGTCCCTCACCCAATAAGACATAGTCTTCTTGGTGGCGGCTACCCCCCTGTTGCGGCCCCCATGGCAAACAAATTGATGCCGGGACTTATGCCACTGGCTAGTGCAGTGGACATAAGTCTGAAGGGCATAGACTGGACAAAGTCTGTGAAGTCATTCCTGCTCCGGTGTTGTAAACAGCGGGGAGCAGAAGGCTTTGAGAGTGACTGGATTTGATGTCGAGAAAGGCACCTTAGGCAGGTAGTCAGGATGAGGGTGAAAGGTCCTTCCTGGGGCAACTCTAAACAGGTTGGCAAGACAGACAGAGCCTGTAGGTCCCAAATTCTCTTTAGAGAGGTAATTGCCATAAGAAAAACCATCTTGAGAGTCAGAAGTCTGTCCGGAGTTTGAGGTTCAAAGGGGGGTCTCAACCAGACCCTCAAGGACTATTGCTAAGTCCCATGAAGGGGTCCTGGTCCTTAGGCCTCCTAAGTCGCCTGGCTCTACAAATGAAGCGAGCGAGTATAGGATGTCTCCCCAACAGCACCCCGTCCATCAAGACATGGCAAGCCGAAATAGTGGCCACATAGACCCTGAGAGTGGCGGGGCATATGCCTGCTAACAGTTTTTCCTGCAGAAAGTCCAGAACTGAAGCAATCTGGCAGTTAACTGGATCTGCATTATGTGTACTGCACCATTTTTCAAAGACACCCCATTTATTGGCGTAACTTCTAGTAGAGGGAAAGGCATACAGGCGCATTCTGGGCCATGTATGCGCCATCGTGTCCGGCCCCAGGGGGGGCTGGGTGACTCAGAGAGAAGTAGAGGGGACATTGCGCTGTTTGTTGAGGTGAAGAGGTCCTATTCTGCCCTGTAAAATCTCACCCAGATTTGTTCCAAGTAGAGGGAGCCCTAGCACTTAAAATGTTCTTGATAACCTCAGTTGAAAACCCTGTGTCCCTCAGTTGGTACCCTTCAGGGGCCAAACACGAAAGGTTCCACAATTTGGGCCGGGGATGAACTATTGTCCCCTGTGCCTGAGAAAGGAGGTCCTTCCTGTCTGGAATCGCCCAAGTTATACCCTGTTCGGCCAGCGCGGCACTGTCAGTAAGAGACAAGACGCTTGCTGGTGAACTCTGGCCAAGACTCCCGGGAGCAGAGAAACCGGGGGAAACACATACAGATGCATTCTGGGCCATGTATGCGCCATCGTGTCCAGACCTAGGGGGGCTGGGTGACTCAGAGAGAAGTAGAGGGGACATTGCGCTGTCTGAGAAGAGGCAAAGAGGTCCACTTCTGCCCTGTAAAAATCTCACCCAGATTTGTTCCACTACCTCAGGGTGGAGTTTCCACTCCCCCGTCGGTATTTTCTGTCTGGACAGTAAATCTGCTCCCACTCAGGTATCCAGGGATACAAGCTGCTCTGATTTACAGGAGCTTGCCCTGGGCCCAAAGGAGAATGTTCAGCTGGCGTTAACGTAGATCTTCTTGATGGTTTATGTAAGAGACTACCGCCGTGTTGTCCACCCACACCAAGACATGACAGCCTCTGGAGGAAGTATTTCAGGGCCAGAAATATGGCCATCAACTCGAGCCAGTTAATGTGACAATCGAGCTGACGACCCCCCCCCCCCCCCCCATTCCCCTTGAGCTGGACGACCACTTAAGACCGCTACCCAGCCTGTCAGGGAGGCGTCTGTCGTTAGCAACCTGCAACGGCAAGACGCAACTAGAGTGGGACTCAAAGTGAGGAACCGGGGTCTGAACCACATAGAAAGGGTACGTAGCACGCGGCGCGTAACCCTTATTGGCCTAGGGGATTGGCCCTTGGATGAAATCCCCTGGCTTTTAGCCAGAACTGAAATGGTCTCATGTGCAGATGGCCCAAAGGGATCACCGTGGACGCAGTTGCCCTGAGGCCTAGTAGTTGTTGATACTGATGAACAGTGCAACCTTGGCCTAGCCCGACCTTGCTCAGGGTGTTCTGAATGGACTCGATTAGAGCGGGAGACAATTGTGCCCGCATCATGATCGAATTCCATATGATCCCCAGATAGGTAGTTTTCTGAGTGGGAGAGAGAACGCTCTTGTGACGTTGAGTCTCAGACCCAGAGAAATCAGATGAGCCAAGATGATATCCCTGTGCTGAACTGACAGTTCTTGAGACTGTGCTAGTATCAGCCAGTTGTCCATGTAATTCAGAATGCGGATGCCCCGGAGTCACAAAGGAGCAAGTGCTGCATCCATGCATTTTGTGAATGTGCGGGGTGATTGGGCTAGGCCAAATGGAAGAACCCGATATTGGAAAGCGTCACCCCCGAAAACGAACCTCAGGAACCTCCTGTGTAGTGGCAGACTTTCTATATGAAAGTACGCGTCCATGAGATCGATCGTGACCAGCCAATTGTGATGTTGTATTTGTGACACGACCATCTGGATAGTTAGCATCTTGAACTTGAACACTCTGACTGAGCGATTCAAGCCTTGAAGATCTAAGATCGGACGCAACCCCCCACCCTTCTTGGAAGTATTTGCTGTAATATCCTGACTCTTCCTCTAGAAGGGGAACACGTTCTATGGCCCCTTTGACCAAGAGATTTTGCAGTTCTTTCCACAGTAGATATGCCTGCTCCAGTTTTACGGTAGTGGGAACCACGGCGTTGAAACCCGGAGGGTGTCGAGCGAATTTAATTCTGTAGCCTTTTTCTACTGTTCTTAGGACCCACATAGAAATCCCTGGCATTCCATGCTACCATGTTCTCTGAGATGGGTATTAATTTTGACACTTCCTGTTGGGGGGTGGGGGGGGGTTGTCGAGTGTTCCGCATCCTGGACTAAGGCAGGAAGCAGCGGTACACCCAACATTTCGGTGGAAGCCTCTAAATCCTGAAACACCTGAGGCGGTGGGAATGGAGAGGTTTCGTGGGGGTACCGGGAGGGCCAAAGTGGATGATACACACGCTCCGTCCCGAGGGGGGACTACCCCCACAAGGCTGGGTGCAAACCATCAGGGTTTTCTTTTTGAAATAACTGCCCTGAGGTCTTGCTTTGGGGGCTGCTGAGGGCGATGAACCGCCCCCCCCCGTCTTTACGAGGGGGAGCACGATTCGCCATGCCTTGTTTTTGAGCCTCCCGTCGGGTGGCCGACCCCCCCCATTCCCCTTGAGCTGGACGACCACTTAAGACCGCTACCCAGCCTGTCAGGGAGGCGTCTGTCGTTAGCAACCTGCAAGGGAAGAAATTGCCCGAAGGCTTCCTCGTGACTTTTTGTCTCCTGGAACCTTATGATAACTACATTCGTAGCGTCACCAAATAAGCCAGAAGGAAAAACCGGGGCATCGAGAAGGAAAGTTTTGTCCCTGTCTCTGATGCCCGATAGGTTAAGCCACAAGTGTCTCTCTGCCTTCCTCACAAGCGTGGAGGTGGTCCTGCACAGCTTTGTGGGGAGAGTGGGTCTCTTTAGCGATGACGCCTAGCCAGGCGAGAGATAACCCGCAAGTGTCTCTTCTACCGGCTACATCACCGAATACTTCAACAGATTAGCCTAGTACGCCTGTAACACTGCCATAGTGTGCATGGCAGCACCAGCCTGACCTGCTGCCTGATAACCCTTCCCCACAAGTGTGGAGGTGGTCCTGCAAAGCTTTGTGGGGAGAGTGGGTCTCTTTAGCGGTGATGCCGAGCCAGGCGAGACCCGCAAGTGTCTCTTCTACCGGCGGCATCACCGAATACCCCCGAGCCTCAGCACACATGATTAGTGGAATATTTAGTTATGGAGGTCATAGAAGAAAGGAAGGGACTGATGTAGCATTCCCGCTAGAGGCGGGAGACGAGACGAGCGTGAAGCATTTTGACCGAGAGCAGATCGCAATGCTCGTACCCGCTCTGCCCCAACGCGAGAGCAGCATGCTCTTCCCCCAAACAAACAAAGCAAAGTTCCTCTCAGCCATAGAGCGGAGACAAGGGAACACACATCGTTTGCCCTGATTTTCAGTAATTTTTTTATTTTTTTTTATAAAAGAAGAGAAAGAGAGAAAGGTCTTCTGTGCACTGCCTAACAAATTCTAACTCCTAACAGAGAAAAGAAAGTTCTGGCAGGCTTGTGATAGCACACACACAGAGTGATCTGAAGAAAAAAGATCTGATGATGCTCTTGTGACGCATCTATTTATAGCCCTGCCCCAGGTGCATCCAATGATTACACCGGCAGAGGCTATAAATTCCGGTCAATGTTCATTGACGTGTTGCACACATATTTACAGCTGGTCACACAGTGACTGTATTCCAGTAAATATAATTAGCTTTATACTTCAATTGCTGTTCAATTGCAATAATAAGAATATTACTTGTAAGGCACATAGTCAGATAGAAACATCACTGGATGATTTTAAAAAGTGATTACAAATTCACATTTATACTTTCTGCAAATGTTTTTATTAAAGCAACTTAAAGTGCATCCAAGTCTTACATTTGATCAGCATGTGCATTCCCTGAGAATCAAGCAAATTACTTTTGTGTTGTTAGGGCTGTGTTCTACAAATTAATTGTAGCCGGTGGGTTAAAAATAATCACCACAATCTAAAAAAAAACATAATTTGGGGTTTTATTTTGTAGGCTGTGTATTAAAAAGAAAAAAAGAGCTGTCTATGTATTAACTTAAACAGAAAAAAGAATAAAGAAAATGCAAAACATTTTAATACAAAAATGAAACACGGTAATGAAATACAAAAAATGGAATACAGAAATGAAATATGGTTCAACGAAATATGATAGAGTCTATAAAGAAAATACAAACAGGGGATTAGAATATATCTTTCAACACATACTTAATACATGCTTAAACATGCTTAAACACACAACATTTTATGCATTTTTAACCAGGATTTAAGGACATGTATTACAGTTTAAAATCTCTCATATTTTCACATATAACACGCATTACACTTAATCACTAAACTGGAAAACACTCTGGGCTTTAAATCATTAAATAAGATATAATTAATACTAAATTTACATACCCAGATCTTGCACGTGTGCACAAACGTGGTTAAACTCCACACATGCAATCCATATGCATACTTAAAAAATTATGCATAACAAACACTCAACATTAACATATGACTCTTGTGAACATATTTAATGCAATTAAATAACATTTTGTGTAAAATGTGATATTTACCCAAAGAATTCTCAAACGATGAGAATTACGATACTGGGTTGCAAGATTCAGATGGATTTCTTTTGCAAAATGTTGACAGTGATTTAATTTGAAGTGTGATCCCTAAATATAACTTCTCATACCTCTTATATTTACTTAAATTACTATTTGACCTTTATAAAAAACATACTTTTAAAAAGCTGATAGAAATTAAGAAATATAGAAAAATAAAAAATACATAAAATATATAAATTAAAGACAGAACTTTTGTACCAGTTAAATTGCAGCAGTTAACAAATTATTGGTATAATTTTTGTTATTATATTTACAACCCCAATTCAGAAGAATTTGGGACAGTATGAAAAATGCTAATAAAAACAAAAAAGAGTGATTTGTAAATTATATTCACCATTTGCTTTATTGAAAGCACTACAACAAAACATTATATGATGTTTTACTTTGTGAATTGTATTGTTTTTAAAAAAATTTTTACAGTCATTTCAAATAAGATGATTGCAATATGCTCCAAAAAAGTTGGGACCGTCGAGTGTTTACCACTGTGAAAAATCACCATTTCTTATATTTTTATATAAGCATTCAGGCACTGAAGACACAAGTTTTATAATTGGAATTTTCCCCATTCATCCATTATGTAGGTCTTTAGCTGGACAATTGTACGGAGTCTTTGTTGCCGTATTGTGCACTTCATAATGCACCACACAATCTCAACTGGAGATGATCAGGATTGGAGGCAGGCCAATCTAGCACCTGCATGCTTGACTTATTCAGCAAGTATGTGGTTTAAAGTTGTCCTGCTGAAAATTCCAGGACATCCCTGGAAAAGATGGTGCTGGATGGCAGTTTATGCTGCTCCAAAATGTACTTATCTTTCTGCATTAATGGTGCCTTCACAGATGTGCGAGTTACACATGCCATGGGAACTGACATACCCCTGGCCCATACAAACACAGGACCTGACGCTGATAACAGCTTAGATTGTTCTTTTCCTCTTTGGCCCGGAGAAGACGATGCCTGTGTTTTTCAAAAACTATTTGAAATGTGGAATCATCGGACCAAAAAACAAAGTTCCACTGTTCTACTTTCCATCTAAAATGAGACTGAGCCCAGAGAAGTCGGCAGCGCTTCTGGACAGTGATGAAGTAGGGCTTCTGCTTTGCTTAACAAAGTCTTAACTTGCATCTGTGGATGCAATGGTGAATGGTGTTGTCTACCAAAGGTTTACTAAAGTAATCCAAAGTCCATGTTCATGATATCCATTACAGATATGAATGATGATTTTTAAGACAGTTATGTCTGAGGGATCAGAGATCATGCTCATTTAGAAGTAGTTTACGTCTTGCCCTTTACGCACTGAGATTTGACCATATTCTTTGAATCTTTTAATTATACTGTGCATTGTAGAGGGTGAAATGCCCAAAATCCTTCCAATTTGTCTTTGGGGAAAATTTGTCTTAAAAGTGCTGGATTATTTAATTGCTGTGGGCAAATTGACAAGTCTCGAATGATCCTTGCTCTTGAAGGACTATGTTATTTTTGAAGGCTCCTTATATACTATGACACGATTGCCTCACTTGTTTAACATCTCCTGTTTCACATTGCCTTGTTATTTTAAATAGTCAGATTGTTATTACTCTTAAATTGCTCCTGTCTCTACTTTTTCAGTGTGTTGCAATCATTTGATTTGAAATGATTGTACATTAAAAAAACAATGAAATTGTTTTTAAAAGATAAAACAACATATAATATGTAGTTGTAGTTTTTTTCAATTTAGCAAAGGATGAAGATAATTTACAAGTACTTTTTTTTATTAGCATTTTTCATACTGTCCCAAATTTTTTGCAATTGGGATTGTAATATATAATTACAAAATGTAATAATAAGTCAGTTGAAAAATGTAACAAAGCTGAAGTGTGCATGTGTCCATAAAAGGATGTAGTAAAGCAAGGAATAAATGCTTTCTGTAAAATACAAGGGTCATCGTTGTAATTAAAGTAAAACATGCATGCGATTTTGTGATGAAATCAAATGTGTACAGTAATATGTAACTGATAAATGTGACAGGACTATTGGCAAAGATCATGTTTTACCATTAATTAATAGAGATGCTCCCTAATGATTTTTAAAAAATATAACTTAAGGGACAGCATTTTCTTTTCTTTTATTAAATGAAAATAAGACCTGCAATAAATGCAAGCCTTTTGAACATGTAACTTTTTGTAAAGCCGAGGATCTGAGCTGACAACTTAAATCATGAAAATTCTTTGGATCCCACTCCTGTCTTGCCATAATTTGCCCTTTGGCAGGGGATGTATGCAAGGTTGCTAACGGATGACTGCTCTTGGAGTCTTGAGTGGTGTAAATTGCATTGCTAAATGACAAGAACCTGACATACCAACTCCCTCATTAAAAACATAATTTACCATGGAAAAAGAGCTCAAAGTAGTATGAGCATGTAGCCTGAGGCATGTAGTGCATAACTAAAGTATGCTTTATATGCTCTGAAAATTTTGTTCTGGTTCTAACTTAAACAGTGACTTTTGGCCTCCAAATTAATTGCTGCTTTGCAGTACAGAATCCACTTATGCATGAGTGGATCAGATTTTTTGATTCATTTAATGAGTGCCAAGTCTCTAACAATATAAAACAACAAACGTTTGCTACACCACTTGAATCAAGTAAACATGGGGCATAATGCAAAAGTTTGCACTAAACCTGAAATGGTTATATTCTTTTCAGAACTTTTTCTGGCTTCTGAAATCAACAAAATTTCAGTTACATGAGCATGCTTGACAGATAAACAAATTGATCAATATTTCAGTTTAGCGTCAATTAATAACACCAACAGTTGCAGAAAAGGAGAGAATTAATCACACACCTCAATACAGTGCACCATATACCAGCAGTGTCATTGTTTAGAGACAGCATCATCACTAAAGCTTGTTGTTGATATAAAAACATAGCAGTACTGCTTTACCAACAGTTCAAGCTATAAGCCCTCTGTTTACACTGAAACAACAACCTCTGTTAGTCACACTCCATCCAGAATTTGCATTCATCCAGCAAACAGACCAACACAGCATTACCTAAAATACGGAACAAAAAAGGAATTCAGCCAGAAAGCAGTTGAAAATCAGGCATGTTAAGTGAGGTGGAAATTGTATTTGTCTCACTGTAAAATATCATTAATCTTACTTGGTAATACTTAGTTATTTTTGGTCCCTTGGAATCCTGAAGTTTTTATTTGCCATGACCCATATTTATATGAAAGAGGAAAGCATGCCCAGAGGACATTTTTGAACAGACATGCAATCTATTTGTTTTTCTTGCAAAATCTCAATAACTGCTTGAAGAACAAGGTGATAAACATAAGCATGAACAACTACCGAGTAGTTCTCACTCCATCCTATCTAACTGTTGTGCATCTGCACCTGACAGCAGAAATGGTGCACTCCATTCTTTACTCAGAGGTCTACAAGATGCAGTCCATTGTCAGTTGGAGGAAAATGTTGCATTTCCAGACATGGTTCTGTGTTGAGAGAGATAACCACGGTAGTCAGCTGTTTGTCTGGAAGCACAAGCAGAGATAGGGGCACATTGATTAATGTTTAGAATGTAAATATTTATGTGGGGTGCATTTCATGCAGCGGTACAAACAACCAGCACATAGGTCTTTGAGTTTAAAGACTGATGGCAGAAGTGGGGATGGGAGGAGGCATTGTATGTTAAAGGGGCAGAATTTTCAGCAACTCATAATGTGTTTTATTTACTGGCAGGAGAGACCAGGGATTTTGTCTGTAACTCATTGTTCTTGTTTTGCACTGTACCTCACACTTTGACGTAATATTCCCATATTTATCTGCTACAAATTAAAGTAGTCTAGAAATCTACTACTTCATTTGTAAATCATCATGAAGCACAAAAAAGTGCTGTTACCACCAGTGTAGGGTAGATTACTTCTGAAAAGTAATCTGGTAATGATTACCAATTACATACTTAAAATTGTAATTAGTGACATAATCTTTTAGATGGCGCTTTTTAGGTAATCAAAGCTAGTTTCTTTTGGATTACTATTGGAACAATCCTTTTATTAAACATTACTAAACATACAACAAACGTCTAGGTTACTGTTGTAACCTCCGTTCCCTGAAGGAGCGACACTAGGGGACTTTCTTGAAGGCTTCAGTTACCTCTGAACTTCAGAAAAGGCAAATGAGAATTTGGCAGACAGAATCTGCATGTCCCTGCATGACATACTGGTATAAAGCGAGGGAATCATGCATCTGTTCATTTGATTTTTACACTGAGGAGCCGAGAATAAGGTTCGGCCATTGCAGAGGCTTGGTTCAGTGTCATGGCCAGGGGGACACAATGTCTCGTTCCCTCCATCAGGGAACGGAGGTTACAACAGTAACCTAGATGTTCCCAGTCTGTCACTCACTTCGATGTTGTGTCGAATGAAGCGACACTAGGGGTCCTTATTCAATCATGCCATGTGCTGAACCTTGTACGTGAGCTGCTGACACAGGTGCGGGCAGGCAGTTGCGTGCCAAAGCAACAGACTGCGTCAGACTGCACGTACCCTTCCCTAAAGCCCTATAAAAATCGTCATAAAATGTTTAGGTTCCCGGCATCCCGGAGGGGGGGAACAAAGCGGCATGCCAAGCATGGGAGTTTCTCGCATAGAGTTAAAGTGGCTGGGGCCATTTTAACGCTATCACACGCATGAGGGAAGCCGTTCTTGATTGTGAGCGGCGCCCTGACCCGAGGAACCAATCGTCTAGCCGTGAGGGGTGGGGGGGGGGGCAGCTGAAGTGACTTTCTCTCAGAGGAAAGAAAGCTGCGACCGTAACGTTGCTATGGTTATGTTCTCGCACTGAGAACATGAACCATTCATAAAACGTTGCCTGTGTGTGATCGCAGCCCAGGCACGTGAGGCTCTTATGACCGTCAGAAGCGGAGAGATATCTGCCGCACCCAGGAACTACACAAAGGTGGAAAGACATCTTTAAAAAGACATTCAACGTATACTCTTTTAGAGAAAATATACTCTTTTACTCTTTAAGGAAACGCTGTCTAAGCACCCAGGGGCAAAGCTGCACTGCCGTGCAGAGAAGGAGAAAGCCGCTGATATGTGCCGTAGATCCAACAGCAAAAGCTCTACAGGGGTGAGAGATCTCAGCTCACTGATTGCACAACCGCTTGGCTCCGAAGAAGAAATCTGAAAAAAAAACAGAGGCATGATTCCCTCTCTTTATACCCGTATGTCTGGGGGAGGGACATGCAAATTCTGTCTGCCAAATTATCATTGGCCTTTTTTCAAGTTCAGAAAATACCGATGCCTTCAAGAAAGTTCCCTAGTGTCGCTTCATTCAACACAACGTCGAAGTGAGCGACAGGCAGGGAACAGCAATTTTCTTTTGATAAAAAATAGGTGCTGTTAGGAAAATTTAACCATTTAATGCATAACAAAGTGCTGTAATCTGCTTGAACACATTTAAAAATGTAATGTAATTAATTAAAATTACTCTATTTTTGTCATTTGATTACATAATCCAGATTAAATGTAGACCATTACTACCAAACACTGGCTAACACAAAAAATGAATTCATTACCTTACAGTTTTTCTCGATCTATGTTTTTAACATTTCTCCTAACTCAGGCCACTGCAATCAAAACAATTAACACAGCCATCTGAACACTTTTTAATTGTCCTAAACAGATTAATTTTTTCTTGATTTTCATAATTTTCTCGAAACACTACACTCAAATTAATTTGATCCAAGATTCATGCTTTCAAAACAGTTAACACAGACAACTAAATTAAAGTCAATGAGGTCAAATAAATGTATGTGCATACAGCAAAGAAAATGCAATTGACTAAATTTCCCACACAACTCTCAGGACTTTGCTATCTATAAATAGGGTAAAATATGAAAATTCAGAGCAAACAAACAAAAAGGAAGGAGGTGCAAACTGAGGGTAAAGAGGAAATAGGAGGAAATAGGAGGATGAGGAAAGGGGAAGGTTTTCTCAGCTCTTTCAGGGGTGATCATAAAAAGAGTTGAGCAAAGACCAAATCAAGATGGAAGAGTAGAGTATAGCAGACACAGATGAGGCTCAAATGATCTGAGTCCCTCTAATTGATCATAAAGAGACACATAAAGAGTTCAGCCTAATGTGAGCAGATCTACAGTCACTACAAGCTCAACTAGAAATTTAGAGAAATTAAATAAAAAAAATAAATAAAATAAAAAAACACAAATGGAAAAGAAACTTAGTTGTGGATTTTTTATGACAAATGTGATATTACAATAGTAGAGTTGTGTGTCTATAGCTGAATATGCTATGAATTTAATAGAGAACACATATACAGTAATGTGAAAAAGTATTTGCCCCTTTCTGATTTCTTCTATTTATGTGAATTTTTCATACTAAATTATTTTATATCATAAACAAATAACATAATCAAAGGCAACCTGAAATACAGTTTTCAAATATATATATATATATATATATATATATATATATATATATATATATATATATATATATATATATATATACATTATTGAAACAAAAGTTATCCAATGCTGTAACACGAGACTGGACTGGACTGGACAGGACAGGGGAAGAAGGACACGATAACAGGATGGAGAACTCAAAGGTATGGTTTTTAATTTCTCTAAAGTAAAGGTACAGAACTGAACATAAACTACTTATAATAAACACAGGATTTCTCTATAAACATAAACTCTCTTCTATAAACATAAACTCTCTTGGACTTCAGTTGCCAACACTAGACTGGCTTTTTCCCCCTCCACTGGCGTTGTTGTGGCTCTTATATGCCGCTCTCCCCGTGCTCACTGAAATTAGAGACAGGTGTTAGACATATTTTAGCTCAGGTGCAAGCGCCCTTACCGCTCCCCCTCTCCGGACGGGCGCTTGACCACGCCCCCGCTGCCACATACCCCCACCACCCGACTCAGGCCGGGGCGTCATCCGGCCTGCCTACTACTCCCCCCCATTTCTGGAAAGGAAGTCGGCGACAGCCATCTGCACCCCCGGTCTGTGGACCACCTCGAACTTAAAAGGCTGGAGAGCCAGATACCAACGGGTGATCCGGGCGTTAGTATCCTTCATGCGGTGGAGCCACTGCAGTGGGGCATGATCCGAGCAGAGGGTGAAGGCCCGCCCCAGCAGGTAGTAGCGGAGTGTGAGGACCGCCCACTTGATAGCTAGACACTCCTTCTCCACGGTGCTATACTTCGTTTCCCTCAGTGAGAGCTTCCTGCTGATGTATAGCACTGGGCGCTCCTCCTCCTCCACCACCTGCGAGAGTACGGCCCCCAGCCCTCTGTCTGAAGCGTCCGTCTGTAATAGGAAAGGGAGAGAGAAGTTAGGGGAATACAAGAGCGGCCCCCCACAGAGTGCGGCTTTAATTTGTGAGAACGCCTGCTGGCACTGTTCCGACCATTGGACCGGATCTGGAGCCCCCTTTTTAGTGAGGTCAGTCAGCGGGCTGGTGACGTCCGAATAATTAGGTACGAACCTTCTGTAGTAGCCAGCCAGCCCCAGGAACTGCCTCACCCCCTTTTTGGTCTTGGGCCTAGGGCAAGTCGCAATCGCCGCGGTTTTATCAATTTGGGGACGCACCTGGCCATGGCCCAAGTGGAACCCCAGATACCGTTCCTCCACACGCCCAACCGCGCACTTCTTAGGGTTTGCAGTGAGCCCCGCCCGCCGCAGCGACTTCAGGACCGCCCTCAGATGTTGTATATGCCGCTGCCAGTCATTACTATAAATAATAATATCGTCTATGTAGGCAGCGGCGTAAGCAGAGTGCGGCCGGAGGACACGGTCCATCAAACGCTGGAACGTGGCTGGGGCCCCGAACAAACCGAACGGAAGTGTCACAAATTGGTGTAATCCGAACGGCGTGGTAAAGGCTGTTTTTTCGCGGGATATTGGTGTCAAGGGGATCTGCCAATAACCCTTTGTTAAATCCAATGTCGAATAAAAGCGAGCAGTACCTAACCGATCGAGCAGTTCATCAACGCGGGGCATTGGATACGCGTCAAATTTAGACACCGCGTTGACTTTTCTATAATCCACACAGAACTGCACCGACCCGTCACTCTTGGGAACAAGAATGACTGGGCTGGACCAGTCGCTGTGGGATTCTTCTATTACTCCCATATCAAGCATGGCATCTAATTCGTCCCGGACAATTTTCTTTCTATGCTCGGGGAGGCGGTAAGGGCGGCAACGAACGACCGCCCCTGGCTCGGTCTCGATATAGTGCTGGATGAGGTTCGTGCGACCCGGCAGGGGAGAAAACACGTCTGCAAACTCCTTCTGCAACCTGGCAACCTCTGCTCATTGGCACGGGGATAGGTGGTCTCCACAAATGACCGGGGTATTGAGATCTGGGTTCGGATTTACCTCCGGTCCGAGCTCCGCCCTATCCGGGACCACCGTAGCCAACGATACAGGGACCGCCTCCCTCCACAATTTAAGGAGGTTGAGGTGGTAGATTTGACGCGCATTCCCTCTGTCGGTTCGCTTAACTTCATAATCGAGATCCCCCACTCGTCGTGTGACCTCAAAGGGCCCTTGCCACTTGGCGAGTAATTTGGAGCTCGATGTGGGAAGCAATACAAGAACTTTATCTCCCGGTGCAAATTCCCTCAGCCGCGTTCCCCTGTCGTACAGCCAGCATTGACGTTCTTGGGCCCGGAGCAAATTCTCCTGTGTTAGTTTCCCCAAAGTGTGGAGCTTTGCTCTGAGGTCAAGAACGTATTGAATTTCATTTTTGCTATTTGTAGGTCCCTCCTCCCAGCCTTCTCGTAAAACATCTAAGATGCTGCGCGGGCATCGCCCGTACAACAGCTCAAATGGAGAGAAGCCGGTTGAGGCTTGCGGGACCTCTCGCACTGCAAACAACAGGGGATCGATCCATCTGTCCCAGTTTTTAGCATCCTCGTGCACGAACTTACGAATCATGTTTTTGAGGGTTTTGTTAAAGCGTTCCACTAGGCCATCTGTCTGCGGATGATACACGCTAGTGCGAATCGATTTAATGCCCAATAGATCGTAAAGTTCGCGAAGTGTGCGTGACATAAACGTTGTGCCTTGATCGGTGAGGATTTCTTTTGGAATCCCCACCCGGGAGATGATTTTGAAGAGTGCCCCAGCAACACTACGTGCTGAAATGTTGCTTAGAGGCACTGCTTCCGGATATCGCGTCGCGTAATCCACTAGGACTAACACAAAGCGATGTCCGCGTGCTGTCCGCTCTAATGGCCCGACGAGGTCCATTCCAATTCTCTCGAAGGGGACCTCGATCAACGGAAGAGGGCGCAATGGCGCTTTTGGGGTGGCCGGTGGGTTTACCAGTTGGCATTCGCGGCACGCCGCACACCACCTGCGGACGTCGCCGCTAATGCCCGGCCAATAAAAACGGGCTATTAGTCGGAGAAGTGTCTTTCTTTCCCCTAGATGACCCGCCATGGGATTATAATGAGCCGCTTGGAATAACATTTCCCGGCGGCTCCGTGGAATCAAAAGCTGTGTCCTATTTTCTTTAGTTTGAGTGTCCTGCGTCACTCTATACAGTCGGTCATTTATAATTGAGAAATAGGGGTATGCGAGTGCGATGTCTGGCTGAAGACGCTGACCATCGATCACTTTTACCTGACCGAAGGCATGTTTGAGGGTTTCGTCCCGCGACTGCTCCAAAGGGAAATCCTCGTCAGGGAATTCCCTGCGAAGAGGAGGGGCGGAAGCCTCGCCCCTCTCCTCGTCATCCCGATCTGGAGCAGCCGAGGACGGCCCCGGATCCGCCTCCCCTGTCAGAGCATCGCACATCGCACATCTCCCTACTTTAGTGCAGGACCCATCCGTACAAACTCCCCCTAACACATCTTTAAACGCTGGCCAATCGGTTCCCAAAATCAGAGGATGGGTGAGGCGGGGACTAACCGCTGCCTCTACTCTATGCTTTTTTCCCCGGAATTTCACTAACAAGGTCATCATTGGGTACTTGTGAATATCCCCATGCACACACCTCACCCTCACCCGTCTAGCTATGCCCAAAGCCCCGGGTTGAACCAAGCGTTGATGGATGGTGGTCTGATTGCAACCGGTATCCAGCAATGCTTGGTGTGTACCCCCCTGGATTCTTACCGGAATCCGGTACGCTCCAGCCCGATCGGGGGCAGCATGCGGTGGATCGGAGACCCGAACCACCGTCCCCACTTCCATCATCGGACACTGATCGCGGAAGTGGCCCGGGTCCCCGCACCTCCAACAGGCTGGCCCAGGCGCCACACCCGTACCTGCGTCGGCGGACGCCCCCACCTGAGGGGGAGAGCGGCTGAATGTGGCGGGGGGGTGTGCGATGCCACCGTGGGTCTCTGCCAGGCTCCTCGCCTGCGGGGGGCAGGAACGGACCCTGGAAGGAAGACAGAGCGAGAGGGGGGAGGGGGATGGGGAAGAGCGGAAAAAAACACAGGGGGAGGGGAGGGAGAAAGAGAGGGCTCGTCCGCCCTCGGGATTGCCGCCATGTGGTCCTCCGCCAGCTGCACGGCTGCCTCCAGCGACGTCGGGCGGTGGCACTGGACCCACTCCGCCGTTCTCCTGGGTAACCGCTGGGTGAATTGCTCCAGCACCACCTGATCGATGAGACCCTCGACGCCGCGGTCCCCCACTAGCAGCCACCTCCGGCAGGCATCACGGAGCCGCTGAGCAAACGCGAACGGGCGGTCGCATTTGTCCAGCTTCATGGCCCGGAAGAGCTGGCGATTCTCCTCGGAGCTCCGACCAACCCGTTGCATGATGGCTCTCCTCAGATCGGGGTAGGCCAGGAGGTTCGCTGTCGGCAGTTGTTGAGCCGCGAGTTGGGCTTCCCCGGACAATAACGGTATGAGGCGGGCTGCCCATTGGTCGCGCGGCCAGGCCCAGATCTCCGCAGTGCGCTCGAACAAATCAAGGAAAGCCTCTGGGTCGTCCGTCGCCCCCATTTTCTGTAACATGGGAGGGGGCAACGGAGAATGATTGTCCGGGGTCGCGGCTGTGGCGGGAGCGACCTCCCGGCTGAGGAGGCTCCGGATGGCAAGTCGGTCCTCTGCTTGAGCCCGCATGATCTCAAAGAACCGTCGATCCTGGTCCTCTCGGAGCTCAAGCAGGGAGTGCTGGTGGCTTTGATGGAGTGTAGCGAGGGACTGGAGGACTTCGGTCAGCTGGGAGGACTCTACGGGGCGACCTTCCATGACTATTAGTCCCGGGTTTCGGCACCAGTGTAACATGAGACTGGACTGGACTGGACTGGACAGGACAGGGGAAGAAGGACACGATAACAGGATGGAGAACTCAAAGGTATGGTTTTTAATTTCTCTAAAGTAAAGGTACAGAACTGAACATAAACTACTTATAATAAACACAGGATTTCTCTATAAACATAAACTCTCTTCTATAAACATAAACTCTCTTGGACTTCAGTTGCCAACACTAGACTGGCTTTTTCCCCCTCCACTGGCGTTGTTGTGGCTCTTATATGCCGCTCTCCCCGTGCTCACTGAAATTAGAGACAGGTGTTAGACATATTTTAGCTCAGGTGCAAGCGCCCTTACCGCTCCCCCTCTCCGGACGGGCGCTTGACCACGCCCCCGCTGCCACAAATGCCTATATCACCCATGTGAAAAACTATCTGACCCCATAAACTTAATAGCTGGTTGTGCCACATTTAGCAGCAACAACTGCAACCAAACACTTCCGATAACTGGAGATCAGTCATTCACAATGCTATGGTGGAATTTTAGCCACTCTTCTTTGCAGAATTGCTTAAGTTCAGCCACATTGGAGGGTTTTCGAGCATGAACTGCCCATTTAAGGTTCTGCCACAGCATCTCAATCAGGTTCAAGTCAGCACTTTGACTAGGCCACTCCAAAACATTAATTTGTCTTTTTGAGCCATTCAAAGGTGGACTATGCTTTGGACCATTGTCTTGCTGCATAATCCAGTTGCACTTGAACTTCAACTCATGGGCTGGTGACTGGACATTGTCCTTAAGGATTTTCTGGTAGAGGGCAGAATTCATGTTCCTTCAATTATTTGAAGTCACCCTGGTCCTGAAGCAGCAAAGTATACCCACACCATCATATTACCACCACCATGATTGACCGTAGTG
Organism: Moxostoma hubbsi; assembly: GCA_032164185.1. Lineage (NCBI taxonomy): Eukaryota > Metazoa > Chordata > Actinopteri > Cypriniformes > Catostomidae > Moxostoma > Moxostoma hubbsi. The sequence goes on from JAVLUX010000022.1 coordinate 16,684,216, forward strand.
CAGTTTTGTGGAATTCTGTGTTTGATTTATACCAGATGTAATGGGACCACTGTCTTCCAAACAGTTCCACTTTCAACTCATCAGTCCACAGAACATTCTCCCAAAAGGTTTGAGGATCATCAAGGTGTATTTTAGCAAAATTCAGACAAGATTTAATGTTCTTCTGGGTTAGCAGGGGTTTTCGCCTTCCACTCTTCTGTGGATAGTAGTGTGACAATAAAGTGATTTGATTTGATTCCCTTTTTGGCCAGTATTTTTCTTGATACGAGAGAGGCCTGCAGTTGCTTGGAGGTTGTCCTTGGATTTTTTGTGACTTCCTGGATGAGACACTGTGCTCTTGGAGGAATTCAGAGTGGTGGTGGCGTAGTGGGCAAAATCACATAACTGGTAATCAGAAGGTTGCTGGTTTGATCCCCACAGCCACCACCATTGTGTCCTTGAGCAAGACACTTAACTCCAGGTTGCTCCGGGGGAGACTGTCCCTGTAATAAGGGCACTGTAAGTCGCTTTGGATAAAAGCGTCTGCCAAATGCATAAATGTAAATGTAAAATTTAATTTTGTATGGTCAGCCACTTCTGGGAAGGTCCACTACTGTGCCAAGCTTTTTCTATTCGGAGATAATGGTTCTTACTGTTGTTCTTTGGTGTCCCAGAGCCTTTGTGTTGATTTAATTGAACATTTAATTTTTTTTCATTTAAAAACTGTATTTTGGGTTTACTCAGATTGCCTTTGTTTAATGTGAGATTTTGTTAGAATTTTTTGAAACAATCTACTATGAGATATACACAAAAACAGAAGAAATCAGGATGGGGCAAATACTATTTCACAGCACTGTATAGTTTTGATGTATTTAGTTTTAATAAATGCACACTGCCCCATTATTTTGCACTCTCTGTGGGTCGAATAGAAGAATATAGGAAAGGTCATACACAGTATAAAGTTGTAGTTTTCTTAAATTTGCAGGTGAAAAGCCTGAGTGGATGTTATATATCAAATGAAGCAACAGACATGCGGATTCTGAAAATACCAGTTCTGCCAATTAGAATCCATGAAACATGATCTCAAATCAAATTATAAACCAAAGTTTTTTTTTTCTATAAATCTTTTATATATTTTTTTTTTTTACCTAATTTTCTCATTTGTAATCCCTGTGTTACAACACTCCCTGATCTTCCCTCCATAAATTCAAATCTTCTCTTGGCCATTAAATTAGTACAACAGATATTTTATACGTGTAATCTTCTAAGCCTTTCAAAAGGATTTAAAAACCAATAAAAATAGAATATTAATTTCCTGATCTCTAAATTAATCACAATTTAGGGTAGTCTTTTTCTATTTTTACAGCTTTCTGTCATACTTTTATCTAATAGTTGTACTGAGAAAGTTCTTCCAAATTCCACACTTATGTTGTTTATTTGGTCTGACCATACTTTTTGGGCATGTAATCAGTGGCATCAATGAATCATATGAACATGTGTTACCTTTAAAATACCATAATTAAATTGTGGTGCTCTATAAGCTTGCAAGAGCAGACATGTGCTTGGGGCTTTTCATGTCAATCTACGGGACTATGTACTAAAAGCTATTTTATTGACTGATTGATTATTTAAGATTATTAAAAATTAAAATTTTTCTAGTTTATTTTGGGACCATTTTTCTACAGACCAGTGAAGCAATCTTGAATTAAGTCCCAAGATTGTCCAAATTATGATGTGCGTATGGTTTAACAGTGTTGCAAGAAGCAGGAAAGATCCTGTTTTATCCGGACCTTCAGAGTTTGGACCAGTGATTAGTTAACAAAATTAAAGTAGTTAACAATAACTTTTATGTGTCATATTAAAACTTTTATAAAGACTATTGTAAAGAGATGTTTTCAAAACCCAGCTTCAAGTTTTGAATAAATATGACTCAAAGGGAAGGGGAAGGAGATATTTGAGGATGAGAGGAAGTAAGGGGTAAATGGTGACTCAAAAGTGTCACCCACTTATACCATGACAATAGTGATTGATTCTAATCCAATTTCTCTGCTCTACCTTTTTGTCACTGTCCCACATCCTGTGTGTACATATTAGGGTTGCAAAGTCCAAGAGAACCGCACATGGAACACAATGATGAGAAGGCCTTGCCTCTTTCCCTATTGTGGCCTTCTTAGGGAAATGAAAGGGGTGTTCCGTCTATACTGAAACCTCCAATGTTTTTGCCAGTCCCTGTGTTCAAGGATTGCCTGGGAATTATTTCATTTATCAGCACTATTGTTGCAGAAATGGTATATCGCAATAATCTATTACACATATTACAGTAGGATCGCTGGGTTGCAGCATGATATAATGCTCACTAGAGTGGAAACAATAGGAAAGAGTCATTCTATCTAAGTCATTACTGCTTTGTGAGCTTTATGAGATTTAATTACCCACAACAGTTTCGTGTGAGAGTCATCCATTAACAGAAGTTCACAATGATGTGAGTTGGTGTGGACCAGTCTGGGCCTTTCACAGCTGATCGTTCTCATCCTACGGGCCCTCCCTCCTCAATTCCCATCACATTCCCATCTCCTCACAGCTTGCTTTTCTTATCTGCAGCCTCCATACAGCTGTGTGTGTCATTGTGTTTGACTGCACTGACTGTGCGACAAACGAATTGAGTGATTTCGTCAGATGCCATATTCAAGGAAAAAATTCTGTGTTTTTTAACAACAACTCATATCCTTCCAATCACGTATGACTTTCTGCATGCACACAATCTAAACATTCTTTATTGACCTCGCTTTTGAGCGCAGGGGTATTGTCATGATGGAATGGATGTGGCGATATAGTGATATCATAAAAGTGGTCCATATCCATATGATATTATTTTCCAAGTCTTTTGAAGCCATATGACAGCTTCATGTGAGGAGAAAAAAACTAATATTTTAGTTGTTATTCACTGAAAATCTTGACATCCAACTTGGATCTTTTTGATGTGTTCATGAGATTTCATGAGAAGTGGTGATGTCCAGTGCCTGAACAAATCATTCTTTAGAGTCTGATTTTCTTAATGAATGGGTTGATCCAGTTTACAAACTCAGTCTTATTTATTCTTTTAAGAATTGAACACATGCAGAGCAGTGGTTATGTTAGATGAGGATTTTTTTTTCTTTTATCATCATATTTCAACTCAAATTGCAAAGTTTGTAAAAATAATCCCAAACAAAATTTTGACTATAGAGGCAGTAAACTTGAAAAAACACAACAGATTAAAGCAATAGATTGCAATCTAAATCATCATGGTAAAAGAATGAGTGATGGATGTTCGATTCCCCCATTGCCATGACATTTTATAAAGATTAATTAATTTAATTATTTTAGTCTGACTGAAATTGAACTTTTAAAGTGCATGTAAACTTACGGACTCCCTGGCTGTGGTCACTGACACCAAAAGACTGATTAGCCAATGATCAGCAAGAAAAAAAAAAAAAAAACAGATTAAGATGTTTACATGACATGGGCAATCCTCTTCAATTCTGTTTAAATGTCACTTGTAAGTACTTTGATTATCTGTCAAGACTTTTGGATGTTTTTACTGCCATTTTTTCACTATCCACTTGTACCCTGTGTATAAGCATAGCACATCATCCATCTGAATTCACCTTTTTTTTTTTAAGAAAAAAAAAAAATGCAGTGTATGGTGACTGAATCTGTTAGTCTCTAACATTCTTTGTAACATCTATTTTGGGTTACATGGAAGACAAAAGTCATACAGGTTTGTAGCAACATGTGGGTGATGCAATCATTTTTATTTTTGTGTGAACTTGTCAACAAGTTTGACAACATGCCAGTGTGTCAACATAGCCTTAAATGTACAACAAAATAGCCTTAAATGTACAACAAAACAAATCTATTGAACTAAGGAGGGACAAGAGAGGGAGATCAAGTGATCTTTTGGAGGACTAACAAAACAACCAGATTTCTTGAAAAATCCCCAGATCGAACTGAATGTTTGGAGACAGCTGACTTGACTGTTTACAGTGAGCCTGGGAGGTTGGGCAATGAGTGATGGTGCGGTTTGAGCAATTATACTGCATGCGCATAATCTAAACTGGACTGAAATTGTTGCAAAATCAAAACAATAGATTAATTGATGACAATTACTCGTACCATAGTCTGTGGCCAACATATTATTTCAATATTAAAATTTTAAAGCTTCACTTTTAGAATGTTTACTAACTTGTGATTTCTTTCAGAAATGGGAAGCAGCTTGCTGATGAGAAACATCCTGTTTACTGAGGCCTTCCTGGCTCAGGGATCATCTTTGACATCACATTATTGTCCATGGCTGTATTCAAGGTAACCACTCATAGGGGTCACTGTCTGATGCTCTTCCTGATTTCTTCCTTTTTTCCCCAAAAAGCATTCAGACACTTAAGTCACACTTAAAATGTTACAATGTCATTGCATTAGATAACAAAATATCACAGCAAGTGGCTTCTACCAAATTAAGCAAGCGTTTCTCTGAACAATTATTATTTTTATTTTTTTATTCCAACATAACATGATTCCGCAAGGACTTAAAAACAAAATGTTTTTCATTTTGGTTCATTCTGAGCAAAAAACAAAAACAAAAAAAAACTCCACCACTATTTTTTGCTCTGGTTCAAACGTTCAATGGTTAATAACAAGCCCAAAATATTAAACATAAGCAATACAATTTTTTCAGTGAGGTGGATTTATCAGCATACAAATAAAAAGCACACAGTTAATTAATAGTTAAGAATTTTACCTACAGATCTGCTTCAGTCAAAACCCAGCAGCATTAAATCTGTATGAATGCATGTCTAACAACATTGTAGACTTGTAAACAACTGAGAAATATAGAAACTTCTCTAATAATGTTATCATTGTATCTGGATTAGCTGTGTGTGAGATGGCGTGGTGTGAAAATCTAATAGATATAGCCAACAATGCCGCCTTGGGACTTCCACCCAAGGAGTTCAAAGCTTAAATTAATCTGGAAACTATTTGAAGTCATAAGGACTCACAGGTTCGTCATACTCTGAAGATGAGAGATTGTGTCTTCCACAGTAAAAGTGCATTTTACTCAAGGTCACAATTAGTTAAAACTGGAGTAACATAAATGGGTAATTCAAATACCAACAAATTATCTAAACATCTATATACTGACAATTTACACCTTTAGACAAAAAACCTTGGAGGGCAGGACCTGACCACCAGGGGAGGCAACCCAGACTGGAGGCACTTATCAAGCCCACTCTAGTACCCACACTGCAAAAACCTTGAACTAATTGTCAAGTGCAACAAATCACAGCAAATGTTTAGGGGAACCACAATACCTGGTAACCAGCCTCCCAGGGCAGACCCGCGGCACTTCCTAAAAAGGAATAAATATTAAAAGTAGATAATGAACATACAAAATGGCAGTAATTTGTAAGCATCAATACCACAGCATAACTCCAGATGGAGTCCAGATGAAACCCCCAAAACAAAGACAAAACAAAACAGCAGTACAGCCCAGGTCCATGTTCCCTTGTGGGTGTACTGTATACACACCATTCACTACTAGAGGTGATAAGGCAGACTTATGCCTCCGACCGACGCAAAAACAATGCCAGAACCACTAAAGCAAATGGACTCCATTCTACTGAAAAACTGTCATACAAGTCAAAGTCAGAAGGAAAATCAAAAACAGAAAGAGAGAATACAAATAAAAGACACACAGTATACATTTTTTCCCAGCCTTCAGATATGACTGTAAGGATTTGTACCTGATTTGAAATTTTACACCATATATGTGACTATGGCCATATTGTGTCTAGTGTTCACAAAAATAATAATAATGATAAAAATAATAACATATAAATAAATAAATAAATCTGAAATTTAAGGAGAAAAAAAGGCTATAAATGTATATTGTGTATAACTGTAGATCAATTGTCATTGTAGGTCTGGTTTATGGAGGGGTGCGTTTGCCTTCTCTTGGTCATGACACCATAGCATGCCCTTCCAGAACATGGGCGCATGATCTGGTCGTAGCTCTGCCATTGGTATCAACATATTTTTAGAATCTGGTGTCAAAGCGATTTTTAGTGGATTTTACATATAGTGGTTTTCCTCAAGTTCACAGGTATCCTAGCAGAGCAACCACAATTATAATTAATCACACTAACTACTATATGGACACTTACTGTACACAACGAATATGGGAGAAATTGTAAGAGTAGTATGGTATTATGCCATTCTGAAAATCAGCCTGTGTGTATTAGAGTTTCTCCCACAGTGTAGGCTATGAGCTATGTTGTGGTTAACACTGTTGTGATTTGATGAATTGGCAAAGTGTGCAACATATAGTTATTGTATAACACATTGTGTTTTATTTTCTTTGGCTCACAATTTATCCAATTTAAAGGTTATGATTTTTTTTTTTTTGATAGTAAATAGTTATGATTTGAATCATTCACCACATCATTACAGCCCCTAGAGCCATACAAATGCTTACAGGCCATGGCTTTTAATCATAATTTTTAAAGGGCTATTGTCAGAATGCCTGAAAATATTGCACAAGGCACGGATAATTTCATGGAAAGGTAATCAAATACTCCAACACATGCACTCACAAATACATGCCAACAGTTTGACAGCAAAGCTGGCCTTTGTCTGGGGGCAACCTCTATCAACACCTGTGCCTAGTATCACTATGACATTTTTAGGGCTGTCTGGAGCCATGTGGGGCACTCTGGGTAGCTAACAGTGTTCCTATGTTAGATTTGAAGCTGCCTAATTGCATGGTACTGGGACAGGGTTTCGCTGATAATGCCTGAATATTAAAAGCCCCCTTCTACTTTGAGTCAGTTTCCTCCACAGCCTCACAATTCCCAACTGCTCCCTCATTCCACCTCCTATCCCCCCCACCCTCATCTCCAAGTGCTGCTTCCTGATGTCTCAGCATGTTACGTTTTTGAGAAGCCTCACATCCTTACACTTTGACCATTCAGTTTCAGTCCTGTTACAAACACAGGAGGTCATGCACAAGAACATCTGCGTGCTGATAATTTTGAGCCATCACATGAGATCTACTTTTCTCTCCTTTATTGTGCAGAGTGCTGGCTGTTATCTTCTGAGTTTCTGACCCTCATCGCCTGCTGCCTACCACATTACCACTGTCTATTTGGTTCTTTAGTCTCACAGTGCTGCGCTAGTGAATCTCATATTCTTCAAACAGCAGCAGGAAGAATGGTAGTAATTGAAGCCCCACAGAGAACAGTTCACTGTTACCCCCCACCCAGACCAACCAACACTAAATTGCAGTGCAGTATCATAACTTCTCCATAACCCCCACATGAGAGCCCTTAAAAACACATAAAACACATGGTGCTTTTTGCTGCTCATGTGAATGTACAAAGGGATGCACTTGGGGGTGCATAAACAATGCATATACCCAGGCAATCTGGCACGGCTCCCATCCCATGTTTCACACATTTTAGCGTTGATGTATTTGGTCTCAAAAGCTTGGTCCCAGCATCTGTTGCTGTGTGATTGCTTGGTAAGGACTTCTGTGCTGTCGCAGTGCTTTTTTACATAAACAGCTTGACATAGAAAGAATTGAACCTTTAGGTTAGGAACTGGTGTGAATTTTGGTGATGGGGAATGATGACAGCGAATCTTTCATCTAGAAATGTGATAAAAATGTGTTATTTCATAAATGCGATTTGGGATCTGAGTTTTGATGAGGATCAATTTAGGGTTATTATAGTTTTGAATTTAGAATTTTTATTTTTATTTTATTTTTAATTTGTCATTACAATTAAGTTTAGTTTTCTTACGTTTTCACTCATTGACTGTTAGTTATAGTTGTTTCAGTCTTTCCTAGCTTCAGTTTAGTAGTTTATAGCTGCTAAAGCTTAACCGTTCAATGATATCATCATAACATGTTAAACATTGTTAGTTTTACTGGGCAGTCTTATGTTTCTACTATGTAGTGGCATTTTCATCTTTAATGAAGGTAGATTGCAAATGTTTTAAAACTTATAATATACTTCACAGACACGAAGGATGTTCCAAAAAATAGGCAAGTTAATTATGCTGCCTAAGATACTGAACTCTAAAGTCCAATATTCTCATGCCAAAGCTCTTCTTCATTCTTTGCTCAAGAGCTAGAAAGAAGGTTGAAACAGCTGAGCACCAGTATGCTGTACTGTTTGCAACAATTGGACATTGCCTCATTTAGAAGAGCATTTTGTGCCTATTGTCCTGTTAATTTTTTGTAATTTATTGTACTGTCCCGTACTTTTTGCACACGTTTGCATGTGCACTTTATATAGGTATATGTTATTTAGTCTGTGTAGTCTCATGTGGTTCTGTGTTTGTCCTATGTTTTTTTATGTAGCACCATGATCCTGGAGGAATGTTGTCTCGTTTCACTGTATACGGTACTAACTGTATATGGTTGAACGACAATAAAAACTACTTGACTTGATTTAATTCTGAAACTCACGCTGTCCTGTCAAGAGACTTCATGTAACTCATAATGTGACATTTAAACGTGTTATCAATTACTACATGCCTCATTATATTAATATAATTCACATGAGATCAATATAAGAAGCTGTATTAACCACTTGTTAATGATTTAAAGTAATATATATGCAGTAGATAATGTGTAATTTTCATATTTACATTCTGGATTTACTGCATTATGCTAACACGTGGCCATATACGTGGCTACAATTTACACCTGTTACCGTAGGCGTCATTTACGGTTGGGACGGTCGGGACACATTCTGCACATAACCTAATTAATATTTCTGTGTATCTGAAATCACCCCTGCAAAAAACAAAACAAAACAACGATTCCCACCCCTTTTTAAAACAAAGGAACGCCCGTGCCATATCTGCTATTATGTTTTATCTGTGTTTGTAGAGTTAATCTAAAAAAATAAATAATAATAATTCACATGACATAATCTTGCAAATAGTCTGAAAATTGTCCCTATGTGACCGATCCTACAGATGTAGTTAAGTTTGCAACAGCTCGACAACAGTGAACTCCAGTGTGTTCATGCAGACTGATCTCGACTGAGTGAGAAAATCAACCAGAAAAAGACATTGGTGGAGCAGTGTGTCACACCCGCCTATGATGTGGACCAATAGTGGTAAGAAGGCATTCAACAGCCGATTTAACCACCAAAACAATCTCAAAAACACCTTATTTTTGGCCATTTTTTTTTTTTTTTAAATGACCACACAACGTCGTTCTTTCAACAGTTTCAATAGAAGTACACTGGCGGCCAAAAGTTTGAAATAATGTACAGATTTTTCTCTTATGCAAAGAAATTGGTACTTTTATTCACCAAATTGGCATTCAACTGATCACAATGTATAGTCAGGACATTAATATCATGAAAAATTACTATTACACTTTGCTCAGAACTTCTTAAACTACTTCAAAGAGTTCTCATTAAAAAATCCTCCATGTGCAGCAATGACAGCTTTGCAGATCTTTGGCATTCTAGCTGTAAGTTTGTCCAGATACTCAGGTGACATTTCACCCCACGCTTCCTGTAGCACTTGCCATAAATGTGGCTGTCTTGTCGGGCACTTCTCACACACCTTACAGTCTGAGTGATTCCACAAAAGCTTAATGGAGTGAAGATCCATAACACTCTTTTCCAATTATCTGTTGTCCAATGTCTGTTTTGTTGTACATCTGGTCTTCTCTTTCACATCTCTTTCTGTCCTTGTTAGAGCCAGTTGTCCTTTGACTTTGAAGACTGTAGTGTACACCTTTGTGAAATCTTAATTTATTTTGGCAATTTCAAGCATTGAATTATGTTCATTCCTTAAAAAAATTATTGACTGATGAGTTTCTAGAGAAAGCTGTTTTTTTTTTTTTAATTTTTGACCCAATATTGACCTTAAGACATGCCAGTCTGTTGCATACTGTGGCAACTCAAAAACAATCACAAAGACAACGTTAAGCTTCATTTTACAAACCAAATACATTTCAGCTGTGTTTGATATAATGGCAAGTGATTTTCTAGTACCAAATTAGCCATTTAGCATGATTACTCAAGGATACGATGTTGGAGTGATGGCTGCTGGAAAAGAGACTATTTTTTTCAAATAGTGATGGTGCCGTTTTTTTTTTTTTTACATCAGTAATGTTCTGACTATACTTTATTGAATGCCACTTTGGTGAAGTAAATGACCAATTTCCTTCCGAAACAGCAAAATCTGTACATTATTCCAATCTTTTGGGCACCAGTGTATATTGGCACAGTAAGGCAGAATAGCATGTATACTTTACTTCATGATATAAAGATGACGAATGAAGCACAACAAATGTTAATTATACATTTTTATTCCATTCAATAATTGTACGTTTCTATTAAAAATAGATAAAAAAATATTTTATCCAATATGTGTGTGTGCTGTACATTTTTACACTCAGAGAAAGTGTCTCTAATGAAATCAAAAGCAAGTCAAGTCTCCCCTGTGGAGTGCAACATGTGTGGCCCAGAGTTGCTGCCAATGCAGGCATTAGGCTGTAAGGTAGATTGGAACAGAGTTATGTCGCCTTGCTATTGAGCTCAATTCCATTTAATCAGGAAAAACTTTTTAGGGCTGCCAAATCACCTTCTCACCTGGATTAGTTTTTCACAAACCCAATATTAATTTGGTTGTTTATTAAGCTGCAACAGTATTATAACAGATCCTGGGCAGATGGCCGTATGATTTCACTATTTCTTAGTTCTTTTCTGTTCTGGTGCAAATACGGAGGGCATTGGCAGTGGTGTGCAGTGCTGGCAGGGCTTTGAGCTAGGTCAAGGTCAAACTCAGCCTCATTTGCTTCTCATTACACAGTTCCAGGCATGCTCAGCCATGACGCTTCCCACTTTATTTCCCCCTCTTAGAAATTATATTTGTGTGCCAATTGCACATGAAAAAGAGGCTGATTTTAATGTTGCTTGATGATGGATGTAGTGTTAAAGAGGCTTTATTTATTTGTTTATTTAGTGAGGTGGAGCTGTAGGAGCTTTTGACGGTCCTCAAGGATGATGAGGTGTTGTTTAATTGCTGATCTGCATACCAACTTCCTGGAAGTCAAGCACCCTTCACACAGTCTCCATCTGTGTGTTTCCAATGGAGACATGGAACACTGGTCAATTCTGATCAGTTCTCCAACCATACATCTCAATCTCACTCTTTCTGTATTCCTGTCCCTCTTTCGCTCTCTATATCCTTTGCTCTTATTCCCTCCCTCCATTCCCAGCCTTACCTCTGAGCCTGGGAGCGGAATTCTGGGAACATTTTTCCATGTGAAACACCGAGCACCAGTCAAGGGGTGTGACGCCACTGCATTGTTTCAGCCGGCAAAAAGAGGAACCGCGCGCGATGAGGCCAAATCCTGTCCACTCCAAAAAAACAGCCACTTTCTCACACTGACTTCCTTCCTCACTGGACAGCTCAAAACAATTCCATAGTTGTAGGGCCCAAGGAGTGTGAACGAGGAATCAGCCGCACAGAGAGCAAAAGGGAAGCGGGCCTTTTTCTATTGGTTTATGTAGACTGTTTATGAGCCATTGAAAACAAACAAAGGGGCAACACTACTCATTACCCCCCCCCACCCCCACCCCCCCCCCCCAACAGCCGCTAACTGACACCCACACAACAAAGAGTGAACAGGCATTATATCACCGCCAAACAACTAAGTCGGTCGGCTGCTGTCTTTTTTTTCACTCAAGCTGTCTTGTTGCAAAAACAATGAAAAATCCTTATCATGAAAAACGGTTGGCTGTTCCTGAGGGCAGTCTCTCTCATTCTTGCTTTCCCTTCATTTTCGCCTTTTCAGTGTTCAGCTAAAATTATTTATATTGTCACCTGGGAAGTTACCTCTCTGAAATGTTCAATGAGTTTGTAGCAGTACGCATGTGTGGATGTAATTTATCTGATCCTATTATCTTACAATTTCCATAATTTGCTCATGTTTTTAATTCTCATTTATGAAAAACAGAAATTAATTGATCTGCACTCATTTGAAAAAGATTTCTTTCTTTTCAAGTCTGTGACCCATCAGGTGTCTAGATAATAACCTTCCCAAACCTATTTTTTCCCTATTTTAATAAAAAATAAAATAAAAAAAACTAAGTATGCTTGTGGTATTTTAGCAATGCTTAAGAATGGGGGCCTTGTGTGGAGGGGCCTGCAGATCCAATCAAAGTCATGAGGTATTCCCACTCTCTTGCACATTAGAGCTGACATTTCAGTGAGCTCAGGAAAATGTCTCATATATAAGGATTGAATTAGCAGTGGTGGTCTGTCTTCAGTTGCAGTGCTGTTCTCAGGTCAGGAGTTTAACGAGTTCCAAATGTGTGAGTAAGGCCTTTGAGGGGCTGCATACGTGCCTCCCCCTGCGATGACTCAGATAGCCCCCATCAAATCCTCCACACTTATCATCCCATTGTTTTATCCTGCGATGCATCCGTCACGTATGAACACCACACTGTGCATTCCCATCTCTCCAGTATATATGGTATATACTGTACGTGCACACCGTATTGGCAACATGGTCCTTGACTTAACACCGGATTTCCAGAGTGTCTTGAGGCAGTAAGCTACATTCATCAAATTCCTCTGATTAAACACTGATGTTCATGGCTGCAGGGTTTTGATAAGTGTCTATATCATGAGCAGATGCCAAGGGGGCACTTAAAGAGGAGTGCTGACCGAATTGATCTTTTTTTTTTATTTTACTGTAAATGTGCGTTTACACTGTTTGTATAGCCACTGTATATGGAAACAGAATGGGTGGACAAAACAAAAACAGACAGGGCACTGCAGCGTTTCCTGGTCTGAGTGCGTGCACTGTCCTTCGTCTTACCCCGCCCGAGGATGCTGTTCCTTTAACAACTCCACTCATACATACACTCACACACAAACATAGAAGAGAGTAGGAGTGGCTGGGAAAAGCATAATCTGACATGGCTGAAGAAGGGAGCAAGCTTAGAGGAAGCACCTGTTCTTTCGTGGCCACAGCTGCTGCGTTTATCTGACCCTAGTCACATCAGGTGGTTTCCTGGTTTGCGTCATTTGCTGCTCCCTGAGGCCTGGCTGTCATTGGGCAGCTCTGGCTCCTCCTCTTCCTTCTGCTGCAACACTCATTGATCTTGAGCACTTTGTTACTTCCTGGTTTCACCGTGGACAGCAAATTGGAGGGACTTTGGGCCTGACCGATGAGGGTTCTCATCAGTGGAAAGCCAAACTCTGACATTTGCAAATACACAAGCACATGTACACAAACAAAACCACACAGAATCGGAGACTGACTGGTTTCCTTGTTTACATGTGAATATATAAATAAATATAACAGTTCATTTAGGGGAGTGAAAGAAATTCATTAAACACATATATATTTACACAACAGCTATGCAGAGGCTTTTTGTTTACCAGCAGGAGGGCATGTTGCCGATCTCTTCAAAGCCTAGCAGAGCTGTTTCTTCGTTAATGTGACACAGAACATTTGGGAAATGAAATGATGGTTGCAAAGCAACAGCAAACACAAAGCCCATAGAAACTATTTCCAACATGCATATACTGCTCATAAAGTATGCTGGCTAGTTTTCATGAGGTGCTCTTCAAGCCATTGATTTGCTGGTAAAATAAACATTCAGCTCATGCAGGCTGAAATAGAGTGGAGGAAAGAATGGCAGAGAAGAGATGCTGTGAGTGATTTTTGAAACTTAAATCAAATGGTCAACACAATCACACAGGGAATCAACATGTTTCTTCCGAAAGTACCCTGAAATCAACCCCCATTCTGCAGAATTACTGAATGTTGGTATTCTCCGTTATAGGCTTTGTTCACACTTCAAGAAAAATCAGATTTTTTCCCAATTCAGATTTTTTAGACTGGCTTTTGCTAGCACATCTACATTAGTTGTCATAGTAACTATGCAAACTTGCATATGTTCACCATGCATGAGTGTTTATGAATGGATGTTTTTTATGAGAGCATCCAAAAATTAACACATTCTTGACAGAAGACGGCTTAAAAAATGGGATTGGTGGCATATTCAATGTTTATTGCTGCCAGGATTTACAACTGCCCCATTTTTGCCAGCATCCCATATTTTTTCCCATACAGGTCAGACGGCTATTGTCCTGTATTTTATCAGGTAGCAAATCATCCCATATTGAAAGCTTTGTGTCCCATATTGAAGCACGAACGGGTCAGCCAGCGAGACTTTTGAAGAGGACTCCCATCCTGTATTGAAACGTCCCGAATTCATGTGAGACATTCAACCTCATTGTGCTGTGGTGGCCTGCAGCCGTCGTGTGTTACTGCACCTTATAGTGTATCTCTTTTGGTGAGTAAAGCCAATGTCTGTATTATTTTATAGTAGCAATGCATTGTTTTTGATGCTCTTTAACATATATAGCACAAGACATATGGGTGCATTCAATTCAGAAGAGATCATCTGTTCTCTTCATAGACTTCACCTTCCACTATTGCAGGGCTGAATGGTTTAATAAAACGGTCATTCTGAACTAACTTTTTAAGTCATTTCTTTTTATTGAAAATGATCTTGTAACAATCCTACAACATGGCCATCATTATTGTTTTCCCTTCAAAATGTCCTGTGAAGTCATAATTTTTGCCATTTGGAATGCAGTAGCCTACCTGCTCATCACAACACCTAACAAAACAACCCGTTTAGCACAACGAATGATGAAACAATACATGAAATACAATCTGACCATTCAGAATGAGACGCTTTAAGAAAAATCTGATTTTAATCCGATTCCAAACCACTTACGAATGTGGGTTTGGATCAGGCTTGTAAAAATCAGATTTTTTGTGTTTTTGTCCTGTTCAGACTACAAAAACTGAAATGGATATGAGTCAGATTGGCCAAAAGTCAGATTTTTTTTCACAAATTACATTTGACTTAATTTACAGTTTGGTTTAGGGTTGGGGTTTGGATAAAGGGGTTGGGCAAATAAAATATGCATTTCTGCATTACGTCATTTACAACTAAAATAACTCACTTTAGGCACCACTCTGTGGACATTTGACCCAGAAATTGGAGCTTAAGCCCAAAACATACTTCAGTTCGATGTGAATGCTATGCGTCTGTCTACAGGACACGTGATGCAATTTTATTCATCAACATTGTGCTTGAGCACTGAACACGTGCTGCCTTATTTTTTATAACAGCTCGTACTCTACATGCAGAATGCATATGCCCTGGAATTATTTGCACTAATTAGTGGGTCCACAAGGTGGCAACACTCGCTACTAAGCTCTTGCTTTCGAAAAGAATCACAAAAAGATGTAATTGTTGGTAAACTATGTGAAACAAATGTGGAATATTGTGAATATGTACTTCAAGAGCACCTACATAAAGAGGTCAGGAGATACCTGCATTCGTAGCAATCGTAGTGCGTATGTGGCAAACGCTTGTACATACAGTCAAATGGAGTATTCTTAGAAAGGCTATGCATTTGACTGTACACAGACGCTAAGTGTTTGCATCAAAACCAAAGTATACTTTGAGCTTTACACATGCTCATATGTTTAACAACACTTCCAGCTTTGGACACTGTGGGGCAGTGATTTGAATTTAACTGGCATACCAATTTCAGCTCAAGAACTTTTGACCAACTGTCACAGAATTCACTGATCAATCTGGAAATGGTACAGTAGATGCCATTTGATACTTACACCCACAATTTTAAAATAGCAATCACATGATATTATAATCTAACCTCAAACAAACCCCACCGAAGTCGTTCATCAGTTCACTCATTAGTGGTGGTGACTCTGTAAGCAAATGTATAGACACCATGCATCAATCTAACTATATTGCCACCCTTTGTGGCACTGAAGTGACTCCTTTCACTAGTAAAATCCCAAAGGGACCACTTTTCTTTAATCTCTTAACGTATGGATCTATTTCCCGGATGGCATTTTACTGTCACTAATGCTAGATGACTCATAGGAAGTGTTTTTCAAACAGTCCACTCTATTGTGTACTTTTGTGAGGCTCTATTGATTATCCATGGAAATTGGCTTGAATGAATGGGATGAAATTTACAGTGTTTTGTGAGTCTCTCAATATTTGTTGTTTCTTTTTATCTACTTGCTATGCATGTTCTTCTGACCTCTTATCACAAAATCTTCATTGTTATGTTGTACCCTGCTATCAGGGCTGAAACAAGGAAAGATCCAAAACATCTATATCCTTCATCTTTTCACCACTGCTAATCTTTCTTATCATACATCACAAGAGTTGTAGTAAAGTCAGACTGTAACCTCTCTGTCTTATCTCCTCTAGCAGAAAGAGCATATTTATGTCATGGCTTTGGGTTGTGTAAGGGACATCAAAGTGTCATTACTCATCCTGTAAATGCTGCTTCCTTGCGTCTTGATTTCCAGCAGGTGTTTCTCCAGAATGTCTCCACCCCTTCCCCAAAGCCTCATAACATTCCCTCTTTGTTATGTCTGCATTGGATGGTTGTTTTTGGGGCCATTTCTTGCTCTGTCCTCTCTCAGATGCAGAAAATACCAAACACAATGACGAATGGGTAATTGCAAGGTAATTTCCTGGTTAATGAGCATGCATTTGATGACTTTTGTTGTAGTAAACGGTATGCAGTCTAATGGTCTTCTTCTGCAGATGAAGGTCCAAACCAAATAATGTCTAGGTTATGGATGTAACCTACGTTCCCTGATGGAGGGAATGAGACGTTGTGTTGAAGAAGCGACACTAAGAGTCTCTCTTGAGCGCATTTTGCATAAAGTAACTCTTTTGCAGTGCATAGTAACTCTCGGGAGTGGGCCATGATGAGCCAGTCGTCGAGGTAGTTGAGTATGCGGATGCCGGCTTCCTGAAGTGGGGCAAGGGCTGCCTCTGCGACCTTCGTAAAGATGCGAGGGGACAGGGAAATTCCGAAGGGGAGGACCCTGTACTGATACGCCTGGCCGTCGAACGCGAACCGTAGGAAGGGTCGATGTTGAGGCAATATTGAGACGTGGAAGTACGCGTCCTTCAGATCTACCACTGCGAACCAATCTAGATGCAGGAGGCAAGTTAAAATGTGTTTTTGCGTGAGCATTTTGAATGGGAGTTTGTGCAAGGCCCGGTTGAAAACTCGCAAGTCCAAGATTGGTCGTAAGCCGCCACCTTTCTTGGGTACGATGAAGTAAGTGCTGTAGAAACCCTTCTTCATCTCGGTTGGAGGGACAGGCTCTATTGCGTCTTTGAGTAAGAGAGTTGCGATTTCCGCGTACAGGGATTTGGCATGTTTCGCCGTGTACTGCGGTAAAGCGGACACCCCCCAAAGGGAGGTGGGTGGGTCTGGAAAATTTAATTGTATAACCGAGTCGAATGGTCCTGGCAGCCAGCGTGACAGATTTGGAAGTGAGAGCCATGCGTCCAAACTCCGAGCTAGGGGCACTAAGGGGATGGTTATGTACCCATCGGGGCGGAGGAGTGGGGCGGAGCAGGTAATGTGGCATCGGGAGGCAAGGGTGCGCCCCGAGGCTCTGGTGCTGAGAAAAGACTCAAAGCACTTACCTTGCTCCGCACACCCGGCAGGGTGCGGGTTAGTGACTGATGAGGAGGTCCCGTGGAGGCATCCTCTGGACTCGTTAGAACAGGCTGGCCAGGGGAACAGTCGTGGGGCTGAAGGTGTGAGGTCTGCGTCCAGCATACCGGGACTGTTGAGGTGTGGCAGCAGAGTGCCATGAGAACGGCATTTTGCAGGCCAGGTGACCCAGAGACAAAAGAAATAGCTCTTTTATTGAGAATGTGGGTACCACAGCCCAAAGGGGGTGCAGCAAATGAAATATATTCATCAAAGAATTGTCCTCCTGGCCCTCCACCGTGGGACGGAGTGGTCTTCTTACCAGCTCTGGAGCGAACGTCTTGGTCTCTGGGTCGGGCGCCTCAGGACCACTTGGGAACCGTCCGGGTCCTCGAAGGGGTTCATGAGATGGGGGGGTGAGAGCTGGGCCCAGGTTGAGGCGGAGCTGCATGTTTCTTAGCCGCAGGAGGACGCCCTCGGCGAGCAGACAGAGCGTGGCCCGTGGCGGCAGGTTTGCAGCGGGGAAGAATGTGTGAGATGGCCTCCATCTGCTTCTTCACCGTGGAGAACTGTTGGGCGAAGTCCTCAACTCTATTGCCGAAAAGGCCAAACTGGGAGACAGGTGCATCGAGGAAACATGTCTTGTCCACTTCGCACATCTTGACCAAGTTCAGCCACAGATGACGTTCCTGAACCACAAGAGTGGCCATCGCCTGCCCGAGTGTGCTGTGACCTTCGTGGCCCTGAGGGCTAGGTTGGTCACTGAGCACAGTTCCTGCAGCACGTCAGGATCAGGACTACCCAAGTACTGATCTTTAAGTGCCTTGTCCTGGTGGACTTGCAGGAGGGCCATGTCATGCAAGGCGGAAGCGGCCTGTCCAGTGGCGCTGTAGGCTTTGGAGGTCAGTGAAGACGTCATCCTACAGGCCAGGGAGGGGAGCACAGGGCAACCCTGCAAGGTGGCGGCGTTCTCGGGGCACAGATGGATCGCAACCGCTCTATCCACCTGGGGGACTGCCGTGTACATGTGGGCTGCGCCGCCATCGAGGGTAGTGAGAGCAGAAAGGGAACGGGGGGCTCACGGCTGTGAGCGGCGCTCAGGCCCGAGGAACCAATCATCCGGCTGCGAATGCTGTGGGGAGGACGGGGGGTTCCAGTCCAGCCCCACGCTGATGGCGGCCCAGGCAAGCATATCGGACATCTGGGCGTCAGCCTCAGACTGGGCATGCTGGCCCGAAGGCGGCAGCCCAGTCGAGTCATCTGCGTCAGACATCGGACTGCTCTCCAATGCAGCGGCGAGCTCATCCGGCTCGAGGGGTTCAAGAGGATAGGCAGGCTGGCTGTGAGGCAAGCCGTTGTTGCCTCGAGCCCGGACGGAAGTCCACGAGCGTGCCGGGGGGGGGGGGGCGTACCCAGCGAAACTGCACCCACTGCCATCCTCAGATCGCCTCCATCATCAGCCGCATCGTCCTCAATCCCGTGGGAAGAAGGAGCGATGCGGGGGGTGGCTGGAGTGGTGTTCCTTCTGTTGAAGTGAGAACATGAACCATCCACAAACGCTGCCTCTGTGTGATCGCTGCCCAGACACACAAGACAGTGCCTGTGGCCGTCAGGAGCGGAGAGCACTCTACCACATCCAGGAACTACACAGGGGCGGAAGGGCATCTTTATAAAGACGCGTCCTGAAAAGGACGTTCAACATCAGCTGTGTATATGCTCTTTTAGAGAAATAAACTCTTTTAACTGCGCTGTCGAAGTGCCCAGGGGCAAAGCTGCACTGCCGTGCAGAGAAAAAGAAAGCCGCTGATATGCGCCTTAGATCCAACAGCAATCGCTCAGAGATGGGAGGAACAGTGTGTGACTCGCAGCTCGCTGCATACACAACCAGTCGTCTCCGAATAAATTTCTGTCTGCTAATTTCTCATTGGCCTTTTCTCATAGATCAGAGATGCAAAAGGCGCTCAAGAGAGACCCCTAGTGTCGCTTCTTTGACACAACGTTGAAGTGAGCAACATACGGGGAATTTATGTTACTGGAGGGCATTTAACCTTGCTCAGCAAAATGTAGCGTGAATTTCTTAGAGAGGTTTGCCTTTTGACTTGGTCATAGTGGAGGCTGCCTTTGAATGTTCTCTGGTGCTTGTCTCTCATCCTTTTGCCCCCATAGGAGAAAATAGACTCTTCATGGACTTCTCCATCCCACCCATCAGCTGTGTCTCTCCATTGACAAAGCCACACTGATGGGCGTTGAACCAGCAATGCTCTTTGTGAAAGGAGCTGTGAGGATGCTTTGGTCTTAAAGCTGGTTCAATAGCTGCTTTCCTGTCATTACCCCCTTCCCCCATGCAAACCTGGCCTTCTCTGCCTTTTCCCTCTGTCTCATTTCCTTTCTGCGAGTGCCACATTTTGTGGGGGTCCGATAACAGGGGCACAGTTCTCATGGATATCCCCAGTGGGGGAGGGAGTGATATTTGCCAGGGCAGAGAGAAAAATAGCAATTACATATTGGCTGTGAAAGCAACTTATGTCTCAAGCTCCATTGCTAGTTACACCAAATAAGGGCAACATAAAAGTACTCCATACGACTCTGGTGGTTAAATCCATATCTTCAGAAGAGATATGATAGGTGTGGGTGAGAAATATTTATATATCAATATTTAATTCCTTTTTTTGGTGATTCACATTTTTCGTGCATATCACCCCCTAATGTGTAGGGAGGAGAATTTATGATAAAAAATGACTTAAAAATGTATCTATTTCTCACCCACACCTATCATATATAGTGTCTGAACACATGGATTTAACCACTGCAGTCATGGATTACTTTTATACTCCCTTTATGTGGCACCCGTATTGTGAGGACCTACAGAGCTGAGATATTCTTCTAAAAATCTTAATTTCTGTTCTGCAGAAGAGAGAAAGTTATAAAAATCTGGGGTGCCAGAAGTCTATCTGTCTGTCTGTCAAAACAATGGAATGGCATGATGTCATTGCACATCTATTTTATACAGACATGAAAGCAAGGACTATTTAGTATGATTTCTAAGGAAATCAGTGGACCCACAGAGAAACTGCCAAGGGACAGGTAGTGGATATGGCCTCAGATATAGACCAGGGCCCTTGCCTGTTAACAAAGCACTTTGTTTCTTGCTCTAGATATAGTCTCTCCCTATTTCTTTGACATCCGGCTTGCTTTCTTTTTTTTATTCCAGACGTCATAACCCAAGAGGCAAAATGGGTCGATTTTTGCTTTTGCTTACACTCAGAACACTGTTTCTATCATTCTTGTATAACACCTTGCAGTACTGTTTAAAGGCTAAATACCAGATAATCAAGAGAGGGGCATTTGGGGGCTCCTTGGGTAACATCTGTAACCCCCTGAGGAAGATTTAGAATCACAGGGTGGGTGACACCTCATCTGCTATAATATTTCCCTGCGTGTGCAGTCTTGTCTGAGTACACTGGACATCTTTTAAGACAATATCAAGGGCAGTTCTTCTCGGAATCCTCTAGAGAATTACTACAGTGGTGCTGTGAAGTGTATACATTAAGAGGGATTCTTTTATAATCCATCGATCTGCTGTTTGTGTAATTGTATGATTATGTTTCCTGCATGAATTACCATTTTAATATATAACTTATTTAGTTATGTATATAAAAGAGAGAGAAAAAAATATTTTGAAGGTACCATGGTACATTGGTGGTATTAGATGGTAATACCATGGTCCTTTGATATATATCACGTTACTTCCAAGAATAGAATGACATTACCATGTCACATATCTAAAAATATGTGCAAAAAACTATATAAAAATATTACTATAGTACCTTTTGGTACTTCTTTCTTAGCAGGGTAGAAACTCCCTGGGTTAAACTGTCACACAAAAGATGGGTGTGTGTTTGGGAACAGTCCAAAAATTAGATAATCTCAGAAGATTTCTTAAGTGATCTCAGAGATTCTCTTGCACAACAAGAAAAGTGGGAGCATTGGGGAGAACATGTAATACAGACAAATACAGACTGCAGATGCTGTCAGATATGGAAGTACTGTCACATATGGAGTGTTTCATTTTCAATATTAACTATGTTACATTTGAACACCATGTAGCGAGGCAACATGACTGCAACATGTTTGTGTTGAAACGGAGAAGGGTAATTCATCCTCGTGTCTAATAATAGTTAAAGCAGCAAGCCTCTCTCTGCATTCCTCTCTATGGCGCAATGTCAAGAACAATAAAACCATCAATTTTAAAAGCTTTTTCAGCTTGGATCTATTATTGCTGGCTAAAGATCTCATGGCATTTTCAGAACAACATAAAAGTGGGTCCACATGAGGTAATTCAGCAGCGGGTGTTTTCCACATTGTTGAAGTCCAGAGACTGACTAAGCAATCCGACAACTGTCCTGGGATTTTTTTTTTTTTAAAACAAGAGTATTAGTTAGGATTGTAACTATTTATATCAAACATGCAGATCATATTATAAAGACCATCCTGTAAATTATTGGCCCCTTTTTGAATTTTCATGCTCTTGACCACATATCTGGCTGTCTATCATCATGAAAAAGATTCAATATGGCATAGTTTGTTTTCTCAGAACTGCTGTGACCTACAAATGTATGTGGTAACAGAGAGAAAAGAGCTTACAGAAGGCTTTGCGAGGGTTTGAGTACTGAACCATGGCAGACAGGAACTTGACATCGGCCTTCCCTGTTCAGTGTTACAGCAGTGTTCTCCAGCCATTAGGAATAGAGGCCAAACTAACAGTTTTTTTTTTTTTTTAATAAAGATGTAGACTGTTTCTTGGCTCATATACAATTGCATGTGCTCATATTTCTGTATGAATTGCTGTGTTTGTTGTAGTTGAACACTCTGGGCATGCCTCATTCAGGTCTTCACATATCCGTTTTAAGATGCCCTTCCTTTGTTCTTGATCAAGAATACAGTATTTACCTCTATACCCTCTCCATCTGTCTTTACAGGCTAACTTATTGTAACAAAGGTTCATTGTCAGACAGATAAAGGAGGAAGCAGGAGCCGGTTTCCATGATCCAAGTGAATCAGATTTTACTCAAATAATACAGAAATTGCTTTCCAGTGTATATAAAAAAAAAGACTGCTTTTCAGCGTAAATTGAAACCAAGTCCAGCATTTCAGCAATAACCATAAAAAGTCTCTGATCACAAATATACAGTGTGTCACTGTTCTCTCTCTCTTTCTGTGGACTGGGCCATCTTTCATCTCCCCCGACTATCGTTGTGAACACAGAAATGGTAATTAGTCACAATTCAACTCAGGTGGATGTACTTACCGTTTTCTCTCTCCCCCAGACGGGCGCTCGACACGCCCTCACCTCCAGACTTACCAAAGCAGGTGCTGTTTAATGTCACTCATCTTAAAAGCTTAGCTCTGTCCAAAAACCTTGTGAGCTGCCTAAATGCCTACTGTACATAGGCATCTGCCTCCAGAGTTGGGAGGGTTACTTTTGAAATGTATTCCTCTACAGATTACATGCTGTAAAATGTAATTTGTAACGTATTCCATTAGATTACTCAAGGTCAGTTAAGTATTCTAAATACTTTGGATTACTTCTTCAGCACAGGTAGTTTTTTTCACTTGTTTTGACTATAAAAACTCAATAAAAATGCACATGTTAAAAATACATTCTCTGAAAAACCTAAATATCTTATGCAGTGTTGTTTCTAAAACAAGACTGATCATGTTTTAAGGATTTTTTGATATTTTTACAGGAAAACAATACAAAAATTATTATGAAGAGTATGAGTTTTGCCCTAATATCAAAGGTCTTACCAGAAAAAAAATAAAAAAATAATGATAAAACGTGAATTTTCATGATAAAAAAATATGATCATGCCTGGATCATGTGCATGTAAAATGACTTGAAATAGCATTTTAGCTTAGCATAAAACTGACAATTTACACAATGTTTATTTCTATTCCTTCTGCTCCAAACATACTTCAAACTTACTTCTCTGTCTGCTCATATGAATGTGACACATCATAAGAAAGTGTTTCACTGCTGTTCAAATGCACTTTGGATCGTATCATTTATATGTATAAATGTTTTCCATCTGAAAGGACTAAATATTAAATTAAACAAATTACAATAAAAAGAAAATAATCACCTCAGTAATCAAAATACTTTTTGAATGTAACTGTATTCTAATTACCAATTTAAATTGTAACTGTAGTGGAATACAGTTACTAACATTTAGTATTTTAAATACGTAATGTATTCCATTACTACCCAACCCTGTCTGCCTCATAAGTCAACATCCTAACCGTCATGGAACCTCATAAGTGACTGATTTGAAATGCTTTACAAAGTAGGCATAAAAAACAAACAAACATTTTAATAGGCATTAAAACACTTTTATTTGTAATTGTTTTTTTTATACTATTTATTAAAAATACTTTTTTAAAATTATTTATTTATTTTTTATAACTTTTTGTACCCACAACAGAATGACATCGTGATAGCCTTCTCTACAAAGGATACATGTACTAATTTGGCTATAAGAAGGTATTTTTGGAGGCAACATAATTAAGATGCTTCCTTCTGGGACAGCCTTAGCATGGGGAGCAGGCCTATGATGTTTTAAAATGGTACATCAGTAGGAAGCCCACTAGGTCACTAGGTGCAAAGCTACACAAACACAAAGCAATTATTACTGTTTCAACAAATGCAAATATGTCTTTCCTCTTTTCAGTGTGATATTTTTTTTAATATTTCCACCCCTTATTGATATTATTTTTGGCAACATCTTTCAGTCTGATGATTAATCTGTTCTTTTGCAGTGTTTCAATCAAATCTATTCATTATTAGTGTGTATGTGTCTGTCACACATTTCTCTTTACAAATGGATTAATCACCCTGTTGCCACAGTGCCCAGATGAGAGATGTTTATGAAATGGTTTTATGCAGAGAAGGCCACCCAGTGCCTCTGTTTGTTTCCATCTGTACTTTGCAGGTGCACTGTAGAAAGACAGGTCAAATGGAATGGCAGGACAATGGAAAGCTGGCATTAGTGAGCCGGTGGAGGGGGACCAGGTGCAGTCCAGAGCTGTATTCAGACAGGGTGGGTCCATAAATAACCCTTTATGTGAGTGTATAATGGCAATATTGCTCCCAAAATGCATTCTCTTAAAATGTGTTGATAGTTAGTTTATTTGTTTGTACCGAATGGCTTTACATTTGAAAACATGCAAAATATTGAACAGCAGACAAACAAAATGTAGCATGCATTTGCTACAGAACAAATGTGATTGAGAGCAAAATTTCAATCCAGTTATTAGTATTCTGTCACAGTCATCTGTCAGTCTGGGTTTTGGTCTGACAGAACCGTAGCATCATCGTCCCATGTCTGTCTTGTGTGTGAGCATGCGGTTTTGTAGTATTCCCTGCCAAGCACTCTTTGGACTGTCTTGTTTCATGTCTGGAGTATGGTGTCTGGGTCCTGACTTCCTGTCTGGTGCGATTTCTGTCTGTGTCGGCATCCGGACACTCATGCTCCATGTCTGTCCGTTATTGACATGGGTGCAACGCTTTTATGTCATCTTGGCAGCATGCACTCCCGTCAATAGTATGTCGGTCTCTTGTGAACATGGGTGTGCATCACATCATGCTCGGGTAATGCTGCGTGCCTAGGACGCAAGCTGTGTTCACATTGTGCTGAGATTCGGTCATTTCTGTGTTTGTGTGTGGCCGAACTCTCGCACAGGTGTCCTGTCATGTTTTTGTTACCTGTTGTGTGCATGGTGTGGCATTTGCCTCGTAATGCATGTTCAGGTTTTGTTTAGTATGAGAATGCGTGGCATCTCTTTGTTTGGCGTTGTTACGCATTCTCTTGTCTTTGCCAGTTGGCATGAGCATATATTGCCTTATTGTCTTGGCGATATGCGCTCATGCCATTCACTCAAGCCTCCTCCTCATGTGTGCTGTCCAGTGCCAGTTCATCTTGTTTGTTCCTCTATTTTGGTCCTGGCCCAGCTTCGTACCAGTATGGTCTGGTCTGTCCTGTGCCCCGTTCTCCCATGCCCCAGCCCTGGATGATAATTACTTGACTTTTTTCCCTACGGGGTAGTTTGTGTTTGTTTTTTCCACCTTGTGGGAGCTTTATGTTGGATTTTTATTTTTGTATTAAATAAACCTTTATTTTTCACTTGTGGCCTTTGACTGTTGATGGTGATGATAGCTATGAAGTGGGTTGTTTATTTATTCACCATTTTATCGTAAATACAACTCACGGTTCAGGGACCAATAAGCAAGATATTCAAGTGTGAATGTACTGGCCTTATTAAATGGTCTGCAAATGGTAAATGGTCTGCACTTATATAGCGCCTTTTTAACCTTTACAGTATTCAAAGCTCTTCACACTGTGACTCATTCACCCATTCACCCACCAATGACGGCAGAGCTGCCATGCAAGGCGCTAGCAATATTGCAACTTGGGGTTCAGTGTCTTGCCCAAGGACACTTCGGCATGTGGAGTCGTGTGGGCCAGGATTCAAACCACCAACCCTGCGTTTAGTGGCCGACCCGCTCTACCAACTGAGCCACAGCCACCACCTTTGTTAGAATTCTCTGGCACCTATCCAGTAAGTTAACAGTGACTCAAAAAACCTCACTGGAGACATCGTCTTTTCTGAAGTTTATGATTCAACCGTGAAACGGTAAAAATATATAAAAGACACAATCACTAAATATGAAATTCGAAAATTATTGATTGACAATAAAATAAGGACAACTAAACTTAGAAAATATACATCATAACATTCTCACATGCATCACACAATAAATGTAACATTGTATACTCACAAACATTGTGTTTAACAGATGCTAAGAAAGATTAAGGATGAGTCACTGCAGTACTACTGAAACTTCCCGTTTCCTGAACTAACAGGTTGTCTGCGACTACTTTTCAAAATGAAAGTCCTCAATAGAGTAGGCAAATATACAAAAATAATAAATCCTATGAGAAATCTAAATAAATTCAGTCCTGCACAGTGAACAAATGCTGCTTCATCTGTAAAATAGGCCGGGGTTAAGGTGTCTCTTGTTTTTACATGAGGTTGCAGAAACCATTGAAGTGGATGGTGATAAAGCTGAGTGAGATATGAGATATGATGGAGACAATACAATATATGCATATATATTCTTTTGCTGTGTGTTGACAGTAAAAGTTTGATTTGACGTATCTGTCCAAAGACCAGGGTCAGTACTAGGGTCATTGGATATTCGGGGCTTAGCCCAAACCTCTGTGGATATGGGGCCGTCCTGTGAGGAAATATCAAAATATAATACACTTTATAATAAAAACCTGAATACATCTATGATGTGTCATTTATATAGTAAACTAAAGAATTCTCGCTAACTTCTGTCTCAGATATGCTCGAAGATCAGAAATTGCATACTTTTAACATCTATACTTTAAAACACGATTTAAAAAAACACATGCGGAAAACATTCACGGCTTAAGCCATGGTAGCCCAGCCCTGGAGTCGCCCAGGCCAAAGTCAAGATCCACACCATCCAATAGCCATTAAAAAATGTCTGTTCTAATACCCTTTCTGTTCTTTACAGCAAGATGTGGGGGAAGAAATTATATTGTTCTAATCACACATAACAAGTATGCGACTGCACTCTCGTTAATACGCGCTTACCCAAAACACACTGGTTGAACTGCCACATTCCTTAAAGACACAGTACCGGTTTAGCATGTGCTATACAAATCAATGTAAAAAGTTGTAAAAGGTGCAAATTATGCATGTAAACAAACATGTAACAAAATATATTAATATATGCAATATAATATATGCTATTTCAAGACATCATATTTGCATATTTAAAAAAAAAAAGCTAAATGTCAAAAGAATTATGAAAAACTAATGATAAAATAAAATGTAAAATGTAAAATGTAGAATGCCCCCTGTATAATTAACAGTATTAAGTCAGATATAATGTTTTAATAGCCCACGTAAGCAAAATGGACATAATAATTTAAATATTCTCAGTTGAATCAAAATCTAATTAAATTGAAAATGGATTTAAATTCAGGAAATCTGTATAAAAACCTAGCCCTAAAGAAAAAAGAAAAAAATCCCTAAATGAAGGTCAGAGCAAAAGTAATAGTCAGTTATGCTTTATAATTAGTGGTACTTGCCTTAGCAAGATACCACTGTTACTACTGCTCCAACCTTGGGTAAATTAATTCCAAGCAGTGTAATATCAAAAGTAATGTTTTTAAACAAACAATGGACAAATACAAGAAAATTATCCAGCCCACTACCGCTCAATTTATTTACTATACAGTTTTTATTTTTCCACTGCTCCATTTATTGACTAATGACTGGCGTTTACATCTTCACCCACATCCATCAAGTTCTTAATATTCATTCAATAAAATGTACAATTTACATTGAAGAATCTAAGACACACAAGCACTTTTTGTTTCATATTGAGTCATAGTTTTTTTTTGCCATTCTGTAATTCAGAAATAGAAATTGTTTTATGGTAACATTGAGTAGACATACATTATGTGACTTAAGACATGTAAGCTTGATTTACGCACAGCCCCTAGCATGGGGAGAGGCTTATTGGTTCAGTTTTTACTCCTCAATTGAAAGTTTTTCTAAGATATGGATGGAAACCAGGTGTTCATTTAACAATAACAGAAAGGTCTTTTAAAGTTTTGGATGTAAATCTGTGCATGTGCACACTGAGCCTGGCACGCAGCTGTATCCGTTTGCAAGGAAATTTTAAGGTTAGTCAATTATATTACATCTGTTTCCACCTGAGTGGTAACTTAGCTCTCAATGAGGGCATCACACCACAGCAAGACCTGAATAATGTCCATACGTTTTCACAGCAGATCCTTTGGCTAGATTTTCTCTCAAAATAAGCTGTACTGCTGTACAGTAATTCTATAAGTGTAAGTATTGAAGCTCTCTGAAATGTAAAAATGTATAGAATATATATTAACAAAACAAGAGAGTAATTGTTGTATATTCAGAAGTGTGGAGCAATGGGGACACACTACATTTGGATTCTAATCTCTTTCTATAACTTTGGCAAAACAAAAACAAGGCCAAACAAGCCCTCAGGCTGTTTTAAGGTGGCTCAGAACATTTAAAGCCTATTAGATATTCTAAACAAAGGATTACTTTGAGAGCAATTGTACACAAGAGCAAAACTGTGTGTATCATCATGTTACATATAAACGCTTGCATAATAATTATAATAATAATAATAATTCCTATACAAAGTGGTGGAATAGGTATAGGTAGAAATATGTGCCGTTTATAGAGGAAGAGATATGAATGTGTTTGTGTGCGTGTCTGAGGTAAATTATCCCAAATAATAAAATTTGATGTAGTCCTTGAGGTTGGCAAAGACTACATAATGTTTGAAAACACCATTGGCTATTAACCACAGTACTGCTCCTCAAGCTTTAATCCCATTTACAGTGCCTCCTCTGCAAAGCCAATTTACTAAATACATTTGATACCCCTATCAAACTTGTCATTCGCTGAGTGCCAATGCCACCATTAAAACACCTCAAGCCAAACTAATGTTATTTTGTTTGTAATCTTATTCCACTTAACAGCTACACATTTCTATGGATAAATTGTGCTTAATCCCACCACTGTAATCCTGGACTACAGGACAAGATGATAGGACTCTACTGCAGCCAAGTGACATGCTGCGCAACACTGGTGGGGGCACAAATCACCTTTTAATCAGATTAACTTGGTGAGAGTCTGGAACTAAATCGACTTGCATAATGCACTTGAAAACACTAATAATGATAATTCAAAAGCAAACACAAAACAGAGAAAAACACCTTTTAATTTCTTTGACACTTTTAAGTATTAAAAACAAAATAAAGCGTTAAAAACTAAATGATCCATTATTCTCCAGTGCAATAACCCAGTAACTCTGTCTCTAATCAGCCAAATATATACTGGTTACTGCTTATTATTTATTCATGATTCTCTATTTCAGAGCTGTTCATACTGTTCATATTGTTATATTGTCATATTGTATATACTGTATACCAATCCACCTACCTCAAGTCACAATTCCTGCACAAAATTACTTATACTATTTATTCCAGCATCCTTTGCACTATGCTTCATTGCACTGTGTACATGTATGCATGTATGTGTACCTGTATATCACATCCACCTCCAACATGTACATAATAATGCTAATAATAATTTTACTCCTGTATCCTTTTCACTCGGTTCACTGCACTATTTGTCAATATGTCTATATTGTTTTTGTTCATAGTGTGTATATTTGTGTTGTCTACATTGTAGCCTGTGTCTGATTTTATTTTATTATTGTGTTATAGTATTTTTGTATGAGTAAGCACATCGTGAGCAATGTAGCAATGTACAATCCTGAGTCAAATTCCTCATATGTGTACACATACCTGGCAATAAAGCTGATTTTGCTTCTGATTCTTTGAAGTTCTTTGACACTTTGAAGTGTCAAGAAAATTTATAATTTTTAAATATAACAAACTAACTAAAAAAACATTTATTTGAAGTGTTAAGTGAAAGTATTAAACACTTATTAGTCTAAAGGAGATTATTAAAAATTTTATGAATACAAAATTAGCAAAAAAATTTAATAAACGTATTTTTTAAATATACAAATTTAATTAAAAAAATAACAATAATAATAATAAAATTAAATAAAAAAAAGGTACATCAATATCTTTTTATATATATCAATATAATTTTCTCATGTTAACAATTTATTTAACACTAACTGGTTTTTATATTGAAATTTGCTGGGTTGCTCATCATGGAAGACAAAGCACTTTTTCAGGATTTTAGAGACTACCATCTTATTCTAATGATGCCTGCTTTGTGCTGTTGATATACCTGTCTATGGAGAAAGGAGTAACAGAATCTAGTTTAGGGATCAGAGGGCTCCAACTCTGAGACGCAGCTCCGGTCTACTGCTGACTTATTGTGTGTGCCAAGTTTCCCTTGCTAATCTGTAGACATTGCTTCAGTGGTTGTAGTGTCTAAGCATAGTGAAGTGCTCCTGTGGGGGTTGCTGGCTTTCCATTAAGTATGTTAACATGCAGTGTGTACCAGTTTGTTCTGTTGAGGCGATTTTCTGATCTCTTGATTGCACAAATCAACACTAGGGTCACAACCTGTGAATGAGCAAATTTCGATTTCAAGTGTCTGCTCTCACCAAACTTTCTCAACATTGAAAAAATGTAAACAACCGCCCACATAAAGTGGAGCACGGCGATGGATCGATGTAATGAGCAAGCAAGAGTAGTAAGTCTTTGTTTACACAAGCATGCTAGCCACATGTCCCAAGCTCCACAATGGCATGTCCTGTAAAGCTGTACAGAGTTCACATGGGGTTCAGGACCACCGTAGGCTGCTTTTGCAAAAATTGCATTTTTGCATTTTATGCTTTTCTTGTATCGTTCCTCAGGCTTTCCTCTGTACGAAAATACAGTATAACAGCATTGTGTGAAAGGTGCATTGATGGCCATAACAATGTTGAGGAGTGATTGAGACTTGTTGTCTCTGATGGTTAGTTGTCATGATGTTCTGCCTTTGCATTTGAACAGACATTTAATGTGGCACATCTTTGCAACACCATTGTTCTTACAGCCCATACTGACAGATTTGGCCCTAAAAAGCACTAAACTACGCCAGTTGGCAGGGCTGGACTGGTAATCTGGCATACCGGGAATTTTCCAGGTGGGCCGATGCACTTTGGGGCCGATTAGGGGTGCACTGGCCATCGGAAGAACCGAGCCCGCCGGTGGTTCGGCCGCGAAACGGACCGAATGGATAATACCTAGAATAACAAACATTTTCCTGTGGTTCCTTAACGGGGGGGGGAGCCAGGAGTTTTTCAAAGGGGTGGCCAGGCAGGGGCAAGTGATCAGTCTGTGGTGGCACAGAAATGGGTGGGGGTGGGGGGATAAAATGACACCCAGGGGGGAGAGGTGTGGTGACCTTGATGTGAGCACATGCTAAGTTTGTAAATTTTTACAGAGATGATTTCACCTCTATAGAACTAAATTGTGCCAAAAAATGACCAAAAAATTCATACATCAATTTCAAGTGGGGTGGCCAATGGGGTGGCTAGGCTTCGGTCCTACAGCCACCCCTGACCACACCCTAGCTCCGCCACTGCTCCTTAACTATGGATGGGTCTTCCTAGCAGTGTAAGGGACTCAGACACACCCCCTAAGCTTAAGTCTAGACTAAAGATTAATCTCTTCAGCCAAGCACAAACCTAATTTATTTCCTAAAATCATAGTTATGCTGCATTAGTTAAGTCAGAAAAACTTTGAAACTTTGAGTGAATGGCCTCTATGCTAATATTAAACCATTTGTTTTTCTTTCTCAACATTTGGATACATATCCCAAGGTTACCAGAGCCTGCCAGATCCAGCTCCTGGTCCTTCCCGATGTCCTACTCCCACCTCTTTTTGTTGCTGAGTGATAACTTCTAACTGCAGGTTATGCCAGCCATATATCAGTTCAGTCAACTACGATGGATTTCACAGAGGATAAACTGCCACAAGCTTTCAGCCATAAACATGGGATACTTCACTGTCCACTGCCTGAACCTTGGACTTAGGATGGTCTTCACTGGATATGAACTGCCACAAGCTTCCAGCCAGACTGTGATGCCAATCACTGACCTTTGCCTGCATCATCTTGGTCATAAGATGGACTACACTCTCTCTTAAAATGGAATACATATACAATAAATTAACTGTCAACAAAAGACTTCATCAGCCAAACAACAAATTACACTGCATCTACAGTCAATTCGGGATGCACTTCCAAGTCATTAATCTTACAGTTCATACAAAATACTTTACTACTTTACTTACAAAATACTTTGGCGTCAAGCCTCGGAGAGGCATTTATTGGAAATAATAATAAACAGAAAATGTTTATAAACGTGGGCCAAAGTGTCCATGGGGGAATGAGTGTCCAAAATAAAGGTGAATCTGGCATCCTTGTGGTGAAGGGTCTTTGTCAAGGATAGGGAGTTTCCAAAGGATGGTCCAGA
Source organism: Moxostoma hubbsi (assembly GCA_032164185.1). Taxonomy (NCBI): domain Eukaryota; kingdom Metazoa; phylum Chordata; class Actinopteri; order Cypriniformes; family Catostomidae; genus Moxostoma; species Moxostoma hubbsi. The sequence goes on from JAVLUX010000022.1 coordinate 16,716,887, forward strand.
AATTAGCAAGGTTGGTTGTCCGCACATTCTCCCCTATTTTGGTTCCGGGGCATGAGGGACAGTGGGGTCCATGGTGGCTTGTCTTCCCAAGGGCTGCAGAGTGTGAGGGGAAGTTGCCCTGGCATCCTTGCCCATCGGCTGCAAGCTCCAATTCCCCGTGTCGTATCTAACTCGCACCAGGGGGTCAGAGGGTGCGGGGCGCACATCTAATTCACCAGGTACCCTCCCCACTTTGCTCCTGGACACGTGGGGATGCCAGTGTGTGCCCCCCTAGGAGAGGTGTGCTCTACTTTTTTATGGCAGCGTTGATGAGGCTCCATTCACATAAAATGTGCCTCATCATCCACCCTCCAAATAAGACTCAAAGTTTCATCCTTCCTCTCTCCAGCCCACTCCTGCTTTGAACCTTTCTGAAGAGCAGCCCTAAGAGGTGGGCGACGGTGACGAGAGGGAGGAGTGGGTCATTCCGCCACACCACCAACATTTACTCTAAGTTTACTAATTTAAACCATGAAAACTAATATTGGCTTATATTCATGCTTTTTAGCCAGAGTGGAACTGGACAGAAATGCATTAAGCTGTACCATAAGGGTGTTGAAATAGCCATGTCACTTTGAAATCAAACATTATTACAGTTAAAGTACAACTTTCAGAGTGACACTTTCATGAAGCTTTGTGTTTTTTCTTGCGATGCACCATTCCCATTGAGACCAAAGGATTTGTGGTGCTGTCTGAGTCAGCATAAACTATTGCACCTTTAAGCCAGTTTCACACTATAAGATTTTGCCATCTGAGAAAAAATTCAGGGGGATCATAAAATATTTCTCTAGTAGGGCAAGATAGTCCATCTTTAATCACTTGCTGTGACATGCTTACAGAAAGTTGATAAATTGCCTTTGTAATGAATCTTAGCTTCGATTAAGATCTGGCAGTGTCAGATTTTGCATTGGAGTCATGCAGTGCGACTGCTCCTACAACAGCTTTGCTATGACGTGTATTGTACAGTCTGAATATAATGTCACACAATGTGTCAAGGCTTTGACCTAAGACCTCTCTCTCCGACAAGCAACAATCAAAATGGACCATTAAAATGGTATAGTGTGCACCCGGCTTTAGTCTTATTGTGGATTTGCCATTTTGCCCAAAATTGATAGATCACTAGGCTGTAGTTTTAATATCCAAACAACATAATTTTAATATATATTTTTTTATTATATAGATTTATGAAGTTAATAAACATGGATTTATAATGCTTAATAATAGTGCAAAAACAATGACAAGTCAGCTGTGGTGAAATTGACTATGGTGAAAAAAAAGAATTGAGTGGGTCACAAGAGGGACAGATTTAATCAAAAATGTTTAGACACACCCAGACTCACTTCATCCATTGGAAAACTCATATTGATGAAAATCAACTCTGTCGTCTGGCACTATGAAATTAATTCCATTCTATTCCGTTATTACATTTACAATAATTACCTCATCCTGTTTTAGATTATTGTATAACATTATTCCTCAGTATTATGTCATATTACATGACATAGTGTGCTCTGTAGAGCTGGTGAGTCAAATGATTCCCCTGATCAGAAAAAATATATCCTCAGTTAGAAAACCCATTTGCCTGTTTTGAAAATGGTCAGTAGACCAGGGCAAAACATTTCTCTCAGGTGTACGTCTGGCCAAAGCTCTCCTTCCATCTCCATTAAAAGGGGATGGATTTGACGGGTGAATGGTCTCAAGTTTCCCAACTAAGCCCGTGTACCAGATGCTGAATGGTACTTGCATGCAAGTGCCAAGTCTGGGTTGGTAGTTTTCAACAGCAATGAGGGCGTTTCCTGGCAAATGACTGTTTAATTTCAGACAAGAGTTTCAGCACGAACAGAGGCTCAGACGTCAGATAAAGGCCCTCAGCTGCCTGACCAAACAAACAAGCGTCTGATTATTTCACTGCACACGCCAGGGCTAATTTGTAGTGAATTAACAGGCCAGCTCATAGCAGCGATAAGCCTTGGCCCACTCCCTTGTGTTTTCTTAACTAATGCTAGCGCTCCAGAAGCCAGTTTAATCATTTTTAGATATGTGCCGAAATCCGCTGCGACGCAGGAATAAAACGTCAAAGCAGTTGACCAATTCACACATCCTCCTCGTGTTTGGAACCGTATAAGTAATCAGGGATTGGATTGCAATGTATATTTGCTTGCTGGTGATTATTGATGATAGCCTGTGATTGTCTGTGTTATTTTACTCAAGCCAAAAGTATTGTCCGTGAAGAGATTAAATCAGAAGAGAATGGACTTTGGCAGATTATTTAGACATTTATCTTTTACATCCAGTCATTCTCATTGATCAAAGAATGATTCTTTAATATACATAGAATAATAGGCTAAGGAAAAAATTGGAAACATTCACAAAGTAGTTTGAGAATTAATTAAACATCATTAAACAAAACAAATGCCTTCTAATAAAAGCCTACATGTTCCCTCTTCTCTCTATATATATATCTTTTTATTCGATAGTATTTCAAAAACAGCAACAGGTTATATTACAAGTTCCTCACTGAGAATCCTTCCCTATAGTTCTAATGAACTTTGCACCACTTTCTGACAAGAACATAGTTACACCGGGTTCACAGTTTTCTTACATACAAAATAGCCAAGCTTGCCGACTGATGTGTGTATTATTTTATGATTAGAGCTGGAGCTTGAAAACATGCAGAATCTTTAATGAGCACTGTGATCAGTCATCAGAGTCGTTTGGTCTCGCTGGTCATCATCACTTTACAAAGGCTCTTAAAAGCCCTAATTCCGTTCTTCTCCATTAGTCTGGCCCCTCTATCTCCCCTGTTCCTTTGCAAAGACCCAGGTTCCGTTCCACATTACTTGCGCCCTTCTATTGCCTCAGTCCTTAGTGTTTTTTTTGCCGCTCCCCTCCGGCGTTTATTATTGATAAGCCATGGCAGTTTTTGCCCCTTTGATGACTAAAGTGGGCTGCTGTGATGAACCCTGTACTGGCTGTGTTCCCCCACCTCCCTCCGCCCATCTCATGGTCCTGGAGCCCTGAGAAATCTTTGCATGAAGCAACAGGAAACACTCGAACATCAGGAAACCAGCTTGCCTTGGAGGGAGGCTGTGTTCCTGTTGTTGTCATTGTTGTCACCATGGCTGTTTTGAAATTAATATTTTCCAGGCACATTCTGATTTCAGAATAACTTCCTCAGATTTTCATCAGGCTAATTGACTGGATTTGATCTGCACTCAAAAAATTATTTTAAGATCTAAGCATTTAAATTTCATAACAAAATGTAAACGAATAGATCGCAATCTCTAATAAAATATAAATAAAAAATATTTTAAAGTCGGCATGAAATTCACCCTATCTATTTTCTAAATGCATGTTATTGATCTTATTGTGAATGATTCTTCCATGCATATGTTTTTTGACCTCGTAATATTTAAATGTAAAAACTCAATCTTATGGTGAAATGACAGACTTCTCAAAATGTCAATTGTATGTTAGTGAAGATGGCAAGGTGTATTTTCTTCTGTTTTCCTTCTAAACTGTTGTTCCTTAGCCCAAACGTCCTTGGTTACAGGTCAGCTGGCTCGAAGTTATATATTGAATAAGGAGGAATAATGGCAAATTCGCGGTTGTGTTCGAGACATTTCACGCCTGAATTGCTGAGATGATCACTAATGAATACAGTGCTTCGGATGCCTCTGGAGTTTTTGCAGTTATATTGGGATGCACTGCATGAGTAAGTAAATTTCCTTGAAATTTTGTGTATTGTGATTCAAAATGTTAAAATATGTAAAATATATTTTACACACTCGTTTTTCAATGGCAATAGCCTCTTTGTAAGCAAAGTCTGCGATGTGCTTGTGTGTTTATGTTGTCAGTTTAATCATAAATGTGTTGAGATTGGCTCTGACTTGAGAAGCATGTGGTAGGGGTGTGTGTGTCAGTCCCTTCCTTTATTTGATGACCTCCATGACGAGCTCTCTCGTTCATGGAGGAAACCTTATACTTCCCGTGTCTTCGTGCCCTCGATGTCGACATATTCGACTAACGTAGGTGCCAAGGCACAGGGGTATTCAGTGATGCCGCCGGTAGAAGAGACATTTGTGTGTTATCTCTCGCCTGGATCGGCATCATCACTAAAGAGACCCACTCTCCCCACAAAGCTTTGCAGGACCACTTCCACGCTTGTGGGGAAGGCTTATCAGGCAGTAGGTCAGGCTTGTGCTGCCCTGCACACTATGGCAGTGTTACAGGCATACCAGGCTGATCTGTTGAAGGACCTGAGTGTGGGCACCATGGTCGACGAAGAGGCTTTCTCTGAGCTTCGTTGAGCCACAGATCTGTCTCTCTGCGCGACCAAGCAGACGGCTCACGCCATTAGCCGGTCTATGTCTGCTTTAGTCAGCATGGAGAGACACTTATGGCTCTACCTGTCGGGCATCAGAGACAAGGACAAAGTTCTCGATGCCCCGGTTTTGCCTTCTGGCTTATTTGGTGACGCTATGAATGTAGTTATCACCGGAACAGGAGGCAAAGAGTCACGAGGAAGCCTTCGGTCAATTCCTTCCTCGCCGCACTCAGGGGGAAGGGCAGTCGGCCACCCAGGTTTCCAGCAAAATGTTGGCTGTTCCGTTGCTTCCTGCCTTAGTCCAGGACGTGGAATACTCGACATCCCCTCAACAGGAAGTGTCAAAATTGATACCCATTTCTGAGAACCTGGCAGTGTGGAAGCTACTGCCAGGTGTTTCTATGTGGGTGCTAAGAACAGTAGAAAAGGCTACAGAATTTAATTTGATCACCGTCCTCCGCGTTTCAATGGCATGGTCCCCACTACCATGAAACCGGAACAAGCATTTCTACTGTGGATAGAACTATAAAATCTCTTGGTCAAAGGGGCCATAGAACGTGTTCCCCTTCCAGAGAAAGAGTCAGGTTACTACAGCAGATACTTCCTGGTTCCCAAAAAGGGTGGGGGTTTGTGTCTGATTTTAGACCTTCGAGGCTTGAATCGCTCAGTCAGAGCGTTCAAGTTCAAGATGCTAACTGTCAAGACGGTCGTGTCTCAAATCCAACATCACGATTGGTTGGTCACGATCGATCTCATGTATGCATATTTTCATATAGAAATTCTGCTACAACACAGGAAGTTCCTGAGGTTCGCTTTCAGGGGGCAAAGCTTTCCAATATCGGGTTCTTCCATTCGGCCTAGACCTATCACCCCGCACATTCACGAAATGCATGGAGGCAGCACTGGCTCCAAGAACTGGCAGTTCAGCACAGGGACTAAACGTCAAAAAGAGCGTTCTCTCTCCCACTCAGGAAATTACCTATCTGGGCGTTGTATGGAATTCGATCATGATGCGGGCACAATTGTCTCCTGCTCGAATCGTGTCCATTCAGAACACCCTGAGCAAAGTCAGGCTATGCCAAGGTTACACTGTTCATCAGAATCAACGAATACTAGGTCTCATGGCATCTGCGTCCTCGGTGATCCCTTTGGGCCTTCTGCACATGAGACCGTTTCAGTTGTGGCTCAAAGCCAGGGGATTTCATCCAGAAGTGGAACTTTTTGCCTCCCAACAGACAGCGCAATGTCCCTCTACTACTCTCTGAGTCACCCACCCCCCCCCCGGGTCTGGACGCGATGGCACATACATGGTCCAGAATGCACCTGTATGCGTTTCCTCCGGTTTCTCTGCTCCCGGGAGTCTTGGCCAGAGTTCCCAAGTAAGGGTATTGCCACTTACTGATAGCCAGTTGGCCGAACAGGGTATGGTTCTCGGAGTTAATGTCTCTCCTCGACGGCTCGCCTTGGCGATTCCGGACAAGAGGGACCTTCTGTTCCAGGTGCAGGGGACAATATTTCATCCCCGGCCCGAGCTGTGGAACCTTCATGTTTGGCCCCTGAAGGGTACCAACTGAGGGACACTGGGTTTTCACCTGAAGTTATCGAGACCATTCTAAGTGCTAGGGCTCCCTCTACTAAGTTACACCAATAAATGGGGTGTCTTTGAAAGATGGTGCAGTGCACATAATGCAGATCCAGTTAACTGCCAGATTGCTTCAGATCTGGACTTTCTGCAGGAAAAATTGTCAGCAGGCACATGCCCCGCCCCTCTCAGGGTTTATGTGGCCACTCTATTGGCTTGCCATATCTTGATTGACGGGGTGCCATTGGGGAGACATCCTCTGCTCGCTCGCTTTGTTTACGGAACCATGCGACTGAGACCTCCTGCTAGGACTTGGATCCCTTCATGGGACTTAGCAATAGTCCTTGAGGGTCTGGTTTAGACCCCCTTCGAACCTCTAGAGTCAGCGTCTGATAAACTTCTGACTCTCAAGATGTTTTTTCTTATGGCAATTAGGGGAATTGGGGATCTACAGACTCTGTCTGTCTTGCCAGCCTGCTTAGATTTTGCCCCAGGAATGGCTTAAGCAATTTTGCACCCTCAACCCGACTGTACATCCGGTCACTCTCGAAGCCTTCTTCTCCCCGTCGTTTACAATGCCGGAGCAGGAAAGAATATAATGATAAATATTTTGTCCAACTTAAATTTCCACCCTCTATTGCCATTTGGCACAATGATAGTGCTTTATATCATAAAAGCTTACTTACTCTAATGGTTTCTGAAACCTGGAAATTAGATTTGGAAATCTGCCTCATTAATCATCACATCTTTTAATCTTTTGATGTGATTGTCTGTTAAATGTTGAGATCAAAGGATCCGAAGCAGTTTTGGAAGATGAGGCCCATGATCTGATCTTTTATTGCTCGTAGGAACATCTCTTGAAGTTAACCCTAAAAGATCAAAGGTTCTGGTGACTATTAGAAACATTCTGTCATGAACACATGATGTCCCAAACCAGCAGTCTCAAAAAGGCTTAAATTGATGACTACATTTATTATAAAATAACAATAATGCTGGTCTCTGTTCATGTGATTTTGATGTGGTTCACTCAAAATGCAGAGGACCTCAAGCATGCGATTAAAGTTTTAAATACTGCTGTGCTAATTCCCAGTGTACCTATAAATGCTTTTAAAGTTAAAGATTCATTTAGAGGAAACAACTTGAATCTGAATGTCACTTAAGTGGCAGGAAGCTCTGACTTGCCATTTGTTAGCTGCTTCAAATCTTTCCAGAAATATTGCTTATAGTCCCTGCAGTCACTATGGTAAGTCCTCAGTGAAACTGCCTTACCTTCATTTTAAAATGCAAAGTAAATTCCCTTTGTTTTTTTTATTTTATTTCCTATCAAACTTTTTATATATTTCATAATATCATGTTCTGTTTTGCATTCTGTTCTGTAATGTTCTGTTTCTGAGTTTAGATACTGTAGTAACCATGTCGATTCATTGATATATATATATATATATATATATATATATATATATATATATATATATATAGAGAGAGAGAGAGAGAGAGAGAGAGAGAGAGAGAGCATAATTATTCGTACATTTAACTATGCACACAGTGTCCACATGAGTCACTGTAATGTAGTGTTACCGCTATCTGCTCTATAATGAAGTGTTTGTGTTAACTGTTCTAATCCTCACTGATGTGTGTCAAAACACTGTTCAAAAAGATGTAACAGAACAAGAATGAGCTGTCCCATTAAACATGTACCAACAACAATGAGTTAGCATCAGGTCATGCCAAGTGCTATCAGGTAGTCAGCTACAAGAATTCAGATGAGCCATGGGCCAGCTGTGTGAGGTAATTTGCCATAAGAGGACACATTGACATTCATATTGTGGGAACAGCAATACAGTCTACAAAAATATTATACAATGCAAGGCCCAGTCTGACTTACAACCTGACAAAGGTTTCACATTAGATGAAGGGCACAGAATATTTGTAACTTTGTTTCAAATTACAAAAGGTCGTTTTTGATTACATTTTTATTTTTTATCAAATAATCAAACTGTATTGGCAAAAAGTGTATTTTACAGTTTAGTTCAATGGTATAATGGTATGCTTTGTAGAAAAGCCAGGGAATGACGTAACACATCTCAGCAAACAAATATTTATACTATATATACAGTCAATGACCACTTAATTAGGAACACATGTACACCTACTTATTCATGTGATAATCTAATCAGCCAATTGTGTGGCAGCAGTGCAATTCATAAAATCATGCAGATACGGGTCAGGAGCTTCAGTTAATGTTCACATCATTCATCAGAATGGGAAAAAATAAGATCTCGACTGTGGCATGACTTTTGGAGCCAGACAGGCTGGTATAGGTATTTCTGTAACTGCTGATCTCCAGAGGATTTTCATGCACAACAGTCACAGAATCGTGCCAAAAATAAAAAAACATCCAGTGAGAGGCAGTTCTGTGCACGGAAAAGCACAAAAACGCCTTGTTGATGAGAGAGGCCAATGGAGAATGGCCAGACTGGTTCGAGCTGTTCTTGTTGAGATGCTAATCTGCTCACTACAATTGTACAGAGGTGTAATCTGAGTTACTGAAGCCTTTCTGACAGCTCAGACCAGCATGGCCATTTTCCGTTGACCTCTCTCATCAACAAGGCATTTCTGTCCACAGAACTGCTGCTCACTGGATGTTTTTTGTTTTTGGCACAATTCTAAGTAAACTCTAGAGATTGTTGCACGTGAAAATTCCAGGAGATCAGCAGTTACAGAAATACTCAAACCAGCCAACCTGGCACTAAAAATCATACAAAGTTCGAAATCACTGAGATCACATTTTTAGTGTATTCTGATGGTTGATGTGAACATTAACTGACTCAGATCTGCATGATTATATTCATTGCACTGCTTCCACACAATTGGCTGTTTAGATTATCACATGAATATGTAGGTGTACAGGTGTTCCTAATAATGTGGTCACTGAGTGTATATAAAACATGGTGTCAGTGACGTATGATCATTTGCAATCCCTGTCTCAAGCCCAAATATGGAATTTGAGGACTGATGAAACAGTGTAACAAAAGAGCTCTAGAGATTTTGGGTGGAAAAGTATCTCAGAAAACAGTAATCATAACTCATAGGATATGGAAGTGTAAAATTTTCACCAGTTGTGGGCACCTTCCCAGTTAAGTTGTAACACACTGTGGTAAGCCAGAAGTTGCAGCTGATGGTGCAGATAGAGCGGGTTGCTAGAGCCCCGTTGATGTTGATAATGGGTGTGATAGCAAAGCAGCGAATGTGTGCATGCACGTGAATGTGTAATCCAAATCAGCTGTGAAACCCTAGGAGGCTCTTCTACCAGAACGGTTAATTATTCAAGATGCTTTGGCTGAAAACCTGATCGCCTTAGGAATCCATTAGGCACCATGAGCACCAGTGCTTGCCGTGAAACTACAATGGAGAGAGAGAATGACTTCGGCTGATATACTGTACATGTTGTCATTGAAACCCAAGGTTTTTGGGTGGCACGCATGCTTAAACAGGAGAATTAAACATCTTGCCAAGCCAGTTCAATAAAGGAAAGTATCTGGTTGAGTCTTAAAAACCACAATGCAATGAAATCGGGCTTGCTGCAACTGTAATTAGAATTTGTGGTTTCACATCACTAGAATGGTGATGGAGAGAGAGAAAAATGAGAAAGAGAGAGAGAGAGAGTGCTAGAAGGAAAGGAGTAGAAATGGAAAAAAAGAGATACAGAGAGAGAGATTGTAAGCATTTAATTTATCTTGTGAAGCACATCTGAATCCTTTCAATCTGTCCGAAAATTCTTTATTGTGTACAGTCAATGATGTTAGCTTCCCCATTAGTTAAATAGAGAGAAAAAAGGACCAGATCACAAGCATCTGACCATCTGTTCCCATTTCTACAAATAAAACTTCTTTTGCCCCATCAGAGGCCTCAATTTTATCAATATTTGGCAAAAGATACCCTAGTATTAATCTCTCTCTGCCTCCAGTAGGAGAGGGAGGAAAGACTGGGGGCTACTAAAAAGCGGTGCTTTGCTTATGAAGGCAGTCATTTGTTCATTCGCTGCTGTGGAAAGCTATACTCGGGGAGCACACTCTTGCTTGCTCTCCTGCTGACACAAAATTACTTGGTTCAACAGAGCAAGTGGTGGTATAATGCAACATCTTTTAGATCTGATGATGAGTGCCAGGGGCATCTGCTCTTTGTGTCAGTAGCACGTGGGGTATCATTATTGACAGTATTGTCTTGTGTATTCAGAACTGTAGTCACTGTTTATATTTACAACATCTAAAACTGCTGAGTCAGAATGGATCATGACTCTCTCTTCAAAACATAAAAGAAAACCACGGCAAATGTTGTGTTTTTGCAAAACTGTAACCTACTTCATATGTACTGCATATAAGGCCTTAACACATTTGGAAACGCCATAACAAATTTAAAAGCAAACTTAGACACTTTAAAACTAATGAAAGCATTCATGGAAAATAAATACATTAAAGCAATAAGCTACAAGAGGTGGTGTGAGGGTTACTAGTGGTAAAATATGATTTTACCACAGGGACGTGAAGAAGACTGCATTACAGCCAAAATAGCAATATGATAAAAATAAAAATAAAAAAAAATTAATGTATTAATAAATAATAGGAATAAATAATTATTCTGCACAAGTTACAAAGCAAATTTGCACATTAATATAGAATGTGCGGACACAGGTGTGCAAGGCTCATCCAATCAAATCTTAAGAGTTGGAATGTTCTATTTAATAAAAAATATTAAACCAGTCCCTGATGGGAAAATCTGTTAATCAAACTGCTGATCTCAGCAAGGGAGTAAATTAAACACTGAAGAAAAATGTATCAATTTGTTCGCATTCTATCCAAGTATGTTCAGCAAATTGAAAGCCTTGGAGGGCCATAAGCTGTTTCAGAGGTCTGGTGAATGAATATTCAGACACATCTGGTTGAGCAAAAGAGATAACAGTGGGTGGATGTCCTGTGGATAGCCCATCATTGCTGTTGGAATTGAAGTGTTGCATCTGGCTGGCTGGGAGCTTAGCCACAGCACTTTGAGTCGCAGCAAACAGACAGTCACCCAATAAGTTGCGTCTAGCAGACCCAGACAGCCAAGAACCATATTGAATTCCTAGCTTCACAGGGTGAGGACTACAGATAAACCATTGTGTGCCCAGGGTCATTTTTGGGAAAGAATGAATCTAGTTAGGAAACTTTAAGTCAACTATAAATGTAAACATGATAGCCTAGTAATGATAATGATGAAGTAAATTCTAGGTTCAAGGTGGACGTGTTTTTGTATTTTATGATTTAATCACACATGTATTAGGCCATTTATAAAGTCAACCTGCAGAGTAGCATTCACAAAGCATGTTAAGCATGAACAGCTCAGTGGAAATAAAAATGAATTCAATTTCGAGAACACCCTGAGATGGTCTAAAGTAATTTGCAGCAATCTAGGAAACACTTTGCTTGCAAACAGTTTTCAGATGAATGGAAAAGAAAAGAAAAGTGAGAACTCTTTACCCGCACTTGTTCCAGACATGCTGAATGATTCCAAACAAACAGTGCATCAGAGAAGCACATCAATGGTTTTTCTTTCACCTGTTCTTTCAAATATAATAAAGTGTGTGTCTTCAGGCACCTGTCTTTGTGTCTAACAGCATTTCTTGTCATGTGTCATTCCGAAACATCGTACAGTTAGCCTGCAACAGTGGCTGTAGATAAGCAAAATTGCCTGCCATGCACATGTTATTGGCTACCTGCATTTGGCGGGTGCTAATTTCATAACCTGTGCTGCCATTTAATAAATTTAGCTTCTTCCCAGCTCTATGGTTTTATAATTTCCTGACGTTATTGACCATTGCCTGTCAATGAGTGTCACAATCAGCATTGAGATATTTGTCACCTATCGCCCATCACTACATAGAACCCGCAAAGGGACATTCGTGAGCACCCTACTGAAACCTAAAATGACTACTGGGGCACCAATGTTTTCAAAACAACCACAACAAGGGGCCTTCAAATATTCGTAAAAGAGCAGAAGAATCAAACAGGTGTGAACACAATTGTGAGTTAAAAATAAACCAGTCAGGCAGAGATAATGACACATCTGTTGTATTTTCCATCATAAAAGCCATTTGCCACAAAGGGTGTCAGTACATTAGGATCATTTGCATCCATTACTTTGTGAGAAACAGGCAGGTATGTTTACCTGCTGCAATAAATTTTAGAAGCCCCATATATTTATTGTATCATGTTACATTTATGAGCCCTAAATAATGATAAGCACCACAAAAGAACAAACAGAAATTGTCCTGTTGCTGTTGAGCTCATAGTGATTTAGCAGTTGCAGTGACCAAGATAAGTAAGGGAAATTGTACAGATAATATACAGACAATAATTATCACAGATGGGATGATCAGGATTAAGCAAAGGGGTCTTGCATACTGAAAAGGTTTATTTTATTACAATGTATACTTTACATACAGTGTACATTATCCATCTAATTATATGGCTGTTTTCCAAATAAATAAATAATTGTACATCAAATATTTGAGTTAAAATGATTTTATTATGTAAGAAGAAATCAGATGAGTGATATGAGTGATCTGAAAGTAGCATTGCTATGTAGAAAATTGGTTGTCAGGGACAATGGTTTCCCCTTATGTACTGTTGGGGTTTTGAATATCGCTTGAAATTTTGTGACTTTTCCTACATTTGCAAACTATACACACACCAAAAATTGGGTGTGAAAAAAATACTTGACCCCAAATAGGAAATAAATGGGGGAGATGATAAAACTTTTGACAAAAACATTGTCAAGTAAAATCAATAAATCAGTCGCAGTGCACACACATGCACACACACACACACACACACACACACACACACACACACACACACACACACACACATACACACACACTTTCACAACCTTCTGCCATGTGTGCGTGGATTTATAAACATGACTATAGTTTAGAAAAGGCTAGTAGAGTAATTTCTTTTGCATCTTTACCTCACTAAGGACAGCGAGTCTGCTATCTCAAAGTCTTCTAAATCTTGGATGTGGCAGCCTAGCAGTTAATGATCTGTGATTCTAATCAAAAGGTTTGGAGTTCAATACAGCCAGAGACTGGAAAGTTACTCGTGGAAGTGATGCAAAGACAAGCATAGCTTGCTTGGATGGACTTGAGGAAACTGAAGCTCATTGACCCATGACTCGTAGAAGGATGTTCCGAAACCTGTCTTTATAATGTGAACACAAAGCTGGAAATGTACTGTAAAATGGAATGTTTATGCCCTAATCAGTCACTGTTTAAACAATAACTTGTTATATCATGTAATCCTTTTTATTTTAGATTATTCAATAGACACATGTGGAACAAGGTGAATGAAAGCTATAAAACAACCATAGTTTGAAATTCGGTGCGGTCTATTTAAAAAAAAGTGGTATAGGGTCATTTAATCTAGATTAATTTGTTTATAGATTAACTAGTTTAAGTAGTCTAAAGTAAATTGTGCAGCTACATTTATCAAGATAAACAAAGTTATAATAAAAGCATTTGAGGTATTTTATAATTTAAAAAAAAAAAATTTTTAGGAATTAGAAATGCTTGCTCTCACTTTCATAATTTGTATTTAAATTTACAATACAGAGATGTTGAAACCACCAGATTTGGCACAATCCACAAACTCCTAATTTTCTATTTAGTTTTTCCTGTTTACTTAAAGCTACACTATGTAACTTTTGGCCCTCTAGCAGTAAAAAACAAAATCTAATGCGTCTTCGAAAATCGAATATACACACACTTAAGATGCAACATTAATTGATGCTTAAGAAGATAACACACTACTATATGCAATTATCAGCAATGTAGATTCTGAAGAGCAGTACTTAATAAAAAATATGTATCTCTTATATTTGTATCAATTATGAAAGGGGTGTGAACAGTTTATTAAACCTTCAATTAATTATCAGCTGTCTTTTCTTTGGCTTTATATCGTAACAGCAATCTAAATCAAACAATTCTGCCATATGGCAACTAAAAACAGACATTTGGCTCCTTAATGTTACAGTTTAGGAGCCAATGGCTCCTAAGTACTTTTTTTTTTAGACTGGAGCCCTGCTTATATTATTCTGCTTTCAAAACTATTTTCACACTTGCAGCTGAAAAGACACAAAAACGCATTAATGTATACTAGAGTTTAAAAATGCACAAAAAACATCACAAATGTGCAAATGTCATTCTGTCTTTCTCTTTCCATTGTGTAATCTGCTTTCTTATACATTATATGTCACCACACATTATTGATGCATTCATTGAACAAATCTACTTTTTATGAAATGATCATAGCTTTCAAGCATAAAGATCAGATGTGTATGACTTTCTTCTGCTGAACACAAACAAATCTTTTTGAAGAATATTTCAGCTCTGTAGGTCCTCACATTGCAAGTGAATTGGTACCAACATTTTAAGACTGCAGTGGTTACATCTATGTCTTCAGAAGTGATATGATAGGTGTTGGTAAGAAAAAGATCAATATTTAAGTACCGTTAATGGTGATACAAACAAAAGAAGAAGAATATGAAAATAAGAGACTGATAGCCTTGCTCACATGTGAAATGAGATACAATGAAATATTTGTATCTCTATTTACAGATCAATGTGTTGACATCTTTAGAGTTTTAGACAGAATCGCACAAAGCCAAGATAACATCTACAAACAGTTTTAATGTGAACATATTTTCAAGAATATATTTCAACAATCATGATTTACCCCTGCAAGACTGTGTTGAGTCAAGAAAATGGTACAATCTAAAGATGTACCTCTGTAGAGATGCAGATCAACACTCAATGATGCTCAAATAAGCAGGCGAGTCATCAGCATTTTCCCTGCCTCCTTTTGTACTACTAATTATCACTTCTAATTGAGCAGAGGGAAGAGAATCATGCTCCCAAACTCTCCAGGGTTTAAACCCTCATCATTAAACACTCAATATTCCATTAATTTGGCCTTGCACCTCTGCTGCCTGTATGGTGCTGGAAAGGGCAAGTGTGTGAGACGGCCTCAGGTGGGATCGTTAGACCTGGGCTGTGGCAGCACTCTGTCTCTGCCCAGTCTTGCCCAATTTGGGAAGCTTTATTTCATTAGTAACATTGGTGCTGCTGATGTCAGTCAATGACCATTGCTTCATCAGTGGAGTGTGCGGTATCTTTGATGTTCTGTTGGTAATGCAGTTTGCCTGAGGACAGTATCAGCAGGTCAACTAATTAGGTTTTGAGAGCCCAGGATACATGGCCCATGGCCCCTGCATTTTAAAATTTACAGCATGCAGATTGTGCTTAAAAGGAGATCCTCAAGACTTTTGTTATTAAGCAAAGTGCCTCAGTGTAGTGTTGCCTTTTACTTGTCTTACCAAATAGTTTTTCTCTTTTGTTTTACTGAGCTATACAATGCAAATGAAAACATAAAAAAAAATATATATATTATTTCATTTATTGGGAAAACTGAACCATAACTGGCAAAACTAAGCTAGTTTTTAGTTTTTGGCTTAGTTTTGCCAGTTATGGTTCAGTTTTCCCAATAAATAAACTAAACTAAAATATATTTTTATGACTCCAAAACAAAATAAAATAGAATGAAATTGCAGACAAATGAATTTTAGTTTTAAACATTATTTAACATTAAGCATTTTTTTAACCAACCAGTGTTAGTGTAGCTACAGTATTTTGAAACTGTAGCTTCCCCAACTTCAAGCTACTCATCTTAATGTATAGTTAAACTACAGTCAAAAGAAGTTAGCAACACCTACAAAATATGAACAAAAAGTAGCTAGCTACATTGAAGAAAATATGATAAATGTGGTTTTTACGAGGTCACCGAGGTCTGGATCTCAGTAAATCTGACATAATAATTTTTTTTTTTTTGAAGCTATATACAGCTAAACAACATGCACCTACAATTTTTTAATAGCCTAAAGAGGCAGCACACTGTCTCTTTAGTTCAGTTTTTATTTAACCCTTGTGCACTCTTCGTTTTTCACACTTGTACTCTTTGGGTCAAGTTTGACCTGAAAACAATAAATGGGTATTTTTTTTTTAATGAAAGTAATGTAATAACACTAACTTCTATAAAGTAAAAAACACTAAAAGTTATGTATTTTGGGGGAATTTTATGGTATTAAGAACTTATTTACCCCTAAATTACACCATTCACTGTCATATAAAATAACAGATTATATGGTATCCTAATTTACATACAAAATAAGTAAATGTGACGGAAACAGGATGAGAAGGATTAAAATGCAGAAAAAGTTTTAATTTAAGTTTTCAAAAAACACAGAGGGCAAATCCAGAGAGGCGAGGTTAAACAGTCCAAAGTCAGAGCCAAAAGATCAGTCCAATATAAACAAACAGACGGAGCAGGGCACGGGAAAAAACAAACATGAGAACGAATGCTAGTAATACAACTGGTTTTCAAAAGGAGTTAGCTAAGCAGGATAACAACATGCAATAACTAAAAGTCAGAAGTGAACAGGCAGGGTATAAATAGAGTCCAAACAGCACAGGTGAAAGTAATATTCAGGTGATTGAGAACGAGTGTGGGAATGGGAAGAAGTGGGGTGGATTGTGGAACTGGAGTCCATGATAGTACTTCCCCTCTTCTGCGGATGTCTCCAGACGACCGCGCTCGGTGACGAGGAGTGCGTCCCCTAGGAAGCGGTGCAGGTCGATCAGGATGCTGGAGATGGAAACTTTCTTTCAGTGTATGGTCCAGGATGTCCTTTGACAGCACCCAAGACTACTCCTCGGGTCCATAGCCTTCCCAGCCTACCAAGTATTGCAACTGGCCGCCACGACGTCTGGAGTCCAACAAAGCCCGGACAGCATAGGCTGTTTGGCCACCAATGTCCAGAGGTGGAGGGGGAGTCTGAGAGGCTGTAGGCGGAACCATCGGACTGTAGAACACAGGCTTGAGCAGGGAAACATGAAACACAGGACAGATTTTGTAAAATGATGGAAGTAACAGCTTATATGTAACAGGATTTATTCTTTTTATTATCTTAAATGGGCCGATATACCTGGGGCTTAACTTTCTGGAAGGGAGACTTAGATGGATGTCCCGGGTTGATAACCACACCCGCTGGCCCGGATGGATAATGAGTGTGGGTCCGCCTCGCCGGTCTGCTTTAGATTTCTGCGTTTGAGTGGCACACTGCAGATGATCATGGGTAGCCCTCCAGACTTGAGCACACCCTTGGGCCCAAGAATCCACAGCAGGAACATCACTTGACTTAGCCTCCCATGGGAACAGAGGTGGTTGATAACCCAGAACACATTGGAACGGGGTAAGATGAACCTCGTAGACGAACTGACCAGAGAGTTTTGGGCATACTTGGCCCAAGGGAGGTATGTATTCCAGTTTACTTGGTTCTTTGAACAATAGGCTCTGAGATATTTGCCGACTTCCGGATTTAGACGTTCTGTTTGGCCATTAGTTTGTGGGTGGTACCCAGAGGAGAATTTGAGTTGGATGCCCAGTCTGTTACAAAATGCTCGCCAAAATCTAGATTTTCCCTGTCAGAAGTCATCTCCTCTGGAATGCCAAAATTCTGAAATATATAATTGATTATAATTGAGTGGGATTGGGTAGTCCGGACAATGGGACCAAACGGCACTTCTTCGAGAACCTGTCAATAACTACTAGAATAGTCATACGATTGTCTGATGGTGGCAAATCAGTAATGAAGTACATGGCAATATGAGGTATAGGCAATAGTTGTAGTAGTCCGCCTTGGAGTTCTTTGACCCCGGGCGATAGGTGACAAAAACATTGCCCATCTGGCCTGTATGGGATTTAACCGTTTGGCTGAGCGAATGTATTCTAGGTTCTTGTGATCACTCAGTACAACAAAAGGGTACCTAGAGCCCTCCAACCAATGATGCCATTCATTCATATTCATAGTGCCCCCTTGTGGTGACGAAAGCCGTTTTCCATTCGTCTCCTTCCCTGATACGGATGAGATTGTACGCACTCCTGAGGTCGAGCTTGGTAAAAATTTGGGCTTTACTGACATATTTCAGTGTTGGTTGGATTAGAGGCAAGGGATATGTGAATTTTAATGTGATATCATTCAGGGAACGATAATCAATACAGTGCCGAAGTCTGCCATCTTTTTTCTCCACAAAGAAAAACCTGGAAAAAACATGGACAAACATACCTTATTCGGAAAGGCACGAATAATGACTTAAACAAATAACGGATTTATCCGAATAATATAAAAAAAATATTAATTTGACTGATTATCCAAGAGGCACAAGGTTAAAGCGACACTTTAAATAAACATATACAAAATTACAAACAATTTATGAATCTGTGCAGCCAATATTTCTAAAGAGTAAACCTTATAAATGAAAATGTGCACATTGTGATTTCAAAATGGATGGGCACGGTCTTAACTCCATTTGCAAATGCTCCATAGAATATTCATCTATTAGGAATAAAACATTAGTTTTAAGATAAGACACCATTATTTAGTTAATAATAATGTAAAATTTATATAGCACCTTACCAGAGGTAGTACAGTTTAAAGAAGAAAAAAATAAAAGACTGAGCATGTTACAGTTCCTCCTTATGTAAAACTAAGGAACTGTAACATGCTCCATCTTTTTTTTTTCTTCTTCTTTAAACTGTGCTACCTCTGGTAAGGTGCTATATAAATTTTACATTATTATTATTATTATTATTATTAATAATAAACTAAATAATGGTGTCTTATCATAAAACTAATGTTTCAATTTGTATTTATTATTCACTGCAAAATGTGTACTTAACATTTCATATTTTGCCACCAGAATAATGTTTTTATACATGCACAGACAAATTAAAATTCTGTTTCATGCAGATATTAATATCAGAAATACCAGGAGAAACCACAGTTAACAACAGTTAATGTGGCCAACAAATTCAGCTTCATCTGGTAAGAAAACAATAAATAAAATCCAATATTTTTTTAAATAGTTGTATAATAATAATAATAATAATAATAATAATAATAATAATAATAATACTTATTATTATTAGGCTATTATTATGAAAATGCATATACAAGGGATATTTTATTAATAGAAACTATACATTTAAGAGTAACATTTAAAAATGGGCATTTCATTTAGTTTCATTTGTAAAGCCCGGCCACACCAGGTTCTATCCTAATACATAGACAGATACAGATAATTTTGTCATATGACAGATACAGATACAAGTACAGATAATAATGGCTTTGCTGCACACTCCAATGGACAAACTCATACTTGTGGTGTATTCATTCCCTGTCCTCTATTCTCTTTCTCTGTCTGGCTAAAGTAATTGTGGAGAGAGAGCCTGGAGAAGAGATTCAATGTACTGGTAACGGTAAATCAAATAGGTTGACAGCATTACATTGAACATAAATGAACACTTATTATAATCTAATAAAGCAGAAAACACCCTGTTTTATATAACTGAATCAAATAAACAGCAGAAATAGACTTTTATATACACATTTCTGATAAATGTATTTGCTAATGTAATATGACCCATCTGAAAGAATTAAAATGAAACAGCCTTCCCAACAAAATGTGACTATGTTAGAGGTGTTGAGTGGAAGCAGAGATACATGATTTTGCTTTGCACAAGGAGTGTTTTTTTTTTTAATAAATTGGAGTGTCATTGTTTTCTCTCGCTTCAAGAGTGCTCTACTCTATCACAAGCACTTTTTTAATCTGGAAAAAATTAGTTCAGCATTTAGAAATACATTCGGTCCTATTATTTTATATAACTGAATCAAAATGATAAACATCAGAAATAAACTAAATATTTTGCTTAAAAAAGAAGGCAAAAAAAAAGGCTTCTCAAGTTTTCCACCTGGCTCAAGGGAATTAGTGAATAATTTATGTGAACAAGCTCATTTACATGACCCTTTCTAAAGAACAAACTAATTCTAATGAATTGGCATTCCCAACTAAATGTATGCAAGCGGTGACGAGTAAAAGCAGAGCTTCATGATTTTGCCTGGCGCAAGGAGTATTTTTTGCAAAATATTTTCTCTCGATCCAAGAGCGCACTTCTAATGCTCCATCACAATCACAACACCTTTTAATGGCCAATAATGCAGCAAGAATTCAGCAAGAAGACATGGAATGGCATAATTTATGCAATTTACATTTGCAGGTGAAGCATCTCAGCAAACATGAACTGAGGTATGGAAGGGTAGATTTAAAATGTATAAACATTCAAAAGCTAGCATTTCTGAAAGTGAACTCAGCATTGGACATAAACTCACCAAGCACTTTATTAGGAACACTATGGTCCTAATAAAGTGCCAAACGTGGTGTTCTACTGTTGTAGCCCATCCCATTTTTGTAAATAAAATTTCTATTTGGTAATTTATTTAATCCAAAGAATGTTGCCAACATGTTTCAAAAGTAATCTAATATAAATCATTTATAATTTAATACAGACTTGGGCTAATGTTAGCATTCCACTAAAGCACATTGTAGCTTTTCTCCAAGTATAATGTATTTTTTTTTTCATTAAATACATTTTCTGCAGAGGTTTGTGATTTTAAAAGGCATACTGAAATAACTATGTGGAATGGTAGTTAGGCACAAATTTAGACATGCAGTGAACAAGGAGCATGGTCACTCTTATCAGGGAGCGAGGAGGGAGCGGGAAATGGGCATCTCGGAGTGGAGCTGGAGCGGTGTGATTATAGAATGTTCCTCTCACATACTGTGTCCCAATGCTAAATATTGTGGAATTGTTTACATTACTTTTAGTTAACTATTCCCCAACATTGCAACCCACCTTCATTAAACATTAAAATGCCACTCCATAACAACAGATGACAGAGATAAATTTAATGCTGTTAAAAATATTTAAATCAACACATTACAATACTAGAACTAAAATAAAACTAAATGTACTTAAACTAAAATTAAACTGAAACTTATTCACAGAGTGAAAACTAATGAAAACATAAGTAAATTGAAAGGACAAATTGTAAATGAAATTGAAGTAAAAAATAAATGTTTAAACTGTAAAAACCATGATGCTATGCACAACATAGTCCACTTTGTTCTAATTAGATCAATCAGCGTTTTATCCTGCAACCACAGTTTATATAGTTTCTTGCATTTGTGATTTATAATCTATGATATATTAACAATTTTGCATGCATTTTTGTTAATGCTCTTAAGATTAGGTTTAATGGAATGATGTCTTTCTTAGTCTCCTACTCCCTACCAGATAATGATTGAGAAACATTGGTTGTCCGACCACTTTAACTGAAGATGTTTGAGTGAATGTGTTTACCACACAATTATAGGAGCATCCTGGTGGATATCTTCTTGTCTCCTCCTGTTTTGTACTAACTGCTGAAATGTGTTTGTGTGTCTGAAACAAGATATGGACATGTTTATTGTTACACAACCATCTCTCCCCAATTTGTGGCTCATTCTAGGTACTGACAAAACAAATGCTTTTTCATACTGGTTATCTGACACTGTTTGAGGTAGTCACTAGAAGCATGCATGTACTTGTACATAACACACTCTGGGGTTGAAAACTGATACCATTTTACCAGTGACCTTTTTCACTATCATTTGTCTTTGTCACACAACCACCATTTCTCACTACCTCACTTGCCTATAATAATTCAAGTTGACAGCCTAATCATTTGGCAACGAAAGAGAATCTCATTGGTTTTTATAGCATGTGCTTATGTCAAGGGTATAAAAGTTCCCTATCTGTCACTCACTCTACATTGTGTCGATGTAGTGACACTAGGGGTCACACTTGGGAGCCCCAAACACCTCTGATCTTTGAGAAAAGGCCAATGGGAATTGGCGAGTGGAATTTGCATTTCTTCTAAAAGAGCACGAAATGACAGATAGCATCTTTTTAAAGACCCCTTTCCGTCTGTATGTAATTCCTTGTTGCAGTTGCCATTTATCCACTTCTGATGGCCACGATTGCTGCCTCACGTGCCTGGGCCGTAATCACGTTAAGGCAGCGTTCGTGGATGGTTCAAGTTCTCATTGTGAGAACATGACCATGGCAACATTGCGGTCGCAGTTTTCCTTCTTCCAGGGGAAAGCCACTCCAGCCTCCCAACATAGCGGGCCTACTCACTACGGGTACGAGGCAAGGTCGGTTGACGCTGGAGGCGATTTGGGGACTCAAATGTGTGCTGCTCTGCCGGGTAATCCCCTGCGGACCTGCCACCTTCGGGTGTGCCCACCCAGTCTGAGGCCGACACGGAGCTGACCGCCATGCTTGCCTGGGCTGCCACAAGTGTCAGGCTGGAGTGGAACCCTCCACCCGTCCCTGAAGCTCGCAGCCAGAATCAGAATCAGTTGGACTCAGGGCCCTCTCACTTAAGACTGCCCTGCTGATCGCGCTCGCCTCCATCAAGAGGGTCGGGGACCTGCAAGCGTTCTCTGTTAGCGACACATGCCTGGAGTTCGGTCCGGCAGACACATATGTGATCCTAAGACCGCGACCGGGCTACGTGCCTGCAAGCACCTGTAAGTGAACCTGCAAGCGCTGCCCCGGGAGGAGGCAGACCCAGCACCTTCGTTGCTTTGTCCGGTACATGCTTTGCGTACCAACTTGGACTGCATGCAGAGCTTTAGATGTTTTGAGCAGATGTTCTCGGCCAAGGTAAAATTGTGTGCTTTCTCTCCCAGGAGGTCCCACTCATTCGGATCCCTGGATGATTCCTCCCTAGCCCTTTGGGTCCACAGTTCAGCGGAGGAACTCGGTGACCCAATCCACTGCGGGTACTTAATCTACCCTGCACTGGAATAGGTGCTCCATAGGTCAGGACTCCTACGTGGACTCCCCCTGTGTGTATTGTCTGCGATACGGTCCCCTTACGAGTGGACCCACGTCTCCCTTAGGCAGTCCCAGCTGTGTTGTAGCAACTCCCCTCTCCTAGCGAGGCTGGATCTACCACTGTGCCACTTTCCACATGCCGCCTAAAAACCCATGTGATGTATTCGTCACTCTTACCTCCCCTTCCAGGCAGGTGTGTTCTCCACAGGGTCTTTTCCCCCTGAAAGAATAGGAAACTGGGCAAGACCCCCTCCCCTTGACGCGTGTAAGGGCCCCGGACGTTTCTTGCTCTATGCGGAGAAACATAGAGAGAAAAGAGGCCCAGCAAGGCTCTGCCCATTCCCAGGTTGGCAAGCGTCGCCTTGTTCCCCTGTCTAGGGTAACCAGAAGGATTCCGACTACTTTTTTGGGGCACTGGGGAAGGGTACGTGCAGTCTGACACAGCTGGTCACCTTTGCACGTAAAATACCTGCCTGCTCCTGTGTCAGCAGAACATGTACAAGGCTCAGCGCATGGAATGATTTAAATTGGACCCCTAGTGTTGCTTCTTCAACACAACGTCTCGTTCCCTCCATCAGGGAATGGAGGTTACAAATGTAACCTTGACGTTACATATCCAAGACATTTTAATTTTTTAAATTCTGTTTTATTTTAATTTTAAAGTAGTTTTTTGTTTGTTTTTTAAATAATTTTTTTCTATTTTTATTTTGTTTAGTTTTCCCTCAAGTTTTTATTTTAGTTTTAATAATTAAGAGCTACCCAAATCAATGCATTAAAGAAAGCATGTTGTAAAGGATTAAGATTTTCAAATATACTGTATATCAAAAACTAAAATCAATTTAAGGTCATTTTTACTTTATTTGTTTTTGAGTGATGAAAATGTATTTAAGTTAGTTTCAGTTTCTCCAATTATGTCAATTAATTTCAAGTAACTAAAATGTTTTAATTTAGTTTTTGTTTTAGTTCTTGAAACTGGTAGTGATAATAACACTTTTTAAACACAGTTACTACAACTATTTAGACAGTTATTACAACTTTTAATAATGCTACTAAAAATAATGTACGTTTTACTTGATCCGTTTTGAATATTTTTGTAGTGGACATGGCACTTAACGGAACACAAATGTCCATGTAAACAAAAACAAGCAAATCAAACAATATAACAACAAACATAATAAACACAATATAACATTGGAGCACGAGTCAACAGCTTTGTCCAGAGTGATGTTTGGATCAGTGTATGTGCTATACACCAGTCCAAACAGAGTATGAATGGAAAAATAAAATATCCAAACAAGCAGTGCCTGCTAGAGCGATGAAACAAACAGAGCCAGGATGGAAACAAATGGCAGAAAAAGTCTAGCTCAAACAAATGATGACTATAGCATCCACGAAATTAAGCCTCCATCTAAGACACACAAGAATTTTGCTGGAATGCATAACATGAAACAGACATAGCCTAAACCATAGATAAAAAGAAAAAAAAACTGTGTTGTGTAAAGCGGCAGCAGTTTATCAATTTATGCATCTGTGATAAGTTTCAGAAGTCAGTCCCCTAGGAAAAATACAATTCAGATAAAGTAAAACATACACTCAAAAATAAAAATGTTCATTGAACGTTAAGCAATAAATTTAAGGAAAACTTTTCCTTTGCAATTAAATTGCTTTTTCCCCCACCAAGAACTACTTTATTTAAATTAATTTGATCAAGTATGAACTTACATTCCTTTTCTCACATCTAGTAGATACATTTTTGTCATAGTCTTTGTTTTAATAAAATTGAGGCTTTATCCCTTAATACCACTTTTATTTACATTTTTTTCTGTCAAACATCTGTTGTAAGGTTAACAAGCTGTAAGCTTGTAGTTCTGTGCATTAAAGCACATCATCTTGCTGACAAGATCAAAATTAAACTTTCCAACCAGGCATGTGGGGTCCTTAACATCCAACACACAAACAACAATGACAGTGAATTTCAATAATCATATATACAATGAAATTAAGTTGTGACAATAAATAAAAAAATGTTGTTACATTGTCTAATTTTAAGTAACTCACTTCAACAAGGAGCAGAAATTCATTTTTTTTAGTGTATACAAAAGCTTAATTCTAAAATGAAATTAATTGGTGTAGATATTACCACATGATGCAAGTTTTTCAGGTTGACACATTTTTTTATCAGTTTACCTACCCAACTGCTCAATTTTATGACTCAGATGACATCATTACATGTTTCTCTTCTACACTGCAGCTGCTCTATTGATACAACTTATTACAATACATTAATTAATAACGTTTTGGACTTCTCTATTCATTGCATGCATTGTTTAGAGGGGGCCAATTGTAAAGGGTGAGTTTTGGCAGCTGAAATAGGCACTAAGCAAACACAAACATGTTTGGTTTTGCCAAAGTGCTCCTGTGAGTTCAGCGCTTGAGGAAGGTATATTGTCTAAATAGATTTCCAGTCATATTTCAAAAGAATAAGTCACTAAGCTAACTGTAAATTGTTCTCATGACATTATATAGGGGCTGCTATTACAAAGCCCTTGTGGCTAAGCAAAGCAATACATCTGTTACTCCGTTGCAGGCTCGCGCTCTCGCTCTCTCTCTTTAACGCACACACCAGCTTCTCTCTGCTTCTGCCTCCCTGGCACTACAAAAGGGACATTTATCACCATGGTGACAAGTAGAGAGAACAATGCTCACGTTTGGGAAGTGGAAGGTCTTCTAGGCAGATATTATGCTTAGAATATTTTGGATTTTCTCTTAACGGGCGAAATAGCTCTTAGCTCAGAGATAGGTTGGTCCAATGAAATGAAATGTATTTGATATGTGCCCCCTTATGCAGCCAATACATGTCGAAACAAATGCCCTGCACATGTCAGTTTAGAGTATCCTGTATCACCTGTGAGGTGAGTAATACATTAGAGCAAAAGTTCCCGCTAACTTTTGTTCTTTCAGTACAAATCCTATTTATATTGGGCAGAAGTTGAACAGAATATTATATTCAGTATAACAACAACATTTTTGTTGGTACCAATGGTTTTTGGTGTTTGTTGAAACCAGTGAAATATCACAATTCTTGACAACTGAAATTAAATACCACAGAAAAAAATTATAAAATGCTATTATGCTGTTGATCACACTCCTTTATTTAAAAAGTTAAATATTTATGTTTATATAAACATTTTAAATAAAAACAAATTACATTTTGCCTTAATGTTTCACATTTAAGTAAACTTAAATGTAAATAGTCATAATAACAAAGTAGCAGCCTAAGTATTAAGTAAACTAAGAACATTGTAGCCCAATAACAAAATATATAAATAAAAAACACTGGCTTTCTTGTCAATATTGTTGTCCGGATGATATTACCTACATATTGTTAATGGATGCATCGGCAGATCTACTGCTATATTGCAAAGAGCCGATGTTTTGACACATATCTGATTTGTTGCCCCTCTTTGCATTCATGTAAGACATAAGAATTTGTTTATGTTAATCACTTGCAGGATGGGCATTGACATGAAGCACATTTAGCTCCATTCCAACATTCACCAATAACTCTCGTGTCTCAAGGAAAAGGTGGTTATGTGTATGTTGAAATTTCCAGGAGCGGGTTTACGATTTCTGAGGCCCCAAGCAACCGACCAACCCAGGGCCCCATTTCGACTTTTTGCTTAAAAATAATATCAAATTGATTATAAATCATAATTTTACATTTATCATATCAGCCATTGAAGCCAAGTAGATTATAAACTGTTTACTGAAAAATTAAAATCTAGATAAAGATAAATAATGCATGCTCTCAAGTTTTCCACAATACAGTGATTAAAAAAAATAAATAATATTTACCTACATATATTTTTACAAAACATTATTTTGTACATATATATATATATATATATATATATATATATATATATATATATATATATATATATATATATATATATATAAAACAGAGTGTGCAAAACCTACTACAATCGCTAACATTTTGGAATTTATTTATTTATTATTATTATCACCCAACAATTATTTATTGTTGTCCAGTTTGTCATTATAATTTGATACAGTATTATTATTTTTACTCTTGTTGTATAAAATAGTCATATTTTTCTGTCTTATTTAATTTGCTTTCATAAGGAGCTATATTCTGATGCTGCTGTGTATTGTTCAACATGTTGCAAAAGTATTGTATGCTAGCATCGTAGGCAACATTCGTTACAGTACAAGGCACGGCGGACCCTCAGCACACTAGAGCAGAATGCAAATGGCTGTTTATCATATGGAATAAGGTTAAACATTGTAACAGTTGCCTTTGCAACCTGAACTTGTTCAGAATGTTAAATTTTTGTGACACATGCACCAAAAACAATCTAGATGCAACTCAATCTAGACACAGCACAATGAATGAAATAGAACGCAGGTGTCTCAAAATGTGTTTTTGAGACCTGAAGTTATTTTTTAACATGACACCGTGTCTAAAAATGTGCTGGTCCTGTGAGACACTGAAGAAAAAGCAAGACATGATGCAGCAGGTTCGTATAGCAAGTGTTTACATAGGAAAACAACAACCCGATCTCATGAAAATTCGTACAGAATTTACAGGCTATTTCGTATGGTCTCGCACGATGTTGTTTGCATTATCTCGTACGACTTTATCACATGCAAATTCCCAGATGTCTAATGTGGAAGTAAGTGCGAGTTCCGCACACGAGGCGTTAAGGACATACTTATTAATATTATGCCCTTACCCAAAAACCTTATCTAATCTTAACTTATCAGTAGAGTGTGTAAACACGATAGGAAGCTGTTGTGTGTGACAGAAGCAAGTAATTGTCGTGTATTAGATGGAAACGATGTCCAGCGACATCACTGGCTGTAGTGAAAGTCATAGGGATTCAAACGAGTTCAGTCGCACAATATCATAGAAATTAGCCAAATTTAGAAAAGTCGTAAAACAATGGAAAAACAGAGCAGATGAGGGCAAAAAACACTTTCGGTATGAACTGCCCCTAACTCATCCGGTTGCGCGTATCTGTGAGTTACAGCATATGGGCGAAACAAGTTAGGAAGGCCTCTATATTTTTTTTCCAAAAATTACAAACCTGAACTAAAAGTCCTACTTGGAAAAACTAACCCAACCTGGTGGACCTCTAACGTGAACCGCTCTGAGAGTGCTGACAACAGTGTACACAGAATCAACATGTGACATGCCACCCCTCAATCTTTCCTACCAGGGCGGCAATTGCATGGTTTGGGTGGTGATTAAAACTTCTACTGGTTGTTTCATGACTCAATCTTATTTCCACACATGATTTCACTCAAAGCTTCAGCTTCATACTGGAAAAAATTTATATGGATTCACTGGGTGTGCATTTAGCTCTGATTCAGGAAAATCTCTTGTCTCGTTTTTTCACACACTTGAATGTTCCATTAGCATAGATGTTTTTCTGTCTGTGCGGAAACAACATCAGAAGTGCACGACCACGGCCGAGAGCAACTTATAGGGAACAGTGATTAGAACAATAAGCTAAGAGAGGCTGTGCCTTTCCACTTTGAGTCATGCCCAAGACCACTCCTTACCAGTGGTAAAAATCACTGTAACGCACAGAATCCAGTGCCTTATTGCTTAAAAAATCATGACAGCAACAAAGATATAATACAAAAAAAAACAAAAAAACACCAATGTTTTCAAAAACTATTACATTTATTATTGCTAATAATCAAAATGATAAATTCTTAAAGTATACATATAGTCATTTTACAATGCCTTTGCTAGTGTCTGAACTATCCGTTTTATAAACCTTATCAGAGGTGTCAGCAGTCACCGGACACCTGTCACAGAAAGGAAAAATGTGAAAATTTGAGAACAATGATAATGTGCCTATAAGGACACCAAAGCATCAGTAAAGCCCTCATTAGTTACACACACAGACCTTAGCAGGGACAGGGGCAAAAGGATAAAAAAGGGCAATGATTTTCTTGTTTTGAATGAGTAGTAATTATAAATACTTAACTAAGTTGTTGAGTATTTAACCATTTTCTTGTATATACAGTATATACTGTATATATTCTTTTTCAATTTTTCCCAAATAATAGCCTATTCTATTTCTCACAAAAAGCACCATGGTAATACACTATTTTATTATTTATTTATTTTCAGACATGGTCTGTAATAATCCCATGTTTATGACATGTGTCACAGTAAAACCAAGGTATTTTGGAGTACCACAACAGTATCATGAAATATGAACATGATCAATCATTCTGTACCATTACCCTGGTAACATGATGTACAGTGCGAAGGTGTGATGTGAAAGTGCGCTGTTCTATTGCTGGAGATTTACCCTGCCTGTCTGTTTATGATTTGCAACTTTTCTAATAAACCACACATGGATCTAAACCCCAGTTCTTCGGAGTCTGCGTTACAGAAGACTTCGCCTACTACAGATCCAGAGGCGCTCATTCAATTGTCTACAGAGGTCTCCACTCAAGCATATGTGTTGGTTGTTCATCCACAACAATTCACCTGGCTGACTGCTTTAATGGAGGAATTAGTGAAGACCTTACAAAACCTCTGCATTCCTGCATTAGGCCAACCACCATAGGCATCTTAACCCATTCTAGTAAATAACCCTCCCTCTCCAAACACCTTCACTGCCAATCCATGACTTGCTTTCCAGGAAAAGTTTGATGGAACATCATCTAAGTGCAAGGGATTTTTGATGCAGTGTTCGATCTTTGTAAAGCAACAACCCACGCTATATCCCTCTGAGGACAGTCGCATCTCTTTTGTTTGCCGTTCACGAAGACCTGTCTACTTCCCTACAGTCACATTGCAAACCACATTCAGCACAGGTGAAAC
Organism: Moxostoma hubbsi; assembly: GCA_032164185.1. Taxonomy (NCBI): domain Eukaryota; kingdom Metazoa; phylum Chordata; class Actinopteri; order Cypriniformes; family Catostomidae; genus Moxostoma; species Moxostoma hubbsi. The sequence goes on from JAVLUX010000022.1 coordinate 16,746,580, forward strand.
AGAACCCATGCAGATTGGGCAGGCTCATCTGACGACAGAGGAGAAAAAACGCCACAGGCAACATCTGTGTTTATATTGTGGTTAGGCCGACATCTACAAGCAACCTATCCCTTCCAGCCAGCCCAATCATCTAAACCGGTGGTGACTAACATCATGATTCCACTGTTCACTTCTTCCTGTATTAAGGTGCCTGTCACTATAACTGGTTTTCAGAAAATAATCACCACTCAAGCCATGATCGATTCAGGTGCCGCAGGCAATTTTATTGATAGAGTTTTAGCCAAAAGGTTTGATACCACTTTTCCCCTGTGAATCTCCTTTGGCAGTGGCAGCATTAGATGGACGCCCTCTGGGGACCGGCCACATTCATTACACCACTACAAACATCACTCTCCAAGTTGGCATGATTCACACCTCTATATAATTCATTCACCACTCAATGCTGTAATACTTGGCTTACCATGGCTTCAACAGCACAACCCTCAATTTTCTTGGCATGAAGGGCAAATTTCCCATTGGGTCTCAACATGTTTCTCCAGCTGCCTAAAGCCAATTTCAACTGTTTCCATTGGAACCACTACTGTCACGGTGGACTTCCCATCAGTGCTCAACCTACCCTCTGAGTATGACAACCTTGTCTAAGCCAAAGCATCTCAACTCCACTGTGCCATTGAACGGTTGACCAGTACTACACTACCATGAGGGAGGATTTTTCTTTGTCTGAACCAGAGGCTGAAGCTATGAGAAATTACATTGAGGAGGAACTTTCAAAGGGTTTCATTCGACCATCCACCTCACCCGTGGCAGCCGGGTTCTTCTTTGTTGGCAAGAAGGATGGCAGGCTCCATCCTTGCATCGATTACTGTGCTCTCAATGACATAAAGATAAAGTTCCGTTATCCATTACCTCTGGTTCCAGCAGCACTTGAACAGTTACATACCGCACAATATTTCACCAACTCGACCTTCGCAGTTCATACAATTTCATGCATATCCGGGAGGGGGCGAATGGAAGACAACATTCTCCACCAGCAGTGGCCACTATGAATATCTGGTCATGCCCTTCGGATTGGCTAATAGTTCTTCAGTGTTTCATTCATTCATAAATTATGTGTTCAAAAATATGCTGAACCGGTGGGTAATTGTATACATCGACGATATCCTCATTTACTCGAACTCCCTGGAAGAAAACAAAACCTATGTCAGAGCAGTCATTCAGTGTCTAATCCACCACCAACTCTATGCTGAAGCAGAGAAATGTGAATTCCATCAGACTTCTGTGTCATTCCTAGGCTACGTATTCAGCTCAGAAGGAGTTGCCATGGATGACAACAAGGCATGTGTAGTACTAAACTGGCCTCAACCCACATCCGTGAAGGAATTGCAACGTTTCCTGTGGTTCGCCATTTTCTACAGGTGATTTATCAGGAATTTCAGTTCAGTCGCTGCTCCACTAAAACCTATGTTAAGGGGAGGGGGCACCAAATTGTGTTGGTCTACAACAACCCTCCAGGCCTTCAAGAACCATTCTGACCCCAGTACCCCACTCACAGTTGAAGTAGACGCCTCCAACACGGGAATCGGAGCCATACTTTCACAGTGAAACAATGAAGTGGGCAACCGAGAATTACTGGCAATGAAAGCAGCTCTCGAGGAATAGCGACATTGGCTGGAGGGGACAAGAAATCCTTTCCACGTGCTAACAGACCTCTAAAATGTATGCTTGGCGAAAAGACTGAATCTGAGGCAGGCAAGGTGGACTTTGTTCTTTACCCATTTCAGTTTCACATTACATATCTTCCTGGTACAAGGAATTCCAAAGCCGATGCACTCTTTTGTCAGTTTGAATCTGACACCCAAAACTAAACATCATTCCCACATTATTAACCTTAGATCCTGTCCAATGGGACATCATGACCGAAAGCACCCAATCTCCGATTCAGAACCTGACTCCCCCTGACTGTCCTCCTGAGAAGACCTACGTACCATGGTTCTTTCAGGAAAAGACCTTACAATGGGTCCACACCACCACCAGTTCTGGACACCCAGATTTCGCAGGCACTGCTTCGGAACCGTTTCAGGTGGAACACAATGCAGGCTGAAACCATCTCTTATGCCAACAACTGTCCCACCTACGCAGCAAATAAATCCTCCAAGCAACTTTCTACAGGAATCCTCCAACCTGCCTATTCCCCATCGACCTTGGTCTCATATCGCAATCAACTTTAACACAGATCTCCCTGTCTCCCAAGGTAATACCATAATTCTAACTGTTATTGATCGGTTCTCTAAAGCATGTCAATTAATCCGTCTGCCTGAGCTGCCCACAGCCTTCGAGACTGCTGAACAAGGTGTTTTGCTTCTACGGACTACCTGATGACATAGTCTTCAACAGGGGTCCACAGTTTACATCTCGGGTCTGGAAGGTGTTCTCTCAACAACTCAACGTTAACATCAGCCTCATTTCAGGATACCATCCACAATCGAACAGCAAGACTGAAAGCTTAAACCAGAAGATCACATGCTTTCTTAGAATGTATTGTCAGCAGAACAAAGCTGATTGGAGCCGGTACCTGCTGTGGGCAGAGTATGCTCAAAATTCCCTTCTGAAGTCATCCACAGGCATGACCCCCCCATTCAATGTGTTCTGGGATTTCAACCCCCTCTGTCATGAACTCAAGAACTTCTCCTGTTCACCACCAGAGGTCTCCCTCGCCCAAATTCTAAGAGCTTGTGAACTACAATTCCCAGCAGGCCTACCTGGACTGATTACACTCACACCTGTTCCAAATTTCAGGGAGTATATAAGCGCTGTTCTAACTAGAATCAATGCCAAGTCTTGATTTGCCATTGCTAACATTTCTGAGCATCTATACTGTTGATATTGCCTGCCTGTGTTTGTCTCCTGCCTGTTTACCCACCGTTTGATTCACTGCTGCCTGCCTTTTGATTATGTCTTGTTCACCTGGATTTATACTTTGATTGTTTGCTACCTGCCATGAACATTGCCCGTTTATGATCATGTCTCTCATCTGTCTACGCTGTTCTATTGTTTGAGATTTACCCTGCCTGTCAGTTTATGATTTGCACCTTTTCCAATAAACCACATATTGATCTAAACCCCAGTTCTTCGGAGTCTGTGTTACATGATAAATCTAATGGCTTATTAGTTTCAACAAAACCAAACTGGCTTTGGCTGAACCTGACAGCTCCTTCAGTTTATGTCAATATTGTATTAAAAGACTTATATCACTGAAAGTGACAAGACCGCTCCCATTATAATTAATAAATCTGTCTACACTAGTGGTACACAATGTCAGAAATGCGGTAGCAATCAAGTATTATTCTTTTGATGAACTTCACAATACATGTAGTGGACTTTTTATGTGACCTGGTAGCCTACTCATCTGAGGTAACTGCACTTCGATGTTCCAGGGTGAATTCACACCTGTATTTTTTGCTTCCTTGAAGGGCATTCCAGCGGGAGAGGACCTCACTCGAAAGCTCGTTCAAGACTAAAGTGAGAAAATGAATCTTTTCTCAGAGGGCCCTTCCACAAGACTGTTAGCGAACGGTACATTCATACAGTAATGCCATGTTTCCTTCATAGTACCCCCTTCAAGGGATCTGTAGTTCGGAGTGAGTACAGGGCATTGTGAGGATTTTGCGATTGGAATCCACCCCGATCTGCTGTAGCACGCTCTTAAAGACATCTCAGCTTAATTTTTTCTTTAATACGCCGGCGATTTACAAAGAAATCTTATAATAGCACATTATTACTGTTATTGTGAGATTAGGGGTGGGCGATATGACCAAAATCTAATATCATGATATGAGTATCACGATAACGATATATCACAATATATACATTTTTCATGAAAAATCAATAAAATTGTATTATATATTAAGCCATGTCGCAATGTGTAATTTTGAGTAATCCAGTCAGTGAATTAAAAACTTTATGAATGGAAACGTCTTCATCTTATATATTTTCTCTTTATTTTGAACTTGACAAACAGTCAATTATCTTTTTCTTCTTTTTTGTTGATGTTGTTATTATAGGTATTGTTATTACTTACCTCAAGAAACTTAACATCTTCTCAAAGCAATGCAAAAAGTAAATTAACATATAATTAAATAAAATCAATAAATAAAACACATAAATAGGCGCCTTGTGTTTTAAGTAATCTCAGAGGGTTTGTTTCCTGATATCAAAAATTATTCAAACAGAATTTGATAAAGGATTTTCATGTGTATTTTTTAAAACCCACTTGATACAGAGAGAAACCAGAACGAGTAACGTGTGTGATCTGCGCTTTTTCTGTGACAGGAGCACAAATGAAGAGCCTGGGATGACTTCAATACTCGCGCGCACTTGTGTTTCAGACTGCGTGTGCAACACTTGCACAAAACACCGCTGCTCGTGTTTGGATGGGAGGCATGTTTGGAGCGCGGGATGAATGTCATTGAATTTGCTTTGACGGTGGCTTAAACGAAATTTCATGCCGCAGAAGCGGATTCAGTGCTATTTTTTCTTTTGTTCTAGACAAGCTCTTCATCTAATGACACGTGCAGCTTCATTACTTCTATCAGTCTATTGAGAAGCCCTTGAAATTCACTGTTTTCTGCTCGGTATCGCGTTTTCTAATGCCAAACCACGACCGTGCTGCCCCCGTTTGGTGCACGTCATTGCCTCATTTGGATTTGCAAGTTGTGTTAAAGTTAAACCTGTGTGGGTGTTTATGTGCGTTTTGGTTTTATCTAAATGACAGCGGGGCCACTTCCCATGGCATGTCTGGTGGGTCAAGAGTTTACCCTGCCAAACGCCTCCCTCCCCAGGGATCCCTCCGTGTCCCTTTTGTATACAGCTTGTCTGTTACAGCCTCCCCCAGCTCGCTCTACCATGGCAGCCACGCTCATACAGCTCTCATCCTCCGTTCGCCAGCCTAATAAAGTAACGCTCGTGTGTTCCCTCCCTCCAAACGTCCAGCCTCTTCCGCGATTCACAACATCGAAAAGGTGACACACAAAGCATGCATTAACAACTGACAACAATGTGCTTCCTATGTACTGAATATATATGTTCTTATGAGAAAATATTCAAAATAATCAAGATAATATCATATTTATGAAATGACTGTATGAACATAGTAGCTTAAAAGGACATTTTATAAAAATAAATTTAAATTGTCAAAATTTACTCACCCATTTTGAAAGTACAGTTTTGTAAAACTGTACTTTCTTCCTTGTGACACAAATACATTGAACGGCAGAATGAAAACCTCTGTCACCATTCATTTTCACTGCAAATCAAAGTGATTGTTGACTGAGGCTAACATTCTGTCTTATATATTTGTTCCAAGGAAGAAAGTAAGTCAAACACATTTGGAAAAAAAAGGAGTGTAAGTGAATGATGACAGAGTTTTTACTTTTGGATCAACATCCCTTTGAATGCTTGTTTAAAAAGCATCCCAGGTGGATAACTCATTAAGTTGTTTGAGAAAATGTTCAGAATATGCAGAGACAAATCTAGTCAAAGAGTGTCTACTTTGAAGAAGCTAAATTATAGGATAACGCTGTTTGAACATTTTAGTCATTGCTCATTCCCCTATTTCCATTTGTGTTTTGATGACTTTACAATTATTTTATACAGTGGAAATAGTAATAATGAATAGTAAAGAATGAGTTGATATGTCCACATTTTATAAGTAGTAAGCTACACCCAAAAAGCTAACACAATTTTTGACAATTTCTTACTTTGCAATGACAAGATGTCATTCAATATTTTCTCTCCCTTCTTCTCATTGAGACATTTTGATAGGACTTCATCTCCAAAATCAACAAAGAGCAGTTCCACAGCAGGCTCAATGGGAACAAGAGCTCTACTGACAGCCCATTCTCACCGGAGCAGTTAATCCTCTCCAAGGCTGCTCTGGTTGAGATTCCATTTCCATACCTCCTCAAGTGGCTTTCATTATCTCACCCCAATCAGTGTCTCTGTCATGAATGACAAGCTTTTCTGATGGGACTTATTCTGGATTGGACCTGACCACATGGAAACATGACCTCCTCACTCTCCCATGTACCCCCATGGGACCACCTGCTCAAACATTGCTGCTTGCTGAAATATTCATGCTGTCGTGGAGCACACTGTGTTGATGTACAAGCTAAGGTCTTTAGAGATATAGAGAGAGATATACATGCGGTTCTACAATCTAGTGAGCTGCCTACAGAAGCCACACTTTAAGGCAACAAGGGCACACTCCTGATGTGAAGGCTGTTTTAAAAAGATTTGTGTGCTGCCTATGTAGAGTGTTCCACATCAGTTACCTGAGGTTCCACAATGGTTAAGATGCTGTCTTAGGAGGCCTAAGTAGCTATACCTATGTACCTATGTAGGCAGTAGGCAGCAAGGCAGTTCACAAGAGATTAGAGATTGAGAGTTTCTCATTCCTCTCAACATATTTTTTTTTTCAGGGAAAATAAGTGTAAACAAAAATGCAATTTTTAAAAGATTTTCTGCTCTCAACAGCCTGTTACCAATTGATGAGTTAATTTCAGATTTTAATAGAACAGATTCTTGCATAAGATGTTGCCAAAGACATTTTAACTTTTACATTTTATTAATTCATTTATATTTATACAACACCACTAATTAAAACAAACCTCATAATTTGTGCCTTTAACTACACATATGACTATTCCGTAATAACTCTGATCTAAGTCACACGAGCCTTAGTGCAAATAACAAGTAACACTAATAAAAAAAAAAAAAAGACTAAAATGAACGACTTGCCTCTGAAATGAGTGATTCATTCTGGAGGTATGCAGCACTGTATGTTTTGAAGTGTAGTTTCAAAAGAACCAACTCAAAAGAGCCATTAATTTGGGAATCAGACTACACTGGTCACGTTGTATGTTTTGCGGTAGCACAGAAAACATGTCAGGATACTCCAGTACAGAGTTCTGTCCTCATCGGCAGAAGAATTCACGCTTGAGAACTGTTAACGGCACTGAAAGTCATGTAAATCATGCAGTTCTGGTATTTAATCCTATCTGAAAAAGAAACAGTATTTGGTAGTTGGTAACAACCCTAAAGTTGGTTGCACACCGGACGAGGCGCACCACACCGCATCGCGGCTACGACACAGCACAGGTATCAAAAACAGGGCACGTCGATGCAGTTCAGGTGGCAGACAGTACACACAAAAGTTACCAAGGTTTTTCTCTTCAAGAAAGAACAACGCTAGAGTAAGTCATCTATGTCCTTTGATAATGATTTGGGTCAAATTTAAATGGAAATGTTGCACTCCGTGGTGAGGCAGAAATTTGAGCAGCCTCCGGAGTTGTAGCTTGGCGCCGCTGACAGACGTCAAGCGGCGGTGTGCATACCTTCATTGAAAACAACTATTTCAAATTTTAGAATGTGCCATGTTGTCCGCCAGACATGTCCAGTGTGCAACCTCCTTTAGACAGACAGAAAAATACTTGCATGTTGAAAGGTGTTATTTCACGAAGATCGACCAGCACAGCACACAGCTGTAATTGAAGATGAGAAGCCTGGAGATGTTTTTAGAAAAAGAGGGAGATGGATACAGAAGGAGAGAGATTGTGAGTGTGAGAGAAAGAGAGAAGGGGAGAGGAGGCAGGCGGGCTGGCTGGCCTGGGGCCCTCTGATAGCAGTGCTCTAATTAATAGGTTATGAAAGCAGATGGAAGATGCGGGATGTCAGGGTCATTAAACTGCCTCTCTGTTGACCCCCCTCCTTTCCCCCCAAACACATACACACAACACCGCCTCCATCTCCATCTCCACACTTGCTAAAAAACAGGCCTGCTCTCTTTCTACAAAAAAGGAAAATGCTGGCAACACAACCCATGCACAAGAAGGGTGGATATTCTAGTCTAGTTCCTGATAGCACAATTGCAAAAGATGGTTAACCCGAAATACAGCAGAGAATATCCAGATAGCTGTAAACGCCTGATCATTAAATATCATGAGATTCACTCCCTTACCCTCTCAACGGTGCTGCAGTCACTAATGAAGAAGAATGATATGGGTTCTGTTTTAACTGCAAACCAGACTCCCAAATCACTACTCTTGAGCTGAAACTGAAACTTCTCATCCACTCTTCTACCTTCACTCTGTTGTAGAGAATCTAGGTTGGTAAACCAATTACTTGAAAGTAAGAGTTCACCCAAAAATGAAAAATTCTGTTGTCAATTACTTACACTCAAATTGTTCCAAACATGTATGACTTTCTACTGTAAAACACAAGAAACACACAACAAAAGTGAATTGGAACTGAGGCTGACAATAACAGTCTAACATTTCTTTGTGTTCCACTGAAGAAAGAAAGTAATATAGGAGTAAAGGATTATGATTTTAATTAGGGTGAACTATACCTTACGAGAAGTTTGTCATTTCTGCACCACTAGTCACCAAATGGATTTGCAAAACAAATTGTGTTCAAAAAAGGTTTCCCGAACCGATCTCCTGTCTTCCATTGGTCAGTCAAACTAATTGAGCCACCCTTAACTTGAACCATCTGTTGAGCCAATTTTGCTATTCATGTTGCTAAAACAAACACAGAGTAATGTTTTGAAACCACACACATAGCCACAGTGTTCACACTTCAAATATAGCTCTTTCAACATATTAAAATGATACACGACAAATTATTTAACATCAAAATAATTACACACATCTACTTTAAATATACAACTGATAAGTTTGATACTTAACATGCTTTCGAATCTTATTTTATCTACTCTCTTTGCTCTGGCCAATATTCAGATTATAGATGGAATCTTACCATATTTTCCACGAGCCATACAAGTGCATCATCCCTAAATTTGCATATCCCCACGCAGTGGTTGTCATGAGGTTGAACTGGCATCCAATCAGCTGACTTGTCTTTTGATAGAGACTACTGCCACTCATGTACAGCTCGACTATGAAGACAAGCAGAAAGGACTGAAAAATTGTGCAAAGAGCAAGAAAGGGCACAGAGCTCAAACAATACTTTAGCCATGTACAGAATAGCATACTACTATACTACTCTATTGCTGCTGTATATACTACTCTATTGCTGCTGTATAAAGTATGTCTAATGTAAAAGTGTGCAAATCTTCTGTATGCATAGCATACCCAAACTACTACATTTGCTAAAATGAGTAGTATACAACAGAAATTCCTGCATGGGATACTGTATTTCACAATACAGTTTGCACAATCTGACCTTGCAATGTGACGAATGAAACATAAGAAATATCAGCCACGATCTCTTTCTTGAAGAGATGAATGAAGAGGTCATGTGACAAACTTATTGAGGTCACATGAAAAATGAGTACATTTACATACACATTCTTAGACTGATTATGCTTAATTGCATAACAAAATGTAGGATTATGTAAACAGCTTAAACAGTGCCTTAAGGTCATAAACGGTATGAGCAAGAAACCATTGGCATGCATAAATTTTTGCTCTTTACCCTGATTTTGTATCTTGTGCAAACACTTTACCGGTGTTCTTACTAGCTTATTCAATGTGTGCATGTATTGTGCTTATGCATGCTTAGGTTTTGATGTCAAAGGCGTAGAATAATCAGATGCTTTCTCTTCCTATGTAAACATGAGTTTCTTACGTTGTCGGGTTTTATTGAATGAGATGATTTTTCATAGTTATAAGTGTACTGCTGTGCATGCTAACATGCTCAATGTAGCATACAACTGTTTAAAATATTATTCATGGAATAATGCTTACTGTTTCAGTACTGTTTACAATATTTTTTTAGACTGGGTAGTATTCGGTTAGTAAAGTGGTATTCCATTCATAGCCTTCCTCTCTCTGATCCTTTCTTCCTTTTCCCTTTTTACTCTTTTGGCTTCCTTTCATTCCCCATTTCCCATCATGTTTCATCCTAGTTCTATTGTTCTCTTTCTCACCATCTTGAAATGTTTTAAAGATCCCCCAACATGTTAATGGTGCAGCTCATAAGCCCAAACTTGGAAGATTTTCGTTCTATAAAAGACAAATTTACTGCTCTGCCAAGTACTTTCTTCATTTTGAAGTTGACCCTCATTTCCAGCACCAGCTGGAGGAAGACCACTCAACAAGGGCTGACCTCTGTTGGCCATTGCTAAAACTACACTGGTCACTGACAAATCAGTAGTGCGGGCCAAAGACAGTGTGAGTCTCATCTGTGTTTGTAATACAGGCCTCAGGTGGCATTCATGTGTGAACCATGATCCTTCATCAAAACGGGCACAGCTTCACCAGATGATTCCCATAAATTACAAGCTGCATCTTGTTACAGCTTCCAACCACAGTGCTCTAGATGGTTGGGAGTGAGTCCAAACCGGGGGGGTTCAACAGAGTGTGCACAAAAAGAGGACTGATGCTGGCCACTCAAGAGGCTTCATTCCCTAATGCCTCAGCTCAGTCAGCATAATGAACCCATCACATGCTTCAAGCACATGCACACATACTCAGAAGTGAGATGATAGCACTAGGAATAAATTAATAATCTTCAGTTCACACACATAGGCATAGCAAATGGCTGTGAATATGACTTGGAAGGGGAATACAAATGGGGGATTTACGCCAAATGGTAAATTAGCCCTGCTCTGAAATTAATTATTCACGTTGCCCAATTAATTATGAAACAATCTGAAACCCAAAGCCAGTCCAGTAGGTTTTGAGGTTGCCTAGGAACGGATGACCCATATTAAATGCCACCATTGTTTCATCGTAACTTGAGAGCCAGGCTTCCCATAGGGCACAGGCCCCCATGGGTATTGTGGTGGAGAGTAAATAAACAGTGGCTATATCATAACATTTGTTTTGAGGTTGCTCACACGAGGTAAACAAGTATGCTTAATGAATTATTCATTAGTGACGAGAAAGACATCCTCAGCAAATGCTCACTATAAGGGGTGTTTGAACTCGTAACCATTTAAAGTCGTCAATCTAGATTTTGAGATGCTTGAGGCTTTACTGTCTAAATTTAGCAGTGAGAAGTACAAACAATTGTAAAACCATTTAGATAATGGATATTATATTTAAGTACAGTATTTGATTCATTTTCTAATATGATTTAGGCATCGGAGTGTCCAAAAATATTAATTCTGTTTTCATTGTTGAACCAAAACTGTATGATTTTTTTCTCCCAAAGACTCCAAAATAAGATGTAAGACCAAATGTTAGCCTCAGTCAACATTCAGTTGCAATGAAAGTAAATGGTGATGGTAAATGGTAAAATAGTAAATGGTCTAACATCTCCTTTTGTGTTTGACAGATATGACAATACTTTTTATTTTTGGGTGAACTATCCCTTTAATCATGACACTACCGCTTGCAACGTGTTTTTGCACATGAATGTCACCTCACATATCACCTACTGTATGTCCTTGTGCTTCTCATCTTAACATCCGACAAAGGGGCAACATAGGACAAACACTGCTCGTAAATTTAGAATCTCTGTTTTGTTTCCATCCGATATAAAACAAGCTCAAAGAGGGCATCTCTGGGAGCACATCCTGCCCCTGGTGTGAGGAGGTCGAGCAAGAGGCTCTTCCCAGCATCTTCCCAGTGCTAGCCAGAGAGAGGCGAGTGAGGCAGAGAGAGGGAGATGGAGGAAGATATGAGCACCGTGTGACCAGACGGCAGGTTCCTTCCTTGCCAGCCTGAGAAACAGGAAGCCCAGCTCGTTGTTCCTCCATTATTGTGACTAACAGGAAATACAGAGGTCTTCAAGGAGGGAACGGGATGGAGCAGAAGGAGGTGGTGGGGAAATCAAGGCTGTAGGGGTGCACTACATCAGCATCAGTCAGCGAGATCTCTTTCCACAAACAAGGTGATTTCACTGCCTGTTGTAGAATTGTATGAAACAGATAAGATCAACTGCAGCAAGCAAAAACAGAAATGTTTTGAAAAGACTTTCAAAAAAATAAAGAAAAAAACAACAACATCCTTTTGGGTGTTTGTGTGTGTGTGTGTGTGTGTGTGAATTGGCAAATACAGCACAAACAATAACATCCAACAAAAAAGGGTCATGTTTCAAATCATTAGAGGGTATGGGGTAGTTCTCCAGAGCCTCTGTGACTATTTTTGATGACAACTCAGGACAGAATAACAGATAAAAACAAAAACAAAAAGGGAAAATCTAAATGTGACCCTATCTGTGCCACAAAATAAAAACCAGCCTTATTTCTGAAATAATAGTAGATCAGAATTGTGTGTAAATCATTCATGAATCCATTAGAAAATAGCTGGTTTTATAAAGAGTACACAAATTGGTTTTGCTCGTTTCATGAATAAGGCCCAATCTATTGGGTGATTCTCATGAAACATGTCCAAAACAAATTCTAGTCATATTCAACCCCCAAATAAATTATACAATTGTCATTGTTTTGGACAAAGAAATTGAAACCTACATTTGGGACCATTAAGATTTGTTCATTTGTAACTACTTTCAGGACACCTAAACACATTTTACCTTCCAATTCTTATTATTTATTACGCACTTGGGTGTTTTACTTTTATATTCCCATTATGTTTAATGATAATTCACATTACTGTATTACAGTAAAAAGATGCTGTTGTACAATAAATGTTTTTTTCATCAGTGAAAATGAGGAAGAACTATTATGATGTATAAATATTTTACACTTTAAATAATATATAATTTTATTTCACATTGCATCAATGAGAATATCATCTTTTTTTGCATTGCAGAATTCAAATTGGGGAGTAAAATTTGCGTAACTGCCATAAAAATAATGTCACAATGTAATATATCTGTAATATACCATATCTTTTATCATTTTCTGTATATACAAAATCATTTTTCTTGACAGGTTTCGAGAGAATCACCCTTATGTACATTCACAAAAACATTGTATACAAACTATTATTTGTACCCTAGAACCAATAATTAAGCTATTTTCCCTTAACTTAAACTGACTTATACATTCTGCCTGGCCTTACTTCAAATATTATTTTACTTTGCATGCATGCTCATACCTCCATCATCATGCATTTGTCCAATTTAATAAGGCCGATTTAAAAAGTGTGCGTTCTTGTTATATAGAATAGTTTCAGAATAGTTGCATTGGTAGTGATACATAAATACTGTAACAGTTTTGTAATGTGAAGCCAGAATTTGTTTAAGCATTTTATGTTACTTGAAACTCCACAAAAAAATTCTACAGTAAGATATTACAAGATGTTATTCACAATGCATGCTTCTCTTAAATCATTGAACTTCCCTCCAAAACGATGGCGATTAATAGCTTTAAAATGAGTAAACATTCTTAGTGTTCTACTGCCATCCCATGGCCACCATTATCACACTCGCCACTAAAACTCTTCAACAGCAGTGGACAGATTTTAATCTATAAAATAATCCCTGATAGAAATCTCTAAAATTCTTTCTATAAGTCTTTTATCTCGATAATTATCTCTTTGATCACAGTATTAGGAAGTCTATTAGAATCTCCAGGTGTTTAAACAGCAAGCAGGTGTGAAGCCAGCAGTTGAATTCACGGAGGTTTGCTTTGCTGTTCCTTGCTTTTCCAATGAGGCGATGAGGGGAAATTCAGTGAGTGTTCTTTTGTTCAAACGCTCTAATGCCACACTTCCTCAACACAGATGAACTCTTGACTCATGAAACATTAATGAAAACACTGAAGATACAATAAATAGACCAGGAACAGTAAGATAATATGACACTCTTATTCAGCAAATAATGGAACCTTAGTTTAAATTTGAGAGATGGAGGTTGCATGTTGGCATGTTGAGATTGATGGTGCCACACTGTAAAGTCACATGGAGTTATTATGGGTCATGGGAACCAGGCGAAGGGAGAGCGTGGTGTTTATGTGACATGGCTTCCTATTTGAGCGTGCCCTGCTCTCTGGAACCTTAATGGCTTCCCTTTTCCCAGGCTGAGCTGATAAGGCAGTGGGTTAGGGCTCACAGTGCACTGCATAACAACAGATATGCCAGTCATTACACATACAAATTAGACACATTAGGTAAATTTAAGATCACAGGGTTGAAGGTTATGTTTCAAGCTGAAACACTGTTTCACCTCATGATACAGTAATTAATTACTACAATGAAGAAACGAAAGACTGGATTTAAAGTATAAAAGTTTAAAGCATATTGAAGTAATTCCAATGCAAGGTGGTAGTCCAGTGGTTAAGGATGTGTTCTGATTTAATACAGACCTTAAACTAAATTCTAGGTCCACTATACTTTTAAGATAACTACTAATGGGGATGGATCAGTTTCTACAGTTAATAAATATCATATAAAAACTATGCACTGAATGACAAGTATTGACAAAGTTGTTTTGGTGAACCCTTTATATGTATATATATTTTAAAGAGCAATTGCTTTAAGGAATATTTCACCCAAAAATCAAAATTCTGTCATCAAAAGAAGAGGTAAGGCAGAGGGTTAGCCTCAGTCACCATTCACTTTCGTTGCATCTTTTTTCATACACTTGTGTATATATGTGAAGCAAACATGGCTGAAGCTAACATTCTGCCTAACATCTCTTTTTGTGTGCCATGAAGGAAAGAAAGTCATATAGGTTTAGAAAAACATGAGGGTGAGTATATAATGACATCATTTTCTTTTTCGGGTGAACCATTCCTACAAGATTAAACTTAAATTTATTAAAAGGTGCAATTTTTGTCATGAGACTCAACTCTCATGTTTTGCTCCACCAGGTGGTGCTCAATGTTTAGCTGATCGTGCAGTGGTGTGCTTTACAATTTACATGTGACCCAACTGATGTCTCAACAGTGAAAACAAAACTTCATGTTTCCATTCACATAAAATGAAATTTCAGAAATATATCAAATAAATCTGAATGTAAGCAATATGGCATTGACATTTTAAATAATAATCTCAATGCCATATTGAACGTATTCTGCAACTAGATACAACTGTCTATTACTCTATATACATTTAAGAACATACAGATTCCAGAAGGACAAATAACTGTATGCTTTCAGTCTAATAGATTACTCTTGCAGGCATTCAGGCCATTGAAGTGAGCAATGGTAAATTCAATAGATGAGGAAAAAAAGAAAAAATAGAGCTTCTGGGTTTTTTCCCCAGTGGATGGGCGACTGGAGGCCAAGCACTTAGCTTGTTATAAAAAGCCCTCACTTTGTTTTTAAAAGTGTCACAACCAACCCAACAACTAAATCTATTTTCTTAGAAAACTATCACAATTTCAAATGTTTTCATTGGACATCCTTTCTTGAATGGCAAGGTGATTGTGTACCCACTGTAGTTTGAAATATTGCTTTGGAAAGTCAGTTTCCAAAGAGATTCTGTAGCAGCTTCCACAAACATTGAGTACATTCTTCAAAAACCAAGCACTGAGAGTTCAAATTGATTTTATTTCAGTTTAATCATTACAAAAAACTGTCAAGAATGTCTAGTTTGACCAGCTCTCTAAACTTGTTTCTTGAACAGACAAAATTAAAGCTATAGTGATAAACCCTCTGAATCGATCTGCACTCTGCAACAAAAGCTCTTATCATGATTTTATTTCCCTGCACTGGCTGACTGCATTCTTCCTGCAGGGTTTCAACCAAGCCAAGCCATTAGCATAACTGACATACTGCTATGCAGGCATCCGTTAATGAAATGGTGATGTGTCCATAACTGCCCAACCATCCACACTAATCAGATGCTAATTGAGGAACTAATAGATGGACAGAAGCAGATTAATGCCAGCAAAGTACATCGATTTAGCTTTTCCCATGCAATACCTGTGCAGAGGAGAACTGAAGCACTCTATTTTGAGTGATTACATCCTACTACATTTACATCTCTCACCCTGCCATTCTCTACTGGATTTAATTTTGTCCTCATCAGCTGGGACAATGTAACTGATTCTAAACCTGTTGATTGATTAATTACAAAGCCTGTAATTGCAATCAGGCAAATCTGTATACAAGAAAATAAGGATACTTGCTAGTAAATAAATTATGGAATTTATGTGATTTTATAAACAATTGTAATTTATCCCAATTAGTTTAAGGGAAAAATCTGTTAGCTCATGTCAGGTTCTACATCCTTTGCTAATAACGATAGCTTATACTAATAATGTTAGCCTATTCATAATAATGTGGGCCTTCATTTATTTCCATGCAATTGTGTCTATTACCATTAGAAGAATGCTAATGAATTCAGAAAGTTTAGCCATTGCAGGATCTGCTAATTAATGCAAAAAAATGTAATATGGAGCTTCAAGAAATTGACAGCAAATGTCAGTTACAAGTGCCCCATCCCTTGCAAGGGGAAATCAAAGATCTGTTGCAGGAAGGGAGAGTGGGTAAGACAATGCTGTCATGGTAGTCTGCTTGCAGGTTATGTAAGCGCAGCGTAGTTCTAGCGGGAATACTAGCAGCTGTACATCTTGCACCATTAGCTGGGTAATTCCCAGGCAATCACAATTAAGCCGTTTCTTTATAAGTCTGATCCCATTGCTGTTTCAGTGTGCTAACACGACAACCTCCACCACCCCACCACCACAGGTTGAGTCGCCCCTGCCTCCCATCTCCGGCAGGATATAACGGTTCTGAGTACAACTTCTTCGGACCGCCAGATGGGGACTACGCCAAAGAGAGACATTACTTATTTTATATACATCAAATAAATGTAAATCTCACTCAAATCTGCAAGTCTTACTGATAAAAAATTTCTTACTGAATAATTTCTGTAGCCCGCTATTTAACACGGTTATTTTTCCAACTGCTAATATTATTACAAAGGTTGACCTTACTGGTGAAGTAACTACATTTCACATTGTCTAGCGAATAACAGTGAAAAGAAAGGGGGGTACTTTAATGAGCATAGTGTAGAAAATACTGACAACTCATCTTGCACTACCCAGATTTTTGTCCAATCAAATGCTCTCTAGAATGTCCCTCCCCCTTATACCACCTGCAACCAACTAGCAAGTAGCAAATCATGGTTAATGGCTGTGACGTAACTAATTGTCAATTTAAAAGGATTGTGAAACCCACTAGTTCAGCCCCAATTTTTCATGCTGGTCTGGTTATGCACTGTGTTCTGTTCTGTGGAGTTACTTCGATTAGGGTGTTAAGTGTAAAAGTTTGTTCCCCGAGTGCTGTTGAAGTCTCTCATCTGCCCATAAGAGCTGTTACATCCAGAAGTTTGAATTCTCTGCTGTGGCACTAATGCCAGCTCATGCATGAGGCAGCGCTGTGACTGGATGGTAGCACTCCATCTCATGAAAAATGTGGTGAAACACTCAGAATCATAACTCTGAGTTTACGCACATACCTCATATTTGTGACATTGCTTCATCTTTTGTTTTGAAATCAGAAGAATAAAATGGTTCAATTAAAAAAAAACAACCCCACTTTCCCCTTAACAATATACTTCATGAGTGGTAGGCTCATCTTTGTTTTCAGTAGGTGCTTTTGGTGGTGGTGTAAAACCTTTAGAATCCATTCGAGAAGAAAAAAATTGCCATGTAAACGCTTGATCAGATTGCTTTCGAAAACTGGGATATTGTGCACATAGCCATAAATAACTGCCACAGGTAATGGCGTCATGACGACGAGGGAATGCTGAATTGTGTGACCAATTGAAGATCGAAACGTCACACTTGACTGACCTCTAATATTTCAGAGCTAATATGTAATTTATGTTTTTTATTGTTGCTGGATAATAAGTAGAAGATATATTTAAACATTTTGAATGATTTTTTTAAAACTGTATGTATTGTTTATAAACCAGAAGCCCTCGCGTAACATCCTTGTTCGTTGCATTGTCCAAAATAATCTCACAAGCGCAAAGTCTAGTGTGTCCCAGTAGTGTAATCTAGAGCCGTATGCCAACCTATCTATTTTAGGATTTTGCGTATGCTCACCTAAAATGAGTGATGAACTTTTTTCAACGCAATGCCACAGCATCGTTGAGTGAATGTAGGTTTATTTTTTAAAGAGATTCTTTCTAAATGTGTAAGGAGTTGCAGGAGGCGGGAGCGCAATTGATGGCATAGGCAATACAGACAGTCCAACTAAGCTGATCCACCAATCAGAACATTCATTTCAGATGCGATTGGATATTTGCTTGCCAATCATATTTTCCGTTTCTGTAAGGGGTGGGACATCATGCTGATGCACGAGCATCCCTGGAGTAACCATAATTTGCGCTCTCAATTTATTTCCCTGGTAAAGGTACACTGGCGGCCAAAGGTTTGGAATGATGTACAGATTTTGCTGTTTCAGGAGGAAATTGGTACTTTAATTCAGCAAAGTGGCATTCAGCTGATCACAAATTATAGTCAGAACATAACTGATGTAAAACACAGCACCATCACAATGTGAAGAAAGTCATTTTTAATCAAATCTGGACAGACCCCATTACCAGCATCCATAACTCCAACACCTTTGAGTAATCATGCAAAATTGATAATTTGGTACTAGAAAAGCATGAGCCATTATATTCACAGCTGAAAGATATTTGGTTTGTTAAATTAAGCTGAATATTGTCTTTGTGTTTGAGTTGCCACATTATGCAATAGACTGGTATGTCTTAAGGTCAATATTAAGTCAAAAAAGGCAAAAAAAAGAAAGAAAAAGCTTTCTCTAGAAAAGTATCAGTCAATCATTGTATTGAGGAATGAAGTCTATACTATGCTTGAAATTGCCAAAAAGCAATTTGTCTTCAAAGACAAAGGACAACTGGCTTTAACAAGGACAGGCCAGATGTTCAACTAAACAAGAGGATAAGTACATCAGAGTCTCTAGTTTGAGAAATAGATGCCTCACATATCCTCAGCTGACAGCTTCATTGAATTCTACCCGTAAAACAGTAAAGAGAAGACTCATAGGTGCAGGCCTTATGGAAAGAATTGCAAAGAAAAAGCCACTTTTGAAAGAGAAAAACAAAAACGAAAGGTTAGAGTGGACAAAGAAACAGACATTGGACAACAGATAATTGGAAAAGAGTGTTATGGATCTTAACCCCATTGAGCTTTTGTGGGATCTGCTATACTGTAAGGTGTGTGAAAAGTGCCTGACAAGACAGCCACATCTATGGTGAGTGCTACAGGAAGCGTGGGGTGAAATGTCACCTGAGTATCTGGACAAACTTGCAGCTAGAATGCCAAAGATCTGCAAAGCTGTTATTGCTGCATATGGAGGATTTTTTGATGAAAACTCTGTAGTTTAAGAAGTTCTGAACATTGTTTTCAAATTGTAATAGTAATTTTTCACATTATTAATGTCCTGACAATACATTGTGATCAGTTGAATGCCATTTTGATGAATAAAAGTGCCAATTTATTTCCATAAGTGCAAAATCTGTACATTATTCCAAACTTTTGCCTGCCAGTATAAATATATACAGTATATACTTAATATTTACATTAAACTTTGTGAAAATACCGCATGTTATTGCACCTGTGCTAGATTTTGATGCTCTTCGCAGATGCTGGACAACTGTATCCCGTAATTCTATAAATTATCTTTTTTTTTTCTTCTTCTTTTTATTTGCCTTATACTGCTGTCGGTGGTGCCTTTTTCTCATGACATCAAATTATTTTAATTTAGCCTATATTTCGAAGTAGGAAAACAGTTTCATTATACACAGAAAAGCACACCATAGTACACAAATTAAACATATAACTATTAATTCTTAAGTATGTTATATATGGTAATACAAGATAACGTATTAACGTGAACATTACTACACTTATATTAGCTATACAATGCTTAACAGTTTATTGGGTATTATGTATGTATTTGTTTATTAATTAGAGTAATAATAAAGTATTTACAATTTTCATATTAGCCTAATGAAAGGAACATTAATGACATCTATTAATATAAATACATATTGAATATCAAGTTTCCATATATCTTCATTGTGTACTCTACACCATGACAGCAAGAAACCTGCCCTGATATACATTAAGTTCATATTGGACTACAATTACAATAGCCAATTTTTTCTTTTTGTATATGTGTATTTATTACACATTTTATATGTGTACTGTATATAAATATAAACATTTTAGAGACTGTGTGCAGGTTTATTTTCTTCTTCATAAATTCACAGTATGCCCACCTCTTCAGACACTACTACACCACTGGTGTGACTGCCCCTTCAGCTCTCTTGAGATCGCGTGAAGATGAACCGTGTCTCAAGTGCTCTGATGTGCACGCTGTCTAGAGTCTTGCGCCAAACTCAAATAAAAATGAGGCATAAACTTAGCAAATCTAAACGTTAAACATTGAAGTGCCTTTACTGTCCAAATGGTGGCAGTGAGATTCAGTAAATGTTCCTTTTGGTTTCAGCTGCTTTATCTGCATATAGAAAGTTTGTGATACTCAGCTTCAGTTCTGAGAGAAACTAGCAGCTAATTTAATTTACAAAGAAGTTTAATGGTTATTTCTTTCCATATAAGATGACGTGCAGGGCCATAAAGGGACTCAATTAATTATAATGCGTTGTTTAAAAATATGGATATTGAAACAATGAAGACAAAATGTCTCAGCTCACATCAATCACAAATTTTCAATTACAAAATGCAAGTTTCAAGTAGGGCTGGAAGGAAAGAGGTTCCAGTGGCTGCTGCGATGAAATTTGAAATGTTTTTTCCCTTTTCAGCAGAGTCACAGTGACTCTGAACTCATAAATCAAAATGACTGGTCTATACTTGAAGGACAAAGAGAATGGAAAAGTGCCGTTTTTATTTTCCTAGCCCCTTTGGTTTCTTATGTACGCAGCATAAATGTATTTATTTGTGCCTCCTGATTTACTGGCAAGCACAACAAACAGCAAATTAATCATTTTCACACAGAATCACAACCTTGTTCATCTCTCATTCTCTCTTCCAGCGAACCAGAAAAATCAGGGCCATTTTGAAGATGGATTGGCACTGGTTTTGAAGAGCTGTTGAAGACATGGAGGTGGATTTACAACTGAGAAGCCAAAGTATGATCTAGGGGCATTTTGATGCCATGTGGAATGTTATATGGTGATAAATAAATTAAAGTGACAGTAATGTCTTCCCTCCCAGAGAGGCAATGGATGCCTGTGGGCTACAGTCAGCCAAAGAGGCCTGTGAGGTGAAAAACTCTCAGATCAGAACAGGCCCAAAAATAGAAGCATGTCGAGTTGGTAACTGGATCTGAGTATTATATATATATATATATATATATATCACTGTAGTATATATTTTGTAGTATAAAAACAGCTAAACATTTGGAGAAAGCATAAAGTCCCACGATACCAAAATTATCAACATTATTAGTGTCCTCTGCCACTGACTGTTTTTGTTTTCTGTTTTTTTATTTTTGGTTACAGAGCTCCCTATAGAGTGCTGGTAGGCTTGTGGACCAAGATATGGGCTGTAAACTAAAAAAGGCAAAGGTTTAATCCCAACACCGTTGAGGATTGGATGCCATAAAACTGCAGGGCTTCTTAGAGAAATTAACCCTAAATTATCTTCATCAAGTCAAATAGTGTTTCCTTGATTTGTAGGGGGTTCCGGGAGCATGCTCCTCTGTGAGACATTTTTTGAAAGAACATCACCAAAGCATGTGTTTTTTGTGAGTTTCAGAACAACATTTCCACATTTCCTTGTGTAGCTTAAATGTAAATATGGGATACAATGTGTTAAAGTATTCACACATGACCTCACAAGCAGAGGTTTAACACTTTAGAATAATGGTCCATCATTAATAGGTAATTATGCAGTAATTAATACAGGATTAATGAGTAGTACTACATTAACACTTTGGTTACTACTATTAACTAATATGGAAACATGATTAACCAATCAGTAAGTAATAGCAAACTGATGACTGAGGCAGTTCTCTGTTAAGTAATCAATAATTACTGAATTTGTCTCATAGATAACAATCTATTAACCATGGCTAATTTAAAATAACTTTACTAATCAAAACATAAACAGTGTATAAAATGTGAATGTGAATGCTTTTTCAGCTCAAACAAAAGATTTAACACCTCCTCCACTGTCATGTTAAGGTGTGAATCTTCATTTCGGTAAGTCTATAAAAATATTGTAAAAAAATAAATCTAAATTTTTTATTTTTATTTTGAGCTGTCAGGTCGGATTTGGCACGAAATCTGTGGCTTATGTCGTTCCTCTTTGCATCATGATCTCGTGTCTGTAAACAAAGGAAAGAAGTGTCAGCTGTCACGTGTTCAGTTCAGTCAGTCACAATCACACAGTTCAGGATGGCATTGTTGCAGTCTGGATGGATATTTATCTGTTAGGCGAAATTGTTTACCTGCTATAATGCTTGGAATTGGATACAGTATGTTTTCTGGTGGAGGTAATGCTTTTATGAATCGAACATTACCCGAACATTATTAGAAAGAGCCATGTCCCACTGCCCAACATCAGTGCCTGACCTCACTGATGCTCGAGTCTAAATGGGAGCAAATTCCCACAGCCATGTATTTATCGTTGTCCATCATTTTGCGAACAAAAATGGAGTTGGTGATAAAGAAAAATGTGACGTCACTTACTTGTCAATAAATCGGTTTTAAACCAGACAAAAAAGGTGAGCCCGTGGATATCACACAGGCAATTTTCAAATTTTGCCCGAGAGTTGTGCCGGTAAAGGTGTCTCAAACCACAAATATATCTGTACATTTGCATGCCCACTGCCCTGCTGATGCTGCTAAGCTAGCACCAAGAGAAGCTGTGGTCAGAGAGATCGAAGTCAACCATCTATAAATGGAGCTTTTGCAAAAAGCACCAAGTACAAACGAAACCATGAATGTGGGCCCAGTGCACAGCAGCTGTCTCCAAGAATATCGCAAAGGAGACGGTCTCCTATCATACAGCTGAGAAGGCAAGTTTTAGAGAACTTCTCCAAATCTTTGACAAACAGTACGAGCTGCCAGTGTGCAAGTACTTCACCAACACTGCTATAGATTGTTACTACCCACTAAAGATTTGAAAGCGGCTGACTTTGTTGCTTGATCACAGACATATGGTCAAGCATAAACACATGTCTGTGACAGTCCATTATATTTCGAAGGATTGGAAAATGGAGGCAAAATGTCTTGAAACGACATTCATCCCGGAGAACCACACTGCAGAGGTATGTATGGTTAAATAATTTGTAATTATATAATAATACCTGCAATTTGTTATTGCATTGTTATTAGTATTATTATTATTAGTAGTAGTATCATTACCATTTTCTGTGCTATGCAAAGAAAACAAAATAATGACGAATGACGATGCCGTTTTCGCCATGGCTCAAACAACAACTGTATAAGAATAACGTGTCTTTTTTTATAACAAGCACTCTTGACATAATTTGTGAATATAGGTCTATCACCTTGCAATTGAATTTTGATGTGGG
Organism: Moxostoma hubbsi; assembly: GCA_032164185.1. NCBI lineage: Eukaryota > Metazoa > Chordata > Actinopteri > Cypriniformes > Catostomidae > Moxostoma > Moxostoma hubbsi. Next base: position 16,769,993 of record JAVLUX010000022.1, read on the forward strand.
ATGTAGTTTTGTAGTCTGTTTTTAAAGCAGTTTCAATATTTAATTTTTATAATCCTCAGACACGCGTGTCGGTGTCGCAAGTGCGGTGATGTTGATGTGAAAATATATCAGGGCAAATTAATTGCAATATTAATTTGATAATAATAATAGCCTAATAATAATAATAATACATTTTTGGGAAAACGAGCCAAATATCGTCTTGATATCGTCAAAGGCATCAGCTACTGGCAATATCTCTGACTATCGTCGATCTCTGATATCATCGTCTATCGGCACAACCCAACTATACGGAACATTCTGCAGAGTTATAATTATTATGTTGATGCACAGGCCTAAGCTGAACAGTTGTAGAGGAAATTTCGGAATAAGCTTTTGTTATCTTGATATTTTAAACAACGTACCGGCTCGTGGGTTGTAGGAAAACTCATTTGACTAATTAGCTTTACGCTTAGTGGTGCTGAGCATATGTGCTCTGACATACATAACACAAATCTACTTGATTCTCCCTGATTCATATTCATTCACAGTGCTCAAGTGAGTGTGTGTGAAAAAGAAAAGACTGAGAAAGTAGGGAAGAGGAGAGTGACAGACAGAGAGAGCGTGAGAAAGAGAGACAGAGAAAGAGCAGGCAGATACATTTGAATTATTGTCTAAACCCACTAAATCTTTAAGAATCATCAACCCTGTACAAGTACAGTAATAGATGTCAGGGGAGACATTTTTTTAACCACTCTGCACAAGGCTACCTTATAGCTTTTAACTAAGCCACATCATACTATTTTGTAAGACTCTTGACACATCCTCACATCTCTTCTGACTCCTCAAAATCAAAAGATTTGAAAGGGCATCACTTACATTTTTCATTAATCAAACAAAAGTGTTCTTTTACATAAATAGCCAGTATTTACAATTTCTTCACATCCAATCCTGCTTAACAAATAGAGCATTCTTATTTCTCACCACTTTATGTCTTCAAATATTGCACTCTAAATGTCACAGTCTAGCATGCATTTTTGCTGTTACTAAAAGCAAAAACATTAAATTCTATTACTATTGTAAATGCTAATGTAGATCAGTCAGTTCACACAACTATTCTGTGCCCTCTCTAACCCTTTCTATTATGCCTTGTCTAAAAGCTCTCTCTTTCTCTATCATGTACTTATATATGCTCTTTCTGGCCGTACACATCTACATAAACCTTACGGACCAGAAATGTATAACATGTTCTTAAATCTTAGTTGCACTGCATAGTGCCTGATGAAAAAAAGAGAAAGCAACAGAGGTGGGAATAGTAGCCAAAAACTGTACCCATGTAAAAGTACAATTACTTAAATTACTCAAGTAGAAGTAAAAGTACTAGCATAAATAATTACTTGAGTAAGAAAGTATCCAATTAAAAGAGAACTTAGTGAGTAACTTGTTACTTTCACAAATTACATAACATACATTTACTCCCCTATATACACATTACATAATACACATTGAACATGTACAAAATTATTATTATTATTAATGGAAATTCTGTCATCATTCACCATCATGCTGTTCCAACCCTCTATGACTTTCTTCCATGCAACACAATAGGAGACATTAGACAGAATGTTTGCCTGAGTCACCATTTACTTTCAGTGAATGCGTTTTTTTTCTATATATATTTAGAAAGTGAATGGTGACTGAGACTGTATTTTGTATATAAAATATACAAGACTGAGACTGTCTTTTAACATATTTTGTGTTCCACATAATACAAAGAATCACACTGGTTTGGAACAACATGAGGGTAGAGAAATGATGACAGAATATTAAATTATGGCTGAGATATCAATTTAAAAAGATAGTTTATCCAAAAATGAAAATTCTCTCATCATTTACTCACCCTCATGTACATCCCAGATGTGTATGACTTCCTTTCTTCTGCAGAACACGAATTAAGATATTTTAACTAATATTTTAGCTCTGTAGGCCAAAATTTTGATGCTCCAAAAAAGCACATAAAGGCAGCATAAAAGTAATCTATAAGACTCCAGTGGTTAAATCCATGTCTTCAGAAGTGATATGATAGGTGTGGGTGAGAAACAGATCAATATTTGTCATTTATTCCTAGAAAGCAGGGGTAATATGTAGAAAAGTATGTGAATCACCAAAAACACAAGAAGAAGAAGAAGAAGAAGAAGAAGAAGAAGAATGTGAAAGTGATCCGTTACATTGTTTCTCATCAACACCTATCACAACACTTCTGAAGATACTGATTTAACCACTAAAGTTCTATGGATTACTTATATGGTAACTTATGTGATTTTGTTTAGCTTTAAAATGTTACCACCCATTCACTTGCATTTTAAGGACATATCTGAGAAATTGTTCTAAATATATTTATCGGAGTTCTGCAGATGAAAAAAAAGTTAAACACATCTGGGGTGGCATGAGGTTGAGTAAATAATGAGAATTGTAATAATTGTAACTATCCCTTTAAGGGCTCTTGTCAGATCTAGAAGAATTTGTGAATAAGAAGATAGGTTTGGAAACATTTCTAGTAATTATTACAGTGAAAACATGAAAGTGTCCCATAAGGACATTATATATATATATAATGCTGAAATACAAACCAAAGCAAGATCATGCTTTATTAATGCATTCTTTCACTGTTTCTAAGTCCTGTGTGGATTCTTATTTCAGTGTAGTTACAGTTTTCAGTGTCGTAAGTATTTAGATCATTAGTTCTGTACAGCAGTACTGCAGCTCTCTAAATCTATATATGCAGTCTAGTGAGTAGGGCACCAACCCCGGTCGTGGAACACACTGTCTCTGAAACCGCCCCCTATCCACTATATAGTGCACTATTTGTAGGAGTGTCTGAATTCTGAGAGAGACAAAACATACAGATACATTTTAAAATGTGCTCTGTATTTGATCAAAATGTGTTTACTCTTAATATTAACACATATTATACATTAAAAAAAATGACAAAAAGAATGAAGATTTATTGTATTCATATATTATTTAATAAGAATAACAAGTAAGGCCCAAGTATTTCAAAATTTCATATGTGACGTTGTTTCTGTGACAGCCCAAGAGCTCCGATGCTCGGTGTATACGTCAGCGTCCGAATTCACTCATTTCGTTCACTTACTGCTGAGATATACTGCACTAACTTCACTATACAGGAAATAGTGAATGAGCCGCACTCCTCGCCATTCGACCGCCTCATGCCTGCACATCTCACATGTGCGCGCGCACCTCGCTATGCACGTGCAGAAATGCTGTCTGTTCGCGCTCCAGTTGTCGATCATGCGAATGGCAGTGATTTACACTTAACTTTGATGTTTACATGGATTTTTAAAGTTAATCCACCTGAAGTAGCTGCGATAGCTTCCAGTACCCCTGCAAAGGTGCGGGGTAAATGTGTAAATACCGCTCTTGACATCCATGACGAGGTATAAAACTATAAAGATATATTGCTGCACTGATTTAAAAATGTACTAATCTGATGTCATAAAAGCCCAGTTACATTATCACCCTGAAAATGACCATATCATTACACAGAAAAACCCATGTTAGGATTAGAGCCATATTGTATCTCATCATCGTGCTGCCTTAAATTGGAGATGTTATTTTAATCTTGAAATATCAATTGTCTTGGTGTTAAATGAAGGCATTGCATGATGAAACTATTCTTTTTTTTTTCACTGTGAGGAGCGAAGAAAGTGTTTCACTTTGAAGAGCTTGACGTTGCAGCAGTGATTGAGTGAAAGTCTGTGACACTGGCTCAGCACACGCAGCTGTGTGAACTTCTGATCTGGCAAAAGTCCCATCTTTCAATAAATTACACATTCATTAAAATTAAACCCAATAATATAACGACAGGAAAGCCACACATTGTAAAGAAGAAAAGAAATTTACTTGAGATTAAAAAGTACCCAATTTTAAACCTACTCTAAAAGTAATTGTCGTGTAAATGTAGCACATTACTACCCAACTCTGGAAAACAAGTCTAATAAACAGCACTTGAGAATATAGGGTAAAAGAGTTATAACTGTTACAAGAGAATTATATAAATATTAGAATGTTAACACATGGACTGTAAATGCTTGTAACACACTTGGTTTGGATGATACAGTAAATGTTGAAAACGCTACACATACCGATGTTCATTGAAAACGTCTCGGTTACGTATGTAACCTCCGTTCCCTGATGGAGGGAACGAGACGTCGTGTCGAAGAAGCGACACTAGGGGTCTCTCTTGAGCGCCGAAAGATACCTCTGATCTATGAAAAAAGGCCAATGAGAGTTGGCGAACAGTATTTGCATACTCCGCCTCCGGATACGGATATAAAGGCGAGAGAAATACGCTCGTTCATTCAGGATTTTTCTGAGGAGCCGGGAGTGTTCCGGGCATCTCAGCGGCTCGGCTCAGCGACGTGGCCGGGAAGACACGACGTCTCGTTCCCTCCATCAGGGAACGGAGGTTACATACGTAACCGAGACGTTCCCCGTCTGTCGCTCACTTCGACGTCGTGTCGAAGAAGCGACACTAGGGATCCACTTCAAAACTCGCCATGCGCTGAGCCGTGTACGTGTACTGCTGACACAGAAGCGGGCAGGTATTTTGCACGTGCACAAGCGACCAACTGTGTTCAGGCTGCACGTACTCTTCCCCAATGCCCCGAAAAAGCGTCAGCACCCTTTTGGTTACCCTAGGGGGGAACAAGGTGACGCTCCCAACTAGGGAACGGGCCAAGCCTGGCTGGGCCTCTTTTCTCTCTATGTTTTCTCGGCATAGAGCAAGAGCAGCCGGGGCCCTTACCACATCGAGGGAAGGGGGTCTTATTCCGAAGTCCTATTCTTTTAGGGGGAAAAGACCCTGCGGAGGCCACACCCGCCCAGCAGGGGAGGTATAGGTGGCAAAATACACCACATGGCCACTTTGGGCATGTGGGAGGAAATGGCGCGGTGGTAGATCCAGCCTCGAGGAGGGGGGAGTTGCTACAACACGGCGAGCGGAGGGCAGCGAAGGGCTGCCTAAGGGAGACGCGGGTCAGCTCGTAAGGTGACCGTACCGCGGAAATACACACAGGAGGAGTCCCGTAGGAGGCCTGATCTGTGGAGCACTTATTCCAGTAGGGGTAGCCGGAGGTACCCGTAGTGGACTGGACCAGCACGTTCCTCCGATGAACTGCTGAGGGTCCGAAGTGCTAGGGAGGAATCAACCAGGGACCTGGGTCCTCTGGGACAAAAAGCGCACTGTTTTGCCTCGGTAGAGGGAAACGGCGCTGGAACAAGCGGATCACCCGGTCAGATCGTCGACGTGTACCGAGTTCTACGGGCTCGGACCTGAGAGAACACGGGACGAAACTGACTCAACCCTGAGATTGTAGAATCTCGTGAAGGTGTTAGGTGCTGCCCAGCCCGCAGCTCTGCAAATGTCTGCTAGGGAGGTGCCCCTTGCCAGTGCCCATGAGGATGCCTCGCTCCTAGTGGAGTGGGCCCGCACCCGTAAGGGGGGCGGCACGGCCTGGGTGTGGTAGGCCAACTGAATGGCCTCCACCACCCAGTGAGACAATCGCTGGGTCGTCCGTCTCAGGACCGCCTGGGAGCCTTCCGGGTCCTCGAGGGAGTCCGGGAGACGGGGGGCGTCTGCTTCTTGCGGTGTGGTCGACGCAGGGGCTGAGAGCTGGGCCCGGGTTTAGGCGGAGCAGATTTCTTAGCCGCAGGAGGACGCCCTGGGTGAGCAGACGGGGCAGTGGCCCTGGCGGCAGGTTTGCGGCGAGGCAGGATGTGTGAGATGGCCTCCGTCTGTCTTTTCACTGCGGAGAACTGCTGGGCAAAGTCCTCGACGGTGTCGCCAGGCTTTTGACGGATGGAGAGCGGGGCTCTCCATGACGACGTCAGCTCGTCATGCACTTCCGGGAAAAACGGGACCGGGGGGGGGCGTGGCTGTGAGCGGCGCCCAAACCCCAGGAACCAGTCATCCAACCGTGACGGGTGTGGGGAGGGTGGAGGTTTCCAGTCCAACCCCACCCCGACGGCGGCCCGGGCAAGCATGTCGGACATCTGCGCATCCGCCTCAACCTGGGCCTGCTGGCCCGAAGGCGGCAGTCCAGGGGAGGAGTCAGCGTCAGACGCCGGGCTCTCCGATGGAGCGGCGAGCTCATCGGCTTCAGGCTCAAGAGGATAGGCAGACCGGCCCGGAGGCGAGTCGCCGTTACCTCGAGACTGGACGGAGGTAAACGAGCGTGTCGGGGGGCGGGTGGTCCGAGGGGACGTGCCCGGCGGAAGCGCACCCGCTGCCCTCCCCAAATCGCCTCCAGCGCCAACCGCATCGTCCTCAATCCCGTGGGAAGAAGGAACGATACGGGGGGCGGCTGGAGTGGCGTGCTTTCTATTGAAAGCAAGCCGCGACCGCAACGTTACCATGGTCATGTTCTCGCAGTGAGAACATGAGCCATCCACAAACGCAGCATCGGTGTGATCGGCGCCCAGACACACGAGACAGCGCCTGTGGCCGTCAGAAGCGGAGAGCACTCTACCGCATCCAGGAACTACACAGGGGTTGAATAGCATCTTTAAAAAGACGCGCCCTGAAAAGGGCGTTCAACACCGCTATGTATTGCTCTTTTAGAGAAATAAACTCTTTATGAGAAATATAACTCTTTATATTGAGAAACTCTTTCAAACTCTGCGCTGTCGAAGCGCCCAGGGGCAAACTGCACGCCGGCAGAGAAGAGAAAAACAGCCGCTGTAGTGCGCCGTAAATCCAACAGCAGCAGAGCGTCAGAGGATCAGAAGCAGGATCAGCAGTGTAATACGCAGCAGTCAGCATAAACACGACCTTCGGCTCCGAAGAAAATTACTGAATGAACGAGCGTATTTCTCTCGCCTTTATATCCGTATCCGGAGGCGGAGTATGCAAATACTGTTCGCCAACTCTCATTGGCCTTTTTTCATAGATCAGAGGTATCTTTCGGCGCTCAAGAGAGACCCCTAGTGTCGCTTCTTCAACACAACGTCGAAGTGAGCGACAGACGGGGAACTAGTGTGTTTTAACAGTGCCCATTCTCTAGTGTGAAACCATATTTGCATATGGTTTGCAATAAATTGTGCATCAAAAACACAAAAGGCCTGTTCACACAAAATGTAGATGTGAATGAACAACACAAAATTACAAGTATACTCACAAAAAGTTTCCCCACAAAATCAATTCATTCAGAGTCAGATGCTGAACATCTGCCATTATCTGTAAAAAGTTTGTATCATCAGATTAAAAAACTAGACCTAATCTCCAATGAAAATATCATAGATCATTGCAGAATGGTGGTTCGGACTTTTGTGAGATGCGTTTCAGTTCTTGAGCCTGTTTTTTTGGTGCTGAAAATTCAGTCAATTGTCAAATAGTAGTCGTCTGAAAAGAACAGACAACTAAGAAACCTCAATAAAAGTGTATTCATGATAACTGAATTCATTGTGCACTGATCCCATCATGCAACTAACAGACATACTGGAAATATCAACTGTACTGTAAGGATCATTAATAATGGCAAAAGTTTATTTAAAGTTCCTGACGTCATCAAGCATCTATTTTACTTGCTCTTTTTGCGTTCGTAGAGTCTGCCATTACAGAGAAAAATATTTTTCCAGCCTGAGACACCAAAATATGAATATTTGAACCAGTTGAGTATTACCTTACCTTTCATTGTTATACATTATTTGTAATGTGTCATAACATTAAGTAATTCACAAGGGAGTCCTGAAGCTGGAAAGTATGTGTGGTCAGACCTCTCATCTCATAGTTCTTGAGATGTCTTTATGCCATCTCACTTGGGATGGACACTTACGCAGTGGACATGGCCTTGTCAACCCCCAGGCAGTTACTGAAAAATAGGTGTTCCTATATACAGCAGCTCTATTGTGCCAGCCTTAATGAGCTGCCTCTTCACATTCCATGCAAGGGTTCTCCTATTGGCTATGCTACCTAATTTCACACTGCGCTTTCACAGGGGCTATAAATTAAGTCTTACACTTAGAAGTTTAAGAAGAAGAAACTTGAGCATGTTTCTGAGGATATATAATATTCAACGCTGTCTTGGCTTGTCTCTGAGGTATCACGATTGTAGAAGAGAGAAGAAGATCAAGCAGTGTGCTGGGATCAGCACAACTAACCTCTGGCTATTATAAGGCACTATTTTGACTGATGCTTGAGAAGGCTGTACAGATTTGATTTAGAGGAATAGTACCTTAAAAATGTAAGGGAATTTCTAAAAGAGCCATAGGACATTTGTTTCAAGCTTCAAATAGCATCTTGACCCATATTCCAAAGTTCCAACTGGCTCCTTTTCACATGCTGTCAACGGCAATTTCAGCTGGAGCTCACTATTGAGAAGAACCCAAGGTCTCTAAAGCCTGTTTGAGAAGAATAATAAGAAATATAGCTGCAAGCAGCGATCACGGGCCCAAGCACCATGGGTCCATTTCCACTTGGTGGCTTTCGGAAAACAAAGTATGATGGACATAGCAACAATTCAACATTAATGTAAACTTATACCCTAAACATACAATGTGTAATAGATATATGCCACCATTCCAGTTTGACTACTACTTCATGTAATTTAATCCACTGCCATGACCACACTATTAAAGTGACACACTTCCTTCCACCAGTTGGTGGCGCTAAAGTTTAGGACAAGCTCTCACTCCTGTACATCCCAATACATACACATTAATATACACCCAGTTTAGGGCTGCAGATGTTAGCAAAAATTATAATTGTCGATTATTGGCTTTGATATTGTAATCGCGATTATTAATGTCCATTAAAATATTAAATTACTGTGACGTCTCAAAGTAAGCAACCGTGTGGTTCTTCAGAGTAGCAGATTTCAATGGTGGAATTATATTGTATAGTATTTTATATTGTAATAATGTTTAAGGTAAGGCAAATAATTTTTTTTTTTAAATGGATATCAATGGGATGGAATAAATTAAATTCTTGCTAAATTACTGCTTAAATTATTAGTTCAGGTACAGTAAATAATATGGCATATTCAATATTCAAACTTATTAACAGCCAATTTAAATCGACCAAGTTACTCTGTCCAGCAAGACCTTTCATGGAGAGACAAGGGACCATTCATCCCGTTAGATCTTCAATGGTGATCTTGTTCATGTAAGATCATAGTTAGATCATAGTTTTTGGCCTCAGTGGTTACACTTTGCAAATTAAAAAAAGTCATTTGCTTTGGGAGTTTGTGCGATTCGTGAAAATTTTACATCTACCAATAACAGCTGTGTGACAATTGGGTCTTACTAGAGCAGGCGTGGTAACAATGAAATATGCTATTCATGCTCTTTATGTTAACTACACCTCCAAAACACACTTAGAGCAGTTCAACCGAATTACTTTATTGCTATTTTATACAAATCAAATTCACATTGGCCTACTTATTAACATGACAAAACTGGCATTACATTTTTAATAAATTGTACACATAAATCGAACAATGCGACAAACTCTCCCATTACAATGACTGATGTCACTCACTGCAGGTTTACACTGTTTGAGACCTGATTTCGACGCAAGTGCAATGACGCTCCGCACAATGTTCTGCACTCTCATGAATGCTCTCATTAAAAACAAAGCTGTCTAATCAGCATAATAAATCAATGCCTTGATTAGAATGGGAGCGTTTTAGTTTTGTAATGTTGCTCATTTGCAGTGTATTTAACATCTACGTTCAAAGCCAGCAGTGCACAATGTAATGAATCCAAAATAATTACAAAGTACTTTTCGCTCTTGTTCTAGAGCTTATTTCAAGTGTCAGGTGATGTTTCTTCAGTATTACATTTCCTGTGCCACCACGAACAGTGGAACACAAAGCATTAGTATCGGTTGTCATTACTGATAGGACGGAGGACTAATCTATGCGGCTCTGATTGGCCATTGCCGTTTCATTGCTCAACAGACATGTTAGCGATTGGTTAAGAATACTCAACCGCTGCACAAATACGTTGTAAATAGAAAACATTGATGCAAAAGGAGCAGACTTAAATTGAACGTTGTAATCGTCAGTTGGTAGCCAGCAGTGTGTTCTTCACAAATCCACGTTTCACAGAAACTGCCAAAAATATTTTATATAAAAAGCAGATGCTCGCTGATGACAGTCATGTATTTTTCCAGGAAGAAAATAGCAAGGAGCGCTTCTACAAATAAATGCTTCTTAACTAAAACGTTTTGACTTTCAATAGACAATATTGACAACACATGTTAAATAACGTGTCTTACCTTTAAGCAGTAAATCCAATACTGGTATAAATCTTCCGTGATACCCCCTTTGTCTCCGCCCAGGCAAATGAAGTATGACGATACATTTACTATTCTTGCCTAGTAACCCCTTAACCAATCATATCTGCCTTTAACTTATATTGTCATGGGTATCTGGCAGTTTTCAGAAATAAAATCGGTGATTGGACGGCAAATTTGATCGACACTGAGACAGGAACCATGGGAATAATTGTTCCCAAATTTGAACGCTCCGGCAAGAAAGGGTTAAAGGTTCTAATCCGTCCATATAAAACTATATGTTTTAATTAACAAAGATTGCATCCACACCTCAGTTGATGTATATATTGAGTGGGGACACATTGTTTGATTTTTTTTTCTATGGGATTCGACTGCAAAAGACCTCAACCAACCCATGAACTCAGTCCTCGTCCATTCTGGACTCAAACTCAGAACTGTTGGAAATCATTCAACAATGGAGCGTTCTATTTCTATTGGAAATTTCTTGTAATTGCCACTCAAAGAATTAATAGACAGTGGATTAGACATGCGTTTTCTTGTATTTTTACATTTCATTTGATATTTTTACTATATTTTATTTATATAAAATGTAATAAATATGTTTATTAACATTAAAATTTAAAATAAAATTATGCCAAATACCTCAAAACATGTGAATATGCACAAAACGAAATGATTACATTTAATGTGTTGGCATGCCAACGGTATTTAAGATATCAAGAATACCTTTAAAATGTGCAATGCCTTGACATTAATCTGTATATATCTGTATATCTATATTTCTTTAAGCAATTCAGGTGAACATAATATGGATTTTTCAACGTCTTTTAAAAGTAAAACACTTCCTTCAGCCAGTTGGTGGCGCTACGACCGTGACCCACATTAGTTACATCAAAGTGATCAGCCCGCAAGGACAAACATTTGGCTCAATTTTGATGTTTTTCATTTTAAGATATGAGACTTTTCGTTATTCCATTTTTTGACGTTATTTTGTTGCTTCGCTATGGCAACACCTCTTGATATATCAAAAATCTCTTCGCAATTTAACATCGTCAATGTCTTGGCATGATGTCGCCCACATTTATTACCTGTACCATTAAATCCCTGGGAGGAGTATTTCAAATTCCTCAGCATGCATTTTTCAAACAATCCAAAATGGCCAACTTTTGGCAGAGCCTTTGACTGTGAGCAAGAGTTGTCCGGCTTGATGAGATCTATATGTGTACAAAGTTTGGTGACTGTACCTCAGAAGGGATGTGCTGGATAGCCCCCCAACCATGCCCATGTTCTAGGTGGCGCCGAAGAGCCCCTTCTGCACCCCCCCCCCCCCCCCCACCTGTAACTCTGCCATGCCCTAATGGCCAGCGACTCTGATGTGTGTGCAACCTTTCAAGAGTTTTCATGCATGTTATGTACCCCAGAAGTACTGAAAACCTTGAAAAGAAGCATAATAATAATAAGAATCCTTAGAAGTACAATAGGGCTTCGCACTTTCAGTGCTTGGGCCATAATAATACAAGGTCAGTATATCTTAGAGACCTTGAGTGAATATGAAAAACTATGAAGGCCTTTCATCATTACGGAGACAGCAGGGGAAATGGGAAAGGTTGCCTGACCTTCCATAGCGAGTAGTCTGTTAAGGATGCAGTCCTAGTTACAGCCATTCAAGTCTCTGAAAACAACTGGCATATTGGGAATGAAGGATGTGTGTTCCATGATCGATATTACAGGAAGTAATATCTGAACTGCACACCAATACATTTCCTTAAGACCATAAATAAATTAGGGCGAGAACAGCACAATACTGGAACGTTTACCACAGAAAAACCCCCAAACATAAAAAAATAGGACTCTTACCTTTTAGGACAATTACCATACTTGACTGTCGCAGTGGAGAGTTCCACCCAAACCTCCTGCAGCAAAATAACTCTGGTATCTAACCACAACTCAGCAAGTGGTTAATAAATAACCCATTAAAATATAATATCTCTGTGTAATTGGTTTGTAGAACTTTTTTTTTTTTTTTTTTTTTTTTAAGAAAAATGCTCTTGTCCTCAAATGTAAATAGGAACTAGCTACATCGAAAACCTCTTGGCAAAATTTAGACCAAGAGAAACATTTAAAAATATGGAGACTGCACAACAGAAAGTCCAGGGAAAACCTCCAGGGCGGTACCAGCTTGTCCTATGTGGATGTATCAGCAGTGTGCAGAGTCTAGTGTATGAAATGATAGGGGGTAGTGATATCAGCTCCCCTGTTCGCCTCACAATTGTACAGGGGTAAACTTTTATATTATTACCATATAGATTGGCTGTCTATCCATGTCATTTCCATTTTGATGTAGGCAGAGCAGAGATGACATTATAGAGTGTAATATACCATTTTTAGATGGGTAGGTGGAGCAAGTATGAAAAAAGGGCTTAGGGCACGGTGTTTTTTTTTCTTCCTTCAGATAGGTAAAGGTGGGATCTCTAGATACACCACTGAGTTAGCTTTACCCTAACCAACAATATCTACACTCATGTCATATACTTTATTATAGTTGGGGGTTTTAGAGGTATAGGACACAAGTGAATTGGTCATAATGGGAATCTTAAAGTAAATAATTTCAAAATGAAAGGAATTACATTTTCACCCATTTGCTTATGGGCAAATAATGTTTTAATAAAATTTTTATATACACTTATGAAAAACAAATATATTTGATATTATAATGTTTTTTTTCCAACACAGTATAAAAGACAGTTAAGTTTCCCACCATCTTCCTTCACACCTAAAATGCACCTTTAGAAACCTCATTTATTTCATTACTTTATTTAAGTTCACTCCATCAAATCTTTAAAAATCAGAAGCATTGCGGTTAATTAGCAAATATATATATTTATGTATATATAAGTTCATGCTTAAATATGGTTTGTCTGAAATGCATACATTTTCTGTTTTTGTTTGACATTTATAGTTTCTGTTCTACAGTGAGTGATTTATCACACCAGGCCTTTGCTAAAAGGCCAAAAAGCAATTAGGCCGCTGTTGCCAAAAAAAAAAAACACCGTAGTTGTCCATGAAAATCACTCACTGTTTTTGTGTCTTATCCTTTCGAATAAATCTTAAGTATGACCGCTGACGCTGACTACTAACATAATGGATTTAAATACAATAAATTACCACAGATTTGGCCAGCAAGAGTAAAACCTATTAGCTAACTGGCCATGGCTCTTACAAAGTGCTCTAATAAGCTCTTTCCTAAACTCAAAGTTCTTTAGCTCTTTTACATTTATTGAGATCCAGAGGTCGTATTAAAGGCTAAATTAATTTGAGCATTTGAAAAGTAAAACTTCCTGACTGAAACCACAAATGTTTTTTCACTTCAGGGCTCACTGAATGACTAACATAGACTCCACTTTGATTTAGGGCTTGTGGAGCTCTACAGTAATCTGCAGGATTATACAAACCGAAGCTGTATGGTTCGATTGATGGCAGTTTCCATCAAGGAAACCCAAGACATATCTGCCCACAAAAATACCTATAAGGCTGCAAAAGTAAGCAGGGAATTGGTTGTGAGCTGAAGTTGAGAGCTCTCGACTGTTCAAGATTCCAGAAGTTTAACAAGAAAAATCGAATATGTTTGGAAATGAATAAACTTTCCCAAAGTGAACATACTTTAAAATAATTAGTGTGGTTTCTTTATCTCTTTTATTTATTCCATTCATCATCCTGAAAATCCTAAAGAGCCCATATTATGCTAATTTACAGGTTCATGATTTTATTTTGGGGGTTTACTAGAATAGATTTACATGCTTTAATGTTAAAAAAATACATTATTTTTTCTCATACTGTACATTTCTGCTAAACTTATTTTCATCCTCTGGCTCAAACGCTCTAGGTCCTGTCTCTTTAAAGCACCCCTTTCCAAAAAGCACAGTCTGCTCTATTTGGTCAGCAGTCATCGGTTTTTGCTGTACCAGTTCGAGCCCGAGTCCAATAATGAAAGATTGGAAGAAGAAGCTGATCGACCCAAACCACCTTCGCAAGCATGACTTGAAGGGGAGCACCAGACTCAGGTGAATTGCAACCACTCTTCTACCTTGGAGACCTCCGAGTACTCGTGGGCCGCCCCACCATCAAGGGTAGTGAGGGCGGACGAGCGAGGAGGTCGGTTGCTGGAGTGAAAGGTGCCCTCCACGTGGCGTGGCTGTGAGTGGCGCCTGGACCTGAGGAACCAATCATCTAGCCGTGAGGACTGCGGGGAGGATGGAGGATTTCAGTCAAACCCCTCGCTCACGGCGGCCTGAGCAAGCAAGTCAGCCATCTGGGCATCAGCCTCAGAATGGGCGGGCCGACCCAAAGGCACACGGACGGAAGTTCGGCTACAATCCAGCCATTTTGTGTAGTTCTTGAGCAGTGTTGTCTGTGGGAGAATATAACTCCCTTTTGCATAGACTTTGTGCTTTGTAACTTTGCAGACCTTTAACATGCACAAACAGCTATATTACACACTAAAGGAAATCCCTAAAAGCATAAGCATCTTTAATGACTGTTAAAAGCATCTTTAAAGACTGTTAAAAGCAATTATTTGTGAAATACACAGAGGAAGCCATGTGAATGCCATTTGAACGAGCATACAAGGAGCTGACTGACCTTTATCTTTTATGAACTCCACCTGGTTGAACACCTGTTAATTTAATTTACACCCATTACAAATGTTGATCATAAATTTTAAACAAGTCAACCAAACTTGCTGTGTTCCACCTCTGTCATCCAATGTTACACTGTCAGCACCTAAAATAGTACTGCTGAAACTAAAAAAGCACAGCAAGAATAATTGTTTTCAAAAATGTAATCCCTATGAAAAACATTTCCAAGCATCATTCTAAAAATATAGGTGTGGCAGGGCGGAGGGTGGGGCCGAGTCATGATTATACACACCCGGTCCCGTATCAGGCTAATCAAGCCTCCGAGAGGGATAAGGGCCAACTGTGGAGGATGGTGCGGGAGAGAGAGATAGTTTACGGACATGTCCGTCATGTGTGTGTTTGTGTTTTTGTTTTTGTTTAAGTTTCTCATTAAACTATTATTTATATTGTCATGCCGGTTCTCGCCTTCTCCTTCCCTGTCTAAATCCCTTTACAATACTAAATACTTACTGGATACTAAATGCTTACTGTCCATAATACTAACTAGGGGCTGCACTGACTGGCGATAAGCTAAAAAACTAAATTCTTGTGAACTTCCCTGAAACTGATCAAGTGTCATCAACAGGCTTACAAAACAGATTTTACACAATGTATGATGATGCAAGCAGCATTTATCTTCCAGTGGTGATATGCACGCTTTTGTTTCTCATATGCATCTTCTCAGACCACTGATGCTGCACAGCGCTTTTGAAGAGCATAATGTAAACATCGACTTGCCGACTAGTTGACTAATAAAAATGAGTAGTCGTGCAAGTTTTACACAATACATGTAGCAGCAGTCAACTTCTGTTGGGTGCTTTTGTCTTGTAAAGCTCCTGAGCACTGAGAGTATCTCTAGGGGCCCATAAAGGATCAGTACAAAATCCCTCTACTCCAGATGATTACAGAGGCAGGTAATAAAGACCAGCCATTAGAGAGAATGCTCTGTTTACTCTGTGCAAATCAATTACCCACCATTTATTTGCTGTCAGGATTGCTGAGTAAATCCCTTCGCAAGTTACACAAGGCAGTCTGTCACCACCGTGCACACCAACGGGATGCTTACTTACTGTCACCCCTCCCTTTAACTTCCCTTCTTGCTGATTGGAGGCTGGTAAACAAATGATACCTGTCACTTGCAATGTATTAAAAACTGAGGATGGCATCTGAATGCTATATATTTGTGAAGCACAAGGTGAGGGAGCATGTTGTGCAGGTGGTGCATAACCTGAATATGTCAGAAGCACATCTGTTCTCACTAATTAAGTCCTGGAGTTATGAATATATGTCTATTTGCAATACAGCAGCCTGCTATTTACAGCAGATCTTGAATTTCTCTAATCAGGTTTATTTGAATGCATTGCAGCAAGTTGATAGAGGTTGATATAATGTATATCTCCACTTAGAGATACATTTTCATTGGACTTTAACTTTTGTACCTTTGTAACAAAATATGCATTTGTAAGTGACTGAATTCAAGTAGAACTCTCTATTTATGTAAATCCACACTCCACAGAGCTCTCCTGTAATATGCAGATTTTAATTTATCATTTAGATATGTATACAGTTATCTGTTATATTATTGACCAGGGGCATAACCAGTACCAATACATTTACAGTACATGCTAATACCAATACATGTTTTTACTTCTTTTCTGTTTAAATGTTGCAGTTTTAAAAATACATTGTTAAAAATAGTAAAATAAAAAATACAAATATTAACAGAAACATGAACAGAAGCATCTCTGCATGTAAACACATAGGGTCTTATGAAATACGTTTTATTTTTTCACAAACTAAATTTTTTCTGAATTTTATTTTCAATGGTCAATTTTACCAAATTCACTAAAAGTTTAATAAAAAATTTAATTGAACAATTAATTTGAAACATACTGCATTATTTTAATCAAATAAAGAGCCTTTGTATATATAATAAATAAATAAATAAATAAATAAAAAATAAAGAGAAAAGGGAGATCGGAATGCAGATTCAGTCAGGTTTTGCACTGAGGAGCCGAGACAAGGTCCCGGACATTACAGCAGTACAGTTCAGCCTGTGGCAAGAGGGACACAACGTCTCATTCCCTCCATCAGGGAACAGAGGTTACGACAGTAACCGAGACGTTCCCCTTCTCTCACTCACTTCCATGTTGTGTCAAATAGTGACACTAGGGGTCCCTATATGAAATGCTACAAAGGATGAACGGTCACATGAACTGCCGATGCAGGTGTAGGCAAGCTACTACGAGCGTAAAAACAGATGCATTCGAGCTGCTCATGGCCTCCCTAGACGCCCCAAAACATCGGGTGCTTCCCCATAGCCCTGAGGTGGGGGAAGGAGACGTGTCCAGTATGGGAGCTGTTTTAGTTTGTCATATTGCATCACTAGCAGTGCACAGTATGGGGTATCATTTTGCACTCTGAATATGTCCATAATAACATGCAGGAAACCAGGCACAGAACATGACAACATATGTGATGACAACACATGACAACTTTTGTACAAAAGACAGTAGTAATTAAAAAGATTAAAATTAGAGGGATAGTTCTCCCAAAAATGAAACAAATTATCTCATTATTTACTCACCCTCATGCCATCACAGATGTGTATGACTATATTTCTTCTGCTAATTTTAAAAGAATATCTCAGCTTTGTAGGTCCATGCAATGCAAGTGGATGGTGATCAGCAAATTAAAACTCCAAAATACACACAATCATAGTAAAAGTAATCCATTCCACGCCAGTCATAAAATAAATGTCTTCTAAAAAGATATGTTCGCTTTGGGTGAGAAACAGAGATGCAGCAAAAAATTCTTCTTCTCATGGACATGCATTGAAGAGTGACCGGAAGTAAACAAATATAGTAAAAAGGCTGATGAAAGGAAATTATAGTCATCTGGGATGGTATGAAGGAGTAAATTATAAGAATTATAATTTTTGGAATAACTAGCTTTTTAACTGCTGTTAATATTATTAATAATAATTATATTATTTTACCCTAATAATAGTAATTGAAGCAACATAAATTATATTTTGAACTTTAGTATCTCTGATAATTCTCTGATAGTTCTGCCACATATACTGTAGTTCACATCAACTGTCTCTGTCTATACCAGACACACACACACACACACATGTGCGCGCACACACACACACACGCGCACACTCGTATCCTTTCTTAGCATGTCATCTCTGTGAAATACTCAACAGATCCAGATGATGCATAGAGAAGAGGATGAAAAATGATGTCATTGGTAACTGCCTGAGGGAGGTAAAGCTTATCGGATTGAATCAGGAGGAGCAGTGGTTGGTGGCCTCCATTCAAGCATGGAGTGGTGGAGGCAGATAAAGTGTGACAGCCTCTTCTCTTACAGATTATCTTCACAGAGAGGAGAACTCCTCAACTACCCACTATCACACCGGGAGCACATTATCTCCTTTAAGTCATTTATTTTGGAGAAAAAATATCAGCATCTTGCAGTACTAACACAATGTAAGTGTACAAAGAGATGAAAGAGATGAAAGAGGACAAAACTGATGCTTAAATTCATTTCTTGGAGAAGCACTATAGAGGCGTAGAGCATTGTGCGGTGTATGGATGGGGTGAGCATGATGGATATTAATTTGATAAAAGAGGTGGCAACATGAACGACATTGTACATGTAGGGTATGATAAACCACATTGTGGTGGCTTCACTGCTTCTAAGGGCCAATTATCACCTGGTATTAACATGCATTTCGGGCGATCAAATCACAACTGGACAGTGCTAAATACAGGAGTAGACAGGGTCCAAAAAGTTTTGTAATCTTATGATGTAAACCATATTAAAAAAATCTGAGATTCTAACATGATCACAAGTGGGGGCCCAATTTCACCTGGTATAAACATACATTATAGGCAATCCAACCACAAGTGGGTGGTGTTAAATACAGGTATAGATGGGACCAAAATGTTTTGTAATCTGATTATGTAAACCAGATTTTCAAATCAGAGAATCTCAACATGAAATCCAATCAAGTGGAGGCCCCTTTTGTACCGGGTTTTAACCTCCTGAGACTGCAATGTGAATTTTCCATTTCACTTTTTGATTTGTAACTAATACCACCTAATAAACAAGAAAAAAGAAGAAAAAGTTTTCCTAAAAACTGTGTAATGTGTAAAATATGGAAGTAATAAGTAATTCCAAGCTATATTCAGTCAGTTTAATCAAATAGTTTATTATGTGCCCAAGATTGTTGGTTATTCAAGTTTTTGATTTTCAGATTTTCTATAATCTGAATAAATAAATCTGATTCAAAGTAATGGCCAGCATCATCAAATCACTGGCAAGTTTTTAAAATAAAATATTGCATAATAAAATTCCTTATTTTATCCTAAAAAGCCTCTAAAAGCAGCATTTTCAGCTTTTGCATGAATACATTTATTCTCAAGGTGAAAATGCCAGTAAACATATAGGAATGCATTTATTAATATTAATGAATATAACTGTATTGTACAGTGATAACGGAATTTATTTTAAATGCGGTCCTAATTACCACATACATGGACTCGATATTTATTAGCGTGCTGATGCGTAAAAACTGAATGGATTTTTTTTAAAGCAGCATATCAAACAAAACTTGAGATGCTACTCTTCACAACCAAACAGGTTTCAATCAAAAAACATAGAGGTTTCTTACCAGAGGCACTTTTGTTTGCACTGCGCCAGTAGTAGTGCTTCACAGAAATCAACATCATGCTGTTGTGTCACATGACATGGTGCGACAGAAGTTTCACCCTAAAATGACAGAGTCTTGTGAACAGTATTCAGTCAGTTTTAATATATTTTAATTATGCATTGTAAATAGCGAAGCCAAAATACAACATCTAGACATGTGGAAATGGGGTCGCACAAGGTTAAAGGGATAGTTCACCCAAAAATGTTAATTGTCTCATTATTCTCTCCCCCTTAATGCCTTCCCAGATGTGTATGACTTTCTTTATTTTGCTGAACACAAATGAAGATATTTATAATAATATTTCAGCTTTGTAGGTCCTCACAATGCAAGTGAATAAGTACCAAAATTTTGAAGATCCAAAAGCACATAAAGGCAGCATAAATGTAACCCATAATACTTCAGTAGTTAGCTAAATCTACACTGATCAGCCACAACATTAAAACCACTGACAGGTGGAGTGAACAACATTTATTATCTTGTTAAAATGGCACCTTTCTAGGGGGGCATTCAGTTCTTTAATTTCATGTGTTGGAAGCAGAAAAAATTGTCAAGCTTAAGGATCTGAGCGACTTTGACAAGGGCCAAATTGCGATGCCCAGACAACTGGGTCAGAGCATCTCCAAAACGGCAGGTCTTGTGGGTTTTTTGGGGGGTATGTAGTGGTTAGTACCTACCAAAAGTGGTCCAAGGAAGGACAAAGAGTGAAGCAGCTACATGGTCATGGGTGCCCAAGGCTCACTGGTGCGCATGAGAAGTGAAGGCTGGCCTGTCTGGTCCAACAGAAGAGCTACTGTAGCACAAATTGCTGAAAAATGTAATGCTGGCCATGATAGAAAGGTGTAAGAACACACAGTGCATTGCAGCTTGCTGTGTATGGGGCTGTGTAGCAGCAGACTGGTCAGAGTGCCCATGCTGACCCCTGCCCACCACCGAAAGCGCCTACAATGGGCACATGAGCGTCAGAACTGGACTATGGAGCAATGGAAATAGTGGCCTGGTCTAATAAATCACATTTTCTTTTAGAACATGTGGTCAGCCAGGTAAGTGTGCATCATTTACCTGGGGAAGAGATGGCAGCAGGGTGCACTATAGGAAGAAGGCAGGTCGGTGGAGGCAGTGTGACGCTCTGGGCAATGTTCTGTTGGGAAACCTTGGGTCCTGGCATTTTTGTGGATGTTACTTTGACACGTACCACCTACCTTAAGATTGTTGCAGACCACGTACACCCCTTCATGACAACGGTATTCCCTGATGACAGTGTCCTCTTTCAGCAGGATAATGATAATAAAGTCAGAGCTGTTTTGGCATCACGAGGGGAACCTACACAATATTAGGAAGGTGTTCTTAATGTTGAGGAATGTCTACAGAAGCGATATAGTAAGTGTGGGTGAGAAAAAGATAAATATTTAAGTCCTTTTTATACAATAAATTCTTCTCCCTGCCCAGTAGGTGGCTATATGCATGAAGAATGCAAATTTGCCTAAAACAAAAAAAGAATGTGAAAGTAGATTGATAGTAAAAGACAGTCTCTCACCTTGAAATTTTATCACAAGTGGTCACAGAAGACACATGAGAAGCATGTTAATACCAGATGAAATGCCAATCTGTCCCGCCTGAGCAATTGGAATCGGATCAACTGAGACAGCTGATAATACCAGGTGTAAAGAGGGCCTAAGTCCATCATTAAATAAAAATAACCAGAAGGGTTATAGTGTTTTGAATCATATGATCAGGCTGTATCAATTCCAAATCAATTTGATAACAGCATGAGATGCTGCAAAGTGTAAACAACATGTGAGCTTCTGATGTAAATGTCACACTGACAGAGATTGATTGCTAGTATATGTTTATTTCCTGTGCTTTATTACACAATGCAGCATTACTTGTTGGAATAATATGGTCACATCAAGTACATACTCTTCATGCTTTGAAGCATAACATTTCTAAAACAGAACTTTATGGCACCCAGACAACTTTAGATAATTGAGACACTTTTTCCAATCCTCTTTTTTTTTTTTTTTTTGTGAAAATGGCTTTGTTATCAACAGCTTGATTTCACAAAACAAAATGCAAGCAATCCACTTCACTATTTCAATGTTGTCTGCATGAGCGGTCTAGTCAAAACACAAAGCAAATCATCTCAGGCAGTATTGGAGTTTCAAAGTATCATTCATACCCTCAAAGCACAGCACAGGCTCCATGGTCGGAGAACATAAGCGGTGCCTAATGGTGCATTGAAGTAAGGATGGCAATGGCGAGTTTGAATTAATATAAAGGGGCTCCTGTTGAACAATGAAATTTATATATATATATATATATATACACAGTGCATCCGGAAAGTATTCACAAGCGCTTCACTTTTTCCACATTTTGTTATGTTACAGCCTTATTCCAAAATTGATTAAATTCATTATTTTCCTCAAAATTCTACAAACAATACCCCATATTGACAACGTGAAAGAAGTTCGTTTGAAATCTGCAAATTTATAAAAAAAAAAAAAAAAAAAAAAAAATCTCATGCACTGAAGTATTCACAGCCTTTGCCGTGACACTAAAAATTGAGCTCAGGTGCATCTTGTTTCCACGGATCATCCTTCAGCTGTTTCTACAACTTGATTGGAGTCCACCTGTGGTAAATTCAGTTGATTGGACATGATTGGGAAAGGCACACACCATATAAGGTCCGACAGTTAACAGTGCATGTCAGAGCACAAACCAAGCCATGAAGTCCAAGGAATTGTCTGTAGACCACCGAGACAGGATTGTATTGAGGCACAGATCTGGGGAATGGTACAGAAAAAAATCTGCAGCATTGAAGGTCCCAATGACCACAGTGGCCTCCATCATCCGTAAAAGGAATAAGTTTGGAACCACCAGGACTCTTCCTAGAACTGGCCACCCGGCCAAACGGAGCGATCAGGGAGAACGGCATTAATCAGGGAGCTGACCAAGGACCCGATGGTCACTCTGACAGAGCTCCACCAATCCGGCCTGTATGGTAGAGTGGCCGGACGGAAGCTACTCCTCAGTAAAAGGCACATGACAGCCCACCTGGAGTTTGCCAAACGGCCCCTGAAGGACTCTCAGACCATGAGAAACAAAATTCTCTGGTCTGATGAAACAAACATTGAACTCTTTGGCCTGAATGGCAAGCGTCATGTCTGGAGGAAACCAGGCACCACTCATCACCTGGTCAATACCGTCCCTACAGTGAAGCATGGTGGTGGCAGCATCATGCTGTGGGGATGTTTTTCCAGAGGCAGGAACTGGGAGACTAGTCAGGATCAAGGGAAAGATGAATGCAGGAATGTACAGAGACATCCTTGATGAAAACCTGCTCCAGAGCGCTCTGGACCTCAGACTGGGGCGAGAAGGTTCATCTTCCAACAGGTCAACGTCCCTAAGCACACAGCCAAGATAAAAAAGGAGTGGCTACGGGACGACTCTGTGTATGTCCTTGAGTGGCCCAGCCAGAGCCCAGACTCGAACCCGATTGAACATCTCTGGAGAGATCTGAAAATGGCTGTGCACCAATGCTCCCCATCCAACCTGATGGAGCTTGAGAGGTCCTGCAAAGAAGAATGGGAGAAACTTCCCAAAAATAGGTGTGCCAAGCTTGTAGCATCATACACAAAAAGAGATGAGGCTGTAATTGGTGCCAAAGGTGCTTCAACAAAGTATTGAGCAAAGACTGTGAATACTTATGTACATGTGACTTTTTATTTTATTTTATTTATTTATTTAATTTTTTATAAATTTGCAGGATTTCAAACTAAATTCTTTCACGTTGTCATTATGGGGTATTGTTTGCAGAACTGAGGAAAATAATGAATTTAATAAATTTTGGAATAAGGTTGTAACGTAGCAAAATGTGGAAAAAGCGGAGCACTGTGAATACTTCCAGGATGCACTGTGTATGTATATGTGTACACACACAGTGCCTTGCAAAACTATTCAGACCCCTGACCAATTATCTCATTTTACTGAATTACAAATGGTGCATTGAAATTTCATTCTGTTTGATATTTTATTTTAAAACACTGGAACTGAAAATTATTTATTGTTAGGTGACATTTTATGTGGGGAAAAAAGTATCTTGCTTTCATAAGTATTCAATCCATGTGCTGTGGAAGCTGGCAGGTTACACAGATGAAAGAAATTGCCCTAATGAGGACACAATTACTTAACCAATGGCATCCACCTGTGAATCATTAAAGTTGTAATAAAATTTTCTGGATAAAAAAAACCCCATTGTTGAAGGATCATTGGTCACGCTGTGAATCTGAAGGAAAATGAAGACCAAAGAGCATTACACAGAAGTTAGAGATAAAGTAATAAAAATTAATGGATTAGGGAAAGGGTAATAAATATTATCCTAATGTTTGGATATCCAATTTAGCACAGTTGGATCAATAATCAGGAAGTGGAAGGTGCACCACACAGGCACTGCCAATAAAACGCTGTCCCTCGGAACACAGCACTCTAACAAAAAGGAGGCTTGTGAGAGAAGCCACAGAGAGGCCAACAATCACTTTTAAGGAGCTACAGAGTTCAGTGGTTGGGAGTGGAGTAATGGTGCACCAATCAACCATATCAAGAGCACTGCATAACTCTGGCCTGCATGGGCCAGCGTTATAAAATACCATGTGAAAGCATGTCTTGAGTTTACCAGAAAGCATGTGAGTGACCCAGCTGCGATGTGGGAGAAGGCATTGTGGTCAAATGAGACCAAGATGGAGCTTTTTGGCCAAAAATCAAAGCGCTATGTGTGACTCAAACCTAACACTTCCTATGCCTCAAGATGCTCCATCCCTACAGTGAACTATGGTGGCGGCAGCATCATGCTGTGGGGATGCTTCTCATCAGCAGGGACTGGGCATCTTGTTAGAATAGAATCAAGAATGGATGGAGCAAAATATAGGGAAATATTGTAAGAAAACCTGCTTCAGTCCGCTTAAAATCTTAAGCTTGGGAGGAAATTCACCTGGCCCTGAAGCAGCAAAGCATCACCATCACACTACCAGCACCATGCTTGACTGTATGTAAGATGTTCTTTTTGTGGAATTCTGTGTTTGATTTATACCAGATGTAACAGGACACCCGTCTTCCAAACAGTTCCACTTTCAACTCATTATTCCATAGAACATTCTCCTAAAAGGTTTGAGGATCATCAAAGTGAGTTTAGCAAAATTCAGACAAGCCTTAATGTTCTTCTGGGTTAGCAGTGGTTTTTGCCTTGCTTCCATGGATGGCATTTTTAGGCAGTGTCTTTCTGATAGTGGAGTCATGAACAGACACATTTATTGATGCAACACTGTGCCAAGTGTTCTCCATTTGGAGGTAATGGCTCTTACTGTGGTCCTATGGAGCCCCTGAACCCTTCCCAAAATTATGTATTTCAATCACCTTTTTCCTCATAATTTCTGGAATTTCTTTAGACCTTGGCATAGTGTGTTAATGGGTGAGAACTTTTATCCAACTTCATGGTGCTGAATAAATTCTATAAATTCTGCTATTTATGTGTTGATTTAATTGAACAGGGCTGGCAGTAATCAGACCTGGGTGTGTCTAGTATAGCTTAACCCCTTGATTCATAGATTTGGGGATTTAGTAACTAAGGGCATACACCTTTTCACTCAGGCCAATTTGGTATTGGATAACTTTCTCAAAGCTAACCAGCACAGTTATGTGCCATATCACTCTGTACAGAAAAAAGCAAATGCTGAACACAGTGCCAGAAAGCACAACCGACAATGGCCTTTTTAATGACAGGTGGACAGAAATCCCAGCATGGGAGTTCAATTTAGTGTGCTTAGAAGGGTTTGTGCTGCTTTGTGCTTTGAATCTTATCCAGTTCAGACCACTACTATTCTACACGATTTAGCTGCCTTGCCTGTAAACAAATCTGACAGCTCCCACAGAAAGAACACTTGTGTCCTGCCAGACTATTGTGCACTACCTTTTTGTTTTCCAAAGAATATTAAGTGTTGTGTGCATTATAAGTGTATTTGTGTGTGTATGAGGAACTAAATCATTCAAATTATAGTCAATTGTGCGCAACCTGGTCTCCTCTCACAAATGGAACAGATCTCATAAGCATCACTGCAGTCAGTGTTGGGAGAATTACATTAAGAAAGTATTCTGGGCTGAATACTGAATACTATCTCTTAAATGTATTCAATAAAGGATTCAGAATACATCAAATAAAAAGTATTCGGAATACAAGAATGATTTTAGAATACATATTCATAAAGGCAAGGCACAATTGGAGGATTTAAGTTATCATATTTCATTATTATCTAATCTGAAGTGCTACACCTCCACTTTTATCTAAGTGACTCTAAATAGTTTGTTTCTTTAAGTTAGAAGTGGAGTTGGACACTAAGGTTTTTTTTTATGAAAGGAAGAAGACAAGCAGAAGGCAGTTTGTGGTCAACTGCAATATTTTTATATTTTAACATTTTAATCTTTTTCTTAGCCCATTATTTGATTGAACTGACAAAGAATAGTACATTTTGACACAAAATTAGATTAGAAATGCAAATAAACTATTTATTTTTGAGATGAAAACTGCAACAGCTCAACAGCTCTGCAAGTTTCTGATGTGAACATGACTCACCAAATGCTTATCGTGATATTTTCTCATCTGCAGCTGATGCATAAATGTACAGTATTTACACAGGAACAATCATGGGAAACAATGTATCATACATGTGAATGTTACACAGTATTTGTAGAAATAACGTTGGCGAATGTATTGATTATGGTGCATAGCTGACAGCACGCTGATCGTTAAAATGTGCTGGTGCGTTTGCCAGATATGAAATCCGGAATCATTATACATGATACAGAGACATTGCATTTCTATTCTTTAGTGTCAACCATTAGACCTTTTGTAGATCGTGGTCCATTCTTATAGTATCCCAAAAACACAACCCACGATTCTTTGATTGCGTTTTTAAAAGAGCCCAATTTGGCATGAAACCCAGGCAACACTACAGTCATGCGCTGCTGTGTGACATATTTGCAGCATGGATCTGCGCTGTTCAGAAAACTGTTCAAAAAACAATACATTTTCTCACTTGATTGACAATAACTTTTTTCTTTATACCTTATTTTGTGGTCATTAAGAAAGAAGTATTATAACATGATTCTAACAAAATTTGATAAAGTAACTGTATTCTGAAAAAAAGGAACTTGAAAACATAACAGGTGCTAAATACAGTTCATTTTTGTATTTTGTATTCTGAATACGTAATGCCTGTAGGAACAGTATGTGAGCTAGGAATTAAATGAAACTGTCCATTTTCTCCATCATTATTATGTAAGGAAGTTTATAATGGAATTAGTCATGTTAGACAACCTTTATAAGAAAGATAAATGTCAAATAACTTGATTATTTGTGTGAATAAGATTCTCCACCATTAAAATCATAATACAACATCTCGTTGTATCTGCTCACAATTTCTATTTTAAGGATCTTGCTAAGTGAATTATGATTATTTCACATATTGGAGTAATATTCTCATGGCTTATTGAAACTAATAATATAATAGCACACATATTTAGGTACAGTTTTGAAGTGAAATCTTTTTAAAAACAGGGATGAGATTATTTCTTATAATATACCACAGACAAATTATCTTTGAATACAGACAAACTTTATTGCTATTCTAAATAGGATTTATAGACAATTGGAAGAGTTTTTGGGGTAGACCTGACCTGCTAAAGAGAGACAGACTCCATCCCTCCAGGGAAAGTGCCGCTCTCCTCTCTAGTAATTTGGCTCAGTCTTAATAATGATAGTATTTGACTAACTGGGGCCCAGGTCAGGAAGCAGACAAACTGGTTAATCCGAACGTCTGCTAGCTGCCTTGAGACATCACACAGGTCACATAAACTACAACACATAGAGACTGTATCGCCTAGATATCTCATAGAGACTGTGTCTGTTCCCCGAACTACCAAACACAATACCCTCACTAAATCATTTAGAAAAAATTTGATTAAGGTCAAACTTGAACAAAACAAACAAATTAAAAATACACATCATATAAAATAGGGCTAGATCTCTTTACCAAAGCACTAATTGTTAATGAAATTATTACAGATCATTGATTGGATGCACTCTGTTTGACTGAAACCTGGATTAAACTGGATGAATATATTAGTTTAAATGAATCTACTCCCCCAGGTTATTGTTATAAACATGAGCCTCATCTGTAGGGTTGGGGAGGAGATGTTGCTACAATTTACAGAGAAGTTTTTGGTGTTACTCAGAGGACAGGATATAATAACTAATAATGCTTAATGTGACACCGTCAGATATAAATACAAATCTCATCTTTTGTCCTTGCTACAATGTATAGATCACCCGGGCATTATTCTGATTTCCTTGGTGAATTTGCTAATTTTTTTATCAGATCTTGTATTTACTGTAGATAGAGCTTTAATTGTTGGTAACTTTACAAATTATACATTGGGATTAGCATTTATCGATATTCTCAACTCTCTTGGAGTCAGACAAAATGTAACAGGACCAACTCATCACAATAATCATATGCTAGATTTAATTCTGTCATATGGAGTTGATGTTGATAATATAGAAATTCTGCAGCAGAGTGATGACATCTTGGATCATTACCTCGTCTCTTGTATGCCGCAATCAGCTAATGTTACTCAATCTACACCACGCTATCGTTCAGGTAGAACTACTCTTTCAAACACTAAAGATAGCTTCACTAATAATCTTCCAGATCTATCTCATACACTCAATAAACCCCAAAGCCCAGAAGAACTTGATGAAAAAACAAAAAATATAAATGCAGCCTTCTCTAGCACTCTTGTTATTGTTGCCCCACTTCGATTAAAGAAATAAGTCCTGCACCATGGTACAATGTTCA
This sequence comes from Moxostoma hubbsi, assembly GCA_032164185.1. Classification (NCBI taxonomy): domain Eukaryota; kingdom Metazoa; phylum Chordata; class Actinopteri; order Cypriniformes; family Catostomidae; genus Moxostoma; species Moxostoma hubbsi. The sequence goes on from JAVLUX010000022.1 coordinate 16,798,583, forward strand.
CACTCATGCTCTCAAGAGAGCAGCTCGGAAAATGGAGCGCATGTGGAAAAATACAAAATTAGAAGTATTTTGTGGTGCATGGAAGGATAGTGTCTGTATATACAGACAGGCACTAATAGCTGCCAGGTCAGCATATTTTTGTAAACTTATAGAAAATATCCACAACAATCCTAGATGTTTATTCAGTACTGTGGTTAAATTGGTTAGGAATAAAGCCTCAACAGAACCAGAGTCACAGCACAAGAGTAATGACTTCATGAATTTCTTTACAGATAAAATGGAATTAGAAAACAGTGTCTAATAATTTTCCTCACTTGCCACTTCAATTCTTCTCTGTCATAGGTCATGAAGAGCTAACAAAACGTATCGAAACATCAAAAGCCACAACATGTTTGTTAGATCCTTTAACAACTAAGCTCTTAAAAGAGGTATCTCTTGTAATTTCAGAACCTCTTCTTAATATTATTAACTCCTCGCTATGCTTAGGACATATCCCAAGAAACTTTAAAATGGCAGTTATCAAACCACTTATTAAGAAGCCACAACTTGATCCTGGAGAACTGGCTAATTATAGACCGATTTCAAATCTCCCGTTTATGTAAAACATACTAGAAAAGGTAGTATCCTCCCAAATATGTTCATTTCTACAGAGAAATAGTGTATACAAAGAATTTCAGTCAGGATTTAGGCCTCATCACAGTACAGAGACTGCACTAATCAGAGTTACAAATGACTTGCTCTTATCATCTGATCACGGATGCATTTCTCTTCTAGTGCTTTTAGATATTAGTGCTGCATTCGACACGATAGATCACAACATTCTCTTGATTAGGCTAGAAAATTATGTTGGCATATGTGGTGTTACATTAGCATGGTTTAGGTCATATTTAGCAGACTGCTACCACTTTGTCTATATAAATGAGGAAATTGTCAAACCAAACAAAAGTAAAATATGGAGTGCCACAGGGATCAGTTTTAGGGCCTCTGCTTTTCTCCTTGTATATGCTTCACCTGGGAGATATTATCAGGAATCGTGGAATAAGTTTCCACTGCTATGCCGACGATACACAACTTTATATTTCTTCAAAACCTGATGAGATTTCACAATTCTCGAAATTAGCAGAGTGTATCAATGAAATAAAAGATTGGATGGCCAGAAATTTCCTTCTACTCAATTCTGACAAAACAGTGGTACTAATTATTGGACCAAAAACCCTAAAAATAAGCCACTACAATATAATTTGACTCTCGATGGATGTGCTGTTACATCATCTTCAATCGCGAAGAAATTAGGTGTTATATTTGATACCAAGCTGTCCTTTGAAAATCAAATTACCAATGTTTGTAGAACAGCATTCTTCCACCTAAGAAATCTTACTAAATTAAGGCACATGCTCTCTGTTGCTGATGCCGAAATACTAATTAATGTGTTCATGACCTCAAAACTATATTATTGTAATACATTACTGGGAGGATGTCCAGCAAGATCAATAAATAAACTTCAATTGGTTCAAAATGCAGCAGCCAGAGTGCTAACGAGAACCAAGAAATATGATCATATTACCCCCATTTTATCATTTTTACATTGGCTACCTGTTAAATTCCGTATTAATTTAAAAATTCTGTTAACTACGTACAAAGCTTTGAATGGTCTAGCTCCGCAGTACTTAAGTGACATTCCACCACGCTATATTCCATCACGTTCATTATGATCGCAAAATTCTGGCCTGTTAAAAAAGTTCCTAGAATATCAAAATCCACAAAAGGATGTAGATCCTTTTCATATTTGGCTCCTAAACTATGGAATAGTCTCCTTAACATTGTTCGAGATGCAGGCACAGTCCCTCAGTTTAAGTCTAGACTAAAGACTCATCTATTTAGCCAGGCATACACTTAATTTATCCTCCAACCCACAATTAGGCTGCTTTAGTTGGGTCTGCCTGGATCCAGCACCATTCCTGCTTTGTGTTCGTCTACTACATGTTGCTGAATGATGATGACTAAATGCAGACGGTGCCGGCTAAACATCACTTCAGTCTATTATGATGGACTTCAGAGGATGAACTGATGCCAACTCTAACCATAAGACATGGGATACTTCATATGCCATTGTCTGAACCATGGATTTAGGATGGACATCACCGAAATTACCGGCCAGGTTGAACTGCGTTTCACAGCTCTGATCTCTGCCTGCATCACCTCGGTCTGTTGATGGACTACAATCTTGAAATGGAATGCATAGACAAGCAAGCGTTGAACGTCCTTTTAAAGATGCGTCTTTATAAAGATGCCGTTCCATCTTTGTGTGATTCCTGGATGCGGTTGTCATCTCTCAGCCTCCGAGGGCCACGTGTGCTGCCTATGGGCGATTTGGGTAGTTCAATGGGCACTGTAGGACTACATCGTTTGTGGCGACCAAAGCCTACAATGCTGCTGGAAAAGCACTGCTGCTGGAATTGAAATAAAAAACAATTCGTTTTTGAGGCTGGCTTAAAGGCAGACATGTGACACTTATAATTTATAAAAGCACTTAAATTAATTCTTCAGTTTAAAGTCATTTAAAATGTAATTTTCACAGTCATTTTAGGGTTTGTTGACATTACATCATCATGGCAACAAAGTTGTAAAATTGGTTATAACTTTACACAGAAAAGGTTAGTAATCAATTTTATCACTCTAAAATCATGTTTACATGCATATTGTTTAGGTCTAGTGACATTACTTTTGAAAAAGCGAGAATTTTTTAACGTTCAAAAATTGGCATTCACTTCCATTGTAAGTGCCTACGAAGTGGTACGAATCAAAATGCATTTTTGTGGTAATCAACATTATACCAAAAATTTTGTCAATTGAGCTCAACTTGTATTGAACCTGGAATACTCATTAAACTGTATAACATTTCTAGTGCAAAAAGAATTAAAGGTTTCAACCAAAACTTTTAATAAATACCCACTCCATTATGAAAGGAGATAAGATAGACAGCATGCTGTTTGTGATATGAAGCTTGTCTGTGTTTTGAATATTTTTTTTCAATATTTACCCTCTGGGATCTTTTTTTTTTTTTTTTTTTTTTTTTTTACATTTCTATCAAAGCCCCCTAATAAAAGCCCTTTGCTGATAAGGGGGCTCTTTTTATTTGACCATTATGAAACTGTTTGTTGTCTAATTTATATTCGCAAAGATGCATTTTGCTGCCTTTTTGAGATTAATTTCTGGTGGCAATGAATAAACACACGACAAACAAAGTCAATCCTGCTTCTGTAATCAGCATGCCCTCTGAGTTAATAAACTACCCTTGTAAATTCTGTATGCTGCTTTATACTAAATAGTTTGATAGGAATTTATAAACAAATAGGTCTGTGAACATTGTATGCATGCAAACATTTTCATTGGTATGACCCAAGTCTCTGTGTATTCTTTATTATTTTATTTTTTGTACACTCTAAGAAAAATAAGAGATGCTGGATACAGAAATGTAAGGTCAAAGTCTAGTTCACATTGACCCAGCAAACACCAATATTTAATATTCTAAAGTTGACTGTTGAATTTAGAATGTCATGAAACATTCAAAAAAAAGTAATTGTGCCGAGGAGGAGGGCGGGGCCGGGCCTTGAGGACACACGCCTAGCCCTGATTTGGGCTAATCAGCCAGGAGGGGAATAAAGACGAGCCAGAGGTGCCAGTTCGAGGGAGAGAGAGAGCCACATGCGGCCACTGTGTGTGTATGTCAATGTGTTTGTGTTTAAGTTGATTTGAGTTAATTTATGTTATTAAAACTTACGTTGACTGGTCAGCCTTTTCCCACCTCCTCCATGTCCACCATACCCTGTTACACTGGTGCCGAAATTAAGGGATGTGCTATTGCAGAGTCCTCAGCGCTACCATCCTGATAGGGGAGCAGCCGTGGCCATCTGCATGGGGATGGAGGGGTCGCTACCAGCTGCCGAGAGTCGGAGGAACCGCTGTCATCCACCGAGAAAGGTGGAGGAGCCTTTCTGTCTGCCAGGGGTTGGAGGACTCTCTGCCATCCACCATGGGAGGAGCAAGCTGTCATCCACCAGAGGTTGGAGGAGTGGCTGAGGACCAGGTGACGGTGTGTCCGGGGACTGGCGTGCCAGTTTTCTCTCTCGCTCCTCTCTCTCGAACTGACACATCCGGCTCCCCTTTATCTCACTCTCCTGCTGATCAGCTGATTCAGCGCTGGCCATGCCCTCCTCCTTGTCACAGTCATTGTTACACTGTCCCAACAACCACCACCATTTCAAACTGTTGACTGTTGTATTTAGAGTGTGAAACACAACTGTCATTTTTAAACAATCCCAAGTAACAGCAACAGGGTTAACACACTGATCCAGCAAAACCAAACAACTGTCCACTTGAAGCTTGTTTTTGTGGTATTTTGCAGTTTGAAAGGGTAGTGTGAGCCTTAAATGGATAGTTCACCCAAAAATGAAAATTCTCTCATAATTATCTCATCCTCATGCCATCCCAGATGTGTATGACTCTTTCTTCTGCAGAACATAAATTTAATAATAAATTTAATATTTTTAAAAGAATATTTCAGCTCTGTTGGTCCTCACAATGCAATTGAATTGTGACAAAATATTTGAAGGTCCAAAAGGGAAATAAAGGCAGTATAAAAGTAAACCATGAGACTTAAGTTGTTAAATCCATATCTTATGAAGTGATAAGATGTGTGGGTGAGTACAGATCAATATTTAAGTTATTTTTCTGAAGATCTACACATTCACTTTAATTTCCACATACTGGTTGGGGCTAGTCAATGGTCGAGATTGATGGTAAAAAGAGAAAAAAAACTTTTACTCACCCACATCCATCATATCGCTTTTGAAGACATGGATTTAACCCCTGGGTTCATTTAGATTACTTTTATATGTCCTTTTTGGACCTTCTGAATTTTGGTCACCATTTACTTGCATTTTGAAGTCCAACAGAGCTTAAATATTCTTCCAAAAATCTTAATTTGTGTTCCGCACTAGACACAAAGTCAAACATCTGGTTTTTGAGTTTTCTTTTTGGGTGAATTATCCATTTAAAAGAGATTTAAAGGAAATTTCATAAACCTAATAGCCTATTGAACAGCTCCATACTTTATGATATGACAGTGAGACAACAGCTGACATGGCTTGATATTTTATACTGAACATTAAGTAAAACATGACCTCCAATGTATGTGAAAGAATGCATAATCTCAAAGCATTGTCAAACAAGTTCTGCACTCTTGTACAAACAAGATATGATATAAAGATAGCAGTTCTGAAAGTGTCAGAGTTGAGGTCTTGTGAGCACTAAGATAAGTTGAGAATTCCCAAATCATAGCATTCCGCCTCGAATAGATCTATGCAAGTTCTTCTCTGATAACAATAGTCCTTTGTACAGCACTCACAGAGATTGTCAAATCATTTTCTGACATAGGTTTGCTGTTCACTCAACACCAGACAGTCCCAAGTAAAAGCAAACCTCTTGAATAGCCGATAACATCTCATTGAAAATGCACCACTAATAGCAGAGGTTTTAGGTCGGACTCATTTACTGGTGCAGAGATGGCATTTACCTGCAGATTCTTCATGACCGTCTGCTCTTAATCTAATGCACGCCTGCTCTTTATCCAATGCAATTCTTAACTGGACAAATCCCCTCAAAGACCACTCAAGTGCCCTTGCTCACTCTGACTTAGTCTTGCTTAAGGAACGGTCATTCTAGGCTTTGGGTTAGAGCTGCACGATCAATTGTAAAAAGTCTGCAGTCTCGATACATTATCTGTATGATAATGTTCCAGTGGCATGCTTTTGTAAGGTATTCAAATTTCAAAGGTGCAGTTGTTTTTACATTTATAGGTCATCTAAAAACAGCGCTCCTGCACAAGATGCTAAACAAAATGGCGAACACAAACTGCAGGGTGTTGCAACAACTGGCTAAAGGTGCCAAGAAAAATCTCTGCTCGGATAAATATATTACTGATGTAAAAAATACCTGCAGTATCAAGCTCTGACTCAATACAATAGCCACATGCTCAGTTTGATCTCAGCTGGCTATTTTCAAATGCTCACATGAGCATATCTCATACATTGTGATAAATGCAACTGCGTTTGTGGACAGACAAATGCTCCTTTATTCTTTGTCAAATTGCCCCTCTTGACGTGATATTAACAAACACAGCTGTTAATATACAAGCAGACGGGACATATTTCTAAATACTGGATCTGTGTGATGTGTATATGCAGCTTAATATAACTGCTGCTCTCGGTTAGCTGCATTCAGGCATTCTGACTGCATCAAAATAATAATAATGTATATCTAATAATCACACAGTAAAGATTGTCAAAAATCGAAGTAGTTTTATGTTGCATTAGATTCCTTTTTTAATGTTTATATATATATATATATATATATATATATATATATATATATATATATCAAAAAAAAAAAATCAAATCAAATCACTTTATTGTCACACTACTGTGTACACGAGTGCAACAGCAGGTGAAATTCTTGTGTGCAGTTCCGAGCAACATTGCAGTAATGACAGTGACGAGACATAAACCACTTTACAATAAACAACATATTTACACAAAACAATTTACATAACAAACTTACACAACAATTTACATAACAAATGTACACATACCTACACAACAATTTACATATCAAATGTACACAATACACACAATGTAAAATACACATACACTAGATAAGGGTATAAATATATATAAACACTAACTGAATTGGGAGCGAGAATATATTTGACAGAATGAGGATTAATAAAGTGCAGTGCTGATTGTTGATTGTGAGGGATCAAGTGTTCAAAAGTCTTATTGCTTGTGGGAAGAAGCTGTCATGTAGTCGGGTGGTGCGGGTCCTGATGCTGCGATACCGCCTGCCTGATGGAAGCAGTGAGAGCAGCCCATGACTCGGGTGGCTGGAGTCTTTGATAATCCTCCGAGCTTTATTCACACACCGTCTGTTATATATATCCTGGAGGGAGGGAAGCTCACCTCCGATGATGTTTCTGGCCGTTCGCACCACCCTTTGCAGGTCTTTGCGGTTGTGGGCGGTGCTATTGCCGTACCAGGCGGTGATGCAGCCAGTCAAGATGTTCTCAACAGTACTAGTGTAGAACCGTGTGAGGATGTGTTGGTTCATTCCAAACTTCCTCAGCCGTCTCAGGAAGAAGAGGCGCTGGTGAGCCTTCTTCACAACGGCCTCAGTGTGGACGGACCATGTGAGTTCCTCAGTAATGTGGACACCGAGGAACTTGAAACTGCTGACTCTCACCACCGGTGCTCCATTAATGGTGATGGGGCTGTGTTCTCTGTCTTTCTTCCTGAAGTCCACCACAAGCTCCTTGGTTTTACTGACATTGAGGGAGAGGTTGTGCTCCTGACACCAGCGTGTCAGAGTGTGCACCTCCTCTCTGTAGGCTGTTTCATTATTGTCAGTGATCAGACCTACCACCGTCGTATCGTCAGCAAACTTAATGATGGCATTGGAGCTATGTGTCGCCACACAGTCATGTGTGTACAGGGAATACAGGAGTGGGCTGAGAACACAGCCCTGCGGGGCTCCAGTGTTGAGGGTCAGTGATGAGGAGATGTTGCTGCCTATTCTAACCACCTGACGTCTGCCTGACAGGAAATCCAGGATCCAGCTGCACAGCGAGCTGTTTAAGCCCAGAGCCCGGAGTTTCACATCAAGCTTGGAGGGCACTATGGTGTTAAATGCTGAACTGTAGTCTACAAACAGCATTCTCACATATGTGTTCCTTTTTTCCAGGTGGGATAGAGCAGTGTGTATTGTAGATGCAATAGCATCATCAGTGGAGCGGTTGTTACGGTAGGCAAACTGCAATGGGTCCAGATGTAATCTCTGATCAACCTCTCAAAGCATTTGCTGATGATGGGGGTGAGGGCAACAGGACGCCAGTCATTTAAGCAAGTGATTTTGGCTTGCTTCGGTACAGGCACAATGGTTGATGTTTTGAAGCATGTGGGGACTACAGACAGGTAGAGGGACAGGTTGAAAATGTCCGTAAAAACACCAGCCAGTTGGTTCGCGCATGCTCTGATGACGCGGCCCGGAATGCCATCTGGACCCGCGGCTTTACGAATGTTCACCCGTCGAAAGGATCGGGTTACATCCGCAACAGAGACGGAGAGTGAACCATCATCTGTAGTATCGGCCGCGAGTGCTCTTGTATATATATACAAATATATATACACACATACATTTTTTTTAATTGATAATGTTACTGAAAACTTAAAGCACTGTTTACTCTGTTCTCTATTTACTTACTGGGTCTTGAATAATTACTTTAAAAGTTTGAAGCAATGTTTACCAATGAAACACAGAAGGCTCAATTGTTTTAATTTAAATAGTGTTTTTTTAAAGCATATTTGCTTATCTATTTACCAGTGCAACACCAAGTTAACATAGAACTCTTTATGATTTTTTTCCCCTCTCATTTTGATTTTTACTTCACTTTAGCCAGTCCTTTTTTATGCACTTTTTGCACTTTAACAGGATGATCTTTTTTGCTATAATAATAAAAAAGTGCTGTTTGGTTTATAATGTATTAGTTGCATCCTATTGTGGATTTTGAACTTTTTAATACATATATTGAATTTACTTTGTTCAATAGCCTAATGCTCAGGTTTGTAAAAGAATCATGATCTTTATTCTAAGCAAAAAAATTGTGATTCTTAATTCATCCAGAATTATGCAGGTTTTAGCATGCAATATTTTTTTTACCGTACAACGCAACGGTCCAGGATATGATGCCACATTGGAGGGCTTCTGGTGTAAATAATACATCACAAATGACAAATAATATAATATATAAAATATTTTGTCTACTCACTTTCCTGCAACAATACAACATATAATATAAAATATTTTTTTTGTATTGACATATTTCAATCTTCTATTGCTCAGGCATCCTCCCATCTCATAGATACGTAGGTCAGAGTTCACCAGAATTGAACTCTTGAACGCAGCGCATTACAACATTTCTTTGCATGAGCTTGCGTTTCCGGTCTTGGAATTAATCTGAATAAGAGTGAATGTAGCGCGAAGTGTGACCAGCCATGTTGTAGCAGGGCTGTGCTAATGGGGCTTAAACCACAAATGTTTAAATAATCTTGTGATGTCAGAAGTACCAGTGCTTGTGTATCAAGTTGATACTAAAACGTATTATATTTGAAAATTGTAGCAATACATTTTTATTTTAAGTAATATATATATAAATCAGTGTCTTCATCTACATGGACACCAGAAAGCGGCTTATTGTGAGAAAACAACGTTCCAGTTTACATGAACTGTAAACTTCCTATGAAGTTTGATATCCCGGTCTGTTCCACAGACGGGCACTCTTCAAACATCTGTAAGAGCAGCACTTATGCATTTTCATGGCCACAATAAAGGTATAGTTCACTCAAAAATGAAAATTCTTTCATCATTCACTATCTCTCATGCCATCCCAGATGTGAATGACTTACTTTCTTCCGCAGAACACAAATTATGATTGTTAGAAAAATATTTTAGCTCTGTAGATCCATACAATGCAAGTGAATGGATGCCAAAATTTTGACGCTCTAAAAAGCACATAGTAGCTGCGTAAAAGTAATCCATATGACATTGTTTTAATTCATATCTTCAGAAGTGATATGATAGGTGTGGATAAGAAACTGATTTAAGTTCTTTTTTGCAAGAAATGTTTCTCCCTGCCCAGTAGGGGGATATATGCATGAAGAATGTGAATCACCAAAAACATAAGAAGAAGAATTTAAAAGTGAAAGTTAAAGTGGAGATTGACTGAGCAGTGAGGAGAAATTATAATAAAAAAAGGACTTAAATATTGATCTAATCCACACCTATCATATTGCTTCAGAAAACATTGATTTAACCACTGGAGTAATATGGATGACTTTTAATCTGATTTAAGTGATTTTTGGAGCTTAAAAAGGTTGGCACCTATTCACTTGCATTGTATGGACCTACAAAGATGAAATATTCTTCTAAAAATCTTCATTTGTGTTCAGCAGATGAAAGAAAGTCATACACATCTGGAATGGCATGAGGGTGAGTAAATGATTAGATAATTAACTATTCCTTTAAGTTGCATTCCCGGGAGAAACAGGTGTGTTAAACCACTTTTTCTTAATCTCTTAAAAGTTGTAAGGACACATCCGTGTTCTAGTTTACATGACATTTCAGAAAAAACCTGGAACAAACCATTTTCTTAAGTGCATGCAAACGTGGTTAATGATACCTAATGATACTGTAAGATAACACTATATACAGACTCAGCTGCTTTCCAGCTCTCTTGTATATGCATGCATGCAAGAACAGCTATGTGTCTGATTAACATTCCTGTCTTGGTGAGATATTAAAAATGTGTTAAGTTTGTCCATCCAGACTAAGTACCAGATATTTAAATATATTTATATAACCCTGAAAACAAACAGTATATACAGATGTGCTCTAGGAATTTGCAACTCTTGCCATAAACCTTGCAAACTTTGGCAAATCTAGCAAAAAATAAATATTCCCCACAAGTACCTATTTTAGACTATTTACACTCTGATACCTTCTAAACTAACTTAAAACACCTGATGAATCAATTATATAAAACACTCAATTATACAATATGTTTGTTGAACTACAGAATGCAGAAATCCAGTTAGATTTAAATTACATAGTGTTTAAAACACACCATTTCTGATCTTCGGTCATATCTGAAGCTGAGACAAAATTTAGTGGATCCTACTAATTTTAGTTACAGTAATATTTAAAGTAGGGCTGGGAAATTTGTGTTAATTCCTGTGATTAAGAGTTGACTATTTAATGCTACAATATTAATACAATTATTGCAGTATCTGTTTTTACCTCTTCCACACTGAAACTTTACTAAAGCTTTTCCCCACTTCTTGTGGCTAAAATTGGATGTAAATGCTGGACTCACTACACATTCTAGCACAGAAATATAATGTGTGGACCAGTGCTCTGTGTCTGATCGCCGTGAGAACGGCGGTTGTGGCACCGGCTAAGTGACCCAGGGAATGAGGAATCTGCTTTTTTTGTGACAATGTGGGTACCGCAGACTGTTGGGGGTGCAGAAAACAAAGAAAAGGAAACAAAAGATTCTCCACCCACCCCTCCACCAGTGGATGGAGTGGTCTAGACACCAGCTCCATGGCAGATGTCTCTCTCCCTGGGTTGCCCGTCTCAGGAGTGCTTGGGTGCCTTCTGGTTCACGGAGGTGGTTCATGAGATGGGGGGCATCTTCCTCCTATAGGGAGCTCTACACTGGGGCGGAGCTGCCAGGGGTTTCCTATTGATTAAGATTTGTAACAAGATTCCACCGTTTACGATATTTCTGTCTATTAGTTATACTACCAGTTTTTTGTGCTCTTAGCCTCTTATCTCTGAGTCATGTAATCTTTTAATTCATTATCAATCCAGGATGCTCTACAATCCCTCAACAACAATTTCTTAATGGGTGCATGATAATAAATTACTGGTTGGAATTTTTTAAGAAATAATTCAAGTACACGATCTGGTTCTTCTTCATCATAAATATCTGACCACCCTATATTACCCTCATCCCTCATACCCATGCCTCCTGGGAAACCTTCCTATATGACCTTTTATACACAATTCTTTGGTTGGCTTCCTTGCAATCACTACTATATTGTGATCACTACAACCTATTTGGACTGATACAGCTTTAGTATAAAAATCATCATCACTCAAATAAATATAATCTATACAAGATGATGTAGTCTTACCCTTATTATTAGTACTGTAATATTTGTCAGCTGCACCAGCGGTATACAGACTTATAGTATACAGTGGTATATGGACTGCACCAGATTTGCCAGTTCTTGCTGTGAGATGTCACCCCACTCTTCCACCAAGGCACTTGCAAGTTCCCAGACATTTCCTAGCCCTCACCCTCCAATCCAATAGGTCCCAGAAGTGCTCAATGGGACTGAGATTCAGGCTCTTTGCTTGCCTTGGCAGAACACTGACATTCCTGTCTTGCAGGAAATCACGCACAAAATGAGCAGTAGTAGCTGGTGGCATTGTCATGCTGGAGGGTGATATCAGGATGAGCCTGAAGGAAGGGTACCACATGAGGGAGGTGGATGTCTTCCCTGTAATGCTCAGCATTGAGATTGCCTGCAATAACAACAAACTCAGTCCTGCTCCAGAGTACAGGCCTCGGTGTAACGCTCATTCCTTCGACAATAAACGCAAGTCTGACCCTCACCCCTGGTGAGACAAAACGTGATTTGTCAGTGAAGAGCACTTTTTGCCAGTCCTGTCTGGTCCAGAGAAGGTAGGTTTGTGCTCATAAGTGACATTGTTGCTGGTGATGTCTGGTCCAGCCTCTCTCAGCCTATTGCAGACAGTCTGAATACTGATGGAGGGAGACCTACCAGATGGTGGACATTATTTTAAACCTGATTTTGAGAACCGATAACCTGTTAAGTGGAAAAGTGTACATATCAGGAAAAAAAAAAAAATATTATCTGTTTGATAACAATATGTCATTCTGTTTGGCTGTGTTTTTGGCATTCCAGACAGGCTGCCTGTGTGTACATTGCTTGGTGATATGTAATGGTGCTACATCAGCTTCAAACTGTTTTGCAGAGCAAAAGAAGACTATAATAATTGGTCACATTGTGAATAAATAAGTTACTTAATATTACTCTATATTCTTCTTGTTTATTAAACTGTTGTATAAAAGCAATACTGCACTCACAATCCTGCTGTTGTGTGTGATATTGCTCTGAAAAACAATTCAGAAAAAGATTCAAATAAACAGGAATGGTCCTTATTTTATTATTTGCTTGTCTGTTCTAAATTCCCTGTCAAGTGTAATTGCTGCTTAATTTATCATTTTAAAATGTAAAATTTAGCATGATGGTCCCAAAAGCCATGATTGTGAATTCATCCAACAGAAGTTCATACATGTTTAATTTGAAATGATAAACATGTATGATAAAGGCCATGCTCATAACCTTTTTTTTTTTTTTTTTTTTTTTTTACATATACTGTTGCCATGGTGAGTCTATTGATTGGAGCAGGGCTCTGTTGCTGAATGCTGAGAGGTGTCATTTAAGCCAATAATTTGAAGGACTGTCAGCTCACAATAACAAAGAGATAGAGCTGCTTATTGGTGTTTTTCAGTCTTCTTTTTTCCCCCAAAAAAGCCCTTGAGATTTTTCAAAGTTCTGACAAGTTGTTTTGAGTTCAAATTAATCTCATGGGAAAATCAATGTTACAAGATGTAACAAGATTATTTTGAGTCTAGGGTCGAATTTTCCTCAAAATATCATCCAGCCCATTAGAGATGTCTTAGTTCTTCCCCCTCAGACCAAAGAAATGGCAATTATTTCAGTGAACGCTGCTGCCGCAACCCTGCAGGGTTAGCAGGAGGAACTTCTCTAATTCATTCAACTACATTAGAGACTCGTCTCATTTATCCTGCAGACTGGTCCTGCTATGGCTGCTCCACAGCACAAAGTCACCTCTCCATTTATTTCCATTAAAGTGTGATGAAGGATGAGATGCATGTTCAGAGAGAGTAAATGTGTTTACAAAATAAGAAATGCATTTCAATTTTCTGTTCCACAACTGCAGCTCTAGTATCCTTGTACAGATATGGGGGTGAAATAAGGTTAATGTTGCATGAAACTGAAATATTATACTTTGCATGGATTTGACAAAAATGCCATACATTCTGGAAACTGAATTGAACTGAACTTCATTCTTTATTAATATTTTTGCTAGTTTTACTTGCATGTACACTGTGCAACTATGCAAGAAGGCATAGCTAATTAGGATATAAATCCATGATGTAGGCCAACACAAATCTCATTATGAACATGTTTCATTGCATGCCCTTAATTTTTCTGTAGTTTGAAGTGATGATTACATTAATGTCATAAACTATACAGCAAGATAGAGGTGAGCAAAACCATAAAAGAAGTATATTTGAGTAATAGGGCCACTTTTGCAACCTTGTTTATGTCAAGGATAAATGTATTTAAGCAAAGACTGCAAAAAGAAACCCTAACGAATTTCCTTCAGTTTATTCATAGTTGTTTTTGTGTAATGTATGGTGCACACACCCAAACTGAGAAAAATATTGTTTAATCTAAGCCATCACTCCAACACCTTATCCTTGAGTAATCCTGCTAAATTGATAATTTGGAACAAGAAAATCACTTGCCATAATATAAAACACAGTTGAAAGCTATTTGATTAGTTAAATTAAGCATAACATTGTCTTTGTGTTTGTTTTTGTGTTGCCACAGTATGCAATAGGTCAATATTAGGTCAAAAATGGCAAAAAAGAAAATCAATCATTGTTTTGAGGAATGAAGGCTATACAATGCTCAAATTGCCAAACAACTGAAGATTTCATACAAAGGTGTATAATACAGTCTTCAAAGACAAAGGACAACTGGCTCTAATAAGGACAGAAAGAGATGTGAATGGCCAGATGTACAACAAAACAAGAGGATAAGTACATCAGAGTCTCCAGTTTGAGAAACAGACGCCTCACATGTCCTCAACTGACAGCTTCATTGAAACCTACTCGCTCAACACCAGTTTCATGTACAACTATAAAGAGAAGACTCAGGTGTGTAGGCCTTATGGGAAGAATTGCAAAGAAAAAGCCACTTTTGAAACATAAAAAAAGAGATAAGGTTAGAGTGGGCAAAGAAACACAGACATTGGACAACAGATAATTGGAAAAGAGTGTTCCCCGTCTGTCGCTCACTTCGACGTTGTGTCGAAGAAGCGACACTAAGGGTCTCTCTTGAGTGCCGAATATGCCTCTGATCTATGAAAAAAGGCCAATGAGAAGTTGGCAGACAGTATTTGCATTCCCCGTCCCCGGACATACGGGTATAAATGCGGGGAAATACGTCAAGTTCATTCAGAAATTTTCTTCGGAGCCGATGGTCATGTATTTAGTCAGCTGCGAGTCACACGCCTGTTCCTGCTTCTGTTCCTCTGACGCTCTGCCTGCTGTTGGATCTACGGCGCACTTCAGCGGCTTTTCTCCTTCTCTGCACGGCAGTGCAGCTTGCCCCTGGGCGCTTCGACAGAGCAGAAAGCTAAAAGAGTTTATTTAAAAGAGTGATTTTCCCTATAAAAGAGCATTTTGCTCTAAAAGAGCTTTTACACAGCGGTGTTGAACGTCCTTTTCAGGATGCGTCTTTATAAAGATGCCATTCCGCCCCTGTGTAGTTCCTGGATGCAGTAGAGAGCTCTCCGCTTCAGACAGCCACAGGCGTTGTCTCGTGTGTCTGGGCAGCTATCACACCGAGGCAGCGTTTGTGGATGGTTCATTTTCTCACTGCGAGGGCATGACCATGGCAACATTGCGGTCGAGGCTCACTTTCAACAGAAAGCACACCACTCCACGGCCAGCCTGCCTATCCTCTAGAGCTCGAGGTGGATGAGCTCGCCACTGCATCGGCGTCTGACGCTAATGACTCCCCTGGGCTGCCGCCTTCGGACTGATGCGCAGATGACCGACAAGTTTTCCCGGGCCGCCGCCAGCGTGGGGCTGGACTGGAACCCTCCATCCTCCCCACAGCCATAATGGCTGGATGAATGGTTCCTGGGGTCTGCGTGCCGCTCACAGCCTCGCCCCCCCCCCCAAGTCCCGTTTTTCCCAGAGGTGCATGATGAGCTGACATCTTCGTGGAGAGTACCCCTCTCCACTCGTCACAAAGCCACTCACTCATCCGCTCTCACTACCCTCGACGGCGGAGCGGCCCACAGATATACAGCGATTCCTCAGGTGGATAGGGCTGTTGCGCTCCACCTATGCCCTGGAAACCATAATACCTGGCGGGGTCACCCTGTGCTCCCCTCTACGGCCTGTAGGACAACATCGTCATTCACCGCCAAAGCCCAAAGATCCCGATGTGTTGCAGGAACTGCGCTCAGCGACCGACCTTGCCCTCAGAGCCATGAAGGTCACAGTGCAGTCACTCGGGCAGGCGATGGCCACGCTAGTGGTCCAGGAACGTCATCTGTGGCTGAACTTGGTCGAGATGCGTGAGACCGACAAAGCTCTCTTTCTCAATGCCCCTGTCTCCCAGTTCGGCCTCTTCGGCGACACCGTTGAGGACTTCACCCAGCAGTTCTCCTCGGTGAAGAAGCAGACAGAGGCCATCTTGCATATTCTGCCCCGCCGCAAGCCTGCCGCCATGGGCCATGCCCCGTCTGCCCGCTGAGGGTGTCCTCCTGCGGCTAAGAAAAACCCTGCTCCGCCTCAACTCGGGCCCAGCTCTTAGCCCCAGCGTTGAGCACACCGCTGGAAGCAGACGCCCCCCGTCTCACGGACCCCCTCGAGGACCTGCAAGGCTCCCAGGTGCTCCTGAGATGTTCGACCCAGGGACCAAGACGTTAGCTCCAGAGCTGGTAAGCAGACCACTCCGTCCCCCGGTGGAGGGCCGAGAGGAGAATCTTTTGCTGAATTAATTTCAACAGTGGTACCCACATTCTCAGTAAAAGAGCTATTTCCTTTGTCTCTGGGTCACCTGGGCTGCAAATGCCGTTCTCACGGCACTCTGCCGCCAGATCTCAACAATCCCAGCATGCTGGACGCGGACCCCCCACTTCAGCCTCACGACTGTTCACCGGCCGGCCGGTCCTGACGAGTCTAGGGGACGCCTCCACTGGACCTCCTTCTCAGTCACTAACCCGCCCCCTGCCGGGTGTGTGGAGCAAGGTTAGTGCTTTGAGTCTTTTCTCAGCACCAGAGCCTCGGGACGCGTCTTCGCCTCCCGATGCCGTATTACCTGCTCCGCCCCGCTGCAAAGCCCCACAGGGCACGTCAAAAATAATCGTCCCCTTGGTGCCCCTAGCACAGAGTTTGGATGCGTGGCTTTCACTTCCCAACCCGTCTCGCTGGCTGGCCCGGACTCAGCAATTCAGTTTGCCAGGCCTCCGCCCGCTTTTCCGCAGTACACGGCGAGCATGCCAAATCCCTGCGAGCGGAAATCGCTACCCTCTTACTCAAAGACGCAATAGAGCCTGTCCCTCCAACCAAGATGAAGAAGGGTTTCTACAGCCCTTACTTCATTGTACCCAAGAAAGGCAGAGGCTTACGACCGATCTTGGACTTGCGAGTTTTCAACCAAGCTTTGCACAAACTCCAGATCAAAATGCTCACGCAAAAACACATCTTAACTTGCGTCCGGCATCTAGATTGGTTTGCAGCGGTAGACCTGAAGGACGCATACTTCCACGTCTCAATTCTGCCTCGACAGACTACTCCGACCCTTCCTATGGTTCGCGTTCGACGGCCAGGAGTATCAGTACAAAGTCCTCCCCCTCGGCATGTCTCTGTCCCCTCGCATCTTCATGAAAGTCGCAGAGGCAGACCTTGCCCCGCTCCGAAAAGCCGGCATTCGCATACTCAATTACCTCGACGACTGTCTTATCTTGGCCCACTCCCGAGAGTTACTATGCGCTCACAGAGACCAGGTGCTCAGGCACCTCAGCCGTTTGGGGTTTCATGTCATCTGGGAAAAGAGCAAGCTCACCCCGGTTCAGAGCATCTCTTTTCTCGGTATGGAGTTAGATTCAGTCTCAATGTCAGCACGACTCACCAACGAGTGCCACCTTCAGGCCGGGCACAGCGGTCCCTTTAAAACTTTTTCAGAGGCTCCTGTGGCATATGGCATCCTCCGTGGTGGTCGCACCGCTGGTATTGATGCATATAAGACCGCTTCAGTACTGGCTTCAGACTCGAGCCCCGAGACAGGCATGGCGCCGCGGCATGCACCGTGTGATGGTCACCCCCGCCTGCTGCCAAACATTCAAACCCTGGACAGACCTCATCTTTTTACGGGCAGGAGTACCCTAGCAGCAGGTGTCACGACAGACGCCTCCAGATTGGGTTATGGCACCGTGTGCCGCTCTGGCATCTGTACCCAGACCCAGGCCTTTGGAACCTCCACGTCAGGCCCCTGGTAAGGACGCGGAAGATCTAGCTGGTCTACCACCTGCTGTCGTAGCCACGATCAACCAAGCCAAAGCCCCTTCTACCAGGCAACTTTACACCCTGAAGTGGCACTTGTTCGCGAATTGGTGTTCTTCCCTGGTTGAAGATCCACAGAGGTGCGCAGTTAGGTCAGTGCTCTCATTTCTGCAAGAGAGTCTGGAGGGGAGGCTGTCCCCTTCTACCCTGAAGGTGTATGTCGCCGCTATCGCAGCCCACAACGACGCAGTAGACGGCAAGTCTTTGGGTAAGCACGACTTAATCATCAGGTTCCTAAGAGACGCCCGGAGGTTGAACCCCTCCCGGCCAAGCCTGTTTCCCTCCTGGGATCTCTCAGTGGTCCTCGCGGGCCTCCAGAGACCCCCGTTCAAGCCAGTAGAATCAGCAAGTGCTACAGGAAGCGTGGGGTGAAATGTCACCTGAGTATCTAGACAAACTGACAGCTAGAATGCCAAGGATCTGCAAAGCTGGCATTGCTGCACGTGGAGGATTTTTTAATGAGAATTCTTTGAAATAGTTTATAAATAATATTTTTTTTTCAAATTGTAATAATATTTTTTCACGTTATTTATGTCCTGAATATAGATTGTGATCAGTTGAATGAAACTTTGGTGAATAACAATAACAATTTCTTTCCATAAGAGCAAAATCTGTACATTATTCCAAACTTTTGGCTGCCAGTGCATTTATTTCATATTTATTTTAGCTTTAATTTTATTCTGGTAGATTTCTTAAATGGAGTATTAATTTTGTTCTGTAAAAATAGAAGAGGAAGAGATGTTCAAAAGGCTATTCCTGACAAATAAACTCTAAAAAACATGACATGCATTTTTTAACTTCTAAGGCATGCCTTCTATTACAGAATACCTCATCCAATTGATATATAGAACTTGCACGATCTTGTTTCAGAATAAACAAACAGCTTGGCTCATTTTGATGGACAGTTGGACATTAATACTTCAAAAGGCAATTTGCTGTGAAAATTACTTGAGTTAATTTCAACTGAACAAATCTGTGCTGCCATTGTTCTCTAATAAATCAACGAAAAGTAGAGCTTTCAAAAAAACAATATGTGCTAAAGACTCATTAAAAATTTGTAGGCATTTGCCCAAAACTACTGTGATAAATAAGTGACAAATACTTGATGAAGCCAATTAATTGTGAACCAATGAAGACACTGGAAAATATGTTTAACTGTCAGTATAGACATGAGAGATGCAGTCAAAGACACGGGTTATTTATTATCTGTAAACAATGGCCAATTAGTCTGCCTTTGCTGAATAAGTAACTTGGCCTTATGTTGTCTTGTGTTACAAAACATCAAATTCAGAGTACATTTTTTATGTCAGTGCACAGAAAACCAGATGTTGTCGTAATGCTGGCCACCTTAATGATTAACACAAAAAGGGCAATTATTTGAGGATTAGGATGTTCCATTTTAAAGTGTTGAATTTAATTAGGAACTAGACACCTCTGTGCATCTCTATGCACAAGCAGCTGTGAGCTTATATTAGTAATGAGAATCTGAGCTAGCAAAAGGTGCACACATCACTCCCCCCTCTCCTCCATCTATGTTTCTGCCCACCTATTTGTTATTTCCTCTCCCCATCATTGTCAACAATAAGGCCGCCATAACCCTCACAATCACTGTCAATGTCATTACCAATGTCAGTGGCACTCAAAGTGTGCCTGTTTTATTTTTTTCACCTACTTTGTTTGCTGGTAGAAAAAATAAATAAAACATGTGTTTACAACAGTAGTTTCATGCTTAAACAACCACATTATCCACAAACGTACACCTGCAGTATGAAGGACAGCTGTCTGGCTGCTACACTTCATGGATATTTGGTCTGTGTTTTCAGGTTGGAAGAGACAATATTTTGTTCTGAATTCTATGGAGTAAAGCATCAGATTCAGATTTAAAACATGTTCAAATTTATCAGCTTATTAGTGTTAACTGGCACCAAACATATAATGTTGCTACAAAGCTTTAAATAGCTTGGCAATACATTTCCACAAATAAATGGTTACAGTTACTGACACTATTAACATTTACTAATTATTTGTATAAAATGTGGTCTGTACTAATTTCTTGGTCTCAAACAACTTGAGCCATGACTTAACTCTCATTGTTTCTTGAAACTTAACTCAAAAGCACAGGAGACAGAATGAAACAGAGTTCACCAAGAACTCCAGAGAACTCTGCAAATGATACTCATTAATTGTGGGTTGAAGAAGACACTGGTGAAGATTGATGGCAATGTTTTTTTGCTTTGAAATACAGCACAGCTGAAATTCACTGAGAGCTGTCTGTGTGCAATCCTCAGAAGTTTTTGTGTCAACTCTGAGGGCACTTCCAAGAAAGTATGCCTTGCAGCTCAAAACCATTAGCACTTCCTCTTGTTTGTCTGCATCCAACCTATATTAAGATTTTATAGTTTTGTATGCTGTATTAATTTTTTAATAACTTACTTCATGTTTCATAGCAGACGGGCCATTCTGTTAAAAGTTCTTTTGAATATTAATGATGGAATGCAGACAGGTTCCTTATCAGACTGGTAAACTAGAAGAGCTCTGGAGCATCGAGGCATGACAAATTGTGGCCATGGCTTCTGTTTCATCACACTGGAATGTGGCAATCTTCAGTTTATTAGTTAGGTAATTTACGAAAAAACTGTGAAACTGTTAAACTTGTGATAGTGCTATGATTTTAAACCACCTCTACATTCACACACACACACACACACACACACACACACACACATGAAAAACAATATTAAACAGCTTATATTTGATATATGGTTTCTCTTCTCCTATGTTTTCTCTTTCTCTCTATATACAATATTCAAATATCCTTTGTTAGCATAATAATCAGTGGTTTACTTTGCCAAACCATTAATAAACACCACACGCACACATACACAATAGAAGTCTCTCTGTCTCTCTCTTTGTCTCCCAGTCAATTGAGAAATAAGACTGCTGGAATAGTTTGTGTTGAGGGTTCTGGGTTTAGGAAACCTGTGAATCATGGGGCATGACTGGCACTGATGATGAAGGGGAGGGTTGAGAGATGCTGTCAGCAGCAGAATGATAGATCATTATAGAAATGTGTGAAATGTATATCAGGTATGGCTGGGAGTGTGGAGCTAAGAGCAGGGAGCTAGTATGAGGTTTCTGGCATGATTCACTCCAACAGAGTGAGCTAGGTGTATGACCCTGCTTAAGGCTAACAACAACATAGACTTGTTGGGCAAAACAAACAGATAAGTGATTTACAGCCAACACTGCTGTAAGGCTTTTTAAGGACCAGCTCAAAAAATGAAAATTATATCTAATATATAACATGAACTGTTATTTACTCACCCTCATGTCCTTCCAAACCCATATGATAAAACATTCTAGTGCTCTATTTAAAGGGATAGTACACCCAAAAAGTAATATTCCTCATCATTTATTTACCCTCATGCCATCCCAGATGTGATTTTCTTTCTTCTGCAGAACACAATATAAGATTTTTAGAAGACTATATAAGCTCTGCATGTCTGTTTAATGCAAGTGAATGGTGGTCAGAACTTAAAAACGGATAAAGTCATTTTAAAGGTAATCCAGTAATTAAATGTAAGTCTTCTAAAGCAATATGATGGCGTGGGTGAGAAATGGATCGATATTTAAGTCCTTTTTTTTCTCCATGCAGTTTTCATTTTTGGTTGAACTATCCCTTTAAACTGTTTCTAAGAGTGTAATCACAAGTATAGTACTTTAATTCAAATAGATATAATTTGATTACATCATCAAACACGCCCCCACTGCCATCACGAGAGGAGACACTGGTAAACCAATGAGAAAAAGAAAATTTTTTGAAACAATCTGACCACGGAAAACATTTAAGTGTATATGGAAACTTTGGATAGTATTTCACAAATGTGTTATGGAAAGATAACCATTAAGATAAAACTATGTGGCCAGTTGTAGAAAAGAACTTCTAGTACTGATATTACCCACAAGCATCTATATCCTCACTTGATGCACATGGTTACACATAGCAGGAACTGAAGACATAAGTCTCTAGAATAATGTAATTATTTCTTCTGTGGATTGGTTCTGGACATTAAAAGGAACCGTAGGAAAGAACAATCGAAAAAACTACTGCATTATTGCCACCGCAAAGGTATGTTACAATCAGCAACAACAACACATTTAAGCACATGCTAAATAATACAGCTGAATGTTTCTTATTAAAGATGTTGGTAAACTTTATATACGCAAATGCTACTCAGTACAAAAAAAGACATAAAAGATGTTAATAGTCTGGAATATGTATTTGTAAACCAGAAGTCCCTGAGCTCAAAATAATGGTAAAATATTTATCTGAAATATCTGTTTTTTAGGTTCAACGCCTGCCGTGGGATTCCTCTATTTTGTAAATGTGCTTTAAACTGTTTAATTTGCTTTTTTTGTTCACTTCATTATCAATGTTCAAGGAAAATGACAAATAAAAAACTGTTAAACAGGCATCTTGTGTAATTATTACTTTTATATTTATTGTCATTTTATGCATTAATAGCATATAATAAACCAAGAAGGGTCTCTTTATTTCCTTTATTCATAATCTCATGCTCTGTTAGACTCGCTGAGTGTTTACTTCAGAAATGAGTGTAAGAAATGTTTAGTGCCGCCTCAACGTGGGTGGGATCGTAGGCTAATCTTCATAGTTGCGCCGCCTCTAATGCCGTGACATCATCTTAAACGTGACACAAAACAATAAACAATAACACGATCGCTAGCTGTTAGCTACTAGCACATTGTGCTGCATAAAACAGATGTTGCATGGCAATTTTACATAAGTGTAACAGTTAAATTGGCCTGGTTGTTTTAGAAGCAACCTTTCCAGTAGCTGGCCAACTAAATAAAGTGAAGCTTTCAAGCAGAGTATAGAGTTAACATACCATCCTCCATCATGGACTCCAGTCCAGGGCATTCTCCCTCCCATTGCTCGCGTCATAGATAGCATCCATTTGGTCGAACCACTTCCACTTTTCCTTGATGTTCTGTAGTCATTTAAATTTTGTATTTTTTATTTTTATTTTCCTTACACTTTTGGTAGGTCTGGTGGTAGCCATGTCTCAGCTGTGTGGTCAACAGCTGAGACACTTCCTGAAAGACATTTTTGTTTTGTTTGTTGTTAACTAGAGGAATGTCTGCTCCTTGTTTATTGACCACAGTGTGGTTTTGCACACAGCCATTTTACAATTCGAAAGTTGCATGAACAAATGACACTGCTATCACTGTAGCTAACTTTAAAACTAGTGGGTTGATGTCCCATGTTGAAAATCCAGTGACGCTGTTTAATTCTGATTCTCCCCGACCAATCAGTGATCAGCAGGGTTTTGACGTCACATTTAGTATCGGCTCGGCTCACCTGAAACCTTGACCTGAGGGGGTACTAAAAAAAGTACCAGGTACTATCCACAGTTGAAAACCCCCAAAAAGTGAGCAGAGTCGAGTCGAGTTATACTGTGCAGTGGAAAAGCACCATATGTGTCCAATTTTGATGCTTGTGCAGAAGCCGACCACGTCAGCATGATGACGCCAAAGGTGCCCCCCGGCATTCTCTCCTTGACGTGGTTAGAAACCCGATTGTTTTTAATGAGAAAACTTTGGTGTCCATTATACATTTTTGAATATTACTTTATGTGCAAAACCTAAATAATTTAAACCATGTAAATTTATTTGTGTGATATTACATTATACAATAATTTATAATATTTTAGATCCCCTAACCCAACCCCATTTCTAAACCTAACCAATTATCAATTATATAAAACATGTTTAGTAACAATAATTTAATACACATTAGACTATTTTATAGATTTTTTTTCAAGCACCCAGCCACAAATTTATGCCTAAACCTAAACATTTATAAACAATACAAAAGATATAACAATTCAGATATTTTATTTTTCAAAAATGCACTATAATAATATTTAAAACCATTCGATGGCATTGTGTGAGTAGCAGAGTGAAACTGAATGTTTTAAGCGGTCAAAATATTCCCCCACCATAAAGGCACTGTCATCCTGATTCAACCAGCACATCTCATTCAAAAAATAGGTGTGTTCGACTTGAACTGCATCTCAATTTGCCGATCGGCAAGATTTGCCAGCTGCAGTCAGGGGAGGAGTTGAAAAGAGAGCAGTCAAGTCGGAAGTTTCTAGTCGTCTGCTGAACCAACACCATGTCACGGAAAATCACATAATGTTTGCTTATTTTTAGTGCAGATGAAGTGGAATTCAGAATGACAGACTTTTGAATTTTACATAAAAGAACCAGAAACATTGTTGGAATGGTTATGTGCTGCTTAATTCAGTGTCTGTTGTTTGTATAATAAGAAAGTCCAATAAAAGCCTGTATTATTTTAATAGCAATTAAGGAGTCAGTATTGTTAATCATTTTTATTTTTTTTTATGAATAAACATGATATGACTATTACAAACATAATATAATATGATATAAACATGATTATACTGTTGACTAAACTGTTATAAAAACACAGAGTTGTGAGAGTTTTCGCCGAATTGGAGGTGGTGTCAGAATCTAAACAACATTCACTGTTTCAAGTCCAGCGCCGATCGGTCTGCACAGCTCTACATGAAGTCAAACACACCTAATGAATAAAACTGAACATGAGCTAATCACAACCAGTCACAAGACACTCGAGAGCCAATGGTAAAATTGCTGAGTTGGTGATGTCAAACCCATGTCACAACGCTTGAAGCAGTGATTTTTGAATGTGTTGAGGAGGAAAATGGCGTGTGAGGTTGAAAGCGTGGGTGAATCAGTCCTTGAACATTTGTCTTTTAACTTGTAATTTTAAGTACATTTTGTGCAATATTATATCATTTTAACTCTGAAGCACTTTCTGACCCGTTATGGGTTCATTTTGGTTCATCTTGTTACTTTATTAATTTACATTTTTTGCTTTTGTGAAGTTCATTCACGTGAACTGTTTTTATTTGTATTGTTGTTAGCTAACACATCTCACTTTTTGTCATCAGTTTAATCTTTCTCGTCAGTGCTGTGATTGAACCCTCTAGAGGGTTTTTGGACTATGACAAAAGATAAAAGCGCAAATCTAAACCGATGGATTCATCTTTAAATCTCGATGCCTGTGTTACGGTGGACTTTGACTCAGACTCATCTGAAATCGTTCCACTGCCTGAAACTCCGATAAAGGAACCAATGCACAAAAAAGGCAGGAATGATGATGGTGGTGATTATGAAGATTTACAATCTCCTCTAGCCACTATGATAATAACATCTCTCAAGTCCATCATCAGTGAAAGAGCTGACATCCTTGATAAAGGCATCGAGGAGGAGAAGGTGTCAGTTGAATTTTTGACAGAAGAAATTAAAGGTGGAAAAGAATCAGTTTGTTGGAGAACAATGTACAGGTCTCTCCAGATACAAGAGGAAATGGAATCTGCGGCTCCACGGCCTGCCGAACAACCAGGAGAAAACCTCAGACAGAAAGTTCTTGATCTATGCAAGGCTGTCATTTCAGCTTTTGCTGGCAAATCACATGAGCTTATCGATGTGGTACACTGTTTTGGAAAAGAAAGGAGAGACGGATCTCTGTCCTCTGGTCAAAAACCTTGCGGAAGTATTTCAGAGTTCACAATGCATCCTTTTCATGATGCGCTCTGGAAAGCTGCAAAGAACACCCCTTATCTGGCAAAACAACAGACGTTTTGCGTTTCACAGAATATATGTCCCCCGAAGATCGAGAGCAGCGTAACAAACGTTATCCTCTTGTTGAGAAGGCTCGGCAGCAAGGACACCGCACTTACTTTGTTGGTCCAAAGGTGTAAATTGATGGTAAAGAACTTGTTTTGCAGAACATAGAGATAGCCGAGTGAATTGATGCGTTTCTGGCCTGAGAAAATGACTATGTTTTCAACCTTCAAAATGCTAATTGAAAGGTTAAAAGACTATTTTAAAAAGAAGTGAGGTACAGATGTGGATTTTGACTTTATTTAGCCAATTTTTTTTTCTTGAATGACCCCAACCTTGTTTATTTACAAGAAATTACTTTTTTTACTTACAGGATGCCATGGGCTGATTCACTTCTTGTTACACTCACTCGACGTTGTGTCGATTGTAGTGACACAAGGGGTCTCTTCTGAGAGCCTCGCGTACTTCTGAACTTGAGATAAGGCCAATGTCATGTTGGCAGACAGAATTTGCATGTCCACCCCCCCCCCCCACCCCCCAGACACACGGGTATCAGGCGAGCGAGTGTCAGGCAGATTTTTTCTTCGGAGCCAAGCGGTTGTACCACAGCAAAGCTGAGTTCACCACTGTTCCACACACCTCTACTGGCAATACTCCCATGGACGCTTCGACAGTGCTTCGACAAGAGTTTATTTCCTCTAAAAGAGTTTGAGTTTACACTCATAAAATAGCAATACACAGCAGGCATTAAACGTCCTTTTCAGGATGTCTTTTTCAAGATGATTTTCTGCCTCTGTGTAGTTCCTGGATGCGGTCGATTTCTCTCCACTTCTGACGGCCATAAAATCTGCCTTGTCTGCCTGGGCTGTGAACACACACAGGCAGCATTTTTTGAATGGTTCATGTTCTCAGTGCGAGAACACAGCCATGGCAACATTGCGGTCAGCGGAAAGGGAACGCCGTCTCAAAACAGAGGCAGCTCATTGGGTTGTTGATGCTATCCCCTAGCCAATCACACCCAGGCCGTGCCCCCCCTTGCGGGTTGGAGCACACTCTCAGGGTCTATGTGGCCGCCATTTCGGCTTGCCATGCCTTGATTGACGGGGTGCCGTTGGGGGGACATCCTATACTCGCTCGCTTCATTTGTGGAGCTATGCGACTGAGGCCTCCTGCTAGGACAAGGACCCCTTCATGGGACTTAGCAATAGTCCTTGAGGGTCTGGTTGAGACCCCC
The DNA here is from genome assembly GCA_032164185.1 of Moxostoma hubbsi. Taxonomy (NCBI): domain Eukaryota; kingdom Metazoa; phylum Chordata; class Actinopteri; order Cypriniformes; family Catostomidae; genus Moxostoma; species Moxostoma hubbsi. The sequence goes on from JAVLUX010000022.1 coordinate 16,825,606, forward strand.
TTTGAACCTCCAAAGTCAGCTAAAGCAATTTTGCACCCTCATCCTGATTACCTGCCTAAGGTGCCTTTCTCGACCTTACTTCCGGTCACTCTCAAAGTCTTCTGCTCCCCGCCATTTACAATGCCGGATCAGGAAAGACTTCACAGACTTTGTCCAGTCCGTGCCCTTCAGACTTATGTCCACCGCACTAGCCAGTGGCATAAGTCAGGGCAACTATTTGTTTGCCATGGTGGCCGCAACAGAGGGGCGGGCCGCCATCAAGCAAACTATGTCGCATTGGGTGAGGGACACTATTGCCCTGGCCTAGTCAAGCTTCGCCAGTAGGTATCAGGGCTCACTCTACCAGAGGGGTCGCCTCCTCTAAAGCCTTGGCTAGATGTGTCCCTCTGCAGCATGTTTGCGATGTGGCAGGCTGGTCCTCTCCGCACACATTCATTAGATTTTATAGTTTGGATGTTCATGCCACTCCAGGCTCTTATGTCCTTGAGTCGACATCACAAGCTCATGTCTGAGACCTCTCGTGCTCTTGTGAGCACACTACACAACCGCAGTGTGGCGGCGTGGGTATTCTCATTCACAAAGCGCTATCTCAGCGCAGCATCATAAGTGTAGCTTTTTGAAAGGGAACGTCTCGGGTTACTTGACTGTAACCCTTGTTCCCTGATAAAAGCGGAACAAGATGCTGCGCTTCACTGCCGCACTGGGATGCCCCAGGACTGCTCTTCAGACAAAATACCTGACGATGCACCTGTAATGCATCTATATATAGCCCTGCCACAGGTGCATCCAATGATGACACCGGCAGAGGCTATAAATTGAAGTCAGTTTTCATTGACGTGTTGCACACATATTCACATCTGGTCACACTTAAAGTTGTTCCCAAAGCGCTATCTTAGCGCAGCATCTCATTCCGCTTTTATCGGGGAACAAGGGTTACAGTTTAGTAACACAAGAAGTTTTCTGTGTTTTTTGAAAATTGCTCTGCGTTTTACAGGGTGTTCTAGATGGTAGTCAGGTTGAGGCTGTGCTGTTGTAAAGTTGTTTTAACTGTGTTTCAGCACATTGCTATGCAGTTGCCAGGGTGTTCTGGGTTGTTGCTTATTTGCCCAAATGAAAAGAGCCCACCCCCACAAGTCTCTGTTCTGGTCACTAATACGACTCAACTCACTCTTTCAGTGTTCCAATTTTTACGGACTGTGGTGTTAATTTTCACTCATCCCATAAATAATATCATTCTGATTTGACATGAATGCACCATTAAAGGGATAGTTCATTTAATTTTCTTACCCTCATTCGATCTAAACTCTGAATGACTTTCATTTTGTTTCTGCAGAACACACACACACACACACACACACACACACACAAATGATTTTCAGAACAATATTGCTGTTATGTAGATCAGTTCAATGTAAGTGAATGGTGGCCAGAACCTTTATGCTGCATTTATGAGCTTTTTTGAGCTTCAGAGTAGAACAGATCCAATTGGTTTTGGGTGAGAATAGACCAAAATATAACTCCTTTTTCAAATAGTACATTAGCAGTCTCCTAGGCGATCGGGATTTTAAGCTTGATTACACTTCCTATAGCATCCTCTAGAGCTCTGCACATGCATCAAGCACGAGAAAGAGAAATCAGGCTTGAAATCATGATCACGCCTAGAGATTGCAATGGCAAGATATTCAGTGAAAATGAGTTACAATTTGGTTTGTTCTCACCCAAACTAAATTGCTTCAGAGGACATGGATTTAAGCACTGTAGAAGTATGGATAACTTTATGCTCCCTTAATGTGCTTTTTGTAGCTTTAAATGTCTGGCCACCATTTACTTGCATTGAATTGACCTATAAAGTTGAAATATTCTTCTAATAATCTTTGTATTGTTCTGCAGATGAAAGAAATTCAAACACATTTGGGATAGCATGAAGGTGAGTAAATGAGCAAATGAGTTGCCATGGGTTTCATTAAATTTTCCATAATTTATGCAATTTACATGTACTTTTGATACTTAAGTAAATGTAATATCAGTTACTTTAATACTTCTACTTGAGTCATTTTCTCATGAACTACTTTAAATTTTACTTGAGTCAGTTTCCATGAAGGCAACTTTAATTTTACTCAAGTATGACAAATGGATCCTTTATACAACACTGCTAATGAAAACTAAGCTATTAGTTTTGTTCACATCAAATTTACATCACATCACTTCATATTCAGTCTGTTATTGTAAATGTCCATGTTGACCCTTGCTGCATCAGTATTGTATGCTTTTCTATGGTTTTCAATACAATAGGAATTGCTAAATAAGTCACAGTAGTTAAAATGCAGAACAGCCATTCTTTGAGGTAGAGTAAGTGTGTTGCAATGCTTACATTGTACACAGAAGCTGTTTTCATATGTGATTTGGCATGCTTATGCCTTATTTAAACTGTTTTTTAGAGGACAGCCTGTCTTGGTCTTGAAAGTTGTTTGTCTCAGAATGACATCTTTCCATCTGAGAGGGATTCAGAGAACAGACTGCTTGGCTATATCCGGAAAGTGACTCATCTGCAGTACTTTCAATCACTCTCACCTCAAATCCTGAAGGCAGCAGAACAATTTACACCTTTCAAGGCAAAGCCCAGACAACTCTCAATAATAAGAGCTCCCAGGAGTCCAATATATACTATGATTAAAAGTCAATGTTTTTTTTTTGTTTTTTTAAAGATAAATGATCCTTAGAATTCTGAATAAATTAGCTATTTCACAGAATTTAAGAGGCTCTGCAAATGTGAGAAGCTATGGAAAGCAACCATCGATAACAAGCTAAATTTCATAGACCACATCTCAAAGACTGCAAGATCATGTAGATTTACACTCTACAATATCAGGAAAATAAGACCTTTCCTCTGTGAACATGCCACACAACTACTTGTTCAGTCACTTGTCATAACTAGACTGGACTACTGTAACTCTCTCATTGCAGGCCTTCCTAGATGTGCAACTAGACCTCTGCAAATGATCCAGAATGCAGCAGCACATCTGGTTTTTAATGAACCAAAGAGAGCGCATGTTACACCACTCTTTGTCTCTCTCCACTGGCTGCTGGTTGATGCACGTATTAAATTCAAGGCTCTGTTGCTGGCATACAAAACAGTCACTGGGTCTGCTCCAGCATACCTAAAATCATTTATGCAGATCTACACTCCCGCCAGAAGCCTGCGGTCGGCTAAGGAACGTCGCCGACCGCAGAGGCACCAAAACACTTTCCAGTTTCATCATACCATGTTGGTGGAATGGTCTTCCCAATTCCATCCGTGAAGCTGACTCACTCTCTGTCTTCAAAAAACGGCTAAAAACACATCTTTTCCATGAGCACTTAACAAGTCACAAAAAAAAGAATTGCACTTAAATCTGTTTTGAATGCTATTCTGATGCTAGTGAAACTTTGTAGTATGGCACTTTTCGTACAAATGTATCCATAAGATGATTTGCTTATGTTTTCCTCTTTTGTAAGTCGCTTTGGATAAAAGCTTCTGCCAAATGAATAAATGTAATTGTAAGCACTGTTAAACTCCCTAAGAGACCATCTAATATGTTTCTCTCTTTTGGCTAATTTATTTATCAAAATGTAAAAAAAAATCTTTACATACCCAATGGTATAAACTGGTACAAACAGAGTGAAATGGGTTCTCTCCCCGACCAACCATGTCTGTGCATTAAATATACAAAAAGAGAATATACAGTATGTAAATTATTATCTATGTTTAAAGAAATACATAAATATTAGAAATAATAAATGTATCTATTAGAGCTGTATCGATACTATCATATATCGATATATCGCAGTCATTTTTCTCACAATAATGTATCGGTACTTAGATCCATATATCGAGATATTTTCAGTGCAGTCTGAGGCGCTTTTACGAGGCACGAAAGTGACAAACTGATCCAACAGGATTCATGGTTTATCTAACAGACATGCTGGACCTCTTTCACGCGTTTGGATCTAGGGCTGGGCAAAAATATGCATTTTATACTTAATCTTCATTTATACGATCCCAGTGTCAATTCTTAAAATGCCAAGATCACTCTTTCTTTTTATCTGCAATCCCCTACAATCATAGGTGTGTAATACTTCCCATATGCTTCAAAAATGTGTATGATTATGATTTAGTACAAATCTTTTTTAGATGACAGTAAAAGTTTTGACTCTTTCTGTGTAATGTGAGTCCAAAGACTAGATCCAAGCAAACCATTTGTTGTTTAATAATGTCTCTTTTAATATCCTTTCTGTTCTTTATGTCAGTTATTTATCAAAAACAACAAAATAAGCATTTCATTCTATTCACACATAGCATGGATGTTGTAAAGAAGCCATTCGACCAAACAAACACTACTGTCAAAGTCCCTGCCACAGGTCTTAAAGAGAAAGTACCATTTTAGCCCTAGAATGCAATATAATATGTGCAATTTCAATACATCATGTTTATTGATGTAATATATGGGCTACCTTTTTAAAAAAGATAAAATGTCATTAAAATGATGAAAAACTAATGATAAAATAAAGTTTGTAATGTTGATACTGTATGTCTGTAATTTAACAATTTAGAAGATCCCCTGTATAATTAATAAAAGCACAAGCTGAAAGAGAAATTCTTTCACACTGTAAGCAAAATTGACATTATAACTGAAATATATCTAAATTAACTGTAAAAGCGAAATCAAATCATAAAATATATCAAATCGTGTCATGTGTATCGCAATATGTATCGTATTGCGAGGTGGTTGGTGATACCCAGCCATAATGTCTATAAATATAAAGACATATGAATATACAATTGCAAGTGCATTTAAATATAATAGAAATTTTGATAATGTAGATTATCAATGACAAATAAAAAGTGAATGTTTCTGTAAAAATAAATAAATAAATAAATAAGGTACTAGAAGGAAAAATTGCATTAGAATAGAATAAAACAGAATATACAGTGCTAAAAGACCAATGACAAATCTTGCCATCCTATGATTATTTGTCCTGTGATTTCACAGGAGCAACAGTCATTCTTTGTGTCACTGAGCACAGCAAACTGTGTGAAATCAGATAATGTCCTTCCCTTCCCTGCCATGCTGACATGGAGCCCACTGCCTGCTGGGACTCAGCAAGGTCAATTAGCCATGCTGATTCTTCAATAGCCGGCACAAACACAGACCATTATCGGTAATGAAGTTGCTCACCACAGTCTGTTTGCATTGCACTTGCCAATAGGCTGAGATGCTGCAACTCTTCCTGTCAATTGTGTGGTGTTTGCGTGTTGGTTTTGTTTGTGGCTTTCTCTATCTTTCTTTTAAAAGTGTTTGAACTGGAGGTCCAAACACTGCTTCCACTTTATCTTTCTTGTAGTGCTGCTGCAATAGCAAAGGGTAGAGAAAATTTGGTGCAAGTGGAAAGATTAAATAAATCAAGTCAGTGTTTAGTACTATAGTACTAAAGCCTATGATATTGAGGAAAGGGCTCCTTTAAAAGGAATGTTCTGGGATTAATACAAGTTAAGCTCAATTGACAGCATTTGTGTTGATTAACACAACATTTTATTTTTATTTTTTCCTCCTTTTCTTTTAAAAAAAAGCAAAAATCTTGGTTCCAGTGAGGCACTTACAATGGAAGTAAATGGGTACAAACTTTTAAACATTAAAATAGTAACTTTATAAAAAATATAGCCACAAGGTATAAACAATATATGTGTAAACATGATTTCAGTGTGATAAAATCGCTTACTAACCTTTTCTGTTTTAAGTTATACCCAATTTTACAACTTCATTACTATGATGATGTAATGTCAACAAACCATAAAACCCTAAAATGACTGTAAATATGACAATTTAAACAACTTTACAGCTCAAATAATAGAAATGTTTGACAGGAGAATTAATGAAAGTGCTTTTATAAAATTATAAGCTTCACGTTTCTGTGTTTAAACCCTCCAGAAATTCAAACACATTCACTTTCTTTGCCCCCATTCACTTCCATTGTTTGTGCCTCACTGCAACTTGATTTTTGCTTTTTCATGAAAAAGAGGAACGATTCAATAATTCATTTATCGTGTTAATCAACATTATGCCACAGATGCTGTCAATTGAACTTAGCTTGTATTGAGCCCAGAAGATTCCTAAGCTAAAGCCATACAACACTTACTGAATTCTCTGAGAAGCTACAGCATGGGTCAATATTTGCAGAAAAATAAACCACAAGTGTTTTTTCCTCTCGTGGCTGATGAGAAAATACCCCACAGTCCTGATAACAGTTTATTTAGGCGAGCAAGATGAAGAGACTGTTTGAGTCATAGCGTGAACATTTTTCTTTTGATTTATAGGGCTATGACAGATAAATTATTTATATAATTATAGATAAGCAAGAAGAGCATAAACTCCTATAAATCAGTAAAAAAGGTTCACAGTACAGATGCACTTGAAAAATGTAATTTCTCTAAATGATGGTGAATTATAGCTTTAAAATATAGCAATATTTTTGCCTTTATGCAAATATTTCACTTCAGGTCTTTACTTAAAGGCCTGGGTCATTTATAAAGTCAATGAGCAGCTACCAAGGAACCCTCTGAGTGTATGCCTAAATAATGTAAACATCTGAAAACTATCATCTATCATCAACATCTCATTACAGTGGTAAGCCCGGAGATTCTGCTCCTGTATAATTCTATGTGAATTGATCCAGTAGAACAGGGATCTGTTAGTACAACCCGAATTCCAAAAAAAGTTGGGACAGTATGAAAAATGCTAATAAAAAAAATAAAGGAGTGATTTGTAAATTATATTCACCCTTTGCTAAATCAAAAACACTACAACTACACATTAAATGTCCTTGTTTTTTTTGCATGTGTACAGTAATTTCAACTCGATTCAAGATGATTGCAACACGCTCCAAAAATGTCGGGCAATTTAAGACTAATAACAATTTGGTGAGTTAAAATAACAAGGCAATGTGAAACAGGAGATGTTAAACAGGTGAGGTAATTGTGCCATAGTATATAGGAGCCTCCAAAAACAGCCAAGACCTACAAGAGCAAAGATCATTCGAGATTTGTCAATTTGCCAACAGCTGCTTCAGCAAATAATCCAACACTTCGGAAGGATTTTGGGCATTTCACCCTCTACAGTGCACAATATATTTAAAAGATTCAAGGAATCTAGTAAAATCTAAGTGTGTAAAAGGCAAAATATAAACCACTTCTTACTGCGCACAATCTCTGACGCCTCAGACATAACTGTCTTAAAAATCATCATTCATATCTGTAATGGATATCATGAACATTGGTTTGGGATTACTTTAGTAAACCTTTTTTAGTCAACACCACTCACCACTGCATCCACAGATGCAAGTTAAGACTTTGCTAAGCAAAGTAGAAGCCATACATCAACACTGTCCAGAAGTGCTGCCAACTTCTCTGGGCTGTCTCATCTTAGATAAAAAGTAGAACAGTGAAGCCGTGTTTTTTGGTCTGATGATTCCACATTTCAAATAGTTTTTGAAAACACAGCTGTCATGTTCACCAGGCAACAGAGCAAAAGGACAATCCAAACTGTTATCAGCGTCATGTCCAAAAGCTTATGATTGTATAGGCCAAGGCCGTGTCAGTGTCCTTGGAATGGGTAACTCGCACATCTGTGAGGGCACCAATAATGCAGAAAGATATGTACAAATTTTGGACCCTTATATACTGCCATCTAGCACTGTCTTTTCTAGGGTTGTCCCAACATTTTTATCAGGACAACTTCCAACCACATGCTAGTCGAATAAGCAGAGAGCATGGGGGCTAGATTTGCCTGCCTGCTGTCCTGACCATCTCCAATTGAGAATGTGTGTCGCATTAGGAAGCACACAAAACGGCAACAAAGACCCCGTACAATTGTGCAGCTGAAGACCTGCATAATGGATGAATAGGGGAAAATTCCACTTTTTAAACTTATCAAACTTATGCCTAAATGCTTAATAAGTGTTATTAGAAGAAATGGTGGTTTCACAGTGGTAAACACTCGACTGTAAAAAATGTTTTCAATATAACGCTCGATAGTTTCATTTAAATGCATTCAAATGCAAATAGACATGAAGTTTGGTTGCATGAACAACCCTCAAGCATGCGCCATCCCTGGATCATAAACAGCCTATCATATGGCTTGATTAAGAAGCATGCTTTGAGTGACAAGGAAACAGCCAATAACAAGTTGCGTTGCTGTAGGGTTTGGTTGTGCCATCGCCATGTGACATCAGAACACACAAACACATGCGAAAATGACTGCTTTGTCTGCCGGCGATGAGGAGATTATGAATAAAAAAAAAAGGACATGTCAGCTCGAAAGTGTGGCAGTTTTTTGGTTTCTTTACGTCTGACCAACATCAGAACACCGTTGTGTGTGAGCTTTAAATTTTTTTTATTTTAAATGTCCCGGCTAAGTACGGAAAAACAAGCAACTAATTGTTTCATCACTTTAACTGCTTCCACCCTTTGGAATATGCAGCATGTCATCCGTCAAAACCTACATCTACCTCACCTCAACAAGCAACCCACAAGCAGTCGACGATGGCGAGGTGCTCGGCAACAATGCCTTATGAGAAATCCTCCAAACAATTTTTTTTTTTTTACATTTTATTTATGAAGTTAAATAGTTTCTTTAACACTTATGTATTTAATCTTCATATAAGATATAAGAAAGATATTTGCTTACATTTTATTTTGTTTTTGACTGTTACAACAAAAAATATTTTATGTTTGCATTAATAGAGTAGGTAAATTACAAATACATTGGTTAAATTCGAACCTTTTTTCTACAGGTGTTTGTTTAAAAAAGGTTGTTCAAGGTTGTTTTTTTGTTGTTGCCCACAATTTGTTTGTATAGTCAAGCCCAGACTGCCTGGGAGAAAACCAGTACACCTTGAATGCACTGCTTTGGATAAAAGCATCCATCAAATGCAAATGTATAACAATGCCGGGACTTGCCAGTTCAATGCCCTATGGAGAGATCCATGATTGGCAGCTTGACATGCAGAAGTGATTGTCTGTGTTCCGTGTCTGGAAGGGCAGCCGATGGAGATTCTGGTGCCCCCCTCGGGTAAGATGGTGCTCCCCTAGAAAGTTGGCGCCCTACGCAGACTGTGTAATATGCGTATGCAGAGTGGTGGTACCACTGGCATATCTACAGGTGTGCCTGGGGAGAGATGGAGACCCAAAAGCTGAGAAGGACTGGCCAGTGGGAGAACCGGGAAAGTGGGGCCGACTGCGAAACGGGGCCGAGGTACGCCGAAGTGGGCCAAAATATATATATGCAATGATATGCAGAAGGGGACCACGAAACACACACACCTAAATGTATTAAAATACACTGAACTACCTGTTTCACATTGCAAGCTTGAGCAAGATGTGAGCATAGCGCCATCTTAACTACAGCATAATTGCAGCTGCAGACTCGACAGGGCTTTCACACTGGAAGCGTTTTTATAGCATCACAACAGCAGCTCTAAACAGAAAAAAACTTTGATTTCTTGGTTACTACGGTGAGTATGTATTTTAATGAAGACCATAACTTATAAAGTGGTTATCTGGAGTGGGTCATTGATAAGTATTACAAACTTGATTGTGATGAAATCTCATTTACATGAGGAAGAGGACCACATTTGCATCTAAAAGGTAAACAATAGAGCACTTTGTGCTTCACCTCCACTATCAGTATGGTATCATCCATTGTTAAACACAAATGAGGTAAGTCCAGAATTTAATAATGCCACGGTCTGTCATGTGTTTGTGTTTACAAGTGAAAGCAAACCTGGCTGTGTGTAGGTATTGCTGAAGCCTATAGACCTCATCTATGATTAATAGTACATATAATACATTTTTGTCACTTATTTTACGTCTCAAAAGTTGTAGTTTACTGTTGTTTTAAATTAAGAAATCATACTTATGATCTATAATTAAAATATATTAAATTGGTTTAAATAGTTAAATCCCTTGGAATTTCTTTTCTTTATTTCTTTTCATTTGTTTTTAAAATATGCTCTAATTGATACAGTAAAAAAACATACTTGCAACGAAGCTCAGTAGACAATGACAGGCAGACGAAGATGATGATGATGAAGTGAGAAACCCAAGTGCAGTTTATTTCCAATCGTGATAACCAGAAACCCTAACTATAAATGTGAACAAAAGAAAACATAAACATGAACAACTTGACTTGACTTGAAAACAACATTACATTACTAATATATGACAAACAACAATGGCAAACATGAGGGGTTAAATACAAGGACATGGGTAACAGGAAAAGAAGACAACCAATCATAAGACTAAACTATAAACAAGATAACAATATAAATGAACTTAAACCAATGAAAAGACAAGACTAATAAAAAAGTAATCAAACAATGAACCAGTGAAAACAAGACATATGAACAGGGGAAACACATGACAAGGTCACATTAGGGAACAAGAATTCACATGACATGACAGAAAAGGAACTAAACTTTAAAATAAAAGACATGAAAACAAGAACAAAACAGATAAACGTGACAACACTAGACTACTAATTTATGCTTATTCTTTGCATTGTGTATTTTTTGTGTCAAATGAACCCCGTTGCACTACAGCTCAAGCTATGCTCTGACATGCTGCTGACACTTCCGATGTGAATGCTCTAATCTGTTATTATGGACACCGAAAAACATATGCTCTGCTCACGAGCCGGTCATGCTTGCATTGTGAAACGGGCATAAGAATACTTGCATTTCTTAAGTGTATTCATTTAAATAATATTTAAACAATTGGCTAAATGCACATATTATTTGAGGTTCTCTATGTGTGTTTTGCGATATTAACGATTAATCAATTAATTAATTATTAATTTCCACAACGATTGATTAAGAAAATGCCTGAAAATTGACATCCCTATCTAGACCAACACCAAATCAGAAATTGAGCTTCACATCTAAAAAAAAAAACAAAAAAAACAGTTCAATCAAGACTGTCCAGTACATTTGCAACAATCCACTTTGCTCATTCATGCTCTATTTGCTTCATAGACATCATGCGGAGAGCCTAGGAAAAGAGGATAAACACATTCTAAACTGCAGTGAGAAAGGGTGAAAAAGAGATAACACAAGAGCAATGGCATATGAAGGACACGAGAGTAGCATCCAATATGAATATTCATGGTTCTGTGCCTTCAATGGGACTTCCACATCATAGCCTTCCTCTCCCACTTTCTTTAGCTCTAGCTGATAAGTGTCTCCCAGCTCCAGCCCATCCCTGTGGTTGCCACAGAGATTCCCAGCCTCTTCTGAGCACTAATCCTTTGCTTCCAGAGGTTGCTTTTGCGTGCGGGTGGGGGGGGGCTCCTCCTCCTCTCCATCCACACTCTAATTCAGTGTGTAATTTCATTAAGGTGATCTGCATCAGCTTGCCCCAGGAGAGACTGTTCTAGAGATGATTTAGGGCTCTGACATGTGTGTCACTCCTGTGATGCACACATACACACATTTGCAGAGGCTGAATTATTTTGCCATGTAAAACAGAAAAGAACAATGAAAAATGTTTTTATGTCATTATGCTTTAAGTAATTGTACATTGTTTTAAGGATGTTTAGATATTTTAGAGAAAAAAAAATAGATTTCGATTTTTTTACAGTATTCTTTCTCTTGAAAGATTTGTTGTTGTTTGCAGTGAACACACCTTGATATAAAAAAAACATCTTGGTTACGAATGTAACCTTGATTGCCTGAAAGGGGGGGAATCAGAAGCTGCATATGATTGCTGCACTACTGATTTCTCACTGTTAACGGAGAGAGAGAGATGGCTCATCCTCCCTGAAGTCGGAAAAACGTGACAAAATTGTGCAGTGCTCTATATTAAATGCCTGTGATGACGCTGATAAGGTGGAGCACCAAGCGCCATCTGCAAATAAGATTAAGGGCTTCAGAGATCATCACTCTGGAGAGAAGTTCCCATGGCGCCAGCTACTGATGAAGCAAAGAAGTTACCTACTTGGAAAGGAACATAAGTTCATCTATATTTTGTGTTTAACAAAATCCATTGTTGTGTATTTTGAAAGGATCTGAGCGGGTTGAAGATCATTTCAAAATGCTCTTCACACTGCAGTGGAGTGTTGAGTTTTTATTGACTTTAGAGTCTAACTGAGTGTCTCCTGCTTTAGTACCCATAAACACTAAGTTGTAGGGCTATAGACCTGCTGTAGAGCTTTTACATCTGATTGCTTCACAGAAAGCAATTTTTCAACCCACACAGCAAAACTACCAGCGAGGTCTCCCACACTTATTTCCCAAATCCAGTCTGTAACCATGACAACATTCACTATCATTGTGCAAACCTATTTTTTTCTTAAGAGCTTTTCATTTCCAAACTGCACACAACAAACATGAGAGCTGGTGAAGAGGATGCGTTATTGTGCTGCATCATTAATGTGATGCATGCACTCCATGTCAAACTGAAGCTGAAGCCAAAATATCCAAAATCCAACAATAGTGATACCAATAGAGCACCAATGTTTCTCAAACTTTTTTGTCTACAGTCCCAGAAGTAAGTCAACATTATGCCAGAAATGGGTTAATTTTATCTTATATAAGATCATTTAGCATTTTCATTAATCAAGTAAAGTAAAAAGAAATCTACCTCTATCCTCTAGCTATATGCACATACTGTATATACCCTTGTTATTGCTTTCTTGTTTTTAAGTAACTGAATGCATTAACTACAAAAATCATGACACTGAGTGCGCTCACATACCCACCAATACACTGATAACTACCAAAAATTAGCTTTTTCAAAAAATCTGACTATGCAAGAAAACGTCTCGTCACTATCGCAACCTCCGTTCCCTGATACCTTGGGCATGTAGCACGTTAGGGGTCTCAGGATGACGTGAGAGTCCGGCGCAATGCGGGGGTGGCTAGAGTGGCTTTCTCTCGGAAGAAGGAGAGCTGCGACCGCAACATTCCCATGGTCATGTTCTCGTAGTGAGAATATGAGCTGACCACAAACACTGCCTCTGTGTGATCTCTGCCCAGACATGAGAGGCAGCGCATGTGGCCGTCAGAAGCAGAGAGTTAACGACCACGTCCAGGTACGACACAAAGACGGAAGGGCATCTTGAAAAAGACGAGTCATTAAAAAGACGTTCAACGTCAATGTGTTTACTCTTTAGGAGAAATATATACTCTTTTTGAGGGATGTCGTAGTGCACAGGGGCGTAGTCTGCAGAAGAAGAGAAAAGCAGCTGAAATGCTCCGTATTTCTAACAGTGTATGCTCTTTAGAGGTGAGTGAAACAGCAGTGGGTTTTACTCAGCTCACTGTAACACAACCACTCAGCGCCGATGATAAAATCTGTCTGAACAGACGCACGCTTCTCTACTTTTATACATGTATGTCCGGGGGAGGGGCATGCAAATTCTGTTAGCCAATTCTCTTTGGCCTTTTCTCAAAGAGGTAACCGAGGCTCTCAAGAGAGACCCCTAGTGTCACTACATCGACACAATGTCGAGTGAGTGACAGAAGGGGAACTGCATGTACATGAGATTTGAAATCATCTGATTATTCTCTGCTACTGAAGTCAAACATAAACATAAGTGCATTCATTGCAAAATCAGGGAATGGGAAAAAACCTACCTGTGTTGATCGGCTCAGGTCTCTTCAATTTTTTAAGGAGCACTTGTCCTAATGCACAGATCCAATATGTTGATACAAATCTGCTTATCTTGTCCCGGTGGTTAGGCTTACTTCAGACATAACTGACTGTGTTTCTATCAATACTTCATTAAGACGGGGATTTTGAAATGTACATGTCAAAGTCATAGATGAGATGGAGGACCCAATCACAGTGACATCTGACAGTGTCACATTAAGCATTATTAGTTCAAAAGACTTAAACTTATATCCTGTCCTCTTAGTAACACCAAAAATGTCACTGTAAACAATGGTCTGTAATAACTTCATTTACAATTAATTATTTGGTAGAAAGAAAACGAATGTTTAGTAGCCCTACCTTTATCTTAAATTTGGTTGTTTTTCTTCAAATTTGACCTTAATCACATTTTTCTAACTTATTAAATGAGGGGTTTGTGTTTTGTAGTTCGGGGAACAGACACAGTCTCTATATGATATCTAGGTGATACAGTCTCTGTGTTTTGTAGTTTATGTGACCTGTGTGACATCTCAAGGCAGCCAGCAGACGTTCTGTTTAACAAGTTTCTCTGTGTCCTGACCTGGGCCCCAATTAGTCAACTAATATCACTATTAAGACTATGAGCCAAATTACTAGAGAGGAGAGTGGCACCTTCCCTGGAGGGATGGAGTCCGTCCCTCTTTAGCAGGTCAGGTCTATCCCAAATAATTCTTCCAATTGTCTATAATTCCTATACTATTCTTCAGACACCACTCCAACATCCTGCTGGTCAGTGACACCAATCTACTATAAACTACATCACCATGACAAGCGGGAAGGGGGCCAGAGAATATTTCTGTGTCTGACATAATTTTTCAAGTTCACACACCTCTTTAACATTATCTTTAGTGATCTCCGACTGGTGAAGCCAGACATCGTTAGTGGCAACATGAATAACAATTTTAGAAAATCTACGTTTAGCATTAGCCAGCACTTGTAAATTTGATCTGATATCAGACATTTGAGCTCCGAAAATGCATTTAACATTGGTGGCTGGAGTCTCTATTTCCACGTTCTTTACAACAGAATCACCAATTATTAAGGCTCTTTCAACATGATTCTCAGTGGGTGCATCACTGAGTGGGGAGAATTGATTGGAAACCCTAACTGAGTGATTATGCTGCCGAGACGTCACCCAAATGCCCTGCTGCGGGGGCTTTAGAGCCGGAACCAAAGTGTGTGTGTTGTTTGCTGTTCTACCAGCATCCGAAACAGTATCTACCAGCTTCTCTTTCTCACTGATCACCACTAGTGTTCAGAGGCGTGTCTCTAACTCATTAATTTTTAATTCTAATTTCTTAAATTTTTTTCTATTGTAAACATGTGGCATGCAATGCAGGAAAAAATAACATGAGCAGATGCCATGACTTACTGCAATTGTTTGTCATTGTTATGGTTGATCTTGAGCGACTAGGGTTTCAGATCGATGTGATTCGATGTAGTTTCTGATCTGTTTGAGATTGATGCAATAATCTGTGTAAAACACAGTAGAGAAAACAAATGCACGCAGTCGAGACACGAGATGTAGACAAGTGGGAAAATAAAAAAAGATAGAAAACGGGTATCGGTAAAATACACGCAGTTGAAACTAGTAGAAAAACCTGTAGCATGTGGTAAAATGACAAAGGATGAAATTATGAACATATAAGAATAAGCAATGCTAGCTCATACAGCATGCCGGCAAACTATAATGTGATAGTTTAAGCTAAAATACAATCAAAAACTCTCTCAATAGAGGAAAACAAACCAAAACAGTACTAGTCTCAGACAAGTATTCATGAGCTGACAGAAGGCTATAAAGCCTTATCAATAGATTTATGGGCAACAGACCAACCGAGACACTCACTAACAAACAAAAGAATTCAGCAAAGGACAAGAAACAGGAGGTGGGTTTCAATAAGGAGGTAAAAATGTGAGAAAGCGTGCCGTTGGTCCACTGTTCCACTGTGCAATCAGTGTTCAAATGGAAATGCAGTTCACAGATGAGCTGAGTGATTAGTATTCTCATGGAAATGGCAATCAACCAACAGTGGCACCTGAAACACATGAGGGAAAACACCGGCACACTCAGACATGGCACAGACAGACATGACACACAGAAAGAGGGAAGAAAAAGACTGTGACAGAACAGTATTTGACCATCACACAGGCGTGTATCCGCATTACTGTGAGCGCTCTCAGAACACACACACGCACACAAAAAGGTGTCTGCCAGACACGTGGGGGAGAGTTTCCGAAACAGGATGGCAGGGGAAGAATAATTTATATTCATGAGGAAAGTGATGCTTGATTGGACAATTCAATAATATTAAGCAGGAAAGAGCTACCTGATTGGTCTGAGAAATTATAGCCCTACCCTTAATCGTAACCGTAACCAATCATGTAGAGCTTTCTTCATAACTATGAATGAGTCTTCTCCTGTCATCACACATTTTGGAAATCCACCTGTGTGGGAGCCGAAATTAGAAAAATTAAAAGTTATCTTTAAGTATTTAATTATTTGACTAGTTTCTCTCCCTACTCCCTTTACCGTTTGACCTGTTAACGAGATCGTTTGTGATCAGACGTAATGAGCACCCTGCTCTTGTGTGTAGGTGCCCTTAATAGTTCCAGCAATGGAAAAGAACATAAAAACTGTTAGAAAAAATCATGGGTGGGGTCTTGTGTTCTTGTCAAATGATATTCTTCTTTTACTGAAGAACTGACAAGACAACCAGCTGATCTGACCGTTTTCATTAAACTCAGATATCTGCATATCATCACACATCTTAAATATATGAAGTACTTACAGGCAATTGTGGGGTAATAACAGGCACTTACAATATAGTGTATGTACATTTTAACCAATGTGAAACATCACGGTACTTACCAATACTTTAAAAATGATAAATGAGTTGGAAGTTGGATAGGATCTTACACAGAACCTAATATGAAACACTGCAGTCACTATAAAGTACTTCATATGGTTAGTATTTAGTAATTTTAAGCAAGGCCTTCTTCACATGACAACTTGACAAAATCAAGTGCAAATATGAGTCTGGTAGCTACTGCATATTTTCAAAATTAGAACTGTCAACACACACATCATTATTAGGTATGTCATCAAAAATCCCTTCATGAATTGCCAGAAATCTCAAGTACTTTGTAACTTATGCATTAACTACTAGGTACACACACTAGTTCATCCTTAGTAATTCCATGGAAATAGGACTGTAAAATAACGTGCACCCTTGTACAAAACCAGTATATAGGAATTACCAGTTCTCTCGCCTTTGTAATACCTGCAGTACATATATGACATAACTATGTACATTCACTAGTACGTCCATGGTAATTCCCTAGAAATAGGACTGTAAAATAAAGTGCACCATTGTACATAACCATCACATAGGAATTACCAGCTCTTTAACCTTTGTAAAATGCATAGTACCTTTACACCACATTTGTCTAGAAGTACAACATATTAACCATGTATGTACCATTGGAAAGTACAGTAATGTTTCGTATGAGTTACCATGTACGTATACCATAAGTAAGTCATTTTCCCGCACTTAACTAGAGGTACAACATATTTACCATTGGTAAGAACAGTAATGTTTCATATTAGTTACCATTATGAACACTTCAGGTAAGTAACACTTGTCACTACCCATTTTTCTGCATGTACAACATATTTACTATATATGTACCAGTAAAGTACACATATTGTAAAATAAAGTTCTACTAACTCATACTCACCTGTGCATCAGATAATGTTTATTTGTAGTGCAACCTCTGACTGGAATGTGCATCCAGCACCATGCTGTGATCTTTTGCATAACCATGACATAAACAATGCTTCATTATTTGTAAAAGTTGACACATATTTACAAGTATTTTATTTGAACCGCTATATCGATGTTTGAGCTAAATCTTCTAAATGAAGAAAATGCAACATTGTAACTATTTTAGCTTCTGTTTTGGAACAAATCAAGCAAGCTACAAGTCTGAAAATGTTCTAATTCACTCTATTACAATTGTTTCTTCTCACGGTGGTACACCTGTTTTAATTTTGGTGAGATCCACGTGACAGGGAATCAGAGAGAGAGAGATTTGCTGTGAGTTGGTATGTTTGTCACCCCTCCACTATTTTGTATTGGCAAGCGTGTCATGCCTCTGATTGTATAGGACAAGATCCCAGCAAAACATTCTGCATTTGTGACACCCTCAGCCAAAATCGAGTTGTTTGGAGTCTGCAAGTGTGGCGCCAGCTTTATGTCTAAACAATGACTTGAATAAAGAATAGCTGATGTCAACTTTTACAACACGTTATTATGGTCAATTTTCTTAACACAAAAATACAGTTAAATACTAATATAAATACAGTATAAATAAATTTTATTTTTAAATAAAAAAATAGAAAATCATCTTTTGATGCCTTTTGGTCTGTCCACAGCCCTGTTTCCAACTTTCACTGGGTATTAGCAAATTTCCACATTTTTAAAAAAACAAAACAAAAAAACATGAAAATGAAATCTTGTATTTATTCTCTCTATATATACAGTATATCCAGTAGATACGTATGTTTTAGTGTACATAACATATTTTAAAAGACTTCCATGTTACCATCATAAGTCCTCCTTGTTAAAATACTGTAAAGTTCCATAAATAATAAAAAAAAACTTGTTATGATATGCTCATCCTCTCAGGATGTGAACTCTACAAGTACAAGTTTTCATCTCTTTTTTGATCACTTTCTTGGGGACAATCATAAATTGTCACCCCTGTTTCCATGATATTGTACAGAAAATAGCTGATAATTAAAAAGTGGATATTTGAAAAAAAATATCAGCATTAAATTATTTTTCTAATAAATACATTGACAACTTCTTGAATGATTTAGCATGTTAGGGTTAGGGGTTATATGGGTAAGTCATGTTAATAGAATTTGGTCATGGCGGAATAGATCTGCTTTGCTGCTGTAGAGCAAGACTTGCTACTTCTACAACATACACAGATATGTTTTGAGCATGTGGACATGCTGCTGCTGTACCAATTAAACATTCACAAGACATGCTACATCGAGCTTGTAGGACATACTGCTGCTGCACAATTAGACACACATACAATCTCCCAACATAGCAGGGAAGCTGCTCAAACACATAACACAAACCCCCCAAAACAATGCAGTTCCCCGTCTGTCGCTCACTTAAACGTTGTGTCGAAGAAACAACACTAGGTGTCTCTCTTGAGCGCCTTTTGCATCTCTGATCTATGAGAAAAGGCCAATGAGAAATTGGCAGACAGAATTTGCATGTCCCGCCCCCGGACATATGGGTATAAAAGGAGGGGAAATGCATCTGTTTAATTCAGAAATGTTTTTCGGAGCCGATGGTTGTGTATGCAGCGAGCTGCTAGTCACACACTGTTCCTCTCATCTCTGAGCGATTGCTGTTGGATCTACGGTGCATATCAGCGACTTTCTCCCTTCTCTGCATATCAGTGCAGCTTGCCCCTGGGCGCTTCGACAGCGCAGTTAAAAGAGTTATTTTTCTAAAAGGGTTATTTTCTCTAAAAGAGCAAACACGCAGCTGGCGTTAAACATGCTTTTCAGGACGCGTCTTTATAAAGATGCCCTTCCACACCTGTGTAGTTCCTGGATGCGGTAGAGTGCTCTCCGCTTCTGACGGCCACAGGCGCTGTCTCGTGTGTCTGGGCTGCGATCACACCGAGGCAGCTTTTGTGGATGGTTCATGTTCTCGCAATGAGAACATGAACCATCCACAAAAGCTGCCTCAGTGTGATCGCAGCCCAGACACACGAGCAACATGGCAACGTTGCGGTCGCGGCTTTCCTTCAACAGAAGGAACGCCACTCCAGCCACCCCCCGTGTCGCACCATCTTCCCACGGGATTGAGGACAACGCGGCTGGCGATGGAGGCGATCTGGGGATGGCAGTGGGCTCGATTTCGCCAGGTACGCCCCCCGGCACGCTCGTTGACTGGATCTCGTACTCCTCGCGACAGCCCCTCCCTGGCGAATTCCCCTGAGGGAATTTCTCAGGGACGGGCACGCTCTGGCATCCGCTCCCAGACCTCTGGAACCTTCACGTCTGGCCCATGGATGGGATGCGGAAGATCTAGCTGATCTACCACCTGCCGTCATAGACATAATCAACCAAGCCAGAGCCCCCTCTACAAGGCAACTTTACGCCCTGAAGTGGCACTTGTTTGCAAATTGGTGTTCTTCCCGGGCTGAAGGCCCACAGTGGTGCAGTTAGGTCAGTGCTCTCATTCCTGCAGGAGAGGTTGGAGGGAAGGCTGTCCCCCTCCACCTTGAAGGTGTATGCGGCCCACCACGACACAGTAGACGGCAAGTCTTTGGGTAAGCACAACTTATTTATCAGGTTCCTATGAGGGTATGAAGGTTGTCGATCCCCACAGCCACCACCATTGTGTCTTGAGCAAGGCACTTAACTCCAGGTTGCTCCGGGGGGATTGTCCATTTAATAAGTGCACTGTAAGTCGCTTTGGTTAAAAGCGTCTGCCAAATGCATAAATGTAAATGTAAATGTATGAGGCACCCGGAGGTTAAATCCCTCCTGGCCAAGCCTCTTCCCATCCTGGGATCTCTCAGTGTTCCTCTCAGGCTTTCAGAGACCCCCCCTTTGAGCCACTAGAATCAGTCGGACTCAGGGCCCTCTCCCTGAAGATGGACCTCCTGATCGTGCTCGCCTCCATCAAGAGGATCGGGGACCTGCAAGTGTTCTCTGTCAGCGACACCTGCCTGGAGTTCGGTCTGGCAGACACTCATTTGATCATAAGACCGCGACCGGGCTACATGCCCAAGGTTCCTACCACCCCCTTCACAGACCAGGTAGTGAACCTGCAAGCGTCCACAAATTCAGCGGAGGAATTCGCCAACCAAATCCAATGCAGGTACTCAATCTACCCTGTACTGGAATAGGTGCTCCACAGGTCAGGCCTCCTACATGGACCTCTCCCTGTGTGTATTTTCCGTGGTGCGGTCCCCTTGTGAGCGGACTCGCATCTCCCTTGGGCAGGTCCCACTACCCCCTGGTCACCGTGTCTGTAGTATCTCCTCCCTCCCAATGAGGCAGGATCTACCACCGTGCCACTTTCCACATGTGACCTATAAGCCCATGTGATGTATTTCATCACTCTTACCTCCCCCAGCTTGGGCAGGTGTGGTCTCCGCAGGGTCTTTTCCCCCTGAAAGAATAGGAAACTGGGAAAGATCACCTTCCCTGATGCGTATGAGGGCCCCAGCTGGCATGGCCTGCTCCCATGCTTGGCAGCGTCGCCTTGTTCCCCCCCCCTGTACGGGGGTAAAGAACCAAAAGGCTCTGACGATTTTATGGGGCGTTGGGGAAGGGTACGTGCAGTCTAAAACAGCAGGTCGCTTTGGCGTGTAAAATACATGCCCGCTCCTGTGTCAGCAGTACACGTACACGGCTCAGCACATGGCATGATTTAAATTGGACCCCTAGTGTCACTTCTTCGACACAACGTCGAAGTGAGTGTCCTCCCGGCCACGCCGCTGAACCGAGCCACTGTTGTGGCCGAACCATTATCAGTTCCTCAGAAAAATCCTGAATGAAATAGATGCATTTCCCCTCCTTTATACCAGGGACGTCGTTAGGCCTATTTTAGGGGGGCTGAAGCTACCCCAAAATGTTCCTAAGAACCCCTAAATGATAATAAGAACAACAATAACAATTCGATTTATCGATAACCGTATCCTCATTCATATTTAGAATTAGACGCAACAAATGATATATATAATCCAGCTACAAAAAATAGCCGAAAAGTCGGAAGTTGGACAGAAGTACAAAGAGTCATTGTGCTATCAAGATGATGCACCGCACCGTCTCGTTGCATTGGTGTGAACTGTGGCAGCTTTCAGAGTGTTGCAGACCGGAGCGCTGCAAGTAAATGTTTTTACTGGTGCCCCGCCTCTTACTTCTCACCCCTCTTACTTTATGCCGTTCTATGGTATCGTGCTGGGAAAACGGGAAAGAACATCGTGCTTTGCGAGTTATCAACATCGCTTGTTGGTAAATGGAGTGTACCACATTTTGCTTTGCCGATTGCTAGACGTGATTGGCAAACGGTTTGCCAGAATATACCCTGACCTACCCTGACCCCTGGAGGATTCATCTCGTCTCGTCGTTACTCTAGTTTGGTCTGAAGTTGAACTCGCTATGCACCCTCCCGCCCACACACACCGATACACACGCTCCCCACGCACACACACCGATACACACGCTAATGGTGAAAGGAAGATTGGTAAACTGTTGTGATACAGAGTGAAATTGTAAGTTGTTTTTAATTACCTGCTTACCTTTAGCTACATTTCTTGAGGTAAATGAAAGGGGATATTTTGGTTTGCTATGGAAAACTGTAGTCTAGCTAGAGTGAACAAGCAAAATACAAGAAATGGTGAACTTAGCAAGCTAATGACAACTCTTTATTCTTTGCCAATAATATAACCTATCTCTATAATAGGCATATAAAACAATATCACTCCCCATAGAATGTTGTTGTCACTGAAAACGAAATGTCATAGGGTCCCTGTTAATGCTATTACCGTTGCATACCGCAGATAAGATGGATATTCGAAGATATTTTAGCAGAGAGAGAAAGAGAAGCAGCCGCAGGAGATTGGCAGGCCAGTTGATTCTGAGGGAGCCGGTGTGATTGAGGTCAGTAATGGTCTATAGGTCTAAGGATTGTTTTGTTTTCTTCTAACAATAAGCATTTGTTTGTCAGGTCTAGGCACTATGCATAACCTAAACTAAATTATTATATTTATTATATATGCTAGCTATACCAATTTAACTTTCTGCATTCATTGGCTGTGATAAATTAAATAAATACATAGATGTTACCTAAATGTAATTACTTTTATCATACATTTACATGAGCAGACAGATAGCATTTAAGTAATTGCTTATAGAATAACTCATCAGGAGCAAAGTCTGGCCTAAGTAAATTCCCCCATGCAGCTTTGATGTGTCTAAAAGCAACATTACAGTAACTTTTCTTTAACAGAGTAGAAATGGAAGAAGAGGATATGTCTGTCACGTTTTACTTGTTAACATCTTGGTTTCTTGACTAGTTGTTGACATAAGTGTAGCTCTAGATGTGAGTGCAAAGATTTACAAATACCCTGGGGCTAAGCCCCCCCTGTCTTCCAATCCTAGTGACATCCCTGCTTTATACCCATATGTCTGGGGGCGGGACATGCAAATTCTGTCTGCCAATTTCTCATTGGCCTTTTCTGATAGATCAGAGATGCAAAAGGCGCTAAAGAGAGACCCCTAGTGTCGCTTCTTCGACACACGTCTCGTTCAAAACCTTGATGATTTACCACTGATTTGTGTAATGCTGCTGTTACGAATAGCCATGTAAATGGCGTGAATACTATCTAACTTTGCCTGAGCCAGCTTGGTCAAATGGTGTACCGTTGAGCAAAATTTCTTTATGTCTAGGCCAGCTTGACCGAATGGCTTAAACGTTAGTGTCCTGACTCATAATGTGAATCTGGTCAAGGAAAGTCCAGATCTTATTTAATTAGTGACTTAGCCAAGCTATGTGTGAATTAATTTTAACTAATGACCTAAGACAGCTGTGTGGTAGTGCAAGTTTTGATTAAGGCTTACCTACCAAAATGAACATCAATGTATCATGACCAAAAGCTGGCCCTATTTTGCAAGCTGATGAAACCAAAGCATACACCTGAGCAAACAGCCTTTTCAGAAAAAGAAATCTCACAGCCTGCAGCAGAGAACTGGCTTGTGTGCAGAACTGAGCAATTTAAATGTTAGACAAAGAGAGAGTAGACAATTTGATTGGCTACAATATTATATGTCAAAGGCTTAAACAATGGAAAATGCACCAAATTCACGTATGGACCCACACACTTGTATAGTATGTGTGATAAAATTTCCTCAAGTACACAACACAGTAAAACAGTAAATTGCAAACAACTAAAATCATACAGTGGGACTATTATGCACATTATTTATTGGTCTTGATAATATAGTCATTGATAGTACAAAAAGTGCCCCCCTTGAATATGCTTCATGATGATTTAGTGTGTTGTGAAAGACTGTTCCAGACAAACTTTCCCTCTTGAGACACATGTGTGTTACTTTAAGAGCATTAACACCCCATTGAATGTGCTGACTCTGTGTGTATTAAAAGGTTGTTCTAGAGACCCATTTTATTTTAAGACTCTGCAGTGTTGTGTTGAGGAGGGGGGCATGGCCAGGCCATGATGATGCAAGGCCGGCGCTGAATCAGCTGATCAGCAGGAGAGAGAGATAAAGGGGGGCCATAGGCACCAGTTCAAGAGAGAGAGAGAGATGCACGTGGCGCATCTGAGATTCTAGACGTTCTCCCAGTGGTTCGGAACGAGCCATTTTCTCTCGGTCACTACGAGCTGCGCCTCAGGAAGGGCTCACGCAGCCTGAGCCCATGCAGCTTGGTCGTGCTCCACTAACTCCCGCAGAGAAGGAGAGACATTTAACGCATTGCCTTTGTTTATACTGTGGTCAACCTGGACATCTCATTGTTTCCTGCCCTGTTCGCCCTCATCCTTGCTCCTCTATGAGCCAGGTCAGAACTTCTGTCATTTTAGATATAACTCAGAAGCAATTATGCTTCCTGTAATTGTATCAATTGATGATGTTTATTATTCCGCTTCAGCCCTAGTTGATTCCGGAGCGGCAGGGAATTTCATTGATGATCATTTGGTACAGAGTATTGGAATTCTGTTGAGCCGTCCCTCAGAGTCAATTCATTGGATGGAGCACCTCTTGGATCTGGATTTATTACCCACAGAACTGTGCCACTGACACTTCAGGTGGGACTGTGTCATAAGGAAATTATAAATTTTTTTGTTGTTCATTTCTCCTAGAGATTCTGTAGTTTTGGGCCATCCATGGCTATTCCTCCATGACCCTCATATTTCCTGGCGCACGGGGGAGCTGTTGAGCTGGGATGATCACTGTTCATCACACTGTCTTAGTTTACCCATTTTCTCTACCTCAGTGGGAAGCCCAGAAATTAAGTCACCTGTAGCCATTCCCTCTGAGTATTCTGAATATGCTGATGTTTTTGCAAAAACTCAGACCGCCTTTCCTGAACATCATAGCTGGGATTGTGCAATTGAACTGCTACCGGGATCTTCTCTCCCTAAAAGCAGAGTGTACCCTTTGTTGCTCCCAGAATCAAAGGCTATTGAGGATTATATTGATGAGGCCCTAAGCCTTGGTATAATTCGTCTGTCCACTTCTCCAGTTGCATCAGGGTTCTTCTTTGTGGAGAAAAAAGATGGCGCACTTCGACCTTGTATTAATTATCGTGCCTTGAATGATGTCACTGTAAAATTCACATATCCCTTGCCTCTTATCCTACCGGCATTGGAACATGTCAGTAAAGCTACATTTTTTACCAAGCTTGACCTCAGGAGTGCGTAAAATCTCATTCACATCAGGGAAGGAGACAAATGGAAAACAGCCTTCGTCACCACAAGGGGGGCCTATGAATATTTGGTTATGCCATACGGCCTTGCAAATGTGCCTTCTGTTTTCCAATCATACATGAATGAGATTTTTCGGGACATGATTGATTGGTTCCTGATCATTTACATTGATGACTTGTTAATTTACTCTTCAAGCATTGCTGAAAACATGGATCATGATACAAGGGTGCTACAAAGGCTCAGGGAACACTGTTTATTTGTCAAAGCTGAGAAATGTGAATTCTTCTGTCTCTTTTCTGGGCTATGTCTTGTCTGCCGGAGCCATGAAGATGGAGACCAACAAGGTCTCTGCAGTCCAGTCCTGGCCTGAATCCAAGACCCTTGGATTTGCAAACTGCTACAGACGATGGTAGTAGCGTCTGTAGTAGTTGACAGATGACACATAATTGTTTGCACTTGACACATTGTTTTATCTGTTTTCCTCATCAGTGTTGGTTAGAATGTCAGGCTCTTTAACCATTTGAGATGTTTGACTTCCTTCTGTGCTTTGAGGTAAAAAACTCAAAACTCAGAAGAATTCAAATGGGTCACGTGAGTTTTGAAGTTTGGCCGCAATAGAGAGAAACCGGGTTGAATTGCGCAATTATTTCTGGAGCCCAATCTGGATGCCTGCTGGACTTGCACGTACATTTATGCTTCAGAGATAGCACATGCAAAAATAACATGAAACACAGCTGCGTGTGTCTGATGAGAAGCATATTCAGAATGCAAGATTAATGTAATTGAATTTGCTTTGGCAGCCCAAAATTTTGCTTGGGAAGCCGCTGAAAAATGGTCAGAACCTGAAAAACCCTGTTTCTTCAATTCTATCAGACTCCCATAAAGCTGTTCCGACTTTCTCCTCCATTTTTCCGACAGAATGTGTACCATATACGTGTTACTTGAATGGAATGAAGTGCACATTTCTTGCATGTGGTGTCAGTTATGCATAACCATGATACAGACAATAATCCAAAATATTTAGCGGTTGCCAAATTTCTACCGGTTTATCATGTCTACCGGTAGATCGCCTACCCCTGCTTACAAGTGTAATTATTTGTCATGAATTACTGTCCAATTTCTGATTCCTAAACTAAAGTGTTACCCTGAGTTCTAATGCTGTTGAAATTTTAGAGTAACATTTTTTATTTAGTTTAAAATAAATGTACAAAAATACATCAGTCTAAAAATTCTGCCAGTATTGCAAGACCTGGATATGCTTCACAGACACATAGCAAAACCTAAATAATGCAAACTATCAATTTCCACAGGTTTCACCATATCATATACAGTATGTTATGTGATCTAAGCAACATGAACATACAGTATGTATAGTACACATTGATAGACATAGCCCAGACCTGTCCTTGAATTAATGAGATCCATCAATTACATTTAGAACTGGAAGGTAGTTGGAAGCTCAAATTTTGTTTAAAAATAAATTAAGTTCCTAAATGTAAGTTTGTGAGGAGCGAGTCCATCTAATCTTTCAATTAACAGCAAGAGTACATAAGCAGCTGTTTACCTCTCTTCGGTCTCTGCTGTTTCCAGCATCCCTCCACCTCCCCAACTCCACCTTTACCCTAGGCATCTTGCCCCATATAATCATCATCTATTAATAGTCCCAGGGGAGATACTTCAGAGCTCTAGTTGAAGCTGCTTCCTCAAGCCCCTCACCCGTGGACAGCAAGCCAAATAAGTTAAACATTAATAGCTTAAAGATTATATCGGCAAACAAACTCGTGAAACTGTTTGTGCTGGAGTTCCAGTTCCTGCGTTGAAATAAATGTATCTGAAAAAAAAAAAGTTACTTTAAAGTTCCACAATAATTATGTAACAAACACTGTCTGTCAAATCCTTCCCTGTAGAGATACATAACAGTCTGCCTGAGCCAAATTAATTTGACACTATACTTTGGAAATTTTTTTATTTTATTTTTTCTTCCTTCCTTCCTTCCTTCCTTCCTTCCTTTTCAGAACAATACATTTGGGGCACTGAACCTTTTCCTTGATTAGCTTATTTAAATAACATTAATGCTTATTATTTAACTTCTTAGACCATCACAGAGACAGAGTTTTTCAATAATACAACACATAGACAGTGACTTGTAGCTGCAATAGCAAAACTAAAAATTCCAGAGAAGCCAGACAGCAGTCATTTGGAAATACTAAGTAATAGTGACTGGGTTGTGATATCACAACTAATTCTTGAGTAAAGAAACTTTGAGTTTATTTGTATCTTTTATGAATTTGATCAATAGATTTAATCAACATCTAATTAAATACCATAAAGTGTGAAATACCATTTGCATATTTAACATGGTTTCAAATAATTTATCCAGTCCAATACATTCCTTTGCCAGAAGCTAGTTGCAAAAATAAATACATTAGTTAATAATAACATTTAGACAAGGGATGATGAGCTATGATATTATCTTGACACTCAATGCTTATGAGTATTTAATGGTTTGGCTGTTTCAAACCCTTGGATGACCATTCCTTACCTTGCTATTAGGTAAGTGTCAAAAACACAGAGTAGACACACTTACAAAATATATTTTATCTATGGGATCAGAGTAATGTCTGTCCCTGACTGAGGAATCACATCTCTAGAGGTGGTCTTCAGCAGTCCTTGACAGCCTTGGTAGATAACAGTGTTTACTTTACTGTTTCCTTCAAACAGCAGCATGCAATGATTTAACCAACTAGTTGTGTCTCTGCAGGTTTAGGACAGATTAAGATCACGGAGTGTTTAAATATTGTTACAAAGATGAACAATCAAAATACATTTTTACGAGTCAATAATGCTAATTTCTTGATTCCCTGAATGCCTGAGGAGTCGTTCCCACATTTTGCTTTCAAAAACGTCTAGGTTACGTATGTAACCTCCGTTCCCTGATGGAGGGAACGAGACGTCATGTCGAAGAAGCGACACTAGGGGTCTCTCTTGAGCGCCGAAAGATGCCTCTGATCTATGAAAAAAGGCCAATGAGAGTTGGCGAACAGTATTTGCATACCCCGCCTCCGGATACGGATATAAAGGCGAGGGAAATACGCTTGTTCATTCAGGATTTTTCTGAGGAACCGGGAGTGTACCGAGCACCTCAGCGGCTCGGCTCAGCGACATGGCCGGGAAGACACGACGTCTCGTTCCCTCCATCAGGGAACGGAGGTTACATACGTAACCTAGACGATGCCCGTCTGTCGCTCACTTCGACGTCGTGTCGAAGAAGCGACACTAGGGGTCCACTTCAAAACTCGCCATGTGCTGAGCCGTGTACGTGTACTGCTTACACAGAAGCGGGCAGGTATTTCTAAGTGCACAGTGACCAACTGTGTTCAGGCTGCACGTACTCTTCCCCAATGCCCCGAAAGAGTCGTCAGAATCCTTTTGGTTACCCTAGGGGGGAACAAGGTGACGCTCCCAACTAGGGAACGGGCCAAGCCTGGCTGGGCCTCTTTTCTCTCTATGTTTTCTCGGCATAGAGCAAGAGCAGCCGGGGCCCTTACTGCATCGAGGGAAGGGGGTCTTACCCGAATTCCTATTCTTTCAGGGGGAAAAGACCCTGCGGAGGCCACACCCGCCCAGCAGGGGAGGTAAAGGTGGCAAAATACATCACATGGCCACTTTGGGCATGTGGGAAAAAATGGCGCGGTGGTAGATCCAACCTCGAGGAGGGGGGAGTTGCTACAACATGGCGACCGGAGGGCAGCAAAGGACTGCCTAAGGGAGACGCGGGTCAGCTCGCAAGGTGACCGTACCGCGGAAGTACACACAGGAGGAGTCCCGTAGGAGGCCTGATCTGTGGAGCACCTATTCCAGTAGGGGTAGCCAGAGGTACCCGGAGTGGACTGGGCCGGCAAGTTCCTCCGCTGAACTGTTGCGGGCCCGAGAGGGCTAGGGAGGAATCAACCAGGGACCTAGGCCCTCTGGGAAAGAAGCGCACTGATCTGCCTCGGAGAGGGAAACGGCGCTGGAAACAAGCAATTCACCCGGTCAGATCGTCGACGTGTACCGAGTTCTACGGGCTCGGACCTGAGAGAACACGGGACAAGACTGACTCAACCCTGAGATCGTAAGGGTGTTAGGTGCTGCCCAGCCCGCAGCTCTGCAAATGTCTGCTAGGGAGGTACCCCTAGCCAGTGCCCATGAGAATGCCACGCTCTTAGTAGAGTGGGCTCGAACCCGCAAAAAGGGGGGGGGGGGGGGGGGGGGGGGCACGGCCTGGGTGTGATAGGCCAACTGAATGGCATCCACCACCCAGTGAGACACCTCTGTTTGGAGACAGCGTTCCCTTTCTGCTGTCCTCCAAAGCAGACAAAGAGCTGCTCAGAGCGCCTGAAGCTCTGGGTGCGTTCCAGGTAGTAAGGCACGTACCGGACACGACAGTGAGAGGGCTGGGTCTGCCTCCTCCCAGGGCAGCGCTTGTAGGTTCACTACCTGATCTCCAAAGGGTGTGGTAGGAACCATGGGCACATAGCCCGGTCGAGGTCTTAGGATCACATGAGTATCTGCCGGACCGAGCTCCAGGCAAGTGTCGTTAGTAGAGAACGCTTGCAGGTCCCCGACCCTCTTGATGGAAGCGAGCGCGATCAGCAGGGCCGT
Source organism: Moxostoma hubbsi (assembly GCA_032164185.1). Lineage (NCBI taxonomy): Eukaryota > Metazoa > Chordata > Actinopteri > Cypriniformes > Catostomidae > Moxostoma > Moxostoma hubbsi. The sequence continues at coordinate 16,855,460 of JAVLUX010000022.1, forward strand.
CTTTTTAGGAGAGGGCCCTGAGCCAACTGATTCTAGCGGCTCGGGGGGGGGGATCTCTGAAGACCGGCGAGGACCACCGAGAGATCCCAGGAGGGGAACAGGTTTGACCGGGAGGAGTTTAACCTCCGGGCACCTCTTGGGAACCTGACGATTAAGTCGTGCTTACCCAGAGACTTGCTGTCTACTGGGTCGTGGTGAGCTGCGATAGTGGCAACATACACCTTCAAGGTGGATGGGGACAGCCTCCCCTCCAACCTCTCCTGTAGGAACAGGAGCACAGACCTAACTGCGCACCTCTGGGTCTTCTGCCCGGGAAGAACACCAATTCATGAACAGACGCCATTTCAGGGCGTAGAGTTGCCTGGTAGAAGGGGCTCTGGCTTGGTTGATCGTGGCTACGACCATGGTGGTAGACCAGCTAGATCTTCCGCATCCTGTCCAGGGGCTAGACGTGGAGGTTCTAAAGGTCTGGGTGCGGATGCCAGAGCGTGCCCCGTCCCTGAGAAAGAAGGTCCTTCCTCAGGGGAATTCACCAGGGAGGGGCTGTCGCAAGGAGTACGAGGTCTGAGAACCGGGCCCGGGTGGGCCAATAAGGAGCCACGAGAGTGACTCGCTCCTCGTCCTCCCTGACCTTGCACAGCACCAGTGCAAGAAGTCTCACTGGGGGGGATGCGTACTTGCGCAGCCCCACTGGTCAGCTGTGTGCCAGTGCATCTGCCCCGAGGGGAGCCTCTGAGCGGGTGTACCAGAGCGGGCAGTGGGAGGTCTCTCGGGAGGCAAAGGGGTCTACCTGGGCCTTGCCGAACCATTCCCAAATCAGCTGAACCGAGTGGGAGTGAAGCCTCCACTCTCCGCCAGGCAAGCGTTATCGTGACAGCGCGTCCGTTGTCACATTGAGGTTGCCGGGGATGTGAGTGGGACGCAGCGACTTGAGTCGGTGCTGGCTCCAAAGGAGACGACGGGCGAGTTGTGACATGTGGCGGGAGCGTACGCCGCCTTGGCGATTTATGTACGTGACCGCAGTGGTGCTGTCCAACCCGACTAGGATATGTCCGTCCCGAATTAACGGGAGAAACTTCTGCAGGGCAGAAAGGACGGTCAACAACTCGAGGCAGTTGATGTGCCAACGCAGCTGGGCCCCTTTCCAACAGCCTGAGGCTGCGTGCCTGTTGCAAAAGGCACCCCAACCCGATCTGGATGCGTCGGTTGTGACCAGGACGCGTCTGGACACCTGCTGTAGGGGTACTCCTGCCCGTAAGGAACAGAGGTCTGTCCAGGGGTTGAATGCTTTGCGGCAGGCGGGGGTGATTGATACCCGGTGCGTGCCGTGGCGCCATGCTCATCTCGGGACTCGGGTCTGACGCCAGTGTTGGAGCGGTGTCATATGTGTCAACCCCAGCGGCGCGACCGCCGCGGAGGACGCCATATGCCCCAGGAGCCTCTGGAAAAGTTTTAAAGGGACCGCTCTGCCTGGCCTGAAGGCGGCGAGGCAGTTCAACACTGACTGGGCATGCTCATTGGTGAGACGTGCCGACATTGAGACCGAGTCTAACTCCATCCCGGAAAAAGAGATGCTGAACTGGAGTAAGCTTGCTCTTTTCCCGGTTGACCTGAAGCCCCAAGCGGCTGAGGTGCCTGAGTCTCTGTGGGCGCATAGTCACTCTCGCGAGCGGGACAGAGACATGCCGAAGGGGAGGACTTGTACTGATACGCCTGGCCATCGAACGTAAACCACACTTTTAAGGGGTGGTGTCGAGGCAGGATGGAGACATGGAAGTACGTGTCCTTCAGGTCTACCGCTGCGAACCAATCTAGATGCCATTTTGAATGGGAGTTTGTGCAACGCTTGGTTGAGAACTCGCAAGTCCAAGATTGGTCAAAAGCCGCCGCCTTTCCTGGGTACGATGAGGTAAGGGCTGTAGAAACTCTCCTTCATCTCGGTTGGAGGGACCGGCTCTATCGCGTCTTTGGCCAGAAGAGTCGCGATTTCCGCGCGCAGGGACTGCGGACGGATGCCCATGAAGGGGGCAGGGGCCTGGCAAACTGAATTGCGTAACCGAGTCGGATGGTCCGGGCCAGCCAGCGAGACGGGTTGGGAAGTGAAAGCCACGCGTCCAACCTCTGCGCTAGGGGCACCAAAGGGACGATTAATTTTGACGTACCCGGCGGGGCTTCGCAGCGGGGCGGAGCAGGTAGGGCAGCGTTGGGCGGCGACGGGGCGACCCGCGGCTGAGGTGATGAGAAGAGACTCAAGCACTTACCTTGCTCCGCACACCCGGCAGGGGGCGGGTTAGTGACTGAGGAGGAGGTCCTGGGTAGGCGTCCTCTGGACTCGTCGGAACCGGCCAGCCGGGGAACAGTCGTGGGGCTGAAGACGGGTGGTCCGTGTCCAGGGGGCCAGGACTGTTGATATCTGGGGGCAAAGTGCCGTGAGAACGGCATTTGCGGGCCAGGTGACCCAGAGAAAAGAGAAAAGCCGCTGAAGTGCGCCATAAATCCAACAGCAAAGCAGAGCGTCAGAGGATCAGAAGCAGGATCAGTTGTGTTACTCGCAGCTGACAGCATACACATGACCATCGGCTCCGAAGAAAATTACTGAATGAACGAGCGTATTTCCCTCGCATTTATATCCGTATCCGGAGGCGGGGTATGCAAATACTGTTCGCCAACTCTCATTGGCCTTTTTTCATAGATCAGAGGCATCTTTCGGCGCTCAAGAGAGACCCCTAGTGTCGCTTCTTCGACACGACGTCGAAGTGAGCGACAGACGGGGAACAGCTCAACAGAATGAAAATAAGAGCAGAGGGTCTCGAGACGCATTTTTAAAATTTGAAATATTTACATTTTTTTTAATGTACCGATTTCACAGCATAATAATGTAGTATTTAGTGTGTAACCATCTCTCTGTTGTAACTTCCTTTCAAATAAAAGATTAAACTTGTATAATTGCACTGTATTTGTTATTTTGCATATTTCTGCATATTATTTTCATGTTCAATAAAGTATTTCATCATTATTAAATCCTTGTTTTACTTTGCTTATATTATAGTCTTATTGTGTGCAGTGCATAGCATGATGGTTTACTTGCATTGTCCACTGAGGCAGTCGATTGTTTTATAAAAATAAAGTATTTTCAATTGGACACATTTCAGCCATTTCACAAGTTTAAATTGATATGTGTAGTAAAATGCAAACATTAAAAATATATGTATTGTGTAGTGGATAAAACAATGTAATAATCATGTTAAAATATAATTAAGAGCATTGTTTATATTCCACAAAGTAATATATTGGTTATAAGTGAATAACATAACATCAACATGAAAATGGAAGCTTTAGCATAAGTTCTGCCAGGAAGACTCAATTGTTATGTCACTCATTACCTTCTCATCTATCCAATCGCGTTCTAACACTTGCAGTATAAAAGATGGGTACTTACACATGTCTGAGTCCACAGATGCTGACGCTTTCGTTCTCCTCCACCCTCCCCACCACCAAGATGATCCCTTCCTTCCTACACACCACCACCAGGATGGTCCCTTCCCATACCTCACTGGGGGTCGGCTGCGCCCCTGCCTTCATCGCCAGGCAGGAAATGCAGAGTCCGGACCCCTGGATTGCGAGCTACGGATGGGGCCTACGCCAAAGAACTTTTATCTTTATGTAATGGGGTAGAAGATGGACTACAAACTAGATGGACTACAAATCCCATGATTTGAGATGGTATAAAGGGAAACCAGACTGTTTAGACTTCCTCTTTGTGGTACCATGTGGCAAGCAGGAAAAGCTGTTTGGTGTCTTTCAAGGCTGTGTAATTGCAGATGAAAAACTAAGTTGATTAATGAGCAGCATAACTGAATTGGGAAGGTAAGGGTTGTGATTTATGACGACTAGAGTGAGTTGTCTAGTTTTAACATGTTTGTATTTGTCTTTTGTTTTAGTATTCTGATGGAAATGGTGTTGATTGGTGCCTCAGAGAATAAAGCAGATATATTTGAGAATACAGGTACTGATCTTCATTGATGGTGCCTCAGAGAATAAAGCAGATATATTTGAGAATACAGGTACTGATCTTCATTGAATTATTGAATAAGGGGATTTGTTTTTAAGCTTCATTTTATAATTGTAATTTGTGTGTTATGTTTTAAGGTTTTTTTTAATCTTTGTAAATATTTTATTGGGTAATCATCAATTTGTATTTGTTTTATTTACAGATGATGCATGATTGCCGTTTACTTTTATTGAAAGCATTGGTGGCTTAATGGGTGTCTGAAGAGATGACTTTAATGTTGAATTGAGTCTTGTGTACGGAAGTGGCAAAGTGATTGATTTAATTTGTGATTTTGTTTTGTGTTGTTTTGTTGTTTTTGTTTGTTTTGGATCTACAACTAACAGTGGGGTTCCCATCTTCTTGTATGTGGTTTACTCTGTTCAGGTTTGGGGAATAGATTGTAGTGGTTTGATTTACTTTACCATTGTGGAGGCTAGAGTGAATTTGTGTTTGGTGAACTTGTGAGTGTGCACAGTTTCAGAGCAAATTCCTTTGGATAGGATTGGGAACCCTGTTGTAGCGGTTACAATTTTGTTTGTTTTCTCTCTTTGCCAGTTCTGATTACCCCTTGTGAATATTGTGCAATAAACTTTGTTATCTTTGCAACGAAACGCACTGTGGTTGTGGCCCCTTTCTTTTAGTTCTCCTCATCTCTTGCGAGATGATGGGGTTACAAATGGCGTAGTCGGCAGGATTTGTTTTGATTTTTGGGCAGCACGGCAGTGTGTTTAAGGTGCAAAGGTGTTTTTTTTTTTTTTGGCCATGTATTGATAGCCACTCGTTGATGTCGGTATCTAATAGGCAATTGTATAAGTAAACGGCAATCGTGCAAGAAAAACTGTCGCAATGGAGCAGGAGTTGACAGAGTTACGGGAGCAGATACGTAGTCTACGCGCTACGAATCAACAATTAATGGAAGAACGTTCTGAGTCCAACCCTGACACTAATCAACCTGTATCCAACCCTAATGCTCCACCTTCTGTGCCTTTCAGCAGGGTGATGTATATTCCTCGGGAGCGGAAGTGTCGCCGATTCTTCGGGGACTTGGACTCTAATTTAAACATTGAGGACTGGATTGAGGAGGCTGAGGCCTGCATTGGGGATGGGAGTTGGACTGTACGAGAAAGGGTAGCGTTTTTGATGGATTATTTGGGAGGGGAAGCCAGAAGGGAGATCAAACTCCGACCCGCAGCTGAAAGAGACACTCCTGAACTCATATTTGAGGTGTTAAGAAGTATGTATGGTGCAAAACAAACATTTGTGCAGTTGCAGAAGGGTTTTTATGATCGAAAACAAAAAGAGGGTGAATCCCTTGTTGAATTTTCTCATGCACTTATGTCTTTGATGGACTCTATTCTCACAAGTCGTCCAGATGGTGTCCCAAATGCTGATCAAGTTCTCCGTGATCAGTTTGTGGAGCATGTGAATGATGTAGCACTTAAACGTGAACTCAAACGTTTTGTAAGACAAACTCCACACGGTAGTTTACTTGATGTTCGAAGCGAAGCTATAAGATGGAATGAGGAAGGGAAGAGGGAAGTTATTCCCTCTGCTGCTCAGCTGTGGTGTAATGCTGCTCAGGGTAGAGTAATTGAATCACAGATGCATAAGGAATTTACTGAGTGAAAAGAAATCAAGGAGCTGTTAAAGCAACAACAAGCTCAAATTGACGAGATTACTAAGCGTCTCGATTATCTTAAACCCTTGAGTAATGAACCCTCCTCTGTTTTGACAAGGCAAGATACTTCTCGAAGGTGTTTACGTTGTAATAAACTGGGTCATATTGCTCGATATTGTAGGCAACCATGGCCTGTTGAGTCTGGATCTAGGCCAGCTAGGGTGATGACAAGAGAAACCCATGTGGAGGAGAATCATCAACCTACCTCCCCTGTTGCTTCTAGTCAGAGTACCGAAGTGGGCAGTGGAGGTTTGAAGACCTCTAGTCTTGTTTGTCCTACAGTGATACAGCGTCTTATTGGCAAATGTCCCACTGTTACCATTCAAATGGGGAGTGTTCCTGTGGTATGTCTGCTGGATACTGGGTCAATGGTGACCACTATAACGGAGTCTTGTTTCGACCAACATTTTCGACAGCTAGCACCAAACGCTTTGAAGGATTGTGGTTGGCTTCAGCTAAAAGCTGCCAATGGTTTGGACATTCCCTATGTGGGGTATTTTGAAACTGATGTTAACGTGTTGGGGAAAAGTATATCTAAACAAGGTGTATTGGTTGTGAAAGACCCAGGAAATATTATGTCCAAGAAGAAAAAACTGGTTCCTGGCCTGTTGGGTATGAATATAATAGGGCAGTGTTATAATAAATTATTTGAAGAACATGGTTCAGCCTTATTTTCAGTCCCACAGGTCAAGCAGGCAGAATCAGGCTGGAAGGATGCATTGTTGCAGTGCCAGAGAACTAGTGATCCATCTTGTCCTGGTTTCATTGGCCATGTACGAGTGCAAGCTAAGCATCCAGTGCAGATTCCAGCTGGAACAATGAGGTTAGTTACAGCTTACTGCCCCAGAAATATTTCAAATGTAGTTACGCTACTAGAACCTATGAGCAGTGATGGTAGTGGTGGATTACCTGCAGGAATTTTGATTTCTCCTTCATTGTTACAGTCTTCCCAAAATACAATCTGTGTGCCCGTGGTTAATGTCAGCACAGAGATTGTATATTTACCTGAAAAGGCTATGTTGGGTAGTTTGATTAGCGCTGAAGTGATTGATCAATCTGACCAAGAAATTTCCTTTGAAGAAAACTCGGAAGGTAAGGTTAGTGAAATAGTTATTCAGTGCCAAACCTCAGCTTCCATTTCAAACCACCGTGAGCTGGGAAGGGTTGAGTTACCCGGGCTTTCAGAGTCGGAAAGGGAAGCAGTCAAGCACCTTTTGTATAAATATCAGGATGTTTTTGCTAAGGATGATGGTGACCTGGGTTGTACTAAATTAATAGAGCACCAAATCCCTTTGTTGAATGATGTCCCAGTGCGTCAGCGCCATCGCCACATTCCCCCTAGTCAGTTTGAAGCAGTGAAAACTCACATTAAACAGCTGTTGGAGAGCCAGGTCATTAGGGAGAGTTGTAGTCCATATTCATCCCCGATTGTGCTGGTAAAGAAAAAGGATGGCTCCTTAAGAATGTGTGTAGATTATCGCCAGCTAAATGCGAAGACTCGGAAGGATGCTTATCCTCTTCCTAGAATTGAGGAGTCCTTAGACGCACTGACTGGGGCAAAGTGGTTCTCGACATTAGATTTAGCAAGTGGCTACAATCAAGTGCCACTGGCTGAAGCTGATCGTCCTAAGACTGCCTTCTGTACTCCTTTTGGACTCTTTGAATTTCTCCGGATGCCGTTTGGGCTTTGCAATGGACCAAGTACTTTCCAACGGCTCATGGAGCGAATTTTTGGTGACCAAAGTTTTCAGTCCCTACTGCTTTATCTTGATGATGTGATTATTTTTTCAACAACAGTAGAACAACATCTGCAGCGATTGGAACTGGTACTGAGTCGTTTAAGACAGCAAAATTTAAAAGTCAAACTTAGTAAATGCTGTTTTTTTAGATCAGAAGTGCGTTACTTGGGACATGTAGTTTCCGCTGCGGGAGTTAGTACTGATCCAGATAAGACAGCTGCGGTGGAAAATTGGAAACGGCCACAGACTCTTCAAGAATTGAGGTCGTTTTTAGGCTTTGCTAGTTACTATCGAAGATTTGTAAAAGGGTTTTCGTGTATTGCAAAGCCGTTGAATACGTTAGTAGCGGAGGTCATTCGGGATCAGAAAACCAAGCGGCCAAAAGTTGAGTTGGGGGATAAGTGGGTGGAAGCCTGTGAGAACGCATTCCAGTCCCTTAAGGTATCTTTGACCAGTGCCCCTGTGCTGGCCTATGCTGATTTCAGCAAGCCATTCATTTTGGAGATCGATGCAAGCTTTCAGGGTTTGGGTGCCGTTTTGTCACAAGAACTAAAAGGCAGATGTCGACCAGTTGCTTTTGCAAGTAGAGGGTTGAGGCCATCAGAACGTAATATGCGAAATTATAGTTCAATGAAGTTGGAATTTGTGGCTCTAAAATGGGCCGTAGCTGAAAAATTCAGAGAGTATTTGCTGGGCAATAAGTGTACAGTATATACTGATAACAACCCTCTTAGCCATTTGCAGACAGCAAAGTTGGGGGCACTGGAACAAAGGTGGGTCAATCAACTCGCAGAATTTGTCTTGGACATAAAATATAAGCCTGGACGCAATAATGGCAATGCTGATGCTTTGTCTAGACAAAGCGCCGCCCCTTTGGTGGGATTGGCTTCAATTGCAGTCGTGCCTGAACAGATACGGCAGTCCGTTTCTGATCATGGTCCAGTAGCAGAGGTTAATAGCATATCTGTCTTTCCTAGACCGTCGAAGGATAATTTGGGTGTGCTGCAGGAAGCTGACCCAGTTATAGGAAGGTTCATGGTTTACTGGGACCGTAAGCAGCCACCAACATCTCAGGAGCGGATCCTTGAACAATCAGAGGTCTTGGAGTTAGTTCGTCAGTGGGCGAAATTTGAGAAGGTAGATGGCGTCTTGTACCGACGATTTTGGCCACAAGAAGGTCATAAGGAAGTTCGACAGGTGGTGTTACCATCTGCCCTTAGGGAAGAGGTTCTCACCTGCCTTCATGATGACCATGGTCATCAGGGGATGGAGCGAACAGCAAGGTTAGTAAGGGCTCGGTGCTATTGGCCAGGGATGTATAGCTATGTGGAGGATTGGTGTAGGAAATGTCAGCGCTGTACCCTGTCAAAAGTAGTTAGACCAAAGGTGCGTACCTTTATGGGGCATTTGCTAGCTGATCGACCGCTAGATATCTTAGCTATTGATTTCACACTGCTGGACCCGTCATCCAATGGAATGGAAAATGTATTAATTATAACAGATGTGTTTTCAAAATTTACCCAGGCAATCCCGACTAAAGACCAGACTACTAAGACAGTGGCTCGGGTACTGGTGGAACGGTGGTTTTATATGTTTGGTGTCCCACGACAGTTACATTCAGATCAGGGAAGGTGCTTTGAGAGCCGCTTGATCCAAGAACTTTGTCAAATTTATGGAATTACCAAGACTCATACTACACCATATCGACCACAAGGGAATGGTCAGTGTGAGCGGTTCAATAGAACCATGCACGATTTGCTGCGCACCCTTCCGGCTGAGAAAAAATGCGATTGGCCGTCACATTTGTCTCAGGTGGTTTTTGCATATAATACTACAGAGCACCAGTCTACAGGCTATTGTCCTTTTGTCTTGATGTTTGGACAAGAACCACATTTGCCTGTAGATGTTATATTAGGATTGGATGACTACGGTCAAACGAATTGTGATTGGATGGCTGACCATCGAGAGAATCTGGAAAAGATTTTTAACTGTGCCCGAGCTCGTCTCCAAAAGGCTGCAGCTCAGCGTGCCCGTGCAAATGATGCTAAGGTGTGTCATATGCCCTTACAAGAAGGCCAGCTGGTATATCAGAGAGCTCACGGTCATAAAGGTAGAAGTAAAATCCAGGATGCCTGGGATCCAACCCATTACAGAATTGTCCGATGCCCTGAAGGTCAAGGGTCCGTATATTCTATTGTCCCAGTCGCTGGTGGTAAAGTGAAACATATCCACCGTAGTGAGATGCGACCAGTTTATGTCCCATCAGATGGCCAAGCAGAGTATCTAGGGTTACCCCCTTCGAACAACGATTCTGAAGATTTTGGAGGGGTCATGGTGTCGTTTGAATTGCCCGGTGTAGTTGAGGATGATGAAGGCATTATGCCCCCTTTAGCAGAAGATCGTGGCCTTGATCGTGAGTTGTCCTCAGAGCCATGTCAAGATGAACCACCTTTGCAGCTAGAGGTGGGCCCATTGAGACGAACGGCACGGTCCACAGCGGGACAGCATACAAATCCATATCACCTTCCTCAGACGGCAGTGTGTAGAGAAGTCCAGTCAAATGGTCATGCCTCTCTCCCTATGACAGAGCACTCCAAGTGTAAAAATACCCTGTTTTTTCGACCTTGGTCATAGAAATTCGATCGACGGGACGTCGATTAAAATTAAGTGGGGTGTATTGTAATGGGGTAGAAGATGGACTACAAACTAGATGGACTACAAATCCCATGATTTGAGATGGTATAAAGGGAAACCAGACTGTTTAGACTTCCTCTTTGTGGTACCATGTGGCAAGCAGGAAAAGCTGTTTGGTGTCTTTCAAGGCTGTGTAATTGCAGATGAAAAACTAAGTTGATTAATGAGCAGCATAACTGAATTGGGAAGGTAAGGGTTGTGATTTATGACGACTAGAGTGAGTTGTCTAGTTTTAACATGTTTGTATTTGTCTTTTGTTTTAGTATTCTGATGGAAATGGTGTTGATTGGTGCCTCAGAGAATAAAGCAGATATATTTGAGAATACAGGTACTGATCTTCATTGATGGTGCCTCAGAGAATAAAGCAGATATATTTGAGAATACAGGTACTGATCTTCATTGAATTATTGAATAAGGGGATTTGTTTTTAAGCTTCATTTTATAATTGTAATTTGTGTGTTATGTTTTAAGGTTTTTTTTAATCTTTGTAAATATTTTATTGGGTAATCATCAATTTGTATTTGTTTTATTTACAGATGATGCATGATTGCCGTTTACTTTTATTGAAAGCATTGGTGGCTTAATGGGTGTCTGAAGAGATGACTTTAATGTTGAATTGAGTCTTGTGTACGGAAGTGGCAAAGTGATTGATTTAATTTGTGATTTTGTTTTGTGTTGTTTTGTTGTTTTTGTTTGTTTTGGATCTACAACTAACAGTGGGGTTCCCATCTTCTTGTATGTGGTTTACTCTGTTCAGGTTTGGGGAATAGATTGTAGTGGTTTGATTTACTTTACCATTGTGGAGGCTAGAGTGAATTTGTGTTTGGTGAACTTGTGAGTGTGCACAGTTTCAGAGCAAATTCCTTTGGATAGGATTGGGAACCCTGTTGTAGCGGTTACAATTTTGTTTGTTTTCTCTCTTTGCCAGTTCTGATTACCCCTTGTGAATATTGTGCAATAAACTTTGTTATCTTTGCAACGAAACGCACTGTGGTTGTGGCCCCTTTCTTTTAGTTCTCCTCATCTCTTGCGAGATGATGGGGTTACATTTATATTGTTTGCCGAGCTGTAAATAAATGGTTAATTGTTCAGTATTTTTCTCCCGAGTCTTTCTGGTAGAAATAGCAGTCCATGACTCTGCTCTGCAAGTAATTTCAGTGTCCTCAAACTACGAGATTCATCCGCCAGAAGAGCAGTGCCGAATCTGACGTAAAGTGTTCCTCTGCAAGTAACTTGCAGTTGCATTAATGAAGTGGAACAAAGCCTACAAGTCCTGATGAGAACCACATTTTCAAGCGCATAAAAGGAGTGTGTCACTAGAAATACAGTATACCAGAAATTCAACAAGGATGCAGTTAATGCACAAAAGAATGCAAGTCTAGATTTCTATTTTTCTAATTCATTGCATACAGCCAATTCACAACAAAATTCTTAAGAATGTGTTGTCTTTATTTACAGTATATTGGTGGTGCTTGATAGGGAATGCACTATATAATAGGATGCTGACTCTGCAATAACTGGTGAAGAGCATCAGAATTAAACTCCACTTGACCAAGCCCATTATCGCTTTGCATGCACAGTTTTGCCACACTCACTTGCGCCTAGATGCCTTGTCTAAGCGCATACTCGTATACAAAATACCAAAAATTAATAGCCATGCTGACTAACATTGCACATACAGTACTTTTTATATCTTCAGCTTTAGAGCATCAATAGGAAATATAATGTTTAGACTCCCAAACATTCCTTTTGCAAATAGAATATATTAGAATAAAAAAAAGGGAGCCCTGCAACAGATGTCATGGCCCCCACAGAGCCCCCTATTGAACATCGTGTCAGTCTGAGATTACATAAAGAGACAGAAGCAACTGAGACAGCCAAAATAGATTGAAGAACTGTGGAGAATACTTCAAGAAGCATGGAACATCCTATCTGCCAACAATCAAGAACTACTGTGTCCAGGTGTACCTAGGAGAATTGGAGCTGTTTTGAAGGCAAATGTTGTCACACTTATATTGATTTAGCTCTTTTTGTGTTTACTGGACTTTGTATGACATTCATTGATAAATGAAACCTATTTATGGCATTTTTTTTGAAGACATCCTCATTATGCAACATATTTCACAAGTGCCTAAAAAAATGTCACAGTACTGTACTGTATGTCGTATAATATAGCAATGCACTTAGGGCTTAGCGCTCTTAAAATAGGGCCTACAAATGCATCACTCATGGTGTAAAAAAAAAAAGAGCAATATACGACAACAGCAAAAGAAGTCAGTCAAGTACATATTTACACAGACCAACAATTAAAAGTGAGTGCAATTAAAATCATTTCATAGTCACCACCCTTTATTATGTGCATTTGGAGGGCAGGCATACATCTAAATTACATATTAATTTCAGGGAAACTTCCAAAAATTGCCAAAACATGCTATTTTGCGCATCTAAAAGATGCAATGCTTAGAAGACTACTTTAGTAGATCAGATCAGACCTTTTTACATGTGCTATCAGATTTGCATGTTTTTACACACACAAAAAATTAGTACAAGGCCATAATTTATAACTTTAAAAGAGTATTATGGGTTTAATACAAGTTAAGCTCATTTGACAGCATTTGTGGGATAATATTGATTATCACAAAAATGTATCTAAGCTCATCCAAAAATCTGGGTTCCAGAGTGGCACTTACAATGGAAGTGAACAGGGGCCAATTTAAGAACATGAAAATACTGTTTCAAAAGTTTAGTCACATAACATTAACAGTATGCATGTTAACATGATTTCTGTGACTATATGAGACATAACAGATTGTGACTGGTTATTGAACTGTCCAGGGTTGCTAGGTTCAGGGGTTCTTTGCTAGTTCTTGCTGGTGCGTGCTGTGAGAAGAGTGAGACATATCACTCATGTGAGCCCATCAATAAAAGTTAATCTTGAGTTTATTAGACTGTTTGGTCTCCTGTATCATGACATGGTGTCAGAAGTATAACTTCCTTGCGTACTCCTCGGTCCAGTGAAGGAGAAAAAGAAAAATGGAAAAGTTTCAGGTGCCAGAGGCTTTTTGATTTCGGTTGGCCGGCGTGGAGACAGCGCTTCGCACACTTCAGAATTGCAACAAAACTTGACAAGGAGGATGGTGATGTACAGGTGAACTCATTACTATATGCAATGGGCAAATAGGCAGAACCTGTAAACAGTACATTTACATTTTCAGCTGAGGAGGAAGATGATTACTACAACGCAGCAGTTAAAAAGTTTGAGGAACAATTTGTGCCCAAACGCAATCTAATTCATGACCACGCATGTTTCCATAGAAGGAGCCAGCGAAGCGGGCGAACATTCCTGAACCTATCTAGTCGCCCTCAGCTTACTAAAACACTTGCAGACGTCAGGAGTCCGGGTGGCAAACTGGACTGCATTGGCAAATTTTTGCCGTGTACTGAAAGAAATGGACAAAATGTTAGATTCTGGACATTTTTTGTAAAAGGCCCATATACTAATAATCTTCTCAGCTGCAAAGCTGCCTGCGACATGAGACTAGTGAGCAGGGTCGACACTATTAGCACTGAGGATGATGTTTTTGGAGACTTTGGACTGTTAAATTGTGAGTCAATCAAAATTGAGCTCAACCAGATGCAAAACCATATAGCCTCTGTAATCCTCATTGTGTTCCCTTTCCATTACTACCAAAAGTGGAAGAGGAGCTGCAACGTATGCAAAAGTCAGGAATCATAGGAGAGGTCACTGATGCAACAGACTGGTGTGCTCCTATGGTACATGTGATAAAAAAGAATGGTAAAATGAGAATCTGCGTTGACCTTAAGAAAGTGAATGAAGCAGTAAAGCGTGAGAGATTCATACTACCTACTCTCGAGAACATTGCACAACAACTATCTGGTACATGTGTATTCTCCACATTAGATGCATCCAGCGGGTTTTGGCAGATACCATTGGATGTTATCTGTAGGAAACTTACGACATTTATCACACCAGTTGGTCGCTTATGTTTCCGGAGGCTTCCCTTCGGAATTACCTCAGCTTCCGAGATATTTCAGAGAGAGATGAATGCCCTTCTTAAACACAATACGGGCACCTCCTCAGTTCTTCATCTTATGACTGAGCTGCTAAAAAGTGACACTGAATGAACTTGGGGAGAGGCACAAACACAGGCATTCAACAAGGTCAAGAGAATGCTGATTACAGCACCAGCACTAGCAAACTACAGCACAAACAAGACAACAGTGGTTAGTGCGGATGCGAGCAGTTACGGCCTAGGGGCTGCCCTTTTGCAAGTGCAAGAGAATGGACTGTGTCCCGTTGCTTTCTGTTCAAGGACCTTCACGGAGACAGAACACCGCTACTCACATATCGAGAAGGAATGCCTAGCTGGAGTATGGGCATGCGAGCGCTTCTCACAGTACTTACAAGGCTTGGAAAAATTCGAACTTCAAACAGACCATAAGCCTCTAGTGCCCCTGATAAATACATATGACATTGACAAACTTCCCCCAAGATGCCAACGTTTAATAATGCACCTGATGAGTTTTAATGCTATAGCAGTGCATGTGCCAGGCAAACAACTCGTGGTGGCAGACACTCTTTCCAGAAATCCATTGACCAATGGCGAGTCTGACACAGAGAATGACGTCACAGTCTTCGTGCAGGCAGTGCTGTCTACTAAGCCTGTGAGTGAGGACAGGTTAAATGTCATAAAGAAAGTCACACAACACGATGCAGATATTCAGTCTGTTTGCAGCTACATTTGCCAAGGCTGGCCCAGTCAGATAACTCAAATGCCACATTCACTACATGGGTTTCATGGCATCAGAGCCCACCGCTCTGAAGTTGATGGCCTTTTGCTTCATGAGGATAGAATAGTGATTCCTATTTCACAGAGACAGGAGGTGTTACTTCAGCTTCATACAGGTCATCAGGGCCTCACTAAGTGTAGGGAGATGGCCAATATGTTGGTATGGTGGCCTAGCATAGTTCAGGACATCACATACACAGTGGAGACATGTGAGTTCTGCCAAGTCAACAAGCCCACACAAAAGAAAGAGCCGCTGATCGTTACATCCCTTCCCAAAGGTCCATGGCAAAAGATTGCTGCAGAAATACCTGAAATACCTGACTATTATTCTCATGATATTGAGATTGCACACTTGCAAAACATTACAAGCCAGCAGGTAATAATGCATCTGAAGAATATGTTTGACCGATGGGGTATCCCATAAGAGCTAGTGACAGACAATGCTCAGTTTACTCAGTTTACTTCTGACGAATTTGTGGACTTTAAAACAACATGCAATTTCACTCATACTACATCCAGCCCACATTACCCACAGCCTAATGGTGCTGCTGAAAGAAGTGTTGCTATTGCAAAGCGAGTCCTCAGACAGCCCGATCCACAATCGGCTCTGATAGCTCTGATTAGTTACCGTTCTACACCTACCAGTGCCACTGGACTGAGCCCAGCTCAACTAATGATCAGAACCACAGTTCCGATGCTGCCAAATAATCTGTTACCAAGACAGATTGACTATGAACAGGCTAGAATGAAAGATAACCAGGCCAAGCAGTCATACCAGTACTTTTTTTACAACCGACGCCATTCTGCATGCAGCATACCTGACCTACATCCAGGACAGAGTGTGAAAGTTTAGTTGACGGAAAGAAAGGATGGAAAACACCAGCTATGGGTGTTGGGAAAGCTGCTGAACCCAGATCATATATTGTGCAAACAAAGGAAGGCACAATCTCTCGTCGGAAACGGAGACATCTTCAGAGTATCCCTGAAACACCGGAAAGACAGACTGAACATGGGAACAATTTAACCTTAACCCAAAAAACTGTGAATGAGTCAAATACTCTCATCACACCCCACCCACATTCACTCACCTGTAAAAGAACCCTTGCTGGTAGAGAAGTAAAACCACCTGCAAAGTTTAAAGATTATGGGTTAGATTATTTTGGAATGGAATAACTACCATACTGCAGTAAAGAGTTTCATTTACATGTTAATACAGCCTACTGTAGACTGTGGAATAAGACAAATGTGCATTAATGAATGTTGCAACATGTTCTGTTTATTGATAGGTTATGCAAAAGTATAAAAAAATATAAACCATTTATTTATTTTTTTATATCTGTTATCTAAGTAAAAAACTGAATGGTAGATTTCAGATTAATAGGGGAAAGGGGAGATGTGAGACATAACAGATTGTGATTGGTTATTGAACTGTCCAGGGTTGCTAGGTTACAGGGTTCTTTGCTAGTTCTTGCTGGTGCGTACAGTGAGCAGAGTGAGACGTATAACTCATGTCAGCCCGTCAATAAAAGTTAAGCTTGAGGTTAAATGACTGTTTGGTCTCCTGTATCCTGACAATTTCAATGTGATAAAATTACTAACCTTCTCTGTGTAAAGTTAAATTAAATTTAACAACTTGCTATGATGATGTGATGTTAACAAACCCTAAAACCCTAAAATGACTGTAAGGGCCCAAACATACTTCACACAAGTTCACAAACGTAGACGAGAGCGCTTTGCCAACGCATGACCAACATGTGGTCCGGTTGAACATACATTACGTGCACACATGCGTTGCTCTGGTGGTTACAAACCTTGGACCACAAGGGGGGAAAAGAGTTTTTTGAGTGTCACGAATCCGGATGTCATGGGGACCATGTGTCAGTTGAGGAGTGTGTGCTTTTGTATTTGCTGAAGAGGCAACAGAAAAATATATTTGTATAATCTATACAAGCCTCTGTTTGTCAAGCCTCTCCTCAAATTTCTGCCCCACCATGACAGTTGTTGATTGAAAAAAGAAAATCTGCTGTAGCGCCCCTTGTGTCTACACTGAGAATACAGTACGTACTTGCGTTAGGTTATGAATTGCCCTCTGACACATTTCACAATGCAATGACGCATGAGATCAAGCTGGCATAGCAAGAAGCATCTGCGCTCACATACTTACGTAGAGTATCTTTGGGCCTTAAAAATTACAATTAAACAACTTTTCAGTTCAAATAACAAAAGAATGTTAACAGAACAATTAATATAACTGCTTTTATAAAATTATTATGCTTCACATTTTCAGTTTTCCCTCCAAAAATTGGCAACATTCACTTCTATTGTAAGCAGGGTTATAAAGTAACAAATTACCCCTGTTACTATAATTAAGTAGTTTTTAATTAATTGTACTTTAAGTAGTTTAAAAATTGTATACTTTTACTTTTACTTGAGTTCATATTAAGTGCTGTACCTGTACTTTTACTGCGCTATTTTCCCACCATCTGTGTTCGCTACTTCGTTGTGGTCTTGGCTTTCCTTCCAACAAATGAACGCAACTCCAGCTGCCCACTGGCCCCCCTGCCACCTTCAGGTCTGAGGCTGACACCCAGATGGCCGACATGCTTGCCTTGGCTGCTGTGAGCGTGGGGTTGGACTGGAACCCTCCGTCATCCCCGCAGCCCTCACGGCTAGACGATTGGTTCCTCGGGTCCAGGCGCCACTCTTAGTCAGGCCCCAGGCCCCCCCGGTTCCTTTCTTCCTGTAGGTGCACGATTAGCTGGAGGGCACCTTTCACTGCCTGCAACTGACCTCCTCATTCGTCCGCTCTCACTACCCTCAACGGCGGGGCGGCCCACGGGTACTCGGTGTGTGTCCAAAAAACACCGCCACCTGGCAGGATCGCCCAATGCTCCCCTCCAAGGCCTGTAGGATGACGTCTTCACTGACTGCCAAAGCCTACAACGCTACCGGACAGGCCGCATCTGCCTTGCATGCCATGGCCCTCCTGCAAATCTTCCAGGCCAAGGCACTTAAAGATCTGAACTTGAGTAGTCCTGACCCCGACGTGCTGGAGGAACTACACTCTGCGACTGATCTTACACTCTGGGCCATGAAGGTGTGCGGGCATTCGGGCAGGTGATGGCCACCCTCATGGTCCAGGAATGTCACATGTGGCTGAACCTGGTCGAGATGCGGGAGGTAGACAAAACCCGCTTCCTCAACACCCCGTCTCCCAGCTCGGCCTATTCGGTGACACCGTCGACAACTTTGCCCAGCAGTTTTTGGTGGTGAAGAAACAGATGGAGGCCATTTCTCACATCATGCCTCGCCGCTGTTCCAGCATGGGCCGTGCTCCAGCATGGGCCGTGCTCTGTCTGCTCACCGAGGGCATCCCCCTGCGGCTACCAAAAGTCAGGCAGCTCCGCCTCAACCTGGGCTCAGCTCTCAGCCCTCAGCCCAAGCATCGAGCACCCCGCAGTGCACACACCCCATCTCTCAGACGTCCTCGGGGACGCGGCATGCTCCCAAGCGTTCCTGAGACGGACAACCCAGGGAATGAGATATTTGCTCCAGAGCTGGTAAACAGACCACTCTGTCCCTCAGTGGAGGGCAGGGAGGAGACTCTTCAATTACCCTTATTTCCTTTGCCACACCCCCTTCGGGCTGTGGTACCCACATTCTCACTAAAAGAGCTATTTCCTCGTTCCCTGGGTCACCTGGCCCACAAATCCTGTTCTCACAGCAACCCGGTGCCACACTCTGGCAGTCCCGGCACTCCGGCCAGTTCTGACGTGGCCAGACGACACCCACACTGGACATCCTCCTCAGTTACTAACCCGCCCCCTGCCGGGTGCGTGGAGCTTAGACATGTGAAAGCACGAAGCTTTCACTTCCCAACCCGTCATGCTGGCTGGCCAAGACCATCTGAATTGGCTATGCAATCCAGTTCGCTAGGCCCCCATCCCCTTTCAGCGGTGTCCACTTTACCTCAGTGCACGGTGAAGACGCCAACACCCTACGTGAGGAGATCACATCCCATTTACTCAAAGACGCGATATAGCCTGTCCCTGCAGCCGAGATGAAGAAGGGTTTCTACTGCCCTTACTTCATTGTACCCAAGAAAGGCGGCGGCTTACGATCGATCCTGGACTTGCAAGTTTTCAACCGGGCCTTGCACAAACTCCCGTTCAAGATGCTGACACAAAAACGCATACTAACATGCGTCCGGCTTCAGGATTGGTTTGCAGCGGCAGACCTGAAGGACACATAATTCCATGTCTCCATCTTGCCTCAACATTGACCCTTCCTACTGTTTGCGTTTGATGGCCAGGCACATCAGTACAATACAGGCATCCGCATACTCAACTACCTCGACTAGCCCACTCTTGAGAGTTACTGTGCGCCCATATGGAAGCCGTCTAGGGCTTCAGGTCAACAGGGAAAAGAGCAAGCTCACCCCGGTTCTGAGAATCTCTTTTCTTGGCATTGAGTTAGACTCAATGATAGCACACCTCACCAAGGAGCACATGCAGTCAGTGCTGAAATGCCTCATCTTGTTCAAGCCAGGCACAGCGGTTCCTCTAAAACAATTCCAGAGGCTCCTGGGGCATAAGGCATCCTCTGTGGCGGCTGCGCCACTAGGGTTGATGCATATGAGACTGCTTCAGCACTGGCTTCAGACTCGAGTCCTGAGATGGGGATGGCGCCACGGCACATACCCTGTGTTCATCACCCCCTGCCGCCAGACTTTCAACCCCTGGACAGACCTCTGTTTTCTGCAGACAGGAGTCCCCCTACAGCAGGTGCTCCGACGTGTTCTGGTCACCACAGATGCCTCCAAACAGGGTTGGGTCTCCAACAGGCACGAAGCCGCCGGCTTATGGACGGGGCCCCAGCTGGGTTGGCACATCAACTGCCTGGCAGTAATTCTTGCCCTGCGGAGGTTTCTCCTACTACAGCACCACCACAATAGCGTACATTAATCGCATAAGGCAGCGGGCACTCTCGTCACATGTCGCAACTCGCCCGCCATCTCCTACTTTGGAGTCAGCAGTGACTCAGGTCCTCCCACTGCCCGCTCTGGTACTCCCTGGCAGAGTCTCCTCTCGGGATAGATGCACTGGCACACAGCTGGCCCCGGGGGCTGCGCATGTACGCATTTCCCCCAGTGAGCCTACTTGCATGGGTGCTGTGCAAGGTCAGGGAGGACGAGGAACAAGTCACTCTAGTAGCCCCCTATTGGCCCACATGGACTTGGATCTCGGATCTCATGCTCCTCACGACAGCCCCTCCCTGGCGAATTCCCCTGAGGAAGGACCTTCTTTAAGGTCTTTCATGGAGTAATCCCCCTGCGTGTATTTTCCACGGTACGGTCCCCCTACTGGCGG
Source organism: Moxostoma hubbsi (assembly GCA_032164185.1). Lineage (NCBI taxonomy): Eukaryota > Metazoa > Chordata > Actinopteri > Cypriniformes > Catostomidae > Moxostoma > Moxostoma hubbsi. The sequence continues at coordinate 16,875,802 of JAVLUX010000022.1, forward strand.
ACCCGCGTCTCCCTTGGGCAGTCCCCTCTGCCCCTCGGTCGCTGTGTTTATAGCAACTCCTCCCTCTCAGCAGGTAGGATCTACCACTGTGCCACTTCCACATGTGGCCTGAAAACCCATGTGACTTCAGGAGGCCGGGAACCTAAAAAGTTTCTTACATTTTTTATGGGGCGTTGGGGAAGGGTACGTGCAGTCTAATGCAGCCTGCTGCTTTGGCACGCAACTGCCTGCCTGCACCTGCATCAAAAGCTCACGTACATGGTTCAGCGCATGGCGTGACTGAATAGGGACCACTAGTGTCACTTCATTCGACACAACATAGAGTGAGCGACAGATTGGGTACATCTAGTTACAGTTGTAACCTCCGTTCCCTGATGGAGGGAACGAGACGTTGTGTCTCGCCAGCCACAACGCTGAACTGAGCCACTGTAATGGTCGAACCGTATTCTCGGATCCTCAGTGCAAAACCTGATTGAACAGATGCACTATTCCCTCCTTTTATACCTGTATGCCCGGGGGAGGGACATGCAAATTCTGTCTGCCAATTTCTCATTGGCTTTTCTCAAGTTCAGAGGTAACTGAGGCTTTAGAGAAAGTCCCCTAGTGTCGCTTCATTCGACACACCGTCTTGTTCCCCCCATCAGTACAACTGTTCCCTTAGAACAGTAACCTAGACGATTTCTGCTTACTTGATTCTGTGTCTATAATGTAGCCTTTAAATTAGCTTTCTATCACTGAGACTATTGGGTTGATGTTTAAGGCAATGTTGATGTTCATCTGAAATTTAAAAAAAAAGAGAGATCGATATTGATGATAATTGTCTATACTAAGCCTATTTTCTACATCTAGAACAGGGGTGTTCATTACATTAATCACGATAGCAAGACAACCACTGGTTGGTTGATATAGATAAAATATAAAAGATTGACTTTTATTTCCTGACGACTGTAGCTGCGTGCTGTTTGATTGACATGTTGCTAATGTTTGAGCGCTAATGTGGTTCAGCTCCTAAATGATACAATACACTTCATAATTCCGCCAATGCCCATCTAGACTAGACATTAATGTAAACACAGATGGTTTGGTCTACAGTAATCGTAAACAGTGGGACAACAATAGTATTTGCATCAAAATGTCAGACTTTAAGTGTACATGTAACTGAATTGAGCAGTGTCTACTAAGCTATGTCATATAAAGGCTACTAATCAAACAACGTTAACAAGAAAATGAGAAAACCACACACTACATTTGGCTGAATAACTTAAGTAGCTTTAAAATTATTAATGTATTAGAATAAAACATTGTTTGTTTTTGTAATAATACTGACCCCTGATGTAGAGTGTGTTAATTTGTATAATAAATTACCAGGAAAGTAGAGATGATGAATTATTTTATAATTATGCTTAGCTTTTATCATGTTTCTTCTAATTCCTGATAGAAAAGTATCAACATTTGTAGAGCAGTACTTCAGGCAGAACATTCCACCAGTCACAAACCAGAAAATTGTGCATCATGCATTAGTGTGAGAACACATCTGTTTCTGGGCTTAAAAGATACAAGAACTGATTCCACCCCTGATTTTAAGTGCATCACTGTAACCTCGATTTTTACTTTTTTTTAATGAAAAGTAAAAATGATACTTAAGACATTTTTGTGGTAATCAACAATTATGCAGTCGATTAAGCTTAACTTGTTTTGAACCCGGATTATTCCTTTTACTACACATTGTCATATACTGTATATATAAATAAATTATTTAGTAATAATAATAATAATAAAAAAAAAAAGTCAGATATGATTAAATTAATGACATGTGTTTAAGTAATTTTTTCATTAAGCTGCACTATCTAAAATTTTGTTTAAAAAATAACAAACTGCTACTATTGATTGAGTACATAAACAATATGTGTCCAAAACACTGTCCTTACCTTACCTCCCTTTGCTACGTAATGCAGGTGTCTTTTTTGACATGGAGTGCCATTTTTTATTTCCTGGTTAATTGCTGTGCCGTGCCCCACGCAGAGGGGTAATCACTAGCACGCAAGCAACAGCGAGAGAGGAGCAGGACATTTTATTTATAAGAAGTTTTTCACACCTGCATTCCAATCTAAATCTTGATGTAATCCTTCTTCATGATCATGCAGTTTGTTTTCATCAGTTGAATGGGAGACTAAACACTATTAAAGTGTGAGGTGATTCACACTGCGCATGTGAGCCATTTGCGCATCACAAGCCGATCAACTGTTTAGCCCTCTTCGGTGAATCGCACCTGCAAATTTTTTTTTACTTTATTTCCAGGTTTAATGTATATTTCGAATAGACTCAGATTTTTGAACCCTACGATGTGGGTTTATGTTTTCTCTTTTAATCGTTTAATGTAGATTAGAATGCAGGTGTGGAATTTATATAAATAAAATAGTCTATACTTCTCTCTCACCGTTGCTGGCGTGCCGTTGATTATCTCTCCACACGTGCCATTGGTTGCCGACCCCTGATGTAAATCCTACAAACATTATTTGTATTTTGAGCTTTCAGGTCAGATTTGCCGTGAAATCACTGGTTTATGTCATTCATCCTTGCATTATTACGTAATGTCTGTAAACACAGGAAATAAGTACAGACTGTCTCTTGTTTCAGCTCGAGATTCGGGAATCTACATTGTTCTGTTCAGTAAGTCACATTCACACAGTTTAGGACAGCATCGCTGCAGTCTGGATGGATGTAAATCTTCATACGTTTGCTGAAGTTATTTACCTGCTATAATGCTTGGATTTGTTTTCTGGTAGGGTTGTTGAAGCTTATATTGGTTGTCATGCTTTTATTAATCAAACAATCCTTGTGTGTTAACCGCCCATTGTACAAAGCTGCCTCATTTTGTTCCTGGCAGACAGCAGATGCCCTTACCCTGCCTCCACCCTATTCCTAACCATTTGGAGCCTGTAAGGCTGAGTAGCCTGCCTGGAACAACGTATGGCACCTTTCACCCTTCGTGGTGTTAACTGATAGCGATATATCTATATTGTCCTGTGAAGTTACTGTGACATGTTTACTAATATGTACAATTTTACTCTTCACATAGTGTGTTTTGCATTGTAAGGTCCAAAGAAATGGCTCACAAACATAATTTGTTCGAGAATCAGGATTCACTGATCCCATTGACTGTTTTGCACTTCTGATTCAGTAGCAGTGTGTCAGTGCCACTGTGTCATGTTTAGATGTCTTTTATTTTGGTATTTTAGTTCCTTTTTCCCTTGTCATGTGGTTTCATGTTTCCCTCCATGTTCATGTGTCTTATTTTCATTGGTTTATTGTCTATTCAGTTCTAGTTTGCCATTGGTTTAGTTTAAGAGTCTTGTTATCTTGTTTATAGTTATGCCTGTTCATTGGTTGTCTTGTTACCTATGTCATGTATTTAAGCCATTGTCCTTTGTCTAGTATTGATGTTTGTTTGTGTAGCACATTTCTAGTTCATGTCAAGTTTAAGTCTAGTCTAGTTCATGTTTATGTTCAAGTTTCAAGTTTGTTTTAAGTTTTATTCATGTTTATTTAAATAAACTACACTTGGGTTCTTCACTCATTCGTTATTGTCCTTGCCATTGCCAGCTACAGTTCATTACACAATGTATTTTAGCACAGCATTTTGTTTGCATTGGTGGAAGAATGCAGATCCAAAAACCAGAGTTGCTGAAATGTATAAACAAATTCTGCAGCAATTTGTAAAAACTCCTCTTATATGTGAGCTCATTTTTATAGTTCACAGTTTGTGTAGGAGGAGAGTCAGCAGAGGTTGAAGCAGGGTTGGGAGGGTTACTTTTGAAATGTATTCAACTACAGATTAGAGAATACATGTTGTAAATTTAATTTGTAACATATTCTGTTAGAATACTCAAGTTCTGTAACATATTCTAAATACTTTGGATTACTTTTTTAGCACTGGTTCAATCTTTCGCTTATCGTGCCTGGTAACATGCGCATGTAAAACGGCTAGAAATAGCATTTTAGCTTTGCATAAAGCTGACAATTTACACATGGTTTATTTCTATTTCTTCTGCACAACACTTACTTCAAACTTTCTTCTCTGTCTGCTCGTATGAATGTAACACTTCATAAGAAAGTGTTTCACCACTGTTCAAATGCACTTTGGATCGCATCATTTATATGTATAAATGTTTTCCATCTGAAAGGACTAAATATTAAATGAAACAAATGACAATGAAATGCAAAGTAATCTTTTCAGTGATCAAAATACTTTTTGAATGTAACTATATTCTAATTACCAATTATTTAAATTGTAACTGTAGTGGAATTCTTATATTACTTATATTTTATATTTTAAATACGTAATCCTGTTACATGTATTCCGTTACAATGATGAATGTACACCAGACTCAAATTTAACCTTCAATGACTTTCAAAGAGATAAGAGCATTCTCAAAAGAAATTCTCTGCCTCTCAATAATCATTGTCAGGTTATCAATTAATCCATTGAAAATGAACTGGCAGTCCGAATACATGTTTAAATGCTGTTGTTTATTCCAACTTAATTTTTTAAAGCACAAAGAATATTAGTAATAACACTTCACACATTTGTTTTTCTTCTCCACTTGAGGTTGAGTTATTGATAAACTTCCACAAGCATCTTATGGTCTATATTGATCCTACTGACTCAAAAAGTCCTTCGCATGGTGACACTCATTACCTGTAATTTAGGGAACTAATCTGTGCCATTTGTTGTTTTTAAAATCCAATCTCCAGGCTCTGTTATTTCCATTGGCCAGAGACGATTTATAGCAAGCCTCATGAATGGAAAAGCTATGTAAGCAGCTCATGCATTTCTATTATGTGTTGTGTTTTACATTTAAATAGACCTTTCAGTGCTAAATTACCTTGTTAAATTACCCTATGGAGCATGAAAGGATGGGTCCATACTGTACCTCGCAATCAATTTCTTAAATCATAAGGCGTAAAGTGACAAAAAGGGGGATAAGAGTGAAACCAAGTAAGGTGTTACGGGTAAGGGATGGACAAGAAACAGGCGGGAAGTGGCAGAACAGTCAACATAAACTTTAATGACATAAACTCTGTCTTAATGACATAAACTTAAAACAACATAAAACACATGGTCCCTGGACACAAGGTTGCCTGGTCCTCAGCCACTCCTCCTTCCTGGGCAGACGGACGCAAGTCCTCTGACCCCTGGTGGACAGAACGGATCCACACCTGGCAGACAGCAGTGAGTCCTCTGACCCATGGCAGATGGAATGGCTCCTCCCTTTCCTGGCGTTTGCCAGCGGATCCTCCGACTCCAGGCGGTCGGCAGTGACTCCTCCATCACCCGGAGGACGGCAGTGGCGAGGACCCCATGACAGCACATTCGTCTTCCTTCCCGGCAAGGAGGCAGGACAGCAGAACAGTCAACATAAACCTTTATGACATAAACTCAACTTAAAACAACATAAAACACATAGATGCACACACACACAGCAGCCGCATGTGTCTCTCTTTCGATCTGGCGTCTCTTGCTCCCCTTTATCTCTCTCTATCCCACTGATTTGAGTTGACTCAGCGCCGGCCGTGCACCCTCATGACTCGGCCACACCCTCCTCCTTGTCACAAAAGGATTATAGGAATCTGAAGTTCTCACTACACTTATTGACCAAACCACTACAGTATGTTGTAATTTCATGTCAGATTAGGAATGTCCCCTTTTATCCTTTCCTGGAGACATGACAGACAGATTTTCGAAAAACACAATTTTTTTTTAGAGCTAATGGAAATCTATATGAGAACAAGTGTATGTTTTATAACATATGCTTTGACGGAACAAACCAGTTATTTGGATATCTCTGGGGTATACCATCTATGGACCACTAAAGTACATGACAGATACTTTCAAAAGGAGGAAGGTACAATTATATTTTAAATTCAATCACAGGGAATTTCTCACTCCAGCAGCTATTGAGAGTTTTTTTTTTTTATTTCCTCCCCACAGGCAAGAAGCTCAGGCAGTTAGAAATTTATATGGAAGCACATGGGCTGCACACCCAGCAGATGGACTTTTAGTGACACTTCAAGCCTGTGGCTGTCTTTTTTGGCAACATATCAGAGTGCTGATCAATTGGATTTCATTAGTTTCTTCACTAATTAGACAGTGCTTTAGCCTTACTGCGGTCCAATGACCAATGCCTGAGGATAAAACCAGTGAATGATCTCTCTGAGAGCAGCTTATAGTCTGGTTTTAGGGCATTTCTGTCCATAAGGTTGTATAGGTTCGATATGCAGTCGTGATTCTTTCCCACAGAAATACTTGTTCTTTCATATTTTTTTTTCTATCAATCACATTTGATGCTTAGCCATGCCAACCACATTTTTATTTCATTAAGCCAATGTAGGGTCCATTAGTGCTTGTTTTGTAGTTACTGCTGACTGCAACAGGTTCAAACAATGCAGGTGCTTGCAAAAAATAAATAAATAAAAGGACACTGCCATCTCAAAAATAAAATCACTTCTACTATCACTTTGGGCCAATATTTTATGTGTATTATGAATTGTAGTTCAGCAACAAACATTAGCTCATGCTCATTCTGGGGGAAGAAAATGAAAAGATAAGATGATATAACCAAAATGAAAGCACTTAATCTATATGTTAATGCAGCCTGTATGTGGAGATGTCTCTAGTGCTGACAAGCACATCCAAAACCACTATTTAATCTAAAAAGTCTGAAAGACATTCAACAGCAATAGTGCTGACATTGCTGACAATTTGGCACAGTATCCAGTCATTTTGGAAGACAGAATAGACAACAGGCATTATTCTGTTGTAAAGGAAGTCTTTGCCACATTCCTCATCTGTATATCTGCAACTGTGAAAGGTGGGGCTGAAAAGAGAAACTGGAACTGCATGGAAAAAGACCTGAGCATGTCATTTCAATATGATATTTAACGAACAACACAAGGCACCCTGAAAAGATATTTCAAGAAACTGCTTCCAAACCAAACATGTGGATGCATTTACACCAATAGATGAAACTGTCTGCTCTGAGAAAAGCACTTTTTTAATTCTATTGGCCTTCCTGAGCTCATTTGAAGGGTCCCTCCTGAGAGGTTCTCTGAGTGTTTGTATTTTTAATTATACCATCATTCAATGTTATATGACTTGCTCAAGTACAGCCCCACAGTTGGTACTGAAGCAATCAGCAGTCACACTTGTCTGTTAGAACACATCCTGATAAACTCTGGAGAAGAGTGAAATTTGAAATTCATTGTGAAGTACATCTACAGGCCACTCGTTAGCATTTTGCAGATGTTGGGGGTTGATGCACCATTCAACTGACAGGTAAAAACTCTGCATGACATAATATGTGATTATCCTTGAAGGGTTTTCAAAAGGGTTCAAGAACTTGTTGCAGATAAAGAGAAAAATAAAATATCTTATGGAAATTCCTTTGTTTCTGTACAGAGGCGTCATTAGACCCTTTTTACTGGGGAACATGCCCCAGTATAAATCTGCTGTGCCCCACTAAAATCTCAAGTTCACCCAATCAATGCTGAAAACAGAAAGTTGATGCATGCCCGCGGAAATCCATGTCCTGTGCGCTTGTATAACCAAAGCCACTGCAGCGTGCACACAATTCCAGGGGCCAGTTGCACCAGCTAACCATACTTTACAACTTAGCCTAGTTGTGCTGTAAATGGGCACTAAATTACAACTTGCACAGTACTAAATATTTGAGCATTATACCATTAAACTAAAGTAGAATTTAACTCTATTTATGAACTAAATATTCATGGAAGCCTCCAACCAGTAGTAATGGTTGGAATAAAAAAGAAGAAGCGGCACTAGCGGTCTCTCTTGAGAGCCTCGCTCATCTCTGAACTTGAGAAAAGGCCAATGAGAAATTGGCAGACCCCCAGACATACGAGTTTAAAGGGAGGGAAATGCGTCTGTTGATTCAGGATTCAGGAGTCAACAATGAGGTTTGGCCGTAACAGTGGCTCAGTTCAGCAACGTGGCCAGGAGGACACAACGTCTCCATCAGGGAACAGAGGTTACAACAGTAACCTAGATGTTCCCCGCCTGTCCCTCACTTCGACGTTGTGTCGAAGAAGCAAAACTAGGGGTCCAATTTTAATCACGCCATGCGCTGAACCATGTACGTGCTCGTCAGACTACTCGTACCCTTCCCCAACGCCCCATAAGATCGTCATAGCCTTCTGGTTCCCTACGGTCCGATATGGGAGGAACAAGGCAACATGCCAAGCATGGGAGCAAGCCATGCCAGCCGCGCCTTTTCTCTCTCTATGTTTCTTGCATAGAGATAAAGCGGCTGGGGCCATCTTAACACTATCACACGCATCGGGGAAGGCGTTCTTTCCTAATTCCTATTCTTTCAGGGGGGAAAGACCCTGCGGAGACCACACCTGCCCAGGCTGGGGGAGATAAAGAGTGGTGGAATACATCACATGGGATTCTAAGTCACATGTGGAAAATGGCACGGTGGTAGAGCCTACCTCATTGGGAGGGAGGAGTTGCTACAAACACGGTGACCGGGGGGCAGTGAGGACTGCCCAAGGGAGACGTGGGTCCGCTTGCAAGGGGACCGTACTGCAGAAGATACACATAGGGGGACAAGTCCACACGGGGGCCCAACCTGTGGAGCACCTATTCCAGTACAGAGCAATTTGAGTACTCACATTGGGTTTGGTCGGGGAATTCCTCCTGAATTCGCAGACCAGAGGGCTAGGGAGGAGTCATTCAGGAAGCCTGGGATAAGAGCGCATGATATTACCTCAGCAGATGGAAAGGGCGCTAGATGTAAGCGGTACACCCGGTCAGTTATTACTGCGTTACCAAGTTCTACCGGCTTGAACCTGAGAAAACACGGGATGAAACCGACTCAACCCTGAGATTGTAAAATCTAATAAAGGTATTGGGTGTTGCCCACCCTGCTGCTCTGCATATGTCTGCTAAGGAGGTGCCTTTGGCCAGTGCCCACGAGGATGCCACACTTCTCGTCAAATGTGCTCGAACCCGCAAGGGGGCAGGCACGGCCTGAGTGTGACAAGCCACACCACCCAGTGGGAAAGCCTCTGTTTGGAGACAGCGTGCCCTTTCCGCTGTCCGCCAAAGTGAACAAATAGCTGCTCAGAACGTCTAAAGCTCCGTGTGTGGTCCAAATAGATATGCAAAGCACATACTGGACACAACAACAAAGGGGCTGGGTCTGCCTCCTCCCGAGGCAGCACTTGCAGGTTTACTACCTGGTCTCTGAAGGGAGTCATAGGAATCTTGGGCACGTAGCCCAGTCATGGTCTTAGGATGACACGAGTGTCTGCCGGACCGAACTCCAGGCAGGTGTTGCTGACACGCTTGCAGGTCCCCGACCCTCTTGATGGATGCGAGCGCGATCGGGAGGGACGTTTTCAGGGAGAGGGCCTTGAGTTCAACTGATTCTAGCAAGATCCCAGGAAGGCAACATGCTTGGCCAGGAAGGGTTCAACATCCGGGCACCTCTAAGGAACCTGATAACCAATACCTAATACACTGGGCGTACCCTGTCGCGATAGCGCGTCCGCTGCTACATTGAGGCTGCCCGGAATGTGAGTGATGACTTGAGTCGCAGCTGGCTCCAAAGGAGGAGACAGCGGGCAAGTTGTGACATGTGACGGGAGCATACGCCGCCTAGGTGATTTATGGATGCTACCGTCGTGGTGCTGTCTGATCAGATCAAGACGTGCTTGCCCCAAACTAGCGGGAGAAATCTCAGAAGGGCAAGAAGTACAGCCAACAACTCTAGGAATTTAATGTGCCAGCGCAGCGGGGGCCCTTTCCAACGGCCCACGGCTGTGTGCCCGTTGCACACAGCACCCCAACCCTGCTTGGAGGCATCTGAGGTGACCAGAACACGTTGGGACACCTGCTGCAAGGGGACTCCTGCACGTAAAAAACAGAGGTCTGTCCAGGGTTTGAAAGTCTGGTGGCAGGCGGGGGTGATAAACACACGGTGCGTGCCACGGCAACATACTCATCTCAGGACTTGAGTCTGGAGCCAGTGCTGAAGCGGTCTCATATGCATCAACCCCAGCGGTGCGACCACCGCAGAGGACGCCATATGCCCAAGGAGCTTCTGGAAATATTTTAGAGGGACCACCGTGTTGGTGAGGCGTGCTATCATTGAGACTGAGTCTAACTCCATGCCGAGAAAAGAGATGCTCTGAACCCGGGCAAGCTTGTTCTTTTCCCAGTTGATCTGAAGCCCTAAGCGACTGAAGTGCCTGAGCACCTGGTCCCTGTGGATGCTCTCGGGAGTGGGCCAGGATGAGCCAGTCATCGAGGTAGTTGAGCATGCAAACTCCTGCTTGCCAAAGCGGAAGGGCAGCAGGAGTTGCGTTCCTTTTTAGGAAGGAAAGCCGTGACCGCAACATTGCCATGGTAAGGTTCTCGCAGTGAGAACACGAACCATCCACAAATGCTGCCTCTGTGTGATCACGGCCCAGACTCACGAGGCAGTGCCTGTGACCATCAGGAGCGGAGAGCACTCGACCGCATCCATGAACTACATAGTGGTGGAAGGGCATCTTTATAAAGACGCATCCTAAAAAGGATGTTCAACGCCGCTGTGTAATGCTCTTTTAGAGAATTAAACTCTTACAAAAATTATCTTTTAGAGAGCGCTGTCGAAGTGCCCAGCTGCAGAGAAGGAGAAAGCCGCTGATATGCGCCGTAGATCCAACAGCATACGCTCTGAGAGATGAGATGAACAGTCTCATTTTTTTTTTTATATATATCAAATAATTCATTAAAAATACGACATTGCAGTAGTAGTTGTAGTTAACTGTAGTAGTAAATAATAATAATAGTAAAAATTGGCTATAAACTCCTGTGTGCTAATACATTTTGTATTTCAGTAGCACTTACACCTTAAAAAGCATACTGCCTTCTCCACAAAAACATGATGTTTAGAATATATTTCCAGCAAAATATGGCACACCTGTCAAATGTCTCCCCAAACTGCAATTCAGTGAAGAGAGAGCATGTATTTTGGCGAATAGGTCAGAAAATCCTTTACACTGTCAGTTTGTTAAATGCATCTCACTATAATCCTATTATGATGGTAATATGTGTTACATACTTCAATGCTACATGTTTCATCTCAGTAGCATTACTCAAGATGCAGTGTACTCTGTTTAATCTTTCAGAAACAGAAGTAGGACACCTCACCTCTGACTGCTTGACATACAGTACATTAAACCAACATTTTGCAGTCAATAATTTCCTATGATATAGGGATGTGGAAAAACACATTTTCAAAATCAAGTTGGTGGATTGCCTAAATTGCTAATTGTATAATCCAGGGGTTTACAAAAAGGTAAACAGTAAACAGATTTGCTCACGTTCAAAACAGCTAGATGGAGCACAACAGAAGCAAAAGTTGGACCAGTATTAACTTGACACAGTCTTAAAAATTGCAATCCTTGATATTCATAATCATTATTTATGCATCATTATAAATAATAATTATTATACTGTTGTCACGATTCACTGTTGTCTGCCCTGTGTTCTCCCCTGGCATCTGTTCCCCATGAACTACACTTCCCATAATTCCCTGCCCTCATCACTGCCAGCTGTCCCCTATTGTTCTCACCTGTGTTTAATGTTCTCATTTGTCTTTGTGTGTTTAATGTTCTCATTTGTCTTTGTGTATTTAATGCCCTGATTTCTGTTCGGTATTGTCAGTTGTTGAATGTATTTGAAAGTGTTTAGACCTACCGTGTTCTGCCCGTGCCCTTCGTGGATGTTTTCTCTTGTTTACGTTATTGTTTCCCATCGTGGATGTTTGATTTGTTCCTGTGTCTACCCATTATTTGTAGTTGTTTATCATTTCATTAAAATCCTGCGCCGCAAATAGATCCAGCTCTCTTGACTTCTTCCCAAACATTACAACTGTACTACATGTGGCCTACATATAAATTGTCATGGTTCATAACATGTACAACAAATTTTAAAAATTAGAAATTGTACTTTGTTTAATTCACTTCCTGTAAAATCTTTATATTTGTATCTTTAACATTCTTATTTACTTTATATTATTGTTAAATACCTTGCCAGAATTGACAAGACCAAAGTTAACTATTGTTTACTATTGTCCAATCAGGCTGGTTTTGTTGTCGCTTGACACCGATCCCACACATTTCTTAGGAGAGTTTACATGTGATGCGCTCGCATTCAAAACAGCTAGACAGAGCACAACAGAAGTAAACAATAGCTCAACTAGTTTTAACATGAAAACATAACACTGGCTTAAAAATGCAATCCATGTGGCAACTATTTTGAAAATAATTAGTCGACTTGACTTCACTGGATGACTGTAAAGTCAGGTCACTCACCAGCTATTTTCACACCTCCTGGGAGCTTTTTTCTATGGATATAAGTGGGATACACGTACAGCTCTTATATACTTGGAAAAAGGACAAATTGAAATCTCCAAAATGTCTTTTTTTACTCTTTTTCTTGTTTTTTTAGATCAGAAGTAAATATTTGACAACAATAGTATCATAAATTGTGCTTTTATATTTTTCAGGCCAGTCCAGCTAATGTGCATTCCAATTTAATTTTGCCTCTAAGTAAAAGTTGATTGGCTCTTTTAACTGTATTCAGCATTAAGGGTGCACTCAGTAACTATTTGTTCTTGTCATCTTGGACTTACAGTGACACCAAGTGGTGTGGATGCAGCATCACTCAAACTCAACAGATTTCAATTTCAGATGCCATTGTAGAAATACACTATTCACAATCAGCCATGATTAATTTAATCCAAGAATAAAAGTGTACAATAACTAGACCGTTACTGCCATTAAGCGAGTAGAATTCAGCTAGTCATGTGATCCTAAAACAGCAGCCTCCATGAGGACACCCCTCCCCATGTAGAATAAAATAGCTTTTATAAGATTACTGATATGACTAGAGTCCTCATCTCATGTGAGTGGTCACGATTTTATACACATTTCAAAATTACAACTGATTTCTTTAGGAGTAAAACTTTTTGAATGGGGGAAAAAACTACTGAGTGCACTATTAAGATTTCTCCTATTCATAAGTATACCTTCAACCCATCTTAGCCTATACTGTCTCTGACAATGGTATGCAAAAGTGTGTGCATAATACAAGCTAGGATCATTGGTGTAGTTGTATTCACACATTTAAAAACATGCCATTACATTCAGTTGCAATTATCACTCTTTGGCATAAGCATATGTTTCTATTGTTTGACAGTGATGGTGAGAATTAAAAAAAATAAAAATGATCACAGTTTACAAAAATTGCTGAAATTAACATAAAACTGAAGTTGATGTCAGAGCACTCAAGCACCATAAGTACTGATGCACATGTAGTGGGTGACAAACCCAGTGCTATTAATTATTCTGCTTATAAGCTATAATAGAGGATCTTTTTTTGCAGGTGCAACAGCCCAGAAAACTAGCCTTACATTTCTGTGCCATTTTAAGCATATCTATTTTCTCTCATCAAAAAAGATAAGGTGGCCAATGCAATTATAAATACATAATTAGATATCCTAATATGATGGATTTCACAGCTTGCTTTGAGACCCATGCTGACTAATTTAAGCAGACACAGACAATTCCTCTTCATTAATTCTTTCATCCTTTACAAACATAACCATGGAGAGGACTTTCTATGACATCATGACCTCTTTCCACTATTTGTATCTACCTCATTACACAGCAAATTTATCATGTTCTGATGGAGGTATGGTGCAGCACTGGTGCAGTCCAGTACTGGTGCAGTCCAGAGAGAGGGTGGAGGACACAGGTCCCTGAAGCAGGTGTTACATTGGCAGTATACCTTGTCTGAGCATATTAGGCAATTAGTTGTGTGAAACAGTCAGATTGTCAAAGACTGACCAAATACTGAGGTGCTAAACAACACTTGTCCAAAGCATAATTTCCCAGTTTGCCTTTTGATAATCAAAGTGAAACGTGTACTCCAAATTAGAGTGCGGAATACAGATGATGACATGTACAACATTTAAGTTGGTTTTCTGTGTATCCATCTATTTTCTTGTAGTTTAGAAATATTTTTGGAAAGTTGACATGTCCTGTGGTGTGACACGCTATGCTCCATCTACAACTATTTAAAACAGTATTTTGTTAATACCTTCAGAAGAATGACCACTAGTCACAGCACCAAAAAATGTTAAAAAAAAGAAAATGTATACATTCATATTGATATTAAACTAAATCTTGATGTAATCGGTCCTGCTCAACCCACCCCAAGCAGGATTGGAACCGACGTCAGCAGGCATGGAAGGTGGGCGTGCTAACGAGGAGGCTAAAGGCTACAGCCTCTAGTGTCAGTCACTAGTGTGCCTCTTGAGGCCAGAGGAGTGATGTTTACACAGACCACGTAGGCATTGCATACCAGCTGGCTCACGTTACACTAACCCCCCTAAACCTCACACCCATCTGGGTCATGGTACCACTGTAACCGGTCCTGCTCAACCTGCTCTGAGCTGGATTCGAATCGATGTCAGCTGGCAAGGGAGGCGGGCACCCTAACAAGGAGGCTAAAGGCTACAGCCCTAGCGTCAGCTGCTTCCCGTTACTTTGACAAAAAGTACATTGACCTGTTATGCATAATATTTATGCATCATTATAAATAATAATTAATATGCTGTACTACATGTGGCCTGGTTTATAACATGTACAACACATTTTGAGATGAAGAAAATGTTTGATATTTTTGCTCCTGAAATGGCCACAATCTAGAGGTTTCGTGCTGAGAACAACAATTTACATAGTAATTACATTTGAAATCTAAGCAATTGCCGAGGTGCAAGTTGTGCAAGTGAAGACCATCCCGCCACGCTGTCTTGCCTCACAAATGTTTAATTGTGTTTCCACACTACTAGATGGTTCCCTTCTCTGCTCTTCTAAGTATGCATTCAGCAGTCACTTATATTTTATTTCTCATTTCTTTTAACTGACTTATAAATGTTGGAATGTCCAGATTGAAAACACACAATTCTACATCTTGAACCAGCCTAAGCTGATTTGCTGTTCTCCCAGCCTGATCTGGCTGGTCTTTTGGCTGGTTTTTGAGGGGTATTGGGTACTTTTTAGTTGTGCAACCAGCTAAACCAGCTTTGCCAGTCTAGGAGACCATCGAAAACCAGCTAAGACCAACAAACCATTTTTAGGCTGGTTTTAGATTTTTTTGTTGTTGTTGTTTTTGTTCTTAGCAGGGTATACAGAGTAAAAAAAAAGAAAAAAGGAAAAAAAAGGTGGGCCATGTATATGTGCCAGACACTGAGTTCATGCAGACTGGATCTTTTCACTGCACTCACTGGTCAGTAGCATAGCCCCCTGGTAGCTGTGTGTGGCTGCCGTGGGAAGCTGACACCAGATGAAATGGCTGATAAACTGAGTGTAGCATCAAACATGGGGTTGATGAATAAGTATGTGGGATACAATCTCTCAACCTCTTTGTTATCAAAAGATCAACAGTGATTTGTCAGGCAGGCTTGAACTTAATCTGAATGTGTTTTCTCTGGTCTGTATTATTATTATTTTATTAACCATTATTTAAGCTATAAATCCCTTGAGATTATATCCCTTTTTTGAGGGAGACCTGGCCAAGAAAGCACACTGAACAAGGTAAAAAAGTTAAAAGATCAACACAACAAAAACAGACATAAGACAAAAATAGGACACAATAATGAAAACTATGGACTACAATCACAGAATCCATCATATGCATAGCAATTGCACTCTTCAGTCATACACTTTTTTTATCAAAGGTTTAAATTCACCCAAAGTAACAAAGTGATTTATATGTAATGTGTTCTGGAGGGAATTCCATGACCAAAGTGCAAAATAAGAAAAAGCTGTTTTACCCAGATTAGAGCAAATCCTGGGTACCCTGTAGAGTAGCCATCTAGAGGAGCGAGAATCATAATAGCTATTGATGAGTGACAAAAGATTGCACGAATAAGGTGGTAGTTTTCCCTGTATGGCTTTATAAATAAAAAATACCAGTGATGCTGTCTCCTTAAGCTTAATGAAGGCCACGAGACCAGATTATAAAGTACACAATGATGTGTACTAGACAATTAATTGCTTATAAAACAAAGAGAACAATGATACACAAAGTCTAGATGGCAAAGTATAGAGGAAGCAGCATGCATGTGGATAATCTCTCCATAATCTAAAACACTTATGAATGTAGCCTGTACCCTATTTCGATAATAAAAACCCAGCCTAACCTTCAGCTTCTTCATTAGGTGATCAATATGCACACTAAAAGAGAGCATATCATCCACCCAGATACCCAAGTACTTATAAGATGATACTTTTCAATTGAGTCCCCTCCTGAAGTATAAATGCCAACATTATCTGAGGTCTGGGAGTGGGCTCTAAAAAAGATCATAAATTTAGTTTTCTTAGCAATAAGTACAAGCGTAAGATCGTACAATGAGACTTGTAGCTTTTGAAAACCAAGCTGAAGATCAACAACAGCCTGGTTTGTAGAAGAGGCAACTGAGTAAACTACTGTATCGTCTGCATAAAGATGCACTTTAGCTGTAGACATGTCCCTCCCAATGTTGTTTATAAAAATTTTAAATAACACATGGGCTAAAATTGAACCTGGGGGACACCCTTAGAGATTTCCAAAAAGCTTGACTTATGTCCATCTGTGTACACACACTGGGTTCTAACTGCAAGGTAATTCTTAAACCACTCTATAGCCTTGTCACCCAACCAACATCACTGAGTCTATCTAACAGCAGCTCATGGTCAACTGAATCAAATGCCTTTGACAGATCAACAAATAGGGCATCCCAATGCTGTTTTCTGTCCAAGGCATTTATAATGTCATTTGTTACCAACATAGCTGCAGATATGGTACTATGACCTGATCTAAATCAGACTGTCTTTCACTTAAAATATTATTGTTAGCAAGAATAGTTTCAATTAAGAGCTTACTTGATTTTCTAGAATCTTGGCAAGAGTAGAAATTTTGGATATCGGGTGATAGTTGTTTAAATTCTAAGGGTCCCCAGATTTTAGGGATGTATTAGTCTGCAGACTCTGATTAATAATTTGAGCAATCGCTCAATAATAAAATCAGCTGAAAGCTTTCGAAGATACGGATCAAATTTGTTGGGTCCAGGCAACTTTTTTGGATCAATAGCCTTCAAAGCTTTACAGATCTCCACACTAGAAATAGGTCTAAATACAAAGGGGTCAATAGGTAAATTAGTTTATGATAAAGATGTTATACATTTAGATTTAGAGCTCCCAGATTCTGCTACATATGTATTAAGAATAGACCCTACTGTGCTCATTTAAAATGCCTAACAATTTCATCTTTACACTTAATTTCAGTTGAATTAACTAAAATGTGCTCAGGGAGGCCTAGAGTGGAATTGAGACATGACAATGAATTGATCTGTTTCCAGAATTTAGTAGGATTAGATTAATTTTCTATAATAGGTTTTAAGTAATACTGTATTCTGACTTTGATGTTTTAGTCAGACTTGTACATTTATTTCTCAGGACTCTAAAGGAAATCTTTAGTGGTTAGTGGTTCTAGCCTTGGACCATGAGACGTTTGTTTCCCTGATCAGGTTAGATAATTCAACTGTAAACCAAGGGTTGTCTCTCCCAGAGATCCTAAATTACTTTATAGGGGCATGCTTATTACAAATTGATATGAAAGAATTGTAAAAATGCACACTCCACATCATGGATTAAACTGACTCTACCAATATCACTATTATATAAATCATGCAGAAATGCTTGTTCTTCGAATATTTTAAAATACCTCTTAAAAACATAGCAAGAATTTAGCTTAGCTAGGGTAATTTTAAGTTTCTTACACAGGCAATGGCACAATGATCACTGACATCATTACAGAATATTGCTGTTGAGGTATATTTGTGAGTCACATTTGTAATAATGAGATCCAGTGTGGATTTATTTACATCTTTTGGGTTGAGCCTAGTAAGAGCATTAATAAATTGAGATTTAAAGAATCATACAATTCCTTAATGCAATGAGGAGTAGAGTAAAGCCAATCACAATTTAGATCACGCATGAGAATGAATTCAGTCAATTAGACTGTGTAAAGCATCAGAAAGAAAAGAGAGGTCTTCTTTTGTCACTGACGAGGGTCTATAACATCCAACAACAGTAAAGTGAAGATCTTTAGATATATTCACCTTAACAGCAAGAAGCTCAAACTGTCTGGCTTTAGTTATAGACTGTGATACGGAGCTACAAAATTTAGATTTAATATAGCCACTCCACCACCTTTACCAACTCTATCATATCTATAAACATTGTAACCATCAATTGCAATCACATTATCAGGTATTGATTTCTTTAACCAAGTTTCTGATAAAATCATAAAGTGAGTATGGGGAGTGCGGCATAAAAGAGCGACAGTACCTCCAGTCGAGAGAGAGAGAGTCCGACAGAGAGACCAACCTGAGAGAAGCTATTTATGTTATGTCATTGTACAACTGTGAAAACTGTATTGTGGAGGTGCTTAAATTAAAAAGTCTAACCTTGAGTTGTGAACCCAGTTACCTGTGTCCTCTTTACCCTCGAGACCTGAAGCTTGTCACAGTAATATAATCAGTGTCTCTAGCAATAAAATACAGACAGGCCTTTGACATAGTGAGAACGTCATTCAAAGCTTACAAAGATTGTAGGTACAGCAGAATGCTCACTTGTTTTTTGGAGTTATAAAGCTTTTGCTGTTGCATGGGGTGAATTTCTTGATGATGATGATTAAGTGATTCTCTGGTCAAGGAATATTATAAGACTTAAGAGCGTGAGATGATGAATTTCCACTCACCATATCCAGTCCAGCATGACCAAGGAGACACATCTTAATTAATAGAAAAACCATTACATACATAATGCCTGTGTAGAAAACCGCAGAGCATAGAGAGACAAATGCTCATATGGCTTTGTTGGAACCAACTGTTGGCCTCATGATCAAGATTTATTAAGAAAGCACATAGAGTAGCAATGCAGGATCCACCAAGTCACTGCAAGCTCACTATGTCTTGAACCAAGCAGCACCAGCAATACATTCCACTCAGATTTGAAGACAAAAAGTGAGTCCATTAAGCACTATATTTAAAATGTCACTATCCTTAGCTGGATTGTCACTATAAAATACATAAAAACATATAAAACAAAAATAAAATTAGAGCTCACTTACAGGCACACAAACAAAGGACATAACTGGCGGCCATCTTGGATTGGGACATTCTGCACTTTGAGTGTTATTCTGCTGCTCTCAATTGAGTGATCAATCTGCCGACCTGCTATTGACATCACTCCATCAACAAAGCACCATTACATGACTTTCAGTGAAAATTAAGTAAAAGTTACTGGTGATACATTAAAATGTATTCTGTCAGGCGTAGGAAGGGTACAAGTACTTTTGTGACATGTAGAGAAATGCAATAGGCCAATAGTACACTGTAAAAACTGGTAACCCGCTGTAAAACATTTTACTTCAAGAAGTTACTTCTACCTGCTCTGACCATTATCATTTTGTTGGTTTAAACTAATTATTCAGGTTGTTTCAGACATTTTAAATAATATCTTTGACTAAATTAAAAGTAATAGTCCCTCTCACTGAACTGATGATGGATAATCTAAAAAGCTTTAACTTAAACATAGTGAGGTTTGTCTATTATTAGTTATAATTATGTTTAAAGCCCTTCTATTTTGTGGGGAAAATTGTAAAAATTATAAAACTGCATTTTAATGCTTCAATGTTTATACATTAATGAGCCTGTAGACAGATATCACAGCTCTTCACTTGCTGACCACAAAGTATTAATTAGTGTGGATAACATAAAAAAAACGATGAAAGAAATGTAAAAAAAAATTCTTAACACACTGTCTGCAGATGCATTCACTTGTCAACCAGATGACAAATTGAACTGAATTACACCCATTTCCAACACAATCACAGTGACAATCAATGGAGGGTTACCGATCGTCACTCGTTTACTTGGCGCCACAGTGTATCGGCTAATTACATTCTTTGACAGATGAAAACACAGGGCATGACAGTCCAGTTGATAGTTTGCAGCAACGAATGATGAATTAACCCTGATAACTACATACAGTTGAACATAAACTGAATTTATTAGACTTTTTATCTATTGTTACCTGCTCTCTGGAATACTGTGGCTTATGGGCCTTAAAGGGTTAGTTAACTTAAAAATGAAAATTCTCTCATCATTTACTCACCCTCACGCCATCCTGGATGTGCATGACTTTCTTTCTTCTGCTGAACACAACACTCTCGCGTTGGAGCGAGGCAGGTGTGAGCACTGCGATCTGCTTTCAGGCAAAGTGCTTCGCGCTCGTCTCGCTTGCTTGCTTTCAGGAGTCAGCACCCACTGATGCCCCAGGACTGCTCTTCAAAAAGAAGTATCTGACAACACCTGGTGACGCATCCATTTATAGCCTCGCCATAGGTGCATCTAATGATTTCATCAGCCGAGGCTGTAAATTCTGGTCAATGTTCATTGACGTGTTACACACATATTGACAGCTCGGTCACCATAGCGCTCTTCAGCCTTCAGCGCAGCATCCTAGTGTAGCTTTTTGTAAAGGGAACAGCTAATTATTGCAAATATTGTGTATATATATATATATATATATATATATATATATATATATATATATATATATATAATTTATAACTACATAAAGAGTGCAACAAATCTTTCAGCAAAATAAACTGTTCATTTGTTCAGTGTAGTTAACTTTTCTTAAAAAGTGTAATATTGAGCATTAGTAAAAATATCTGCTGTTGTGACAGAAAAAAACAGTTGTCACAGAGACAGAAAAAGGGACTTACAAAAATGTTGGCTAAAAATAAATTAAGAATGTACGTATATTGTATTTACATGCCTGATCCCTGACTACCCTCACGATGTCACATTACATTAGAATAAACTGCACTTGCTTAGAAGGATCGTGAAGACAGCTATGAGAAGCAAATTAACAATAATTAAGTAAGGAAAACTTTTCTAGGCTTAACATTTGCCACCAAAGAGATACAGCGATACAGAGCATAATGATAGAGAGGCCACAATACAATATGTATCGTGATACATGTTAACCTTTAAGCATATATGAACTGCACTTGGATCTGCAACAATACAATCAGTCCAAGACCATCCGGAAGAGGTAGTCTCAGTCCAATTGCAAACAAACTCTGTAATGGTATGCTTGTGGTAAGAATCGAATCCGACCCAACGGACCAAAGAACCTAACAATATTCCTAATTTAATCCTAATTTTTGATTTTTGTCCTAGATATTGTAATAGCAATTATTAATGTTGATTAAAAGATTAAATTACTGACATCACAATGTAGGCAACCGTGCGGTTCTTCCAAGACGCATTTGTCAATGGTGGATATGAGCTGCACTGCAGTTTCTTTTAAGCATTATATCTTGTCATGTTTGTCATGTTAGGGCTAATAAAGGTTATAATAAATTTATATCTATGGTATATAAGAAATATACACTATAGTGAATATTTACAGTAGGTTTTTTTCTATTGACAAAACCAGTTTTAACTCCAGCTTTAACATTTCAATATACCTGTGTGAGACATGTAACGGGTTATTGAATACACATCCTCACACATTTATCACACCTCTACAGCAAATTGGCACAAAAATAAAAAACTATCATCATACAAAAAAAACACCATCAGCCTTTACTGCTTATTGTTCAACATACAGTAAATCATATTAATGGCTTCTTTAAATTGACCAAGTTAATTACTGCATACAGCCCATTAGTGCCCATTAATCCCATTAGATATTCGATGTGATCTTGCTCACAAGATCATCGTTACATCATATTTGGCCTCATTTTCATCAACCCGGTTGTACTTTGGAAAATAAAACAGCCATTTGTGATAGGAGTTTCTGCGATTCCTGAAAACATTAAATCTACCAACAGCAGCTGTTGTGCAAATGGGTCTATTTAGAGCAAAACGATCATGGTGAGCAATGAAATAGGTCATTCGTGCAATGTTCTTTATGTAGGCTACACATCCTAAATAAGCTGAGAACCATTAAGATGAATTACTGTACATTTATTGCTGTTTTAAACAGATAAAATTCACATTGACCTACTAATTAAAATTAAAAACTAAACTGTTGTTAAATTTTGTATTAATTGTACAGAGAAATCGAACAACGCAACAAACTCTCCCATTACAATGACTACTGTCACTCACTACAGGTTTATACTGTATAAGCCCCGCAGTTCAGCGCAAGCTCAATGTCGCTCCAAACAGAGTTCTCCACTCTCGTGAATGGTCTCATTATAAACGAAGTATCAACAGCACAATAAATACATTATTTACACCGCATGTATGCCTAGATTATACTGTAACTGGAGCATTTCAGTTTTGATGCATTGTGTTTGTGATGTTTCTAAAGCATTCATTTTCGTGTGCCACTGTGAACAGGTGAAACAAAGCATCTGGGCATCAGACTGTTTAAAACTTGTGCATTCGGATGTCAATACTGATAGGACTCAGGATTAATTTAAGCGTTTTTTATTGGCCAATTGCCTTTTCTTTGTGCAACAGACATGTCCGGGATTGGTTAGAATACTCAACTGCTGCTTAAAATACGTTGTAAATAAAAACGTCATGGTTACTGTTGTAACCTCCGTTCCCTAAGGGAAGGTACGAGACGTTGTGTCGAATGAAGTGACACAAGGGGTCTTCCTGGGACGCCAAATGTACCTCTGAACCTGAGAAAAGGCCAATGTCAAGTTGGCAGACAAATTATATTTGTTTTATCAAGACATTTATTCCTTTATTTATTTTCTTATTATTACATTTATTTATTTATGTATTTATGTATTATTTTTGCATGTTCAGCCAGAGGTGGTACTCCTGGACCACAAGGGTGGCCATCGCCTGCCCGAGTAATCCAGTAATCCTCAGGTTTCATGATTATATCGGCAGCCATAATCGTAATTGCGATTAGTTTGTCGATTAATTATATGGCTCTGGTATCTATACAGAAATTTCAGTAGTCGATACCAATACCAGTCAAATTTCACACTTCTCTATACCAAGTTTGATACAAAAAGAAAAAAAAAATAGGTAAAATGCTATTTAGCACACTCTTTTAGCCTATTTGACAAGATAAATATAAATGTATATAATAAATTAAAACAATTGCATGTTTCATTTAAGTGTTTTTTAATTGAGGGAACATTATTTAAAAAAGTTTAGTAGGACCATATGAAATGATATCATAGAAAAGGTCAAAGTATTCAAACATGTTCAGTAGTCAAACTACTGAACATGTTTAACTGATAGAGATTTTGCACAGTTCACGACCTGCATCAGCACAGAAAGACACTTTCAAAATAAAATCACGTTAAGCTTGTTTAGCTACAAAATCATAATTTCAAGCTTTTATAGGGAAATCACCTGCAGTGCTGAGATACACCATGGACCTGATTTCAAACTTTACCTGGCTTGGTTTAAATCTGTTGCCCTCTGGAGTTTCAGTGATGAGAACATTGTTTTCTCGTTTTCTTGAATAGATCATTTTCAAATTTCACTTAAACACCTCAAGTAGCCTACCTCAAAACCAATTAAACAAAAGATAAAATCAGACTTTTTTGTAGCCAAGACTTTAAAGTATGTGCTTACACAGAAGTTAAACATACCCTCGGAAATATTCACTGGAGTAAAAAGAGACAACTTGCCCTAGACTGTCCTATTATGTCAACTAGTGTATGAATGCATTCATTTCTAGTCGTTCTATCACAAATCAATACATTTGTAAGTCTGTATCTCAGACTGGATAGGTGACTTGAACATGGAGTACACAAGGTAATTTTAAACAATGACAGGCTGGTGATCTCCATCTCATGAATATGGTTAAAAGAACTTGTGAATTCTTTACGATTATCAGAAACCAGTAATTTTTTGAACCTTATTACACTCCAGATTTCCTCAAAACATCATGGAATTTATTTAGTGAATGCATCTTTCTGTGGCTCCAAGGCAAATTACATTTAGTTGGATCTGGTATGTACAGTATAACCTTAGATGGTCATGTTTGTTTTTGTTTTTTTTCTGCTAAAACTGTATCGTTACCGCTTTTAATAAAGACATGTTTATAAATTCTGCAAATGACTGCAAACTGTGGTCAACGGTAATCTGCATTCAAAGGAATGAGTATGGGCAATTTTCCAGACAAATAGCAGGAGACCAAATGTTGCCCAGTAATTAGCTGTTTCGCCAGTTTCTGAGACTGACTATGCCAGATTCTCAAAAAAAATTATTATTTTCCAATGTGCATGTCTTTCTTTGCATATGAGAAACGTCTCGGGTTACTTAAGTGTAAACCTTGTTCCCTGATAAAAGCGGAACGAGATGCTACACTGAGAAAAGCGCTTTGGGAACAACTTTAGGTGTGACCAGCTGTGAATATGTGTGCACAAGTGAACATTGACCGGAATTTCTCGCCTCTGCCGGTGTAATCATTGGATGCACCTGGGGCAGGGCTATAAATAGATGCGTCACAGGAGCATCGTCAGGTATTTTGTCTGAAAAGCTGTCCTGGGGCATCCCAGTGTGGCAGTGAAGCGCAGCATCTCGTTCCGCTTTTATCAAGGAACAAGGGTTACACTTAAGTAACCCGAGACGTTCCCTTTCAAAAAGCTACACTTATGATGCTGCGCTGAGAAAAGCGCTTTGGGAACGAGAATACCCACGCCGCCGCACTGTGGCTGTCCTTGTGTTCCTCAGTTGGTACCCTTCAGGGGCCAAACATGAAGGTTCCACAGATCGGGCCAGGGGTAAAATATTGTCCCCTGCGCCTGAGACAAAAGGTCCCTCCTGTTCGGAATTGCCCAAGGCGAGCCGTCGAGGAGAGACATTATCTCCGAGAATCATACCCTGTTCGGCCAGCGCGGCGCTATCAGTAAGAGGCAAGACCTACTGCTTGATAAGCCCTCCCCACTAGCATGGAGGTAGTCCTGCATGGTCTTGTGGGGAGAGAGGGTCTTTTTAGTGATGATGCCGAACTCGGTGAGAGATAACCCGCAAGTGTCTCTTCAACCGGCGACATCATCGAATACCCCCATGTCTCAACACCAACGACGCCACCACCAGCACGTGGACACGGGAAGTATAAGGTTTCCTCCATGAATGAGACAGCTCGTCATGGAGGTCATCAAAGAAGGGAAGGGACTGATGAGGCGTTCCCTTCCCCCGGCCACCAGACAGAAATCTATCCTCCAACTTGGAGTGTTTGGGGGTCTCTTGTTGGTGTGGCCAGTCTAACTAAAGCCTGGCCACCACACGAGTAATCACATTGAGTAATTCCTCCGCTGATTTACTATCATGCCCGGAATGCTCGGAGGTGGGTAACTTAAAGTCAAGGTCCCCCTCATGAACCGAAGAGGCGCCGGAGCGCGCTTCAAGATCACGGGAAGGACCAGTTGGGTCTGGGGAGAGAGCGAGCGAAAGGGACGGACCCGTCTCTCGCTCTTCAGCCAGATCCATACGAGAGCCCCACGAATGGAGTGTGGGCGCTGACTCCTGGAAGTAAGCAAGGCAAGTGCGAAGCATTTTGCCTGAAAGCAGATCGCAATGCTCGCACCCGCCCTGCCCCAACGCGAGAGCAGCATGCTCTTCCCCCAAACAAACAAAGCAAAACTGATGCATGTCCCTCTCAGCCATAGAGCGTAGACAAGGGAACACACATAGTTTGCCCTTATTTACAGTCATTTTTTTTCTTTTTTTTTGAAAGACAGGCTCGTGATAGCACACACACACAGAGTGATCTGAAGACAAAAGATCTGATGATGCTCCTGTGATGCAACGTTCAACGTTCAATGACGTGTTGCACACATATTCACAGCTGGTCACACCTAAAGTTGTTCCCAAAGCGCTTTTCTCAGCGCAGCATCATAAGTGTAGCTTTTTGAAAGGGAACATACTGTACAGCTGCACATGATGAGTCACACTATCTTCTTAACACTTTATACTCTCATTACAGCTGGCCAACACTCATCTCCAACAACACAAGCTCTTGTTTGGACACAAAACAAAGCCTTGGTTGCATTCACGGCCAAATCTGCAGCTGAAAGGGTAGAAACACCAGTCTTATGATGTGCCCAACCAAATAGCCAATTTGCTTACACAGACAGAAAACAATACAGCTGCTTTATTTGCGTGTAGTTCAGAGCACATGCATTATGCATCAGAAAACATGCATAATTTAAAGGAACAAGCAGAGGATATGTCTGGTGCTCAGCCAAAGCTTCCTCCTTATGGTGTGACACAAAAAAATTCCATTTTGTGAAGGCAGCTGGTGGACAAAGTGACAGGGTGCCTCTTATCCAAATTGCAAGCACTTGAGTGAATGTTGTCATGGGAACCCAGGCGAAAGGCCATTTTCGGATATCCCTTGAGGCCAAAGGTGATCTAGTGTGGTGGCTGTGGAGGTACACAGATGCTGACAGGTGAAAATGCTTCTGTCTTTATGGGAGAACCTGATTTTATTTGTTTGCACATTTATTTATTTTTTAAACCTTGCTTATTTTATGATGAATGTGTTACTGATAATCAAAGAAACTTGGCGGAATAAAATTGCAATCTAAATCATTTGCCTTTTCAATATCTACCAATCAGTAATTGTATTTTTTTTAATCTTCTATGGGGGATTAATATGCTTATAAGTTCCTTTATAAGAAAGTATTTAAAGCTTTGTCTGTTCTCTGAAAAGTCGATTTTGTTTGATTGCTGATAATAAATGTAAAACCATTCAGTCTTAACTCTGATAGGTTTTAGCCACTCTAGACCTTAATCTTGAGGCTTTTTCATATGTCTCAAGGAATTCTGAGAATCTAATATTCTGTTCACTGGCTTTCAGTGTCCCCTGTGTTTATGTTATCTGAAGTCCTGGCAATGTAACCTAACCGTCATTGGAAGTTTTCTCAAATGTATTATTTTCACTTTTCATCTAAGCAGTCTGCCATTGCAGTGCAGCTCAGCTTTTTTAGATTCCATGAAGGATAAGGACAGAATTTTATTTGAAGCAAAGAAAATTTACAAGTTAAATAAATAGTATTTTCAGTGCAGAATTTTTTCATCATTAGTCAATATACTGATGTTCAAGCACAACATCCTGCACAGGGGCAGGGCTGTTGCATAATTTTATGAGGCCCGGGACAAAAGAAAATAACAGGTGCTCTCACCTCTCTAAATTATGGGGCTGGGCGATCTGATGATACAGTGTTTCAGCAGTGGTGCTGTTGTGCGTGCATCCATGAGTCAGTAACACCAGACCTGTATTTAATCATGTCGATGGAGTTATAGTTTAAAACGACTTTGGAATCATTATTTTATTCAGATGGAAATATTTTTTTAAGTATTTAGCCTAATTATGGTCCTTCTCTTCAGTCACTTGTTTCTCTGCAAGACATGATGCAACATGCTGAATTACATTTATATTTTCTATACAATATAAGTGAATGGTGACTGAAACTTACACTCTCCCTAACATCTCCTTTTGTGTTCCATGGAAGAAAGTCATAAAGGTTTTATAAGGAACTATCACTTTAAGAGTACAAATCAATATTTACCAGTTAATGTTAACAAAGTGCCTGAAAATATAAACAGATGAAATCCTGAGAAATTTCTTACTTATATATTTGTATATAATTATATTTATATAGGTATATATATATTAAAGATAGATAACAATATATTTTCATATGTATATTCTTAATATTATAGTATTTAAATTACTATATTATTTATACATATTTTTACATACTTAAAATATTTAAAATAGAAATGTTTTCCAAACTGACTGATTCACATTGCAGAGAAAATAAATGTACAGGTCATATATTGCATCAGAAAGATGGATATGACAGATGTAACGGGTGTTTAATTGTTTCTCTTCTCCCTGCAGTAGGTTTTATTCATAGCTGGCAGTTAACTGGATCTGTGTTATGTGTACTGCACCATTTTTCAAAGACACCCCATTTATTGGTGTAGATCCTTCTGGTAGAGGGAGCCCTAGCACTTAAATTGGTCTCGATAACCTCAGGTGAAAGCCCTGTGTCCCTCAGTTGGTACCCTTCAGGGGCCAAACGTGAAGGTTCCACAGATCGGGCCGGGGATGAAATATTGAGACAGAAGGTCCCTCCTGTTCGGAATCGCCCAAGGCGAGCCGTCGACGAGAGACATTATCTCTGAGAACCATACCCTGTTCGGCCAGCGCGGCGCTATCAGTAAGAGGCAAGACCCTTGCTGGCGAACTCTGGCCAAGACTCCCGGGAGCAGAGAAACTGTGTATGTATGTGCCATCGCGTCCAGACCCAGGGGGGCTGGGTGACTCAGAGAGAAGTAGAGGGGACATTGCGTTGTCTGAGAAGAGGCGAAGGGGTCCACCTCTGCCCTGTAAAATATCACCCAGATTTTCTCTACTACCTCGGGGTGGAGTTTCCACTCCCCCATCGGTAATTTCTGTCTGGACAATAAATCTGCTCCCACATTCAGGCATCCAGGGATATAAACTGCCCTGAGCCCAAAGGAGAATCCGACGTGCCAGGGAATTCAGCTGGCGTGAACGTAGACCTCCAGTGCTGTATCCGTGCATTTCGTGAATGTGCGGGCTAATAGGGCTAGGCCAAATGGAAGAACCCGATACTGAAAGGCTTCGCCCCCAAAAGCGAACCTCAGGAACCTCCTGTGCTGTGGCAGAATTTCTATAAGAAAATATGCATCCATGAGATCGATTGTGACCAGCCAAAATGAGATGTTGGGCTTGTGACACAACCGTCTTGATAATTAGCATCTTGAACTTGAACACCCTGACTGAGCGGTTCAAGCCTCGAAGATCTAAGATCGGACGCAACCCCCCACCCTTCTTGGGGACCAGGAAGTATTTGCTGTAATAGCCTGACTCTTTCTCTGGAGGGGGAACACGTTCTATGGCCCCCTTTGACCAAGAGATTTTGCAATTCTTTCCACAGTAGACAGGACTGCTCCGGTTTCACGGAAGTGGAGACCACGCCGTCGAAACGTGGAGGACAGCAAAATAATTTAATTCTGTAGCCTCTTTCTACTGTTCTTATGGCCCACATAGAAATACCGGGCAGAAGTTTCCACGCTGCCAGGTTTTCTGAAATGGGTACTAATTTCGACACTTCCTGTTGAGGAGATGTCGGGTTTTCCGCGTCCTGGAATAAGGCAGGAAGCAGCGGTACACTGCCTCCCGAAACACCAGAGGCGGCGGGAAAGGATAGGATTCGTGGGGGTCCCGGGAGGGATGAAGTGAATGATACACGTGCCCCGTCCCAAAGGGATCTACCCCCACAGGGCTAGAAACAAGACCGTCTGGGCTTTTTCCTCATAGAAATTACTTCCCTGAGGTCTAGCTTTGGGGGCTGCTGAGTGCGATGAACTGGCCCCGTCTTTACGAGGGGGAGCATGATTCGCCACGCCTAGTTTTTGAGCCTCCCGTCTAGGAGGACCGGGATGGGGCTGGGTGGCCGACAGCCCCTCCCCCTGAGTGTGGTGAGGAAGAAATTGCCCGAAGGCTTCCTCGTGACTTTTTGCCTCCTGGAACCTGGTGATAGCTACATTCATAGCATCACCAAATAAGCCAGAAGGAAAAACCGTGGGCATCGAGAAGGAAAGTTTTGTCCTTGTCTCTGATGCCCTATTGGTTAAGCTACAAGTGTCTCTCCACCTTCCCCACAAGCGTGGAGGTGGTTCTGCACAGCTTTGTGGGGAGAGTGGGTCTCTTTAGCGATGACGCCTAGCCAGGCGAGAGATAACTCGCAAGTGTCTCTTCTACCGGCTACATCACCGAATACTTCAACAGATTAGCCTAGTACGCCTGTAACACTGCCATAGTGTGCAGGGCAGCACCAGCCTGACCTGCTGTCTGATAATCCTTCCCCACAAGCGTGGAGGTGGTCCTGCACAGCTTTGTGGGGAGAGTGGGTCATAGAAGAAAGGAAGGGACTGATATAGCGTTCCCTTCCCCCCTTTTTTTTAAATTTATTTCAATTTTGGCCACCAGACAGAAATCTGTCTTCTAACTCCTAACAGAGGAAAGAAAGTTTGACAGGCACACAAGTCACACAAACACAGAATGGTTCTGAAGACAAAAAATCTGATGATGCACCGGTGACGCATCTATTTTATAGCCACTGTGCCAGGTGCATCCAATGATTACACCGGCAGAGGCTATAAATTCCGGTCAATGTTCACTGATGTGTTGCATACATATTCACAGCTGGTCACAACTGAGACGTGTTCCCAAAGCGCTCTTCAGCGCAGCATCATAGTGAAGCTTTTTGTAAAGGGAACAATAGTATGCAAGTATAAACACCATGGGACAACGCAGCCATCATAGCGCTCAGGATCAAGATGCATTCTGTCTCCTAGAGATGAACATAGTTTACTTAATCAATCCCAGAAATGTAAGCGCAGCATAGTTCTAGTGGCAAGAAAAGCAGCTTTACATCATCGCACAGCTAGGTAACTCCAAGACAATCATATGTAAGCCATTGCCATTCGCCATTCGTCTTCATGAAGGTCACAGAGGCTGCCCTTGCCCCATTAAGGGAAGTGGGTGTCCGCATTCTCAACTACCTTGATGACAGGCTAATCCTAGCTCACTCTCAGGATGAGTTGTGTTCACACAGGGACCTGGTGCTCATGCACCTCCGGCTAGGGCTTCAGGTCAACTGGGAAAAGAGCAAGCTCCTCACGGTTCAGAGCATCTCTTTTCGTGGTTTGGAGTTGGACTTGATGACGACGCACCTCACAAACGAGCGTGCCCAGTCGGTGCTGGCCTGTCTGAAGGCGTTCAGACAGAAGACCGCGGTTCCACCAAAACTATTTCAGAGGCTCCTGGGGCATATGGCATCCTCGGTGGTGGCCACACCGCTCAGGTTGATGCATATGAGACCGCTTTAGAACTGGCTCCGGACTCGAGTCCCGAGATGGGCATGGTGCCACGACACACATTGCGTGGCCATCACACCGATCTGTCTCTGTTTCTTCAGCCCTTGGAATGACCTCACATTTCTATGGGCAGGGGTTCCCCTAAAGCAGGTCTCCAGGTGCATTGCAGTTACAAACGATGCCTCCAAGAAAGGCTGGGGCACCACATGCAACAGGCACGCAGCTGCTGGCCCCTGGATGGGCCCACGGCTACATTGGAAAATCAACTGCCTCGAAATGCTGGCAACACTGCTTGCTCTGCGGAGGTTTCGGCCATTGATCCAGGGCAAGCAAATGTTGGCTTGAACAGACAACATGGTGAAGTTCGCATATATCAACCGCCAAGGCAAGCTACACTAACCTTGCATGTCACAACTCGCCCGCCATCTCCTCCTCTGGAGTCTGCAGCACCTAAAATCGCTTAGAGCCACTCACATCCCGGGCGACCTTAATACCACGGTGAACGCGCAGTCTTGTCAGGTCACCGAAAGGGAGATTGGAGCCTCCACCCCCAGGTGGTTCAGCTAATTTGGAGTCGCTTATGGGCAGGCACAGGTAGACCTGTTCGCCTCACCAGAATCCTCCCATTGGTATGCCCTGTCCGAGGCCCCCCTCGGCATAGACGCACTGGCACACAGCTGGCCACCTGGAATATGCAAGTATGCATTCCCACCAGTGAGCCTATTTGCACAGGCCCTGTGCAGCGAGGAGTCAGGTCACCCTAGTGCCTCCCTAATGGCCCACAGAGACTTGGTTCTCGGACCTCATACTCCTCGTGTCAGCCCCTGCCTGGCAAATTTACGCTTTGAGCATCTATTGGATCGCACGCAGAGCTTTTTCTGGTTTGGTGACAGCTGTCTCCAAACAGAGGATCGGCCACTGGATCATCAATGCCATATCTGTTGCCTACGATGCCCAGCACGTGCCACTCCCTGCAGGGCTACGAGCCCATTCCACCAGGAGCATGAAGCCTCCTGGGCTCTGACCAGTGGCACCTCTCTAGCTGACATTTGCAGAGCAGCAGGCTGGGCTACACCCAACACCTTCACGAGATTCTACAATCTCAGGGTTGAGCCGGTCTCCTCCTGTGTCTTAGTAGGAACAAACAGGTAAGTCCGGACTGACCGGCCGGTTATACCGCTTGCGCATAGCACCTTTCACCTCCCTCAAGCTGAAGATGTGCTTTGTTGATTCCCTGCAGTGTTCACAAACGTGTTCCCTGGTTGATTTCCTCTTAGCCCTGTGGCAGATTAGATTGCGGAGAAACTCACTGCCAGCCCATTACTTGTGCTAACTATGCCCGCTCCGCATGCACTGGTTCCCCATTGACATCCTCTTGCGATGTATTTTCCACTGAAAAACATTTCCCGGTTGGCTAACTGCGTCTTCCTTGAGCAGAGACCCCTCTGCCCCAGTGTCCATGCTCCCTATTGGGTAGTACCTACTATGGGAGTTCTCCACATCACATACTTCCGATTAGACTATCTCGGCAAGACCATGTCCACTTAACCCCCCCCCCCCGGTGGTGTGTGTGGTCTCCGCGGTGTCTTCCCCTTGAGAGTGACCCCCCCCCCCCCCCCCCCCGACACAGACACTGGTGTCCCGGTCGTATAGCAAATTCTCTCTTTTTCTGGGGAGAAAAAGCCTGAGACAAGCCTGTCCCCATCATTTTGAGTAATCGACTCATCCCCAAAGGGCTGTTCAACAGTCACACTGTTTCAGGGGAGGTTACGGGCTGGCCCAGTGTGCTGGCAAAGCACGTAACCCAGTTTACCGATCCACGTAACCCAGTTCATCCAGTTGTGGCATTTTTGTAGGGGATCCCTAGTGTCACTACATCGACACAACGTCGAGTGAGTGATAGATAGGGAACATCCTGGTTACTTTTGTAACCTCCATTCCCTGATGGAGGAAACGAGACGTTGTGTCACTCCTGCCACAATGCTGAACTAAGGCCGGGACCTTATTCTCGGCTCTTTAGCACAAAACCTAATGAGCAGTATGCACGTCCCCTTCTTTTATACCCGTATGTCCGGGGGAGGGGCATGCAAATACAACTCGCCAATTCCCATTGGCCTTTTATCAAAGATCAGAGGTGTTTCCGGGCTCTTAAGAGTGACCCCTAGTGTCACTACATCGACACATTGTCTCGTTCCCTCCATCAGGGAATGGAGGTTATGAAAGTAACCAGGACATGGTTACAAGTTCCAAATAAAGAGAAAATTCGATAAGAGGAAGTATTTGGAAGTATTTAATTCACTGAATTGATTATCAAAAATAGGCATTACAATATGTTTATTTCATATATTCAACAACTTTTATTAATTTTTCAACTATACTGTGACATATATCGTTATCGTGATTTAAAATTACTCATATCATGATATACGATTTTGTTCATATCACCCACTCCTAGTAGGCTATGCTATAGAGGACCATTATCACAGGTCCACCTGTCACAGGGCCTGGGTCAACGTTCCTGGTTGTACGCCTTGTCATAGCACAATAGGTATCCTGTTAAACTAACAGGATATCAGCACTTCATAAAATATCTAATAAATAATTTTATAAAAAACGATATACATGTATATAAATTGCATTATAAACAACTTTTCAAAATGTGTTTAATTTACATGTCTGGTGTTTTTTTAATAGCACACTCTAACATCTTGTGATAATCAAAGCAAAAC
This sequence comes from Moxostoma hubbsi, assembly GCA_032164185.1. Lineage (NCBI taxonomy): Eukaryota > Metazoa > Chordata > Actinopteri > Cypriniformes > Catostomidae > Moxostoma > Moxostoma hubbsi. The sequence goes on from JAVLUX010000022.1 coordinate 16,909,577, forward strand.
ACTTTAAATGGTGCTGAGAGCATTCATTCCATTAGTGTAAGCATGTGTGGAGCAGATGAGTGGTGACATTGGGTCACAGTGCCTTTGGGACATCCTGACTCAGCACAGCTGTTGATATTTGCAAAGAAAAAAAAAAGTACCCAAAAAACAAAGCAGCAAGTGAGCACAAGAACCTAATAAAAATTGATAGATGGAAAACATGTTGATACGGTACAAACTTAAATCTCCTTCACTAGGATACAATTTAAAGACCCAGAAGGCTAAATTTGTACAGGAAAGGACTGACAAGTATCATTGTGTACTCTCCAAATGATCCAAGCATGCATGATTTCTCAGCAAACAATAATGAATTATTATTCATAATTTTTGTCTTATTTTAGAATAAAACATTCTTAAAAAGATATATACTATATTGAGAAGCTAAATGACACAAGATATTAAATAGTGGTCAACCAATATGTGTTTTGTTTAATGGGCGATGACGTAATCCAGAAAGTAGGGTGGCTGACAGGCCAATACAATGCCGATATATCACACAATTTAATATAGTATATAACAAACATATAAAAATAAAAATGGAAGATGGTAATGGAAGATTATATATGCAGAAGAATCCCACCAACATGATTTGAAACGAGAAAAAAACAGCCTTTCAGTTTGGAATGTTTCAATGTCGTAAATTACTGGCCTTCAACAAGAACCCCCACACCTGGCTGTTCTGTGTAAGATTACAAGGACCATCAGATTTGCACAACTCTAAGACATTTCATCTTAATCTAGCCTTGCTAGATAATGCTGAAAAGCACTTTGAACTGTGGTAACGTTTGTACCTGACAAATTAATGATTATATACTGATGGAACTCTTTAAAATGTGTGTAGCGATGTGCAGTCACCTATAATTGATAAATATAATCTTTAATTTTGTATGATTCATCACATTCTACTAAGAATGGTAACTATAAGGCTTAACTTGATAAAGTACAATGATGTGTAAAACCAATATGATTTTGTTACCAGGGATTTTCATGTTTTATTACCTACACATATAACATCCATAAAAAATGTCATGTTTAATGTTAAGCATTTGTTTGGGTATGAAGATAATTCTTGTGAAAATGAATATCATGTCTCTTGTACCATTCTCAAGATATAAGATATAAATATGCACTATTTGTGAGCAGGACATTTTTAAGAGTCTCAAACAAAGGACAATAACTCAACTGTCGGGAAAGACAGCCCAGTTGACCATGTGACTCTGAAAAGTCACTTCTGATTGGCGCAGGACACCTTTGGGGAATGCGGACAATTTCAGTTCAAATAGTTCCAAACAGGAAGAACACACGCTCTTGCTCGTCTCTCTTCATCTTCGCTCTGACTCATGCCATGTGAGGTCCAAAGGGGCTCAGGACTCGATGTCCCGAGAAAGCTCATCACTCTCTATGGTTCACAAACCCATAAGAAGGTCTCGCCTCACAGCTAACCTAATTCATCCAGACAATAAACTTAGATCAGACAGAAATCAAAGCATCGATAGAACGAACTTTCGACCAAGAACCAAACAACACAAAGAACGCAAGGAAGCACCACAAAGACAAGCAAGTGTATCTCCAATATTGTGCTCAAAGTGCTGGTGTATATTAATCAAATAATTTGGGTAATCCGATAGCAAATCAATGTAGACTCAAAGAAGGATGAAATGGTTCTTAAGGTATTGTCAAAAGACTCCATAAAGTTCATCTTCACAGTACTGATCAGTTATTTCATATTCTGTCAATTTCCACCAACCTGTCTCATGTTTTAGATTAGATTTATGCTAGGATAGTAATAAAGTTTGTCTGTGTTCAAAGACGACGTGACTGTGATATATTTTGATAAATAATTTCCTGTTCCTGATCCCTGTTTCTGAAAGATTTCGCTTCTAAGCTGTACCTAAATACATGTAATATTATTTTCAATAAGTCATGAGAATAATATCACTCCATTAAGTGAATTAATCATAATTCACCTATTAAAGCTAATTCCTTACAACAGAAATTGTGAGCTGATACAACTAGATGTTGTATTACGATTTCAGTGGTGGAGAATCTATTAAGACAAATGATCTAGTTATTTGTCATTTATTTAATTTATAATGGTTGTCGAACGCAACTAATTCCATTATACATTTCCTTACCTAATAACGACAGTTTAATTTAGTTCAAAGCTCACATATTTTGAGACCCTAAATTCCCTCCTGAATATCGCATTTCATAAATACCTTACACCACATATATGTAATATCCCTACATATTATGGTGTGAGAATGCGGGCATAATAACTGATCACATCCACATCTCTAAATTATATATGTAATACCCTACAGAAATAACAGAACACAGTAGTACAGCAACCATGGATTGCATGTCTACATTAGCAATCACATTTACTCAAAAAATACAGAATCAAACCAATTGTATATACAGTGCATAGTGAATAAGACATTTACTTATAGCACACATGAAGCGCTTTTACCAGTTAATGGCTTAACTGACAGCTGTTTTGAATGAATGGAATGCTTAAGGAAACTGGTCATCGAACAGTTTGAAAAGCAATTTATTTTCATCCTACCTCCATATAGAGTCTCTGGAGGCAGCATTTTCCTGGTTTTTGATGCAGCCTTGAAGTTGCACTTACTCATTTGTGCGGATCCAGCACAAGCAGCAGCAATGTCCTGACACTTTAAATGGGCTGGATCGCCTGCTTGGATTGTTACAGGTCAGACCGTCATGATTTGTGATTGAGAGGAACTTTTGATCCTGAAGTTTTTGATTCTGGCTGATAGATTACGCACTTCAGAGGAATATATAATATGAGTGCTTGATGGAAAGAAAATGCTGGATTTTCATGAGGTTCGTGAAAAACCTTGTTTAAACGAGGTATCTGCATATTTACAAATGTATATAATACATGTTTTATTGATATTTGCCTTTAATCATTAGAAAATAAGTTAAAGGTGACAGGGAACTGCTGAGGAGAGACTGTTAGAATACATGAATCAGAGGAAGATTTATGAAGATTTATATCTGCTGAAGTTGTGTGAGGTTTATTACATCTGTTTCAATTGGATATTTGCATATTTACAGACAGTATATGATATTAGTTTTAGAGATATTAGCCTTTATATACAAGACAGTTAAAAGTTACAGGGAACTGTTGAGGAGAGAGAGGGAGAATGAAACATTATAAGCTCAAACGTGTCTGTCTCTGATATGCAAACATTTTAAATGAGACTGTGTGGCGCACCGGTCTATAAGGCCTTGTTCAGACTGCCACTAAAAGTCAGATTGTTTGCATATCCAGATTGTATCCAGATGAGTTTTTGATAGTCTGAACAGCAAAAAAACACAGGAAATTGGATTTTTCCAAATCTGATTCAAACCACATCGGGAGGTGGTTTCAAATGCAATTGAAATCGGATTTTTTCAGATGCGTCTCAGTTCAGATGCTCTGTCTGCTCAAATTGGATTTCAAACAGTCTTTTTTTATCACTCTTAACATGACACACAATGATGATATCCAAAATTGGTGACTGCAGCATGTAACATCACAATATTTACCAGTCTGGGTCCAGTCGCTGTGCAGAACTCCACCGTCGCACAAGAAAAACTCATCAAGAGAGGAGTTCTGCACTGCAACGGGACAGGTTACTTATTTGGAGAGCGAGATGATGCACCTCCATTTTTCTCTCATCTGTTTTGAAAGCATCGTATCATGGGTACACCTACATCCTTACCAAAGAAACCCATGCAGATAGGTTGGTTATGTTTTAGCATGCAAATATGATTTGATCACTTGCAATTAATAGTGCGTTCAGTCTGCCTGAAAAGATCTGATTTGAGAAAAATCAGTCTGCCTGAAAAGATCTGATTTGAGAAAAAATCTTTTTTGCCTGCAGTCTGAACATAGCCTTAGTAACACAATGGCACGTAACAACAAAACAAACCGTGACTGGCCGTTTACATGTCTCCGTCACTTCACATGCAAGAAGGTGATGTTCGGCACCCTAAAAAAAACAACAACAACAAAAAAAAAAAACAGCCAAACTGGAAAAGTTATGACTTATGATTAAAAAGTCAGAATATCGGCCTCTGCAATATATCGGCTGACCACTAATATTAAATCTTGTTTTCAAAGAAATCTCAGAAAGACTTAGAGAGATAATGTTTAAAAGAAGAAGAAAATATTTGCTACTTAAGTTTATTTTTTTGTCTATGTTTTTCTATGTTTTCTAAGCAGTGAAAAAATGCTGACAAAAATAAAACGGTCCTCAAAGGTAAAACGATTCGTTTCTGCGGTGTTTGACTGTCACTATAACAAAAGACATGGTTGAGAATAGGTCTGTCTTGTTTTGTGTAATTCCTTACTGGCTCATCAACAAAATCAGTGATGTGACTAAAACTGAGCCAATACCGATTTGAAACAGGAAGAATGTTCTCAGATTTTAATCAAGAATATGATTGTTTCTGTAATATACTGTATATCCTTTATGAGGAGAGCAATTAATCTACAGGACAGTTCATCCTTAATAATGAGTAAATTAGGTGTTTCGTGACACCATCCCTAATGCAATAAATGGTTGTAAACACATAGATGGCATAGCATTTTTCATATTGTTCAACCTGAAATGAGGCATGATGGCTGATTTGCCCTCCTCTGGCTTTTTAAATGAGGTGTTGCAACATCATGGACATTTGCCAGAAATTGACTGAATTTATATTTTCTCTCTGTTACAATTGAAAAAAGTCCAATCTAAAAGCCCCTGATAGTATGCAGCTGTGCTTGGCATTAATGTAAAAGAATGCCGTTTGTCAGTTTCCTAGCAACCAAAGAAATATATTTTCCCTGCATGTTGTTCTTTTTTACTGTGTTGTATTCACATGGCCAAACTTAAATTGGACTCATATCTGCAAACGAAGCATCGCTGTCAGACCAATATGAAATGTCTCATGGAATTGTCATCTGCCAATATATTCAAAAATGTCACTTGTTTTCATCGAAATAAGACAATATACGGTACAGTGAACAAAACAAGCACAACTGATGCTACAATAGGAGTTGGAGATAACAGACAGTCACTATCACAGTTTTGAGTCATGCTGCATCTCGGATGAAAGATGCAGGACCTTTGAGTTCCAGCTATTTTAGCATGGCCTTTTGTCTGTATGCAATCAGTTATTTTTAATTGTGAGCCTCTGGAAGCAAACAAACTGGCTAATCTGAACATCTGCTAGCTGCCTTGAGATGTCTGGTCACATAAACTACAAAACATAGAGACTGTAACACCTAGATATGACATAAAGACTGTGTCTGTTTCCCCAAACTACCAAACACAAACCCCTCACTAAATAATTTAGAAAATCTTTTATTAAGGTAAAACTTGAAAATAACAAATAATAAAGATAAACATAACAAATGTAGGGCTGCTAAACATTATATCTTTAACAAGAATAAAGCCTCGACTGAACCAGATATTCCATCACAGCACAATATTAAAAACTTCAGGAATTTCTTGACTGATAAAATTTGAATAATCAGAAATAAAATTGGAATTAAGCAATCATCTGTCACATTTCCTCAGAAAACAGTGTCTCATAATTTTCCTCACGAGTAACTTTAAACCTTCGCTTGTCATAGGTCATGAAGAAAAAAATAAGCAACATCATGAATGTTATATCCAATACCAACTAAGCTCTTAAAAGAGGTATTTACTGTAATCTCAGAACCTCTTCTTAATATTATTAACTCTTCGCTATAATTAGTACATGTCTCAAGAAACTTTAAAGTGGCAGTTATCAAACCGCTTATTAAGGAGCCAAAGCTTATTTCTGGAAGAACTGGCTAATTATAGGCAGATTTTAAATCTCCCATTTATGTCTAAAATACTAGAAAAGGTAGTGTCCTCCCAACTATGCTCATTTCTAAAGAAAAAAATATTATATCTGAATGTATATTTATATACACAGTATATTGTATATTATTAGGTATATATTGTATTTTGTGTTGTGTAACAAGATGTGTAAATTGTGTAATGTGTAAATCAAATGTTCATTGTAATTGTCATACTGCTATGCTGCATGGATCTGCACCCAAGCCTTTCACCCACTGTTGCACTTGTGTATATGGTTGAGTAACAATAAATGGATTTGATTGATTTGATAATTTCAGTCAGGATTTAGGCCCCATCCCAGTACAGAGACTGCAGTTATCAGAGTTAGAAATTACTTGCTCTTATAATCTGATCGCGGCTGCATTTCTCTGCCTTCGACAAGATAGATCACAACATTCTCTTAAATAGGCTTGAGAATTATGTTGGCATTAGTGGAATTGCATTAGCATGGCTTAGGTCCTATTTAACAGGCCGCTACCACTTTGACTGTGTAAACGAGGAATAGTCAATTCAGACAAAAGTTAAGTCTGGAGTGCCACAGGGATCAGTTTTAGGGCCTCTGCTTTTCTCCTTATATATGCTTCCCCTAGGAGATATTGTCAGGAATCGTGGAATAAGTTTCCATTGTTATGCTGATGATACCCAAATTTATATTTCTTTGAAACCCGACAAAATTTCACAATTCTCCAAATTAGCAGAGTGTATCAATGAAATCAAATATTGGATGGCCAGAAATGTCCTTTTACTCAATTTCGACAAAACAGAGGTACAAATTATTGGACCAAAATCTGTTAAAAATAAGCTGCTAAAATATAACTTGACTCTTGATGGATGCACTGTTACAGCATCTTCTACAGCAAAGAATTGCTGTTATATTTGATACCATCTGTCCTTTTGAAAAATACATTTCCAATGTTTGTAAAACAGCATTCTTCCACCTCTTATTTTAAATATTGCTAAGATATGACATATGCTCTCTGTTGCTGATGCCAAAAAACTAATTCATGTGTTCATATCCTCAAGACTATATTATTGTAATGCATTACTGGGAGGATGTCCTGCAAGTTCAATAAATAAACTTCAATTGGTTTAAAATGGAGCAGCCAGAGTGCTGACTAGAACCAAGAAATATGAGCATATTACCCCCATTTTATCGTCGTTACTTGACTACCTGTTAAATGTCACATTAAATGTAAAATTATGTTAACTACATACAAAGCTTTTAAAGGTCTAGCTTCACAGTACTTAAGTGAACTTCTACCATGCTATGTTCCATCAAGTTCACTGCGATCGCAAAATTCTGGCCTGTTAATAGTTCCTAGAATATCAAAACCCACAAAAGGAGGTAGATCCTTTTCCTATTTGGCACCTAAACTATGGAATAGTCTCCCTAACACTGTTTGGGATGCAGACACACTCACTCAGTTTAAGTCTACTCTAAAGACTCATCTATTTAGCCAGGCATACACCTCATTTGTCCATAAGCTCACAATTAGGCTACTTTAGTTAGGGCCTGCTGGAACCAGAAACATTATTCATGATTTATAAATCTACAATAAATTGAATGGCATCTACACCAATATTATTTGATTTGTTTCCCTATCTCAACGTCGGGATTCATATCCCAAGGTATCCAGAGCTGGACGGATCCAGCTCCATTCCTGCTCGGTGTCGGACTCCACTGCTACGTGTCTCTGAGTGATGATGACTAAATGCAGCCGGTGCCAGCCAGACATCACTTCAGTCTATTACAATGGACTTCAGAGGATGAACTGGTGCCTACTCCAAACATAAGACATGGGATATGCCTGAACCTTGGATTTAGGATAGACCTCACTGAAATGACCTGCCGGTTTAACTGTGATGCACTTAACTGATATTCTTAAAATGGAATACATAGACTATCAATTAATTGCCAACAAAAGCCTTCATCAACAAACAATCAAGACAATGCATCTATGCACACTTCTGCAGTTAATCCAGGATGGATTAGACAATAGTCATTAATCTTCCAGTTCATATAAAATCTTTGTTTAAACACTGGCCCTTAACATTTACAGTACTTAGTTTACTAATTTTAAATCATGACTTGCACTGCACACAAATAACTTGTATTGGCATTATATTCATGCTGTTTTGCCAGAGGGGAACTTATTTTTCTCCATTATCCAACATGTTATAGAGTTTTGTGTTCCTTGCCACAGTCGCATTTGGCTTACTCACTGGGGTTCTAAATACAATTATTATTTAATTATTTACTTTTATACACAATTTACAATCATATTTAATCAAACTACACGATGACTCTAAGACTTTGTAGATACTGCAGTTTCATTTTCTGTTAATGCATTATTTTCTGTAAAGATGCTTTGAAATAATCTGTGTTGTGAAAAGCGCTATTCAAATAAAACTGACCTGACTTGATTTTGAATATTCCTGTGTTGGTTTTGTAAGATTTTCTGTTGAGGCTCCATTCTTCACACAATACCTCCATAATGAGTTAGGTCACACATGAAATACATTAGAGTCTGTAAAGAGGACTGCCTGGACAGGGAGGGCCAGAATCCCTTTTGTTTTTGTCAGGATTTGTTTTATTATTATTATTTTTCTGCCCTAAAACTGATCGTACAGACCAAACCATAAAGACTAGAGACTTGAAACTTTTAGGGATGGTAGAACATACATATAGAATCAGCCTGATCAGCCCATAGGTGGTGCTATAGTTAAAAAAAAATTAAATGATAATAAATTTTGGGCCATAATTGTTGAACCAAATTCTTTTTTTCCAGTGATTACTTGCATCATGGCGAATATTTTAAGCTCTGGACAATTTTGGCTCTGCCCCCTCACATTCCTGCTATTTTGGATTGTTTTAAAAATCAAAATGAACTCATCCTAGGCCATTCACCCGACCAAACCTGTGCAGAAAGATTCAGCAGGGTCCCAATATGAAAAGTTATCAAAGGAATTTTGCACTTTTGATTTATCGTCAAATGGCAAGCCAAAACGTATGTAGTCGCCACTTTTACTAAAATGGTTATAACTTTTAAACGATTGAGACGTTATCACCAAATTTGATACAGTTATGTATGAGGACACAAACTGCATGCCTCTGCCTCTTGGTGGCATATAATTAAAAAAATAAAAATGGCTCTAACTATGGAACTGTTTGTCTGATCTACTTGAAATTGCATGCAGTGTCTTTGTCCAAGTTGCCATCAAGGTCAATGAGGACAGTTGCATATCTTGAAAAAGTGTCATTCTGAGGACACAAACTGCATGCCTCTGCCCAGGGCTGGACTGGGAAGAGAAATCAGCCCATGATTTTACATAGCAACTGACCCAACTTTGTTGAGCGGGTAGGGGGGTTCGCTGTCCTTTTCTGAATATCGCGCCACCGTTTTGTGTTTCATTCTGCATAAGGCGGTGGCTCATTTTAGCTTATCGCAGCCCATTCGGCCCATTTTGCGGCCAATCCACTGGCCCGCTCGTTTCTCCCAAAGGCCAGTCCGCCCCTGATTGGCCCCAAAGTGCCGGTGCCAAAATGCCCTGTATGCCAGATTACCAGTCCAGCCCTGCCTCTGCCTATCACCTTCACAAAAATCACAAGTACAATGATTGATTACGACTTTATAAACAATTGTTTTACCAACTATTACTCACTTGCTATGTTTTGATATTGGAACCCTTTTACTCTCATGCATCATTTGAAAACCGGTTACAATAAGGTTCCATTTATTTACATTAGTTAATAACATTAGTTAAAATAAACAAACAAAGAACAATACTTATTAAGCTTTTATGAATCTCATTTAAAGGGATAGTTTAACTAGTGTATGTGTATGACTTTCTTTCTTCAGAGGAACATATTTCAATAAAAATGTAAAAATATGTTTTAAATTCCCAATCGATCAACTCTTGAGCCAGCTCTTTTGAAACTTCAGAGCAAAATATTAGATGAATTTCAGTGTAATCCGATTCCTGAAAGAATCATTCTAATGAGCCGGTTCTTTTGAATCTACAGCGTGAAACTCACAGTGCAAAACATACAGCCCTTCCTGTATAGTCTGGTATACAAGTAATATTATATTGATGTGCAAGTTATGAATGTCCAACTCAAAATTAAATAAGAACTGTTGAAGTCTCACAAGCTTGAATTACATCATTAGGCTACAAAACACAGTCTAAACTGTCTCTGGAGCTGTTACTGTTTATTTAATGATGATCTGTGTCTCTATTATATCAAGTAGTGTAGTTACTGACTGGTTGATCATATGCCAATATATAATTAAATATACACAAGTTTTGTTGTATTAAGTGGACTTTTATTAAGAATAAATTAATTAATTAAATATGCCATCACATTTCTTCTTGGTTTAGATTTGTTTATTTAAAATATAATTAGGATCTATTATTGGATTGTATTTATTTGTCTAAAATGTCTGCAAACATATCTTTTACAAGAATTGTATTATAATTATTTCTGATTAGTTATATCTGCTCTGTAGAAATCTGAAATTATCTCATCACTTGGTAACAGACAGCAGAGGGTAGTAAACACAATAAGAATTGCATTTCTCATTTCCAAATAATTATTTTTAAAAAAGGAACAGTTAAGGAACCAGAATCGTTAAATTCCTTACGATTCCCATCCCTACTCCAGCGGTTAAATTAATGTCTTCTAAAGTGACACGATTGCTTTTGGTACAAAAAAGATACATATTTCAGTACTTTTTAACTATAATCCATAACTTCTGGTTATGTGATCACCTTGCTTTAGAAGACATTAATTTAACCACTGGAGTCGTATGGATGGCGTTTATGCTGACTGTCTGTTCTTTTTGGAGCTTCAGATGTTGAATCACCATCCACTTGCATTTTAAGGACCTTCCTTCTATTTTTCTTAAAATGTGTTTTAAACAAAAATCTAACACACCTGGGTTGGCATGAGTATGAGTAAATAATGAGTGAATTGTAATTTTTGGGTGAACTAACCCTTTGATTTCAACATATACTTTTACATTTTTTAAAATCAAAAGCTTGCATTGTAGCTCACCTGATAGAGTGTTGAACTTTTAACTTTAAGCCAACCACACAAGCTACACGTGAGATGAAAGTGTTATAGAAAACTATAGAAAAATAATGTGTTTGCTTGAGAAAATGTACTTTTCACACCACATTTAATTTTTAGGACACTATCTATTAGGTTTAGGTGTTTATTAAGAGTAAGAATGTTTGTTTTGTTTACCTCTCATTTGCTTGCTAAAATTCACTTTTAAAACTTTGTCTGATTATGACACCATTTCACTTGCTTTTGGCACTCCCCACTAGACATTTTATTGGCATTAATGACATTTTCAAGAGATCAAGCTGACTTTTTGATATTGGTGATACTGGCTATCATCTTTTTTTACTGTATGTAGTTATTCCAAATCAAAGCAAAGTTGGTTCAAAATCAACTATACTGCAGCCTGAGATTTGTCATGATGACAAGAATTGGGGCAATGGCCAGTCAAATAGGAAATTCTGTCATCATCTTCATAAATGGCTGTCCTCTACATTTCCTTAAAGCCTCAGGGCAGCATTGCTGTACTTCCTCAAATGCTCCCGTTTAGCACTTGATGATGGTTTCCACCCTTCATGTAGCTAACCACTGATTATTTCGGTTCAGGAAGTCTTCCTGTTGTTCTCCTTCTGCCAACAGACCAACTGAATGCTCAGCACTGGGATGGAAGTATTTGCAGATGCATGTCTCTGTATTCCAGTCTCCTGTCACTGTATCACAGCTGCATATTTCAATAACTCCAACTAGTCCAACTAGCCTACCACTAATATGTTAGTTTGACTTGTGGTTATAGAAGAAGAAAAAAAAGGCACAAAATGGTTTCTTAATGTTGCCTTGCATTGCCCTGATTATATATTCAGCTCTTGCTTAAGGGGAGGGCATTGTGTTGAGGATACATTTCACTTCTCCAGCAGGTGCTCAAGCAAAACTGACCTAAATCTGCTCAGCGAAGAGGCATTGCCTTACAATGAAATCACAACAAGCCCCCTTCACTACCTCTTTAACTAAATCATCCTTACCAATGTCAAAGGCTTTTGCCTGTAAATATGCAGAAGCATGAAACAGCACTGAGGAATCGTCATGCAAAATAACATCCACAGAAATTAATAATATTATTCAATAATGCTTAGTTTCATGCGATCACACTATTTAACACACTCATTGTTTTTGTGCCAGATAATGCTGCTCATTGTGAGTGAATTATATAATCTGATATAATTTGTTTCAGATATTTGCCCCTTAAATAGCTTAAAAGTGTTTAAATCTTGTAGTGTTGCTAACTACTTTTTTAAAAGGGTAGACTGACTGTATTTGGACTACTTCAAATCAAGAGTAGCTTGTAGCTGGGCAGGCTTAGTTTCAAAGTAGCTTCCCCAATACTGATCTGTTGTGCTGAAGCAGCACTCTGGGAGAAACTAGGTCTTTAAAGCTATACTGCCACTGTGCTCAGGACTCAAAGGGTGCCAGGAGGTTAATTAAAACCACTAACCTACTCGGGAGGTAAAGGCAAGAGGCTCTTGGCACCTGGGCTGACCTGTGCAAATGATGCCCCGCCTGCCATGTTCAAAGGCAATTTACATCCCTCTCAAAACTACGCAGCTGTCAAGCAGCATCCCTGATGCCCCTGCTGTCACTTTAATTATCGTAACCTTAGGCGCAGAGTAATGCCCTCCCCTTTCTGTCCCATCTGGATTGCCCAGGAGAAAGACACTGAAGTGATGAACTCTGACGTCTTCCTGTTGTTCTCCTTCTGTTGACAGAGAGACAGGGGAAGATGCAAAGGAAAACAGATAGATGTGTGACCTCAAGGGAGAAAACTCTGCTCCAAATGATCAGTCAGGCAATGTTTAATATTAACGTAGTTTGTTTCATTTAATAAGAACACAACCTAGAGACTTTTTGACAACACTAATGCTGACAGTTATTGCAGCATTTGAAAAATTACCAACCTACTTGCCTTATCATTTGAACATAGCTGCCCCAATGTTTTACTACAGCAAATAATAATAGAAATATCATCACACCCCCATGAAACCAAAATGTGAGTTTTTTTCCTCCACATCTACTAGCTTTGAAGCAATCTATATGCTATTGAAATCCTAAGAGTTAAAAAATAAATAAATCTGAATTTAATTTAAAATGTACAGTTTACAGCCAGATAAAAATGGAGCAAAAAAATACTGATGACTCATCCTGCACTACACATTTGTTTATCCAATCATATGCTATCTAGAATGATGGCTGTGACGTGGCAATACTTAAAAAAAGGGGACAATACCTACAATAGGCACCACCAAAAATTTGTAATTGTAATGGAAATATATCAACACTAGGGATGTGCAGAACGTGTAATTTCAATGATGTTTAATTGTACATTTTAGAGTCAACTAGTCTAAAAATCAAGAAAACAGTCCAGGGGCAGGACAGTAAAGATGCTGGCTACCACCCCTGGAGTTCGCTATTTCGAATCCCAGGGCATGCTGAGTGACTCCAGCCAGGTCTCCTAAGCAACCAAATTGGCCCGGTTGCTAGGTAGGGTAGAGTCACATGGAGTAACGTCCTAGTGGTCACTATAATGTGGTTTGTTCTCAGTGGGGCGCGTGGTGAGTTGAGCGTGGATGCCGCGGTGGATGGCGTGAAGCCTCCACATGCGCTATGTCTCCATGGCAACATGCTCAACAAGCTAAGACTTGGAGACAGCTGGGATTCGTCTGGAATGAGGCGAGTCACTACGCTACCACAAGGACTTAAAAAGCGCATTAGGATTTGGTTTTTGGTTAGGAGTGTTTATGCAACCCATTTTAAATACTATTTATTCCTACAGCCAAAATCTTTAGAAAGGCTTGAAAATGGTGCACTTATCTGCAACGTGCTTGTCTTCATTATGATTATTGTATATTAAATATAGAATATGACACAATATACTGAATCATTGTTTGCGAATACAGGCATATTTATTGAAAACAATTGAATGAATAGTGCAGGACCAAAAGAGCAATCCTAATACCCTGTTCTAAACAGAATTCACCAAGTAAAAGTTACTTAACATGTTAAAACATCCAAGACATTGTTGAAAATTATTAACAGGTAAGCCAAATCTATGATTATGTGGTACTGTATATAGTGATGTGAGCAGAGCCGCCGCTGGCCAAATTGATGTCCTATGCAGAGTTCCGGAGATATGAGCTTGAAGCGATTGTCTGTGTTCTGCAACTGTTTTGGGTCCTGGAATAACTTACAAAGTGTGAGTAAGGCCAGCCGGTGGACTTTCTGGTGCCCTCCTAGGGTCAGATGGTGCCCCCCTAGGGAGTTGGTGCCCTACGCAGACTGATTAGTATACATATAGGGAGCGGCGGTACTGGATGTGAGTATATAGTACATAGCCCACAGCCCCCACATGCCCCCCTCTAGCTCCACCCCTGCTGACATGGCTCATTTGTGATCCTAAGACAGATCCTTTGCACCCTCTGTTTTTGCCCCCTGGGCAGTGATTGAAGTGGGGAGTGAGATTTGCTGCCTGAATCAATGACATATTGTAATTCAACATTGAAAAGTCAATCTCTGGATGGATCTGCCACTTTGAAGTACAGACTCAATATGTAGAATCAACATCAAGACAGCAATTCAGTCTCTATTATTTCAGGCAATAGTCAATACATTTCACACTTGATTTCTCTGATTATTTACGTCACACAGTAGCTGTTAATGGTGTGGTTCAAAATACAAAGCAGGATGCATTTACCGTAACTGAAAAAGAGTAAATGTCTTTATATGGTGCATGTCAATGAGGGGCAAAAGAAAAGCACAGAGAGCCAATCAAAGATATTCCAGACCAATGGATGCCCTTCTGTTGTCCCACAGCATTTGACAAGTTAAAAGCATAGAGGCTTTGAAATGAGCATAGACAAGATCTCTATCTCCAAACCAGTAGGGGAATCACAACAGAATATGATGGAAAACTTTTTCTAATGCAACATTTGGCCATAAATTGTGAACAAGTCCAGTTTATGCAGATACATGTTTCCTGTGCAGTGATTTATACTCAGAAAGACAGAGGCTGAAAAATATGACACAGGTACAGTGCATTGAACATGTCGATATGGTGCATAAAGATGACAGCCCATAACATTGATTTTCACCATACAAAGCTACATACTGTAGGTCTTTGCACTTTTTTCAGGAATGAACATAGTCGGTGAGTTTGAAGGTTGTTGTAAGAAAAAAAAAACTTTAAAAAGATTAGAAAGGGCAAAATGTATTATGCAACTTTTGTATATATGTAGCGTAGGCCAGTGGTTTCCAATCTTTTTTTTAGATCCACGGCACCACAACTACGGAAACATGTCCCGGCCATAATAAACACAGGAGTGGATTAACTGGATGAAGAATGGAGACTTCACCCGCAGTCTTGTGAGTCAAGTGTGGAGAGATACGGGGAAGCTGCAGTTTCTCCTCACATCGCCTGAAATCACTCAGTGAAGGTATGTGTCCACTGGTGCATGACGAGCGAATGGAGTTTTTAATTCATTCCAATGAGAATCAAACTCACGAGTTTGGCACTCGGTTCCTGTTGGAATTAATTGAAAATGCCCACTCAGCTTCACACACCACTCGCCAGTAGACACGTACGGTAACTGTCATCTGAACCAGTGTTCAAAGCGAAAGCATGCGAGAGAGACTATGCGTGTGTGCTATAGAGACTGAACTGTACCCAGATAAAGTAATAGTTCTGAGATTTCATCTAAAAACTTTTATATATCTGTATGTATAGTGTCTAATAATGCATTGGCAATGTACACTTAAATATTGTCTTGCCAATAAAGCTTGATATGAATTGAATCTGCCCATTTGATCCTATTTTAATAAAAAGTCTACTGGAAAATGGCAGAACAATTAGCCAAACTTTTAATTACAGCATGTCCACTGATTTAACGGCATGTATAAATAAACTTGTATCAAAGATTTTTTACCTGTAAGAATGTGTCTAATTATCTCTATCCGCACAAAAAAAAACTGAAAATTTGAACATGTACGTACTTAAATAATTAAAATATATGATGACCAACTAGTTTCTTGCAAGTTCTTTATGGTAAAATATAAAGTAAATATGTTAATGATTATATTAATGTTTGCTTTAATGTACAATGTACAACGATTAATCGCGATTCATTATTAATTACAGAAAACGTCTAGGTTACTGTTGTTACCTCCATTCCCTGATGGAGGGAATGAGACACTGTGTCGAGTGAAGCGACACTAGGGGACTTTCTTCTAGGCCTCGGTTACCTCTGAACTTGAGAAAAGACCAATGAGAATTTGGCAGACAGAATTTGCATGTCCCTCCCCCAGATATACGGGTATAAATGGAGGGAATCATGCCTCTGTTCATTCAGGTTTTGCACTGAGGAGCTGAGTATAAGGTTAGGCCATTGTAGTGGCTCGGTTCAGAGTCGTGGCCAAGGGGACACAACATCTCGTTCCCTACATCAGGGAACAGAGGTTACAACAGTAAACTAGACGTTCTCTGTCTCTCGCTCACTTCGACGTTGTGACGAGTGAAGCGACACTAGGGGTCCCTATTCAGTCACGACATGCGCTGAAATGTGAACGTGTGTGCCTTTTCTCTCTAAGTTTCTCGCATAGAGTTAAAGTGGCTGGGGCCATCTTAACGCTATCACACGCATCGAGGAAG
This sequence comes from Moxostoma hubbsi, assembly GCA_032164185.1. Classification (NCBI taxonomy): domain Eukaryota; kingdom Metazoa; phylum Chordata; class Actinopteri; order Cypriniformes; family Catostomidae; genus Moxostoma; species Moxostoma hubbsi. The sequence continues at coordinate 16,926,261 of JAVLUX010000022.1, forward strand.
ATGTTCTTTTCCAACTCCTATTCTTTCAGGGGGAAAATACCCTGAGGAGACCACCACCTGCCTAGGCTGGGGGGAGGTAAAGAGTGGCGAAATACGTCACATGGTTTTTCAGGCCATATGTGGAAATGGTGCGGTGGTAGATCCTACCTGCTGAGAGGGAGGAGTTTCTACAAACACGGCGCCCGGGGGACAGCGGGGACTGCCAAAGGGAGATGTGGGTCCGCCCATAGGGGGACCGTACTCCAGATACACACAGGGGGATTAATCCACAAGTGCCCAACCTGTGGAGTACACATTCCAGTACAGAGTCAGGACTAGTGAACTTGCAGGAGGGCCATGGCATGCAGGGCGGTGGTGTCATGTCCAGTGGCGCTGTAGGCTTTGGTGGTCAATAACAACGTCGGCCTGTGTACCCTCCGAGTACACGGCTGCCCTGCCGTTGAGGGTAGTGAGAGCGGATGAGCGAGGAGGTTGATTGTGGGCAGTGAAATGAACCAGGAGGGGGGGCGTGGCTGTGAGTGGCGCCCTGACCCGAGGAACCATTTGTCTAGCCGTGAAGGCTGTGGGGATGACAGAGGGTCTGCGGCAGACGTTGGAACGCTCTCCGATGCAGCGGCAAACTCATCATCCAGCTTGGGGGGCTTGAGGGAGTGGCCGTGAGGCGAGTCGCTCTCACCTCAAGCTCAGACGGAAGTCAACGAGTGTGCCGGGGGGGCGGGTGATTCGTTGGGATCTACCCAGTAACCGAGCCCGCTGCCAACCCCAAATCGCCTCCATTGCCAGCCGGGTCGTCCACAATCACGTGGGAAGAAGGAGTGACACGGGGGGTGGCTGGAGTGGCGTTCCTCTTTAACAAGGAAAGCCGCAACTGCACTGTTGCCATGGTTAGGTTCTCGACAAATGGGGGACTGTGCGATTGTGACAGATGGGGGACTGTGCGATTAGTTTAAATAAAATAAACAAATATGCTATTGAAAACATTCCTTTATTTAAAAAATATCTAATTAATATAAATAATATAAAATAATTAAATTAAATCAATATATCCTTCAAGTGCTTATGTAAACATTGCTTCAAGTTTTTAAAGTAATTATTTTAAGAGCCAGTAATAAAATAGTTTAATAAAATTTAGTTTTAACAGCAATTACACATTAAGAAATTGCTATCTGAAAAACATAAAATGTAATCCTATGCAAAATAAAAACTACTTAAATTACTGGCATAATTTTGACTGTGTAATAAATAGATATTCATAAATATTGTTCCCCTTCTGTCGCTCACTTCAACGTTGTGTCTAAGAAGCGACACAGGGGGTCTCTCTTGAGAAATTGGCAGACAGAATTTGAAAGTCCCTTCCGGACATACGGTATAAAGGGAGGGAAATGTGTCTGTTCACTCAGAAATTTCCTTCGGAGACGACCGGTCTGACAGAAGCAGCCCTTGCCCTGCTTCGGGAAGCAAGCATTCGCATACTCAATTACCTTGACGACTGGCTCATCCTGGCCCACTCCTGAGAGTTACTATGCGCCAACAGGGACCAGGTGCTCAGGCACCTCAGCAATTTAGGGTCAACTGGGAAAAGAGCAAGCTCGCCCCGGTGCAGAGCATCTCTTTTCTCAGCATGGAGTTAGACTCTGTCTCAATGTCAGCATGCCTCACCAACGAGCGTGCACAGTCTATGCTGAAATGCCTCACCTTGTTCAGGCCAGGCACGTGGGTCCACCTAAAACATTTCCAAAAATTACTGGGGCATATGGCATCCTCCGCAGCGGTCGTGCCATGGGGTTGATGCATATGAGACGGCTCCAGCACTGGCTCCAGTCCTCGGCAACCTTAATGTGGTAGCGGATGCGCTATCGCGACAGCGTTCACCCAGCGGAGAGTGGAGGCTTCTCCCCCAGTCGGTCCAGCTGATTTGGGAATGGATCAGTAAGGCACAGGTAGACCTATTCACCTCCCGAGAGACCTCCCACTTCCCACTCTGGTACGCCTGACAGCCCCTCCTTGGCAAATTCCCCTGAGGAATGACGGGGCACTCTCTGGCATTCGCGCCCAGACCTCTGGAACCTCCACGTCTGGCCCCTGGACGGGATGCGGAATATCTAGCTGGCCTACCACCTGCTGTTGTAGACAAGATAAACCAAGCCAGAGCTCCCTCTACCAGGCAACTTTACCCCCTGAAGCGCTTGTTTGCAAATTGGTGTTCTTCCCGGGCTGAAGACTCATTCCTGCAGGAGAGGTTGGAGGGGAGGCTGTCCCCCTCCACCTTGAAGGTATATGTAGCCGCAAGTCTTTGGGTAAGCACGACTTAGTTATCAGGTTCCTAAGAGGCGCCCGGAGATTGAATCCCTCCCGGCCAAGCCTGTTCCCCTCCTGGGATCTCTCAGTGGTCCTCTCAGGCCTTCAGAGACCCCACTTCGAGCCAATAGAATCATTCGAAGTCAAGGCCCTCTCCCTGAAGACGGCCCTCCTGATCGCGCTCGCCTCCATCAAAAGGGTCGGGGACCTGCAAGCATTCTCTGTCAGCAACACCTGCCTGGAGTTCGGTCCGGCAGACACTCATGTGATCCTAAGACCATGACCGGGTTACGTGCCAAGGTTCCTATGACTCCATTCAGAGACCAGGTAGAGAACCTGCAAGCACTGCCCTGGGAGGAGGCAGACCCAGCCCCTTCGTTGCTGTGTCCGGTACGTGCTTTGCGTATCTATTTTGACCGCACGCAGAGCTTTAGATGTTCTGAGCAGCTCTTTGTCTGCTTTGGTGGACAGCAGAAAGGGAACACTGTCTCAAAACAGAGTCTTTTCTACTGGGTGGTTGACGCCATAGCTTTGGCCTATCACACCCAGGCCGTGCCCGCCCCCTTGCGGGTTTGAGCACACTCGACGAGAAGTGTGGCATCCTCGTGGGCACTGGCCAAAGGCACCTTCCTAGCGGACAAATGCAGAGCAGCGGGTTTGGCAACACCCAATACCTTTACAAGATTTTACAATCTCAGGGTTGAGTCAGTTTCATCCTGTGTTTTCTCAGGTCCAAGCCAGTAGAACTCGGTAATGCGGTAACAACTGACCGGGTGTACCGCTTGCACCTAGCACCCTTTCCCTTTACTGAGGCAATACTCTGCGCTCTTATCCCAGGAGATCCCACTAACTTGGCTCCCTGGATGACTCCTCCCTAGCCCTCTGATCTAGGTTACTGTTGTAACCTTCATTCCCTAATGGAGGGAACGAGATGTTGTGTCCTCCCGGCCACATTGCTGAACCGAGCCACTGTTCCCTCCATCAGGGAATGGAGGATACAACAGTAACCTAGACGATTTGATTCCTTCAGATGCATTCTGTCTTTGAAATTTATTTGACTTAAACTATTAAAGTTATTGAGCTTTAGGATAGCTACAGTTTTTGTTGTTGTTAATATTGTCATTAAAAAATATGAATGATAGGCCTATAACAGAGAGCACACATCAACACAGACACATAGCACAGAGTTAATACTTTGAAATACAAGATTTGTGTCCTGTCTGCTTCCGCACACTTCATACACTAACAGCTATGTTTACACTAATATTGCGCAAAGAAGGCATTGATTTTTGTCCTGTCTGTCTAAATTTTCATAATGCATTATTGTTTGTGTTAAAGTAATATCGCATCAAGAGGGGCATTTTGACCACCATGTACAAACATCCATAGAAAACAATGGTTTTGAATTTTAGGACATGATATGCCATTTGCCTGATGTGTCCAATGTGTGTCCCTATTAATGCTCTGAAATTGTAAATCTAATTAAGCTTTCTGATGCTACACAGTTGTGCAGTCAGAAGACACTGTAATTCAGATCTGTTTCATGAACTGGTGGGAGATCAAAGGCATGCAGGCAATGGATTTATAGTAACAGAGTTTCTGCCCACTCACAGAAATGCTGTGGAATCCATTAGCACATTGCACTGTATGCTGTGGAGGAAGACCAGAAAATCCCATCTCAGCGGCTCCCATTTTTTCTAGCCTAATGCAACAATGATAAAGAATTCTGCTCGTATAAAGCCAGAGACATAATTTTACCTTGTAATGTGAAGACTACTTTCATATGTAGGTAAGATGTTACAAGAGTGGAGTTTAGGTGACCTAAATAAAACCAAGGTCAGAGATTTTTAAATAATTTATTCACAACTCCATTTTCAAGAGAACATTTTTCTACTTCTCTCTTCTGCCTCAGTAAATACCACAACAGTGTGTTTTTGGTATCTATAGTAACAAATAGTTGAAAACAATAGACCTCATATCCAAAATCTGTTATTAAGCAGGGCATTGCCTATATTCATGCAATACATCATGCAAAGCACTAAAATGAAAGGTACTCCCTGATTAATAATGACCCTTTTCTGAGCTATTAGGCATTGGTGAATGATGACATCAGGGCAGGTATGTGTTTCATCTCCCAATGGAGGCTATGCTTAACTTCTTCCCCTGAATAAATGAGTGGCCCTCCCTCTCAGCACCTGAAGATTAATGTGCTTTAGCCTAGGTTCAGAATTAATAAGCTGAAAAGCACAGCAAAGACCCATTCTGCATGATGAAGTCTTCAAAATGACTTTTAAACGAATACCTTATACATCAATGCTCTGAGATCTCCCTAATACATGTTCTATGCCTTTCTCTTTCTCTCACCCTTTCATGGTTGGTTTGTGCTATTTTTTGCTCCAGATATACAGGAGAGTGCTTTGCATGGCTATGAGTAAGGTTTATGTGCTTTAAGCACCTAGGTAGGGAAATGAAATGGTTGAGAATGTTCACTTCAATGGGTGTTGTATAACTGAATAAAAATTTGCTATGCCCTAACGAGGCGTGCAACACCCAATGTCCAGATAAGCAGTGTAAGAAATCAGCCAAAGCAGGTAATACAGCAGTGCCCACACACTATTTTTACTTTCCTTGAGCAGATAAAATCAAATTCTGACAACAAAGTAGGCTTAGTCAAATGCAAGATTTTCAAGTCCCTTAGAGATGACTTCTTGTGAGCAAAAATAGTTTGTTGCACAAAGCATATGAGCAGTACTCACTTTTAATCATTCATTAAAAATGATTTGTGGTTTCAGTCAAATTTCAAGTATCTTCGATCTGGCAGTGGAGGACCTAAATGTTTGTAGCAAAACTGATGATGGTGCTGATGTACTGAAAGAGAATGGCTGAGATTCAAATAGGTAAAGGGGTCCCAAACTACATGCTATTTTATCCTTGATGAGAACTTGTTTGAGGGAGATCCCTTAAGCTTAGTGTTAAACCATAGACATGCAAAAAAATGTTTACATTCTTTTCATTCAAACTCAAATGAGTTTGATTTGTTTTTGCCAATGTAAACTATCATATGGGAAGAATCAAATATCCAGTCCCTATGACTGCATACCTCATGATTGTCCTGTTTCACTAGCTAAGTACTGTGAAGCCTAGCCGTACTCTGTTAATGCAAGTAATAAATCACAGGTTTGAAAACGTAAAAAAAGAAAATAAGTAATTTTGTCTTTCTAACCGCATCTACCATGCATTCAGCTCTCAAGGGTATGGTCTTTGCTAACGCATGGTGAAAGCAACGAAATCCCCTACATACTTGACATCACTTAAGTGCTATACAAAGTGAAATGCTTAAATTTTACAAGCTCTTGACACAAAACCAAAAAGGTCCATTTTAGGCACTTCAGCAGCAGGACCTTATATTCAAAAACTAAAGACACCTTGAATTCTCATACCACATAAAAATGTTTATGTGAGTTTGCAAATAACCCCTGAACAACACAGCAATGGCATCCTGAAGTGTTTACCACCTAAAGACATGTCACTTTTCTAAAAACCCCTGTTTTCAAACATCAAACAACACCAGATGGAAGCACATCCCAATTGCCACATAGTAATTTCAGACATGCTCTGAATGATTTGAGCATTAGTGCTTGTGTGTTACTGTGTCTTAACTTCCCACTGCAGGTCACTCACATCTATCTGTCTGAATGATGGTTAAGGGCTCTGCTCCAGCCACCACCTCTTAATTCTCCATCTCTCAACCTCTAAAACTCACAGTGGAGTGAAACAGCAGACACTTCATTTGAGCTGACATTTTAGGTCCTAAATTTAGCAGTAGCTTCGGGTTTCTTCTACATCCAGTGCAGAGCAGCACAACCTGAGCATTGTGCCTTGATGTACATGTCAGTTTGAATCAGTGGATCTCAATTGATTTGTTTCAAGTACAAAGTAGTGGTCACCATCTATAGAAGGTGAGAATACGTTTTTCATCTTACTCCAGAGCACATTATAGCGACCACGAGGAGGTTAACCCAATGTGACTCTACCCACCCTAGCAACCAATTGGTTGCTTAGGAATCCTGACTGGAGTCACTCAACACGCCTTGGATTCTAACTTCATCTCCAGGTGTGGTAGTCAGTGTCTTTACTTGCTGTGCTACCCAGGCCAGTGAACTGCATTTTTAAAGAATTGTATTGTTTTATTATTTAAGAAATGTTTAATTGCCAGATAACTGTCACTTGTTATGTCTCGTGGTGTAGATTCAAAAGAACTGGCTCAAAAGTGACATTTCTTTGGGAATCGGTATACTGGTAGTGCTTTGTTTCTTGTCTCGCCTGTAGATTCAGTAGCAGTGTTGCTGTGGCGCTCAACTGTAATACAGGAAACACTGTCTAGTATTTTAGTCTGGTTTTCTGTCTACATCAGCACGTTCAAGAATCATTAATGAAACCGAACGTCAAGAAAATCATTCCGTTTTTATTATAATGCAATCATTACCAGAGAATTTCTATGTGTGGTTGTGGGTAAGGAAATTGGCTTGTACATCCAATGTAAATCCAAGAGTGGTTTTTCTTTCATCCTGATGGCATGAACACTCCAGAACATTACTTTCATCTTGCATCGAGATGACCTACTGCTTACGGTACTGCCCACTGGCGCGGAAGAAATCTGCTCACCACGCCAGAGAACTGCTGCTTCAGGTGAGTTTGATATACAAAGACAGTGTGTATTTTCTACTATTAGATTTCAGTTTATTAGCAATGACGTCATCTTAAATATGCACGATTACAGTTGGATAAATGCCAACTTAATTTTCACATGCCCAAAGAATTCAAACAGTGTTGATTTAGTAAACGTTTGCTTACACAGCTACAGAATTGCCACGAAGAATGCGTGCAATCATCATTTGATGTCTGGATTAAAAGCACTGAATCCACCTTCGCTCACTGCGCGCAAGTGGACACGGCATTTGAGACTATTGATGAGCAGTGGGACTATGAGCTAATGGAATTATGGAAGCATCTGTGTTACTTATTGATGGGAAGACGACTCCAAAAGAGTCGATTCCTTGACTCTGACTCGTCCTAGATTCAGAGTTGACTCTTCTGCACGAATCGATTCTTTTGTTCGAATCCGTAACTTTACAAACAGTTGTGATCCATGAATTGGCTGAAGAACCAATCACATCCTCTACAAATACATGCTGGTTGGTGGGACATTCATTCATCATGTGCATTTGAGTGAAGAAAATGTGCTTGCAAAAGAGGGTGTATGACAGATTTTAAAACTTTCGGAAGTTTGTATAGTAGGCTATTACATTAATACATGTATCAGTGGTTGGAGAAGTTGATTCTTCCAATTTGTCTAGTTTCTATTTGAAAATGAAGTTATTTCCAACCCAGCCTGTTTCTTAGTATTTTTCCTCTTAACCCTTGTGTGGTGTTCATATTTTTGTTATTCAGCCAGTGTTCGTGGGTCTGGTGGACCTGCTGCATTTTGGGGTTTTTAATTCAACACAATCAAACAATTTTATGTTAAAATACTCAACAGATGTTTACTTCATCATAATTACAAGCAATATAAACAGCATATATGGTTAATATTTTCTCTTTACCTTTGTTAGATCACATTTAAGAATTAAAGTGCTACTCGTTTTTTTGTTTATTTTTTACTAAAATTACATAAAAAAAGAAAATCAATTATAATCAAGATATGAGTGGAAAAATTCAACAAATTTTCAAATGAAGCAAGGTTTTTCATAACTATTGACTTTTATTTATTTGAACTTCATTAGAAATTTAACCCATTCAGGTCAGTTTACACAACACAAGCTGAACACATACAGTAGCCATGTCAGTCTAGATGACACATCAGCCCCATTGAACACATTGCCTTTACATACCAGTCTATACAACACATGAGGGGCAGAGTTTTACTGTGTGTGTGTTACATATGTACTTCTTGCACTTGATGCATGTATATTGTGTTTTTCTGTCCATCTTGGGTCCACACACTTCGCAGTGCTTCTTTTTGTTGCTGCTGGCCGCAACCTAGAATAATGAAAAGATCAGGAATTTTACTAACACCTCTCTCTCTCTCTCTCTCTCTCTCTCTCTCTCTCTCTCGCAAGGAGATACTATACTGCAACAGCATAACACACTTACTTCAGGCTCTGCAAATGGTAGTTCTGTAGGTCGGGTGGATGGGGCACCACCATTCTCCTCCTGAATCCTTCTCATGATGGCTGCAGACGCTGGGGTTCTTGGAACATGTTGTCTTCTCTGGATTTGAGGTTGTACCAGTGCTTTTCCCAGTTCCTCGAGAAAGAGGCGTCTCCTCTGGAGCTTCCCTCTTTTCCACTCTGGGTTCAGTCCCATCCAGATGACAAAGGCATTGTACGCTGAGATGTCCAATATGTCAAAGAATATAACAAGTGGCCAGCGTAGGGTCCACCTTTTGCAGCTGTAGGAAGTCACCAGCTTGTCCATGTTATCCACCCCTCCTTTTGTGGCATTATAATCCATGATGATCTCTGGTTTTTGATGCTCCTGGCCACAGATTCTTCCATCCCTGTGCAGTGTACTCATGAGTACCACATTCTTCCCTTTCTTTGGCACATAGGATACCAGGGTTGTGTCAGCTGTGTACACAAACTTGGAAGACTTGACAGGTCTGTTTTTTGTAGTCAGCAGTTGGGGTGGGAGCTCTGTCTTGTTTTTCCGTATCGTTCCCAGCATGGTCAGCTTCCTCTTTAGGAGCTCCTGTCCCAGCTTGTGTGAGGTAAAAAAAATTGTCACATGTGATGTTGTGTCCACTGAGTCCCTGAGTCATGTCCAGGACAACTCTCATTCCTTGATTTTTCTCAGGGGCTCCTCCATCAGGTTTCCCTGTGTAGACTTGTAAGTTCCAAGCATATGAGGAAGTGGCATCACAGGCAGCCCAGATCTTTATACCATATTTGGCAGGTTTAGATGGTATATACTGCCTAAAGGGGCAGCGGCCCCTAAATGGCATCAGCTGCTCATCAATGGTGACATTAGCCCCAGGGTTGAAAAACAGGGGGAGGCGGTTCACCCACTTGTCCCACACTTTCCTGATGGCAGCTAGCTTGTCTCTCTGCCGTCGAGCTGGTCTGCCATCTCGGTTATCAAAGCGGATAATCCTGGAAATGATGTGGAATTTTTCCAGAGACATTGTTGCACAGAAAAGTTCTCTGCCAGTTTCTGCATCCCACAGGGATTCTGTGGATTCTCCTTTGGACCTGAAAACTCCAGCAAGGATAAGAACCCCAAAGTAGGCATGCAAATGAGTTTGATCCATCTCCTTCCACCTCTCTCCAAAAACATGCATTCCTTCTAAATTAGTGCAATCCAGAACGATTTTCTGTATGGAATCTGGGATGAAAAGCTCAAAAGAAGACTTGATGTCCTGCACATGAGTAACTGCCATCCGTGTTGGCCCTGGTTGCATCCTTATCACATTGGCAGCCATGCGGGGTGGCTCATTTCTTGGGCAAGAAGACCATTCAATTTCCCCATTTTTTGACATCCATATTTCATCAGTTGTGAGCTGCTGAACGGCTGGTCCTGGAGCTGGTTGCTGACAGGCTGGTCCTGGAGCTGGCTGCTGACGGGCTGGTCCTGGAGCTGGATGCTGACAGGCTGGTCCTGGAGCTGGATGCTGACGGGCTGGTCCTGGAGCTGGATGCTGACAGGCTGGTCCTGTGGCTCATCTTCGTTTTGGAACTAGGTGATGCTCAATCTCATCCTCTTCTTCAAAGTCACTGTCAGACTCTGAATTGTCAGAAATGTGATCTTCACATTCTGAAACCTCTTCTTGTACATCATCAAAATCTTCTGTCTCTTCCAAAATCAATTGCAAGGCCCTCTGAGCAGCGAATCTTTTGGCCATCTTGATCAGTTGTGATAAGAAACCACACTGGCAAAGCTATATTTATTGTGTCCCGCCCCCAATTTAGAGAAAATAAATATTGGTCCCCACAAGACAGAGGGTAAAATGTGCGGGAATGTGAGAGCAGACGGTGTTGGTGCTTAAATTTTGCAACAATGTTTCAACCTTGTTCGGGAACTCTTGCACTCACACTCTCTCACACTTACATACAATCTCTCTCACACACACACACACGACACACACATAACACACACACATAGATATGTGGTTTATGGTGACTCTTCATATGCGTAATGGTTTTTCTAATGTACAAACTGTATAATCTACCCCCTACACTAACCCCACCCTAAACCTACCAATCACAGAAAGCGTTGGCATTTTTTGAATTACAAAAAACACCATGTAGTATGTTTTTTTAAGCTGTTTGTTTTATGAGGACACAGATGTCCTCATAAACCATGTTTATGTTGTAATACCCATTATACACACTTGTGTCCTCATAAACCATATAAAAGAACACACACACACACACACACAAACACACACACACACACACACACACAAACACAATAACAGTAGGCCCGGACAGAGTGAAGGTACACAGAACCTACAATTTTCACCACACTGGCAAAGCTTATTATTTATTATTATTTATTGTGTCCCGTGCCCAATTCGGAGCTGGGATAGAGTATGAGAAAAGAAAGATTGGTTCACGCAAGACAGAGGGTAAAATGTGCGGGAATGTGAGAGCAGACGGTGGCCGTGCTTGAATTTTGCAACAATGTTGTGACCTTGTGTGGGAACGGCAGGTGCAGAAACACAAAACTCACACTCCACACACACACACACTCCACACACACACATACACACACACACACACACACACACACACACACACTGACAGGAGGAGGACAGAGTAAAGGTACACAGGATCTACAGTTTCCACACTTTTATTAGCCTCGGGTCCAGTGGACCCGAACATCCTGTGTGTAATGTAAATGTGTAGGGGGGGTGTACAGTGTGTTTTCATTGAAAATGTGTTCTGATATATATTCTTCACAGAAAATGAGCCAAGGCCAATGAGTCTGAGTTTGAAAAAATAATTAATCGTATCATTTTTCTTTTGATAAAAAATGAAAACAGGTCCAACAGACCCGAACACCATACAAGGGTTAAAATTGGATGAGCAGCCACTAGGGAATGACATTGTTATGAGGTAAAGTTACGCAATCTCTCTAATTTGAACAGTACTGAAAGTGTGCTATTATAATAGCAGGAGTTTATGTCTTCTTGACATGTCACACATTTTAAAAACACTTAAGAGAAAACAAAACCTAAATTCACTGTGCGACTAAAGACTGTAATCTTCACAGGACCATCCGAACATATGGAATAGGAAACACTATTAACGTACAAGGTAAGCTAGTGATATTTTTCAAATGCATAACCTCCAAAATATCTTAATTAAACATGATGCTATTTAATCCTTTGAGGTTGAGACAATAGATGTTAAAAAGCTGCCGTTTTTACATTTTCACCACACAATAAAAAGGCTATTTCATGTATCATACTGTATGTTCCATTTAAAAACAATGGTCAAAATTCATTATTTTCTTATTTGATTACATCTCCATACTATGCCTATTGATAATTACTGAAGTGAATTGTGCAAGAATATATGCACAATTTGGCATGGAAGCCATCTAGACTAGAGTAGGGCTGTCACGATTATGAAATTTGGCTGACGATTATTTGTCAAACAACTAATTGCAATTATGATGATTAATTGTCTCGTTAAGGGCTTTCACGATTAAATGCCTAATAAATTGTCATATTTTTAAGGTGCTTTTTTTCTGCATGTATGCTTCATTCACCTTAAAGGGTTAGTTCATCCAAATATGAAAATTCTCTCCTGATTTACGTCCCTTTAAACCATCCCAGATGTGTATGACTTTCCTTCTTCAGCAGAACTGAAATTTGTAATTTTATGCAACCAATTTAGCTCTGTTTGTCTACACATTGCATGTCACGATAACTGGATTTAATTAAATTACTCAATTAAAAAAATTCCTCGATTACAAAATTGCCGATTCGACAAATCAAAAATAAGGCGGATGTGAAGCAATCCAACGAAGATGTTGCGAACACATAATGACAAGAGGCGTCTGCTGTGTGACAGTGCCATTAGATTTCCATTTAGACTTGAAAAACAATGCAGGATCTAAAAACCATCACTTCGGCAATGCAACAGCACTTGAAAAAATTTAATCCCGCTGAGCACACTCACATGGTAAGCTCATCTGCATGCGATTGCGGTGCTGTGTGTCCAGATGTGCTAGAGATGTTGAGCCCTTCATCACCGTGCAAGTCACACTTAACTCATGAAAAAAGAACATTGAAATGCACTCTAAACATATTTATCTACACAATTGTTTGCAATATAGGCTTTCATGAAGCAACATAAAATAATGCCATGATGTCCGTCAGACTTAATTACATACGCAGTGAGGGATGCACAAGCCCTTTCTGTTTAATAAATTTGGCTGAATCCAGATGATCTAACAATATTATTTTCAGCAAATTATCGTTTGAATTTTGTCCTGTGTAAATTAAGAGAACTTCAAAATCCAGAGAACTTTATTTACTGAATAAACTTGCAGGTCTGCCTGTATGCTGTAAGAAAAAGCTCAAGGTGATAATGTTAAAGCCACAGCTGCACATCTTGAGCCCCACAGATGCAAAAAAAACTTACCTGAAGGAGAAATGGTTAATTGTAACGATTAATCGTTAAAAGATCACAATCTCAATTCAGACACCCACGTAATCTCATTTCTAAATGACAATGTTTCTGCGATGTATATTAACGTTCTAGAGGCATGCGTGTATTTGCGGTCATATTTATATAAAAAAATTCACTTCAAGACACGTTTTTAAATGTTGATAAACTTTTGTGACGGTGTTTGATCACATCCAGCTGCTTTCAAATGTTCACATGCGCATGTCTGCCCATGCACTTGTGTCTTGTGATGAATGCAGCGCTCCTGCACGAGCTTCAAAATGTTAAGATTTGTGCAATCTCTAAATGTATATAAACTGCATGCTGTCTGTTATAGGCATTCATTTACATTTACGCATTTGGCAGACGCTTTTATCCAAAGCGACTTACAGTGCACTTATTACAGGGACAATCCACCCGGAGCAACCTGGAGTTAAGTGCCTTGCTCAAGGACACAATTGTGGTGGCTGTGGGGATCGAACCAGCGACCTTCTGAGTAACAGAATATTGTGCTATTTCCCAATACACCACCAACCACATTCAGGCATTCTTACTGCATCAAATCAGTATTAATGTAGATCTATCACATATGAATGAGTGTCAAATATAGTATTTTATTGCATTAAATAATATTTTGTAATTTTTTTATATTCAAATTTTTATAATGTTTAATTGCTACTGTTGCTAAAAAATTTAAAGCACTGTTTACTTTGTTTTCTGTTTGATTACTGGCTCTTGAATAAATCTTAACAAGCTTGAAGCAAGTTTTACAAGAGAAACAATAAAGGCCTCATAGTATTAATTCAAATAGTTTATATTTATTTAAAAAAAAAAAAAAGTAAATAACAGTGTTTTATTGCATATTTGCTTACAAGTGCAATACCAAGTTAACATAGACTGTTAATGAAGCTTTTTTTTCTGCTCGCTTTTGGTGTTCTTCTTGGGCCGAAGACCCACAAAGGTATGTAGTCAGGTCAGTGCTCTCATTTCTGCACGAGAGGTTGGAGGGGCGGCTGTCCCCGTCCACCTTGAAGGTGTATGTAGCTGCTGTCGCGGCCCACCACGACGCAGTAGACGGCAAGTCTTTGGGTAAGCACAACTTGATTATCAGGTTCCTAAGAGGCGCCCGGAGATTAAATCCCTCCCAACCAAGCCTGTTCCCCGCCTGGAATCTCTCAGTGGCCTCTCAGGCCTTCAGAGACCCTTCATTGCTTTGTCCGGTACGTGCTTTGTGTACCTACTTGGACCGCACGCAGAGCTTTAGACATTCTGAGCAGTTCTTTTTCTGCTTTGGTGGACAACGGAAAGGGAATGCTGTCTCCAAACAGAGGCGTCGGTTGTGACCAGGACATGTCGGGACACCTGCTGCAAGGGGACTCCTGCCCGCAGAAAGCAGAGGTATGTCTAGTATTTGAATGTTTGGTGGCAGACAGGGTGACCCTCACACAGTGCGTGCCGCGGCGCCATGCTCATCACGGGACTCGAGTCTGGAGCGGTCTCATATGCATCAACCCCAGCAGTGCGACCGCTGTGGAGGACGCCATATGCCCCAGGAGTCTCTGGAAAATTTTTAAAGGGACCGCAGTGCCTGGCCTGAAGGTGGCGAGGCATTCCAGCACAGACTGTGCGTGCTCGTTGGTGAGGCGTGCTGACATAGAGACTGAGTCTAACTCCATGCCGAGAAAAGAGATGCTCTGAACCAGGGCGAGCTTGCTCTTTTCCCAGTTGACCTGAATCCCTAAACTGCTGAAGAGCCTGAGCACCTGGTAACTGCGGGCGCATAGTAACTCTCGGGAGTGGGCCAGGATGAGCCAGCCGTCGAGGTAGTTGAGAATGCGGATGCCGGCTTCTTGGAGCAGGGCAAGGGCTGCCCCTGCGACCTTAGTGAAGACGCGAGGGGACAGGGACATGCCGAAGGGGAGGACCTTGTACTGATACGCCTGGCCGTCGAACGCGAACCATAGAAAGGGTCGATGTCGAGGCAATTTTGAGACGTGGAGTGTGTGTCCTTCAGGTCTACCACTGCGAACCAATATAGATGCCGGACGCAAGTTTGTTTTTGCGTGAGCATTTTGAACGGGAGTTTGTGCAAAGCCCGGCTGAAAACTCTCAAGTCCAAGATCGGTCGTAAGCCACCGCCTTTCTTGGGTACGATGAAGTAAGGGCTGTAGAAACCTTTCTTCATCTCGGTTGGGATAAGAGGGTCCCGATTTCCGCGCGGTAAAGGAGGCAAAGGTGCATCCCGAGGCTCTTCAAAGTTGCACTCACACGCTCAGCTTGAGCAAAAATCTCCTGACAGTTTAAATGGCCTGGATCATCTGCTTGGACTGTCACGAAGTGATCATCATGATTTATGAATAAAAGGAACATTTTATCCTGAAGTTTTGATTCTGTCTGATAGACTACGTGCTTCAGAGGAAGATATTAGATGATCACCTAACTGGAAGAAAATAGGATTTTCAACTTTTTCAATGAGATATCTGCAGCTGCATGCCAATAATTAAAAAAAAATACTTTTACTTATGTTTACTAGCATTTTGTGGATAAACTGAGCCGAAATGGTCTTGTAAAAATCTTAATTTCAGTTCTGCTGAAGAAGGAAAGCCATCAACATCTGTGATGGCTTAAAGGCAAGTAAATCATGAGAGAAAACTAATTCTTTAAGAAGTAATTTTTACATATTCAACTTGAAATATATACATTAATTATTAATTATTTAATTAATTAATCATATATGTCTCTCTTTTTGGGCAACTTTAGTTTTGGTAAATTTTTCACATTTACACTGTTTACTGTTTTTTGAACTCCATCCATCGTCAACCGCTTATCCTGTGTACAGGGTCGCGGGGGCTGGAGCCTATCCCAGCTAACATTGGGCAAAAGGCGGGGTACACCCTGGACAGATCGCCAGTCCATCGCAGGTTTTTGAACTCATATATTTTATATATTTTTAATATATATATTATTTACATTATATTTTTATTATATTATGCAATAGTAAAACATTTCTTTCCCAGTTTCTTCACTTTCACATGTCATTTTAATGCTCTGATTAAACCCACGAGCCTTTATTTGTCATAAAGAAAAACCAAAAGTCGGGTCGTGGGGGCAGCAGCTCCAGCAGGGGGCCCCAAACTTCCCTATCCCGAGCCACATTAACCAGCTCTGACTGGGGGACCCTGAGGCGTTCCCACCTAGTTCCCACCTAGTTCCCACCAATCTCTCCACCTAGTCCTGGGTCTTCCCACGAGGCCTCCTCCCAGCTGGACGTGCCTGAAACACCTCCCTAGGGAGGCGCCCAGGGGGCATCCTTACCAGATGCCCAAACCACCTCAAATCATATTATTATTCCACAATAATAGAGTAAGCATGCCTCTCGTCCTCTGTCACTGTGTATCATTAACAGTTTGTAAGAACCAGGAACATTTGCCATTACAGGGTTGTTCAAGTGAAACTGTAAAGCGAAACTTGTTTGTTTATATTTTCGCAGGAGTTTGTCAGGATCCTCTGCTGACAGTGTGTGCATCAGAGCACTTTTAGACAGGACCTGGTTGACCTAAGTGGTGCTGCTCAGTGATGCTTGGACTGGGATATCAACTGAATGACAGATTTATGGCATGCATACAGTATCAGTCCTTTACATATCACTCGCATATGCAAACTAATTTTGCACTATGCTACTAAAATATTATTTTGATTAGCCATTGGCTGTTATTTCCAGTCAGATGATAATGAAAAAGATAAAAATAATTATTTCTAATCATACATTTCACGGATGATGGGAAAAACTAACATGCAACTTCTCTCTCGTTAGTGTGCGCTGCACCATCTGGCTGCGCACTCTCAACCGTAACGCTTGTCTTAAAGAGACAGTACCAATTTATCGCAATGTAGACTCAAGGTAAATCACACAAGTGCATTTAAAAACATTCAACAAAATGTAGTAAGTGTAATAAATGTGTAAATACATTAATAATTAAAGGTACAATCATGGTAAACTAAAGGTAAACTACACTCTCTATTCCCACGTCTGTCTGCCAGTGGATTACCAGCATTCTGACGGACAGGCAGCAGTTTGTGAGACAGAGGAAATTCACTTTCAGCATCTGTACAATAAGCACTGGTGCCCCCCAGGGATGTGTGCTCTCCTCACTACTCTTCTCCCTCTACACCAGGGGTGGGGAACCCTGCTCCTGGAGGGCCACTGTCCTGCAGAGTTTAGCTCCAACCCTAATCAAACACACCTGCCCTTAAATTTTTCAAGTAATCAAGACCATGATAAGTGTCCTCAGCTTTGTTTGATTAGGGTTGGAGCTAAACTCTGCAGGACAGTGGCCCTCCAGGAGCAGGGTTTCCCACCCCTGCTCTACACCAATGACTGCATGGCCAAGGACCCCTCTGTCAAGCTTGTGAAGTTTGCAGACGACACCACTGTCATCTGCCTCATCTGAGATGACAATGAGTCTGCTTACAGAAAGGAAGTTGAACAGCTGGTTCACTGGTGCAGTCAAAACAAACTGGAGCTGAACATGCTCAAAACAATGGAGATGATTGTGGACATTAGGAGGAACACCCCAATATTGTCCCCCCTCACCATTCTAAACAGCACTGTGGCAGCAGTGGAGTCATTCAGGTTCCTTGGCTCTACCATCTCACAGGACCTGAAGTGGGAGACCCACATTGACTCCATTGTGAAAAAGGCCCACCTGTGGCAGGTTGAGAAAGTTCAACCTGCCACAGGTGCTGCTAATACAGTTCTGCTCAGCAGTCATTGAGTCTGTCCTCTGCACTTCAAAACCTGTCTGGTTTGGTTCAGCTACAAAATCATCTATCAGAAGACTACAAAGGACAGTTTGTTTTTTTTGTTGCCCTCTGCCCTCCCTTCAAGAAATATACAATTCCAGAGTGAGGAAAAGGGCTGGAAAAATCACTCTGGAGCCCACTCACCCAGCCCACTACCCATTTGAATTGTTGCCTTCTGGCCAACGCTAGAGAACTCTGAGCACCAGAACCGTCAGGCACAGGAACAGTTTTTCCCTCAGGCTATCCATCTCATGAACAGTTAAAACTGCCCCATTGAGCAATAATTATGTGCAATACACAGTTTATTCTTTTTATATTTATCCAACACATCCAACCTCTTCTGCTATTACATTCCCTTGCATTGTATATAACAGATTTGCATTACATATGTGTATGTGTATATGTGTATGTGTGTATACGGTATGTGTGTATAAATGTATACCTATATATATATACACAGAAATTGAGAAAGGCCAGACTGATTCAAACTGACAAAGTCTTCGGTAACACAGATAACCACCATTGTGGTGATAAAAATAGCATCTCGGAATGACATTCTGAGATGCGGGTTGGTGCAGTTTTGGCAGCATGAGGGGGACCTACACAATATTAGGCAGGTGGTTTTAATGTTGTGTCTTATTGGTGTATATCTATATATCTATATATCTATATATACTGTATATATATATATATATATATATATATTAGGGCTGCCCCCTTTTTAGTCGACCAAATATTAGACGACGAGAAGTGTCTTGGTCGACCAAGTTTTGATTAGTCAGTTGGTCTAGAGTCCACAGGAAGTGGCGATGTCACAGTTTGTGACGGACAGACATGATCTATTACATGGCTGGTCCATGCGGTAATTAATTATGTTGGGCAGAAAATCCAAAGTGTGGGATCATTTCAAGATGGTAAATGATGACCCCAAGTTGACATGCAAACTCTGCAGGCAAATGTTCGCTTCAAATCATTCATTGACCTCAAACTGGCTTATCATTTGAAACATGTAAGTATTCTAACGTTAGCAACTTAGCAGGACCATTCGCTCTAACGTTAGATAACCTAGATAAATATGTGCTATTAGGCTTGTCCAAGTGTTCGCTGGGAGTTGGGAAGCTAAATTAGTACCATGCTTATTGCATGTTTAACTTAATGTGCATTTATCTCTATAAATTAACAAAATGTTCAGAAAGTCTCCTTCACATTCACATTCACATTCACGTTCACGTTCAGAAGTGATGATGCCCTTTCTCAGTTTTCTTAATATCTTTTTTAGATTTCAGTTGCATTACACTTACACGTTGTCAAAAATCTGGCAAGTAAAAACTATTTACTAGCCAATGGCGATTAATTCTCCAAAGTGTCCGTAGAGGGTTGAGTATATTCGCTTAAAATTCCCTTATTTGGGCATTCAAATGTGATTGGAATTTGAATGCCCAATAATCACGGTAGTCTCAAATAACCACTGTTAGATCAAATAACCATGATCAGATGATTATTTAATAAGGCCTAGACTAGAGTAAGCTTCTCCCATCCTCCAAACAATTAGGGTTTCCATTTGGGTGGGAGAACCTGGAGAAACAACGATTGGAGTCGGGAATCGGAGTCGACAAAAAAAACTAAAAATTGAACACCCCTAGTGTTAATGACTAGACAGTAGCACCCTAGAGAAAAAAAACCTTATTTTACAATCTGAAACTGATAGAAAGCATAAACCACCCGCCAGAGTAGCCTGTGACTCTTTGAAATTCACCAGCCAAACAGAAAAATAACCCACATTTGGCACTTAAAAGGTGTTAATTTTGGACCTTGCAAATGTGTCTTGAATACTAATAGTGCGGACAAAAAGTGGTTATATTAAATGAAGCGGTATTACAGCAATATATTTAACAAAGTGGCTTGAGTTGTTCATGCAGTCAAATTTAGAGAAATGTTGCCTTACAAATGATGAATCTTACCATGTTTAATCCAAATGTACTGTGTTTCACTGGCCCTGGTGATAAATTCCCTAATAAAAAATCTTTTCACCCATTAGCGTAGAATACAATCTGACTTAGTTTATGAACTGAGCATCCTAATTCTTTCATTTGCATTATTTGCTGTGTATAATAACAAATAAATGAGTGCTCCATTGATTTAATAATCTTAACATGTGATTGTTGTTGTTTGTATTTCATCTAAACTATTATAAACTTGCGGCATCTGAGACCAGTATTAATTATTTAGGATTAAGTCTGTCAGAACAAATGAGAATGAATACACTAATTTCTTTCTTGCCTTATGGAAATAAATGCAATATACATCCTTCAACACTCTGTAGCTGTGTGATGTGGTCATAGCCTTAATCTCCCTGTGTTTGCTTTTTCCTTAGAGCAGATTAAAGGAATGGATCAATACAGAGATGTTAACAGACTGAGAGGAGAAGAGCAAAACAGCATTAAGAGCATAGCAGCAAATATGCAGGATCACTATGACCACCATGACAACAGGGAGGTTTGAGAGAAAGAAAAAAAAAATGTAAACATCTTACCGAGTCTATTTGCACCTGGTATTAAATGTGTTTTTGATGATACGGTCACATGCGGTCTGCGCTAAATACAGGTCTAAACAGGTCTTCCCTTACTTTCTGAGACCTGCACATTTCAATCAGTCCTCTAATATTTGCTATTCCTCTCTACTCAGATTATGGTCTGCAAGGGCGTAGGTTTGGCTTGAACAAAGGGGGGGGGGGGGGGGTTTGGGGGGTTGCAGTGTGATGCATTTACATGTTTCCATTGATCATATTGATCATTGTTCATAATATAAATTGGGGGGGGATTTGTATTTGCTTGTTTTGATTACTAGGGTGTTACCTTCCCCCCATCTCCCCTGGAACTATGCCCTTGATGATCTGAACATTTAAGACTCAAGTGTATGCATCAAGGGCAGCTATTTATACGGTCTCTAAATGTCACATATTGAAAAGCTCGCTGATCGTCAAAATGAAAAGATGAGAAAGAGAAGGATTTCTCCTTTTATTACTTTCTGACTAATAGCTTTTGGATAAATGTTTATTTCATGACAAGTATACTACAAATACATTAAAATATCTATGTACTAATTAAAAAAAAAAAAAAAAAAAAACATAAAATAAATTGATCAATTGTCACACATTATACATACATTTCTGCATATATACAGTGAAATTATTTATTTTTCACATATCCCAGCTAAGCTGGGGTCAGAGTGCAGGGTCAGCCATGATTCGGCACCATGAAAAACACCATGTACAGTAACTGAACTTATTTTACGCTTTCGTTAAATGCACACCTTTTCTGCATTTCGCGGTGCCATTTTGTGGTCCATTCTGCATTACACACCGGCTCTTTTTATCTTATTGCGGCCCATTTGGCACATTTCGTGGCCAACCCACCAGCCCACTAGGTTCTCACGATGGTCAGTCCGCCCATGATCAGCCCCAAAGTGCGACGGCCTGCTGGGAAAATGCCAGGTATGCCAGATTACAAGTGCAGCCCTGGCTGGGTTATAATAAGGCTCTGGGAAACAGATTACGAGTGTGTTTTTTATATATATAAAAAATTAGGAACACCTGTTCAATTTCTCATTAATGCAATTATCTAATCAACCAATCACATGGCAGTTGCTTCAATGCATTTAGGGGTGTGGTCCTGGTCAAGACAATCTCCTGAACTCCAAACTGAATGTCAGAATGGGAAAGAAAGGTGATTTAAACAATTTTGAGCGTGGCATGGTTGTTGGTGCCAGACGGGCCAGTCTGAGTATTTCACAATCTGCTCAGTTACTGGGATTTTCATGCACAACCATTTCTAGGGTTTACAAAGAATGGTGTGAAAAGGGAAAAACATCCAGTATGCGGCAGTCCTGTGGGCGAAAATGCCTTGTTGATGCTAGAGGTCAGAGGAGAATGGGCAGAATGATTCAAGCTGATAGAAGAGCAACTTTGACTGAAATAACCACTCGTTACAACCGAGGTATGCAGCAAAGCATTTGTGAAGCCACAACACACACAACCTTGAGGCGGATGGGCTACAACAGCAGAAGACTCCACCGGGTACCACTCATCTCCACTACAAATAGGAAAAAGAGGCTACAATTTGCAAGAGCTCACCAAAATTGGACAGTTGAAGACTGGAAAATGTTGCCTGGTCTGATGAGTCTCGATTTCTGTTGAGACATTCAGATGGTAGAGTCAGAATTTGGCGTAAACAGAATGAGAACATGGATCCATCATGCCTTGTTACCACTGTGCAGGCTGGTGGTGGTGGTGTAATGGTGTGGGGGATGTTTTCTTGGCACACTTTAGGCCCCTTAGTGCCAATTGGGCATCGTTTAAATGCCACGGCCTACCTGAGCATTGTTTCTGACCATGTCCATCCCTTTATGGCCACCATGTACCCATCCTCTGATGGCTACTTCCAGCAGGATAATGCACCATGTCACAAAGCTCGAATCATTTCAAATTGGTTTCTTGAACATGACAATGAGTTCACTGTACTAAAATGGCCCCCACAGTCACCAGATCTCAACCCAATAGAGCATCTTTGGGATGTAGTGGAACGGGAGCTTCGTGCCCTGGATGTGCATTCCACAAATCTCCATCAACTGCAAGATGCTATCCTATCAATATGGGCCAACATTTCTAAAGAATGCTTTCAGCACCTTGTTGAATCAATGCCACGTAGAATTAAGGCAGTTCTGAAGGCGAGTATGGTAGTATTACACAGTATTAGTATGGTGTTCCTAATAATCCTTTAGGTGAGTGTGTATATATATATATATATATATATATATATATATATATATATATATATATATATATATATGTATGTATGTATATGTGTGTGTGTGTGTGTGTGTTTTGAACCAGTGCTAAGAAAGCTATGTACAAACTTTACTCTTTGACAGCAGTACTGAGCCAACAATAAAACTCATCAATGCTGGATGAATTCATGGGGCAGAAATCTATAACTCCAAGCTACTGAGAGTTATTTGAATCCCAGAGAGAAGAATGTGTAATATGAAGGAAATGACTATCGATTTTGCTCTGCTAGTGTGCATACCACCCCCTTCTGAAACAGAATAATTTAGTGTGATGTTTCATAAGTATAATATAGAACATTGTCCCCTGTTGTATTTGCTTTTTTAACAACATAGTGAGACCTCAGGCTTTTCTATCAATGCCAGACCCATTAAATTCTTCTTGAATCGATTGAAAAAACCTCAATTATATGATCCCATAATTCCGGAGTAATGTAAATCATTGGCCTGTGGGCTAGCAGTCATCCATAAAGTTTGAGTTGCCTGCTTCAAATTACATTATATATTCTGAAAAAGAAAAAAGATGGACTCTAAGCTCTTTTGACAGGAGAGACATGCTCATTGCAAGGTACATTGCGGGAGCAACCATCTGAAAGTAAATAAATAACCCTATATGTTGCATTCATCTCTCTTAAGTCCACAATATACAGTATATGTTCCTTGATATGCATGGACCAACATCAAGACTTTGAATTTCATAAAGAATTCCTTCACAGCCAGAGGCATAGTACATGAGGTAAATGAAGATATTTTAGTCCTACGTCTGAATTTTGATAGCACAGCTATGATCTAATCAGCTAGTAAGAGTTTGCTGCCCTTGCGTGTGTTATTTAGAGAAACCTTGATGATACCTAATTTACAATGCTTCCTTCTCAAACAAGTTTCCAACTAGAAAATGATGTTCCCTTTACAAAAAGCTTCACTTATGATGCTGTGCTGAGAAAAGCGCTTTGGGAACATCTTTAGGTGTGACCAGCTGTGAATATGTGTGCAACATGTCAATGAACATTGACCGGAATTTATAGCCTCTGCCGGTGTAATCATTGGACGCACCTGGGGCAGGGCTATAAATAGATGCGTCACGGGAGCATCGTCAGATCTTTTGTCTTCAGATCACTCTGTGTGTGTGTGCTTTCATGAGCCTGTCAGAAACCTTCTTTCCTCTGTTAGGAGTTATAATTTGTTAGGCAGTGCACAGAAGAACTTTCTCTTTTTCTCTTCTTTCAAAAAAAAGGGGGAAAAAAATTCAAATAAAAAATGACTGAAAGTCAGGGCAAACAATGTGTGTTCCTTGTCTCCGCTCTATGGCTGAGAGGGACACGCATCAGTTTTGCTTTGTTTGTTTGGGGGAAGAGCATGCTGCTCTCGCGTTGGGGCGGGGCGGGTGCGAGCATTGCGATCTGCTCTCGGTCAAAATGCTTTGCACTCGTCTCGCTTACTTCCAAGAGTCGGCACCCACACATCATTTGTGGGGCTCTCGTAAGGATCAGGCTGAGGAGCGAGAGACGGGTTCGTCCCTATCGCTCGCTCTCTCCCCAGATCCAGCTGATCCTTCTCGTAAGCCTGAAGCGCGCCTCGGTGCCTCTTCAGTTCATGAGGACACTGAACCTCTGTAAATCCCATGCATAATAATAAAGCGGCTGTGGAATTAACCCCCCCCCCCCCCCCCCCAAACGCTTCAAACTAGAAGACAGATTTCTGTCTGGTGGCCAAAATAAATAAATTAAAAAAAATTAATAAATAAACAAAAGGGGGGGGAAGGGAACACTATATAAGTCCCTTCCTTCCTTCTATGACCTCCATAACGAGTATTCTCATCCATGGAGGAATCCTTATGCTTCCTGTGTCTTCATGCCCTCGACATTGAAATATTCAACTAATTGTGGGTGCTGAGGCTCGGGGGTATTTGGTGATGCCGCCGGTAGAAGAGACACTTGCGGATTATCTCTCGCCTGGCTCGGCATCACAAGAGACCCACTCTCCCCACAAAGCTGTGCAGAACTCCTCCACGCTTATGGGGAAGGGTTATCAGATAGCAGGTCAGGCTGGTGCTGCCCTGCACACTATGGCAGTGTTACAGGCGTTCTAGGCTAATCTGTTGAAGTATTCGGTGATGTAGCCGGTAGAAGAGACACTTGCGATTTATCTCTCGCCTGGCTAGGCGTAATCACTAAAGAGACCCACTCTCCTCACAAAGCTGTGCAGGACCACCTCCACACTTGTGGGGAAGGCGGAGAGACACTTGTGTCTTAACCTATCGAGCATCAGAGACAGGGACAAAACTTTCCTTCTCGATGCCCCGGTTTTTCCTTCTGGCTTATTTGGAGACGCCCTGAATGTAGCTATCAACAGGTTCCGGAGGCAAAAAGTCACGAGGAAGGATTCGGGCAATTTCTTCCTCGCCACACTCAGGGGGCAACATCCCGGTCCTCCTAGACGGGAGGCTCAAAAACTAGGCGTGGCGAATCGTGCTCCCCTCGTAAAGACAGGGGGCCGGTTCATCGCCCTCAGCAGCCCCCAAATCAAGACCTCAGGGCAGTTATTTCAAAAGAAAACCCTGACGGTTTTGCACCCAGCTTTGTGGGGGTAGCCCCCCTCGGGATGGGGCGCGTGTATCATCCACTTCGCCCCTCCTGGTACCCCCACAGAACCTCTCCATTCCCGCCACCTCCGGTGTTTCAGTAGTTAGAGACTTCCAACGAAAAGTTGGGTGTACCGATGTTTCCTGCCTTAGTCCAGGACGTGGAACACTTGACATCTACTCAACAGGAAGTGTCAAAATTAATACCCATCTCAGAGAACCTGGCAGCATTGAAACTACTGCAAGGCATTTCTATGTGGGTCCTAAGAACAGTAGAAAAAGGCTACAGAATTAAATTCGCTCGCCACCTTCCGTGTTTCAATGGCGTGGTCCCCACTACCGTAAACCGGAGCAGGCATGTCTACTGTGGAAAGAACTGCAAAATCTCTTGGTCAAAGGGGCCATAGAACGTGTTTCCCCTTCCAGAGAAAGAGACAGGTTATTACAGCAAATACTTCCTGGTTCCCAAGAAGGGTGGGGGGTTGCGTCCGACCTTAGATCTTCAAGGCTTGAACTGCTCAGTCAGGGTGTTCAAGTTCAAAATGCTAACTATCAAGACGATCGTGTTACAAGCCCAACATCACGTTTGGCTGGTCACAATTGATCTCATGGATGCATATCTTCAAATAGAAATTCTGCCACAGCACTGGAAGTTCCTGAGGTTCGCTTTCTGGGGCAAAGCCTTCCAGTATCAGGTTCTTCCATTCGGCCTAGCCCTATTAACACGCACATTCACAAAATTCATGGATGCAGCACTTGCTCCTTTGCGACTCCGGGGCATCCGCATTCTGAATTACATAGACGACTGGCTGATACTAGCGCAGTTCCAAGAACTGGCAGTTCAGCACAGGGATAGTGTCTTAGATCATCTGGTTTCTCCGGGTCTGAGACTCATCTTCAAAAGAGCGTTCTTTCTCCCACCCAGGGAATTACTTATCTGGGGGTTATATGGAATTCGATCACGATGCGGGCACAATTGTCTCCCGCTCGAATCATTTCCATTCAGAACACCCTGAGCAAAGTCTAGGCTAGGTCAAGGTTGCACTGCTCGTCAGTATCAACGAATACTAGGTCTTATGGCGTCTGCGTCCACGGTGATCCCTTGAGGCCTTCTGCACATGAGACCGTTCTAGCCGGTCCCCTAAGGCAAATAGGGGACGATGGCTTCGTTCCCTTTCTATGTGGTTCAGACCCCGGTTTCTTACCTTGGGTCCCACTCTAGGTACGTCTTGCCATCGCAGGCTGCTAACGACAGATGCCTCCCTGACGGGCTGGGTAGCGGTCTTAAGTGGTCGTCCAGCTCAAGGGGATTGGGAGGGTCGTCAGCTCGATTGTCACATTAACTGTCTCGAGTTGATGGCTGTATTTCTGGCCCTGAAATACTTCCTCCACAGGCTGCCATGTCTTGGTGCGGGTGGACAATACAGCAGTAGTATCTTACATAAACCATCAAGGAGGTCCACGTTCACGTCAGCTGAATTTCTGGCACGTCGGATTCTCCTTGGGGAACAGGGAAAGCTCCTGTCACTCAGGGCAGTTTATATCCCTGGATGCCCATATGTGGGAGTAGATTTACTGTCCAGACAGAAAATACCGATGGGGGAGTGGAAACTCCACCCCGAGGTAGTGGAACATATCTGGGTGAGATTTTACAGGGCAGAAGAGGACCTCTTCCCCTCTATGAACAGCGCAATGTCTCCTCTACTTCTCCCTGAGTCACCCAGCCCCGGGGCTGGACGCGGTGGCGCATACATGGCCCAGAATGCGTCTGTATGCGTTTCCCTCTACTAGAAGTTATGCCAATAAATGGGGTGTCTTTGAAAAATGGTGCAGTACACATAATGCAGATCCAGTTAACTGCCAGATTGCTTCAGTTCTGGATTTTCTGCAGGAAGAACTGTCAGCAGGCACATGCCCCACCACTCTCAGGGTCTATGTGGCCACCATTTCGGCTCGGCACGCCTTGATGGACGGGGTGCCGTTGGGGAGACATCCTCTACTCGCTTCATTTGTGGAGCTAGGCGACTTAGGCCTCCTGCTAGGACCAGGACCCCTTCATGGGACTTAGCAATAGTCCTTGAGGGTCTGGTTGAGACCCCCTTTGAACCTCTAGAGTCAGCGTCTGACAGTCTTCTGACTATCAAGATGGTTTTTCTTATGGCGATTACCTCTCTAAAGAGAATTGAGTCCTACAGGCTCTGTTTAGAGTTTGCCCCAGGAATGACCAAAGCAATTTTGCACCCTCATCCTGACTACCTGTCACTCTCAAAACCTTCAGCTCCCCGCCGTTTACAACGCCGGAGCAGGAAAGACTTCACAGACTTTGTCCAGTCTGTGCCCTGTAGACTTATGTCCACCGCACTAGCCAGTCATAAGTCAGGGCAACAATTTGTTTGCCATGGGGCCGCAACAGGGAGGGGGGGGGGCGCACCAAGCAGACTATGTCGCATTGGGTGAGGGGCGCAATTGCCCTGGCCTATGAGGCGCATGGTCAAGCTTCACCAGTAGGTATCAGGGCTCACTCTACCGGAGGGCTCGCCTCCTCTGAAGCCTTGGCTAGAGGTGTCTTCTGCAGCATGTTTGTGATGCTGCAGGCTGGTCCTCCCCGCACACTTTCATTAGTTTCTACAGTCTGGATGTTCATGCCACTCCAGGCTCTTATGTCCTTGAGTCAACATCTCAAGCTCATGTCTGACACCTCTCACGCTCTTGTGAGCACACAACACAACCGTAGGTGGTCCGGACAGCCACAGTGCGGCAGTGTGGGTATTCTCGTTCCCAAAGCGCTTTTCTCAGCGCAGCATCATAAGTGAAGCTTTTTGTAAAGGGAACGTCTCGGGTTACTTAAGTGTAACCCTTGTTCCCTAAAAAAAGCGGAACGAGATGCTGCGCTTCACTGCCGCACTGGGATGCTCCAGAACTGCTCTTCAGACAAAATACCTAACGATGCTCCTGTGAAGCATCTATTTATAGCCCTGCCCCAGGTGCGTCCAATGATTACACCGGCAGAGGCTATAAATTCCAATCAATGTTCACTGACGTGTTGCACACATATTCACAGCTGGTCACACCTAAAGATGTTCCCAAAGTGCTATTCTCAGCGCAGCATCTCATTCCGCTTTTTTCAGGGAACAAGTGTTACACTTAAGTAACCCGAGACATTTTAATGCATATTAGTAAGTGGTGGGCAATATGGTCAAAATCTTATATCATTATATGAGTCATTTTATATCACAATAACGATATATATATATATATATATATATATATATATATATATATATATATATATATATATATATATATATATATATATCATGATATAGTTAATTTGTTTCTGAAAAAGAAATAAAAATGGGCTAATATATTAAATAATCACATTGTAATGCCTACTTTAGAATAATACAGTCAGTGATTTAAATACTTTATAAATGAAAACTACTTAAGGCTCTTAATCATTTAAGTAATCTCTGTAGAGATTATTTACAGAAATATATAAACGGTACACTGTAGATAAATATTTTCCTCATCAGAGGTGGCTAGAATGTTGGGTTGTCTAGTCATTTGAGATGTTTGACTTCCTCCATAGCACTTTAAGGTAAAGAACTCAGTAGAATTTAAATGAGTGACGTAAATTCTGTAGTTTGTGCGTAATATCGAGAGAAGTCGGTTTTAAGTGAAACTCCAGGTGTATGAGAGTGTATGAAAGAAGCTTGTATTGAGTTGATGGACCTGCATAATTAAAAAATAAATTAAAATCCTTTCATGTTCCGCATAAGAAAGAAAGTCATATCAGTTTGGAATGACATGAGGATGAATAAATTATGACAGATTTTGCATTTTTGCAACAATCCTTTAAATTCAATACAATCAGGATACAGGTATTACTGAACACTTAACAAAACAGGAGAGGAGGGGAGAGAACAAAATCCCTCATATCTTACAAAACAAACATATCTTAACAGGAAAACCTGCTCACACTGTGCTTTTAATCATGATAGATGTCATTTTCTTTCCACGTCATGAAATAGCAAGTCAAATGGAACTGTTTTGCAAAATAATTTCAAAGTTCACAGTGCCTCAAAAAAAGTGAATAATCAAAAAATTCAGTCAAGTGCAACTCAACAACTAGCATGATTTTTTAAAATTATTATTTAAAGGAATAGTTCACACAAAAATGGAAATTATATCATCTTTTTCTCACCCTCATGTCTTCCCAGATGTGTATGACTTTCTTTCTTGCAGAACACAAAGATTTTCAGAAGAATAGCTCAGCTTTGTTGGCCCACACAATGCAAGTGAATGGTGACCAAAATTTTGAAGCTCCAAAAAACACAAAGGCAGCTTAAAAGTAAGCCATAACGTTCCAACGGTTTAATATATGTTCCCCATCTGTCACTCACTTCGACGTTGTGTCGAATGAAGAAACACTATGGGACTTTCTTAAAGGCCTCGGTTTCCTCTGAACTTGAGGAAAGGCCAATGAGAATTTGGCAGACATAATTTGCATGTCCCTCCCCTGGACATACGTGTATAAAGGGAGGGAATCATGAATCTGTTCATTCAGATTTCTTCTTCGGAGCCGAAGAGCGGTTGAGCAATCAGCGAGCTGAGATCACTAATGTTCCACTCACCTCTGTAGAGCGTCTGCTGTTGGATCTACGGCGCATATCAGTGGCTTTGTCCTTCTCTGCATGGCAGTGCAGCTTTGCCCCTGGGTGCTTCAACAGTGCGTCTAAAAGAGAATATTTTTTTTAAAAGAGTTTACTTTCTCTAAAAGAGCAATACACAGCTGGCATTGAACATCCTTTTCAGGGAGCGTCTTTGTAAAGATGCCCCTGTGTAGTTCCTGGATGCTGTCAATTTCTCTCCGCTCCTGACGATCACAGACGCTGCCTTGTGTGTCTGGACTGCGAGCACACTGAGGTGGCTTTTGTGGATGGTTCATGTTCTCACTGCGAGAACTTACCATGGCAACTTTGCGCTGGCGGATTTCCTTCTTTAAGAGGAACGCCACTCCAGCCGCCCCCCGCCTTGCGACCTGGCTGGTGATGGAGGCGATTTGGGGATGGCAACGGGCTCGGTTTCGCCGGGTAGATCCCCACGAACCACCCACCCCCCGACACGCTCGTTGACTTCCGTCCGGTCTGGATAATGAATTTGCAGCTACATCAGAGAGCTTTCCGGCATCTGACGCGTTAGACTCGACTGGACTGCCACCTTTGGGTTGGCAAACCCAGTCTGAGGCTGACGCCCAGATAGCCAACATGCTTGCCCGGGCCGTCATCAGTGTGGGGTTAGACTGGAACCCTCCGTCCTCCCCACAGCCCTCACGGCTGGCGATTGGTTCCTCGGGTCTGGGTGCCACTCACAGCCATGCTTGGCACGTCACTGTACCCCCCTCTGGGATGCCGGGAATCTAAAGTTTCTGACAATTTTTTATGGGGCGTTGGGGAAGGGAACGAGCAGTCTGATGCAGCCTGTTGCTTTTGGACGCAACTGCCTGCCCACACCTGCGTAAGCAGCGCACATACACGGTTCAGCACATGGCGTGATTGAATAGGGACCCTAGTGTCACTTCACTAAACACAACGTCGAAGTGAGCAACAGACAAGGAACATTCTGTCCTATTTACTTCACCCTAAATTGTTTTTGTTTATTTTGACACTATGCAATCGTGTTTATTTCACCTTCACCAGGAGCTTTTGTTATGAAACGGAGAGGGTAATGTTTATTTGACAGTTTTTGCATCTTGTGAACAGCTGTGGTTTCATTCTGTTTTGCAACCTGTTTTAGTTTTGTAGTTAGCAGTATGAAGCATGCCTGAACTCACCTACCTTTGTAAATCAGAGGAACATTGGAGAAGTTTTCAGGATGACCTTCACTTTGGTTGTGGCCCAAGCCTGGTGTCCTGACAGCCACCTTAGGTTTGTAAAGTCCCAGGTCAGTGCTTCTGGCCTTGCTTTCTTCTTTCTCTGTAAAAAATAATAATAATAACAATAATTCAGACAGACCATCATTAAGCAGTATCAGAACATAATTCCGAGCTCACTTCTTCTTTAACTGTGAGAATACGATTACGTCAGACAAATGCATAAATAGACAAAGCCTCAACTTTTGTCTGGCTTGCATTTTAGAAAAAATATGCTGTGAAGTATGGAGAGAGGCAACATAATGATTGCACAATACATAACACTGTAACCCTTCTGTCACTCACTCGACATTGTGTCGAATGTAGTGACACAAGGGGCCTTTCTTGAGAGCTTCGCGTACCTCTGAACTTGAGAAAAGGCCAATGAGAAATTGGCAGACAGAATTTGCAGGTTCCGCCCCCGGACATACGGGTATAAAGGGAAGCGGGCATACGTCTGTCAGTCAGATTTTTTTCTTCGGAGCAGAGCGGTTGTGCAGCAGCAAGCTGAGTCTCATTACTACTCCACTTACTGTTACTGCTCACTGTTGGCGAAGCACTGCTGTTGGATCTACGGCACATCACCAGCGGCTTTCTCCTTCTCTGCACGCTGTGCAGTCCACACCCCTGAGTGCTTCGATAGAAAGAGTGTAAAAGAGTGTTTTCCTCCTAAAAGAGTTTGTGTTCTCTAAAAGAGTATACACAAAAGAGCAATACACAGCAGAACGTCCTTTTCAGGACATGTCTTTTTAAAGTCTTTCAGCCTCTGTGTAGTTCCTGGATGCGGCTGTTTTCTCTCCGCTCCTGATGGTCATAAGTGCTGCCTCGTGTGTCTGGGATGCGATCACACGGAGGCAGCATTTATGAATGGTTTATGTTCCCATTGCGAGAAAATAGCGATGGAAATGTTTCGATCGTGGCTTTCTCCCTTCCGAGGGAAAGCCACTTCTACCGGCCCTCGTGCCTCGCCTTCTTCCTACAGGATTAAGGCCAGTGCGGCCGGCGATGAAGGCGATTTGGGGAGAGCAACGAACTCGGTTTCACCGGGTAAATCCCCACGAACCCCCCGCCCCCCCCAGCACGTTCGTTTGCTTCCGTCCAGGTTAGGGTCACGGCCAGTCCGTTGTCTCATTCGGACCCCATGAACTGGATGAAGATTGTGCCGCTGCATCAGAGAGCATCACAGCGGCATCTGGTGCTAATGACTCGTCTGGGCTGCCAACTTCGGGTCTGCTCGCCCAGTCTGAGGCTGATGTGCAAATGTCCTCTATGCTTTCCCGGGCCGCCGTGAGTGCGAGGCAGGACTGGAAACTCCCCCCTCCCCATCCTTTCTTCCCGGAAGTGCATGACAAGTTGACGAGCTCGTGGAGGGCACATTTTACTACCCAGATCCGACCTCTTCGCTCGTCCGCTCTCATTACACTTGACGGTGGGGCGGCCCACAGTTACACGGAGGTCTTCCCAGGTGGATAGGGCGGTTGCATTCCACATTGCCCCGAGAACACCGCCGAATGGCAGGATCGTCCAGTACCCCCCTCCAAGGCCTGTAGGATGACGTCTTCACAGACTACGACAGCCTACAGCGCCACTGGACAGGCTGCCCCCGCCCTGCATGCCATGGCTCTCCTGCAAGTCCACCAAGCCAAGGCACATAAGGATCTGCACTTGGGTAGTCCTGTAGCCTCTCAGAGTCACGAAGGTCACAGGCGTTGGCCACCCTCATGGTCCAAGAACATCCCCTATGGCTGAACATGGTCGAGATGCGCAATGTTGACAAGTCTCGCTTTCTCAACGCCCCCGTCTCCCAGCTTGGCCTCTTCACCCAGCAGCGGAGGGTATCCTCCTGCATCCAAGCAACAGGCAGCTCCGCCTCAACCTGGGCCCAGCTCTCAGCCCCAGCGTCGAGCACCTCGCAGGCAGCGCATTCCCCCCATCTTTAGGACTTCCTCTAGGACCCAGAAGGCTCCTAAGCACTCCTGAGACAGAAGACCCAGGGAGTCAGACGTTCACTCCAGAGCTGGTACCAAGACCACTCCATCCCCTGGTGGAGGGCCGGCAGGAAAATCCTTATTAAAATATAGTTTGTGATGCATTTTTGGGTCGTGACCCACCAGTTGAGAACCACTGCACAACAGAAATATCTATGACTGCTGTAATTACAAAAATACTCAAACAGAAATAGAGAGGTGAACAAGATTGCAGGCCTGAGCATGTACAAGTTGTAAAACTTATTATGTTCACTTATTATGTTTTGGTTATGTTCAGTAATGGGCTGCAATTTCGATATCTTGTTAAAGCTCACCTTTACATAGGTTGATAATACCAAAGAGACTTAATTTGTGTTTAGACTTGCTAAAGTTCAGTGGGTGTGAACTGGCATTAATGTCCAACTCCTTTCATTAATGCTTAGCAGCAATTTTGATATCTTGGTAAAGCTCACCTTTACATAGGTTGATAAAACCAAAGAGACATCATTTTTGTTTAGACTTGATAAACTTCAGTGGGTGTAAACTGGCATTTAAGTCCAACTCCTTTCATGAGTGCTTAGAGTTAATACTACCGTCAAAGCATTCAATTTAAAACCCCATAATTATAATGAAACACTTTGTTTAACACATATGCTCTTTGAAGATCAAAAACTTTAAGCACACAGACATGGAAGGCTGGGTGATTTAGTTCTGCCCAACTTTTTTATTATTCTATAATATTACCAATATTCAGAAGTTCCACAACTACTTTGTTCTCCAAACAATGATTGGTGTGAAAGTGGCCTGTACATCCTGCTCTTCCCCGTTACATAACATATTTAGTTTTTTGTCTTACCAAAGATTGGGCTAAGATTGAGCTTATTTGAATTAATGAAGCAATAAGTCCACTTTCATAGTTAAAATTATATTTATTCAAGAAATATTGGCATTCTTTCATTATCTTGCTACTAAGTTAATACTGCTCAAGACTACCCTTTTTTGATTAAAGGAAAAACTGCAATGGAAAAATTCCAATGACCATTTCTTTATTTGGGAAAGTCAATTGCTCCCTTATTGGCTGTGTGGCCAACTTTTTAAAAGGTGGGACTTGTTGTTGAAGAATGTGAACAATTGAATATTAGTAAGGGAAACAATTCTGCAAGCAATATCTCGGGCCTTGTCTTGTTACATGCATGGGCATTCATGTCAAATGAAGTGAATTCAAATCTATAAAAAATAAACTGACCTGCACATGAAAAAATTGTTTGTTTTCACTCAATTAAAGTTAAAACTAAATCACTCTGGCTTCAAAATAACTTAATATTTACTAAATCAACGCTATCAATTTTAAATCATTCAGCAAGAGTTTCATTAAAACTGTCAGTGGTGATCCCATGAAAATATGAAATGAAACAGTTTTAAAGAACTTCTATTGAATACATTTCATTAAAGAATTCATCATTTGAACAGAAACATTTTTAAATCTCACCAAATCATGTTAAATAAAACGGCATTTCTTTTCCCTCCTCATTACACGCAGTTACGTAAATTCTCATTCTCATTTAAGATTTCAGCATTGTCTGTTTTTTGTGTCTAAAATCTCTGTCAGGTCTTGTTCTGAAAACTTGTGAGAACAGTCAAACAAACATTCATCATGGTATGGTGGAGCAACTTTATCACACTGCTAATCTTATTGGTAATTTAACATCTGCAGTGCAACGTCTCTTTTTTTATAGTTTTTTTTTTTTACTGCAGTGATTGGCAAATAAAATATATTAGAATAAAATTTGCATTTGAATTCTACTTCACAATTTTCTTTATGGCCTTAAAAACATAACTTTAAGCCAGGACATGTACTAATGCTGTGTTCCATTCGATGTCGGATGTGGGAAATTGTGACTTGATATCTCTGATCTTATAGAAAATAAAGGCATTCTGTTGATGTTTGGAAGTTGACAAATTTGTAAACAAAACTGTTATGCTCCCATTATCTTAACCAGTGTTCGATTGTCACCAGAGACATCTCCTAGCAACCAAATTGATAAACGATGCTGCAATACTAGCATTTGTTGTACATGTGTATGATTATAAAAAAACGAGCACAATTTACATGTTTTGAACGTCTGTCTCTGCAAACATTTGCTAAATGGGTATTATTATCATGTAATGTAGGAACTTTTGACTCATTCATATTATTTTATAAAACTGAATCATTCATTTATGCTGTGTTCCAACTTCCATTCAACTCGGAAAGTCTGATTTTCCATCAACCTACTAGGAAAAGTGCAATGGAACGACTTGAATTCCAACTGGGAAAATCGTGTGGAAATTTTAAACTCCGATTTCGCTGAGATGCAGGTGCGTGACATCACACAAACATGTTGGCACTCAGGGAGATATACAAAGTAAGTGATAAGCATTCACTTTTATTAAGTAATATCAATAAATGAGTCAAAGTTCCTACATTACATGATATTGAAGCTTGTTTAACAAATGCCTGCAGAAACAGGTGTATAAATATGGTATATTATACTCTCTTTTCATAATCATACACCTGTGGCACAAATCCAAGGGTTGCAGCATTTTTTATCAAATGAGATGCTAGAAGACATCTCTGGTTACAGTCAAACACATGCTAAGATAACAGGAACATTGCAGTTTTGTTTCCTTACACGTCATCTTCTGAGCATCTGGCAATGGAATTCCTTTATGGTTGATCGGAGAGATCAAGAATGAATATCCCACATGCGAGTTGAGTGGAACGTAGCTTTGGTACATCTCCCTGCCTGCTTGCCAAGGATGTCAAACACCAGCATCCTTAGCAAAATTGTAGTTGAAAAATTCCACACACGTTTCCAAATTGGATATCCAACTTCAAGGAACATTTCATGGCATTTTTCAAGTTGGAAATTAAGACTTTCAGAGATGAATGGAATGCAGCATAACCATCTATTGCTTTGGTGAGCTGTCAAACAGGCATGCCAAGATGAGAATCAGCACACAAAAGCAGTGAAAATAGTATCAAGAATCAAATTTGGTAAGAATTGGACAAAATTTGTAGGAGTGCAAGTGAAGAGTAATTTAATGATGGTATTCAGAATAGGGAAATGGCAGGACTCTGGTCACCTTGTACACTGCAAGCCCAAGCGGATCTATGGGAAAATAATTTTAAAGCTGAAGTATGTAAATTTCTGTGTTAAAATACTTTCTCCTTTCCCAGCTTAATATGCAGAAACAACAGTTACATTCAAAGGTTAACTTTCTCAAAAAGCGCTGTCTTTCAGTGGTGCTTTGAAAATGGCTCTGTTTTGAGGGCGGGACTATCTTTTAGTTTTACCAAAAGCAGATAGAAAGCTGTTTTGAAAACAAAGTTTATTTTGCTATTCTGTTTGGCTGCACTAGTGATGCAGAAATGGCATACTTAATTTTTTAAGAGTTTGTTCACCAAAAATGAAAATTCTCTTATTCGCCCTCATGCCAGCCCAGTTGTGTTTGACTTTCTTCTGCCGAACACAATGAAGATTTTTAGAATAATTTCTCAGCACTTTAGGTCCATAGAGTGAAAGAGAATGGTGCCAAAATCTACATAAGGGCAACATAAAAGTACTCCAGACGACTGGTGGTTCAATCCATATATTCTGAAGCAATTTGATAGGTATGGGTGAGAAACTGATCAATATTTAAGTCAATTTTTATGATAAATTCTCCTCCCTGCTCAGTCAATTTCCATTTTACTTTAACTTTTTTCATTCTTCTTCTGTTTTTGGTGATTCACATGCTTTGTGTGAATATCCCTTTAAGTTTGTGTCTAGTAATTACCAGGTTATAAGCATATATGCAATCTCCATCTAGTGGGTGGAGATTGAAATCAAATGACTTGCAGAACTCTTTATGTGGTGAGAAAATAATTTTATTTGTAGACCAAAGAATTCAGAAGTTATAAGCAAAAGAAAATAAAAAATTTGAGCAGTTGGTGGTGCGAGAGGGTTTTGAGTGAGAGCCCAATGTTGGTCAGGATTATTCAGAGCCATCCAAATGAGTGTGCCAAAATGTTATAACGTTAAAACGTTAAAAACGTAAAACGTTTTATATGTATTTTACTGTACAGTTCTAGGGTTGCCATGGTCTCCCAGCCAGAGAAGGAAGAAAATCTGTCAAAACAAAAAAAAGGGGTACTCATATCTAATAGCATGCCTAATGTCATCCACACTGGGCAATTGGTTGGACCTAGTGAATCAGTATCCTGCAAATGATTGGGCGGTCTCTTATAAGAGTAGGCTAATTTGCACATACATGCATAAGATTAAAAAAAATAAGCCCATCATCATTGAGATTCAGGTGATGTGATGTGAACTTAAGATGTGAAATTGATCGCATCATAAATTTTGCCAAAGTGTTAGTGCTACCTTGAACTATGGTTTTCAGTCTGGACTAGCCATAGCATACAATACCTAGCACAATACAATACCTCAACTGGGGCAATTTAATTTTGGGCATGAAGATGAGAATGAACCTGTAACAAATCTGGAGTAGATATGAAATATAAAGTGTAATGTACAATGAAATATATTATGGAACATACAATGTGAAATATACTATAGTGAAATAAAGTAGAAATATACCGTAAACTAATTAACTTTTAAATTGGCATCAGAACAATTTCTACAAATCTGAAAATTATAAATAATTGATAAATATTAAACAGCAGAGAAAGTAATGCACTGGAGGAGAATACAGGATGCACAACAAAATAGTCTGCTGCTATGCACCAAGCTTTTGAGGTGGCTCAGTGCTATCATTTTGGTTGCTTTGTTCAGTATACAGACAGCCTTCCGGGATGAATGATGCTCTGTTTCAAGTGGTATAGTGTTTCATGTAACAAGTTCATCAGAAGACATAATTGGAGAACATATGAACAGTCCTTTACACTATCCCTTTAAATTCACATTTTACTGTAAGAACAGAGACTGTATTGATCTATTTCTCACTGAACATAGTACAATATTATTGTTTCAATGATCTTTATGATTATTCATTTCTAAAGATTGCAGTTAATAATGGTTTGAGGTCATGGTTGGTCTGCTGCTAAAGGAGTATGCTTGTATGAACTCAGAGGCAGCAAAGTGGTCTCTTTCGCATGTGTCGGCACTTGCCTTTGCACCTGCACAATTCATTGACTCATCCAAAAAAACAGCCTCTAAACAGCCTCTCCGAAACATCAGTGTAAATGAACTCCTGCTATGCTTGTGATCTGCCACCACTGTGGTTTTACCTGTTGGGTGATCCATGTCGACTTCCACCCCAAACCACCTCTTCTTGTGGGAGCCTCCACTGAGAAGGGGGTGGAGAGATGTTATGTGTATATGACATACATATGCAAGGGCAATGATTCATGCTTGTTTTGCAATAATCAAAGCAGGCAAGTACAACCCCCCCATTGGAAAATCAATGGAAACATGTAAATGCTTCACGCTGCAACCCTAGTTAGTGATAACACTGTGCTTCCAGGAATCTGACACAGACTCACTAAGAGGTTAAGTTTAGGCCCACTGTCTCTTTCTTTGACACAAAATTGAAGATGTAAAATTATTCTCGCTAGATGTTAAATTTGTTCTGCTAATCTAGTTCTAAATAAATATAGCCTTGTAAGTCCATGTAAGTTGCCATAGGAGAGAATAAGTAGACATGAAGACTTTTTCACCCAAATTATTGCCAGGATCAAAACCTTAACAGCGATATTACAGTAGCTTGCAAGGACTTTAATGAATTGTACATCAAAGATAATTTTTTCTGGCTAAATAAAGCCTTAAGATCATCATTGGATTGGCTTTTTGGTCTTAACTGTCATATAGAAACCATTCAAACAACAATGAATGACACTTCTGGTCATCAAATGGCAAATGTGCAAGTTTTTTACACCACAAGTTTACCAGTGCATGAACCAGAAAAGGTTTGGCCACAGCTGGTAGCATGGGAATTTGAGATAAGCAGGAAAACACTTTCTGGTGTGACAGCCTCAAACTACTCTATGAGGTCTTTTTATCCTTTAGTGTATGTATGCACTTGCCAGCTTCAAATAAGTATTCTGGAATTGAATTCTAAGGTGGTTGTTGATTTTCATTTCCTTGGGCATACGCATGTTTCTTTTGATGAAATTCTTTGTGGTTTATCTTTAAAATGTTTAATTGGGGGAATAAAAAAATCTCTGGGGGGAATGTGGGAGAATGTTGTGAATCCTCTATGTAGTAAACTGTAAAATGCAGCTTGTAGTACAAATGTGTGTTTGTTACAAAGTTTTGTTGTGACAGGGCGGAGGGCAGGGATGGGTGGTGATTCTGCACACCCAGTCACTTATCAGGCTAATTAAGCATCCAGGAGGGATAAAGGCCAACTGCGGATGGTGGTGCGGGAGAGAGAGAATGTTTACGGGCAGCTGACTGTCATGTGTGTGTTTGAGTCTTTTGTTTAAGTTTTCATTAAAATATTATTTATATTGTCAAGCCGGTTCTTGCCTCCTCCTTTCCATTAATCCCTTTACACTGGTGCCAAAGACCCGGAAAGGAGGAGGGATACGCCGTAGTAGAGTTCTTGCCACTACCTTCCACCACAATGGAGCAGCCGCTGACCGTGAGGGGAGAAGGGGCTCCTAACCGACCGCCTGGAGCGGTCAGGGCCACTGCCAAGTGTGGAGGAGTCCGTTGAAACGCGCCGGGGTCTGAGACTGCCGACCGCGAGCGGGGAGGGGCGAGCGGGGACCGCCTGGAGCGGCCCTGTCACATGTGTATCTAGTCATCTTTAAAATCTTAAAATATTTAGAGCTAACCATTTCATCCTGTCACTGGCTATAATATCAATTTCAACTAGAGACTTGTTCAACCCTTTCACATCGCTGACTATCTTTGTATCCTCTTTCCGGAGTGTGAACTGAAGTGTTTATTATTAAAAGGTGCACATAATGAGGTACACCTGACCATAGTCTCACATTTTTCAAATAAAATCTGTCTGATGCCAGTTTCCAGATGGACCCTAAAGAAGTGTACCTCAAGGATATTAATTTGCTGCTCTAATGTTCTGTGGCAAAAGGATTGAAGTAATTTCAGCTGAAATATATTGAATCTCAAGCTCATCGGAAGCTCAAGTTAAGCCTGCAAGTATAACTGCCTTCCTCGTTTCTAAGCAGAATGCATGGCCACAGGGACGAAGTCTTAAATCTCAAATAAGTGACACAACGTAAACAGAGGCAGAAGGGAAAAGTGAAAAGAGGCTACCTCGTTCTGTGCAAGCTGGTGTACTGTGGGATTTATTCTGATTGATGGGGTTTAAAGCAAGTTAGAACAGCTGTTTCCCCTGAGCCTGTGTATGGAGGGAAGAGCAAAGCTTGGATACATGCCACCACAAAAGGCGGCAGTATATTAAATGCAATACTTTTCACCAAGGGATGGTAAACTGGGTTCTCACCACTGAATCAGAACAGTTTGATTTTTATGCACTCTGTCAAAGACACATCCCCTTTGCACTTTAAATTACAATCCTTATATTTACATACATTACAGTTCCCCATATTCTTATTATTCACTGACTTGATCCACAGAGCATTGACATCCACTAGCTGCTCTGCTGGCTGTCTCTATGTCAGTTGTTAGCCACTTTTCTCGTTCTCCCCCTTTCTTCTTGAATTTAAATTGTGATCCGTCAAAGCACATGAAAGGGGATTTTAAGGCACATCAATTCTGCACTTCATACACATTGGAGCATTTCCCTCCTGCTCTATACCCATCTGACTCTTACTTTTTAAAGAAACACATCTTGTAGTTTTCCAATACATTACGTACATTGTATAGACAGCTGGAAATAGCCTGTAGAAGCTCTATATTTGAAATTCTATATGAAATGAAGATTTTACACAGACAGTTTTTTCTAAATTGACCCTTTTCAGAGTTGTTATCCTTAAGTGGCACTGGCCTATATTTCTTCAACCTCATATTACATTTATTATGTCTCTTTTCTTAGGCTGTCCCTTTATGTCACTCTACACTCTTTTTCATGGACACTTCAACAACTGAAAATGATAGAATGAATACTTTGCCGTAATATTGATCGTGATCTCAGGAGCATCCCTCAGATGTGAAATCGATGGAGCTTCAGATTTTAGAACTGTTAAGGGTCGTTCACACCAAACACGTTATTGTGTCCTTCTGCGCTCTTTTTTTTTCTATGTTAAACATGCGTAAGAAGTCTGACCGTTGCGCAGCTACCTGCTTTTTTGTTGTTGTTGTTTGTTTTTTCCCTCAGCGTTTCGCGTAGGAGTGCCATGCCGTGTCATCTTTGTTCTGTTATAGATATGCTTTGCGCCGAGTCTAGCTTTTTCAGCGCAAGGACGCGTTCGATTTGAACGGCTCCAGAGATCGTCTTCCCACGCAAATCTTTCGTACGCTTTAAGGAGTGAGTAATTGAAGTGAGTAAAAGGTAACACGACATCGGCGCGTACTGTTCAAGACACATGGTCACTCGTGTCCTGTTGGGAGGTAGACTTAGAGCGAAACAACACATTTCTGCGTGAGTAGGCTACTCTGTGGAACGGGAATTTCCACAAAGTGCTTTGTTCAGCTTAATCTGAGGCGGGTTGATAATTTAACCAGTAAAAAAAGAAGACACAATTGAGAAGCAATTCCTTGCCAAAAAATGGTTTGTGCGGAGATACGAAAAAAAAGTTATCCAACATCCTCATAAACGCGGTCCTGTACAGTTAATGATTCAAAGGAAAGTGAAGGAGAAACTGCTCGACAACTCCCAAGGATTCGGACTATGTATTTTGAAGCTTTTGTGTGTTACTGTCAGAAATTTCACCTGCTCGTGTTATCAGGTGTTTCCTATATTTAGTCAAGAAATCTGTTGCTCAAGAACTGCTTGAATTGCAAGGACTCACGTTTTTTTAGGTTGCTAATTGTTTCGATGAACGTGACCATTCGAGAAATAAGAGGCATTGTTTACTGACGGCTCACGGGCTTGTGCAATGCGAGAACGGAATCAAACCGTTTAACATTTATGTGGCAAGCCAGTCGGTTGCCAAATTATATCGAATGAGGACATTGTTGAAACCAGATACCTGCCGAGTCACAAGGTAAGACATAGGAGCTTATCCGAGTAAGTGATTGATTATATTTTCTCAGAAGCGTGTGCTCATCTGAATCCAAACAGCTTGAATGCACATATTTTGGGGGAAAATGAGCGATGTGAGCTATGCGAAATGACTGTAGGCTCTCTCTCTCTCTCTATATATATATATATATGTGTGTGTGTGTGTGTGTGTGTGTGTGTGTGTGTGCGACTGGACAGCATCTGGATTTATTTTCACAATGAGTTAGGATGTAGTCTATAAATCTACATTTATTTTACAAAACCCAACCTTGGGCATGAGCGTGATACTGTAAATACCCCAAAACAGTGCTTAGTATGTATGCACCTTAAAAGTTCATTTTCATTGAACTGCTGTTGATAGATATACAATAAGCATTTATTTATTTTATGTTGCAATAATGAATTATTCTTACTGTACTGCGCACATTATTAGTACATGTTTTACGCACAACAGTTCCAGTTCTGAGAATGCAACAAGGGAGTTTAATTTACAGTACTGTGCGTAGTCCACTACACTGTCCAGTACAGTTCACACAGAACATCCAGATGTAAAATGCAAGCAAAGAAAGAATCTACACATAGACAAGATCATACAATATATGGACTAGATTTACTTCGTATTTTAATTATTAGTGGAGCATGCCTGTTTGTGCTGCTGATTATTGATCTATTGCCTTCCCTCTCTGTTAGGGGGTGTTAGATAAATGCTAGTGTTCTATAATGGACACCCTATAATTATTCACTGTTGAGAAAGGGCAATAGCACTCTGTAAGTGCAATTGTTCTCTCATCTTCTCACTCTTATTTTACCCTTCACCCACAGAGCGCATGAGTGGAGCCATTAAAGCCAGGTTGTATGAGCTGAACGGCAGCCACAACAATAAGGAATATGTAAATCAAATGAATATAGATGTGTACCCCAGAGCACAGGTCTCTCAAGCAACTTCTGCATATTTTAAGAACCACATTACTTCATTCTTCTCTGATATATTGCACCCCTCTCTAGTACAAGCTTTGTGCACGAGTTGATTAAAGTGTAGGTACATGTGGAACAAAAGCTTCCATTAGCCTTTTCAGACAATACATTAACACTGTTAAAGTGTTTTCAGCATCTAACCTATTAGAATTCTGAAGGGCAGCACCTCATAAGTCTTGCAGGGGAATTTGATTGCACCTTCGCACAAGGAGCAAGGTACTATAATCAATGAGTAATGAAAGCGTGTTGGCTCTTTCATTTTAAAGTGTCTCGCTTGTTCTTGAGATGGAGGAGCACTGCTATTAATAAATTGTTCAGGACAAGAATTCTGATTGACCATTTACTCATTTAAAGCTCCTCTTTGAAAATGTTGCTGCAATAGACAGGCTGCATGATAAGGCAAGATGGTTAAAC
Source organism: Moxostoma hubbsi (assembly GCA_032164185.1). Lineage (NCBI taxonomy): Eukaryota > Metazoa > Chordata > Actinopteri > Cypriniformes > Catostomidae > Moxostoma > Moxostoma hubbsi. The sequence goes on from JAVLUX010000022.1 coordinate 16,969,866, forward strand.
AATTATAGATCTCTATAACACAATCAGACACATTTCTGCATCCATAAAGTGGCTGTATAATATACTGTGCATTACTTTCTCAGCGCTGTTATATTTACAATGCATAAAGGTGCATGACTCATTACTTGATTACGTTTCTGATCATGTTTAATCATATTAGAGGTGAAATGGAAAGAACTTATAAAACTGTGCCTTATTATATATTCTTTTTATTTTATTTATTATTATCAGTTTGTGTTTCTGTAGGTCATATGACATATGTTGACTGCCATCATATTGATGCAGCGAATCTGTGTGGACTGACTGGATAATAGGGTTATTTTACCACAGTCTTTTGTGCTTGTAAAGAAAAACAGCATTTTGCACTCTTGGTCATACGAGTTCTGTATATCTCTACCTATACGGATGCTATTCAAACTCATTCTCATCTGACCTTGACCAGGGTATTAGCAATTCTAACAGGTGTTTCTAGATATGTAAATGTACAAATGCACTCTCACCACAGGCAAAATGAATAACTAAATAGTCACTGCCATGATCACCATTTATAAAATAGGTTCTGTGTTTGAATTTCACTGGGAAGGCTTTAATATTTAATCTTTTCAACTTCCTGTGATAAGGTTCAAGACAAAACACATTCACAGAGTTCATGAAATAAGATTAAAGCACAAAAACAAATGTACAGGTATAAAAGCTTTAGTTAATTGTAAATGTGTATAAGGGGCTTTAAATGAATCAGAAGAACTCTCTGATGTGTATAGTTTTGGCTAAAACGGTGTATAATATTTTTGCTCATAAGCTGAATTGCTTTCACCTAAATGATGAAATGAATTATTGACAATCCTACTTTTAAAAAGTATCAACAGAGGCAATTCTGACAAATTACAGCTGCCTACATACTGTAGCTCTCTCAATTTAAACTAGACATAACTGTGCCTTCATCTGTAATACTGTCATATGCAATTATGTAAATATGCACATAATGATAAAGCTAGCAGCCTTTCTACAGTACTGTTAAAAAACAGAATATGCGATTCAATTTTATCCATGCTCTCCAAAGTGTAATGCAGTTCATTGCCATGTAAGATAAATGTTCTAATTTAATATGACAAGATCATGGTACACACATATGTTGGTTGCATTACACAGAGTTAATTTAATTCAGTGTAAAATGTTAGAACACGAGTTGACACACTTTTCCCATTTCTATTTATTAAAGCAGGGATGGGGAACCTTTTTTCCATTAAAGGGTTAGTTTACCCAAAAATGAATGTGATCCCATAATTTACTCACCCTCAAGCCATCCTAGTTGTATATGACTTTTTTCTTTCAGCCAAACAAGATCAGAATTATATAAAAATATATCCTGGCTCTTCCAAGCTTTATAATCGGAGTGAATGGTACTGTAGATTTTGAAGCCCAAAAAAGTGCATCCATCCATCAAAAAAGTGGGTGTTAATAAAGGGTGTTAATAAAGGCCTTCTGAAGTTTATAAACTATTATGACTGGCTTCCGGTAACAGCTGTCTGCGCATTCACGAGAGAGTCGAGTTCTAGTGTATGACATAGGCGTAGTGTATGCTCCGGTGAGCATACACTACGTGACGAAAGCGCAGAGGATAGAGGAAGCAAGTGAACGCCCGGACGGCCATTACCAGAAGCAAGTTATTATAGTTTATAAAGTTGTAATATGGATATTTTTCTTACAAAAACACATCGCTTCACTTCAGAAGGCCTTTATTAACCCCCTGGAGCCATATGGGTTACTTTTTTGATGCTGGATGCGCTTTTTTGGGCTTCAAAATCTAAGGTATCATTCATTCTGATTATAAAGCTTGGAAGAGCCAGGATATCTTTTAATATAACTCTGATTGTGTTTGGCTGAAAGAAAAAAGTCATATACAACTAGGATGGCTTGAGGGTGAGAAAATTATGGGATAATTTAGTTTGGGTGAACTAACCCTTTAAGGGCCATTTGAGTATTTACTAAATTATTTGCAGGCTATACAATTGCTTGCGATTTCTGATTATGGGTTGAATTGAATGTATGCATTCCGTTACGTGCTCACACACCAAAAACACTAAAAGGTCTGTCTATTATACAATATTTCGTGTTGTTATCATTTAAAATATTTTTTTACATTATTTGAAAGGAATTTTATTTCTCAGGTTAATTGAATCAAGGCCATTTTTTGCTTTTCAAATAATTTCTCAAATGGCCTTGCAGGCCGGGTAAAGTGGTCTCGCAGGACTTATATGGCCCTGAGGCCTGACGTTCCCCACCCCTGAATTAAAGTAAACACAACTTTTTTAATTCACAGCAGTGTAAATTGTAGTGCATGATTGGAAAAAACGGTACAACCCACTCTAAAATCATAGCTGTCAAGCCTGTATAGAGCATATACAGCACTGTATACATCTGACCTTTTGGCTTTTGACACACAACAACATATGGTTGCACGTTTTACAGGCATACATCCAGACTATGGGCAAGTCTAGCATGGCCTCATTTTAATTATGAAACACAGAAAAACAAAATTTTATCAGATGGTTAACATGAAAAAAAAAGCTAATTATATTTCAATATAATTAGAAAGCAAAGACACCTTAAATGAAGCATAATTAGTGCATTTAATAAAAAAAATGTCTGTCTCAGTCGTCTTTTTGCCTTATACAATTTAATATCTTTAGTTAGGACCATCCTTGCACAACAAGAGAATACATGCACACACTCTTTAATTCCTATCACTAGTCTCTTGCACCACAAAAATACCTTTGTTTTATTTATTGGAGGGTCAAAAAAATGATGACTAACTTGGGAGAGGAAGTTAATGGGAGTGAGGAATTAATCTGCAGAGGACACTTTGTTGAAGATGTTGGTCAAAACTGTAAAGGCATCAGTGCAGAGAGAAAAACATTCTAACAGGACAACTTAAAAATATGATAATTTTGTAATCAATTTTCAAAATGTCCAAATTCATAAATTGATTTCTACTGATCTAACTGTGCAATCTATTCTTTAGTTAGCCCTTATAGTATAGAATTATTGCATTGGAAGAATGTGCTCCGTAGATGCTGACTGTGTTGAAATGTGTATAGAGAAATGGGGGAGCTCAAACATTCTGTGAATCAACAAGTCATCATTCCTTGAGGTATGAACCTAAATTTGACAATACATGGAGGCATCAGCACAATCACATCAAAATCTCTTAAATAATCTGCTTGCTATCTGATTCTGTTGCTATTTTAATGATGAGGAGGTAAGAGGAGTGGTTGGTTGGCCACATGCCGTTTTCTCCAATCAAAACAAAGTTATGATCGGATTTAGATCTATGAGTGAAATGTATGTGCTCAGTTACAGTCTTTTGAATAAACCTGCAAGACAGCTATTATTGAACCTTGTGGAAATCACATATTACAAGATCATCTTAATTTCCCCCCTCAATTCAATTCTGGGTGGCCAGTTTTGAATAGGTCATTGGATATGTTTAGGATTTCCTTTTCATAAAGACGCCTACTTTACCTTCATGCAATATACTGTAAATTCCCAGGCATGCCTATTTGGCAAGGTTATCGGTGAGTTTAATGGGATGCCAGATTGAAGTTAATTGAAATCTACTGGATAACCACAGTTTATCAGCTGGGAGGAGAGGAATGGGATATGGTGATTTTCTTTTTGTGTGCATCAGTGGAATCTTTCTTCTTCTTATGCCCTCTCAGCCCTTTTGGGGTATGGGGGGGGGGGGGGGGGGGGTTAATCGGTGGAATACCAGAGAGAAAACGTCTCTCTCAAACTGACATGTAAAATCACTCACAACTCGGCAGCAAAGCTCTTCAATCTGCATTATTTATGGTATAGTTCCTAATAAGGGTCTTCACATCTCAACTATGTCTTAGCCAGTAAGCCACTCTTGATGCCAGAGACATTACTGTTTTAGGAGTATGGCTGCCTTCCCATTGCCCAGTTTCTGTCTATTCTGGCAGTTGAGTCTTATTAAACTTTTCTCTGCATGTGTTCTGTAGTCCATGTCTTCACTATGTGCTCCCTCACTTCTCTCTCTCTCTCCTTTCACTCTTCCTACAGCTTACGGCCTATTGAGCACATTAGCACTTGTCACATCAGTCTAGGCAAGGTCATCGCTTCTTCCTGTCTTTCTCCATCTGACTGTTAAACACTGAGTCCCGGCGCTCTCCGCATTCTTCAATGGAGAGCCTAAGTGAGCTTCAGAACCCTCTACTGGATAAGAATAGCAAGCATCTGGTCAAGGCTGATTACGGCTATGGGCGAGACTTCCACAGCAACCAATATCAGGAGAACATTATAAATTACTTTGTGACTGGTGGAGGAGGTGGGGGTGTCGGTGGAGGTGGGGTTGGGGTCACAGGAGGAAATGGCAAGGCAAAAGCCCAGCTACTGGATGCCACCTCACTACACCAAGCAGTGGAGGCATTTTACAAGCCTAACTTCATCCTTTACAAGGATGATGGGAGCGGCAAGGGAAAGGATTACAAAAATGAGTGCTGTGAGACAACATTCATGGAGAAGAAAGAGAAGGAAGTAGTGGTGGAGACGGCCACAACAGAGGACCCACAAGCAAAACTCCTGGACGAAAACAATGTGAAAATCCAGACGGTCTCTTATGAGGTAGAGGAAGAGGAATACGTAGAATATGAGGTAGGATGTCAAGTTTCTTTGAAGTCACTGAGCCAAACACATGCTGTTTTGTACAGATGGATTCATATATCGAGTCCTTGACAGGTGAATTCTCTCAGGGAGAACTAGCTTCTAGTTATAGTCTACACCACAATATGAGACCCTGTCCTTTAAGCCTGCACATTTAAAAAGGCTGTTCTCCCAAGGTATAATTTTCCATTTGGGTTTAAAAATAGCTGTAAGACATGACTTCTGCTGGCTCTGTTGATTGTGTGAATACTACCACTTACATTTCTTGAATATTCTGTTGAAATAGTATCAAAAATTGCTCTTAAACTGCAACAACACTGGTCAACTAATGTCATAAGTGTGAGTCAGGACCATCTGTTTATCCAACAAATAGAAGGCAGCTCACTTTGGCACTATAAAAAGATTCAGTGTACCAAACTAAATCTCTTCATAAACTTGAATATTCTTTGTATTAATTGTGTATTTGTATTCATTACCTAAACTAATGATCTCAATATAGAGCCATGGAATGAGCAATGTGCAGTGCTGCTGAATAATTCTAATAATGCTGAATTGTTTTTCATCTTCCTTTAAGCTAAGTGAGAGAAAGGTATAATTATGCAGGTCATGTCCAGGATTCTGGGCCTTTCAGCATTTCACAGTGAACGTTACTCCACACAGAGCACCACTGGAGCTCACAGCAGTTGTCTCATGATATTAAAGCTGTTCTCCACATGTGGGGCTCTGGACTTCTGCAGCCCATACTGTGTGGTCTGCCTTCATGATATGTACTGTGTTGTTACAATACTTTCTATTACTTTCAAATTTACTAGTGCACTTCTCTATATAATAATTATGTTAAGTGAGTTTTGAAATGAGTAAATTTGAAATCAGAATCTGATCTTATCTGATCTTCTGGTTTACACTTTTTAAATCTGATTGTGTTAAAAGAATACTTGATGAGCATGGTCTAAGAGATACATTTGTGTAGGGCAGTAGTAACATCACTGATATTGAAGGTTGTGTATCTCATTTGTATTCTACTGTACAGATTTAAGACCCCTCCTTGGCAATGATAAAGTGAACTCTCGAGTTTGCCTCTAGAGACACCTCTGTTGTTCCCATTTTTATTCTCAGTGTTGTGAAATATATCTTGTGTGTTAAAGTAAAGAGTGAACTGAGCCTTAGCTTTCCCCAATCTTAGAGAAAGAACATGAATGTCAAAGCTTCTTGTTTGAGGGGATTGACAGCAGATCTTGTTTGGCCGATCCTTTTTTAGAGGGAAAGAAACACCAATGGTCCTAGTGTTTTCTTTTGGAAGTCAAAGAATGTTATAAAAGAAGCATTTTTATCTCCCTAAACCCCAATTTAAGGCCTTTAAAGCCAATTTAGGTCCTTTTTCTTAGATCTCCTTTATTTTTTAGAAAGAATGCACTGAGGGTGAATTATCCAGAGAGGATAAAAAGGAATTTATTGCACTCTGAAAATGTCATCAGTAAATAATAACTTAAGAATCCTCAATGAGCCTCCTTTGAATTTATTGAACAAAATAATGGTGATAATAAATATGTTGATTATCATGCTCATCATCCCTGTCCATGTACGTTGCACAATAATAAATGTTGTTGTTGTTGTTCTTGGAATATGTTGAACTTAAATGGTAGCTGTATAGGAATCTTTTTTAAAATGTGTTTGTGTATTTATATTTAAGTAACAAGGTGCATGCTATATTGTGGAAATAGTCATGGCATAAGAGCTTTTTTAGAATGACACAGCCTTGAGTGCCTTAATGTTTTTAAACAATGGTTACTACATAATAAAACATATAATTCCTGAACAGAACGTTGATTTGCAACTGCTGTGTGTGCTGCACTAGCTGTTGTAATATTGTATATTTTAGTAGAGGTATGAATCTTCACTGGCCTCACGATTCGAATTGATTTTGATTCAAAGGGTAAAGATTCGATTATAAAACGATTCTCGATGCATCACAATGCATCTTGTCCTTCAATATCTTTCTTTTTTTAGCTTTTTCAAAATTAGAGATGCACCGATTGCAATTTTTTTGTCCGATTCCCATTTCCGATTTTTTTGCAAGTGTGACCTGCCAATACCGATTTTTTTCAGATTCCAATTTTCTTTCTAAGAACTATTACTGGCCGCATATAAAAACAAAATCTACCTTTCTTCAATGCAAAAACGCATTTTTATAATAAAATAAATTATTAAACATTACAATTTCCCCCAAACTGCATTAAGTTACAGGATCTTCTCTCACTTAAACAATTCTCAAAATAAAGTGCTCTGTGACTAGAAAGAGGTAGAAATAACAATTAACTGCAAATGCTTTATATAACAAAACAGATGTCATTTTCCACTATTTTTATAAATGGATCTTTTTCTCTTTTTTACTCGTCTAACAAAAAAATTCCAACGATTACAAGCCTATGAACAAAACTGAAGTGTCCAATACGCTCAACATTGACATTAAGCTTACGTTAGATGTCCATATATCAGTTGTAAAATGGATTGCTGCTTCAGGATTGGCTTGTGACCATACCTGTCAACACTCCTATTTTTCCCGGGAGTCTCCTGTATTTCACACCCATTTCCCGCCCCCTCCCGTTTTGTTATTTCTCCCAAGAAATGCATTTGCATACAAATTGTAATTTGTATGGCCCAAACCTCGCTATATAAATAATCACATTGACGTATTAATCCAAGGTTCTCCAGTTGCCAGATATTGTATGAAACGCATCCAACTCACACAATCGAAACATCATACAAATTTTAACCCATTTGTTACCTCAACCTGGCAACCAAAACCCATCAGCTGTGTTGAAATCTGCGCAGGCAGTAGACGTGGGAAGTTGAATCAAGCAACACTGGTAGATGGGAGGAGACTCATCTGGTGCTCCGGCGGAAAAAATATATATATATACATGTACATTTAACAACAGCTGGATGGAACAATTTAATTTAATATCCCGAAGCCATATCGATAATACCCACGCCTTTTGCAAAGTGTGTCGCACTGATTTTAATATCGGACATGGTGGGAGAAATTATGTTACTCAGCACATTAAATTACAATGGTACAATTTGTATGTATTTAGCCTGTCTCTGCCATCCAGCACCCCCCTTCACCTCCCAGATTTGTATAACAAAATGTTTACAGGTATGCTTATAACAGGCTGCGTGTGCGACAGGACATGAGATTAAAAACCTCTGGGCAACATGACGTGGGAAATGTACCACCTGCTCTGTATCGAGGAAATTGATCAGATTTCTGAACACTCTGTCCTCCACTATGGAGAACGGCTGGTCATCCAGGACCATGAATTCCATATTTTTCCTCGTAATTGCTTTGGTCTATTCACTGATCATACCAAGGAAAGAAAGGAGATGATGCTGACTTGTGGCTGTCTGTGAGCTCTGGCTAGCTTTAGCCGCTTTCCCTTTTTTAGCTTCTTTTTTAAAATGGGCATTTTCAGCTGGGTGAGGGTGTTTTAAATGTCTAATTAGGTTTGTTGATCCAAACGTTATTGTGGTGGTTCCCCCACGGTTTACTTTAGCCTTATAATTATTACACATTGCGAACTGTATGTATTCTTCACTCACAGTGAAGAACTTCCACGTTATTGCCTGCGCCGCTGTCAACAAAATGGACCAGATCCGAATCGGAAAGAAGTGAGGCTGACCGGCCGGTTCAGCTTTTTATTTAACAGCCGTTTTAAAATTCAGAATGAGTCAAATTGCATAAACTGGCCTTTTACATTCAGTATGAGCTGTGAACAAAACATGGAACTTCGACAGGATTTAATAAATGGAAAAAGTTTCTTTCTTTAGAACCTTATAAAAAATCTATTAAAAGCAGAAGAAAAAAATATTGATTCTCCATCAAAACACACTGAATACTATTACTTCAACTGATTATATTATAATTTTTTTAGTTTTTATTATTTTATTTGATTGTTTAAGCATTGTAAATCACTTAATAGTATTTAATTATTATTTAAAATTATACTATGCCATGCTATACATTTTCATTTTTAAGCACAAATGGAAGTTGCTGGTCCAGGATGAGAGATACATCTGCTTCTATGAGAGTGCAGCTGTCAGCTTCTCCTGTCCTCACCTGAACAGGTGATAGTAAAGCGGTTTAAATAGCGCAGTTGTTTATCAAGTGTTCCGTATGCTCTGTTCTGTCTGGAATAAATTAAATGAAAACATCACCAACATCTTCCAAACTGCTGCCTCGTCATTATTTTCTTCTGTGTTTTCCCCTGTTGTGCGCTAATCATTGCAATTACTGGTGCGAGCTCGTCTTTCATGTTGTTTGTTGGCTTGTTTTCACGAATAAACTCTCCTGTTGCCATCTGCGTGCAGGTTTGTGAAAGAATTTCGGGATTGTAGTTTCATTCGGGCACATGGTCTGGTGTTTGATATAGCTGGTCTGCAAACAGTCGTGTTTGTGCACTTGACTTTAGTGTATGCACTTAACTCACGTCTTTGTTTCCACATCTGTCTTTGGTGCGCACAACTGCTCTGCCGGGATTTAAACTGAACTCAGAATGGATTCTGATTTTTTTGAGAATCGATTCAGAATCGTTTGAGTATGAATCACGATGCATCGCTGAATTTTTTTTTCCAACAGCTCTATATTTTAGCATGGCTGGAACACTGTATTGATCAATCAGCATTCAGGACCAGAATCTGTTTTCAATCCACTTATTTATAGGTGGTAATTTTATCTTATATTGTAGAGTTGGGTACTCTAGTTTTGATGGACTTGGATTTGTCACAGACTCGGATGCATTTTTACTCTGACTTGACTCGGACTCGAGCCTTTAGGGCTCGGGATTTTTTTGTCCATGGCATTTGTGATGTAATGACATACAAACAAGCAAACAAATAACGTAATAGGGTGACCATACATCCTTTTTTCCCAGACATGTCCTCTTTATTAGACCTAAGATAAGTGTCCGGCTGGGATTTCAAAATTGCCTCTAAATGTCCGGGATTTGGTTTTGTCTTAATATTGATGTGCTCTACATTTAGTACTATCATATATTCTGTGTATTTGATACTGCACATCGGTTGTCATTTGTATATGTCCTTGTGTACGTGTGATTATTCTTTCTGAGAGCAGCGGTGCACACTCTTTCAAAGTAAGTTTTTTAGCTATATGTGTGCACGCAAAAGAGATTGCCACATGTGCTCTGCTACTCTCATCCAGAAATATCAATAATGTAAGCACACTTTTAAAAGTACGTTCCCCAACTCTGCAAATTATTAAATTCGGAGTCGTGTTACTAAGCAAAGCCATTTCTAACTGAAAATGTTGACTATATCAAGACAAAATCAAATATGATTAGGGTTATTTAAACTAATGCAGATGAAATAGATCATGATAATTGTACAACTCAGTCCGTTACATATTTGTAGTGCAATACAAGTGAGGGGGAGAAGTCTCTTTTCACTTATTATCCATACAAAATATAATGTGAAAAGCAACGTCAGTTCAAGGAGAGTTTGTCATAAAATATTTATCTTAACTTTAGAGAAGTAGGCTATACCTGGACACAGCAGGAGGACAGAAAAGTGTAGTAGATTAAAAATACATTTCTAATGGTATCTCAACCCTCTACGATCATGCTGGAGAAAGAATCGTCATTGGCTAGTACATTTTTGTTTTTACTCGCCAAACTATTGACGGCATGTAAGCCTAATGTAACTAAACAATATATTAAGCAAATTGAGAGAGGGAGCCTCTTCATATATATTCACGCAATATAGTATATATTTTGCTTTATGATTTTAATCACATTTTAGCTTTTTAAAAATGTACAAATTTCAGATTCTATAAATTTATATGATGTCATAAAATCACATTTTTAATAATGATACAAGCTGTTGTCACTGTTTGAAATTTCATACACATTTTTAACAAAACAATTCACAAGGTAGGATCCTAATAATTAAAATTAGGGGGTCACAATTGTGAAATTTGGCTGACAATTAATTGTCAAACAAATAATTGCAATTATGACGATTAATTGCCTGTTTTAGGGCTATGATGATTAATTGTCTGTTTTAGGTGTTTCACAAATATGACGATTAATTACCATACAAACTTACTACGTGTGCTTCATGCACACAACAAAGTCATTTATACAAATTTAGCTTGGGTCATATAAAAAAAAAATAAGGCTTCAAAAACGTATGAATGACAGTCAAATATAAAAGTATATAATTTTAAGTAGTTAAAATAATATTTGAATTATCAAGCTATGTCTAAATAACTCAAATCTCTCTTATTTGTCCAATTTACTTTTGATCCATTGGACGTTTTCAATGTTTTGTTTTCTTTTGCTTCTTTTGTAACCCAGCCAACCTGTATAGCTATTATATAATATTATATTAGCAATAGTCTCTAATTATCTTAAGGCTCTCTGATTAAATCACTAGCCCTTATTTCTGATGAAGGAAGGACTTTGAGATCCTGTTTCTTTCATTTTATCATCTCCACAGACAGGGCCTCTCCTCTGGTGCACTGCGTGTTATTAATACTGCGTGAATAAATAAATATTTTTAATATTTAATAATGGCCACGGACATTTGCCATTTCATGGCCGTTAAGTGAAACTGGAGTGCTTTGCGTTCACAAAATTAATATGTTTATAGCTTGTTTATATTTTCACAGGAGTTTGGTGCAAGCTTCTGTAGATGATGTGCACATCAGAGCACTTGAGAAGTGGTTCATCTTCACATGCTCTCAAGAGAGCTGCTCTTGTGATGTCCGCGGTGTGGTTCCCTGAGATGCTCGGAGTACAACTGAATGAGACACAAGTGTTTTTTCCTGCGTGCTCATGAGACAGCATGCAGGGAAAGATGAGGCTGAATCCAGCTTCTTAATCAACTGCTTTTTATTCAGTAAAAGGGCCTCGGTGCTTCGACACTACACAACTCTCACTGGCGAGTGAAATGTTAATATTTATTTGCCAGTTGCTAAAAACAGACGTTTTTTGGTCGCATAGTGCGAAATTTACTCGCACATGCAAGTGATATACTCACAATATAGAGGGATGTATCTGATCTTTTCTGTTTTTATTTTCTGTTTAATTTTATAGGCATTATTAAATGTTTTAATATTACCATTTATTAAATGTATTAAACACATTAAATGTATTTAATTAATTACATTATGTGTATTTCACCCATAATTTTAGATAGAGCTAAACTAAATTGAATGGACAAATTGAATATGAAGTAGAAAAAACTAAATTAAAATTCGAAATAATAATAACGCTGGTTGTAATGACTAACGCAGCTTTCACTTTCTTTGGTGTATGAAAAAAATCAACAAATAATTGAAAAAGTCAACAGAACACAATGAGAAGTGTGTTGAAGGACAGTTTTTTTTCATACACCTAAAGCATATGCTTTCATTTTGAAACCACTTTGAAATTTGATCAGCAGGATATTAATAAAAAAATGTGAATATGAAATGCAACAGAGGTGCTTTTGCTGCAGTTATATTGACAAATAGATTTTCTTCATTGTGAAGGTTAAAATAAGCTGAAAACTTTGATGTTGAGTTTATGGTTACAATTTTAATTCAGATTCATGAACAGATTCATTCAGAATCGACTCAGACTTGGCCTGTTATGGACTCGGCCTGTTATGGACTCGGTCTTGAGTTAGACTCGACCCCTTTTGGGGGGGGGACCCAACACTACTATATAGAGCAAACAAATCCTTTTCATATAGTTACCTTGATCTATAAAATCATGTGCCGTCAAACTGAGATGTTTTGACAAGCAATATAACTCATCATAAGATGAGGAATTACTTTACCTATTGTTTTAACAATTAAGAGTTCTGTGCACCTGTGGATTGATTTCTATTGAGTAATGCTTTGTATTCAAATTAAGCATGGTATATGGTTTCATATGCCCTGAGCTGGTTTGCCAATGATCTAACAGCTGGAGTGCTCTTGACGATTGCTAATATATAATGTTGAATTGTATGGCACAAAAATGCCATCATTTTGTTTTGACACCCATTTGACAACATCCACCATCATACACACCATTTGTGTTTCTATGCTGTCAAATGAATGGTTGGGAGGTGGTAAAGAAGATGATGAATGTGTTTCAGCTGTATGGTACAGGCATTATTTGTAGGAAAGGTTTTCAGAGATTGTGCATAAAATCTCTTGTGTTGTTTGCCCAAACTTTGTTTTAGAGGAATTTTGTAAAGGTGAAGTGTCTGATTTTTGCACAGTCAAATGAAATTGTAAAAATAATTACTATTTTTAAACAGGTTTCCTGTCTTCTATTGATTAGACAAGCAGATGTTCCTACCTCAAACTCAACCCATTGGATGAACAATAGTTGCAATGTTGGTGTGGTCGGGATGCTCAAACTAATAAAGCAATGTTTTGATAGTGCCACATAGCCACAGAGTTTATACGTTTTGGGGAATCAACCTACTAACAGCTTATTTCTTTAGTTTTTTATGCTTATTCACCTAGGATTATTGAAAGTATTTTTAAATCAAATAAATTGCACAATTCAACTGTCTAATATCATTTTCATTGCTGATAAAAATATTATAGACACAGATTTAAAACAATTAATTTTCTCCAAATTCGAATCCCAGTGAAAACAGAAAAACATTTCAGAGTGCTGTTTAGCTCCAAGTGGCATAGAGGCACAAATCTGTCACAGCTGTGGAGATTTTAAAATTTTATTTACTAGGCATAAGAAACTTTTACTTAGATGAAATAACAGAAAAGGCTCCACTGGAATTTCTGTGTACAGTTGTATACAGTCAAACTGTCTACATTCTAAACAAACACAAACAGATTAACCTCTAGGTTACTATTGTAACCTCTGTTCCCTGATGGAGGGAACGAGATGTTGTGTTGAAGAAGCGACACTAGGGGTCTCTCTTGAGAGCCTTGTGCATCTCTGAACTTGAGAAAAGGCCAATGAGAAATTGACAGACAGAATTTGCATGTCCTACCCCCGAACATACAGGTATAAAGGGAGGGAAATGCATCTGTCCACTCAGGATTTTGCCCTGAGGAGCTGAGAATGAGGTTCGGCCATACCAGTGGCTCGGTTCAGCATCGTGGCTGGGAGGACACAACGTTGACGCTGACACAGTTGTGGGCAGGCAGTTGCGTGCCAAGTGACAGTCCACTTCAGACTGCATGTACCCTTCCCCAATGCCCCATAAAATCGTTATAACCTTCTGGTTCACGGCACACCGAAGGGGGGAACAAGGCAACGTGCCAAGTATGGGAGCAAGCTGCGGCAGCTAATTGACTTGTTCCTCGTCCTCCCTGACCTTGCACAGCACCCGTGCAAGTAGGCTCACTGGGGGAAATGCATACTTGCACAGACCCCGGGGCCAGCTGTGTGCCAGCGCATATATCCCGAGGGGGGCCCCCATTAGGGAGTACCAGAGCGGGCAGTGGGAGGTCTCAAAAAGGGCTACCTGCGCTTTGCCGAACCGTTCCCAAACCAGCTGTACCGACTGGGGGTGAGCTCACCACTCTCCACTGAGCGTACCTTGTCACGACAGCGCGTCCGCTGCCGTATTGAGGTTGCCCGGGATGTAAGTGGAGCACAGTGATCTGAGTCGCTGCTGGCTGCAAAAAAGTCCAGGGTTTGAAAGTCTGGTGGCAGAGGGGGTGATGAATACACGGTGTGTGCCACGGCACCATGCCCATCTCGAGTCTGGAGCCAGTGCAGAAGCGGTCTCATATGCATCAACCCCAGCGGCGCGACCGCCGTGGAGGACGCCATATGCCCTAGGAACCTCTGGAAATGCTCTAGAGGAACCACGGTGGCTGGCTTGAATAAGGTGAGGCATTTCAGCACTGACTGCGCACACTCGTTGGAGTCTAACTCCATGCCGAGAAAAGAGATGCTCTGAACCGGTGCAAGCTTGCTCTTTTCCCAGTTGACCTGAAGCCCTAGGCAGCTGAGGTGCCTGAGCATCTGGTCCCTGTGGGTGCATAGTAACTCTCGGGAATGGGCCAGGATGAGCTAGTCATCAAGGTAGTTGAGTATGCAGATGCCCACTTCCCTTAGCGGGGCAAGGCCTACCTCTGCAACCTTTGTGAAGACGCGAGGGGACAGGGACATGCTGAACGGGAGGACCGTTTACTGATACGCCTGGCCTTCGAAAGAGAACCGTAGGAAGGGTCGGTGTCAAGGCAAGATGGAGACGTTGAAGTACGCGTCCTTCAGGTCTACCGCTGTGAACCAATCTTGATGCCGGATGCAAGTTAGAATGTGTCTTTGCATGAGCATTTTGAACGGGAGTTTGTGCAGAGCCCGGTTGAAAACTCGCAAGTCCAAGATCGGTCGTAAGCCACCACCTTTCTTGGGTACGATGAAGTAAGGGCTGTAGAAAACATTCTTCATCTCGGCTGGAGGGACAGGCTCTATCGCGTCTTTGAGTAGAAGGGTAGCGATCTCCGCACGCAGGGCGTTGGCATCTTCACTGTGCACGAGGTGGAATGAATACCGTCGAAACGGGACGGGAGCCGGTTGAACTGAATGGCTTAGCCGAGTCGAAAGCCACGTGTACAAGCTCCGTGCGAGAGGCATTAAGGGGACGATAATTTTTTACGTAACCAGCGGGGCTTCGCAGTGGGGCAGAGCAGGCAAAAGTGCGTCATGAGGCTCTGGTGCTGAGAGAAGACTCTAAACACTTACCTTTCTCCGCACACCCGGCAGGGGGCGGGTTAGTGACTGAGGATGAGGTCGGGGGGCAGCAGTCGTGGGTCCGGAGGCTGGCGATCCCGCCAGGTGGCAGTGTTCTCGGGACACAGGTGGATCGCAACCGCCCTATCCACCTGGGGGACCGCCGAGTACCCATGGGCCGCTCCGTCATCGAGGGAGAACTTTCTCAAGTTCAGAGATGCGCGAGGCTCTCAAGAGAGACCCCTAATGCGTCGGGGAAATGTGGCTACTGAAAAATATGCCCTCTTTGAGAGAGGGAGAAAAAGATTAATAAGTCCTTCAATCCCTAATCATACTAAAACTTTGATGCACCTACAATTCCCAGCTTGCTGGATGGATTGAGTCTCGTGATGAATTTCATGGCTATATCAAACCATCAGCCGCTTATGGTTTTATATAGGGCTGCACGATTTGGGAAAAAGTAATATTACGATTATTGAGGTTAATATTGCAATATGCGATTGCGATATAATAAACAAATGGTATCATGAGTCAACTTGCTTGGTTATCAAGGAAAATGCACAAATAGATTACTGATAATGCTGAAATGTGTATTTTTCAACTCAAACATACAAACTTGCAACAACAACAACTAATACACAGTGTTTTCAAATTAAAATGTTTTTTACAAAATTAAATACTATCTTTGCATTACTGCAAACTTGTTATTTTCTCAATATTACACCTAAATAAAATAGAACAATAAATAAGAACATACATATTTTCACGAAAATAAGATTGTCCAAACAAACAGGGACATTTAAGCAGGATGTAACATGTACTTTGTATAAACTCCTTTGAAAAGGAAACTGGATATAAAAGTTTGGTTCACTCAAACCACTAAAACTGTTATTTTTTCTGACCACCAGTTCAGAGTCGGTCTTCTCGGCATCCATCTTCACCTGATTTCCACGCTGAACACCGGAAACTCACATGACATGACCACACGCGCCACTCCCTAAACTGAGACTGACTGGTCATCTGTTTATTAGCGGTGTAGAAAATGGTCTAACAGCTCTCAGAGAGAATGGGCTGTCACGTCCACACATGCACTTATTTATTTAATAAAATCGCAGCATTTGCTGTCATATAATTGCACAGGCTAACATCGCGATTGCGACTGCGATTTGATTAATCATGCAGCACTAGTTTTATATAAAGCTTCTAAATGACTTGCAATAAATAGACATCAGGGAATATTTAAAAATGATAAGTTTGCAACTTCTAAAAGACCTTTCTTAAAAATTATCTACCAAAAGCATATAATGCACCCCTGTGTATTTATCTTAAAAGCATGTAAGGTCCAAGCAGGGTTATGATGGACTGCAACAGACACAAATATGTTGTGGTTTACTCAACCAAATTTTTCTGTATCATTATATGAAAATAGATATATCTGACTATCATTAGAATCTGGTTATTCTCTGTATACATGTGTTGCCACAGCATTAGTGCAACCGTTATTTTGAATGGCTAATTGTGTTTCTCACATTGCTCTGTATTCTAAATGAAAAGCTCTGGCACCAGGCAATTAATTAGTCTTTAAATTATTAAGAACCACAGAACTCTGTAAACACTAACCCATTCTTAATCTCATTACAGCTGCATTGTGGGCGAGAGTGTACGCTCAGTTCCCAGGTGATCAAAGGCTATTTACACAAACTGGAGATAAATGAGCTCACTGTGTATTCTGTAGAAAATTAATTTATCAAAACTGTTGATGGATGGGTTAGCAAGAGTAAACATTGCAATAGGAATAAATGAAATGTACCTTTGTTAGGAGGATTCATATATCAATTACAAGAGTTTTTCCAAGGCCAAGAATACTGTTTTTTATTTTGTTGAATCAAATAGATGTTAAGTACCCATAAATTACTGCTATTGCCTTGAGGCATTTAGAATAATATATATTTATTTTGCCCTCTAGCTACAGGGCAGATGATACACATTTTTAAATATTAGATAAACCAACAATTCCTGGAAAGAGAAGTACTAAATTTGGAAATATGGCTTTGAAATTTTTTTTGAATAGAATTATCATTCCTTTCACTTTTGCTGTTTTTATGCCAGCTTGTCATGATTATTTGCTCTGTGATTGAGAATCCCACCATGGTCCTTGAACACAGGTCATATCATGCGTGGTCCCGCAGTCTATATATCAGAATGGTTTATTAACAGCTAAGTAAGTCTGTATTTTTTATTTGTCGGGCATGCACTAGACGTTAATCAAACCCTCTGATAAATTATATCCCCATGACCTGCTGCTGAAATGCTGGCAGCACCTGGCATGACACAACTTAAGTACTCACTGCCATGAGCCAACCATCTTTAAACTGCCCCATTAAAAATGTACACGGCTGTTTTCTACATTGCTATCACACCTGCCAGGGCAATGACCTCCCAACGACATCCCTAATGCAGTTAATTGCCCCTTTGTAAGAATATATTTGCCTCAGAGAGCTTTCACCTGACAGCTTTTTTATTGACCTCCCCATCACCACACGCACACACACGTGCATGCAAACCCACACACACCTTTCTGTCAGTCTCATCTGGCTGCTGTTTAGACCGCCTCATTCGCTTTCCATCCTGAGCATCCATTTTCATTTGTACAACTCTGCCTACAGACTGCTAGAAGTCGGAAGATGTGGAGGAAGACTGCAGCAACCAAATAACTCTGTTTACCATGTTTGTGAAAAAGTAGGGCTGGGCCAAAATATTTATTTCTCATTTTTTAGCCTCCTCAATATTTATGTAGTTGCTCTGAAATGGCTCAAAAGATTTATTATGTTTCAAAAGGGGGAATCATAAATTTAACCAAACAATCTTTGTAATCAATAAGATTGGAAATGTTTAATGTGAGAACTAAAACTGTAAAAATCTAATTAATAAATAAAAGAACACAAGGAATCCCATACAGAAAACTGATATATGACTATATATGAACATATCAAATAATTGTTAATATGTTTGAGCATGTGGCGGCACGGTGGTGCAGTGGTTAGCACTGTCGCCTCACAGCAAGAAGGTCATGGGTTCAAACCCCGGTTGCCCCGGCCTTTCTGTGTGGAGTTTGCATGTTCTCCCCGTGTCTGCGTGGGTTCTCTCCGGGTGCTCCGGCTTCCTCCCACCATCCAAAGACATGCAGGCTAGGTTAATTGGTGTCTCCAAAAAATTGCCCTAGGTGTGGATGTGAGTATGAGTGTGTGTCTGTATATGTGTGGCCCTGCGATGGACTGGCGACCTGTCCAGGGTGTACCCCGCCTTTCGCCCAATGTTAGCTGGGATAGGCTCCAGCCCCCCGTGACCCTGTACAGGATAAGCGGTTGAAGATGAATGAATGAATGAATGAATGTTTGAGCATATGTACACCAAATTCCACTAAGATCTGGGAAAATATGTGTTATTTACATATAACCGATTATTATATAACATATTACTCACTGGATGTTTTTTGATTTTGGCATCTGAGATGTGGGTTGGCGCTGTTATTTATATATATATATATATATATATATATATATACACTCACCTAAAGGATTATTAGGAACACCATACTAATACTGTGTTTGACCCCCTTTCGCCTTCAGAACTGCCTTAATTCTACGTGGCATTGATTCAACAAGGTGCTGAAAGCATTCTTTAGAAATGTTGGCCCATATTGATAGGATAGCATCTTGCAGTTGATGGAGATTTGTGGGATGCACATCCAGGGCACGAAGCTCCCGTTCCACCACATCCCAAAGATGCTCTATTGGGTTGAGATCTGGTGACTGTGGGGGCCATTTTAGTGCAGTGAACTCATTGTCATGTTCAAGAAACCAATTTGAAATGATTCGAGCTTTGTGACATGGTGCATTATCCTGCTGGAAGTAGCCATCAGAGGATGGGTACATGGTGGCCATAAAGGGATGGACATGGTCAGAAACAATGCTCAGGTAGGCCGTGGCATTTAAACGATGCCCAATTGGCACTAAGGGGCCTAAAGTGTGCCAAGAAAACATCCCCCACACCATTACACCACCACCACCAGCCTGCACAGTGGTAACAAGGCATGATGGATCCATGTTCTCATTCTGTTTACGCCAAATTCTGACTCATCTGAATACCATCTGAATGTCTCAACAGAAATCAAGACTCATCAGACCAGGCAACATTTTTCCAGTCTTCAACTGTCCAATTTTGGTGAGCTCTTGCAAATTGTAGCCTCTTTTTCCTATTTGTAGTGGAGATGAGTTGTACCCGGAGGGGTCTTCTGCTGTTGTAGCCCATCCGCCTCAAGGTTGTGCGTGTTGTGGCTTCACAAATGCTTTGCTGCATACCTCGGTTGTAACGAGTGGTTATTTCAGTCAAAGTTGCTCTTCTATCAGCTTGAATCAGTCGGCCCATTCTTCTCTGACCTCTAGCATCAACAAGGCATTTTCGCCCACAGGACTGCCGCATACTGGATGTTTTTCCCTTTTCACACCATTCTTTGTAAACCCTAGAAATGGTTGTGCGTGAAAATCCCAGTAACTGAGCAGATTGTGAAATACTCAGACCGGCCCGTCTGGCACCAACAACCATGCCACGCTCAGAATTTCTTAAATCACCTTTCTTTCCCATTCTGACATTCAGTTTGGAGTTCAGGAGATTGTCTTGACCAGGACCACACCCCTAAATGCATTGAAGCAACTGCCATGTGATTGGTTGATTAGATAATTGCATTAATGAGAAATTGAACAGGTGTTCCTAATAATCCTTTAGGTGAGTGTGTATATATATATATATATATATATATATATATATATACTAAAAAGCATTATTTACATCATACATTTTTACTAAAACATTTATTTTGTGAATGAAAAGGGTGTGTAAAAGTAACATATATAACTTGGTACACGTCCTTCATGTCTACCGCTGCGAACCTATCTGGATGCCGGACGCAAGTTAAGATGTGTTTTTGCGTGAGCATTTTGAATGGGAGTTTGAGCAGAGCCCGTTTGAAAACTCGCCAGTCCAAGATCGGTCGTAAGCCGCCACCTTTCTTGGGTACAATGAAGTAAGGGCTGTAGAAACTCTTCTTCATTTCGGTTGGAGGGACAGGCATTATCGTCATTGTCCCCAAATCGCCTTCATCGCCCGCGGCACCTGCCCCAATCCCGTAGGAAGGAGGCGAGGTGCGGGGATGGCTGAAGTGGCTTTCTCTCATGACAAAAGAAAGCCACGACCGCAATGCTGCCACGGCCATGTTCTCGCACTGAGAACATGAACCATTCAAAAAAAAGCCTAGGCACACAAGGCAGCTTTTATGACCGTCAGAGGTGGGGAGAAATCAACCGCTTCCAGAAAATACACAGAGGTGGAAAAGACCTCTTTAAAAAGACTCATCCTGAAAAGGATGTTCAATGCCAGCTGTGTATTTGCTCTTTTATAGAAACTAACTCTTTTAGAGAAAACAACTCTTTTAACTGCGCTGTCGAAGTGCCAAGGGGCAAACTGCACTGCTGTGCAGAGAAGGAGAAAGCCGCTGAAGTGCGCCGTAGATCCAACAGCAGAATCAGCTCAGAGGAAGAGGAACAGGTGTGTGACTCGCAGCTCACTGCATACACGACCATCGGCTCCGAAGAAAATTTCTGAATTAACTTGAGGAATTTCCGCACTTTTATACCCGTATGTCTGGGGGCGGGGTATGCAAATAATGTCTGCAAACTTCTCATTGGCCTTTTTTCATAGATCAGAGGCATATTCGGCGCTCAAGAGAGACCTCTGTGAGCGACAGACGGGGAACAGCAACTTTCACCAACAAACTTAAACTTTTTAATGAATCAAAAATGGAAAAATGGAGACTTTCATGAGCATTTTTGAGTAATGACCAAATGAATCAGTTTTTAATTGGTTCATTTTAAAGGATAGTTTGAACTGATATGAATCAATGAACCCAACTCTAAACTGTTACGCTTTTGCCACTGAAGCTTAAAACAGAGACACTGATTTAACATCTCTACAGTAAACGCTCTTAAGGAAGAATCTTAAAACTACTGTAATTAAATTGCTTAATTTTTCACTAATATCGCAAAATCCTTGCAAATGTGTCATGAATTTTCAATATTTCGCCCAGCCTATGCATATGGATATGCACTTCGCATAAAACTGCACTAGTTACATTTTGCTGGATGAAAGGGCATTCCAAGACCAAACCTGGATTCATTTCAATTTGCAATTAAACAATTTTAATGATTTTCTCCCATTGCATTGCGATGAAAATATGTCAGTCAGAATAACTGTATTTGATTAAGCAGCTAATTACAAATGTATATGGATAAAATTTTCTCAGCAAAGGGGCACTCAGCCAGAGCCTTCATACCTGACACATATATAATAAGTTTGTAAGTGTAAACATCAATCACCTTGAAAATGAGGTAAAGTTCTATTAGCTAAGAGATGGATCAGAAGAGCAGAGAAATATAAAGGACAGTCTCGTATTTCTCATGAAGGGGGAGACATTTTGGTAACATAAATTACATGCTTCCTTTCCTATGATTTTGAAAGGATAAAACTATCCATTAATCTGTCATTACCTGTCAGGAGACTGGCAGGCAGTGACAACATCTGCCGTCAACACCCCATACCCCCACCCCCCCCTTCCCACCTGAGAGGTAGAGGCAAGGGTTGTGGTGGGTTTATCAAGCCAGGCTGTGGGACACAAGCTCTGGGGCTTAACCATTTGGCACTGTTGGCAGATCACACACACACACAGCTTATATCAGTAATAATATAATGCTGAAATTTCCTGCTTTTCAGCTGAATGTGGAGATGATGTGATTGTTAATAATATTTTATAGCAAAAATGCATATTTTAGTATATACTAAAACCATGAAGGATAATGTTTGTACATTCCGGATGTATGAGATGTTTCTACTAATTGGTCCTCTGGTGGTAAAGAATAACATAAAATACTTTTTTTTTCTCTTTCTCAAGAGATAAGCAGCTATGAATCACTGTTATCAAAATATTGCTAGGCTGTGCTACCTTTCCGATGGTGAAATATAGAATGTCACACAGTATTTCAGTTTAAAGCACCTAAACCTCTAGTCAGTCACACAGCAGACTTGCTATTACATTCCCACTGAAATATTTATATATTCTTATGTAACATCAGGTATTTTAATATAAGTAAAGATAAAGGGTGTTGAAGTTTGACACCTTGTTACAGGGACTGAAATTTGCCAGCATTTCTTTAGCATTTATTACAGGTACCGATAAATAAATGTCAGTTTCCTAAACTGACACCCAAAAATATTAGAAATAACTGAATAATATTTTGGCTTCAGCCTAGAGATGTAATGGAGCATACAACATGCACAGATATATGTGTGCAAAAGCCACTTCACCCCTCCTTAAAGAGAAATCCAATCTAGCATCCCATGGTATTTTATAGAGAAGTAGGACTATTGTTTTCACAGATAAAACCCTGACGACAAAACTTTCCTTCACCAGTTATGATTGCAATTTATTGCTGTGAATCAGTCCAGAAATATTCTCATAACAGCTCTTTTCTCTGTACACTCTCCACCAGACTGCGTTATTTTTAGTTTCTCAAGTGTATCACTGGAATCAAAGGAGAGAACTGACAAAATTATATAAAATTCACACATTGTTGTGATCTGGAAACACAGCAATGGTTGAAGATCAGGCATTGATTATTATGTGATAACCTGTATTGACCACTTACATTACAAAGGAGGTCCAATGGCCTTAAAAGCATTTAGAGTGGACACTAACAGAGATTATTCCTATGGACATGCTCTACTCATATTTGACATCCAAAAAGTGGCCAAATGTTTCTTGATACATCTCAGCTTTGAATAAAATACCTTATTTTATAATTTAAAACCTTACAAACCTTTATGTGCATTTTTTATTTCCTAAATATGTGATTGGAATACATTTCTTTAAAACAAATGCCACTTGGTTTGACATTTTGTTATTTAATGCAGATACATTCATACATTAAGTGTCCAAATACTTATTGGGACATTGGATGTCACTATTATTTTGAATTCCAATTAAGATGATGCAGATAATATTATCTATGTATTGTTCATCAGGGCTGGGTAAAAAGAAAAACGATATTTTCCAATGCATCTGCATCTTCGTTTGAGCGATAACAATATCAATTCTTAAATCCCAAGACTGGTCTATATGACAACCCTATATAATGCAAGTAAATCAATTGCATATGTGACCATATTTTGCACTATGCAACTTACCTTTTGCTGGTAAATGTTCAGTTTTCACCAGTGTTTGAGTAGTATATTGGTGAAAATGTTTAGCACAGAGTCTTTCACAGTGTGTTGAGAGAAAAGTTTAGTTTGTCTCCTTCCATGCAACGAGATCCACTCAATCAGTTTTCATTGAATAATGACTCTTTTTATATCCTTTCTGTCCTTTACAATCAGTTGTTGATCAAAAACAACAACAAAATAAACATTTAATTGTAACCAAACATAGCACGAATGCAGTTTCAAACAATGACTCTCGTTATTATACGCCCAACCAAATAAAAAATGATGTATGCCAATACATAAAAAAATGGAGACTTAGATAAACATTCATATATGTAATATAATTAGGGGTGGGTAAAAATATAGATTTTCCGATGCATCACTATCTTCATTTAAAAATCTCAATATCGATTCTTAAATCCCAAGATCAATCTTTTACTCTATGTGCAATAGGACTGAAATGATCAGTCAACGTTAACGACAACGCTGACAATAAAAAAATTGTCTACAAAAATGTATTTTGTCAAATAGTCTTTTGATCTAATTTAATGCAACTTGAAACCATTTTAAATGCTAATGATGGAACGCAAGAGCAGCACTTCAGCACTTCAACTCCAAACAGCTAATAGTGATATAGATCGCAAAGTATGAGGGGAAATAAAATACAAAATAAGATAGATTATAACATGATGGCATAGTGAATCATAATATATGTCACGGTGTGTATCTTATCATGAAGAAAATCTGTGATTAATTTTTTATTTTTTTAAGATAAATCGAAATCAAATGAACAGAAAGGTGAGAGGGTGTAGTCTAATCCCATTATACAATTGGTTTGTTTAGGAGCTATACTGCTAAATATTTTTGAATGTTGAATAGAATATTTAAATATTTTAAAATATCTAAAAATCCTTCAAACAAGATACATCTACATGAGAAGCAACATATAAGATATTTAGACTTATATTTTGTCCTTTCTGTACTAGCTGAAGTATAAACAAGTGAAGAAAATACACTTATATACAAAATACACATATATTTAAGATACATTCTCTTAAAGTCTAAATATCTTCAATGTTGCTTCTCCAGTAAATGTATCTTATTTTAAGGATTTTTATATGGAAAACAAGACAAAACCACATTCAGTGAATGTCATTTAGAGGTATTTTTAAAAGTTGATTTTGTCCTCTTTATTGTTAGTAAGCATGTTTAATTCAACCATTTAAGTCGAGGCACAAGCTGAATAATAGTTTCAACAATCAACCGAATAGTCAATTAATCAATATTCTCCTTAGATTAGTCGATTATCCAAATAATTGTTAGTTGCAGCCCTAATTCGCAACCCTCCACTACAATGGAAATCGCTGGCATTTGAAACCAAATGTTGCGCTACGCAACTAAAATGTATATATATGCCACCTGACTGGTAAAGATTTCACTTACCAGTTGTGTAGTATAGTGGTGGAGTACCAAGATCCTTTCAATGCATGTTGAGAGTAAAAGTTGTTTTGTGTAATGTGTGGACAAAGACGAGATCCACGCAACCTTTTTGTCGAATTCTGAATCAAATCGAATTGAGAGCTTGTGAATCAGAATCAAATCAGGAAATGTATCAGTACGTAGCCCTAAATATAATGTATGCAATTTCAAGACCACTTATTTATTGATGGTATGCATGGATTTCTACATTTTTTAAAAGCTAAAATGTGACCAAAATGATGAAAAACTAATGAGAACATTATTCAATAAATATTAGAGTAATGTACCTAGTTAGAAAGTCCACTGTACAATTAACATCTTCTATATGACAGCATAATGGAGATAACTGAAATAATGAATCAGAATCATATTAAATAAATAATAATAATAAAAAAAAAAACAGGCAGCTGTAGTTGCCAGAATAGTTATGTAAATAATACAGTAAAATGTAAACAACTTTACAGAACAACCTGTAAATTTTAGTTTAAATCTTGCGGTGCAGTACCGTCGTTTAAATATTAAATGATAAACGTAATATATTAACCTTAAACTGTAAAATCTGCTTTTCACTTTATTATGTATTGTTTATCAGCGTTGTAATTACAGAATGGCTCATGATGACGGCGTTGAAACGCGGAGGGCGAATTGAATTCTGTAGCCATTTTCTACTGTTCTTAGGACCCACATAGAAATACCTGGCAGAAGTTTCCATGCTGCCATGTTCTCTGAGATGGGTATTCACTTTGACACTTCCTGTTGAGGGGATGTCGAGTGTTCCATGTACTGGACTAAGGTAGGAAGCAGCGGTACACCCAACATTTCGCTGGAAGCCTCTAACTCCCAGCGGCGGGAATGGAGAGGTTTCGTGGGGATACCGGGAGGGTTGAAGTGGATGATACAGGCACCCCGTCCCAAGGGAGGCTACCCCCACAAGGCCGGGCGCAAGACCGTCAGGGTTGTCTCTTTTTAGAAAATTCTCCCCTGAGGTCTTGCTTGAGGGGCTGCTGAGGGCGACTAGCCTATCCCCAGTCTTTACGAGGGGGAGCACGACTCACCACACTTTGTTTCTGAGCCTCCCTTCTAGCAGGACCGGGACAGGTCTGGGTGGCTGACGTTCCCGCCCCCTGAGTGCGGCGAGGAAGAATCTGCCCGAATGCTTCCTCATAATTTTTCGCCTCCTGGAACCTGGTGATAACTATATTCATAGCGTTCCCAAATAAGCCAGAAGGTGAAACTGGGGCATCAAAAAGGAAAACATTGTCCTTATCTCTGATGCCCGATAGGTTGAGCCATAAGTGTTTCTCCATGCTGACTAAAGCAGACATAGACCGGCCAATGGCACAGGCCGTCTGCTTGGTCGCACGGAGAGAAAGATACGTGGCTTGACGAAGCTCAGAGAAAGCCTCCTCATCGAGCGTGGTCCTTCAGCAGATCAGCCTGGTATGCCTGTAACGCTGCCATAGTGTGCAGGGCAGCACCAGCCTGACCTGCTGCCTGATAAGCCTTCCCTACTAGTGTGGATGTAGTCCTGCACAGCTTGTGGGGACAGAGGGTCTTTTTAACAATGATGCCGAACACGGCAAGAGATACCCGCAAGTGTCTCTTCAACCGGTGGCATCACCGAATAGCCCTGTGTCTCAGCACCCATGATAGTTGAATATATCGACGTCGAGGGCATGTAGTTATGGGAAGTATAAGGTTTCCTCCATGAATGAGAGAGCTCGTCATGGAGGTCATCAAAGAAGGGAAGGGACTGATGAGGCGTTCCCTTCCCCCGTCCACCAGACAGAAATCTGTCCTCCAACTTGGAGCATGTGGGGGGTCTCTTGTTCGCGTGGCCAGTCTAATTGAAGCCTGGCCACCGCACGAGTAATCACCTCGAGTAATTCCTCCGATGATTTATTATCATGCCCGGAATGCTCGGAGGTGGGTAACTCAAAGTCTGCAGACTCAAGAGATTCAAGGTCCCCCTCATGAACCGAAGAGGTGCCGGAGCACGCTTCAGGATCAAGGGAAGGACAAGCTGGGTCTGGGGAGAGAGCGAGCGATAGGGATGGACCTATCTCTCGCTCCTCAGCCAGATCCATGCGAGAGCCCCAAGATTGAAGTGTGGGCGCCGACTCTCAGAAGTAAACGAGACGAGCGCAAAGCATTTTGAACGAGAGCAGATTGCAATGCTCGCACCTGCCCCGCCCCAATGCAAGAGCAGCATGCTCTTCCCCCAAACATACAAAGCAAAACTGATGTGTGTCCCTCTCAGCCATAGAGCGTAGACAAGGGAACACACACCGCTTGCTCTGTCTTTCAGTCATTTTCTCCTTTTTCTTTTTCTTTTTTTTTAGAGAAAGAAGAGAAAGATATCTGCGCACTGCCTAACAAAATCTAACTCCTAGCAGAGGAAAGTTGAAAAGTTTCTGACAGGCTCATGAAGCACACACACACAGAGTGATCTGAAGACAAAAGATCTGACGATGCACCTGTGACGCATCTATTTATAGCCCTGCTACAGGTGCATCCAATGATGTCACCGGCAGAGGCTATAATTTCTGGTCAATGTTCATTGACGTGTTGCACACATATTCACAGCTGGTCACATCTTAAATTGTTTCCAAAGCGCTAACTCAGCACAGCATCATAAGTGTAGCTTTTTGAAAGGGAACAGGTGCAAGTCGAGTTTCCCATGTACTGCGTGTGAGGAGCACTATTTTAATGATGTGCGGAGCTGCCACCCATGTAGAGCGTTCCAAATCGCTCTCTTATGAGGCATCATTTCAGTAAAGATGCTGTAATAGAAGACAGCTGGCTATGTAGGCAGTAGACACCGAGGCAGCTCAAACTTTGGAACAGACCCATTTTATCAGAATAAAATCGAATTAAGAGCTTGTGAATTAGAATCAAATCGAAAAGGGAAATCTCTATCAATACATGGTTGTACTATAATCCAAAATAAACAGTACATCCATCACCTAGAAACAGGTGACAGGTAAAAATTAAAAGGGGTTTTAATTAATGTTCTCTCTCCCTATAGACAGATTGTTCCAGCGACAGTGAAAGTGAGGACAACTTCATTGTTATCCCTCCTCGTGATCACCTGGGCCTTGCTATCTTCTCCATGCTCTGCTGCTTCTGGCCTCTGGGCATTGCTGCTTTCTACTTTTCTCAGGGGGTAAGTGCAGAGCTCACTGACCCAAACCATAGTCTAAAGATGATTAAGTCTGCAAAACATTTCATTCCCTATGACATGTGAGACACATCTATAAATAGCCAGCCATGATTAATTCGTCAACACGTTTTCATCTCTGCCCTGCAAGAAGCCTTTGGTCTCCTGAGAGAGCAGAGTTTATGATCTTTATCAGCCTAGAACAGGTGCCTCATTATATTACCCATAATTTGAGCAAACATCTTTGCTTATGTAACTGCACAATTATAATGCAATACTCTAAAATAAATTGAGTAAACATGTTTAAATTAATGTACTGATCAAATGGGCATGACGAGCGTTATGCTGCTGGTGCTGCATGTTTTGAGCTTCAGTTACACATGCAGTAGGATTGTCACAATACCGATACCAAAATTAGTCGATACCAGTACCAGTGAAATTGTGCAATCCTTGAAACCCATTTCAGTCCCACAGCAAAATGAATATACTATTGAAAACAAACCTTTATTTAAAATGTAAAATACTAATAAAAATAGGGCAGTTCCCCTCTGGCTAAAGAGCATGAATTTAATACCTATAATAGTTATTTATTAGAAAACTATGTAGATATTGTTTTGTATGAACTGTAAAATTAATGATTTAGAGATTGATTTATAGAGTTATAGATTTAGTATGGTAGTATTGTATTGTGTCAATTGAGCATTCAGATTTTCGACTACATTTCATTAAGTGCTTGTTGTATTTTGTTCATTGTTTTGGAAGATAAATAACTTATTTATCATCAACGATCTTTATTTGGAGATCATTAATGGATGTATGTGTGTTATGTGCACCGGGAGGGTGGCTTTGGACCAAGAAAGCCCATAAAGTAAAGATATATTAATTTATTTATTTGTGGATTCATACTTTGTCCAACAGTTCAATAATGAATAAATCAGTCATCTAAATAAGTTTACAATCTGAGATGGCATTTCTCAGTGTGGTCAGAAAAGCTTATATGATGTGTAAGAGAGAAGATTCACTTTCTCTCATGGACTCCTATGCTTTTGGGACAGTTTCAGTCATGATCCAATTATGATATTGTGATGTATCACAATTTCTGTTGAATCATGACATATGTATCGCAATATGTGTCCTATCTTGAGGTGGTTGGCAATACCCGGCAATACCACTAACACATGCAACCACATCCTCAGAGCATGTGTGCAAATTCTTTGAAAACTTCGATTTGGTACCAATGTAAAAATACTTTTGACTAGAGATGCACCGATCGACTGCCCAGGGACCGGAATCAGCCGGTTTTCCGCATGCTCGGCCCGGACTGGTGACCGGCCGGTCAGTCTCACGACTTTCCGATTCCGAGCCGGTCCGTTTTGTTGCCAGCGGCGCAGGCAATAACGTCACAGCCACGGAAGATCTTCACTGTGAGTGAAGAATACATAAAGTTTGCAATGTGTAATAATTATAAAGCTAAAGTAAACCGTGGGGAAACCACCACGATAACTTTCGGAACAACAAACCTAATTAGACACTTAAAACACCCTCACCCAGCTGAAAATACCGCTTTTAAAAAAGAAGCTAAAAAATTTAAGCGGCTAAAGCTAGCCAGAGCTCAGAGCCAGCCAGAAGTCAGCAGCCTGTCCTATCTTTCCTTGGTATGAGAAGCGAAAAGACCAAAGGAATTATGAGGAAAAATATGGAATTCATGACCAGCCGTTCTCCATATTGGAGTCTCCGTAGTGTCATGTCACACGCGCAGCCTGTTACCTGTCAACATTTGGGTACACAAATCCGGGAGGTGAAGGGGGGTGCTGGATGACAGAGGTAGGCTAAATACATATAAATTGTGGAGTTGTGATTTAATATGCTGAGTAACGTAATTTTTCCCACGTGTCCGATATTAAAATCAGTGCGACACACTTTGCAAAAGGCGTGGGTATTGTTGATATGGCTTCAGGATATGAAATTAAATGCTTTCGTCCAGCTGTTGTTAAATTTACATGTATTTTTATTTAATTTTTTTTCACCGGAGTACCAGCTGAGTCTCCTCCCATCTACCGGTGACGCTTGATTCAACTTCTTGCGTCTACTGCCTGCGCAGATTTCAACAGAGCAGCTGATGTGTTTTGGTTGCCAGGTTGAGGTCACAAATTATTAGAATGTGTATGGTGCGTCGATTGTGTGAGTTGGATGTGTTTCATACAAGATCTGGACAACCTTGGATTAATATATTGATGTGATTATTCATATAACGTGGTTTGGGCCATACAAATTATGCGAGTTTCCCGGGAGAAATAAGAAAACGGGAGGGGGTGAGAGATGGTGTGAAATACGGGAGACTCCCGGAAAAACGGGGGTGAGTAACGACAAGCCGATCCCGAAGCAGCAATCAGTTTTACCTCTGATATTTGGTATCTAACGTACGCTTAATGTCAATGTTGAGCGTATTGGACACTTCAGTTTTGTTCTTAGGCTTGTAATATTTGAAATTGTTTTGTTAGACGAGTAAAAAATAGAAAAAGATCCATTTATAAAAATAGTGGAAAATGACATCTGTTTTGTTATATAAAGCAACTCATTTGCAGTTAATTTCTAATTTCTGTTATTTCTACCTCTTTCCAGTCACAGAGCACTTTATATATCAGAAATCAGAGAAGATCCTGTAACATTGTTTGGGGGAAATTGTAATGTTTAATAATTTATTTTATTATGAAAATTAAATTTTGCATTGAAGAAAGGTAGATTTTGTTTGTATATGCGGTCAATAGTTCTCAGAAAGAAAATCGGAATCGGAAAAAAATTGGTATCAGCAGGTCACACTTGGAAAAAAATTAGAAATCGGAATCGGCCAAGAAAATTGCAATCGGTGCATCTCTACATTTGACCTCTTAACTTGCAGCACTGAATTCTTTTCAACTGTTTGTTTTTCCACCTCAGAATGTGTCTTTTTTATTTTTACTATTGTTTTGTCTGTGGCAGACACAGACAGAGTGAATTATCTTGTCAGGAGCCAAGTTAATTCTCCCAGAGTAATTATGATGATGGTGGTGTTGTTCAGGGAAGGTGGATGCCTTCACCGTTGTCTAGAATGCAACTGCAGTGTGTGTGAGTTGGATGTAAATGAGATAGTCTGATGAAAATGCGAATGTTTTGCCCTGTCTCTGGCTGGCTATATTCCTCCGAGAACATCCTGAACAGATTCTCTCACCTTCCCCGCGGCATAGGATTGAATGTTCATGAGGAGTGTCGCCCACTCTTTACCTCCAATACCCTCTCAAATCCATCTCTGTCACCCTCCTACTGTAATTGGAAAGCAAGATAAAATAACTTTGTCATGTAACTAATGAAGCACTCTGAACCTGCTTACATCATTCACAAAAAATTAAAACTTTGTCATCATTTGTTCATCATCATGAATTTTCAACCACCTTTGACTTCCTTGGAACACCAAATTAGATTTTTTGCAGAATGTCTGAACTGCATTTTTCATTGCAATGAAAGTGGATGGGTACCAGGGGGTACAAAAAAAAACTGTATACTGTAAGCTTCATAAATGTAGTCCATACGACTCATGACCTTTATTACAAGATTCCTGAATACTTATTGGTCACCATTCACTGTCATTGTATAGAAAAAAGTATCTTGGACATTCTGCTATACACATTTTATTTTGTGTTCCATGGAAGTCATACAGGTATCCAAAGAACGATGGTGAATATATGATGACAGATGTTTTATTTTTGTGTGAACCATTCATTTAACATCTGTCTCGGTTGATCTGATAATTAAGGTGTTCAGCTATAAATACATGCAAAAATAGGATCCAAATATAGTGTCTATGCTGATCTGTCAAAATTTGTTTTGGACAACATAAAAAAAAAACTGCCCAACTCAAATATCAATTATCCGTTCCATTAAAACAAAGGTTGAAATGTAAAAAATCCTTTTAATCAACATTCCAATCAAAAAGAAATGGAAAAACCCATTCCTAGTCATGCACAAGACTTCAGAGAGCATCTTGTTGTCACAACGTCCAACTTGTTTGTGCTACATTAAAAAGCAGCAATAGAGCAGAACTGTCTGGTTCCAGAAGTAAACATCCCATTCAAATTTGTAACACAGTTAAGGTTAGGAAAGGAGGAGCCGGGAACCAGCCGAACAGTCAAAATAATATTTAATAAGAAATTAAACAACATAAATACATATGGTAGCTGCATGTGGCTCTCTCTCTCTTCCAAACTGCTGGGTTCCTCTGCATTTATCCCTATCCTCATCTGATTAGCCCAATTGGGGGCCGAGCGTATACACAGCCTGGCACCGCCCTCCTCCTCTTCTCACTTGTGCATAGACAAACAAATTTTCAATGATAACTTAAAAACGCAGATGGATGCTTCTGTTATAGCCATCCGTCTGTGTTATTTAAACTTAATTGTTTTAAGATTGTGTTTGATAATGGGATTCATGGTAAACAACTATATAACCCATGGTACAGCAGAGAACGCTTCACCAATCAGAGAACTGCTGCCAACAAAGCCTGCAAAAAGTTGCCATGAGAGAGCCCCCAGTTCCAGACGCACAGTGAGTGAATTGATAGTTTTTCCTATTTTCAAATACTTTTTTGCCTCAAAACAAAGTTTGTAGTTCGAATCCAGGGCATGCTGAGTGACTCCAGTCAGTCTTCCTAAGCAACCAATTGGCACGGTTGCTAGGGTGGGTAGAGTCACGTGTGGTTCTCACTCTCGGTGGGGCATGTGTTGAGTTGTGCACGGATGCCGTAGACAATATCATGAAGCCTCCACACGTACTAGGTCTCCACGGTAACACGCTTAATAAGCCATGTGATAATATGCATGGATTGATGGTCTCAGACGTGGAGGCAACTGAGATTCATCCTCTGCCACCCGGATTGAGGCAAGTCACTACGCCACCACGAGGACCTAGAGAGCATTGGCAATTGGGTATTCTAAATTGGGGAGAAAAAAAGGTTTGTAATGTTCCGATTTCACATCTGATCTTGTTGGTTTGGTTCATGGCTTAGAACTCTTTTATGGAGAATTTAATGAATATGTGAATTGGTAAAAATACTTCTGGAACCCAGAAGCTGAATAAGTGGGTGGGGCACTTGCGCTCTATACACTGCTGAAGAGTTATGTTTGTAGACTTGCATTAGAGACCCTCCCTTTGAAATTCACAGAAGACGTATTTGAGAAACAGCAATCTATCCAGAAAATAAACAGACTTTGACTGAAATAGGCCTTTGATGGACATTGATACAATATCAATATTACATCTACAAAGCCCATTACACATACAATATGTGTTTACCTTTTTATTAACATGAAGTCCTAGTATGTCAGGATTTGTAAATATTTGTGTGAGTGAATTTTTGATTGCGCCTCTTGAATTTTAAAGATAATAAGCAAATGAAACATGTTAACACACCATCTCAGCTGGTGTACCAGCACCGGCTTGTTCAAACATCCCATTATCGACTGTCACCAAGCATAGGAGTTAAAATCAATACTGTTTTCTCTGGACTAGAGGGTCAGATGCAGTCACAAAGAGAGCAAGATGCTTCCCACAGTGGGAGCCATGTGTGATTGGCAACTCTTTCCACTTGTACATTCTGAAGTATGTACTAAAAAGGAGAAAAGACTCAAGAGTCACACTGCCAACACAAACAAATCAACTTTTTACTGTATGTTGGCTTGTTTACACTTAAAGGACATCATGCTGTGGGGAAATAGAATGTTGTGCATTATAGAGTCTATTTATGCAGCCCTTGAGCCATTTTCTCGGTAAATGAGCATCATACTGACTTAATTATTCATTTGAACTGGGGAAATTGATTGGTTTAACAATTACATGGGGCTTCATGGCATTGGTATTAAAGAAATTAAGGCAGTGTGATGTTCCCTTTTTGAGTCTAAAAGCTCTCAGCACAGCTTACTTTCATTATGTGGTTTTATGGAAACTGCAAACAAAAGATAAGGCATTTCATTGACTTTTCAAGTCACGTGTTTTTTTTAACGGAGTGTCTATTTGCACCCCAGTGTAAATAGAAACTGCCACACAGGGCAGTTATTTGCACCCCAATAGTCTGATGGAACCACAGAAATATACAACAAACTTACCAATAGATGTCACTACAGTGGTGTGGGGTGTAAAGACTGTGTGTGAATATGTAGTGTTGTCCTCGAATCCGTCTTTTGTCCCACTCATTTTCCCATCTGATTTCCTATTTCAACTCTTAACATTTCCTTTAATACTATTTAAAATAATAGATAAAAATGTATTTCATCACAATGATTGTCGAGGAGTGCAGAGAAGGGTTTTGATCTGGAGGGTTTGGAGTCTGTCGATCGCACTCGTTCCCAAGTGAAAGCATGGTTACTGTAGTAAAGGTTATTTTTTATGTAGTAAGTTAATGTTAGGCTTAGGGGTAAAAGTTAATTTAGTGTGTCTCTGGGACTCTAAATAATCACAAGAATCAAATTGCATTGATGCCCATACTGTATGTTAGAATTTAAATATGGGTGCAAATAGTATTTTACACTATTTACACCAGGGTGCAATTAGTATCTACGCTGCCTGGGCAAAAACAAAATCGCAGTTTGGATTTAAATAAGCAGATACTTAAAAGCCTATGATTGGATCATTATTGCAGTGATTAATATGTTTCATCTGGCATCAATTCTTTTAACCCTAACTGATGCAGTGTGTAGCTTCTCATTTCTTAAACAACCATGTTGGAAGAAAATTTGTCATTGTGTTTCAGAAGGGGCAAATTATTGGCCTGCGTCAAACAATGAAAACAACTAAGGAGATTGCTGAAATCACTGGAATTGGGTTAAGAACTGTCCAACATATTATTAAAACCTGGAAGGACAGTGGTGAACCTTCAGCTTCATGGAAGTAATGTGGTCGGAAAAAAATCTTGAGCGATCATGAACGGAGATCACTAAAGTCAAGATTCACTCAAAAGTGATGGGCGCATCAGGGTAAGAATGGAAGCGCATGAAGAGATGCACCTGTCATGCGTAGTCCCTACTGTACAAGCCTCTGGAGGCCATGTTATGATCTGGGGTTGCTTCAATTGGTCAGGTCTAGGCTCAGCAATGTTATGCATTAATACAATGAAGTCAGCTGACAACCTGAATGTACTGAATAACCAGGTTATCCCATCAATGGATTTTTTTCTTCCCTGATATGACCATGCCAAGATTCATCGGCTCAAATTGTGAAAGAGTGGTTCAGGGGATATGTGGAATAATTTTCACACATTTAATTTCCACCAAATTTTAAGTCTTTGCGGTGTGCTGGAGAAGACTTTACGGAGTGGTTCAACTCTCTCATCATCAATATAAGATCTCTGCCAAAAATTAATGCAACTCTGGATGGAAATAAATGTTGTGACATTGTCTAAGTTTGTTGAAAACAATGCCACAATGAATGCGTGCCGTAGTCAAAGCTAAAGGTGGTCAAACTAAATATTAAAGTATGCAACTTTTTTCACCAAGGTTGGGGTGCAAATAATATTAATAATAATAACATCATATGCACTGGGGTGTAAATAGCATATACCATTCACCCTCATGTGATTCTTAACCCTTATGACTGTCTTTCTTTTGTGGAACAAGGGAGATGTTTAGCAGAGTCTTAGGGACCGACAGCCACTGCCATCATTCACTTTCATTGTATAGAAAAAAAGATACAATGAAAGTTAATTTCTGGGTGAACTTTTCCTTTAAATCTACAAAGCAACCACACCACTATGTATCGAGAGAATTACAACAGCTGCATCACAGACTCTACACAAACTGTATTTTCTTCTGATCATGTCTAGCTGTCAGATTTGGCTCATCCCTCCTGCCATTGTCCCTCATAACAAGAAAGAAAAAGAGACAATACGAGAAGTTAGATGTTGACAAATAGAAAGTCTGTGCAACTCCGGCTACTGTTTTCCCTCATGTCTCTGCTGCAACATTGATCGTGACTGAAACCTCAGAAGTGTTGCTTTTTTTGGAAGGTTTAGAAGGTGAAACCAGGAGGGACTGAGAGCATTACTGACCAGAAAAAAAAGAAGGAAAAAAAACACTAATCAGTAAAGACAATAAACCTAAATAAATGTTCCCAAAAGAAAGCCCTAGATTTTTAAAGAAATAATTAAATATACTGTAGAAACAGTACAACCTCTGTGTGAATTTAGACTGGTTATTAAAGTTGTCCCTGACATTTGCAGGCAAGTGTTTATACTATAGTAGTTAAATAGATCAATTCTTTTTCTGTTTTTATTAATGCATGGTTACTCTTTGCATTAAGGTTCTATACATTAACATTACTTAATGCATCGGTAGGCTATTGTGAACTAACGACTGCATTTATTAATTCTGATGAATGTTAATTTATTTACCATTGTTTATTTTCTATTTTCTATTCATTGTCCTTTAATATTAAAGGAATATTCTGGGTTGTATACGAGTTAAGCTCAGTCAAACAAAAATGCATTTTGACTTGTCCCTCCTTTTCTTTAAAAAAAAGAAGCAAAAATCTGGGTAACAGTGAGGCACTTACAATGGAGGTGAACGGGCCAATCTAGTAAATGTTTAAATACTCACTCTTTCAACAGTATAGCCACAAGACGTCAACAATATGAGTGTTAACATGATGTTTGTGTGATAAAATCGCTTAGTAACTTTTTCAGTGTAAAGTTATGTCCCGTTTTACAAGTTTGTTGTCACGATGACAATACAGCATAAAACCTATAAAACCTAAAACGACAGTAAAAGAAATGCCCCCCTTTCACTTCAATTGTAAGTGCCTGACTGCAGCCTCCATTTTTGCTTCTTTTTTTTCTTTTTAAAGAAAAGGAGGGACAAGAATTATTATTATTATTTGTTTTGTGGTAATCAACAGTATGCTACAAATGTCATCGATTGAGCTTATCGAACCCACAGTATTCCTTAAAATGTATTAGAAATTAACATTAACCAAGATTAATACATGCTGTAAAAGTATTGTTCATTGTTAGTTCATGTTAACTAATCCATTAATTAATGTGAACATATACAACCTCATTGTGAAGTGCTACTGATGCGTTCCATTAGAACATTTAGCAAATAAAATAATTTGCCTTAATTTTTATAAATCTTTTATATTTGTTTTCTGTGTAATATTTTCTTTCAATGTAGCTGGATTGAAATTGATTTTTGTCTAAAATATCCTTGTCATGTCATGTGACCAACTATAACGTGACCAACTATAACGAGCTGTGCAGGGGAACATTTCTGATTTTCCACTTGAGTGTCCATTTAACCCTCAGCATCATCAGGGAAGCAATATATAATTCAAGCAATTTCCCCTTGAATGTAAAACAGATCAATGTATGTTTTCATCGTGTTGCTTTCTCACCATCCCTCTCTTACTTTGTTCTAGACCAGCAAAGCCGTGACTAAGGGAGACTTCCCACTGGCTAGCATTGCCTCCAGACGAGCCCTGTTCCTGGCCGCACTCTCCATCACCATTGGAACAGGGGTGTACGTGGGCGTGGTGGTGGCCCTCATTGCATATCTGTCCAAACCAGGCCACATATAGCAGGGCCAGAAAGGAAACCACAGGACTTCATGATAATACCATCTCCGAACGTCTTTTTCTAAATGTCTCTTTCATTTTCATCCCTCCCCGTGGACTGCCTGTCTGCCCAAATTAGAGAAAGGGATGAAGCAGAAGACGATGAACCCAGAAAAACTGTGGACTTTATCACTTTATCATTATATATGTCAACTTGTGTCACACCACCATTGTGTTGCCCCATTGGATAAAACTTTAACTTAAGTCTTGCTTAAGTCTGAGAGCAGTTCAGGTGAAGAATACAAACCAGAGAAACAAATAAGAAATCCAATTAACAAAAACCTAAGGGAAGATAATCCAAAGGACACCCACAAGGATCAAAAGAGACTAAGCGCCCTTGGATTCGTTTTTTCCTTTCCAGCTGTGATTCATTCTGAACCTGAAAGAGAACTCAAGCCGTTCTCTGTTCCTCTGTCATTATTTACTTAATTCGTTAAACCCAGTAAGAGTGTATGGCTCAATTAAACCAGCGCTGCTGAAAACACACTGCGGTCTCTGCTGTTCACGAAAGAGCTCTGTTAAAACATATTATGCAACTGGTAACTGCTATGTTTCCTTAACTATTTGGAAAAAATGATAGGGCCTTGTATGTTATAACAAGCACAGGTAGAGTCCACTCTCAAGCCTAAGTGCTTATGGTTATACAGAACTACAGAAATAAGAAATAGCTATCAAAAACAATGCAGTCCACCTCTGTGAATTCAAATTCATCTGTGAAATTCAGCTCCACTTACACACAACCTATGCTGATCTCTGTGCAGTTTCCTCTTGTTAGGGCTCTATGCTTTGTGTTGTAAATTCATATATTTTGTCTTTTTGTATGTTTATGTCATGGTAGAAGAAAAGCCAAAACGTAAACTCTGGTGCTGAGAATTCTGAACAGTATATTACATGAAGAACAAAAGCATCAGTATTAGTAAGTATATTTGTTTGACTTTAACAGTATTTAATGGTGTTTTCACACCAGAATCTCTGAACTGAATGTGAAAAGTAATGTCTCCTCTTAGTCCCCAAATGCAGAAATTTGTATTCCTAAGATAAAAAATGAATTAAAACAATCAGAATTGAGATGAATTAAACTGGCAAAAGAAATGTACCTTCTTCATATTCTAAAATGGATGTTGGAAAAAAATGCAGGTTAGGGCTCAGATTGAATTAATTAATAATGTATTACTTGTCTGTGGGCTTGCAGGCTATGGTGCATGAGAATAAACTCACAGGTAATGTAGTGTTTGGGGTCGACACCAATTGAGCTTGAATTTGGTGTAGTCATCCGCATAATAACTTCAAAACACAAAAGCAATGGGTGTTCATGTGGCTGGGTAGTATAACAATTGGTGCCTGGATTGAATCATTATGATACAAGCCTTTGAATGTTGGTAGACATAAAATTATAACCTCCTAATTGCTTCAGTCCTCCTAGGAGGAGTACTCATTAGATGACAGGATCTTTAATAGCCTGGTTCTACACAAGTAACATAGAAGGTGGTACAAAAAAGTGTTTCATGATAGACATGGCTTGCTTAAATACCATCGATTAAGTGTCACAATATACACAACCTGTATTCACCCCGTTAAGTGTAACATGGGCACTATTGCAAATTGTTAGTGGATATAATTAACTGAATTTATTTAAAAGGTTTGGTGTAGTGCTTTTATCAAGGTTATCAGATTTTCTCAGTTTATTGCCAGTGGAAGGGCTGGATTGGTAATCTGGCATACTGGGCATTTTCCCAGTGGCCCACGTATGTGCCACATGAACTAGTTACCCTCAATAATCTGTATGTGGCACCAAAAGGAGAGCCGAAAAAAGTATTTCTGTTAAATAAAGAATGAAAAAATCATAAGGATGGTCATACCATACCACAATTTTACAGAAGTTTTTATGCAAACAGTCCAACCTGACCCTATAGTCACAGATTCAGAGGTAATCTCATCAAATGCAATGAAATTGTAAATGAAATATCCTCTAAATATGTAGCTGAATGCACAACATGGTTTTCAAAAATGTCAATGTTCCAACAAATAGACTGATGTGGAGAGGGATGCATGAATCCAAGGCATGGAAAATGAAACCAAGCCCTTCTTTCTTGGAGCCTGCAATTCACAGCACACTCCAGACCTGCTGGTTTTGTTGTGGTTCTTAGCTAATGCATTTCCATTGCAACCACTGGAACATTGAAGGCAACATGGGACACTTGCAGTCTCTCTGCCCAGATCATGCTTTAGTCCAGTGGTTCCCAACCCTGTTCCTGGAGGCCCCCCAACACTGCACATTTTGTATATCTATCTTGTCTGAAACAACCAATTCAGGTCTCGTAGTCTCCACTAACAAGCGAGTTGAATCAGGTGTGTTTGTTTAGGGAGATATCCAAAATGTGTAGTGTTGCGGAGCCTCCAGGAACAGGGTTGGAAACCACTACATTAGTCATACCTGACATTTATGGTTCACAATTAGCTAAAAATAATGGCTTTTTCTGTGGAAGTTTCTAGTCTCTAGACTAGAGCAAAGCAGGAAAACAAACATTTTTACAAACAAGACTTTGCTACTCTGAAGCCATTGAAGCTAGAGCAAGCTAATTTAACTATTATTATTTCATTCTATTACAGTTTTTAATCATTGTTCAGCTATTTAGTAGTACAGCAAAAAAAAAAAAAAAAAATGAATACATTGGTTTCTAATGAAAAACTCTAATTTGCTTTTATTAAAATAGCCTTCACTAAATGATGCTCTACCTGTCAATGTCTCAACTGACCTCTCTTATCAGTAACATGGTACCAATAGTATTGTGAAACAGTTTGCTCACTCCCAACTGATTTCACGTTTTTCTCATGTGTTTGCGTCATTTAATTCTAAATGAACCGTGCTAGGGTCTGGCTTACCTTGATTGTGTATCAGCCTGGCCCTTTTCTCCCCCATTTTACGTTTCCATAGTGACTATTCCTTTACAGAGATCCATTTTATGCTAGTGCTTGCACTTGCAATGACCTACACTGTAACAATAGTTAGAGAAAATGTGCATTTTACATTTGAGAATTTTAATTGCAATCAGTTCTGCTTTGTCTTTTGTTATAGTCACTTAATTTAGGGCTGTAATGTTATTTTGGTATCAGTCATTAACAAATTGAGGAAATTCAGAATTGTCAGCTTAAATTACAACAAAATGAGAAAGTAAAAGTGTTTAAACAAGAACGTTAGTGTTTTATTTGTATTGTGATACTTTGAGTTTTTCTCATTCATGATCAGAATGTGCTTGTAAGACGGTGACAATAATGTAAATACTGCAAATGAAAGTCAAGATGCAGCAATATGAAATAAAAGACATTTGAGAAAAAAAGACCATATATCAATAAATGCAACAGCTTGTCATATGTTTAATTCACCATTGTCCTCACAACCATGTGAAAATCTCTCTTATTCTTGAGTAGAACACTAGTTAAATAATGCTAGCAAATAGACAGATGAGTCATACGTGCATAACAGTTGAGTGTGTATGGAGGTGTGAGTATGTAGCTTTTTGGAAAAAAAATTTTCCCTTATTTTCCATATATCATCAACACCCACAAAATCCTTTAGTGGACAAATATGAGTAATGTTAATATGCTATAGACCATTTTAAGTATGTAAACAGTAACATAGAATGCTGAGTTAACACATTTTCTCAAAGAAAATCAAACGTTTACCTGAAGTCACTTATCCAGATATGTTGCTGATACTGAGCATCTATGCAATAGAGGCAATAAAAATGTATTGTAATTTAGAGGCTCACAAATATTGCCTCTGCAGAAAGATCAGGAAAATTGGATCGCTCCAATTATAATCAATGATGTCATTCAATGAAGCTGTCTGTGTGACCTGCAGACAAGTTAAGGATTTATTTTTTGTCTGTTCATACTGTAGTTTGTCGTTGAATTTTGATTACAACGACTCTGAATGATTAAATGTCATCGTAAATGACTTGTGCAGCTTCATTCATTATAATGGGAGCAATCTATAGTCACTTTTAGAGCTCTGCCTCTCAAACGTACAAAATGTCGTTCACCTACCTGAGATAAGATGTGTGCTACAGTTGTTAGTAATCTACTGCATGTATCCAGACATCTCATTTCACTGCTAGGGTTCATGCGTCCATTTGGGGTTGGTTTTTCGGAGATCTAATCAACATTTCAATTTCCGTTAGTAGGCATCCATCAGCCACTAAACAACATGGTCTATTAATAATGAAATGTTATGACAATTGTGATAATGTTAGCACGTTAAACGTGTTAAAGTCAGAGCATTGATGTTGCTATGCTGTAAGATATATTTATTAGGGCTGTCAAAGTTAACACATTAACACTCTGGTTCCACTGCAGGGAGTGCATCTGACGTCACAGGCAGCGGAGAATGTAAACTACAAATTATGTATGCAGTCTGGCAGGTGTTCACAAAAACAGAGACTCTCCCCTTAACAAAAAACAATCAGAAGTGGTAAAAGGAGATGTACTTGAGATGCATATTAATAACAGGTGTTATTAATCCTATTAATTCAAAATCCTTTTATGCCAGGTCACTCAACAGCCGTATTCATAACACCTCCAGGCAGTTATCCGGGCTATTTCCAGGCAACTGACCTAACACACCAGATTTAACACATTAAAAAGCTTTATGAATTGGGTGTGTAAAGTAAGGGAGACATCCAAAATGCACAGTGTTGCGAGGCCTCCAAGGCTATGATGTTTTCAATGATGCTTTCAAACATTGGGAAATATTTTTTTATTTTATGTTTTTGCCTTAGTAGCATCAGCCCCATTTTCTGCAGAGATTAGCACACAGTCTAACATCTGTCTATTTATGTTTATATATTATTGGCAATTTTAGCTTACTATAGCAGGAGGCTGTCTGATATGAATAGTTAATTGTGCCAAGAGAATATTAGGTGGAGGTATGAGGCAGATGAGTTTCAAATAGATCCTCCTCTTGAATGGCTTTTTCTTAGACACTTTCAGGGTTCCTCCCAGCAATCTCGCAGAGCTGCTAAAGTTGATGAAAATATCTGAAGCATAAGAAGTGTGGGTTCAGGAGAGTGTCTCTACCACTCCCACTCAGGTCAATCTACTGCACAGTTTACTTCGCCATGATTTGAAACTATGCAAATCGATGTGCATATTTCCCCAAAGCACTGGTTTCTGTGTAAAACCTATTCTGATTATGTGCATATATTGGGAATGTTTCATTTCTTTGTATCAACATTTGTTTTTCAACTTGCCCTTTTATGTTTCTACTGCTGGATTTCTGCAAGTTTGGCTTTATGTCTGAGGCAGTACGTGCACAATATGTTAGGTGTAAATGCACACACGGTTTTTAGAGAAGGTTTTTGAATTTATTATCTGAAATTATAATCGGATGTGGAGTATGGAAATGGTTGAATGCAAGTCCTCTGGGAATGTGAAAATAATTTTTTGAAGAATACTTTGTGTTTTAATGCAGTGGCCCAAAGTCTTATTGCTGGGTCTATCCACACTGAGTAAGATGTCTGCCAAAGCTCTGCATGACTATCTCTTCTTGGTGACTGTACCTCCACAGACTGCCACTGTGTTGTTAGTTCCCATAGTGCACTTGCTATGGAACAGCCCTCACCTCTCAAGG
Source organism: Moxostoma hubbsi (assembly GCA_032164185.1). NCBI lineage: Eukaryota > Metazoa > Chordata > Actinopteri > Cypriniformes > Catostomidae > Moxostoma > Moxostoma hubbsi. The sequence continues at coordinate 17,013,463 of JAVLUX010000022.1, forward strand.
CAACAGGACTACTAAGCTTGCATTATGAAAAGCCTTATAATGTGTCTAGTGAAAAGTGCAGCAGCTTCAAGAATGGAAGAATTTTAAGGTAAACTCAATGATTTCATTTTTTGCTAGTTGCATAACTTTAAGAAGAAGAAAACGTCTAGGTTACTGTTGTAACCTCTGTTCCCTGATGGAGGGAACGAGACGTTGTGTCGAAGAAGCAACACTAAGGGTCTCTCTTGAGCGCCTTTCTCATCTCTGATCTATGAGAAAAGGTAAATGAGAAATTGGCAGACAGAATTTGCATGTTCTGCCCCCGGACATATGGGTAAAAAGGGGGAGGAAATCTGTTTCATTCAGGATTTTTCTGAGGAGCCAACAATGAGGTTGGCCGCAACAGTGGCTCAGTCCCTCCATCAGGGAACAACAGTAACCTAGATGTTCCCCATCTGCCGCTCACTTCAACGTTGTGTCGAAGAAGCGACACTAGGGGTCCAATTTAAATCACGCCATGCGCTGAGCCGTGTACGTGTACTGCTGACACAGGAGCGGGCATGTATTTTACGTGCCAAAGTGACCGACCTTCCCCAACATCCCATAAAATCGTCAAAACCTTCTAGTTCTTTACCCCCAATGGGGGGAACAAGACGACGTGCCAAGCATGAGAGTAGGCTGCGCCAGTCGCGCCACCCACGCCAGCAGCGCCTTTTCTCTCTCTATATGTTTCTCGCATAGAGTTAAAGCGGTTGGGGCCATCTTACGCATCGGGGAAGGCAATCTTTCGGAAAGACCCTGCGGAGACCACACCTGCCCAGAGTGGGGGAGGTAAAGAGTGGTGAGATACATCACATGGGCTTTTAGGTCACATGTGGAAAGTGGTGAGGTGGTAGATCCTGCCTTATTGGGAGGGAGGAGTTGCTACAGACACGGCAGTGGGGGCAGTGGGAACTGCCCAAGGGAGATGCGGGTCCGCTCGCAAGGGGACCGTACCGTGGAAAATACACACAGGGGGAAGTCCATGTAGGAGCCCTACCTGTGGAGCACCTGTTCCAGTACAGGGTAGATTGAGTACCCGCATTGGTTTTTGGTTGGGGAATTCCTCCACTGAATTTGTGGTAAAAATAGATACACAAAGCACGGACCGGACACAGCAACGAAGGGGCTGGGCCTGCCTCCTCCCAGGGCAGCACTTGCAGGTTCACTACCTGGTCCCTGAAGGGAGTCGTAGGAACCTTGGCACAAAGCCGGTTGCGGTCTTAGGATCACAGGAGTGTCTTCCGGAATGAACTCCAGGCAGGTGTTGCTGACAGAGAATGCTTGCAGGTCCCCGACCCTCTTGATGGAGGCGAGCGCAATCAGGAGGGCACCTCTTAGGAACCTGATAATTATTTGTGCTTACCCAAAGACTTGCCGTCTACTGTGTCATGGTGGGCTGCATTAGCACATACATACACCTTCAAGGTGGAGGGGGACAGCCTCCCCTCCAACCTCTCCTGCATAAATGAGATCACTGACCTAACTGGGCACCTCTGTGGGTCTTCAGCCCGAGAAGAACACCAGTTCGGGGCATAAAGTTGCCTGGTAGAGGGAGCTCTGGCTTAGTTGATTGTGTCTATGAAGGCAGGTGGTAGACCAGCTAGATCTTCCGCATCCCATCCAGGGGCCAGACATGGAGGTTCCAGAGGTCTGGGTGTGGATGCCAGAGGGTGCCCCGTCCCTGAGAAAGAAGGTCCTTCCTCAGGGGAATTCACCAGGGAGGGGCTGTCGCGAGGAGCACGAGATCTGAGAACCAAGTCCGAGTGGGCCAATAGGGGGCCACTAGAGTGACTTGTTCCTCGTCCTCCCTGACCTTGCACAGCACCGGTGCAAGAAGGCTCACTGGGGGAAATGTGTACTTGTTCAGCCCCGTGGGCTTGCTGTGTGCCAGCGCATCTGCCCCGAGGGGAGCCTCCATTCGGGCGTACCAGAGCGGGCAGTGGGAGGTCTCTCGGGAGGTGAACATGTCTACTTGTGCCTTGCCGAACCGTTCCCAAATCAGCTGTACCAACTGGGGGTGGAGCCTCCACTTTCCGCTGGGCAAGCTTTTTTTTGCAGTGATAGAGTGTCCGCTACCACGTTAAGGTTGCCGGGGATGTGAGTGGCACGTAGCGACCTGAGTCGCTGCTGGCTCCAAAGAAGGAGATGATGGGCGAGTTGTGACATGTGGTGGGGGCATACGCCGCATTGGCGATTTATGTACGCTACAATGGTGGAGCTGTCTGATCGGACATGCTTTGCCCTGAATTAGCAGGATAAACCTCCGCAGGGCAAGAAGTACAGCCAACAACTCTAGGCAATTGATGTGCCAGCACAGCGGGGCCCCTTTCCAGCGGCCCACGGCTGCGTGCCCATTGCCCGCCCCAACCCAATTTAGAGGCGTCAGTAGTGACCAAGACACGTCAGGACACCTGCTGCAAAGGGAGTCCTGTCCGTAGAAAGCAGAGGTCTGTCAAAGGTTTGAACATTTGGCAGCAGGTGGGGGTGATGAACACACGGTATGTGCCGCGGCGCCATGCTCGTCTCAGTACTCGAGTGTGGAGCCAGTGCTGAAGCGGTCTCATATGCATCAACCTGAGTGCTGTGACCACCGCGGAGGACGCCATATGCCCCAGGAGCCTCTGGAAAAAAATTTATGCTGGCCTGAACGCGGCGAGGCATTTCAGCACTGACTGCGTACATTGAGACTGTGTCTAACTCCATGTTGAGAAAAGAGATGCCCTTGACCGGGGTGAGCTTGATCTTTTCCCAGTTGACCTGAAGCCCTAAACGGCCGAGGTGCCTGAGCACCTGGTCCCTGTGGACGCATAGTAACTCTCGGGATTGCGTAACCGAGACGAATGGTCCTGGCCAGCCAGCGTGACGGATTGGGAAGTGAAAGCCATGCAGGCTGCGGCTGTGAGTGGCACGCAGACCCGAGGAACCAATCATCCAGCCATGAAGGCTGTGGGGAGGATGGAGGGTTCCAGTCCAGCCCCACGCTGACGGCGGCCTGGGAATGCATGTTGAAAATCTGGGCGTTAGCCACAGACTGGGAATGCTGGCCCGAAGGCGGCAGCCCAATCGAGTCATTCGCATCAGATGCCGGACCACTCTCCGTTGCAGCGGCGAGCTCATCCAGCTCGGGGTGCTCAAGAGGATAGGCGAGCTGGGTGTGAGGCGAGTCACTATTGTCTCGAGCCTGGACTGAAGTCAACAAGCGTGCCGGGGGGCGGGTGGTTCACGGGGGCGTACCCGGCGAAAGCGAGCCCGCTGCCATCCCCAAATCACCTCCATCGCCAGTCGGGTCATCCTCAATCCCATGAAAAGAAGGAGTGACGTGGGGGGGCGGCTGGAGTGGCGTTCCTTTTGAGGAAGGTATGCCACGACCGCAACGTTGCCATGATCATATTCTCGCAGTGAGAACATGAGCCATCCACAAACGCTGCCTCTGTGTGATCGCTGCCCAGACACACAAGGCAGCACATGTGGCCATCAGGAGCGGAGAGCACTCTACCGCATCCAGGAACTACACAGGGGCGCTGTGTATTTGCTCTTTTAGAGAAAATAACTCTTTCAGAGAAAATCACTCTTTTATCTGCACCGTCGAAGCGCCCAGGGGCAAGCTGCACTGCCGTGCAGGGAAGGAGAAAGCCGCTGATATAGATCCAACAGCAATCGCTCAGAGATGGGAGGACCAGACTGTGACTTGCTGCATACACAACCAATCGGCTCCGAAGAAAATTTCTGAATGAAACAGACGCATTTTGCCCCCTTTATATGTATGTCCGGGGGCGGGACATGCAAATTCTGTCTGTCAATTTCTCATTGGCCTTTTCTCATTGATCAGAGATGCTAAAGGTGCTCAAGAGAGACCCCTGGTGTCGCTTCTTCGACACAGCGTAGAAATGCAGACGGAGAAATACAATTATTAGAACTTTTTGAAATTTGTGTAAAAGATGTACAGTTACATGAATGAATGATGAATAATCTGGTCAGATAAGTCTTAGAGGAAAAAGATGCTTTTGTTACATATGGTGCTGGGTGCACATTCATGAGAGCCCCCAAGTTGAGATCATAAGACCAGTTTACATTTGCATTACCAACTACACATACAAGCTTGTTCATGTGCATTAAAACTGTGCAGTAGCTCAACTTGTAGAGCTTTGCAATTGTGAAGCAAAGGACCAGGATATGAGCATGCAAGTCAAGATGTGAGGTGAAAGTGTCACAGAAGCACTACAAATAGCATGGTAGCTTCAGCAGAGTTTTTCAAGTCACATTTGCTTTTTATGTAACTATCGGTTAGGTTTAAGGTTCAGGATAGTGAGGTATGTTTTGTTTATTTAAAACACCATAGAGCATTAACCTTAAAAACCTCATCTGCTTGGGATCACCATACAGTGGACATTTCACCTCGGAACTGCCTCGATATGCATAAGGAGCAACAAAATATAATTGTGCAAAAATGGCACCACAGTCACATAATTTTCACTAGATTTTAAATTTTTAATTTAATATTCCCCTGTAATTGGACTATTTCACTTCCCGAATAAATTAAACATGGCTGACTGTGAATAAACTGTGAAGTTCGGTTTTAGTGTGATGCTGCATGTACACTGTGTAGGGTATTTGGTATGCTAAATTTAGAAGGGAACCGTTAAAGTGCCCTCATTCTCACACCATTATATGTAAGGGAATTTAGGGTCTCGAAACATGTGAGCTATGAATGAAATTAAACTGTCCTTATTCTACATTATTAGGTAATCCAATGTATAATGGAATTAGTCGCGTTCGACAACCATTATAAATTATATAAATTACAAATTTCTAGATAATTTGTCTGAATAATATTCTCCACAATTAAAATCATAATACAACGTCTCGTTGTATCCGCTCACAATTTCTACTATAAGAAATTAGCTTTAATAAGTGAATTATGATTAATTCACTTATTGGAGTAATATTATTCTCATGACTTACTGAAAATAATATCACACTTATTTAGGTACAGCTTTGAAACTAAATCTTTTAGAAACAGGGATGAGATTATGTTTCCATTGATCATTGATAAATATCCACTGCAAACAGCGTTATCTTTGTTTCCAGTGTTGTAATGTATTCCATTAGTGTGCTGGCGATGCTCCAAATGATTCAGCAGCGTGCATGTGAAAATTCACTGAGTCATTAAGATTGAATCGCGAACTGATTCAGATGATTTTGCTTTCCTGTGTAACCAATTCATTGTATCCAGTTCAATCTTTAGTTATCATTAAAAACTGCTGACAGTTAGCATGATGTAGCGGTGAAGCTTGACACCACCTGCTCAAAAATATAGCTTTGCTTCTAAAAAGCTACTTGATTCAAAAACTAGTGAAGCTACCGCCTCGCTACTGAAAAATGTAGTTAAAATAATAGCTTCGCTAGTTGTAGCAAGGCTTCTGCCCACCACTGTCTACACCGCAAGGTTTCAATGCAACATAAACATCAATATTCCTGCATTTAAAAATTATAATTTAAAATGTTTTCATTATAATCTCTGAATTAGGCATAACACTGTAACAAAAACATTTGAGTCAACCTGACATAAAATTCAGTTCATTTCAATTTAGCCTACTGAAACATTAAACATTCATTAAACATTATTTTATAATTGTTGCATAATATCTTCTAGATTAGATTTTTACAGCCTTTATGATCTTAACAGTGGTAAATTAAACCTCATATATTTTTGCATTTTATTCAAAAGGTTATTTACATACCACACAAAGCTGAGGAAATAGATACAATGCTTTGAGTACAGTGCAGAAAGGCAGCATATTTTCATTTCTCACTGAGCTGCATTGAAAAGCTATTCTTGTCTCATTGTTTACACAGAAAGAGGCAAAAATAAAGTAGAGGCACTAGAAGCTTTTGTTCTCACACCTTTTTTCCTTCAGCCTTCTCCTCACTCTGGTATGCACTTTTCCTAGGAGAGAAAGCCATGAAAGAGCCAGATTTATATCTCCTAAAGCCTCAACTGTGGGTATGCAGTATCTATGAGGATTCTAAGTTTACTTTAAATCTTATGAAGAGGGAAAAGTAAAACTGGAAGAAAGACAAAGTTATACCACATCCCGTGGTACACAAGAACACTTACAATCTAACTGGAAAGCAAATGTTCCCCATCTACAATTTTACGGCTATTATAAAAATGGCACCTGCCGGAAAATGAACCAATAGATCTGGCCATGTTACGCATAAAATGAGAGTTTAGGTATACTGACCGGGTGACAATCTTTCCTTGTCAATTAAGCAGAAAATAAAATGACTTGTAAAAGGAAGTAATATTTTATTGATTTTCATAAGAATGAAGAGAAGCTGAATCTGCATTGTTGGGACTGTAAAAAAAAAACATTTTGAAACAGCCTTCAACATCTTTATCATCAAAGCATTTTGTATTTTTCACAAGTAGCATACCAGTCAATAATTGTATGCACCACCTTTTAATTTTACCCTGAGTAAGCATATATACCGTGTATTGTTACATGTTTGTTGTTTACATGCCTAATTTGTACTATTAACAAGTATTTACAAGTGCAAAAAGGGTACTGTCTCTTTAAGACCTGTGTCAGGGACTTTGACATAAGAGTTTTTTTGGATTCTTTACAGCATCCATGCTATCTGTAATTAGAATTAAATTATTCTTTTGATGTTTTTGATAAATAACTTGCTGTAGAGAACAGAAAGGATATTAAAAGAGACATTATTACACAACAAATGGTTTGCTTGGATGTAGTCTTTGGACTCAAATTACACAGAATGAGTCAAAACTTTCACTCTCAGCATGCAGTGAAAAGATCTCAGTGCTGAACTTCTTTGCCACTACACCACTCAAACACTGGTGTGTGAAATATAAAAAATTATCAGACAGTGACTAATCACAAACATTTTTTGTAGCATATGGGAAGTATTTACGCACATCTGATTGTAGGGGATTGCAGATAGAAAGAAAGAGCGATTTTGGCATTTTAAGAATCGACATTGGGTTTGTACAAATAAAGATTAAGTAGAAAATCAATATCTTTGCCTGGCCCTAGATCCAAATTTGTGAGAGGTCCAGCATGTCAATTAGAGAAACTGTGCATCCTGTTGGATCAGTTTCAGTCTCTTTTTGTGCCTCACATCTCTGTCTGCATCTCATTTGGGGGTAGGGCATTTAGTGTGACTGCCCCCAAATTATGGAACTCTCTACCACAAGCCCTCTGTGACACCAACACAATCTCTGATTTCAAAACTCACTTGAAAATCCGCCTTTTCCTGACCTGTATTTATGATCTGTAATATGCTCTTTTTTCCCCCTCTGACCTGTATTTCGCATAACCTGTATTTTGTTTTGTTTGTTTTGTTTGATGTGTAAAGTGACCTTGAGTTGTCAGAAAGGCCCTTGTGGAGGCGAGGGTGTGTTCGAGTGCTGATCTGTGGAGAGTGAGGTGTGGGAAAGCCGAGAGGTTAAGGATTTACACCTGTGCTAACACCTGTTTGTATGCCCAGTGAGCTGTGACATGGAGATATAAGGAGAGGAGATCAAGTCAAGAGAGAGAGCCCAGCTCCAAGCTGTGTGCGTGTGTGATCTGGGGTGTGTTCCGCTGAAAAGCGAGGTTTTTTTGTTAAATAAAGATTGTTTTATTGGAACGAAGTACGCTGTCTCCTCTTCCTCATTCCCTGGAACTAAGGGATTTGCTACAGTGGTGTCGAAACCCGGGAACGAGGAAGATCGCCATTATGGAGTCCTCGCCACTGGCCGAGATCATCAGAACCCTCGCTGGAATCTACCAGATGCAATATCAGGCCTTCCTGGAACTGTTAGAACAGGAACAATGGTTCCAGGTCCTGATGCAAGCCCAGGTTGCAGACAGACCCCAGGATGACCCTGAAGCCTACATAGAACTTTTTGAGCATGCCGCGGAGGGGTCTTGTGCCACTGTTGTCAGGGGAGTCTCAGCTTGCAGAACAACAGCTACCTGTCACGAGTCTGCTGGAGTATTCAGACCTGAAACAAGTCATCCTGCAATGGGTTGTCCGTAGCCCCGAACAGCACCATCAGTGTTTCCGGGCGCTGACATTTGGTGAGTTTGGCCGCCCGTTTGCCTTCGCCCAACAGCTCCGTGACACCTGTCAGGGGTGGGTGCTGGCTGAGGACAGCGGCGCTGATGGAATCGTCAATCTGGTGGTGCTGTAGCAGTTCATTGACCATATGCCAAAGGGAACGGCGGAGTGTGTCCAGTGCAACCGTCTGGCATCGTTGGAAGAGGCAGAGTTCCCACCCCTATCAGTTAATGGAACACAAGAAAAAAGTGGTCCAGGAAGAACTCATGGCCATGCTTGATATAGGTGTGATCAGGGAGTCCCACAGTGACTGGGCCAGCCTGGTGATTTTGGTACTGAAGTTCGACAGGATGGTCCGGTTTTGTGTGGACTATAGAAAAATTAACCTTGTGTCTAAATTCAACATGTACTCAATGCCTCGCTTTGATGAACTGCTCGATCGGTTAGGTGCGGCTCGCTTTTATTTGACACTGGATTTAACTAAATGATATTGGCAGATCCCCTTGACTCCCATGTCCCGAGAAAAAACTGCCTTTTTCACTCCATTTGGCTTACACCACTTCGTTACCCTTCTGTTCGGTTTGTTTTGGGCTCCAGCTACGTTTCAGCAACTCATGGACAAAATTCATGAATCATGAGGAAACGGTAGCAGACAAAAGAGAGAGCCGAGCTTCAAGCTGTGTGTGTGTGTATGTGTGTGTGTGAGTGTGTGTGTGTGTGTGTGTGTGTGTATATGTTTGTGTGCATATGTGTGTGTGTGGGCATGTTTATGTGGTTTACGAGGACAATTCTAGTGTCCCAATAATTTAAATAGCTTAAAAAAACATATTAAACTATGTTTTATTAAAAATGTCAAAATGCAGAAAGTTTTTTGTGAGGGTTAGGTTTAGGGGTTGTGTTAGGTTTAGGGGATAGAATCTACAGTCTGTACAGTATAAAAATCATTATGTCTATGGAAAGTCCTCATAATGATAGGTAGACCAGTGTGTGTGTGTGTGTGTGTGTGTGTGATTTGGGATGTGTTCCGCTGAAAAGGATTGTTTTAAATGAAGTATGCCGTCCCCCACTTCCAAAGGGATTTTACAGCGCTATATAAAATAAACAAATTATTATTTTGTACAGTATATATACATATGTTTAATATATGCATACATACTATTTATTGACAGAATTATAAAAAATAAAAAAAAAGCTAAAATGTGACAAAAAGACAAAACTAATGTTAAAATATATATATTTTTTTTCAAATCAATATTTTCATAATGAACCAAATTAGAAGGATCCCTGTGTAATTAACGGCATTAAATTAGAGAGAATTTCTTTCATGTGTAAGCAAAAAGGACATTATGACCAAAATATACCCAACTGAATACTAATGTAATCGAATCGGAATCAGAATTGAATCGAGAGCTTGTGAATCAGAATATCAGGAAATCTTTTTTATAGCTGGATTTGACTTTAAATATGAATAGAATATTTCTGCAAAAGAATAATCTGTCGAGTCAAACTAAATGTGCAATAAATAAAAGATGAGTAAGATGAAAAAGATGAAATCAAAAGAGGACTGGCAACTTCTTAAACAAAAAGATGGCCCGAATATGGAACAGTCTAAAAACTTGCATTGATGAAGCATCGGCCACACTCTGGTAATATCCATGTCTAAATTCATCAACAAAAGTCAGAGCAAACGTGTGATTAATAGATAAGAGCATAAGAGCATATTGCACAGCTAATTCTCATATTAAAGCATAAAATAGAGCTAATAGGTGTCATTTTCAAAACGTAGGTTCTAGAGCTACTGTTGTTGTTGTAAAGCTTCTTTGTTTGGAATAAAGACTAAATTAAATACCGAAATGTTGTAAACTAAAAATAAATCATCAACATTTGCATTATTTAAGTCTGAAAATGTCGAAATAAAAAACAGGATTACTGTGCACACTAATTCTATACATTCTGATGTGAACACATGTAGGTTTCAGCAAGAACAGCTCACAAATGGTGTATTTCCTCTCTTCTCAACCTATTAGCTCCTTCAAAGGCCCAAAATCTTGTCTACTTTTAACATCACAGACTCTGGTCATTAAAAGAAGCACTTTCACCTGTGTCCTTTCCAAGGTAACAAAATCGTAAGGCAGCTTTCTAGACACTCTAATGAGGCTGTGCCACTCTTTCCCCTTTCTCTCACAATCTTCTGTAATGATATATCTATCTTTGGCCCTTTCAATCCCACCATTTCATTATTACAGTTATAACACCACAATTTTCCCTCCAGTCACATCTGAGGAAAATAAAAACCTTTTTACTTTAACCCCTACCATTGGGTTGATTCTGTGAGATTTGAAGATCTCACAGAATCTTGTGACCTCAAGTCTTGTGACCTCAAGATTTGGCTTTGTTATATTTTTACTGATTTGATTTGTTTATTTTCTTTTTGTTTATGAAAAATCTATATAAATGTGAATCGGTGCATAATTGTAGGTGGCAAATGAAAGAAATAACATGTTCTAACAGGATAATCCACTAAATCTGGTTTATCAATTCTTGATTAAGGAGGTTGGTGAGAGTACCTCACCATAATCTATGTAATAATTTACATTCGAGTCTGAACCAAACAAAGAGTAGGCTATTAATTCCAGCACAGAGAAAGAAATCAGTTGAGGTGGGACATTTTGTTACCAAAAGTGACTGCAAAAGGTCTCAGAGGGACAGATTCCTATTTGTCATCTACCCCACAGACTTGTGTGGTGTATTTGAGTTTACAATTGACATTCAATTACAACCATGACAGCAAAAAAAAAAAAAAAAACTTTCTTGACACCCCTGTAGAGGAACCAGGTTTATGGCATGTCTACCAGCAACAAATCAATCTCACCTGTCACTTCTCTTTCAAGGGACCCAAAAAAGGAAACTGGTTAAAAACTATGAAAAAATACCCTCAAATCAAAGCTTGACAATTGGGGGGACAAAAACAAAACAGGTGTCTCATTGGTTATATTCAATGTTTTCAGTCCAAAGGCAAAAGTTAGAGAGGGGGTGTTTTTTGATGATTGACTATTGTCCAGGAGGTTTTCCTTTATATCTATGACTTTGTTCCTGTGGTTTCTTCCAATTGGCCCCAATTTTCTATCAGCTCTGCATGCACCTATGGAAAGGCAAAATGGCTCTGCTAGGTGATCCAAATAGGCCCTTTGAGGTAATCAAAGCCTGATCAATTCTTAATTAGAATGTGTCAACTCTTGGGTATTTATAGAAAAACACTTTCCATAGGGTCAGAAGGTGACAGTGTGACAACAAAAGCATTTCATTGATTTAGTTGCAGCAGAAGAAGATTGAGTGTTATGCAGAGCTGGCAATGAGATGAGATGAGTTGTACAAAAATATGCTGGTAACTATAAAAAAAAATCAGCTCATTAAAAACAACAACAACAAAAAAAGACTATACAAGAAACCTGTTTACATGACATTTAAAATTATATGATTTTTCTGTGGTTTTGACATCAAAACATTCTGTTAGATCCGCCATCCTGCCGAATGAATGTTAAATCATCCATCCTATCCGACAACAACTGTAAGATCTACTCTCCCACTAGACCTCTCTCTCCATCAGAAGATATCAAAAACCCAGTCAACATCAACAGCATGTCATATAGACCTTATTCACAGTAACTAAGGCTACTTACTCAAAAACATAAATTTTTTGATGCGCAAAATTAACATATTGACATGGTCCAGTGAAAGAAGGGACTTGAATCACCTGAGACAACTATACTGTGCATGAAAACCGAGACACAGACTCCGAAGAACTGGGATTAAGATCCGTGTGCCATTTTATTACAAAAGGTGCAAATCATAAACAGACTGGCAGGGTTAAATCTCCAGCAATAGAGCAGCATAGACAGATGAAAGTCGTGGTCATAAACAGGCAAGGTTCAGGGCAGGCAGCAAACAATCAAAGTATAAATCCAGACAAACCAGAAGTGATCAAAAGGCAGGCAGCAGAGAATCAGAACGACAGGTAAACAGGCAGGAGTAAAACACAGGCAGGCAATATAACAGTATAAACACACAGAAATGTTAGCCGTGGCAGACCAAGACTTTGCACTAAACCTAGTATGCTTAGTGCTTAAATAGTCCTTGGAATAAAAGGTGTGAGCATAATCAGTCCAGTTAGACATGATGAGAATTGTAGTTCAGAATGCTAATAGTATTCGGGCGAGGGAGTCCTCTGAAGACTCAAATGTGAAAACTTCCATAGGGACTTTCAAGACAACATTTTGGAGGTGAAATGAAACTTTGTATCTGCTCCAGATATCTCTTTTTTAAATAATATTTTTATTATTAATTATATTTAAAATGTGTAACATTAATATGACAGTAATTTAAGCACAGCCTCTATAAAAATATAAAACCAACCGTAAGTGTGCAAAAACGGTGAACAGTTGAATGAAGAAAAATATTAAATGACTAGTAATTCCTGTGTCAATTAGTAGCATCAGAACCATTTAGTCGACTAGTCTCGGGCATCTCTTCTACCAGCTCAAGAACAGGCAAAGGCTGCAGGGGAATATATCAGAAGGCAGGAGACAAAGTGATGGTAAAAATGAGCAGAGTTTGTTGAATAATTGTAGTTGCGTCATTCTTGATTCTCAGTCTGACTTTGTCTGACTAGCACAATCTCCAGTGTTATTATACTAAGCAAAGACAATGGAAGATTACTACTTCACAGCATCGTCCTGTGAAATTGAAGACCTTGAAATGGAGCCTACTCTTTTTGTGAAGACAATACAGCACAAAACATAAGATTAAACAGAAATAGAAACAATTAAAAAGAAATGTAATAAGTCAAATTGAATAGGCCTAGGCTATATAAAATGTATATAAAGTAATTAGTAAATGATTAGGTAATATGAAAGAGTTAAAGAAACAAATGGAGAACAACACAGATGTATGTTTGCTCTCTGAAGCCAAACACACACACACACACACACACACACACACACACACACTCAGGTTGCTTTTAAAAAATGCTATTAGATCTTTAGATCCTTAATTCAATACATGCTCACAAGACATGCAGACATTGAAGCTGCAAGAAGGGCAAAATTAAATCAGGGTATGGTCCAAAAATTTAGGTGTGCTGCTTAGTTTGCTTGAACCATTTAAGGTGTTCAAATGACATTGCACATTGTTGGCTTAATGAAGAAAAATGCATTTATTCATTCTCATGTTTTTCCTAACCCATATGATTTTCATAGTTGTGTGATGGCTGATATGTGACCGTGGCCCTTTGAAGAAGAAGAAAGCCAGTGTAGTAAAATGGTGTGATGGAGTGAATGTCATGCTGGTTTTCTTTTTAACAGCAGATGCATGACAAGGGTATGATATAAACCAACTTGTAACAGTAGCCAAATTAACTTTCACATGCAGTACAATGCATTAAGCTTTCCCCATGTTTTGAGTCTCTATGCTATGAGGGAGAGAATTGTAATTGGCTTTTATTTGTTCGTTGCCTTATCGTTGTCTTACTTTCATGGATAAATTCAAACTAATTAATCAGGGAATGAAAGTGATGGATACTGGCATTGTACCCTCCTCCCTTGTCATTTTCTCTGTGAAAGCCCCTTACATTGCTCACATATGCTTTTTGAAAGGCACTCTGTTATAAGCAGATAAATTCTTTAAAAAAGATTAATTTTCAACACACATGTTTTAAGTAAATTGAGTTCATTTCTGCCACCTCAGTTACATTCATGTTGTCTTGGATTGTTTTTGTTTTTATAATAATCTTATCCAACCCCCAAGCTAACACAAAATCATGCCATTTCTTATTGTTTAAAAAAAAATAAATAAATAAATAAATCTCTTAATTAATACTTATTCAAATCACTCTAAAGTTAAGCGTTCCAATCAAATATGTGCATCTGCAATTAAAACACCTTAAGAAATTACATTTTCTCTGCTTACTACTCTGATAGTAACTGAAGCAAAGATCAATTTTATAATGCATGTTTGATGGAAATGTACTGGCGAGGGATGTGTGTTCAGATTTTTAAGTATGTTGAATTAGCATTATGGGCATACCTGTCAACACTCCCGTTTTTCCCGGGAGTCTCCCGTATTTCACACCCATTTTGTTATTTCTCCCGGGAAATTTGTATGGCCCAAACATCGTTATATGATTAATCACAACAATATATTATTCCAATGTTGTCCAGTTGCCAGATCTTGTATGAAGCTCATCCTAATCACACATTCGACACATTATACACATTTTTCAACCCATTTGTGACCTCAACCTGGCAACCTACAACCCAGTTGCGCTGTTGATATCTGCGCAGGTAGTAGACGCGGGAAGTTGAATCAAGCATCACTGGTAGATGGGAGGAGAAGACTCGGGTGGTGCTCCGGCGGAAAAAAAAAAAAAAGTGTAAATTTATCAACAGCTGGATGGAAGAAATTAATTTCATATCTCGAAACTATATAGAAAATGACCATGCCTTTTGCAAAGTTTGTGACACTGATTTTAATATCAGACACGGTGGGAAAAATTATGCTCAGAGGTCTCCTGGATTTTGGTACCCAAATGTTGACAGGTATAATAATGGGAGATCCATTATGCTACTAACATAAGATTTTGATTTGCTAACTCTGTAGGATTTCATAATGCTTGAAACTGATATCTTATTATGCTATAATTGGTTGGTGCTGTAATAACATAAAGGATGAAATACTTCACAGACAAATCACACATACACACCACTCACAAAACAAACAAATTACAAATATTCCGTAAATGCACCAATATTTTAAATGTCATCACAAGTCTAGGTAATGCATCAAGATATTTTTTTTAATATTTATGCCTAAAGCACTGTGAAATACATTTTGATCTGATTTGTGTGTGGTGATCTCTCAAATGAGGACTTCATGCTTGCTTTCAGACTCTTTAAGTGCCTCTATGTGAGCTAATGTCATTTATTTAAAAATCCCAGACATAAGTTGTCATTATCGCAGCATAAATCTCTTATTTGATGCAGTCACAGCATGCTCAGAGACATAATGGCTGCTGCTAAAGGAACTGCATGCTGCCACTGTAAATTGGCTTAACTGCTGGCTGCTTTTAGCCCCAGTGATTCATTTAAGCAAGATGTTAAGGTAGCAGAGAAGGCGCACAGGTCTAAAGAAATAACTCCAAATTTATAGCGGTGGACCAAGACCACGTAACTCAATGCTAGGACAGGTGATCCAAATATTTATTAGAAAGTCTTAAAAAAGGCATTTAATCATATACTCTGTTTTACAAATTTGGGATGCTCACAAATAGAATAGCAGAATGTCATATTTGTGCTTTGAAGACACTGCAGTCCAGTGTGAATATCACAAGAATGGAGCAACCTTTGAACTTAGGACAACAAGTCATGTCTTCATCTGCAAAACATATTCTGCCAACTCTCTGAGAGTGCAGATAAGAGAATATAACATTATGCTTGTAAAACCACACTCTTCTGGTTTCTTTCACATTTATCTTTTAGTAAGAAATCCTTTCGAGGCCTTTTTTTTTCCTTTTTTTTATTTTATTTGTTTTTTTTAAGTATGCTGAGTGATGTCTGGCACTTAACAAAACAAAACAAGCAAAATGGTTGGAATTCTTGTTAGAAATGGCAGTATTCAATGCAGGGGGCATTTTATAAATATTACAATTTGATCTGTGATATTTAAATTTGATATTTTTAAAAAAAATCTAGCAAGCATTTCCCTTTTAAACAACATTAAGTTATGGGCAAACATGCTCTACTGCCAATAGAAATGCTGTTAAAGAAAGGGTTTTTCACACTTGAGGCCTCTTAAATAGAACCAGACTAAATAATACAATTTAAAACATTTAAATTGATGTAAAAATTATTTACATCACCTTCACATTGTAAAGTATCTGTTATCATTATAAACTATTCATTATTATGTTCTGGAACCCAATAATAATTTATTATTAAGAAATTATTATGGAAATATATTTTCAGATGTTATTATTATTGTTATTATTATTATAAAACAGTAGCATATTTATTCCATGTACTAATTTACAATAGTTAAATTTACATTTCTCTCATCATTTACTCACACTCCCGGCATCCCAGGTGTGGATGACTTTCTTCTTCAAAACACAAATATTTCATCTCTGTAGGTCCTCACAATGCAATGACAAAATTTCAAAGCTCCAAAATCCACATTAAGGGAGCATAAATGTAATCCATATGACTCAAGTGGTTAAATTAATTTGTTCAGACACAATATGATAGGTGTGGGTGAGAAACAGATGAATATTTAAGTAATTTTTTGATCATAAATTCTCCTCCCAATAGGGGGCGATATACATGAAGAATGTGAATCACCAAAACAGAAGAAGAATGTGAAAGTGAATTGGAAATTGACTGAGCAGGGAGGAGAATTTATAGTAAAAAGGACTTAAATCTTGAACTGTTTTTCACCCACACCTATCATATCACTTCTAAAGATATGGATTTAACCACCAGAGTCATCTGGAGTACTTTTATGTTGCCCTTATGTAGATTTTGGAGCATTTAAAATTTTGGCACCCATTCACTTGCATTTTATGGATCAAAACAACTAAAATAATCTACAAAATTTTTTTGTTTGTGTTCAACAGATGAAAGGAAGTCATACAAATCTTGGATGGCATGAGGATGAGTAAAATTGTGGGTGAACTAACCCTTTAAACCTTTACTTTGTCTAAATGCAAAAAGAAGACTTGTTTGTAGCTGAGTTGACAATGGCCTTTAACTGCAGAGAAATGCTCTCATCCACTCTTCAGTTCAAAAAACCCAGTTTTAACAGGTTACTTTAGATTTGGATAGTAAATATCAGCAGCCAAGCATATTTGGAACCACGAAAATGTGCAATTAGTGAATCTAGAGCACTGTAAATAAAATGCACCCAGCTTATTAGCCTCACATGCTTTGAATTTGTGTAATACAAAGAACAGAGCTGTGCACATACAGTAAGCACAACATGTAAATGCAGACCTTGCGGTTTCTAAAAATTGCACTTCTTCATGTCGCAATTTAGATTTTATTTTGAGTAAGTGTTCTGCCCTACAGTGTATACTGCATCAGTTTATGACACCAATATACTGTATATATAACAATATAGAATTAAATCAAAGGTTTGCCTTATATAAAACAGGGGTTTGTCTATTCAGATAATGCCAAAATTCAGAAATAGGCATTCCAAATTGTTCTGTCATGATCAGTATGGAGATCTATTCAGAATGGTTCATCTTGCTTAACCATGTAGAGTTTACTTGCCTCTGAACTGCTGCTGGTTCCATTGTTGGAGGCTCCATTTACATCTGATATTATTATGTGTTTAGTGCGATACATTTTTTGCTCTATTTTTCTTCTTTTATTGCACTTTATTATCAAGTAATAAATTACAGTAATTAATGGTGTATGTTATCATGAAATCAAACACCCTCCCCTTGAATTCTGAACACAAGTGGTCAAAAGAGATGCATTTTATGACCAGGTGTAAATGGCAATGTGTCTCGCCTGTCTGCTTGTGATCAAAAACACATCTTAAGAGCAGGTGTAAACAGGGCCTAAAAGGTATCCATGTGCCCTTTATGGACAGAACTTCAGAGGACAGACACATAATACAGCAAAAATAGGTATTCCCAGGAAGAAAAAAAAAATACCCATTTGAGATGTTCAAGTCACCTTTATTGACATGGGCATGGTAGAGGGTATCTTCAATTCACCTCTGTCTGAAGGCTAGAGCACCTGGTGCTCAAACCAGAAATATCTAAGTAAGCTACATTAAAGGAACACATTCCTGTATGAAATCGACAGGGACAATAATCCCATGTGTTTTATTAGTTTGGGTTTATCCAGAGCTGAGCATATCTGGGAAGGCCTGTGCTTTAGCCCACTTATCATTTGAGTCTCGAGGAAATTGAGGTTGGCGCCTGTGAGACACAGGGAAATTATTTTTATTAGGCTGCTCAACAATGCTCGCAAGAGGATCAAACGGGCACTAAATGTTTATAACGTCAAATAATTATGTCCTCCTGAAATATGTCTAAGCATATGTGTATTGGATACATTTTTTGCAAACATTATCCTCTCCTTTCCATCAGTGATTCCTGTGGCAAAACCTCAGGGGTCAATTAGTGCAAGACTAACATTAAAATGTAATTATCATGGCAATAAATTATGATTAACTGTAGGGCTCGTACATTCTCAATGGACCCGCTGCAAGATCATAGCTGTGCTGGTGGTATATACTGGTCAAAAATCTCTGAATAGCATTCAACCAACATTAGCCAATCACTTCCTGCTTCTTAAACTAATTGTGGTAAATAAGTTAGTGTTTTGTGTGTTTGTGAAAAGCATTGCAATGTTGTCCCAGGCTAAATGCAGCATGCCAGGAAACCAAAAGCAGAATCAACATTCACCTGTCAAAGACATAGGCCTCTAGGAATTTGCAACAATGGCAAACCTGGTCTCATAGTATCACATCACTATAAGAAGTCAAGTCAAGTTATATTTATAGTTCAATAATAATTTATTTTTGTTTTTCACAACACACATATTTTCAAAGCAGCTTTACAGAAAATCATGCTTTAGCAGAAAATGAAACTGGAATATCTATGAAGTCTTAGTCATCATTGTGTAGTTTGATTAAAATTTGATGACATTTTTTATAAAAATAAATAAGTAAATAATAATTGTATTTAGAACCCCAGTGAGAAAGCCGAAGGCGACTATAGCAAGGAACAAAAAACTCCATAAAATGTTGGTTAATGGAGAAAAATAACCTTGTGAGAAACCAGGCTCACTGTGGGGGTCAGTTTTGGCTAAACAACATGAATACATGTCAATATTAGTTTTTTGTGTGTAGTGCAAGTTAGGGCATAAAATTTGTAAACTAAGTAAAATTTAAAGGGCCATTGTTTAAACAAAGATTTTGTATGAACTTAATAACTAATGTCTTTGAAATCAATCCTGAATTACCTGTTTATGTATTCCTTTCACGAGTGTAGTCCATCAATAGACCAAGGTGATGCAGGCAGAGATCAGTGAGGTGCATTGCAGTTCAACCGGCAGGTCATTTCGGTGTGGTCTACATTTATGCACATGGCAGACGCTTTTATCCAAAGCGACTTACAGAGCCCTTATTACAGGGACAATCCCCCCAGAGCAACCTGGCGCTGTGGGGATCGAACCGACAAACTTCTGCTTAACAGTTTAGTGCTTTAGCCTACTACACCACCACCACTGATTTGAAATTATTTTTTATTTGACTCAGCTGTCAAATATCACAGCAGCTTCCTAGTGAAATTAGCACAAGAGGGGCTACAACAATGATTTTTATTCGCTTTCACACCAATTACAAGTAAAACACCAGATTCTGAGTTCATTAACACTTGCTTTTTGCCCTGTTTCTCATACAACCATATAACATTTAAACACTTTTATTAAAGCGATACATTTGAATCACACTTGTATCATAGAGCTAACTACAAATAACAATCTTAACTGACAGATTCACAGAGTATTGCACTTGCGATGCAGCATCACACAGTGGGCATTTCACCTTAGAACTGCTGCAATGTGAGTAAGGAACTATGTAGGCTAATCTCACTTTGCAAAAATTTTGCCAAAATCACATCGTATTTATGAGACCAGGCTGAGATGGCAGGGCGCAAGTTTGGTTTCAGACAAGGAATGCATGACAGCACCCTTCTTTTTGGCTTTGTTCCTACTTATTATTGAGTATCCCTCTTTAGCAGATGCTTAAGCAACAAGCTCCCCCTATAATTACGAAGCCATTTGCCTGATAGCAAGCTACCACTTCCACAATGGCCTTTCCCCAATTGTGTAGTCCGCCCTGCCTTTCTCCCACCAGAAATTACTCCCTCTGAAATGTGCCATTCATCCACAAGAATCAGATGCTGTGTCGCTTGCCTCTGCTGCCAGCCATTGAAACCACATTGCACAGCTCCAAATGAAGATGTGAAAAGCCAATCTACGTTCCAGCAGGAGAGGGAAGTAATTTTCTCTTCCCACCTCTCTATTGATCTCAGCATGGCTGACTCAGAGCCCTGCTGCTTTCTGGGCACGTGAAGTGGGGTGAAATGGCCTCACTAGTGGGAGGAGGCAAACAATTGAAGAGAGGAATTTTTTTGTTTTACCTTCATTATACATTCAAAATCCTACAGTGAGCAAAACAGCCAGGATTGACACTGGATTGTGAGGTGTTTATTATATTTTGTGCTTTCCCTCACTGAGACCACCTTGTTGGGAATCATACAACAAGATAAACAATGTATTGTTTTAAGGAATATCCTTGGGTGGCTCTCTCTTATGCACGCACAAAAGCCTTTGCTGTTTCCAATATGAATAATGATTTCTACTACCTTAGGGGTTTTCTGTCCTACATTACCTATTGTAACTCTTTACTGCAACTCTCCAAAACAATGCAGAGGAGAAAACCCAAGGCTGGGACAACTAATGCATGTAATAATATATGTAGTTCTACTGGTTCATGGCCGGGGCAATCTGGAGCCTATTGTAAACCAGCCACACTTTTCCACTGATCTGAGAGCTGAACGGTGACGTAACAGGTTACTGTCTACGTGGTAGTTTCTCGTAACAATCTCAAACATGGAGCATCACAGTGTGTTAGTATGCAAATTTCCCTTGTTTTTGAGGACATTTTTAAATATACGGATGAATTCAACCAATCATTATTACATTGCTCAACAAGAGTAAATAAATATGATATTTAAGGATCTTTTCAAGAGGTCCTCTAATGGGTTTCGCCAGTGCTGCAGCTGAGTAACCACAAATGGTGCCTTGAGTATCTTTTACTTTTTACAGTGTGCATACACCACGCCACTCCTTTACATAAGCTGTTACTGGCAAGATATACTACTGGTAGGTGTGTCAAAAGTAGCAGTACTTTGGCAACAAATGAAAGATTTAACAATCAGTGTTTTGTAATACCGGTAGTACCAAGTATTTACTTAATTCGGTACCCACAAGCTGTTTAACTGACACACTGGTGCTTTCAAATGCTTACACGCTTATTTGAGCGCATGCTCGATTACTCCTTTTTACACGGAAATGTGAGCTGGTGCTTGACCGAAGAAACTGAGAAGCTGTCAGAAGAAGAGCTCTAGTGTCTGATGGAAAATGTGGTCATGCGACTGCTTGCATGAACGGTCAAATGTGCTTCATGGTCAAAACCCGAGCATTATACCTTGAAGTGACTGTTTTGTTGTAAATATTGACCAAACAACAATATATAAACCACTCTTCATTTATTTCTTTGTTTTTAATGACTGTTCATAATTTACTTTAAACTTAGTTTTATACTATTATAACAAAACAGACAACAGACGTGTTTTAAAATGCGAAAAACAAACAAACAAACAAAACAAAACAAAACACACACATTAACTGAAGCAACCACATCATTATGTGCCACTTCTATACTGCTTTCACTTTGTGCATCTTTGAATGGATTTGAACCATTGAGCTCAAAAGGACAACACTCTAATAGGTAAGCTACCAAGTAAGCTAATGACATAGGAATAGGTGTGTATATGTAAGTGGTTCTGTAATACATGTGATAAAATGTTTCGTTTTTCAAATCATGCGTTAAAGTAAAAGTGTTCTGAAATCATAGCATAGTGGGGGATGAGTAATAGAGTGAAAAATAAGCTTTTATAAGATCAAAATGATTAAACCACACAGTTGTTGTAGCGCCTTTAGTGGTCATTTCATAAGGAAACTGCGGTCGAAAATGTAGAAAACGGCACCTACAAGTCAGTTTGCAAAAATGTACAGTATATAGAGTAATGTTCATTCTATGAGACCAGGCTGCATAGTTTACTCACCCTTATGCCATCTCAAACTCTTTTGACTTTCTCTCCTCTATAGCAAACAAAAGAGGATATTTTGATGGAGATATGATGTTAATATACCCTTACAATTTCAGTCAGTTGGGCCCAAACTTTCAAGCTCCAAAAAGGACATAAAATGCATTAACTTCATGCTGCTTTTATGCCATTTTTGGAGTTTAAACGTTTGGACCCCATTATTACTATTAATATTTTTGATTGATTCTTATGTGGCAAATGGAATAAACAAAACATACTTTATACACACAGAATCAACTTACCCCTCCCCTCCACAATCCCACCACATCCCTCAACAAATATCCCTGTGGTCAAAGCCTAAAATACACAATGCACACATATTCAAACAAACAAAAGATAAAAATTGGGAAAATAAAAAATATAAACATCAACAAACAAAGAGATAAGAAAGAATTCCACAATGAATAGAATTTACAATTACCACCACTTTCCGGTTTCCCTCCAAGTGGTCCTCACTGAGAGCCCTCCAAAAAAGTCAAATACTTAAATACAATACAAATTTCTAAAGGAGTGTGTATAATGGTATACTGGCTATTTTAGCTGTAATATTGAAATTGGTTTCAAGAATAGTGAAATTTTACTTGTATTGGTACCGACTACTGTAATTTTGCTATCCTATTCTTACCAAAATATTACCCTAAATATTAATTTAGTTCTAGTAAAATCTTTTTTTTTAGCATGGAATTGCATGGTTTATGCTGTGGATGTAAAAAAAAATCAGAGCACTAGCAAAGGGCTTCAATCAAGAACTGTATTCAGGTACACAGACATTTGACTCTGCGGTACTATGCCATCCCACTCACTAGTGATCCGATGTGTCTAAAAGTGTTGAAGGGAGCATTCGTATACATGATCCACTAAATTATACATGATGCCGCCCTATTGAGAGTGGCAAAGTTAAGGTTTGTATACCACTGCCTGAGGGTCTCTAGGATGCTCTGATAGAGGTAAAGAAAGGGGTTGTTTTGCCACCTGGGGAACTGTGAGATAGACTGGACTAATTTGCAGCTACTCTTCAGCGGACACCGTTGACTGCATGCCAAGTGGAGCTTTGCTTTGGAGGTGTCAATGTGAGCTCCCACATGGCGACAGGCCTCTCTCTACCTCTTTCTTTCTGTTCTGCCTCACACATTCAGACAATCCCCCACCCTACACTAAAGGCGCAAATGTCAAACAGTGAAGCATGACCAACTGTGAAATTGTAACAGCTCATATTGATCTGAGAATTAAGAGTGACCTAAAGTTGTCCAAGGCTTAGTGCTGACAATTTTCTTCCCCCTCCTGATTTAATGGTGCCTTTGGGTTTCTTGCTTGAACTCTTACTTTTAAGCTAAAATGTTCAGCTCTAACAAATACACCAGCACTTCTGGTTGTCGACATGTAAACTTGACTTTTCCCAAAGTGTAACCCTCTCACTGCAATAAGATGATGCAAGGTTTATCTTACGAATGTAGTGGCTAATGGTCTCCTTCACCATTCACTTTTATAGCATTTTTTACATACAATGAAAGGTGAATGGTGACTGAGGCTGTCTGACATGAGGGTAAAAAAACATTTAAATAATTTTTGCATGAACTAACACTTTAACATTAGGTAAAAACTTCAAACCACCAAACGATGCCACTGCAATGAACATTTTCTTTAGATGTACTGTATATTTTATTTTTGGCTAGTTTTACAGTTTCAGCCCACGGCTTTAGAGTCAAAGGGTCATCAATTTTCATTGAATTTAGATTTTGCCATGACAATTTTGCCCCACTCAGTATTTTTTAAGATACAGTTCTATATACTCTCACTTCCTCTTTTCCCTCAGGCTTGCAGCACATAGACAGAAAATGTTGTAGAAGTTTATTAAAAAGCTGTAAACCCAGGGAGAGTAGTGTGACTGCACTGTGACCCCTAGAGCTCAAACATGGCTCAAACAGTGCTCCTCCACAATAACTAGCAATGGAAAAAAGAGGGTCAGCAGTTATGGTGGTGTCGGAAGAGGAAAATACTCAAAGTCTGGCAGGGTGCACATAGCGGCATACCCATGAGATAGATACCACAGTTCACCTTATTTCTTCCACTGCAAAAGGATTTTGTAAGGCCCAGATCCCAGTGGTCCATTTGACTGCCAGTTTTACCATCAGTGGAATGAGCACTGAAATAACAAACACTGCTGATAGCCTCAAGCACAATCATTTTAACCCTATGTAGGTAACATTTTTCTTATAATGAGGATAGGTTGTAATTTATTAACCATACATATCGAATACCTTGACAGCCTTAGTGGAATCAGACACTAGATAAAGAACAGACCTAATTATAAAAACAGTTGATGGAATGAAATGCTTGGAATGAAATGCCAGCAACCAAGGGCAACTGAGTGTTGAGAGCATTACAGGACATGGTTCTGCACAAATACTTGTGATTTGTTCTCCAAGCTTATAGGTGCCCTTCAATTGAAAAGCAAAGTGAAAGTTTGAATCAAAGTAAACAGTCTCTATGGGGACACTACAATTCTCTTGACAAAAAGTTCAGGCACACTGAGTGCCAAATCGTTTGGCAAAATAATTTATTTAACATGCGGCTTAGCACTGTGAAAGATGACAGGTGGAAAAGGAAGTGACAAGGCAATAATTCACCATGGACATGGTGCAGTCCTGTGTTTACACTCATGCACATGAATGGTATACTGTATATAAACAGTCTGGCTCAGTTCTAGTCAACTACACCACAAGCTAAAGGTATATGGGTGTATAATGAGTTCAATGTATGATGCAAGTATAATGGCTAATGAACAACATAATCGACTCTTGCTAAAACTGATATACATTTATGAAAGAGTCTCATGTTTGCTTGTCAGTAAAGCTACTTTGAGACAATTATAATAAAAGATAACCAATATAAGAATAATGAAGGTGACGTGAATAATGGACTAGTCATGGCTAATTTACCTACTGTGGACTTAATCATTACCATAGTTGTCTGCTAAAAAAATATCAAATTTATTCGTTCATTGAAATTACCGTTGATGATTCTCAGCCAAATTTGGTACACAAATGTAGTATCATGTCACACTTAAGCTCCCACAACATATGCTATATTATAACATTAAGCAATTAAAGTTGTAAGAATAAAAGGTTGGCAGTCAAGAAATGGAGAAATCATTTCATTTTACTAGTCAGCATAGTGTTAGAATAGTGCATAAGGTCAAGATCATTAAACAAAGGGGGCATTGATTGGTAGGAGAATCCACCAACTCACAATTAGGCTGCTTTAGTTAGCTCAGCTGGAACCAGAAACATATATCATGATCTATATCTCTGCAAAAATGTTATGGCATCTACACTATTTGTTTCCCTGTCTCAACGTCGGGATTCATATCCTGAGGTTACCAGTACCGGCCAGATCCAGCTACGTTCCTGCTGGGTGTCGGACCCATTGCTACATGTCTCTGAGTGATGACAACTAAATACAGCTGATGCCAGCCAGACATCACTTCAGTCTATTACAATTGACTTCAGGGGATGAACTAATGCCAACTCCAACCATAAGACATGGGATAATTCATATGCCATTGCGGAACCTTGGTTCCCCGTCTGTCGCTCACTTCGACGTCGTGTCGAAGAAGCGACACTAGGGGTCTCTCTTGAGCGCCGAAAGATACCTCTGATCTATGAAAAAAGGCCAATGAGAGTTGGCGAACAGTATTTGCATACTCCGCCTCCGGATACGGATATAAAGGCGAGAGAAATACGCTCGTTCATTCAGTAATTTTCTTCGGAGCCGATGGTCGTGTGTATGCAGTCAGCTGCGAGTAACACAACTGATCCTGCTTCTGATCCTCTGACGCTCTGCTTTGCTGTTGGATTTACGGCGCACTACAGCGGCTTTTCTCTTCACTGCCGGCGTGCAGTTTGCCCCTGGGCGCTTCGACAGCGCAGAGTTAAAAGAGTTGAAAGAGTGATTCTCTCCATAAAAGAGTTTATTTCTCTGAAAGAGCATTACACAGCGGCGTTGAACGTCCTTTTCAGGACGCGTCTTTATAAAGATGTAATTTCCGCCCCTGTGTAGTTTCTGGATGCGGTGTTTTCTCCCCACCTCTCTCGGTCATAAAACACTATCTTGCATGCTTGGGCTGCGATCACATGCAAGCAGTGTTTTATGAATGGTTTATGTTCTCAGTGCGAGAACATAGCCATGGCAACATTGCGGTCGTGTGGCTTTCTTTTGTAGTGAGAGAAAGCCGTTTCAGCCGCCCCCCGCGCCTCGCCTCCTTCCTACGGGATTGACGCAGGCGCCGCGGGCGATGAACACGATTTGGGGACAATGACGGGCTCTGTTCGCCGGGTAAATCCCCTCGAACTTCCCGCCTCCCCGGCACGCTTGTTTGCTAGCATTGCGGTCGTGTGGCTTTCTTTTGTAATGAGAGAAAGCCGTTTCAGCCGCCCCCCGCGCCTCGCCTCCTTCCTACGGGATTGACGCAGGCGCCGCGGGCGATGAACACGATTTGGGGACAATGACGGGCTCTGTTCGCCGGGTAAATCCCCTCGAACCGCCCGCCTCCCCGGCACGCTTGCTTGCTTGCTTCCGTCTGAGCTCGGGATGAGTATTCTCTCCAATGGTTCATCTTCTCAGTGTGAGAACATGGCCGTTATAGCATTGCGGTCGCACAGCTTTCTTTTGTAATGAGAGAAAGCCACTTCAACCGCCCCCCGCGCTCCGCCTTCTTCCTACGGGATCGGCGCAGGCGCTGCGGGCGATGAAGGCGATTTGGGGAATATGACGGGCTCTGTTCGCCGGGTAAACCCCCTCGAACCGCCCGCCTCCCCGGCACGCTTGCTTGCCTCAGAATTGGATGACATCACCGCTGCATCGGAGAGCGTTACAGCGGCATCGGATGCTGATCGTTCGCCTGGGCCGCCACCTTCGGGTCTGCCGCCCAGCCTGAGCCTGACGCACGGAGATCCGCTATGCTTTCCCGGGCTACTTGATCGGTTCCGCGGGCAGGTGCGCCGCTCACAGCCACGCCCCCCCCCGTTCCCTTCTTCCCGGACGTGCACGACGAGTTGAGCTAAGCCAAGGCTTTTTCGCTCCTCCGCTCTCACTACCCTCGTGGTGGAACGGTCCCAGACCGCTTCCACTCTGCACGCCACGGCCCTTCCTGCAACCAATGCCAGGCCAAGGCACTTCAAAACCTGCACCTTGGGTAGTCCTGTTCTTGATGTGCTGCAGGAACTGCGCTGGATGACCAACCGCGCCCCCGGGCCACGGAGGTCAGAAGCGCTGGCACTCGAACAGGCGATGGCCACCCCTTGTGGTCCAGAAACACACCTGTGGACTGGACCTGGTCGAAATGCGGGAGGCAGACAAGGCACACCTTCTCTCACACCCCCGTCTCCCAGCTCCGTCCATTCGGCGCCACCGTTGACGACTCTGCCCAGCAGTCCTCAGCGGTGAGGCAGACGGAGGCCACTGCACATCCTGCCCCGCCGCAAGCTTGCCGCCATGGGCCATGCCCCGTCTGCTCGCCGAGGGCGTCCTCCTGCGGCTATGAAACACCCTGCTCCGCCTCAACCCGGGCCCAGCTCTCAGCCCCAGCGTCGAGCACGCTGCAGGGAACGGACGCCCCCGTCTCACGGACCCCCTCGAGGACCCGGAAGGCTCCCAGGCTGTCCGTAGACGTTCAACCCAGGGACCAAGATGTTAGCTCCGGAGGCTGGTAAGACCGCTCCGTCCCCGGTGGAGGGCCGGGAGGAGAATCTTTTCTTGTTGAATTAATTTTCACATTCTCATATTCTCTGTAATGAGCTATTTCCTTTTGTCTCTGGGTCACCTGGCCCGCAAATACCGTTCTCACGGCACTTTGCCCCCAGATATCAACAGTCCTGGCTTCCTGGACACGGACCACCCGTCTTCAGCCCCACGACTGTCCCCCGGCCGGCCGGTTCCGACGAGTCTAGAGGACGCCTACCCAGGACCTCCTCCTCAGTCGCTGACCCGCCCCCTGCCGGGTGTGCGGAGCAAGGTAAGTGCTTGAGTCTTTTCTCAGCACCTCAGCTGCGGGTCGCCCCGTCGCCGCCCAACGCTGCCCTACCTGCTCCGCCCCGCTGCGAAGCCCCGCCGGGTACGTCAAATTAATCGTCCCTTTGGTGCCCCTAGCGCAGAGGTTGGACGCGTGGCTTTCACTTCCCAACCCGTCTCGCTGGCTGGCCCGGACCATCCGACTCGGTTACGCAATTCAGTTTGCCAGGCCCCCGTCCCCCTTCATGGGCGTCCGCTTTTCCGCAGTACACGGCGAACACGCCCACTCCCTGCGCGCGGAAATCGCGACTCTTCTGGCCAAAGACGCGATAGAGCCTGTCCCTCCAACCGAGATGAAGATGGGTTTCTACAGCCCTTACTTCATCGTACCCAAGAAAAGCGGCGGCTTATGACCAATCTTGGACCTGCGAGTTCTCAACCGAGCGTTGCACAAACTCCCGTTCAAAATGCTCACGCTTAACCTGCGTCCGGCATCTAGATTGGTTCGCAGCGGTAGACCTGAAGGACACGTACTTCATGTCTCCACCCTGCCCCGACACCGCCCCTACCTGCGGTTTGCGTTCGGGGGCCAGGTGTATCAGTACAAGTCCTCCCCTTTGGCCTGTCTCTGTCCTCTCACGAGAGTTACTATGCAAAATCCACAGAGATCAGGTGCTCAGGCACCTCAGCCGTCTGGGGCTTCAGGTCAACTGGGAAAAGAGCCAGCTCACTCCAGTTCAGAGCATCTCTTTTCTCAGGATGGAGTTAGACTCGGTCTCAATGTCGGCATGTCTCACCAACGAGCGTGCCCAGTCAGTGTTGAACTGCCTCGCCGCCTTCAGGCCAGGCACAGCGGTCCCCTTAAAACTTTTCCAGATGCTCCTGGGGCATATGGCGTCCTCCGCGGCGGTCGCGCCGCTGGGGTTGATGCATATGAGACCGCTCCAACACTGGCTCCAGACCCGAGTCCCGAGACGAGCATGGCGCCACGGCGCCGTATGCAACGGGCACGCAGCCTCAGGCCGTTGGAAAGGGGCCCAGCTGCGTTGGCACATCAACTGCCTCGAGTTGTTGACCGTCCTTTTTGCCCTGCGGAAGTTTCTCCCGTTAATTCGGGACGAACATATCCTAGTCAGGTCGGACAGCACCACTGCGGTCGCGTACATAAATCGCCAAGGCGGCGTATGCTCCCGTCACATGTCACAACTCGCCCGTCGTCTCCTCCTTTGGAGCCAGCACCGACTCAAGTCGCTGCGTGCCACTCACATCCCCGGCAACCCCAATGTGATAGCGGACGCGCTGTCATGACAATGCTTGTCTGGCGGAGAGTGGAGGCTTCACCCCCACTCGGTGCAGCTGATTTGGGAACGGTTCGGCAAGGCCCAGGTAGACCCCTCTGCCTCCCGAGAGACCTCCCACTGCCCGCTCTGGTACGCCCGTTAAGAGGCTCCCCTCGGGGCAGATGCACTGGCACACAGCTGGCCGGTGGGGCTGCGCAAGTACGCATTCCCCCCAGTGAGCCTTCTTGCACAGGTGCTGTGCAAGGTCAGGGAGGACGAGGAGCAAGTCACTCTCGTGGCTCCTTACTGGCCCACCCGGGCCTGGTTCTCGGACCTCATACTCCTTGCGACAGCCCCTCCCTGGCGAATTCCCCTGAGGAAGGACCTTCTTTCTCAGGGACGGGGCACGCTCTGGCATCCGCACCCAGACCTCTGGAACCTCCACATCTGGTCCCTGATGCGGAAGATCTAGCTGGTCTACCACCCACGGTCGTAGCCACGTTCAACCAAGCCAGAGCCCCTTCTACCAGGCAACTCTACGCCCTGAAATGGCGTCTGTTCGTGAATTGGTGTTCTTCCCGGGCAGAAGACCCACAGAGGTGCGCAGTTAGGTCTGTGCTCCTGTCCCTACAGGAGAGGTTGGGGGGGAGGCTGTCCCCATCCACCTCGTAGGTGTATGTTGCCACTATTGCAGCTTACCACAACCCAGTAGACAGCAACTCTCTGGGTAAGCACGACTTAATCGTCAGGTTCCCAAGAAGTGCCCGGAGGTTAAAAACCCCTCCTGGCCAAACCTGTTCCCCTCCTGGGGATCTCTCGGTGGTCCTTGCCGGTCTTCAGAGATCCCCCCCGAGTCGCTAGAATCAGTTGGCTCAGGGCCCTCTCCTGAAAAGACGGCCCTGCTGATTGCGCTCACTTCCATCAAGAGGGTCGGGGACCTGCAAGCGTCCCCTACTAACGACACTTGCCTGGAGCTCGGTCCGGCAGATACTCATGTGATCCTAAGACCTCGACTGGGCTATGTGCCCATGGTTCCTACCATGCCCTCTGGAGATCAGGTAGTGAACCTACAAGCGCTGCCCCGGGAGGAGGCAGACCCAGCCCCTCTCACTGTCGTGTCCGGTACGTGCCTTGTGTGCCTACCTGGACCGCCCCCAGAGCTTCAGGCGCTCTCAGCAGCTCTTTGTCTGCTTTGGAGGACCAGCAGAAAGGGAACGCTGTCTCCAAACAGAGGTGTCTCACTGGGTGATGGATACCATTCAGTTGGCCTATCACACCCAGGCCATGCCCCCCACTTACGGGTTCGAACCCACTCCACTAGGAGCGTGACATCCTCATGGGCACTGGCGAGGGGCACCTCCCTAGCAGACATTCGCAGAGCTGCGGGCTGGGCAGCACCTAACACCCTTATGATCTCAGGGTTGAGTCAGTCTCGTCCCGTGTTCTCTCAGGTCCGAGCCCGTAGAACTCGGTACACGTCGACGATCTGACCGGGTGATCCGCTTGTACCAGCGCCGTTTCCCTCTGCCGAGGCAAAACAGTGCGCTTTTGTCCCAGAGGACCCAGGTCCCTGGTTGATTCCTCCCTAGCACTTCGGACCCGCAGCAGTTCATCGGAGGAACGTGCTGGTCCAGTCCACTACGGGTACCTCCGGCTACCCCTACTGGAATAAGTGCTCCACAGATCAGGCCTCCTATGGGACTCCTCCTGTGTGTATTTCCGCGGTACGGTCACCTTACGAGCTGACCCGCGTCTCCCTTAGGCAGCCCTTTGCTGCCCTCCGGTCGCCGTGTTGTAGCAACTCCCCCCTCCTTGAGGTTGGATCTACCACCGCGCCATTTCCTCCCACATGCCCCAAGTGGCCATGTGATGTATTTTTGCCACCTTTACCTCCCCTGTTGGGCGGGTGTGGCCTCCGCAGGGTCTTTTCCCCCTAAGAATAGGAATTCGGAATAAGACCCCCTTCCCTCGATGCGGTAAGGGCCCCGGCTGCTCTTGCTCTATGCCGAGAAAACATAGAGAGAAAAGAGGCCCAGCCAGGCTTGGCCCGTTCCCTAGTTGGGAGCGTCACCTTGTTCCCCCCTAGGGTAACCAAAAGGATGCTGACGCTTTTTCGGGGCATTGGGGAAGAGTACGTGCAGCCTGAACACAGTTGGTCGCTTGCGCACGTGCAAAATACCTGCCCGCTTCTGTGTCAGCAGTACACGTACACGGCTCAGCGCATGGCGAGTTTTGAAGTGGACCCCTAGTGTCGCTTCTTTGACACGACGTCGAAGTGAGCGACAGACGGGGAACGTCTCGGTTACGTATGTAACCTCCGTTCCCTGATGGAGGGAACGAGACGTCGTGTCTTCCCGGCCACGTCGCTGAGCCGAGCCGCTGAGATGCCCGGAACACTCCCGGCTCCTCAGAAAAATCCTGAATGAACGAGCGTATTTCTCTCGCCTTTATATCCGTATCCGGAGGCGGAGTATGCAAATACTGTTCGCCAACTCTCATTGGCCTTTTTTCATAGATCAGAGGTATCTTTCGGCGCTCAAGAGAGACCCCTAGTGTCGCTTCTTCGACACGACGTCTCGTTCCCTCCATCAGGGAACGGAGGTTACATACGTAACCGAGACGATTTAGGATAGACCTCACTGAAATGACCTGCCGGTTGAACTGGACACACCTCACTGATCTCTACCTGCATCACCTTGGTCTAATGATGAACTACACTATTAAAATGGAATTCAATGACTATCAATAAATTGCAAACAAAGGTCTTTATCAGCCAACTAACAAAGGACAATGCATCCATGTAAACTTCTGCAGTTAATCCAGGATACATTATGTTCATGCTGTTTAGCCAGAGGAGAACCGGCTCCCACATTGAGCCTGGTTTATCCCAAGGTTATTTTTCTCCATTAACCAACCAACATCCACTTATTACAAAACAAAACAACAAAACTGCTGCTGAAATGCACCGCTGGAAAATTGCATTTAGGGGAACTATTAAAAGAAAATCATGAAGATCATACACTTCCAGTATTTTTTTTAAAGAATGTAACCTGTTCTGAATAAAAAACGGTTCTCGGTTCCCAACCCTACTTACGCCAGCCCCTCTCTAGGAATGGGAGCACATGAAAGATAGACACTCAGCAGAGATGAGCTGGTTATTCATCTGTTTCAGTGGCCAAAAATTATGCTAATATATCATTCTATTAAATTGGAACTGTCTCAGTGGTGTTACTTACAGCAAAGATGTGCCATTACCTATATTGAGGATTTATCCCATTAGATGAATATCAGCTCCATACATTTCACACAAATTTTATTGTTGCACTGACACCTTTCTTAGAAAGTTTTTTCTTGTTTTTTTTTTCTCCTAAGAGCAATTCATAATTAATGCATCCAATAAATATCATTAAATTTGTTAATTAGAAATCAAAACCAGTAGATGCTGATTCATTACACACAGTACAGAGGTTCCAAGGTGAAATATCCACTGTGAGGTGCTAAAAGTGATTTAAATGTTCTCCCAAACAGATGAGGTTTTTAAGAATATTGCTTGATTCAGTTAAACTTAAACATAATAAACCTAACCAATAGGGTCATAAAAAGCAAATGTGAGATAAAAACAAAAAACAAAAAACAGATGAGGTTTAAGGTTAATGCTCTATTGAGTTTTAAATAAAAAAAACATACCACTCTTCCCTAAACCTTATATAGAAACCAAACCAATGTTTTTATAAAAGCAAATGCAAGATGAAAAGACTCCATTTTGTGTGCTTTGACACTTTTGGCTGACATGTCGACTTCTTCTTAAGGCTACTCGTAGTTAAGCTACAGCAAAACTTAATTGTGATTGAACAAACTTGTAAATATTGTTGTTTATGTCATGCAAACAGTAAATATATCACTTTACAAGTCATGTGCTATAGTGAAATTGTTAAACATTTAAAAGTTTAAATAAAGACAAGAAAAAAATGCAGCTAAAGTTTAAAGAATCTAATTTACACAAAGCCCTCAATTGTATGGTACATACACTACAGTTCAAAAGTTTAGGGTCACTTACTCATTCTTTGTTATTTTTTTATTATTATTATTATTTCACATTTTAGAATAATCGTTAAGTCATCAAAACTATTAAATAATAGATATGGAAATATGGGAATTATGTATAACTATTTTATATTTTAGCATCTTCAAAGTAGTCACCCTTTACCTAGAATTTGCAGACATGTACTCTTGACATCATATCACGTTGGGATCCTTTTTAAACAGTATTGAAGCAGTTCCCATCTATGTTGGGCACTTAGCAGCTGCTTTTTCATATCATCCATATCAAAAACATTTTTTTTTTTTTTTTAAATACAATTTTTCTTTTGTAATAACTTAACATATTGGCACAATTATATTTTTGTCTACGAAACAATATTCTTTTGTCTTTCTCATGATTTTTAAGATCATGAGAAATTTTTCAGGCAAGTGACCCCAATATTTTGAACGGTAGTGTACATATTTTCTGCGGCTATATAATCATCCTTTTGCATAGCAAATTTTGTATACCCCACTTAAACAGAACCACAACTAGCTTTTGTCATTCTCTTTTTCCTCCTCTCTAGCAGACACAAGTCTACATAGCATGAGTCTGAGGCTGTTTGCTCTTTATGACAGAGGAGAGTGGCCATTAGGGAGGAGCAGCAGTGAGCAGGATTCCACAATGGAAATTATTTGGTTATTATCAGGGATGAGGTTAAATTAGAGAGTTGGGTTTGCTAATGAGGTGGTCCAATTACAGAGGAGAGTCGAGGCATTAGAATGCAGTGGATGGTGCTGATGTTTGCCTCTCTCTCTCTCTCTCATCCACTCTCTCAATCTCAGGCTGATCCTGCCAAGACAACCCATGCAGCCCCAAAGTGATCTCAGAGGGGTGCTATTGTCTTTCCCTGCTGGAAAAATCAGTTTAACACCATAAAACACAATATTTGCCATATTTGCACAATGAAAAGGAATCAACCAGTTATTGCAGTGCTAATTGAAAAGTCCATAGATTTGTTAAAAAAAAAAGCCACACACACAATCAACAGTCTGTTCAGCAGAGATGAGACATATGTGTGCAAAAACTTTGTCAATGTTTTTGAAAAATCTGTAAATGGTTTTCGTTTAGGGCATTTCTTCATTTTCCCTCACGTACACCTGCACATGCAGTGCATTGTGAGCAGTAAAACAAATTGCTCAAACTGAGCAGGAGCAGAAAGCCATGTCTAATCTACCAAAGTGTGTACAATTAGTCAGAACTGACTGATCACCTCAAACAAATTAAACAATTGTTTAACAACCAGCTTATCTTCAGTCATTCCGTGCGAATGCAGTGGCATAATATTAGTGGCTGACAGGTTATTAGTCTTAGATGATGAATGAATGTGTGACAGTTCCTTTTTTTTCTTAAATACTTTGAATTTATCTTGGGACATACAAATGAAAGGATTGTCTACTGTTAAGCATCTTTGCTGCATGAGCTGCTGCTGTAGTCTGTCCACTTTTCAATTTTTACCACAGATTTAATTATCTATTTAACTCTCAATTCATGTAAGTGGAGAAGCTCAGAAAACTTAAGTAGCCTCCCTAACTATACCAACTCTTTGTGATGGTTCCTTCATGGTTCAATAACTGTTATTTACATTCAAATACACAAATTATAAATTATTCACAAAATTGTTTTGACAAGGATTGTGCTTCTAGCGAATGTTAATTGTTTACCAACAAAAATCTAATAATAAAAAATAAAAGTAAAATATTTAATATTTCAAAGGCAGAATAAAACCAAAAAGTCTATGCCTGAATATCATGAGTAAACCAATAGAAAATATATTACTTCACACTTTGGACATTTTGGACAATGTTGGTCACAAACTTCAATACAATACTCTTAAAGCAAATAATTACTTTAGCAAAGCAGGTGTACCATTGGTACAGATTGGTAAAATGGATTGCTTTCTTCTAAACTTTATCATCATCATCATCCCATTCACGCTCTGTGCGCACACGTGCAAAGCAGGTATCGGTGTCGCAATAAGTTTAAATCTAAAAGTCCTACATTGCTTAAAATACCAGGTACTATTAAAGGGTTAGTTCACCCAAAAATAAAATTCTCTCATCATTTACTCACCATCATGCCATCTAAGATGTTTATGACTTTCTGTCTTCTGCAGAACACAAACTTTGTTTTTTAGTTGTTTTTTAGATGAATATCTCAGCTCTGTAGGTCCATTCAAATAAATGGACAGCTCTTCTCAACCAAAAGTGCTATAAATACCAAGATAATTGTTCCCTGTGCTTAAATGGTGCTAGGTTAACAAAACATGTGAGAATAGATTTTGCAGTTGTTGTTCTTACGTCATATATTTGGATCACGAGACAATGCTCATGTACCCGAATGAATTATGTCCGAAATCTATGCTTACTACTCGCATGCACGCATTTTGCTGGCAAATAAGTGCTTCCTTCATCAAATACAGTACATACTGTTACAGGATGTGGTTTCGGACACAGCACAGGGTTCCTCAATAGGCAGCCCGAGGGCCACATCCAGCCCACGAGACAAATGTTTGGCCCATGCTACAGGCCTGTTTACATCAAATTCATGACGATTTTGCAAGACAAACTTCCAATGAAAGGTCAATGCACACAGAGTGGGTAACAAATATATCTGAAAAATTATTTCACCCCTGTACCTTAGGTGGTGCTGTTGCTGTTCTAAAAACATTAATACCAGTCTCCTGCCCTGGCCAGCTGTCAATACTAGAGATTAATTTATTGAATGCTGTTAAAGCATTTCTATACCCAATCTTTCCATGGTGTTGATGCATTTTGAGGAGTATCTAATCTGTATTTTATGCAAGTGAGATAAGTAAATAGCACTGTTGCGTAAATATACATCCTATTTATATTTGCACATGTATTTTGGGCGGGGGTCTTGTTTTGACTACTACTGGAGTCACTGTTGTCAGGAGCGCTGATAGCGATTGGGAAACAGCCTCTGTGGTCGTTAGCATGGGCAGTGATGGGGGAACGACCTCTGTGGTCATGAGCACGGGCAGTGAGGGGGTGTAGGAGCCCTACTTCTCCTCTGCTTCCAGATGGCCGTGAGCACAGCTGTGAGAGACTCGGAAGGTGGAGCAGTGGGAGGCTCGATGAAGGAAGGCATAGCCATGGAAGCTCAAGGGGTGGAGCCATGGTGACACCCAAATAAATTCCACTAGGGCAGAAGGGGGCATGAACATGGACTCTGGGATGGACAAGGCAAGTAATGACGGACGGACAAAGCTTGCAACACTGGCTCTCGGACAGATGGGGCTTCAAGGACAGGCTCATTGACCTTGGCAGGTGTGGCCGTTGGCTCGTTGACCATGGGCATTTATAACCCATGACATCAGTGGTGGATCATCCACCTTGGGAGACAGTGCTGGAAACAACTAGGTAAACTCCGTGGCCATCGGAGCGGTCTACATTGCGGTGGTAATTCAAACCAATCCAATAAATAGATTTTAAGTGTGAATGACCATAGTTGAACACATGCAAAGACTGACAAACAAACCAGGGGATGCAAGGGCTTAAATTCACAAGGGAAAACAAGGGAACGAGGAACACCTGAGGAAACAATCGAGGTAAACCAATAATAAAATGAAACTAAAAAGGACTACAAAACTAACACAGGGAACAGGAACGGAGAACTAAGCAACAAGAATTTCAACATAAAAGTCTATGCACAAACAGGGAATACGTGATATGTTTCTTTATTGAAATTATTGCAATACATTGTTATATTATCCTTAAGAACAATAACAACATTAATGCTAATAGGTCTAATAATTGAATTTGCAATTAGGGAAAGTTCAGAGAGTAGATCGCATTCGGAGATGAGCAGTTAGAGGACATGGAGGACCAGATTGTTCATTTAAAGGCTTTAGGGTTTTGTTTGTTATGTTCATAATTGTTTGAATAAATAATACAGGCTACTAATACTGACAAATAGAACAAAGAAATCTGAATATTTATGCATGACTCTTTAAATAATAAAAACAACAATATTAATAATAGTAGTAATAATAGTAGCAGCACCAAACATTTGTCATTACATCACCAGCCGTGGCCCTTGACTTTGTATTGTTAACAGAATTTGGCCCTTGGCGAATACAAATAGGGGAACCCTGCTATAGACTGTAATGGCGAGATTTACTATGAAAAAGGAGTTATATTTTGATCTGTTCTCACCCAAAACTATTGGATCGCTTCAGAAGGCATTGGCTAAACCATTGGAGTCTTATGTATTACCTTTATGCTGACATAAGCTCCTTTTTGGAGCTTCAAAGGCCTGACCAGCATTAGCATTGTGAGGACATACAGAGCTGTAAGAAACCTGAAATATTCTTCTAAAAATCATTGTTTGTGTTATGCAGAAGAAAGATTGTCATTCATATCTGTGATGGCATGAGAGTGAGTAAATTATTAGAGAATTCACCCAAAAATGAAATTCTGTTCTGCTATGCTCTTGCTCATATTGTTCCAAACTTGTATGACTTTCTCTCTCATGTGGAACACTAAATTAGATGTAATGAAAATGTTATGGGCCTGACTGCCTTAGTCACATTCATTATTATTGCTGCTGTTTTCCATAAAAAGAATTGGTTTATTAGATACATTTTTTAATTTTTATTTACAGCAGGATAGAAATTGTACCTGCTATTTGATTGCTATCCTTTCAATACAAGGAAGCAATTAATTTTCCAATGCAATTCTTCTGTGCTTTCCTGTCTAAGACCAAAAAAAAAGCTTGCGATCAAAGCAAGTGTCTGTGTAAATGAACAATAGGAGCAGCTCCAATCAGTGGTAACATGCAGTTATGATAAGTGAATTACAAAGTGGTTAAAATTTTAACCACTGTGTATTCCTTGTACCTGATATTAAAACTACATGAGAGCTATACCTATTGATTTCAAATTAATAAACAAAAAAGTATTAATATGGGAAGACAATATGGGAAATCTCAGCAAAACAGTTTGCAGAAAGGAGCACTTCACTCGCAAAAGAAAAGGTTCATTTTAAAGAAAGCTTTCCACTGCCATCTAGTGCATTTATTTCTAAAAACACTTCTTAAGGACCTTTATGAAATGTGCATCAGTTACAAAATTATATTAACAGTGTTATAGACACTAAATACATATTTGTGCAAATAAAACTGAATTAATTGTACTTCTTAATACAGAGACTCCAGGAGTTTTAAAAAAGTTTTGTTTTTCTTTGTTTTTCTCTGTTTTGAATTTTCTTGACTCTTTTTGAGAATGGTTAAGGATATTTCTGTGTTTTCCATTTTTCCTTTAAAGAGAGCAAATTCAGAACTCTCTCACAGGTGCATTTTTTATCTCTGTTGATTTCTGGCATCCTTGAAAGGCTCTTTTACCTTAATGTTCAAAGTCTGCAGTATGTTAATCCTTGAAGGCTAGGCCCATCTACCAAAGCTCATTATTTTCAATCTATTTAGAGGTAAACACTGAAATCTCTGCCTGAGAAGTGCTCCAGGAAAATGAGGACGACATCATAGGGTTGATTAAATCAAACTCTCAAAATCCTTTCTGACATTTCCTGAGCTACACATTGAGAAAATGATCATGGTGTCATTGTAGAAACATTTGCTCAAGCATGCAGATACACTTCTTTAAATTAGGTCAATGCTGCAGGAGCGCACTTCCGAGCATAACAAAAATGCAGAAGTGAAAAGCAAGGCCAGTAGCAACGTTCATAGTCCTGCAATTTAAGACGAAGCAGACAAGAACGGGTCAGGGAAAAAAGACCATATAAACAGTGTTGGATAAGTTACTCAAAACTAGAAACGTAAAATTGTAATTAGATTACTTTGCTAATTATTTAATGTGGAAAGTAATCACATTACAAATGACTTTTAAAACAATTTTCAAATGTTTTTTAGTTTTCTGCTCAACTAATTAAAAATAATGTCTATTTCCTCCTTGATCATTATCACGGTCCCTTCAGGTGGCACAGAAACAGAAACACATTTGAGCATACAGTATTTTTGGTTTTCAATGTATTCTACATAAAAAAATTATATTTTATAAACATGTGTAGCACACGTTATGTACTTATCCTGGATCAGTTAATTACGTGTAAGTAATTGTATTCTGAGTACAAGAATTTAAATGGAAATGCATTACACCACTTTACTTAATACTGAAATCAATTACAATAACTAATCACTTTGTTATCCAATTAAATCCACTGCATTTAAATTAAATATGGTACAAAGTCATTAAAACTGTATAGACTGTATAATCTGTAAAAAGAAAAATGCACTAAAATAAACACATTTAGATTATATGCACCAAAGATATACGTACAGTATACAAACAACTTTGTATGCACTGCAAGTAAAAATGACTTGATAAAACAGCAGGCTAAAGAGTTAAGGAACACACTTGTCCATCCTGAGTGCAACAGGGGAAAAGGAAATGCAAAAGTATTCTCTTGTACCCTCCTATGACCGAGGATAAAAAGTTTGAGATTTTTCCCCTCACATCATTATAGTATTTGGTGTATAATCATGAGAGAAAAAAATTAAGACAAAAAGTATAATTTATATTTTTACATAAGTCATCTGTAAGTGTGTCAGGACTCCGACAAACAGGCACTACCGACAAACACATTTTTCATTCATAGGTTTTCAGGCAGATTTTCATCATAATATCCTCTGTGCCACTGATATCATTAAAAAAAAATCAGACTTATGGTTTACAAACTTACAATATATAATATGTAATTCAATTATGAGAGTGTATGTTTAATTGGAATATCTCAAAATTATTAGGAATATAGTTAATTGTATTACTCTATTAACCTGCACTGTCTTCCTTACATGCTGAAACATACTCAAGTCCTATCTCTTTCAGAGGACTTCGAAAAATGAAGCATTCCTTTTTATAGAAAATCATAAGCCACTTTGAAATCTCACTGAATCCAGTTGGTTTTAGTTTCTGCCTCTTAGCTAAGGAAAAAACAGTGGGCATAACACAGGTTTAATACACAATTTATTGATTACCTGCTTTAGAGCATTTGTTATTGTACATGAAATAGATCTTCAGCACAAAAAAAAAAAAATTATAACAAACAACAAGATATAACAACAAAGATATAACAACAAAGATACAGAACAGTACAACTGTGCAGATGACAACAAGCTAGCTAGGTAGTATAACATAAGCAATAGAAAGACAAAATCTGTGAAAAAAAAAAAAAAAAAAAAAAACACTTCAACAGTAAGTGTATCAAGTCAGAACATTTTTAATATTTATACCATCAGCAGCCAGACAAAGACTAAATGTGTAAATTGAAATGCGCGGTCAAAAACGCTGTGCAAAAAAACAAAGCTCTCATAGGATTTTGAAACATTCAAGTGTAAGGAATTAATTCCAACCTGGCAACATAAACTTCTACCTGAGCAACATAACATTCGATTGTCAGTATAACAATATATATGTATAAAAGAAATAACAAACAAATACACTCCAATGTATGAATTCAAGTTAATGTGCATTTAAAGAAAAAAAAAACATCTAAAGTTTTAATTTCATGGTTTAAACTTAAGAGGGGTGGAAAGAACAAACAAACTAAAAAGTATTCAAGTATCAAAAACAATTGCAATGAAATAAAAAAAGTAATTTCAACTGTAAAAAGTTGTGGGATGGGGGCACAAAGATAGCCATTCATAATCCTGATAAATGTCTTTGAACTGCCTTTTGCCTGGGGGCCATTAGGACTTAGGTAGACACAAATGCAAAGTGGTCAAATAAAGGTAAGGGACAAATAATTAAGATGCATGAACTGCAATTATGCAGGTGTAAGCTTAAAGAAACAAAAACAAACAAAACAAAAAAACACTGTCAGACTCAAAAACTCATTGCATAGTGAAGTATGAGAAAGCATCAGGTGGTATCGGGTTTGGACTGTTCACTGCTGAACAGGTAGCTTTACAATGGTGACATATATCGAACATTCAGGCATGAACTAATGATACCCCATGATGCAGAGCCCTTTTCCACATGTAGTAGGTTGAGCGAGGCGTAAGAGGAAAGTAGGACCTGAACTCTTTAAATGTGGGAAAGGTCTTCTTTTCGAAGCGTTGCTGCAAGAACAGCTTTGCTTTAGCCTTGTAATTGGCCAGTGCCACAACATCCATCACAAACATTTGTTCATTACTGGACTTGTCTGGCAGAGAGTATTCAGGCAGTGTGAATTCAGGGGGGGTAACTGTTGGTCTAGTCAGGCAGTCAATGTTTCCATCAAAAGAAAACATTCCTTGACTTTTTATCTTCTCAGTAACATTTTGAGAGACATCCTGGCCTTGGAATTTCTCCATCTCAGACATCATGATGGGCTTCTCAGTTTTCCTGTTCCAAGAATGTCTCCAAAGCCAGTAGAAAGAAGAGGAAACCAAAGGGAACTTGAGTTTGAATTTTATAAAGGATATCTTTGATCTCTGAACAAGCATTTTGGCCTCTTCTCGTAATGTTTTCTTCTGGAAGTAAACCAGCCTCAGGCTTTTTTGCTTGCGCTTGGAGATCCTCACTCTAGGTCTCAATTTCTGCCTCTCTAATTTAGGAAACAGCAGACTTCTTGGACTCTGGGTTTTATCAGCATCTAAGCTTTCCTCACTGCTACCAGAGAGCTCTTTTAAAGGATTGAACAACATAGCTTCCCTCCTCCAGTTGTAGTATGTGGATCTGGAGATGCCAGGAAACCTTCTTTTAAAAATTCTGTAAGGGAAGGAGGTGTTTGTAACAATGCAGTTCTGCAGGCTCTTCTTGGCCTCTTGCATCAAGGACACATTTTGAGCCCGTTCACCTTCCCATTTCTCACACCTAAATGCTAACATACTGGTAAAACTCCCATGGCTGGGTGTTTTCTTGACCTCTGGGGAGGACCAGTAGTCCTGCTCAGTACTGTCGCCAGGACTCAGCTCCCCTGCAGAGCCCCCTGAGTTGCTCCAAGAGGACACAAGCTCTTGTTTCCATGCATAGTATGTGGATCTTGGAATTTCTGGGAAAAGCTCTTTAAACTGGCCGAGGGGAATGACATTCCCTTGCTTGTAGGAGGTCAAGAAAAAATGTTTGGCCTCATACCTGGCCACTGACTTTTTGTGGTACTCAATGCTTTGCTTCTTCCACCGGTAAAAGGTGCTCTTTGTGATGTTGAATTTGTCTTTAAGGTTGGAGTATGTCATTTGAGAATCCTGACTTAGAAGCTCCTGGGAAGTAACAGGGGGCCTTCGCTGCTCGCTGTTGGGGCTTCCAATTTTGATGTCACTTGCGTGAATCAAGGCCACAAAGTTGTGGGGTTTAAAAACAGAGCCTGCCTCCAGTTCACCCGACCACATGATGTGAAGGGTCAAGAGCTCAGTGTCTTTCAACCATGTCCTCGGCCGAATGAGTCGATTGAAATAGGGCCGAATCTTTAAATTGTACATGGGATAAACAGAATAAATGTTGCACTGCAGTACAGAAGCCAGCGCATACACATGCCACATGTTCGCAAATGAGCCAGGGAAACAGGAGGCCTTAACATCTGCATCAAAGATAGCCTCCAGCACCTGAATTGAAAGATTAAGCATATCCTGAGTTTCCTCTGCACAAAGGGAAAACCTGGCTGCCTGCAGCATCACCTTTGAGTCGATCATACCACATAGGTAGTATTGCTTCCAAAGCAGCATCTCCACCACAGTCCTGACTTTCAGCTCCAAGCTCAGGCTGGTAGAGCCAACGAGAAGCATGCTAGCAGCATCAAACAGCAGGTTCCCCTCTCCTTTGCAAACTAGAGGAAGTAAACCAGCTGGTGCATCTACTGGATACAGTCTGTGAGCTACAGAGTCAATGCCCAGCCATGAGGAGATCTCAGTGCAGAGTGCTGTTGGAAGATGGAAAGGAGCTAGGACCTGCTCCACTTCCACAGCAACTTTAGCGAGGACATCAAGGCCACCACATTCTGTGGCCTCCTGCAGCTCCCCCAAGACAGAGAGCACCACCTCTTCCCTCTGAATCATGCCTGTAGCAAATACATTTTTTTATAAAGAATAAAACAAACAGAGGAAAAACTGATTAGCATAAGCCAATTTTCTCATGGAGGGGTTGAAAAATCAGGGACATTTTAGCAGAGACATTAAATTGGAGAAATTGGAACGGCCAATGCCAAATGGATCTTAAAGGATGTCCCATCTTACA
Organism: Moxostoma hubbsi; assembly: GCA_032164185.1. Classification (NCBI taxonomy): domain Eukaryota; kingdom Metazoa; phylum Chordata; class Actinopteri; order Cypriniformes; family Catostomidae; genus Moxostoma; species Moxostoma hubbsi. Next base: position 17,057,073 of record JAVLUX010000022.1, read on the forward strand.
GGTAATAGAGCCAATAACCTATTAGATACAGACATAGTTTTTAATTCAATTAAAAAATGCACATGATGCAAATTAGAGGAACCAGCCTGAAAAATATAGTTTTTAGCGTGATCTTATCTAAAGAAGCAAAATTTATGATACCATTGTTGTTTACATATTACATTGTTGTAAACATATTTTTTTATATGTTCTTTGATCATAAACTTGACCAACCATTTTGCCGATTTTGGTCATTCCCCATATGAGTAAACAGCTGCTGTACTTTTATGCCACATTTTTACACAGAAAATAGCTGCCCAGCCAGCCTAGGAGCATTCCAAAGATGCTGACTTAAATTGAAAGGGACTTTGACACAATGCAGTAAAATTGTATCAATAAGCATGCATAAATTAATTTGTTTTATACAGGGACGTCGTTAGGCCTATTTTAGGGGGGCTGAAGCTACCCCAAAATGTTCCTAAGCCCCCCTAAATGATAATAAGAATAACAATTTGATTTATCAATAACCGTATTCTCATTCATATTTAGAATTAGACGCAACAAATATATATATATATATATACACTCACCTAAAGGATTATTAGGAACACCTGTTAAATTTCTCATTAATGCAATTATCTAATCAACCAAATCACATGGCAGTTGCTTCAATGCATTTAGGGGTGTGGTCCTGGTCAAGACAATCTCCTGAACTCCAAACTGAATGTCAGAATGGGAAAGAAAGGTGATTTAAGCAATTTTGAGCGTGGCATGGTTGTTGGTGCCAGGCAGGCCGGTCTGAGTATTTCACAATCTGCTCAGTTACTGGGATTTTCACGCACAACCATTTCTAGGGTTTACAAAGAATGGTGTGAAAATGGAAAAACATCCAGTATGCGGCAGTCCTGTGGGCGAAAATGCCTTGTTGATGCTAGAGGTCAGAGGAGAATGGGCCGACTGATTCAAGCTGATAGAAGAGCAACTTTGATTGAAATAACCACTCGTTACAACCGAGGTATGCAGCAAAGCATTTGTGAAGCCACAACATGCACAACCTTGAGGCGGATGGGCTACAACAGCAGAAGACCCCACCGGGTACCAATCATCTCCACTACAAATAGGAAAAAGAGGCTACAATTTGCAAGAGCTCACCAAAATTGGACAGTTGAAGACTGGAAAAATGTTGCCTGGTCTGATGAGTCTCGATTTCTGTTGAGACATTCAGATGGTAGAGTCAGAATTTGGCGTAAACAGAATGAGAACATGGATCCATCATGCCTTGTTACCCCTGTGCAGGCTGGTGGTGGTGGTGTAATGGTGTGGGGGATGTTTTCTTGGCACACTTTAGGCCCCTTAGTGCTAATTGTGCATCGTTTAAATGCCACGGCCTACCTGAGCATTCTTTCTGACCATGTCCATCCCTTTATGGCAACCATGTACCCATCCTCTGATGGCTACATCCAGCAGGATAATGCACCATGTCACAAAGCTCGAATCATTTCAAATTGGTTTCTTGAACATGACAGTGAGTTCACTGTACTAAAATGGCCCCCACAGTCACCAGATCTCAACCCAATAGAGCATCTTTGGGATGTGGTGGAACGGGAGCTTCGTGCCCTGGGTGTGCATCCCACAAATCTCCATCAACTGCAAGATGCTATCCTATCAATATGGGCCAACATTTCTAAAGAATGCTTTCAGCACCTTGTTGAATCAATGCCACGTAGAATTAAGGCAGTTCTGAAGGCAAAAGGGGGTCAAACACAGTATTAGTATGGTGTTCCTAATAATCCTTTAGGTGAGTGTATGTATATATATATATATATATATATATATATATATATATATATATATATATATCCAGCTACAAAAAATAGCCGAAAAGTCGGAAGTTGGACAGAAGTACAAAAAGTCGTTGTGCTATCAAGATGATGCACCGCACCGCCTCGTTGCATTGGTGTGAACTGTGGCAGCTTTCAGAGCGTTGCAGACCGGAGCGCTGCAAGTAACTGGAGGATTCATCTCGTCTCGTCGTTACTCTAGTTTGGTCTGAAGTTGAACTCGCTATGCACCCTCCCACCCACACACATACACACACACCGATACACACGCTAATGGTGAAAGGAAGATTGGTAAGTGTCGTGATACAGAGTGAAATTTTAAGTTGTTTTTAATTACCTGCTTACCTTTAGCTACGTTTTCTTGAGGTAAAGGAAAGGGGATATTTTGGTTTGCTATGGAAAACTGTAGTCTAGCTAGAGTGAACAAGCAAAATACAAGAAATGGTTAACTTAGCAAGCTAATCACAACTCTTTATTCTTTGCCAATAATATAATCTCTCTCTATAATAGGCATATAAAACAATATCAATCCTCATAGAATGTTGTTGTCACTGAAAACTAAATGTCATAGGGGCCCTGTTAATGCTATTACCGTTGTATCCTTCATTTCATTGAGCATTTTTTGATGCTTCCACCAATGAAGTAGACAATAAACAAAAAGTAACTGTTGACTGTGGTTTTGAAAATGATTTCATTCTTAATTTTCCTTTATTTGAATATTGCGTTTTTGTTGTTGATTTATATCATACATTGTATACATCATTTGGCAGAATAAATAATCTTTAATTGAGAAACGCTCAAACCTGTGTTGTCAAATTTCACTATGACCTTAAAATTCTGGTTCTTGGGTTAAACTGTATGCAAGCCAAACTACACAGCGAAATTACACTCTGACTGAACCAATCCACAGCGCAGTTAAAGTAATTAGAGTAATTAAATAGCATTCTGTGGACAACTTATCTTATATAGAGAGGAATTAGATATAGTATGCTATTACTTTATCATGAGCAGACAGATGGCATTTATTTCATTGCTTATAGAATAACTCATCAGGAGCAAAGTCTGTAAATTCCCCCATGCAGCTTTGATGTGTCTAAAAGCAACATTACAGTAACTTTTCTTTAACAGAGTAGAAATGGAAGAAGAGGATATGTCTGTCACGTTTTACTTGTTAACATCTTGGTTTCTTGACTTGTTGTTGACATAAGTGTAGCTCTAGATGTGAGTGCAAAGATTTTGCCAACGCAAGTTACAAATACCCTGGGGGCTAAGCCCCCCCTGTCTTCCAATCCTAGTGACGTCCCTGGTTTTATAAAAAAGAACCATCAATCATCACACGGTGCTAAAAGAAAAATCTGATAAAATGTGATGCTCTTGCTGTTATTTGTATTTAACGTGTTTTAAATAGTTTGTTTCATTGTCTATAGTATTTTAAGTTTTTAATTTAAATAAAGAATGATAAAGACAGTAGGAAAATGTCAAATGTCTACACACACAAAAAAAAAAGATTACTCAGTTCAATATATTAAAAATTCAATATGATCAAGTTTTTGTAGAAAACTGGTTTTGTTTGAATTGAAATGAATAAAGCTTAAATGTTGACCAAAATACTTTTGTGTATTTTTGCAAAAATAATAGTGCTCCTTTGTTAAGAGTCTGATGTGATTTTCACAGCCATGCTGTTGTAGGTCAACAATACCATATTCAGAGAAGCTCCTTGATATATATTTTGACGGGAATGAAAACGAGGCTGTGAAGAATAGAAGTAGTCTCTTGAATAGGTTGTGCAGCTCTTTAAATTGGTGTTGATCTTTCAGCTGATGAAAATAAATTCCAGTAAACACGAGTCAGAAAAAACTACCCAAATTGATCCCTCACAGCCTCGTTTTCATTCCCGTCCCGTCAATAAAAATATGGCGCTACACTGAATGAGATACACTATTCCCCGACCACAATTTACAATTTTATAGTTGTTTAAATGTCAACACTTCGAACCACGTAAATAAACAAAACAAATATATATATATATATTCCAGGTCTTCACTCATTATACAGCGGAGATGCTTCCGCGAACAGTGCAGTCTAACCGTAACTGCGGTGTGCCTATGATACAAACGCGCAAAACAATAAATATGTAAACAATTCGCATTAAAGCAACTTTTCAACACTTGCGTTATTACAAGCGTTTTTTTTCTGTTGTTCGTTTCTTATAAAAAAAAATAATTATAATTTATTACGTGGACTTAATACTGTATAGCGAACTCTTTGAAAGATTTTTGGTGGTTTATAACTGAGTTATGATGAACAAACATAAACAGTCTCGCGCCGAGCAACCAATATTCAACCGAGCAAAAATTGTGCCAAAAATAACTTACCTCGTTCTTATGTAATGCTCCTCTGAAGTTTAAATAAAAGAAGGTAAAAATAGTGAAGTATTTCGGTATGGCAAGACTGTGACCTTCTCGCAGCTACAAGTTTAATCCATTGTGTGGGTGAACAGCGTGCTAGTTAAAAGTGAGCGACATGAGCAATCTGAATCCAAGCAGTAGAAATTTCGCATGATAAGGGCGTTACCTCCCTCCAGGAAATTGTCAATCACTGAGCTGCGAATACCTAGATTTAAAAATGCGCGCGCACGCAAGTAAGCACACAGGTAAAGTTCAACGCGAAGTGTGAACATAGTCTATTCATACCATCACACAACAAGTCATAACATCACACAACAATTCTAGCATACGAGAGATACCGCTATATTTTATTTGTTGCATCACACTTTTACGCTTAATCGGGTTATCTTTATTCTAAACCCCGCTTTAACTTCATCCTAAACTTCGCTTTAAATCCCGAGTAAAGCAAAGTTTCACACTTGTAATATTGAAAGCGGGTTAGCACCGCTTTTTACCCGGGGTTATGAAACCCTGCAGATGCCGAAGGTATACGGTGTGAAACTGTTAGAATGCTTAAGAAAGTTGTTCAGCAACAGACAACCAATCAACTAAACCCTCAGTACTTACCTCGTGAAATATTCATGCGCTTTGTACAGTCGCTGAAACTTTCCCTCGCTGTTTCGACGTACTCCGCCTTAGAGAAACCGATAAAGTGAGGAAAAGTGCTGGCAAACGCTATAACTGACGTGATGAAGAGACAGTATTCCGTGTTTTCGAGGCATATTTCAGAATACAAAAGACAAAAAGAGATGATTTGTTTGGCGACATTTCCACAGATGAGCAGAGCAGCTCCACTGAAAGTTTGCGTGTCTGTTGCGAGCTGCATTAGTCCAATCTTTGGTATCGACACCGTAAATATGGATCATTCTTATTCGGTGCTATTTCAGCTTTGTAACTTTCTATTAAAAAAGATAACATTTCCATGATTTAATCATTCTATCTGAAGAAGGGCTTGTAACAAGAAAAATATATTGGTCCAAGCTCAGGATATTATTCTTTAATAATTTTGATCAAGTTCTTCACACATGCAAAGGCCAAATGTCCACCCTGTTGCAGGACATTCTAATCTCAATTAATAAGTGTTTTGAATGCACAGTTATTGTCATATATAAATTTTCTAAGAGCTAAAATACCTGCTTTACCCTGCCCAAATGTATTTTAACAAAGTGTTCATAAACAAGCATTATCTTGAAAAAAGATGTTGTATTTTAAGGCACAGTGTAATTTCAACACATTTCTTTTAGAATAAAAATACATTTCAAAGGAATTTTGGCCCCATTTTAAATGATTTAATTATGCCATTTCATTCCCTACAAGTGACCACAAAGATATTGTTGAACTTAGTTTGAGGTAACAGGGTGGACAGAGGTAACAGGGTGGACAGAGGGGAAACGGGGTGGACAGGATATAACAGGGTGAACATCACACCACTGAACAACAATCTACGTCATGAAAGAAAATCAACTCATCCACTCATTATCCTCATGTAGAACATGGTGATTTTTTTTCCTCGTCCTGACTGCTGGTACCTCTTCTTGTATTTTTCTTTTTTGCTCTTTTCATTCCTTAGTAAGGCCTTTAGTTGTTCAGTCTCTTTCTGGAGCTTCCTTCTTCCCTGTCTGACATTTCTCCGTCCAACAATATATTATCTAATACACAAGAACTTTATTAAAATCACTACAACAGATCAATCGTTCTGTATTCAATGTATTATTAATTAGTAAGATCTCATTTGTTATACTATCCGTAGGCTACAAAATATGTTTATCATTGTATTTTACAATTTTAAGTGTCTAGTTTTAGAGAACATATATTATTTCACTCTCTCACTCACACACACACACACACACAACACACACTTTCTCTCTTTCTCTCTCTCTCTCTCTCTCTCTCTCTCTCTCTGTCACACACACACACACACACACACACACCACAGAGACACACACCACAGGACAGTAACAGGAGAGACATTTTATGCTAAAGTCAGCCATTGTTATGTGATGAACAACAAGCTAGCACACAGTGATTACTGAGGAAGATTTTTAACCTGGTTATTAACCATAAGTTATAAGTTAATAAGCATAACAGAGTGGACATGTTATAAGTTAATAAGTTAATAAGCATAACAGAGTTGACATGTTATGCTTTACCACATCAGTGAATCATTCTAAAACATTGAAAAAAGGGTGAATTAAGGAGTGATACCTATTCTGTTTCTTGTAGATAGTTTGCCGCCAAAAGTATTCTACATCCTGAGTGTCATGTGATTAGAGGAATAGTCATGGGGCATGTTCAGAGGGACTTTCAATCAGAATAACAGGGGGGACATCCAATTCAGGGACACAACATATTTTAAAGACTTTAAGCATTAAAAATGTATTAATAACAAAAAATATATTTAGGTGAGGAATATTATAAAGAAGAATATACATCAATATTTACAAATTTGGAATTTGTTTGATTTTTATTTCTTATATTTGTGGCTGAAGTTATGCAAGCTTACTTGGGGACATGGCAGTTTAGCCTACTTGCACTAAAATCAGAGTAATAATTTATAATTAATTAATTAATCCTGGGTACATATTATTGTGTTCTATGGTAGAGGGGGATTAACTATGTAAAATGAGCATTTAGAAACAAGTATTAGACCATTTTTACTCAAAATATACAACATTATGTCACGGGGACTCTTATGGCACCGAATGCTAGGAATGACCCATATGCAAATAAGAATGTTTAGCACATTTTAGAAAATGAGCAAAAGTCTTTTGCTTAACAGGTTTTGAAGGGACTGTCAAGTTTGGCCTTATATGTGTTTGCATTTTATACCAGCAAAAAAATAATAAAAATGAAAAGATTTTACAGTAGGCAACAAAGTTTGAATTTTGTATACAGCCTTCTTAGTAATTGAAGTTAAGCTTTACTGCACTTTTTGAGTTAAACAATTATCATTGAGGAATGCTGGAAATTTCCATTTCCATAGCTCAAAGTGAACTCCCTCAAACAATCCCTTTGAAGTGGTTTTTTTTTCTTCCCCCATGCAAAAGCCTGGGGTCCCGTTTCAATCAGATGTAGACCGATTTTTCTGAAAGTGACTCAGATACCTGGGGATGTTCAGTCCATTGATCTCTTGTAATGGATTAGGAAGACTAAGCTTTCCATGCTAAATCCCCTGACCAAAACCCTCTATCCAAATTGTACTGTGCTCAGTAGTTCCAGCATTTCCCAAGCATGCTCCAGTTACTGCACTAAAAGACAACTCAGAGCAGTGGTCCTCATAAGATCAAGCTCACGGTTTTGTTTATTGAAGTTCTGCAAGTTGGTAAAGAGCAGACAGTATTGTATGTGCAAATGGAAGTGAGAGACAGACCTGCAAATGTGTACATCTGCCTCTTCTTTCTTCAGGGTATCACTTTTAACACCTCTCCCTATCCACCTTTTGTGGGCTTTTCACAGAGCCTTTTGTTTCTCTCCTTCAGGAACAACAGCCCCCTCCACCCCACTCCACACAGGCTCTGTATCTACCCACCAACCTACATCTCTCCTCCAGCATTTACCCATCCAGTCCACTGTTTTAAAGAGACAGCCTGGTGCCAGGCCTCTGAGCTGAAATTCTCTTAAAATTAGTGTAGATTGCCTAAAAAATTTATATAAATGATGCTTTTATTAATTCACACACAATGTCACCTTACCTAACTCCTCATTATCATTGGTTTAATTTTCTTAAATAGCCAGTCAAGGGGCCAGTTGCATAAAACTGTTTTAGACTAGTCTCAATAGTCAGTCGTCAAAAGTTTTGGTCTGAACTTTGGTCTGTCAATTCAGTTGCACAAAAATTTAGATTGGGTCTAATTTAAGGCCAAAATGTAAGTAGTTGCATAAAGCACCTGAAGTTTTTCCCTTAAGTGTAGCACCACTTAACTAAGGGAATGACTTGGGGGTGTTACATATAATCCTTTAGACACTTCTCTTAGGTAAGGGAAACGTTAAGGGTTTTACTACAGTAAGCCAGGTTTTACCGTTATAAAGTTCTACTGTTACCATAGACACGTTCGTCATGTCCCTACCACTGATAGTTAATATAGACATTTGAGCAATTTTAACACAAAGAATACTTTAACTTTTTACTGTTTTGTTTTTATTTTCATTTTAGTGACTAATTAAGATTCTCAGTATCATTTGATGTGCAAATTATTGTCCGCCCTCTTCCGAATTAGCATAAACTTTACATTTGTCAGCGCTGATCTAGATGCACCAATTACAGTTGTTTGTGATTACTGCAGATCACTGCATAAACATTTTAAAGCTTACTTTCTGGAGGTTACACATGCAGATTTTCATTTGTTTCTCAGGTACAATCCTCAGAATTAATAGATTTAAACACTTTTTTGTGTACACATTTTTTCTGTGTGAATTAAGTTTATCAAACGGAGCAATTAATGGAGGATTCTGGTTTTATGGCCAGTGAGTGTCTACTTTAGAAAGAGACCGTTGAAAGTTAGTGAGTTGAATTTGAGGTGTTAGATGTGGTATTAGATTACATTTCATCATGTTAGCGATTCCCCAAAGTGATCATGCATGTGTTTATTTTCGCTAAAATAGTATAAAGAGCTCTCCCTATCACGAAAAATTTGCATTGGTATGCTTTACTCTTCAACTGGTTTGATTAACTTTCTCCTTTTTTAGAAGTGTTGTAACTCTTAGCCAACACTTGAGGTGAAGTTTTATTACCCTTAAGTTAGGAAAATGGCAGTTAAGGGGCTTTATGCAACACTTAAGGGAATACTTAAGTAAAAAAATATATATTTAAGGGAAATTGTAGGAGATTATGATGTTTTAAATATAAAGGCCCTTAAGTAAAACTTAAGGGTTGTTCTGTGAGTTAAAACGTAGTGTTAGTTACAAATCCACCTTAGTTGTGTCTGTGACAAGTCAAAGTCCATTAAAATTGGATTTGTGACTCAAACTCAAGTCTGAGTCAAACTCAAGTACCCCAACTCTATTAAAATGTAAGGGAGCAAGTGCTGCAATATTATATGCTTGCTGTAATGTCAGTGTGTAAATGAGCCGTTGCTACAACACCTCAAATGTTCTCTTTCCATCCTGTGCTTAAAATGCAAATGGAGCAACATTGGGCAGGCTCCGGTAGTCTGCCACATGCTGAGGTTGTATGTATGTGCTGGGGTATGGGTTGTACTGGAGTATGTTGGGGGTTTGAGGGGAGTCCTCAAAGTCCTGTGGGACAGAGACAAGAGAGTCTTACAACCTTTTGTTCTTGAGCTTGGCCATGTGGACTCAGGCACAGTCATGATCAGGCTCTTGACACCTATTGGGTCTTCTCAACATGGGTTCTGCTTTCACAATTGCAGAAGCAGTCAGATTGTTCTTTTAAACAATGTTTAACCTCATTAACCACCAAATACAAATCAAAGGAACATGGAGATTAGGAAACACATTTCAGATGCCACTTTTCCTTATTTTCTATCAATAATCTTTTGAAAAAAATGTCAGTTTTCTTCCTAGATGTGAACATTTTCTTTGAATTGTTCTCTGAACATTTTATTTCCCATGGATGTGACCACAAGAGTTTCTAATTTATATTCTCATGACTAATTCCTTTGTTCAGAGTGATTGTGATTTTATTTTTTTTATTTTTGGGGGGTGGGAGGGGGTGGTCAATAGACTGTAAGACAATCTTTACAAAAATGGTTAAAAATTTTAAGATATTAAATGTCTTAAATGCTGAAAACAGTTTTAATAAAAAAATATCGTTTTTCAAATTAATTTTATATCTTTTATATGTCACATTTTTTGTATTTCTTGGAATAAAGTCCTTACTTTTATTGTTATCACTAACATAATTCATTTGAAAAGTGGTCCAATTTCTTCAACCAAAACACAATGACAACATCAAGTCAAGTGGTTTTTATTGTCGTTCAACCATATACAGTTAGTACAGTACACAGCGAAACGAGACAACGTTCCTCCAGGACCATGGTGCTACATAAAACAATATAGGACAATCCCAGAACCACATGATACTACACAGACTAAATAACATACCTATATAAAGTGCACTTGCAAACATGTGCAAAAAGTATGGGACAGTAAAATAAATTACTAACAATGAACAGGACAGTGAGAGACAGTGCAGCGCCGACCAGTACACAGTAGTGCAAAAAGATGACACTTTCTAAAAATGCCAAATGTAAACATAACATACTATGAGATCCTGTTCTATGCACATAGCAGTTATTGAGGTAGCAGCCAGGTATAAAGTGACAATAATTAAAGTGCAACTCAGGACACGTTTGTGTGTGTGTATCCAACCAGTCTCTGAGTATTGATGAGTCTGATGGCTTGGGGAAAGAAGCTGTTACACAGTCTGGCTGTGAGGGCCCGAATGCTTCGGTGTCTCTTGCCAGACGGCAGGAGGGTGAAGAGTCTGTGTGAGGGGCGCGTGGAGTCGTCCACAATGCTGGTAGCTTTGCGTATGCAGTGTTTTTTGTAAATGTCTTTGATGGAGGGAAGAGAGACCACGATGATCTTCTCAGCTGTTCTCACTATCCTCTGCAGGGCTTTGCGGTCCGAAACGGTGCAAGTCCCAAACCAGGCAGTGATGCAGCTGCTCATGATGCTCTCAATATTCCCTCTATAGAATGTAAACATTAAGGTCATATGGGGTCAATTCGTCTCATATAAATAACAAACCAAATCTTTCAATACTCATAGATTAATACAACTCAGTAGAACATACACAGATGTGCTTGTTCTTGTAAAACTGGCATTTGTATTTCATTTTACTCACATAAATCTATCTAGAAAAATCTATCTCTGGTCTTCAATTAAAAAAACAAAAACAAAAAAGAAAACAAATTGGACAGCTCCAGTTAGCATAAAACCATCAGGTAAAGAAAGAGAAACATACATTTTCATATTATATTATATTATATTATATTATATTATATTATATTATATTTGGAGTTTGCATGTTCTCCCCGTGTCTGCGTGGGTGTGCTCCGGCTTCCTCCCACCATCCAAAGACATGTAGGATAGGTTAATTGATGTCTCCCAAAAAAATTTCCCTAGGTGTGGATGTGAGTGTGAGTGGTTGTTTGTATATGTGTGGCCCTGCGATGGACTGGCGACCTGTCCAGGGTGTACCCCGCCTTTCGCCCAATGTTAGCTGGGGTAGGCTCCAGCCCCCGCGACCCTGTACAGGATAAGCGATGGATGGATATTATATTATATTATATTATATTATTATGTGTCCCTCATGTTCTGTGTATACTGTGTTAAACTGTCAAGTTGAGACTGTCCAGTATTTCTGTTATTTGTATTGTGTACAGTAGACTGTGTATACTGTTGTACTGGATATGTCATGCAATGTCCTTATATATTGTGGTTATTGTCTCAATATAATTGGTTTATGTAAAATTTTATGTAATGTAAAATTGGTTTATGTAAAACTACATCAGGACTATTAAAACTTACAAGGATTCACTCTTATTTACAACTTGTGACTTGTGAGTGACTTCAAACCACACACAGTCACTATCCACACTTGGATTGTTATGTACAGTATATGTTGTGGGTGTAGTTTGTTTTTGTTTTTGTTTTTTGGTATTCTTTTTCAGTGTCCACTTTCTTTGGTATCACTACATTGTGTTTCAGCTCAGTGTAGATCACCACATCTTCACCCTGTTTAAGTATGAATCATTTATTAAAATTAGTTAATGAATAGTTTTACAACTGATGTTCTCTCTCTAAAAAACCCCACAAAAAACAGGGCTGCAAGGTATGTGAAGTTAAAAGAAATAACACAAATCTTGATAAGAAAGAGCTTGTAGGATACATAACTTAAGTTCCCCGTCTGTCGCTCACTTCGACATCGTGTTGAAGAAGCGACACTAGGGGTCTCTCTTGAGTGCCGAATATGCCTCTGATCTATGAAAAAAGGCCAATGAGAGTTGGCGAACAGTATTTGCATACCCCGCCCCCGGATACAGATATAAAGGCGAGGGAAATACGCTCGTTCATTCAGTAATTTTCTTCGGAGCCGATGGTCATGTATGCAGCCAGCTGCGAGTGACACACCAGTTTACTGCTTCTATCCTCTGACGCTCTGCTTTGCTGTTGGATCTACGGCGCACTTCAGTGGCTTTTCTCTTATCTGCACAGCATGCAGTTTGCCCCTGGGCGCTTAGACAGTGCAGAGTTAATAGAGTTTTCCTATAAAGAGTAATTTTCTCTGTAAAAGAGTTTATTTCTCTGAAAGAGCAATACACAGCGGCGTTGAACGTCCTTTTCAGGATGTGTCTTTATAAAGATGCCATTCAACCCCTGTGTAGTTCCTGGATGCGGTAGAGTGCTCTCCGCTTGAGACGGCCACAGGCGCTGTCTCGTGTGTCTGGGCGCTGATCACACCGAGGCAGAGTTTGTGGATGGTTCATGCTCTCACTGCGAGAGCATGACCATGGCAACGTTGCGGTCGTGGCGCGCTTTCAATAGAAGGCATGCCACCCCAGCTGCCCCACGTGTCGCTCCTTCTTCCCACGGGATTAAGGACGACGTTGCTGGCGATGGAGGCGATTTGGGGAGGGCAGTGGGTGCAGCTCCGCCGGGTACGCCCCCTCGGACCACCCGCCCCCCCCTGACACGCTCATTGACCCCCGTCCGTGCTCGAGGCAACGGCGACTCGCCTCTGGCCTATCCTGCCTATCCTCTGGAGCTCAAAGTGGATGAGCCTTGGCTGCCGCCTTCGTGCCAGCACGCCCAGGCTGAGGCTGATGCGCAGATGTCCGACATGCTTGCCCGGGCCGCCATCAGTGTGGCTGGAAGACTGGTTCCTGGGGTCTGGGCGCTGCTCACAGCCACGACCAGTGACTAGGACGCATCGGGACACCTGCTGCAAGGGGACTCCTGTCCGCAGAAAGCAGATGTCTGTCCAGGATTTGAACGTTTGGCTGCAGGTGGGGGTGATGATCACACGGTGCGTGCCGCAGCGCCATGCTCGTCTTGGGACTCGAGTCTAGAACCAGTGCTGAAGCGGTCTCATATGCATCAACCACAGTGGTGCAACCACAGTGGTGCAACCACCGCGGAGGACGCCATATGCCCCAGGAGCCTCTGGAAAAGTTTTAAAGGGAAATTTCAGCACTGACTGCGTGCGCTCGTTGGTGAGGCGCACTGACATTGAGATTGAGTCTAACTCCATGCCGAGAAAAGAGATGCTCTGAACTGCGGTGAGCTTGCTCTTTTCCCAGTTGACCTGAAGCCCTAAATGGCTGAGGTGCCTGAGCACCTGGTCGCTGTGGGCGCATAGTAACTCTCGGGAGTGGGCCAGTATGATCCAGTCATCGAGGTAGTTGAGTATGCGGATGCCCGCTTCCCGAAGCAGGGCAACGGCTGCCTCTGCGGCCTTAGTAAAGATCCGAGGGTACAGGGACAGGCCGAAGGGGAGGACCTTGTACTGATGTCAATGAAGACGTCATCCTACAGGCCTTGGAGGGAAGCGGCGTTCTTGGGGCACAGGTGGATCGCAACTGCTCTGTCCACCTGGGGGACAGCCGTGTACCCGTGGGCCGCTCCGCCATCGAGGGTAGTGAGAGCGGATGAGCAAGAGGCTTGGTGACGGGTAGAGAAGGGTGTCGTCCACGAACTCGTCAGCTCATTATGCACCTCCGGGAAGAAAGTAACCGGAGGGGGGCATTTTTGTGAGTGACACGCAGACCCGAGGAACCAATCATCCAGTCACGAAGGCTGTGGGGGGGACGGAGGGTTCCAGTCCAGCCCCATGCTGACGGTGGCCCAGGCAAGCATGTTGGACATCTGGGCACCAGCCTCAGACTGGGCGTGCTGGCCCGAAGGTGGCAGCCCAGTCGAGTCATCCGCATCAGACGCCGGACCACTCTCCGATGCAGCGGCGAGCTCATCCAGCTCGGGGGGCTCAAGAGGATAGGCAGGCTGGCTATGAGGTGAGCCGCTGTTGCCGCTTAACGAGCGTGCAGGGGGGCGGGTGGTTTGCAGGGGGCCTACCCAGAAAAACCGAGCCCGCTGCCATCTCCAGATCGCCTCCATTGCCAGCCTCAATCCCATGGGAAGAAGGTGCAATGCGGGGGGGCTGCTGGAGTGGTCATGTTCTCGCAGTGAGAACATGAAACATCCACAAACGCTGCCTCGGTGTGATTGCAGCCCAGACACACGAGACAGTGCCTGTGACCATCAGAAGTGGAGAGCACTCTACCGCATCCAGGAACTACACAGGGTCGGAAGGACATCTTTATAAAGATGTGCCCTGAAAAGGACGTTCAACGGCAGCTGTGTATTTGCTCTTTTAGAGAAAATAACTCTTTTAACTGTGCTGTCGAAGTGCCCTGGGGCAAGCTGCACTGCCATGCAGAGAATAAAAATATTAAAAAAATATTCCCGGGTGTATAAATAACATAAATGTAATTTATTAGGTGAGAAAAAGTGTCTCCAGTGCTGCCTCTTCAGTATATTAATAACATGAAAGCAAATTACCATTATTGTCTGTTGTAATGCCTGGGAGAAAGGAAAAGAAACAAAAAAATATTTGAGGAAATCCGACAAATCCTCTGATGACAATCCAAAGATTTTGTAATTTAAATTTTTTTGTTCTGGACATCAGTCTAATTTTTTTTTCTTCGGACTGCGATGAATACTAACTGACCAATTAAATACAAACTTTTTGTCATTTTTGGAGAGTTGCTGCATCTGCTCAATCCAGCATGTTGGTGGCACTAATCATCAACTCATACACACCCAATCAGATTTAAAACTAAATAATTGCAGTTCATACATATATAAACTGGTCTGATTTTGAAAGTCTGCTTATAATGAATGTGTTTGTATTATAACTGTTCATAAACATAATGACATCAGAGTATAATTTCTAGTGCTCTTTTAATCATATCATGTACAAAGAACATGAATTGTTTTCAAATATAGAAGCTTTGAACATCTTTTTTTATCATATTTATGTAATGTGTGTTGATACCTCATATTTTATAATATATCTGGTGTTTTGTCTTATTGTAGGCTACATTATTTAATATGCAGGTTATATCACTGTGCCTGTTTATTGTCCTGGAGTTAAAATGGCAGTGAGGTCGGCAGTTCATTTGGATTATCTCGTAGTTTAATATCAAACAAAAATACTCTTTTTTTTTACAGCAATATTTAGCAATATTTTATTACAAGTTAACCTCACTGTTATTTTTATTGCAAGGATAATGTATTTCTCATCTCATAGCAAGAAGATTCCCAGATCGAGTCCCGCTCACATGGCCTTTCTGTGTGGAGTTTGCATGTTCTTCCTGTGGTCACGTGGGTTTCCCCAGTCCAAAAAACATGCAGTTAAAATGAATTTCCAGTAGATGAGAGTGTGAATGTGAATGTGCATGTCTGTGTGTCCAGTGCCTGGGATGGACTGGTCAATTGCCCAGCCTTCTGCCCTAGACAGCTGGGATAGGCTCCAGCATAGGACATAGGACAAGCGTCTATAGAAGATGGATGGATAATGTATTCCTGTAATGGTGCTCTTTTTATCACCATGCAAAGAAACCCTGAATTCAATACAAATATGCAATAGTTAAATAAAGAACTTTTATATTCTGTTGTTTCTAATGTTACACATAATATTTTTTAATATCTGTTTTTCCTTATTGTATATTATTCTATAACCAAATGTTTTTATACCACTGTACCTTGTGTTATTTTATCCAGGCATTTAAAAAAAGAGACAAATCCAACAATTTTCAACAAAATCCGCTCTCTGTTCTCAGTTCTCGGTTCTCTTGTCTTTTGAAATCACTTCAGACTGTGCAAAAGATTTTCCACAAAAGTGAACCTTTGATTTCTTAAAAACAAGAATAAACTTTTATTTTAAAAGATTTAAATATCTTTTGATATCGATGTTCAGTATAGCAACATTTATGTTTCAATTGTGATAAATTAATCCTTAACAAAGTAAAAATAATGATTAATGTAACATTTAGATTACAAATGATTAACTAATGAATATTTTATTATTGTGATGGACTATGTTTTTATAATTTATTTGCAATTTGAATGTTATATGTCTAAACAAGTTATTAATAGCATGGTTTGTTTTTTACTTTCTGATTTTAATAACATAACCCTAAAATAATGCTTACCATTAAATCGATTAAACAATTGTAGACTTTTATTTCTCATTGTGGTTTTACATAAAAATAATGGCTAAAATCATAGATTTTAAAAAGCATGTCCTAAAAAGCCTCAATAGGAATAACTAAAGGCAAATTTTTAAACTCTAACAACAGAAACAACATTCTTCATCTCATATTTATTTCAAAATATTAATTCAGGTTTCATTAATCCCAGATAAATGCCTGCAACTTGTTTTGCAACAAAGCAGAAACGTATTTAAAATGTGTTATGTACCGAAGGATTTGCAGCAAATGTATTTTAGAAATGAAAAGTACTGGTAGGCTTTTGGACACTAGCAGGCCATTTGCCTTGCCCTCAATTGTCTAGGAGATTAAGCAAACTTCTCTTGCTGTTTGTCAAAGCAAACAATACCAATACAAAATAAAGGATGTTGCAATTGTACCATTCTTGTGAGGTTTATGGTTGTTTTGTTTAACATATTATTTATGGTTGACTTCACAGATGCAAAAAGGATCATTTTAGCAAGGTTGAATTAGAAATCGAGAAGTGTGAAATATTTTCGAAAGCAATTTTTGACTGACATCAGGTTGAACACATCCACTTAAAAGAGAAGTTGAGACTTCACAATAAGTCAGCTTTATGACTTACTTGCTGTGGATTACTGCACAGGTTTAGCCCTGTTTAAAATGTTAATATGAACAACAGCAGAAAATATATGGCCTTAAAAATCTAATTATTAGAATTGATTCTGTTTGGAAGATATTCTAATATCAATTTCTCTCAAACCATATTCATTCCTTGACTGAAATATAAAACCTTGTCAAAAAGCCACAGAAAAAGAAAACTATCACCCATAATCTTTTTTAATTTATTCACACATAATGTGTGTATATGTGTCTAATGACTTTTACTTGAGTCCTTAGCAAATAAATAAATGAGAAAAAAAAAGTTTAAATGTTGATTTGAGTTAAAATAAAAAATTGTGAAGAAAGGGATTTGAGATACTTCCTCTGTTGCCAGTTCCCATTTATACCAGTGTTCCTGATTTCCTTTAATTAGCCATATAAATAGCCTACCCTTTTATCTGTAAATTTGTTGTTTTGTTTGCTTGGGTGAGTTTTAAAATCCTGTACATCTTTTTTCCATGCATTGAAAGTGAATGCCTTACACATACCTAACATGTTTTGTATTCCATGCAAGAAAGTAATACGAGTTTGTAACAACATGAGGGTGACTAAATAATGACAAAATCAAATTTTTGGGTTACTGTCCCATTAAGTTCATAATTGTTTTACGTAAAATTGCATTAGGACTTGCAAAAAGAGAAACATAACATTGTTGCCCCAAGAAAACATGGTTGAATGAAAATAAAAGCTGACATATCCTAACTTGAAATTTGGAGAAGTTGAAGAAAACTTGTGACTTACTGTCCAGTGACAGCAAACCACACACAGAAAATGACCTCATTGGAATCATCATGTATACATTTATACTGTGATTGGGTGTAACTTGCTACCACACTCATGCACACAGTGAAAACTACATGATTTTATGAGTTGAATGATTTTTTTGAGATTAATGAACTTGTTTTGAACCCAAAAGATCCATGAAATTAATCAATCAGGAGTATATTTAAATAAATAATAAGTTTATTAAAGTTATTTAAAATGTAGCTACTTTAAATGTCCTTTGTCCATATTTAATTATCACAGCCTGTTCCACAAAGGAGTCTAATTATTAGTGAATTCCTAGTGCAGTTTTTTAATGTCTATCCTTATTTATTTAATTTTCCACTTTATTACAGCATGCATGTATATATATTAGGGCTGTCGATTTAAACATTTTAACTGAATGAATTACGTGGTGTCCCGATTAATTCATCCTGATAAATCGCATTTAATCGCATATACAAATATTTGCGTATACAATTATTTATTATGAGGGCTTGTTTAAGGACCCGTCAATTTCAACAAGCATCAGACATGCTTGTGTAGCATCTCGGGTGCGTTACGTCATAAACATAATATTTTTAGGTCACTGTTTCAAGTTAAATATAGTTTAATACTTAAAACACATCTTGAGATCTCTTATTTGAGATCTTCGAATTTGCGCTCCGTAAAATATTTTGAACGCAGAACGTAACGAATGTCTGTTTTGTGCTGTCTGGTTATTTTCTTCACTATATAAACTGTGCATTGCCACACAGCTGAAGTTTAACTTACTGCCCTCTGGAGTAAACAGGTGGTACTACAAGCTTGCATTTCTCAGGAATCTTCCTTATTACAGTCCGGGGGCATTGCGATTAATTGCGGTAATTTTTTTAGCGCATTACTTTTTATAAAATTAATCGCACGGAATCAACTCGTTAAAAACTTTTTACGCAGTTAATCGCAATGCCCCCGGACTATAAAAACCTCTGTTTTTATGATTTAAATTAGTATTTTCTGGTCCTGGAATGTCCACACTGAATTTCCGTATGTAACCTCCGTTCCCTGATGGAGGGAACGAGACGTCGTGTCGAAGAAGCGACACTAGGGGTCTCTCTTGAGCGCCGAAAGATACCTCTGATCTATGAAAAAAGGCCAATGAGAGTTGACGAACAGCATTTGCATACTCCGCCTCCGGATATGGATATAAAGGCGAGAGAAATACGCTCGTTCATTCAGGATTTTTCTGAGGAGCCGGGAGTGTACCGGGCACCTCAGCGGCTCGGCTCAGCGACATGGCCGGGAAGACACGACGTCTCGTTCCCTCCATCAGGGAATGGAGGTTACATACGTAACCTAGACGTTCCCTGTCTGTCGCTCACTTCGACGTCGTGTCGAAGAAGCGACACTAGGGGTCCACTTCAAAACTCGCCATGCGCTGAGCCGTGTACGTGTACTGCTTACACAGAAGCGGGCAGGTATTTCTACGTGCACAGCAACCAACTGTGTTCAGGCTGCACGTACTCTTCCCCAATGCCCCGAAAGAGTCGTCAGAATCCTTTTGGTTACCCTAGGGGGGAACAAGGTGACGCTCCCAACTAGGGAACGGGCCAAGCCTGGGTGGGCCTCTTTTCTCTCTATGTTTTCTCGGCATAGAGCAAGAGCAGCCGGGGCCCTTACCGCATCGAGGGAAGGGGGTCTTACCCGAATTCCTATTCTTTCAGGGGGAAAAGACCCTGCGGAGGCCACACCCGCCCAGCAGGGGAGGTAAAGGTGGCGAAATACATCACATGGCCACTTTGGGCATGTGGGAAAAAATGGCGTGGTGGTAGATCCAACCTCGAGGAGGGGGGAGTTGCTACAACATGGCGACCGGAGGGCAGCAAAGGACTGCCTAAGGGAGACGCGGGTCAGCTCGCAAGGTGACCGTACTGCGGAAGTACACACAGGAGGAGTCCCGTAGGAGGCCTGATCTGTGGAGCACCTATTCCAGTAGGGGTAGCCAGAGGTACCCGTAGTGGACTGGGCCGGCAAGTTCCTCCGCTGAACTGTTGCGGGCCCGAGAGGGTTAGGGAGGAATCAACCAGGGACCTAGGCCCTTTGGGAAAGAAGCGCACTGTTCTGCCTCGGAGAGGGAAACGGTGCTGGAAACAAGCAATTCACCCGGTCAGATCGTCGACGTGTACCGAGTTCTACGGGCTCGGACGTGAGAGAACACAGGACAAGACTGACTCAACCCTGAGATCGTAAGGGTGTTAGGTGCTGCCCAGCCCGCAGCTCTGCAAATGTCTGCTAGGGAGGTGCCCCTAGCCAGTCCCCATGAGAATGCCACGCTCCTAGTAGAGTGGGCTCGAACCCGCAAAAAGGGGGGGGGGGGGGGGGGGCACGGCCTGGGTGTGATAGGCCAACTGAATGGCCTCCACCACCCAGTGAGACAGCCTCTGTTTGGAGACAGCGTTCCCTTTCTGCTGTCCTCCAAAGCAGACAAAGAGCTGCTCAGAGCGCCTAAAGCTCTGGGTGCGTTCCAGGTAGGCATGCAAGGCACGTACCGGACACAGCAGTGAGAGGGCTGGGTCTGCCTCCTCCCGGGGCAGCGCTTGTAGGTTCACTACCTGATCTCTGAAGGGCATGGTAGGAACCTTGGGCACATAGCCCGGTCGAGGTCTTAGGATCACATGAGTGTCTGCCGGACCGAACTCCAGGCAAGTGTCGTTGGTAGAGAACGCTTGCAGGTCCCCGACCCTCTTGATGGAGGCGAGCGCGATCAGCAGGGCCGTCTTTAAAGAGAGAGCCCTGAGTCCAGCTGATCTAGCGGCTCGAAAGGGGATCTCTGAAGACCGGCGAGGACCACCGAGAGATCCGAGGAGGGGAACAGGTTTGGCCGGGAGGGATTTAACCTCCGGGCACCTCTTAGGAACCTGACGATTAAGTCGTGCTTACCCAGGGACTTCCCGTCTACTGGGTCGTGGTGAGCTGCGATAGCGGCAACATACACCTTCAAGGTGGACGGGGACAGCCTCCCCTCCAACCTCTCCTGTAGGAACAGGAGCACAGAACTAACTGCGCACCTCTGTGGGTCTTCTGCCCGGGAAGAACACCAATTCACGAACAGACGCAATTTCAGGGCATAGAGTTGCTCTTTATAAACTCTTTTAGACACTGCGCTGTCGAAGCGCTCAGGGGCAAACTGCACGCCGGCAGAGAAGAGAAAAGCCGCTGAAGGTGCGCCGTAAATCCAACAGCAGCAGCACGTCAGAGGATCAGAAGCAGGGTAAGTTGTGTGTAGCACAGCAGACAGCATTCACACGACCATCGGCTCCGAAGAAAATTGCTGAATGGACGAGCGTATTTCTCTCGCCTTTATATCCGTATCCGGAGGCGGAGTATGCAAATACTGTTCGCCAACTCTCATTGGCCTTTTTTCATAGATCAGAGGTATCTTTCGGCGCTCAAGAGAGACCCCTAGTGTCGAAGTGTTTTGGATGAAACAGTTCATCCAAAAATGAAAATTCTCTCATCATGTATACAAATGAACACAAACGAAAATGTTTAGAAGAATATCTTAGCTCTTGTAGGTCCATACAATGCAAGTGAATGGGTGAATGGTGACCAGAAATCAGAAGGTCCTAAAAGGACATAAAAGCAGTAAAGTAATCCATATGACTCCAGTGGTTACGCGATATGATAGACCTGGGTAAGAAACAGGTCAATATTTAAGTCCTGTTTTACTATTAATTTATACCTTTGACCAGCCCCAACCAGTAGGTGGCTGAATATGAAAGTCACTTTCGCACCAAAATGTGAAAGTGAGAAAGAAAGAAAGAAAGAAAGAAAGAAAGAAAGAAAGAAAGAAAGAAAGAAAGAAAGAAAAAAATACTTAAATATTGATCGATTTCTCCCCCACACCTATCACATTACTTTAGATTAGAAGATACGGATTTAACCACTGGAGTTTTATGAATTATTTTTATACTGCCTTTTTGTCCGTTTTGGACCTTCAAAGTTCTGGTCACCATTCACTTACATTGTGAGGACCAACAGAGCTGAAATATTCTATTAAAGGATTGCATGAGTGTGAGTAAATGATGAGAGAATTTAAATTTTTGGGCGAACTATCCCTTTAAGAATAAAAAAAAAAACATTTTGGATCACCAAAATAATAGTGTGGACAAAGGAAAGACAAGATATCAAAATGTGCTGTAAGTTGCGCAAAGACAGACAATACAAGGGCCAAAGTCTTCAGTCTTAAGAGCATTAGAAACTTCAAAAATGGTGCATTGAAAGTAAGAGACCTTAAAGCAGCGGCATTTTGAGTAAGATTGTGATGGATAGATATAGTACTTCTGCAAATCTTCAGATTACAGTATTGTGATGTATTGTGTTATTTTAATGATCACATTTTCTATAAGCTTTAATATTTAAAGATAGATAACACATTATCTTTAGAATCTTAGAATAGGCCATATTGATAAGTGTAAAGCATAAAGATCTATAACATTTCAAAAATGTTTCAGCCAATCAATCAGAGATTATTTTATCTTAAAGAATCTAAAATATCAAGCAGCCTTTTTAGTCTTAATAAATCAATGAATAAGTAAAATAAGAGATTACTCAGAACCAGTCCAGATGAATGACTTTTTGAATAGAGTGTAGTCAAGTGGAGAGGCACAGAATCAATTAATCACTCTGAACAAGAATCTGATAAATGCTTTACATGTAAATGTTGAGTTAAAAAATATAACAAAGAGTACTTGTAACATCTCACTGTAATACCCATTACATGTGGATAAGCATAATATGTGGCAGAAGTGTCCTGTGGTTTTCCTTATGTGGCAGGTTAAGATCTGCAAAGAAGCATGACAGAATGAACAAAAGAGGCTGGAACACCTCTGACAAGTAAAGAGCAGTTGGCTGGACAGTATTGTGAAGCACACCTTTAAGACAGCCATATCTATAAACAGGAGTGGGTGGATGATGTGTTATGGAAAGACTCTCCATTACTGAAGTCGGCATGACCTGCTCCCATGAGGACCAGACACCCACTAACATGGCAAACAGGCCTGCCTTAAAAGGAAATCATGTAAACCAGAAAAATCATAGGGGCATGAGAGAGAGGCACTGTAGGTCTATGATGCTAGGCAGAACTCTGCTGATTTGGAACATATAATTAAGGATAATGGACAAGAAATTATATTAGCTGGGTGTAACAGAAAAAAAAAACGAGACTGCATGAAATGTCACATATGATACCATTTTTGGAGTCATCTTTATTGGATTATGAATGGTAAACCAAAAAACCTTAGTAGAATTATTAACTGAATGTACACATGTGTTTGATCCTGTTTAATCTAACATTGAGAAAATCTGTGTTACTGTATAGTATAAATCGCAATGGTAGTAAAGTAATCTGACAAAACACAAACTATGAACACTTTAACTTATTCAGTAGTAGAGTGCATTTTGACAGACTAGGAGACATATTAAATGAATAGTTCATCCGAAATTGAAAATTCTCTCATCATTTACTCACCCTCATGCCATCCCAGATTTGTATGACTTTCTTTCTCCTGCTGATCACAAACGGATAATTTTTTTAATTTATTATTTAAATGTCTCAGCTCTGTTGGTCCATTCAATGCAAATGAATGGTGGCAAGAACATTTAAGCTCCAAAAGCACATACAAAGAGCATAAAAGTAGCCTAATCCATATGACTACAGTGGTTAATATATATTCAGAAGTTATGTATATCATAGATTTGAGGGAGACACAGATACATATTTAAGTATTTTTTCTTTCTTTTTTTTACTATGATGTCTACTTTCACTTCCACGTTCTTCTTCTTTTGTTTTAGCAATTCATATTCTTTGTGCATAATATCACCACTTACTGGGGAAGGAGGAGAATTGATAGTAAAAAAGGACTTAAATATTGATCTGTTTCTCAACCACACCTACTGTATAATATAAATTCTAAAAATATTACTCTAGCCTTATGGGTTACATTTATGTTGCCTTTATGTGCTATTGGAGCTTCAAAGTTCTGGCCAGCATTCAATTGCATTGTGAGGCCCTACAGAGCTGAGATATTCTTCTAAAAAAACATTATTTAAAAAATGGTTTTGCGCACAGCCATTTCTTTTTACAATTCCAAAGTCATGTGAACAAATTATACTGCTATCGCTGTAGCTAAATTTAAAACTAGCTGGTTGATGTCCCGTGTCGAAAATCCTTCAAAGTTCTGGTCACCATTCATTTACATTTTGAGGACCAACAGAACTGAAATATTCTATTAAAGGATTGCATGAGGGTGAGAAATGATGAGAGAATTTACATTTGTGGGCGAACTATCCCTTTAAGAATAAAAGTTTTTTGGATCACCAAAATAGTAGTGTAGACAAAGGAAAGACAAGATATCAAAATGTGCTGTAAGTTGATCAAAGACGCAAAGTGACGCTAGTAGGGACAATTCTCTCTGACCAATGAGTGATCTGCTGGGCTTTGACACATTTAGTATCGCTCTACTCTCTTGGAATCTCCACCAAGGTGGTACTAAAAAAGTACCAGGTACCAGGTACTATCCACAGTGGAAAACCTCCCAAACATGAGCAGAGTAAGTTTTTGGGAAAAGCCCCAAAGAGGCTAAAGGCTACAACCACTAGCATCAGGCTAGTGCGCCTCTTGAGGCCAGGGGAGTGAGGTTTTACACACTGTTGGCTCCTGTTACACTAGCAACGCCAAGATTATGGGTTCGATTCCCAGGGAACAAACATACTAATAAAACATTTATAGGCTTCCTTGAAGTCGCTTTAGATAAAAGCTTCTGCCAAATGCATTAATGTGCAATATGGTCATAGAAGTTATTCGAGCAAAGACATTGGTGAAACAGTGCAACCGAGTGGGTAGACAAAGAATAACATATTGGCAGCAAACATGAAAACACCACTGCGATTTTCAGAAGCCGTCAAATCATAAAGACCTTCAGCTGTTAAAAACGCATCTCGAAAAATGTGCGTTCTGTTCTTTTCATGTCGCAGCGTCCTAACACGTTCAGTGTGAACAGCCCCTTAGTCAAGTATTTACCCACTGAGAGAGTAAAGCTCTCCATGCAAAACTCATTTGGTTGGATAAATACAGTGTTTACATGCGTCATAGTGATCGCCACAAGAGGTTTCTGGGCATCCAGAAATGGTTTCCAAAGCCACAAGCTCATTGGCTCCAAAGGCAGTAGACCGTTTAGGGGAACATGAATGCATTAAAAAGCTTTTAATGAACAACCCCATTTGAGCGTATGAGATAAAACTATGGTCTGTTAGGTAATTTTTTTTTTTATTTTTACGCAGGGAATGATCCCAAAACACAGGGCACATACAGTGGGACTTCAAACTTTAGCTGAAAATTAAGATAGAAATGTCACCATCTAGTGGCTAGAGATGGCACTAACATGCACCCCTGCCAGTGATTACTTGATTGTATTTCCCACAGACAGACCTTGGCTGAGTTCATGCATAAGCTACTAAAAGTCCAAAATAGCACTGTTATGTACAGTATCCATTGGTCATAATTAAGTAAAGATAACTAGTGGTGCACTGATCAGGAGATATGAGGCCGATACCGATTTACGATTTTAATTATCAGTTTATAATATGTTTGTTTGCAGGTTAGTGCCATATCTAGCCACTAGATGGTGACATTTCTGTAATATTCTGATAATATTCAAACCAAGTTTGAAGTCCCAATATATGTGCCCTGTATTTTGGTATAATTCCCAGTGTAAAAATAGAAAAATGACCTAACATACCATAGTTCTATCACATACCCTCAATGGGGTTGTTCTCATGTGTCTGTTAAAGCTTGTCCATGTCCCCCCTTCCTCTCTACTGCCTTTGCATTGAGCTTGTGGTTTTGGAAACCATTTCTTGATGCCTAGAAACCTGGGATGGGATGAGGGTGAGAAAATGATAAGGGTATTTTCATTTTTGAGTGAACTATCTCTTTAATGAAGTGTTCAAGTTAGAATTATCATATTTATGAAATTGGTGTACAAGAACACCACTGCAAAGCCGTAAATCCAGTGAGATTGTCTTTGGAGTGCCGATTTCTGAGAGGAGGGCATGTCAATTTAAGAAGCATGGCAAGAATCAAGAAATTTGGCAACTGTACAGTTTAGTTTGAATTTTTTTTTTGTTCTAGTGAAGAAGAAAAAGTTTGCTCATTTAGCTAGTTTATATGAGGTGACAGGCTTGTGCAACAAAATAAAATTTCCCATCAGTCTATGTGACCACACAAGAATGATCAAAAAAAGACACGCCTAATATGCAGTGTGTATGTGAATACATGTAACATGTCGTTGCAGTGGTGCTGAAAAAATGTTTCCTGAAAAATTGTGAAATGGGCCCATTCTATCCAACTAAAATTACTTGAATGCGCATTACATCATTATTACAACTTCTAAACTTGTAAGTACAATCTTCCCAGGAGGATTCAACACAGTTTGAACCAAATTATTACTGAAATCGCTATGTGTTAAACATATATGGTATGAACAGTTTATTATGGAACAGTCCATAACAAATTGTAACATCGAAGGAGGGAGCTGAGTCATATTTAGTGACCAGAATAGAGACTGGGCTCTTTTTATTTGGGCCAATAAGCAACCAGCCAGAACACCCTAGCAACTGCATAGTAATGTGCTATAATAACAGAAAACAACTTGGCAACAGCATAGTAACAACCTGGCAACCAAATACTGTAGCAATGTGCTAAAACACAGCAGATCAAATCGGCAACTGCATAGCATGCCCCAGCAACCATCCAACACCCTAGTAAACGCATACTGTAGCATCAATGTGCTAAAAAGCAAAGAAAATACTTTAGCAACACTATGGTTTATAAAATGAATATAGTTCGATTTTCATAAGTGCTGGAAATTATTCATACTCATTTCTCCTGGAAATGCGGGAGGCTGATAAAACACAACTTCAATATTTCACGGCTTTCATAATGTTTAAGCCTAAACTTATCAAATTAATTTGTTAAAAAACAGATTTAAACTTACATGAGCAGTTTCTTGTCTTCCCAAGTGGAGACAGATGACATGACACGTTTTCTGTGCATGCGTCGCTTGTGATTTTGATCCAAATTCGTGAATCGCAAAACAATCATTAAGGATGCTTTTTTAAATATTTTTGATCTGTTCAAAGGAATCAAATGTAAAAGATTCGACTCAAATTACCCTTCACAAATCAGACACCACTATCGCTGATCTGCATGCATTTTTACACATACAGCTTGTTTTGCGGTGTTCACTCACAAAAGTAATGAAAGTGTCTGGAGAAACGTATAAGATTAAAAGTATCCATTTTTTCTTTCAATAGTGAAGTTACAGTAAAAGTCCAAAGAATATTTATCTTCAAGTAAAATACAGAAATGGGAAAACTGTACTTAAGTACAAAGTATTTGTACTTCCTTACTATACACCTCTGCAAAATAGTAAAGAGTAGTATGCCATTCCAAAGTCAGCCTTCAGACAATTTTTTGCTCCAACTTTGCAGCTCCATTTCAAAATAAAAGTTCTACTGTTATAAATTGAAAAGAGTTTGAAAAAACTTTAGAGTGAGCAGGTAGTATTTTTGGTATCTGAAAGCAATAATAATTATGATTACTAAAAAGCTCTAAGCATACAAAAATCATTTTTGAAATTATAAAATTACATATTAATAAATGAGCGAAATATTAATACAATAAATGTCCTGAGACATATAGCTCATTACATCAGAAAAAAATATCCTGTATGTCATGCTTGCTATCTGTATTCTGACAAGCCATTGTTTCACTTGATTTTATTTCTTTGCATATAAGTAAATGCCAGTTTAAAAACTTTCAATACAGGATCAGGTAGAGCAATCCATGTGCAAAATTATAATTTGAAACCTTTTTAAGGAAGCTTGAAAGTATTGGTTTTATAAATATTTACATTTGATATAATGGCCTTTTGATTAAAATAGAGGTAACCTTTCACAACTAGTTATTTATATTAAAAGGGGACACATATATAATGTGTTTGCCATGGTCGGTTAAATAAAGGGAAAAAATATCTCAGATGGGTTTTGAGTGAACATTTGCATGGCAAATATTATGCTGCCTTTATCTGACAGTGGGAAGGCTGAAATAATGCAGCAGTCATCCTGTAGTCTGACTACAGAAAAGTATGATAAAACTGTAAAAATACTCTATAAGAGTTGCTTTGGCACTCATGATTTAAAAAAAAATGAAGATTAAAATATAAAGTGTCACACAAATTCCCAATATTTAAACTTTTTTATTTAACTTTTTTAAATCCAAGAGCATACGTAACACTTAAGGAAATTTAAAAAAGCTAAAAAATGATATGCAGTTATTCCTTTCAATAGTGATGTTCCAATCTCAAATATATTTTCACCAGAATCAGATCAAAAGATGAACCAATTACACTGCTGGATGCCCAGTGCAAACGCCTGAGCTGTCTGTAAATGATCCTTACTTGTGGATGCTTTGGTCCTTAATTTCAACTCCACTTTTAGTTTAATAACAATAAAGACAAAATGGAAACTGCATAAACTCCACTCTCACATAGTCTTGATATACAGTACTTTCACACAATTCAAACATTACGTTAACATTTACACGCAACCTTAAAATGGTTAGTTTACTTGGATGGGCCTACTTGTTTCAAACTAAAGTGTGGAGCATTGTCCCAAATTTAGGCAGGCCACATGTTAATAATCGAGCCATTCATTGTGTCTAGATTAATCTGTATGATCACATGAACAGCTACACTTTAAAGCAAACAAAACGCAAAACCAACCAGGCTATTTCACTGGACATTTTAGACATGTTAACGATTGCTGAAAAGCTTTTATACAATAATGTAATAATTTACCCTACACCCTTGTGCAAGCATTATATGGCATTTCCTTATTCTCAAATTACACGTCAAGACTTTGCCACAATAATTCTACATAAGGTTTGATATATTAATGTAAATGTTAAGACCTCTTTAAAGCCCATTTAAGCTTTAGACTGGCTCTCAATCAAAAGCATTTTGATACAGTTTAATAGCTCTGAATAAAAACAGTGTAGGCTAATAATAAGTATTGTATAACATGTAATCCTCATTAGAAACAGCTAGCTAAGGAGAACAACAAAGTTTGTTTAGATGAATAGCACATGGAAATCTTTGGGATACTGATATAACTATACACAACAAATGTGACACTTGGTTTCTTATCTCTGTGTGCACTTAATTGGGGTTACATTTACAAAAGTTTGCATAGATTACTGGGTTTTGTATGTGTGATTGTTAAGCAGGTACAACTAGCAGAAAGCATCAACAGGAGTGTTTTTCTCTCCTTTTTATCAAATGCAGTATTTTTAGTGTTCTGGTAACAAGGGGGGAAAGGATCAGTGTAGGTTGCATAATCTATTCTCCATTATTATCTCTTTGCCTTAAGGGCAAATGAGCATGGAAAATTAGAACCATTTAAGTAATGACACCAGAGCTACTTGAAATAATGACAAAATGAAAGCAGAATGGATGAAGACATGTGCTTGGATTTCTGTGTTCACTAGGAATATAAGAGCACCACCAAAAAACAAAACAAAACCTTTGAGAAACGTTCTCTTAAATACTAAGATAAAATATTTTAAAATAAACTTAAGCCAATGTGCACCATCATTAAAGCTTCATGACCAGAAATTATTTAACCTACTGGATGGACATAGGCTTTCTGCTGCAAATGAGAGATGTAAATCTATCTGCCACAAGGCAGATTCATAAGTACAGATCCAGCATTAACTAATAAGCATTTAATAAGCATTAAATAAGCATTTTCAACTGCAACACCAGTAATAGTGTTATTTAGTTGATGTCTAGGCTTTATCTGGATATCCATCTCTACATGCAAGATCTCATATGAAACTGAGGACAAAAGCTTGAGGC
Organism: Moxostoma hubbsi; assembly: GCA_032164185.1. Classification (NCBI taxonomy): domain Eukaryota; kingdom Metazoa; phylum Chordata; class Actinopteri; order Cypriniformes; family Catostomidae; genus Moxostoma; species Moxostoma hubbsi. The sequence goes on from JAVLUX010000022.1 coordinate 17,086,919, forward strand.
ATTATAATCACACCAAAAACATTGAGCAACAGAATTCAGAATTCAGAATCCAGAATTGCATACAGATAGAAAGTGCAGTTTAAAGGTTACAGTTGGTGTCTGAAGTGCATAGATTGGACCTCACATTTACAGTATGGCTTATTTCAAAGATTCATTTGCAGAGTATGCTGTCAAATCAGCCTCTCATTGTTTCTTGGTGTGCTTGGAGTTGTAGTGGCTCCGCATGTCTTTGCGGAGGCGGAATTTCTCTCCACACACACCACATATGTACAGATGTACATCCATGTGCTTCTCCAGGAGCTCACCACTGGGGAAAATCTGGAAACACACCTGGCAGATAGTCTCTCCGGCTGACAGGTGAGAGATCATGTGTCGCACATGATCATGTTTGAGGAAAGTACCCTGGTCACACACAGGGCAGACATATCGTGCCATTCCTTTGTGCATGTCAGTATGCAGCCGAAGCTGTCGCTCGCGCAGAAACTGTTTTCCGCAGGTTTGACAGGTAAACTGCTTCTCCTTGGTGTGCACAGTGTAGTGCTCCCGTAGGTGACACCTCTGGTAAAAGCCTTTTCCGCAAATGGCACAGAAATGCTTGCGCCGATGGTCGGGCTCGCCACCGTCGTCCAACAGGACAGGGCGGAAAGACTCCTGTTCAGGACAAGCCAATGTGTGCTCCACAGCAAGACTTTCATTTTGAAATATCAAACCACAGAGAGGACATCGAAACCCCAGGTCTGCTCCTTCCAGCAAACCCTCTTCCATAGCCTCGCCATCTTCAAGGAGAGGTGAATCCTCACCTGGGGAGTCATTCTCAATTCCCTGGGGCTCACCACAGCGCTCGGCATGCTCTTGCAGCTGCCTGCCTTTAATGAGCACTTGGCCACACCTTCCACAGGCACATATATGTCCCATGTGGCTGGAGATGTAATGAGCAGACTGATCCTCCTCTGTCAGCAGGGCTCCACACAATTCACACGGAATGCATGATTCATCTTGCTTTTCTTCTTTGATCCGTTGCACCTTTGCGTCTATGCCTAACTCCTTACCTTGACCTTCCAAAGCATTGGTGGTACCATCAATGGCAGATCCTCCAGCCTCTTCCTCACTATCCTTACTTTTCATTTGGTCTGCAACACTATCTCTGGATGCCCTGCTACGAACTTTGCAGCTCCCTACATTATGGTTTCCTACCTTTACTACTTTTATAGTTTCTAAGTCTGTCTCAGAATCATCATCTCGTTCCACTTTAATGGTTATATTCCTGGAGTATGCAGCTTCATTGTCCACACCAGTGGAGACACACCTGATCATGGTATTTGTGTCTGGCTTGTGGTCTAGCCAGTCGTCTTCCCCCTTGCAAACTGCTCTATGTTCATCCGTCCCCTCTGAGGCTGAACTCTCTGCTTTGCCTGTGTCACTATAAACCTCTTTGCTGACTTTGGGTGACTGGAAAGCTTTGCGATTGGTGCATGTAAGGATGTGTTCAATGAGCAGCTTTTCACAGCTGAAGACAAAGCCACAATCATCACATGTGTAAGTGCGACCAAACCGAGGACGTTCTTTCATGGCAGAGCTTCGGCCCGAAGTCCTCTTCCTTAAGTCACACGGCTGGTCTACAATGGTTTCTGAATGTGGTGGAGGGTGTGGTATGACCACATCTTCAGCAGGCCTGACAGTTGAGATGTTAATGTTCTGATGAGTAGTTGTGGTTGAAGCCGTTGGAGCATGCTCAGTCTCAGCAGGGCTTGGCCTCTGCTGCTCAAACATTCGAACACCAAACATCATCTTACCTCCCACTATGCTGGATGAGGATAGAGAGCTAGACGATGAAGAGGATGATGCTGAGGATGAAGGTGTCAGATTGGATGTCCGAATGTCTCTGAGGTCCTCAAGGGAGTCAGGGATGTAGTACATTTGTAGGTAGGCCATGGAGGATTTCAGCTCCTCAAACTCATAGTGATCCACAGCGATGCGGCCAAGGTACATGAGTTGAAGTATGAGATCAAAGCACTCTGCGCTGATTTGCATGTTGCTGAGATCAAATCGTGCAGTTCCCTGCTGGTCCCTGATGAACATCATTCTAAAGTAAGAGCTGCAGGCTGCAAGCACAGCCTTATGAGCCCTGAAATAAATGTCCCCTATGGCAATACAGCAGTCACAGAGGAAACCCCACTCCCTTTGGTTGTTGAGTTGCTGTAGGACATGCTCACTGTGGCTTGACCGTGCCATTACCCTGTGCCGAATCGTAAAGAGACAAAAAAAAGCCCATAAGCAAAGCTCACGTTTGGGGAGACATTTTCACACTCAATGGTGCCCACTGACCACTGTCATGATCACATGACAAATGAACATTAGCAATGTTTAGTACAAGTAAAGCTCAATCAACAGCATTAGTGGGATATTGGTGATTACCTCAAAAATTAATTTCTACTTATCCCTTATAGTCAGTAAAAAAAGAAGCAGAAATCGAGGTTACCGTGAGGCATTTACCATGGAAGTAATTGAGCACAATTCTTTGAGGGTTTAAGGTGCTCTCAGTAACTTTTTGTTTGTGTCATTTTGGGCTTAAAGTGACACCTTGTGGTGTGCATGCAGAAGTAAGGATGTAGGACAAAACAGCTTCTATAAGGTTACTAAAATGACTAGTCCTCACCTCAAATGAGTGGTCATGAATTTATACATATGTTTCAAAATGACTATTTATTTCTTTAGGAGTAAAACTTTTTTAATAGGAAAAAATGTACCGAGTATAGTATGCAAAAATGTAAAGATTATAATTTCATAAAAGCACTTACATTAATTCTTCTGTTAAACCATGTGTATTTCAGTTGTAAAGTTTAAATTATTGTTTTTGCAGAGGACTACTGTTCTAGACAGATGTACTTCCAGTTATTTGTCACGTCGTTATGTCATCATGGCAATTAATTTGTAAAATTGCTTTACATAGAAAAATATAACTTTGCGTAACTTTACTTAGAAAAGGTTAGTAAGCATTAATCACACTAAAATCATGTTGATATGCATACTGTAGCCTTGTGGCTATACTTTTGAAACTGAGTATTTTAAAATTTACAGATTGGCCCCAATCACTTCCACTGTAAGCGCCTCACTTTTGCTTTTTTTTTAAGAAAAGGAGGGACACGTTGAAATTAGTAATTATGATAATTTCAACATTATGCCACATATGCTGAATATGGCTATGTTGCTGAAAAAACAACTTAGCAATACATAAAACAGACATTCTTTCACTACACAATTTAATTATCTATCATGTGACTACTACATTTCAATGTTTTGAGATTGTCAAGATTTCAAAGTGTGATTTTATTATGCACTGTACGGCAACTAACCATGAATCATTCCACATAAGTGAAAAATTACTTTAAGTCAAATTTTAATCTAGCTCTAATTGTGATCATACTGAGGGATGATTACAGTTTCTTTGCAAAATTTTAGGTTACAATTTTGCAATCCAGTATAATATCATGAAAACGCAAGCACTGTAAGAAGAAATACATTGTGTTTAATTATAAGTGATTAATTGGCTTCAAATAGTTGGTTCACATAATTCTTGAGTCCATTGTTCTGCTACATCATAAAATGCCAAACAGAGAGGTTTACATCCCGCCCGCGCATTCTCATTGGCCTATTTCGGAGACAGAATATTGCGGGCGTTGTGGCTGTCAATCACACCGCACTAAAAAGTAAAATCAAACTATATGAACAACGAACTAAATATCTGGTTATACGATTAACGATATTGACATCAGAAAGTTTTAACAGGATCTGCTTTCATCGAGAAACGACAGAACATAGTGTATCTGACCATAGTCGTATGGAGATCACTCACGCAAGCATGCAGTGCCACCCCCGCGCAGCTTCCCGCACATACGCCACATTACGGCAGCACATGTTTACACGCAAAAGACACTGAAAATACTCACCGACGGTAATGGGCGCTAACTCGTAGCGAACGACAAAAATGCAAGCTAAAACACAGAATGAAGAAGTTCCACTTCGTTTGCGTTCGTCCAAGCGAAACTTGGTACGTGAAAAGCTAATCTCGAGGGCGAAGCCCCTTCTGCAGCGCGGATGAAAGAACTTCCGCACAGCCGCTCTGCGCGAGCTCTATCACCGCACTGAGATCCGGCCCCGCTCACGCAAATCCAGCCCGCCCCAGCACGCACAGCACAGTGAAAATGCAACCAAACCATGTGTGAAAATGTGCTCTTCGGGACGAGTCCTACGGTTACCTTGATACACTGGCGTTTAAAATGAAATTAATTACGAAGGGAAAGGATGGGGAAATATTTGTGTGAACAAAAAATCTCTTAGGAGCACTTGAGATCCTAAGTGAAGGTCTGTCTGACGTTTTTTGTTTTTTCAAACGGGCTTGGCTGTCTCGTGCACGCAAGTTATCATTGGTTTGACCCATTTTAGTTAGGAAGTTTATCAATACACCAGTCAATCTCATTAATACCGCGGTTGCGTCGTTATAAAATAATAACAGCAAACCGAGCAAGCATATACATAAAACCAAATCTTCTGCTTTTTATGTTTTTCAGTAGGTGTGCGCCTGGATCGGCTGGTATACAGTATGGTCACGTGACGGATAACAAGCTAAGCCGTCAATCGCATAGGAAGAACCGCGAGACCATAAGAGAATTTTCCTGCTGCATTATTATCCGTTTCTCTCATATAGTTGGTAAGAATGCCCTTTTGGGAACCGTATGAATGCATTATATCCATGCTTTCTTTGGTACATGCATGTTTTGTTTGCCAAGGTGCATGCAAACGTACACCGTTTCTTCGACAACACTAGATCGGTGTTGACCAGACGTGTGAAAATTATTTGGATTATGTAGCGTACAAATGTGCTGAAAGCCAGACCAAACAGATGACAACAGCATGTACTGAATTTCTTCTCCACGACATTTTGTGTACTGTCCATTCATTCAAGCATGACCTTTTATCATCAGATGAACAATTGCTGTTTCTAAATGTCCTTTTGTGTAATGATTTTAGGAATCATTGTCAGGTACTGTCAGGTATTGTCTGGTTAGGTCTGGATGCAAAGACTTAAAATATAATGCTCTGTAAACAGTAAATACAAGTAAGTTGTTGCCCTTTCTATGCACAGCTTAAGAAAACTATAATTAATAAAAAAATAACGCAACACTCTTCTGTAGATTTAAGTTACAAATTATGAAGTGTACCGCTTAATATAAGATATTATGAAATCTCTGAATAATATATTTTTATAAGCAATGTAAAAATTACCCATTGTCACACGTCACTGTAAAAATGACAATCATATGCAGATGTGAACATCTGTTTTATGTCTCAAAAATGGTTTAAATATTATTACCATTTTTAACCAATAGAGGTCACCAGTTACAGTGTCAACCCTGGCTTTTACAGATTCTTCTTTGGTTTGTTCTGGCACTGGATGGCCTTTAAAGGACTAGGTCACCAAAAAATACATTTACTCTCCTTCATGCCATACCAGATGTGTATGACTTTCTTCTGTGGAACACAAACAAAGATTTTAAGAAGTATATCTCAGTTCTGAAGGTCTTCACAATGCAAGTGAATGGTGACCAAAACTTTGAAGCTCCTAAAACCACACTATAAAGGCAGCATAAAAGTAATCTATATGACTCCAGTGCTTTAGTCTTCTGAAATTTTCTGGATGATTTTGGGTGATAACAGACCGAAATATAACTACTGTTTCACTGTACATTTTGCCATTACAGTCACTTGGCACAGTTATGATTTCAAGCTCGATTACACGTCCTAGTGCTTGACGCATGTGCAGAGCGGTAGATGGTGCAAGAAAGTTTAAAATCGAGCTTGAAATCATGGTTGCCAAGGAGGCTGCTGATGTCAAGATTTAAAGTGATAAAGGAGTTACATTTTGGTCTGTTCTCACCAAAACCGATTGGCTACCTTCAGAAGTCACTGGTGTCGTATGGATTAACTTTTTGCGGCCTTTATGTGCTTTTTGGAGGTTCAAAGTTTTGGTCACCATTCACTTGTATAATATGGACCTACAGAGATGAGATTTCCTTTTTCCGTTCTGCAAAATGTAATAGATATCTTGGATGGCATGTGGGTGAAGAAATGATGTGAGAATTTTCATTGGGGGAACTATTAAAATGCACTGATTAAAGTGATAGTTCAACCAAATATTCTGTCATAATATACTCACCCTTATGTTGTTCCAAATCTGAATTACTTTCTTCCATGGAACACAAAAAGAGATGTTAGACAGAATGTTTGCCTCAGTCACCATTCAATTTTATTGCTTTTCACATACAATGAAATTGAATGGTGACTTAAGCTATAGCATTTTGTGTTGAATGGAACAAAAAACAGTCATAGAGGTATAGAGCAACACGAGGGCTTGGTAGAACATTATTTTTGTGTTAACTTTCCCTTTAATATATGTGGAAATGACCTAAATAATACAATCATAAGATGACTACTCAAACAATTTGTTGACAGTATTTTGTGTTCTGTGCATGTGGGTGTAACAGGTTGAGATGGATGTGTCTGGCCATAGTCTGTTCCTCCTGCAACAGCTGAATGTCCAAAGGGAGTTTGGCTTTCTCTGTGACTGCACTGTTGCCATTGGCAACGTATACTTCAAGGCTCATCGTTCAGTCCTCGCTGCATTCTCAAACTACTTCAAAATGATCTTTATCCATCAGTCCAGGTTAGCTAAAACTCCCCCTTGAAATGTCCTGTACAATTTACCTTTAATACCTATATATTGGTTACTGAAAGGATTGGTCACTCATCATACATATACAGTATGTGTATATGTAATCAAGTAAGCATGTGGAGGAAATCAAGAAAGCTTGATTTATAAACTTTAAACCATTTATCAAAGATTTTCCTCAGCTTAGTGGGCACATGTATTTTACTGATTGGATAACTGAATGAAACAAACTGCATACCTTTCCTAATAATAACAAAGATGGGAAACTTCAGAGAAAAATTCAAACAATAAAATAACCTAATAAAGTAAACCTTTTCTGTAAAGGAAAAGATAAACCATGAATAAATGCATACTAATTAAAAAAAATTCTGTTTAATTTATTGTACAACACTTTGAAATCTGCAATTTAATATTGGCACTCAACCAGTTACCTATTGAAAAATTAGACTGTTTAAATTTGTCACAATTGTGACCACTTGTCTTGAGAGCATGATTTATACATTCAGTATATATATATATTAGCTTTTTTAAAGATTTACACATTTCAGTTGCATAACAAAATTCCTTACAATTACATTTTGTATTTTAAACTAAATAAAATTAAGAAAGCTTACAAATATTTAGTTTTTGAAGATTTCTCAATTCAGTTAGATTAAATTATTTTTATTTTTTTTTGCAATTTATATGCATAAATCTTAAAATATTTTTTGGAGTGATATGAGCCAGAGAAATCAATAATAGACACTTTAAACAATATATGTACCAAATATGGTAGTTTAACCTGTGTTATGCAGGTTTTACTTGTTTCCTTTTATGGAGTTTTGATACAGACTTCTTTCAGAGGGTCAAAGTGGAATTAAATGTCTCTGGTCGCATTCATTTATAGTGGACAACTCTGTGTTAAACACATCAACAACTATTTGTAGATCATTCAAATTTCAAACAAAATTTCGGTCAAAAATGTAACCGGTGGGAATAAATGTGTTAAAGTGCTAGTTTTAACAGAACCAGATATAGTCTCAAGGGCAATTACTAAACTTATTCATGCATATATGGAAATTATATGTTGCTAACTGTAAATTTAAATGACCTTTCTGGTTTTCTTTTTTCAGTGAGTGTATCAAGATCCAGCCCACTGATATTCAGCCAGATGTCTTCAGCTACCTGTTACACATAATGTATACTGGCATGGGTCCCAAACAACCTGTAGACCAGGCCAGACTTCAGGAGGGCATCAAATTCCTCCATGCATATCAGCTCTGCCGTAAAACAGGTGAGGGTGGCCCTGACCCATCCTCTGACCCCATCCGTACGTCCAATCTCTATGGTATTCAGATCTCTTCACAGCTAGCCAATAAAGAGAACTCAGGCTTGAAGGCTGGTGGTTCACGGGACCCTGAGGATGGCCGCTCTAGTACAAGGGCTGATCGCACACATGGGCGATTGACACTCGCTGTAGGGCTGGAGGGCATCACATCTGAACGGCAGCCTCAAAGTTTCCATGCCGCATCCTCAGTGGCCTCAGGAGACGACTCTGACATCTCCACACGGATCAAGCAGGAGAGAATAGAGGAGGAAGAACAACAACAACAACAGGAATGTGAGAAAGAGCCTTGCTCTCTCTCCCCAACCCTGGTGAGCCCCTGCCAAGCTGGCCTATTCAAAGACGGCACTTTAGCACTTTTGTGTCCCCGGTGTGGTGAACGGTGTCTGTCACCCGAAGGCCTACAAGCGCACCTTTTTAGCCACGCAGCCTGTGCCCTCGAGCCTAGTAGTCTGATGGAGGGCCCTTCAGAGGAAAAAACTGGTGAGCATAAGGAGCGTGTGGACACTGGTAGTCTGGAGGAGGCCCTTCAGCAGAGCCAGGCCCTGGCAGATGAGCTGGCTGTAGAACTAAGACGAGGTGGCGGGACTGGAAGAAGCGTCAGTCCGTTGGCAGCCTTCACACGAAAGAGAAAGATGGCCTGTGCCGTCTGCAACCTTCGCTTTTCACAGAAGAGCCAGTTGCAGGAGCACATGTTCGCACATGTGGGCAAGCCGTTACGATACCACCGCTACAGTCGCTTCTGTGGACAGCTACTCCACGGTTGTGAGACCCAGCCAGATATTACTGCAGCCACAGGAGACGAAGTAGGCAAAGACACTCAGGATAATGGCAGTTCCTGCTACTCACTGGACTCTGAGGTCTCTCAGGAGAGTGTAGACGCAGTGACTGTGGAATGATGTCTAGTCATGTAGCTTATGACATACATCCATACAAACACACAGTCTCTGTTAAGGAATTTTATTTACTGCCTGAGCATCAATACACTTCTGTCCTGTCTCAAAAGTCATGTACAAGAATTTTGTTTAAACTTAGTGTTGATGATTGTAGTGTTGATGTATAATGATGTTGCTGACTCTTGGATGACTGAACTCTGTTGGATTTTTTTAACAGGTATTAAATCCAAATGAAGGAAGTATTACATTGAAAAGCATGTGCACATAAAACCCAAACAGCACTGAAAATGAATTGCCATCAACGAATGATCAATCATAAAATTAGTTTTCTCAATCTAATAATGTAAGTATTTCTGTATTTATTTCCAGTTGTGGCCTAATTGACTGAGCAGAGATTCCTTCCCTAATTCAAGATCAATTTTCTTCAAACCTGGTTCAGTGCCTTAGAATATTTTTGCCAAACATCTATGTATAAAAGCACTTAAACTATGGCTCAGGCAGTTGAACCAAATCCAGAGGTTGTATTTAATTTTTCAAGTTAACATTCATTTGAACAGTGCCTATTTTTGCAAAGTTATCCCAACACGTCTACACAGAGTAATCTGTCTAAAGAATATGTCCAAATGGTGGTTTCCTAAAAGCATTTTGATATGTTAAAATCCTTTCAAGATTATACTGTGTATTAAATGCAAAGTATAAAACCAACTTTGCAATAAATCTTTCGACAGAAACTGGGACAGTGCATAATTATAAAGATGGTATAATGCTATACTATACTGTAAATGTCAAACACAACACAACACCTCTAGACATACAGATTATTTTCAAAGGCTAATGCATCTGATTCGAGACAAATTAAGAAATCCCATTACTCAGAAAAATAATTTTATTTTGAATTATCAACTTCAAGACATCACTGATGGTAGACATGGTTTCCTTTGTGCTGTATTTGAACTGTTTATACACCAGTCTTTGCAGTTATATTTGTTGGATACTCAAACTGTGGTTGGTGTACTGTGATGAGTATCTTAAAATCAGCAAAACTTGCATTTGTGTTATTTGTGTGACTTGTTTAGTGCATTCAAATGGTCTATTTTCATCAACATCAGCACTCAATGCCATTGTGTGATACTGTGTTCTATTTATTAAAAAAAAAAAAAAATGGTGCATTGAATAAACTGATTTATAATGCATCTATGTGTACTTTGTCGCTGGTTCTAATGGCACGGACTTTACCTGACTTAACCAGTGTATTGTAGTAACAACTTAGTACCACAAGAGAGTAGCATATAGTCACAAAAGCAAACGTCTTGAAAGAATTCCCTTCCACCAATTCTGTGAAATCAGCAAGGGCATAGATTCTAGGGGGGAATCATACCATGATCACTGAAAACATGTAAATGCTTCAGGCTGCAACCCCCCTCCAATGTTCAAGCCAAATCTACGCCCTTGGAAATTAGTATCTTAGAAAAAAACTGCCAAGCTCTTACAGTAGATAGTGACTTAGTATTGTGTATAACAATTGTACCGTCAGCTTCAGTTGGGGCCTCATTTAAATATGAATTGAAAAACCGATGCACACACCTGGGCTCTCAGACCACTTATTTCCATAAAACGTTGCCTTAAAGGGTTATACAGTAGTTCACCCAAAAATTAAAATGCTGTGATCATTTACTCACCTTCATATAGAAAAGTAACAATTCATTTGGAACCATTTTACACAATATATAACAGATTTATTTTTGTTTTTCAGAGGCTAAAAAATTATCCCAAGCATGTGGCTCTACGCTGTCTTGGAGTCATTTGTGGGATATTCATTGCTATAGAAACTAGACTTGCAATTCAGTGACATAAGAGAAAATATGAACCATACGTAGCATTAAAGAAAATGTTTACAAACAGTCAATTAACTTTTGAACAATCGTTAAATATGTCAAATTACAATGGACTTTTTGAGGATTTGAGACTGCAAGCCAGATTACTGATTACCTGATGTGCCTCATATAACAGGTTATAGGCATGCATGAAAACATTACATTTACAGCATAATTGCATTATCTGATGTTAATAATGTAATCTTTTCAAAGGTTACATTACATTAAATAAGGATTCCTGTCTTCATTTGTTTCTGTACATTCATCTGTTATATCAGCGTTCATAGTATAACATCTAAGAGAAACGGAGAACCCTTTGCTAAATAAAGGATGTCAATGTGTGTATTTGTGCAGATGTGTGATTATGCATGGTCCAAACTTATCTGATTATGCTGCTGTTCGATTGCGAGCTGTTCCACAGCACCACGGATGGCTGCTTGAACCATTGAAATTGCCGTCTGTATCAGCAAGGTTTCATTACATTGGCTATGGTCTAGTTCAGAGGATACAATAAGGTCAGAAGGATGTAATGTGTTGTGTGTTATGCTGTTTAATTGCAGATGTTGCCAGGCTCCATTTACTGTAGGACCTCGTGGAAGAACATCAAACTGCAGTTCCTCATTCTCAATATGTGTGTTATTGCTCACATCTGCACTGAATGTAAATGTCTCTGCACCACAATCCTTGATTTCTTGTTCTTCTTTTTGGTACACTTCATTGTGAGTAATGGAAATGTCCATAACGTTCATACTTAACTGATTCAATTGATCACTTACTTCTTCATTTTGTGATGTCTTAGGAGCACAACACTCAAACTGATTACCAGGAGGCTGTGTTTTCTTTCTTGGAAATATCCGGAAGATCTTTTTAAAAGGCAAACCTTTTGGTGCCGTTATCTCATGGAAAAACATGTTATCACCTTGCTCTTTACACCCCCTTATCATATTGACATTGGATGTGACAGAAGATCTCTTAGAAATGGGCCACACTTTGAAGAAAAAATTCCTTTTACCTTTTCCATTAGCTTCCTTAATGTTTGCACCACACAGTTTATTCTCATACATGGAGCTACACATGTTGTTTTGAACGTTCTTTCTGGCATGGCTGTATTTTTTTGTTTCTTGTAGACTCACAGTCTTGTTCTCTACTCTGTCCTCAGTATGACTAATGTGTGATTTCTTCCTCTTTCTGACACCGCACCTGAATAGTGAGGAAAATGTCCTTTTAATGGTTGCTTTCGAAGAGCTTCTGGTTGTTTTATTTTGCACATTTTCTTCTTTGCCTTCATTCTCCTCTAATGCTAAAACAATTCCTAATGTTTCTTGAGCATTTTGTTGCGTTCCCTTTTCCTTTGGCTCTGTGGATTCTTTAGGAATGTGGTAGGATGGGTAGGGTATATGTGAAGATTCATTGTCTTTGGCATTATTGTCTTGTTGCTGTTGATCATGATTCTCTGGTGTGTCATCAAAACCTGTATGTCGTCTTTGCCTTCTCTGAGATTTCCCATCTGATTTTTCCCTCGTTTTGGACTTTCCCAGCAGAAGTCTCGGTGGACCCGTCAGTTTTCTCTTCAAACCCACCCTCTCCTGACATTCTAGAAATTCAGATTCTTGAGTTGACATGGTTGATCAAACAGTACCAAAGTCAATAGGAGTCCTCACATATGTAAGTGTTTTTTTTTTCTCCACTTACATATTGTCAACTCAGAGATGAGGAGGTTCTGCTAAACAACAACAAAAACAAAACATTGTTTTGGTGAACTAAAAGGGTTTCCATATATTTAACTTATTTCTCTGTTTGAAACTATATAAAATGATTTTATTTAATCATTAATTGCTGTCTTTTTCGTATTTTTTTTTTTAATGCTTTTAAAATATCGCTACCTTAAGTATATACTGATCTTATAAAAAGACAGAGCTTGTGCATACGAACAAACTGACTCACGATGGGCGCGACACCACCAATTTCTAGAGTCTCTATAAAACAAAATCCGTTATATCTAAATTATTCAAACTAGCACGTAAACACAAGTGTGCTACAAAACGGCAAATAATACTGCATATTGTTGCTGTAACAGGCTAAAGTAGCATCCTTTCCTGAGCTGCCAAACTCTTGATGAATAGGTTAGGCTACAGAATTAAATAATATTGTTGAACGCACAACTCTCATTTGGAAGTAAAACTTAAAGACTAAATAAAACCATATGCTCATCTTTAAATCAAGTAATATAAATGCTCATTTAAATTACACCTTAAAAAAAAAAAAAAAATATATATATATATATATATATATATATATACTTACTGTGAAGAAAAGTACATTACAGTGGAAGAAAAAACGCATACCTCTCAATGAAGAACGCACATGCAAACTAATGCCACGCGCTGGAGGATGAGATTCAACGAGCTTGTATAAATCCGCTCGCAGATGCTCCGCGCGCTCAGACTGCAAGCTCCAACTTGCTGCCGTCACTCAGCTGGTTACGCGCAGATGTTTCCAAGACGACCAGGTGATTGACACTTTATGCGAGCATCCCGGTCATCCAACCACCTATCATGGAGCATAGGCTCTGCCAATGCAAAGATATTGTTGATATCCATCATTGCGATAACTCGTTTACAACTGCACATTTTATGCTGGCAGACAGAATCACTTTCCTTTTCTTTTCTTTTTTTTTTTTTTTTTTTTTTCTTTTTTGCTATATTTGTCCATATATAAAAATCAAAAGGACAATACTATATGGGTTAGTTTCATTTGTTCTCTTAATAATACTGCTTCATCATGTATGTAAATTGTTTAATAATAGCCTAATAATAGAACAGGGTTAGAAGTGTCCAAAGATTTATCAGGCAAAATAAGTTTAGTTCATTTGTTCATTTGGCCGTACAGTATTCATTGTACACATAATTTGATGACCACTGACACTTGAGTTATTACAACACTCTGGCCTCACAGTTAAATGAGATGTTTACAATGATAAGCAGATGGTATATAAACAATTTCTCATCTGTAAGCTTCTTGATGTTTGCAAAAGTTATTTTATGTCAGGGTGTCTTTTCTAGCCATGGCAGCTGCAGAAATTTCCTTATGGATCTTTTAGTTGTGCCGCCTTTTTAGCTTTTAGACTTTGTGGGTGCTATTTTCTAGTTAGCAAAGTGCAGGGCTATGCACACTGACCGTGCACTACTTCCTTTCCCATTTTCATGAGAGCATTCTAAATCTAAGTGCAATTTTCTTGCTGCACGAATGGTAGTATTTGCAAAATATGGTTATATTGTATTTTAATGAAGTGGCGCAATGTGCAATTAGCTATTTTCCTGAGAAAAGGGTAATTGTGCTGAGATGTTTTAAAAGCACATCTGGTTTCAGCACAAAGTCAAAACTCAATTCCTGCAATTGCAGTTCAGATATTCCATCAGCAGGTGGTAATAAAGTTCATGTCCAAACTCTGAAAATATAGTGGAACATCAAATCATGTAACTGACAATCACAGTGGTAGCCTTGTTATGAAACAATTATGAGATTTGTGTTAAACTCTCAATAGGTCATGGTTTATTTTCAATTATTATTATTTTTATTATTATTTTTATATTTACAATTGTATTTAAGATCTAATTTGTATTGGTATTTTTCCACCTGTTGTGGTAGAGCAATTTTTAAGTCAACAAAAAAAGTGTTGAAAAAGTTGGAGAGGATAAAATGTCTGGATTTGATATACAGTATGATTTTTTGTTTGACCATTTCTTTTATTTATTTGATTTCGATAAATGATTTTATAAAAATCGACCAACAGAAGTGAAGTGCGTGCCGATATAATCACTATTAAGACTCAATTTGTGTGTCAGTAGAAAAGCAGATTATAGTACACAAAAAAAAACAAATATTCGATTTTATGTAGTCTATATAGGCTACTGAATGGTAAAAAAAAAAAATATGACATGTTAACGTGAACATGAATACACTTATATTAGCTATACAATGCTTAACAGTTTATTGGGTATTATGTATGTTTTGGTTTATTAATTAGAGTAATAATAAAGTATTAACAATTTTCATATTAGCCTAATGAAAGGAACATTAATTACATCTATTCATTTAAATACATATTTAATATCAAGTTACCATATATCTTCATTGTGTACTCTACACCATGACAGCAAGAAACTTGCCCTGATATACATTTTGTGTGTTCATGTGGGAATACAATTACAACAGCCAATTTTTTATTAAATTTTTTTATTATGGAAAAAAATATATTCTTACTCATTTGACATATGTACTGTATATAAATGTAAATATATGAATATTTTTATTCATGCAAGTTTTATTTTTATTTATTTATTTCACAGTATGCCCACCTCTTCAGACACCACTACACCGATGGTTTCACACATGTTCGAAATGCCATAATTTAATGCAAAAACTCTGTATGCCATACTATTTTGCAACTGGTTTTGCACAAATCATAATGGTCACAACAACTGTAAATTATCCAGTTTATTTAACCGCAATCATTATACCATTCAACACTGCATAACATTTTTTGGCCTTGTAGTGGATACACACAAAATGAAAAAGACTTTCCTATTATGGTTTAAGCGAAAATCAAAGAGGAATTTAAGTATGGTTTAAATGGATATAAAAGTGAAAGATGAGAGTTTTCTGTTTCCCTAACATATTTGTATTACAGCTTATCTCCTTAGTCACACATGATTTAATCACAGTCCCAGATGTCTGGGAAGGACACTTATAGATTACTGAGAGTGAACATTGATTAGTGGATGGCAGCAATGGCTGCTGGGTAATACATGTCTTGAAGACAAGAGGCTAAAAATAAACTGGACTAACAAGCTGGACAAATGTACAATTATCTTATTATAGCCAAAAATGAGGCTGTCAACTTAGTATCTATAGTTACTGGGAACTTAATGAATAGACAACAAGATATTTTGTTTGTTTGAGAGAGGATAGCACAGGTAAACACGTAGAATACATGTATAGAGACCAAGCTATCTAAAAAGAATCAACGTGTCACATTATCTATAAATTCTAATGTCTCTTTAAAAAATACTGGCAAACATCAACATGCTATGGGTAATGACAGCCAGCTGACACAATCAGATCTTGACAGCAATTTCTTAAAAAGTAAGCAGACTGATAAGAAACATACAGACAATTAGGTCTTGTCACAACATCTGTGTTGCTAAGGCTTGGTCATGTCTAAACATCAATGCCTAAAATATCTTATCATTCAAGACACAGTGTAAAAACGAATATATGGAGTGAAGAATTCCTCAAATAAACCATTCTTTTGTCATACAATATTGAGGCTCCACGCAGCAAAACAATTGACAGTTTGGAAATATACTAAAACAGTTGAATAATAATTACAGTAACTGTTTTCACATAACATAAAAACTTTTAAAGTGGCATTGTACTAATTTTGAAAGGTTGATGAATGAACCATGTGTGGTGATATGAGAAATTATTCTCCCACCATTTACTCACCCTCATGTTGTCCCAGATGTGTATGACTTTCTTTCTTCAGCAGAACACAAACAAAGATTTTTAGAAAAATATCTCAGCTCACTATATCCTCACAATGCAAGTGAATGGTGATCAGACCTTAAAAGCTCCAAAAATCACATTAAGGAAACATATAAGTAATCCATAAAACAGTAGTTAAATTCATATTTTCAGAAATGATAAAATAGGTGTGGGTGAGAAACAGATAAAAAATAAGTCCTTTTTACTCTAAATCTCCACTTTCACTTTTACATCTGAAAGTGAAAGTTAAAGTGGAGATTTAGAGTAAAAACTGACTTAAATATTTTTTCTCACCCACACCTATTATATTGCTTCTAAAGACATGGATTTAAACACTGAATTCATATGGATTACTTTGTTTCATTTGTGTGATTTTTGGAGCTACAAAGGTCTGATCACCATTCACTTATTTTGTGAGGTGTTCTGCTGAAGAAAGAAATTCATACACATCTGGGATGGTATGAGGGTGAGTAAAAAATAAGAGAATTAAATTTTTTGGGTGAACTATTCCTGTCACAACAGGACAGTGGATGTAGTTGTGAGAGAGCATCAAACTGTTTGCTTGAGGAGTGAACACACCTGGACTCCAGGTGAACATAGAGCCAAAAACTTATGCCATGATTAAACTGAAGGGTCTTCATGAATTTATACATAATAATTTAGCCATATTAAAAGAAAATTTTTCTTCAAAATTAATACGTATGACTGATCATTAATTCAACCTAGTTCAGTTTGACCAACTTTGCAAGTAACCATCCAGCTACTCTCTGTCACTGTAAAGGTTGTTGCCATGGAAACAGGGCCACATGGGATCATCCATTTCTGTATTAGTCTGTTGGAGAGTTTGAAAAAATAAGTGAGTGTGATGTTATCATAAAGGAGGCAGATTTAGCTTAATATTGTAACTCATGTTTTTTTAAGACAAAAATCAATAAATAAAAATAGTCAGACAAGCTAAACAAAACAATGTGGCTACAAGATGAGCCAGGTTAACCATAATCGTGTATGGAAATGGTTGCTACCTTGGAGAGCAGTTATACAAATTGACTTACATGCGTAATCTGTAATAAACATGTTGGGGAAGGTCACTTGGACCACCAGTGGCTTTTGTTGAAACAGCTCATATTCAGCACAGGCATGCAGCCTAGCAACATGTCTGGATAAAAATATCCACAACATGCGTGACCAAATATTCCCTCTTTCTATTCTACACTGTAGACTCACCCGGTCTAAGTGTCTGAGGGAGATGGGATAGAACTGATCCAATGAAGTTACATCTAAGTAGAGTTGATACCACTGAAGTGTCTATATCAAGTGTAGTCTTATTTTACTTTCCATCTGTGTGTAAATTCAGCCAGTGACCATGAGCACCGAGGACATGGCCAAAAACAATCACTTTAATGTTTTCAAGTGAACATGATTTTACTTATTTAACTGGTTAATTGTGCAACTGGGCTTAGTGTGAGAAATTTCTTTTTGCAGACAAATATAAATTGAGAATTTCTTTACAGAAGATTTTTTTAATGAATGAGTTGGAGTGGATGAATTTGGTTGAGAGATGAGTGAGCAGATTTGATTTATGGTCGCATATTTCCCATACCATTTGCATCATTTTATAGTTTTGATGACTTTATTATTCTAAAATGTGAAAAATAGTAATAATAAAGTACGAGTAGGTGCGTCCAAACTTGTGAATGGTAGTGCATGTTGAAGGATATAATAAATTACAATGCCGAATGAGTCACAATAAAACAAAGTGTCTAATACAGTATATACACACAGTACATAGGGTCAACATGGGTCTATATAAATATGTAATTTGAAGACGTCAAAATTTGCTTTCAAATTGTATGAACATTATGAACATAATGTGTAGATATTATGCAGGCATCATTTAAATATCCTCTACTGTTGCCAGAAAGTAAAACAATAAAGGTCCATTTAGAACAAGCCCATATTAATGAATGAATATCTCTGCATTAATACTTTTAAATGCTCTAATATTATATACAGATCAAGATAAAGGAGTATAAACTCACTGAGCCAGTCAGAGAGCAGAGGAATCCAGCTCCAGCATTGACATTGATATCTGTAATGGGAAGGACGAAGTCGGTGGGTACCCCCTTTAGCATGGGGTCATTACTCAAAGACATGTGTGTCTTAGCTACGCAAACCGGCAAATTCCCAAAGCCCTTATGAAGAAGAGAAAGAAAATGAATGAAAGAAGGAAGGATAATAAGACAGAGTGAATGTTTTGAAAACAGAAATCCTCAACACTTTAATTTTGTGCCATCTGGATCAATGCTAGATGCCAGCTATAATAGACAAATCTTTCTCAGTCAGATGAATACAGACCCCGTGTGCATTAGAGCAGTTTGCACAATTAAGCATTACGTCACCATATTGCCTGTATGTTAAATGCAATTGCCATTTTGAAAGGAAAGGAAATTCACCTGTTTTGTGTAAAGTGCAAGCTTCTCTTCAGCTTTTGGTGAGAGCTCTATATCCTTCGCACTGTACATACTCTTTGCCACGATCCTTAATTTATCGACAGCTGGAATCTGAAAGATCACATTTATCTGAATAAAATAATGCAATGGTTTCAGTAGTGGATTTTGGCTTATTTCAATAATGGGACTATTCTGTACTTGATACATACAAGCCACCTGCGGATTAATTGGATATGTGAGATGAACAATTTTCATGCTGGTTATATTTAGGTCCTGTCAGTTAAAAAATATTTCATACATGATAATGTCATTGGCTGGTAATGAAACAGCTCTAAATATAAAGTGTTAATTGATCTTAAAAAAAAAAAAAAGAAATTGGTGAAAAAGCAGAGCACAAGCACGCTTGATAATAACAAAAATAAAAAACACTCCCAAACCTGATTAAAAATAAAATCGCTTCATTCGGAGGAATGTCAAACTAAAATAAACAATATTAGGCATTTGGAGCCAAGACAAGAGCGCTTATTCGATGTACTTTGTAATCTGATTCTTTTGTCTCTCTCAAAGATTGTTTTTCAAATCCTTATATACCTACTGTAAATAATCTCTCCTCTACCACATTCCTGTTAATTAGTCATTCAAGCTGTTGCTTTTATTAAAAGTGATGTACAATACTTATATTACAGGGACAGTCGCCCTAAAGCAAGATTGCTCAAGGGCACAGAGGTTATAATTCACCCAAAAATGAAAATGCTCTCATCATTTACTCATCCTCATGCCATCCCAGATGTGTATGACTTACTTTCTTCTGCTAAACACAAAGATTTTTAGAAGAATATTTCAGCTCTGTAGGTCCATTCAATGCAAGTCAATGGGAACCAAAATTTTGAAGCTCCGAAAGCACATAAAGGAAGCATAAAATTAATCCATAAAACTCCAGTGGTTTAATCTATGTCTTCAGATGTTATATGATTGATGTGGGTGAAAAACAGATAAATATTTAAGTCCTTTTTTACTATAATTTCTCCTCCATGCCCAGTAGGTTGCTGGGCATGGAGGCGAATGCGAATCGTCAAAAACAAAAGAATGTAAAAAAGAATGTGAAAATGAAATTAACATTGATAGTAAAAAAGGATTTAAATATTATTTGGTTTCAAACCCACACTTATCATATCCCTTCTGAAGATATGGATTTTAACCACAGGAGTATAGATTACTTTTATGCTGCCTCTGTGTGCTTTTGGAGCTTCAAAATTTTAGTACCCATTTACTTGCATTGTGAGAACCTACAGAGCTGAAATATTCTTCTACAAACCTTTGTTTGTGTACAGCAAAATAAAGAAACTCATACACATCTGGTATTGGCATGATGGTGAGTACATGAAGAGAGAATTCTTGGGTGAACTATCCCTTTAAGGGACTGAAATGCTTGTGGGGTTCAAACCTTACTTTGGGTTATCATCTCAGATCTTATCAGACTTAAAGGGATAGAGTTCACCCTAATATGAGTTCTCTCATTATTCACTCACCCTCATGTTGTTCCAACCTATTGTATTGTATTACTTATTACACAAGTAATACAGGTATAAAACGGCATAGGTGTGAATAACACATATTTTTTTTCATTTTGGGTGAACTATCCCCCTTCTACGCCACAACCTACCTGTGGATCATAAAGGAACTTGAACAGGTTGGGTTGTTGAGCAGCTCTCTGAACAGCCCCGGCCAGATTCAGCGCTCCAGCGCCCCCCTCAGACCAGTTAGTGCACTGAACTGCATCAAAGGCACCAGCCTGCCTCGCCTGGCTGCACACCAGCTGCAGTTCAGCGTCAGTATCAGAACTATGCCAAATAAAATCAGAGCCCACATTCACACATATTCAGTCAGAGTGGGAGTGCTATTTGTGCTTCAGTTTGAGCATAAGATAAGTGTACACAAGGATCTTACTCTTAATCAGGGCACTGATTTTGTAACATTAAAAAAATATTCTTAATGAGTAATATACATCCTTAAAACAAGATACATTTAATTGAGAAGCAAGCCGTGAGAGATAATAAGACTTCTTAGAATTTATCTCCAATTAATTTTATTTTTAAACCATTTGAAAATCACCGGCAATCAAATCTCAGAACATTTTGGTTAAATTAAGGCTTGAAGCAAACAAAAAAAAAAAAAAAAAAAAAAAAAATCTATTTGCAAATAGAGTAAGAAAAATATACTTAATTGTACATATATTCTCTGAAAACAAGTTTTACTTCTCAAGTATATTGATCTTGTTTTAAGGATGTTTTGATATTTAGTTTTGTTTTTTTGTTTTTTTGCAGTGCAGTAAGAAATATGATTTGAAAGAACACAGGATGAATTGCTACTTTTATATAACTGACATACAGTTACATGTAGTACAACAACAAGCACTGTTTAGATAATATGATGTTGTACCTGAATTTGTTGACAGCGACTATAACTGGCAAGCCAAATGCTTGTGCATTTTCCACCTGTTTCCTCAAGTGACAACATCCTGTCTCTAGATGCTTGAGGTTCTGCATTGGAAACAGATAAATTACTTCAAGCAGCATCTTCCTAACCCTTCCACTCACTTTCATAAGTACAGAACATCATTCTTCTCACTACTGTAAACCCTAATTTTCTTGCAGCAATATTGCTTTCACCTGACCAACATCAACATTCAGAACTGAACATAAACAGCTTCTAAGTAAATCATAGTTTATTATCAGTACAAACCATATTCTTACCTCCTGTAAATACTCTTTTCGAAGGGGCAAGCCTGTTTGGACCTATAAACAAGAAATTATATAAAGTGGATAATGCTCTCCTTCACATCCATACCAGGAGACATCCTCAAAGATGATGAGATGCACTTGCACATTAATCACATGACCTCATACTGTAGAATATTGTATGCACCTCATTGGAAGACTTGGTCAATATAGCTTTAATGAAGAAAAACTACCAGTACATCAGTATAAAGACAATGCTAGATATAGAATTGTATTTATATTCAAGCACAGTTGATGTGTTGTTCACTCAAGTGAACCCATAATGAAAAGCCCTCTGTGGATAAGTAGATCTGACTCACTGTGGGGTCACCACCATGCATCTTCAAGGAACGAATGGTTGTCACCATCACTACAACATCTGGCTGCAGGTCTGAATAGCGGCATTTAATGTTGAAGAACTTCTCCAAGCCAATGTCAGCACCATGACCAGTCTCAGTGACTGAGAAAATTTGAGAGGGGAGCTTTTGTTTAGATAGAGTTTGAATTGAGTGTTGAGATATTTTTTGAATGTACATTTTTATTTGTTGTTGTAATTTATATTCCAGGGCCCAGTGAAAACAAGCTCCTTAATTTAACGTAAACCTTAAAGGGATAGATCACCCAACAATGAATATTCATTAAATATTCGAACGTACGTCCCTGAATAGACCATTTCTAGAATGTAAACAAAAACAAAGGAATTAGTCTCTTTTCAACAAAGTCTCTTTTTCAAGGTATGTCAGTCCACTCAGCGGCCGTCTTTTGAATGCTCTTGGGCAGTTTGGCTATTTTTTGCTATTTACTATTTTTTTATGTAAACAAGCATCATGAAAGTGCAGCACCTATCTACTAGAAAGGGGAAAGACAGAAAACTCAAAAATCGTTGCTAAAAATTAAGATAAAAGAACATATTTCAAATTAGCAGTAAAATTTGACAACACTGTATGGCGGGGTGAGCAAGTGATGGACACAGTGGCCGTGGCGTCAGGCCTCGGGAGAGGCATTTTTAAAAATGTCCAAAACTAAGGGGAATCTGGGGCCTTCACGGTGGAAAGGGCTAAGTGAAGGAGGAGTAGTGAAGACAGGGGACCGCGACATGCTCCCCTCCTTGGTCCGAGGCGCGTGGAGTGGCGGCTTCCCTGAGCCTCGGCACATGGGTTCAAGTGAGCCCCATCACGCACCACCAAATGGGGAAAAGTCACTGCGGGTGACGATGATCCACGGGAGATGCCTGTCGTTCCATCACAACCGGTAAGGCTGGACTTCATTTCTACATCTGTTTACCATTGGCTGCCATTGGGAGTTTCAATTTCTCCCATTCATTTTAAAAGAAGTGGCCTGTCTCTGCTATATAGACATGAGCTGTGTCTGAATATCTATACTTCTCCAATATATAGTATGCCAAAAACAGTAGTACGTATGTCCAAATCCACAGTACTCATGAAACAGTGTGGATTCTCTATAGTGGTGGATCTGAAAAGTTTATAATCCAAATAATTTTTTGCTCAGGCATACATTTTATGTTTTGTTTTCTCTAACAAACAATATTAAAAGATTTACTTCATTTGAAAATTAACTTTTTTCTGATGTAACATTTTAAAGTGTATCACGTGTATAATGATGCATAAACGGATGTTTCTGTGCTAAGCCACAGGGGCCGGTTGCACTGGCTAACCGTACATTACAACTTAGCCTAGTTGTGGTGAAAATGGGCACTATGTTACAATTTATGCACTATTAATATTTGAGTGTTACACCATTCAACTTAGGTAGGACGTAACCCTACGTATAAACTAAATATTTACAGGAGTCTCCAACCAGGAGTAACGGATTGAATAAAAAAGCAGACTCATTTAATGACATCATTGAGCTCATGTTTTGCGTGACATGCTTCTTTACTTTCGACATATATGATGATGTTGCATAACGCACGTTTAAATTTATGGGTGAAAACATTATGTAAAAAACATACTTCTTCAGCATGAAACCGATATAACGGTGCACTTTCCTGTGTATGCTACCCGGTGTCAAGTGTCAACATATGAAATAGATATTAAAATGAATAAGTGGGGTTTGCGTGATATGAGCCTGAAGCGATCATCTGTGTTTAGCAACTGCTTTCGGGTCCTTGAATAACATAGAACTTGCGAGTAAGGGCAGCCGGTGGACTTTCTGGTGCCCTCCTAGGGTAAGATGGTGCCCCCCTAGGGAGTTGGTGCCCTACGCAGACTGCGTATTCTGCTTATAGGGAGCGGTGATATTGATTTTTCACCTCTGCAACAGAATGATTTTTAATATTTTGACAATGTTGCATCATGCATACCCCAAACAACAGGAGAAAATAAGAGAAGATGTTAGGCTCAGTCACTATTCACTTTCAATGTTCAATGCATATACTGAATATATAGTATACTGTATATAAATATTTTACAAAGATATGGTGATTGACATTTTGTTTACGATTCTTTATAAAATCTCCTTTTGTGTTCCACGGAAGAAAAAAGTAATATGGGTTTGGAACAATATGAAGATGAATAAATGATGACAGGATATTTTATTATTGGAATAAAACATTTTTGAACTATCCCTTGTATTACAATTGAATGAGTATTATCACTTAGTGTTTTCTTAACTTAAGGGGTTTGTTGCAACATGCTGTTGCTAACATGAATGCAAATAATTATAAGAAAGTTAATGAATCCATTTAATAATAAAAAAAGGAACAAGAGTTTATTGAAAGTGTACTTCACCTACAAATCCATCAGGTCCAACCATTTTTAAAGCCATTTTGTCTGCCAGGATGGAGGTACTGCCATGGGCAAAGTCTGCTAATGGGCTGGTATGAGCAAACACTGGTGTACCCTAGAGAGGATGACTGAAATGTGGTGAGACAGAATTTGACAGAGCAAGAAATAACAGTTCAAGTGCAAAAAAATTCAGTGACCAGTAATTCTGAAATATGTATTCTGAATTAGTGCTCTAAAAAATACAAATATTTCAACATTTGTCTTTCTGAGACACAGTTATGTGACACATTGTATTATGATATTTACCTCAACAGTCTGCATCAAGATGGGTTGTAGTGCATCTTTCAATAGCATGGCCAATGTGCCACTGACATCCTGCAATGATAAAGTTTTATTAGATCACTCACACACACGCACACACACACACACACACACACACACACACACACACACACACACACACACACACACACACACACACACACACACACACACACACACACACACACACACACACCAAATCCTCTGTGGTAACAGGATCTCCAGATTTGTTTGTAGCCACTACTATCTTGGTCAGCCTCTTCTGCATGTCCTCCTCACTGCTGCTTAGTGACAGTACAGCCATGATCTCATTTTCCAAAGAGCCACAATCCTAAAAAGCACAGACACCCACTTAAAGGAACACATCATCTCAAAAAAGTTTCCACTTTTTCCTACTGTCCTAACCTTAAAATAACTCCTGGTGACTCCAAATACAATGGTTAGTATAATAAAAATGTGTTAATATTGTAATATTAAGAGAGGAAAACAAGCAAGTAATGAACACCATTTCAAAGATTTCTAAACTGATATTTCAGAATGTGCAGCAATAATTTAGAAGTAATACAAAATTTGTGGAATACATATTTATTGGAAAATAATAATAATAAAACACAATCATATGAACTTGTTGAATGTAGGGCATAGGGGAAAACTGACATTGGGATTTTGATACATACTGTTGTGGTGTCTGGGTCAATGTCCAGTTGGACAAAGCTTCTTATCTCAGTCTTTGTGAAGGTCAAGGGGTCAGATTTCTCAATGGCCAGTTTCTAGAGGTCATAAAGGACACCTTGATCATGTCCACATCCTTCTACACAGTTTTTGAAATGAGCATTTAACTGTAGGCTTTGTTTTGTGTGATCTACCTTTAGTCGGTTGAGCTGGGCTGTGGAGAGAGATCTTTTACCATCTCTAAGAGGAACCAATAAATCAAACAAAGCCTGTAAGATACAAGCATGTGAGATCATAGCAAATGCAAAAAATACAAACACAAAGGTACCTAAACACATCAAACCACACACACACACACACACACACATAAAACAAATACAAACCTGACCTTCTCAGATAGCTTGGTCTCAAAGTGAGCATGTGCTTTAATGGAGTCCATAACCAGTCTACTAGCAGTACAGATGACCTCACTGTGGCCTGAAGGCTGAAGGCTGACCTGCGTTCAAATAAGTTGGAACACATTAACATTGTTCCATTTTGCGAATCATGCTTTCAAATCTGTGCTACAACTGGGACTCAAACATACAGTACCTCCTCTAAAGGAATAACCTGTGAGTATCCACCTCCAACAGCAACCCCTGTGAACAAAAAGCCAATCCTCAATTAAAGTAATAAAATAAAACAATAAGCCACATGTTACTGTGTAATTTACACCTGGTGTTTTTAGGCATGATGCAAATCGGCAGCAACAGCAATATGATAAAAGACAACACTGTTCAATAAACAGTTAAATGTATTATTAATATTAGAGTTAGACCAATATATCGGTTTATAGAGAAATAATTACTCTATAAAGTTAAACTATGAGTTATCTGAAAAAACTTTTTATTAATATTTTGTTTTGACTTTAGGTAATAAAGTATTATAAATTAAAGTTAGGGCATGTCAAGAGAATTGCGACTAACTGTATGGTCAGCACATACACTGTATCTCCATCTGCATATCTTGTGAATAATAATAAACCTTATTCCTCATTAAATCTTATCTGGTGAAATATCTATATACAAAACCCTTGATCTGGTGAACATATTATCTATAAAAAGCTTAATCTGTATAAAACTTAATATAGGGCATTGTAATGGGGCCAAGTCAAGTATCAGCCTTTTCCACCATCATAGTTTTAGGCAAAATCCCCTATCAGTCACCCACTAATTACCATGACCAAAAAAACAATTATTTTGCCAAGTAATATAGTTCAAAAGTCTAACTGTAGGCTGTTTGCAGTAGCCAAGCAATGTAGCAACATATAGAATGCCCGGGCACAGGTGTGCAGTTCTAGTGTATTTGCAATGACTTTAAAACTATATACATTTTTGATAAATAATTTGGGCCACTTTTCGCCCAATGTTAGCTGGGATAGGCTCCAGCCCCCCCCCCCTGTGACCCTGTACACAGGATAAGTGGTTGACGATGGATGGATGGAATTTGGGCCACTTACAATGAAGCTAAATAACCATAGCAACTGATATTGTACAAACAGCTTCACTCGAGTTTGGGTTTGGTTGAGGGGCAATTTTGCTAAACATATAATCAACAACAAAAAGTTATCAGAAGTCTTGGAAACTCACCTTTGACACCAAAACAGGATCTTAGAGAAGGCTCTCGCACACAAGCAAAAGAGTTTATTTCCAGGTGGGCCCCAAAGGCCTGAACCAAACCAAGAGCAGTTGTTTGTTTTCCCTCACCCTCTGGAGTAGAAGTAATTCTGACCACAATAACACAGATTGGATCAACCTTGAAAAGTAATGCATTATGTTTGTAGCTCTTATCAGCCTAATATTTATAGTTCAGAGTTTATGAGCCTGGCTTATTGAAGTGCTGTTAGCTTGCATTTGGTACTTTTACTAAACCACAAGATTATGGTAATGTCATTAGTTATATTTCATAAGATGCGTCCTACCCAGTGACAACCACATATTTCCCATTAGGCTGTTTCTCCATACGTTTCAGGGCATCCAGTCGTATCTTAGCTCTGCTCCTGCCATATGGCACCACTTCCTCAGAAAACAGGCCAACCTCTCTTGCAAGCTGACCGATTGGTTTGCTCGAGCATGAACAGGAGATTGCAAAATCACTGAGGAGATGCAACAGGCATTTTTTTAACACATGGATCAGCAAGAGGCACAAAAGTGAACTGATGTGTGATACAGTGTCAAGGATGTCAATGATCGTATAACAAACTCAAAAATATTTGTTATGAATATGCTTTATTTGAAAACCATCCTCCTTTATGTACCTATGTAGGTAATGGAAATATATAGGATTATAAATATGCACTCTATCTAAAACTATTTAAACAAATTTAGCAAATGTTTTTTTAGAATTAGATTATTATGCATGCATTTATTTATCTCACATAAAATGAGAGACTACATAGAATAGTTGCACTTTTAATTCATTGATACATTTACTTAATAAACTAATGGACACATAAGTGGTGATCAGAAACAGTACCTAAAGTATACTATGTCCCCTTATACATTCATTAACATTTTAACCTTAAATCTTATTGTTAAATAAAAATGCTATTGTACATATTTACATCAACCACCCATATTAAATGTATTGTCATTGCAGAGATTAATATTGGACTAATAAAAGCACAATTACAGAGTCTTTCCAATACAGTATATCATACACGCTTATGGGCCATGTCAGTACCTTGGCTGAGGCCTTTGGGGTTTCTTCTTTGTGTAGTCTATGCTCCACTTCCCTTGTCTGTGTTTCTGCAGAAACCGCTTCGCACTTTCAACTGTATTCTGATCCAAGTCCAAATTAAAAAAAGGTTAGCATTTGAAAGAACATGCCTTGTATTTGTTCAGTATTATTTATGACAGATACAAACATTTAATTTATGTTGTCAATATTTTTGTAAGGAATAATATTTCAAAAAGTCACTTAAAAGTGACAAATGAGTATTTTTCAAGAATTAAATAAACCAAACTTGCTGTAAAATTGAATTACTAAGCAAATGGCAGTAAATACCTGGTCCTATATATACTACATATTTTTTAAAATAATATATATATATATATATATATATATATATATATATATATATATATATATATATATTAGAGAGAGAGAGAGAGAGAGACACCGATCAGCCACTACATTAAAATCACCTGCGTAATATTGTGTAGGTCCCCCTCATGCCACCAAAACAGTGCCAACCCGAAAATCAGAATAGCATTCTGAGATGCTATTCTTCTCACCACAATTGTATAGAGCGGTTATCTGAGTTACAGTAGACTTTGTCAGTTCGAACCAGTCTGGCCATTCTCTGTTGACTTCTCTCATCAACAAGGCGTTTCTACCACTCACTGGATGCTTTTTGTTTTTGGCACCATTTGGAGTAAATTCAAGAGACTTGAAACTTGTGCATGAAAATCGCAGGAGATCAGCAGTTACAGAAATACTATAACCAGCCCGTCTGGCACCAACAATCATTCATGCAATTATCTAATCAGCCAATCATGTGGCAGAATTGCAGTGCATAAAATCATGCATATATGGGTCAGGAGCTTCAGTTAATGTTCACATCAACCACTGGAATGGGGAGAAATGTGATCTCAATTATTTGGACTGTGGCATGATTGTTGGTGCCAGATGGGCTGGTTTGAGTATTTCTGTAACTGCTGAACTTCTGGGATTTTTACACAAAACAAAAAACATCCAGTAAGCAGCAGTTCTGCGGACAGAAATGCCTTGTTGATGAGCGAGGTCAACAGAGAATGACCAGACTGGTTCGAACTGACAAAGTATACAGTAACTCAGATAACCGCTCTGTAAAATTGTATTGAGAATAATATAATCTCAGAATGCTATTCTGTGATGCGGGTTGGTGGACCTACACAATATTAGGCAGGTGGTTTTAATATTGTGGCTGATCAGTGTGTGTATATATATATATATATATATATATATATATATATATATATATGCTTTAATGCATTTGTTTTGAAAAATGTATAGTACATCTGTATATATAAATTATTTTGTTTCTAGTGATGCTGTCTGCAAAATAGTTTTCAGTCATATTATTAACTACTGTATATATTCCGAAGTAAGTACTATATATTGACCTTATTAGGGGCTTTTGGTCAAATAAAAGACAACAAGTAATTTGCTCCTATTCCAGTAATCAAGCCATCCTACTTTTCCTGATGTGATACCTTCATCAACATGGCAACAGTCATGGGTCCTACACCACCAGGCACTGGAGTGATGAATCCAGCTCGCTCTTTAGCTGAGGAATAGTGCACATCTCCCACTACACGTATCCCACTGAGTTTACTGCTATCTGTTTGTGTGTAAAACATAAAAATGTGAGCTAAAATCAGCTTCTGTTTGGTATTTGAAAATTGCTTCCAAACAAGTATATACAGTCAAGCTGAGAGACCTGGTATGTGATTGATGCCACAGTCTATGACCACCGCCCCCTCCTTCACCCACTCTCCTTTCACCATCTCAGCTTTGCCAGCACCCACAACCAAGATGTCTGCTCTGCCCACCTAAAGAATTTTTTTGTTATGTTTTGTTTCACCTACTAGTACATTCACTCCACCATACAGTATGTCAGGTCAAGGTCAGTATTCAACATCAGCAAAGTGAACATTTAAGGTATAGTTCACCCAAAAATTATGTCAAAATGTACTTACCCTCATGTTGTTCTAAACCTGTATGAATTTCTTCCATGGAATACAACAGGAGAGGCTATGCAGAATGTCAGCTTCAGTAACCATTCAGTTTCATAGTGTCTTTATTGAACACAATGAAGGTTCATGGTCACTGAGGCTAAGATTCTGCCTTTCTTGGCATTCTTCTGCCTTTCATCTCCTTTTTAAACTAACCCTTTAAATTCAGTGGACATTTGCACATCTTCTTACACCCAAGAAAAACATTGTATGTCTTTAAAGGTACACTCAGTAATTTTTTTTACACGATCACCCAAATACAACTCATTTTTATCTCGGTAGCCTTAGTATTACAAGACACTTTCGCTCATGGAAAAAAATTATCAACTGACTGCGAATAAAGCTGAACACTGTTGTTTTGTGTGTGTGTGTGTGCGTGTGATAATGTCTTCATGCTGCTAAGTGTTTGTATAAGTCCAAGATGCCTACCATATGTCTAGCTCAACATTAACAAATAAAATTACTGTGTGCACCTTAAATATCTGAGTTATGAGCTCTTTGTTCCTCATTGTAAAATCTAACTGTGGGGTTCACTTCGTTAAAAAAAACTACAAGGGTTGAGGGAAATCGGATAAAAAGATAGAAAAACAAATGAGAGAACCAAAGCAGAACCAACCTTTTCAGCAAGGTCAATAGTCTTTGAGTGACAGGTGGTCACTGTGGCATGGTTCCATAAAAGCAGATCGTGCATTGGAGCTCCAACTATCTTACTGCGGCCAATTACAACAGCATTCTTCCCAGACACACTCACACCTGCACACAATATGAATCATACTGCATGATGTGTTGTATCAACACTCTCTGATGCATTCATTAAAATTTAAGAGTGATACCTGTTTAAGCGAACAATCAAAGTCAGATTTTTTATATTACATCACTCAAGAGTTTGGACACACCATCTAATTCCTTATTATTATTATTTTCCACATTTTAGCATCTCAAAAGTCGCCACCTATTGCCTAGATTACATTACACAAACTGGGCATTCTCTCCAACTTCATGAGGTGCCATCTCAATGCTTTTTAAACAGCATTCTTGTATGCAGGCCCCTTGTTGGATGCTTTTACATGATTATCCTTGACGGTCCATTAAGCTGATATCCATTAAGCAAAATATCATGCGATATTAGCTTGTGGAGCATGAAATCTCACTATTAACATATGTACTTTTATTCATATCTCTTTCTTCATCTTTGGAGGGTTGCCAAAAAATAAAATAAAAATGTCATCCTTCCTAATTTTTTCATAAGGTGATTGACTGAAGATAGGTAGAGCTCATAGGGTTCACAAGATTTCCACCCACCAGTCTGACTGATGAGCTCCATACAGCCATTAGGAGTGCATGGGATGAAACAGCTCCCCAGGTCTCCACGAGACAGCTTCCCTGCATTGATACTGGTCAGGCTGGGAGGAAAACATTTCAAACATTTGAACATAATAAGGTTATGAAACATAATATCAGTTTATCCTTCTACTTATGCACTGCATATTACTATCTATCTGTCTGTCTGTCTGTCCATCCGTCTGTCTGTCTTATAGGGTGAGTAACATGCATTTTCAGTTCACCTAAAAATATCTCTTTAAATGCACCATGCATTTAGATATTGTCAGAGCTAATATATGGTTCATTTTTCATCATGGCCAAACAAGAGAATGTTAAAAACTGAGATTTGATCCTATTGTTTGGGAACAAGTTACAAACAGGATCTGTATAATTGTTTGTGAATAGGTGGAGTATTGTAAATATACACTTAAAATTATCTCTCTCTTTTATCCTGCCCCACATGGGTGTTATAATAAGAGACTCAAAATGATAACCAGGAGTTTTCTCCAGGCCTAAGCAAACGAAAAGGTAATTTCAGCTAAGTTCTTCCATGTCTTCAGCAGTAATCGTAGATATAGTACGCCCCAGCAGTAAACACTGTGCTAAATACATTATGAGAATTTCAGCTCGCTTATGGTAACACAACTGATGTACAGGCAGTACTCACTAGTGCACTATCTAATCTAGTCATGATGCTGATGAAACCATCATATGGACGTCTAAAGAGCCTGCAACTGAATAGTGCCTATTGTGTACATATTTAGAGTAATCGCAAGGCTACTACAGAGAAAACACAACATCTAAAAATTGGTCAAAAGGGCAACGTTCACACAGATATACAAAGTAAGCCTTTTGCCCTCTGACTTAAGGTGAAAATAAACAGATAAAGGAGCCAACTAAAGTGATTAGACCTAGCAACTAGAACTAGAAGTGGCCATATGAATCAAACAAAGGGAAAGGGAGAAAGAGTGTAAAATGCAATAACATGACTTTGTAAAGTAAAATCTGCAGTTTGCACTAAATGTCTATTCCAGTTATAGTTTAATGTAAAGTAATGAGAATAAAATATGGCAGAATTCTGTTAGAGGTGTTGTTACACATTTATAATTGAGACATGAATCACTAAATTATGATCTGTGATTTTTTTGTGGTATATTAGTCTGTACCTGTCCACCATCAGAAGCATCTTTCCCATGTAGCTGCACACAATCATTCTTGAAAAACATAGAATTGCACTTACCCATCAACATCTTTCTCTGGGGCCACAGCATTAGTCACTTTTTCTGTGTCTATTGCATTAATTGAGTCAAGGGGCAGTTGTACAATGAGACCATGGACTTCAGGGTTCTCATTGACCGCAACTATGCAGCGTAGAACCTGAAGAATATCAGTGGGATTAGCCTTCAGAATTCGAACATTTTTCCAGTAAATTAAGTATTATTTGCCATGTACCACATTTACTTCAGAAAACCTGTTATCTACTATTCCGAACTTGGCCAACCTCTGAAAAGATCTGGACCAAAACTAGATCAATACAATTAAGTCCCAAAGATTGAACAAAAGACTTCCAACACCTCTGATTCCCATGATATTGAATTGCGAGCAATGCTACTCAGATAAATAAAGCTATTAAGGGAGAAAGGACAGAAACAAGATGAGGTGAATCACAGC
Source organism: Moxostoma hubbsi (assembly GCA_032164185.1). Taxonomy (NCBI): domain Eukaryota; kingdom Metazoa; phylum Chordata; class Actinopteri; order Cypriniformes; family Catostomidae; genus Moxostoma; species Moxostoma hubbsi. The sequence goes on from JAVLUX010000022.1 coordinate 17,120,005, forward strand.
TTTGGTTATTGATTGGGGCCTGTTGCACTTACTTCATCTTCTGTGGCTGTCTTCGGAAGCCTAATGTGGTTTGCATTGATTTCAATCTACTCAAGGGAGAGAGACAGTGTCAGTGAGAGCTTTATGATAAACATGAATCTATTTATTAAACCAGCTCATGCAACCTCAGCTGCTGCCTTGAGTTTCATACTGATGTAGAGGTTTGAGTCATCTCTGTCCCCGACCTAGAACAAACCACAAAACACACCCCAGGACACATGAGAGTGTGCAGAGAAAGGTAGAAATCTCACCTGATCTCTAACATAGCATAAATAATACATTATTACTGTAATACTTGTAGACCATCCTGTAAAACAGAATCAGCAGACCAAACATTCAAATGCAATGCAATGTTTGTTAGTCTAATACTGATGCATTGATGCTATTTATTTGGTTATTTATAAAAAAGAATGTGTTGTTTGAATTTATAACATGGTGCTCTGGAATACTCGATTCTGATTAGTCAATGGTGTCATCTAGTGGTCTGATATCTCTGAGAAACAACCACACATCCAGGGATTAAGATGTATCAGACCACTCATCCGGGTAGAGTCATCTTTCCTGCTTCTTGGAACACTGTGTGATCTCTACAAGTAAGCTAATAAAATAATTTCAACTCATATCAATGTTTCATATGTATTTATTTACTTGGCAAGGAGTCTTGTAATAGGCTGGATAATGAGGAGGCAGACAGTAATTCTTACAAAATAAACTCCATTAGATCTCTGACCCAAACCGGAGGAGGATTTCAGCTGTTCAGCGATTTATTTCTTCACACATAGTTACATAATTTCAATTCGTTTATTTATATGGTTAGTAGCTATGTAATAATCGGGATAATGTACAGTCATGTACAGTCCAGTTGTTCTCTCAAAATAATCCACTTCAGGGTGATACTATACTGATAACCCTGTCGGGTTTTATTTTTAGATAATAACCTGCTGACTGTACATTGTCCCTATCATAACGTCTATGAAAAAGTATTTTTTAAAAACATTAAAATATCTAAAATATTCCAAATAACAACAAAACAACACATCTCAGGCAGTGGGATTATTATGGATCAAGCCATGAGTCACAGACAGACCAATTTTATATGTTATCTTATCCCCATGACCTTAAACTAACACACTTTTATTACACAAACACATTGCACACTTTTGCATTTATCAACACATGACCGTGAAAGCATAGGGAGATTATCTATTTTAACACAACACCCACAACCATGAGAGAGAAGAAAATGGCACATTACCAAATGACCATCTGGAGCAGAGCGAGTGGATAAAAGAATAAAGAAGGATGAGTCAGATTATCAGGAGAAATAAAATTATACATCTTTTGCCACAGGTTATAAGGGAAGATGGGGTAAGACAACCCCTTAAGAACAATGTGCATTTGCTGATAAATCAGCCTACTTATATTTGAGTTCAGAATATAGAGAACAATAATATATTATTAGTATATTAGAAATAAATGGAACATTTTCTAAAAGAGTTTTTATTGAAGATGACCAAAATGAATAGTTGTAACTAATGTAAAATCAAAATGACCATAAATCAAAACTATTTAAAATTATGCATCCAATCAAATTAGTTAACTGAACTAAACTATAATGCAAATATTTTAGAACAAGACAGGGACATAACAATTGCAACAATGTCTCTAAATTAGGATGCCATTATTCCATTCAGTTAAAAGTTATGATGAATAATAATGATGTTTGAAATATGCTTTTATCTATGTAATAATTAACCAATTGTAATTTTATTTTTTTTTAATTAAATAATTACAATAAAAACCTAAAGATGCCTTTTGCTGCATTCCTCTATCAGGTCCATATATTTTCCAATTATATTGGGCCAAAATAATGAGCAAGAGGTGTAGACTGACCTGCAACACAACCAGGCCTGGCCTGAAGCCTGGTAACTGATTCTTCATCTCTGCAATCTCCTTCTTCAGTCGTTCTCTCACATGTCTGGAGATAAAAAGTTGAATGACAGTTGATCTATCTGAATTCTACATCTTCAGGGGCCCTTGCTCTCAAACACACTCAAACTTACTGTGAGGTCTTTTTGCCGGAGACAATGGTTGCCAAGGTGCAATGTCTGTCCCTGTGTCTCCAAGCTCCTCGCCGGAGCATTGTGGCAGAGGCGAAGAACATGTCCAGCTACTAGGACAACATCATGAAAAAGTTGAGAAACCATGAGAAACAACAGTGAGATGACAGATAGAGGGCATGTTCAAAAACAGATTCTTCAGTATTCTGCTGACAGCAACACCTTTTTGTCTGTGTAAATCTGCACAGCCACTCTTCACTCCTCTGCTGTCACTGGAAACTGTGCAACTCTAAGACCAGAGTGGTTTCACTGGTCTCACTGGATTCTGCTGTGACTATTCCAGTTTGACTGAGAAAGTAGGCAGATAAAGGTGCCCTGTTAAGGTTGCAAAGCTTCGACAAGCTCAAAATATCACATGGTTTGCTGAGAGAGCGTGCACCGGGGCCAAGGAGGTTAAACTGCAACTGCTGAGCTGTCTAGGAAGTGGGTAGTCTCAAAGCAAAAGAGCCAGGCAGCCAATCGGGGATCTTTTCAGTTGGAGAAAAACATTCTTTGGGACTTTCTCTCTCTCTCTCTCTCTCTCTCTCTCTCTCTCTCTCTCTCTCTCTCTCTCTCTCTCTCTCTCTCTTTCTTTACTGTGAAGAACTGCAGTCTGTGAACTCCAAACTCAAATGTTGTCCCTCCTCCTGAAAACAGCAGGCAATGATTCAACCACTGGGAGGAGTCTTGTGCAAAGAAGCCTAAACAGTTTGTGATGCCTGTAAACAAAACTAACTTAGTTACTTCTTTGTTATTCTGGCATGTATACCATGAAGCTGAATATGATATAGGCAATAACATACTAAACATTTACTTTATTTATAGGATTTATACTCTTTAAAAAGCTTTTAATGTTACAATGAATTACTAAAATTACAACAGTGCAAAAACTCAAACTGATAACATCTCACAACTTGACGTCGTTGAGGAAATACGAAACCGTGACGAAAGTGGAGAAAAAACAGACCTAGTCCAGCAAACGCCAACATCAAGACCCAAGCATTCACAAAACGAAACTGAAACGGTTTATTTACTATAGTGTTACGTCCTCTAGTGATAGACTTTTGTATAACAACAACGTTTGAGGGACGTTACAATCAGCGAGAAATATCAACAACCAGTGTCAGATTTGAGACACATGGATTTTAATCTATTAATAAGGTTATGCATAAGCAATACATTTACTCTAAATTTTTAGCAGATAAGATGTATTCGCCAAAACTACATGTCATGTGCACTTGTTTTAATTTACTATATTCAGCATTAATTTCATCTCTTGGCATGCACACATGGTGCACACTTTTATTATTATTATTATTATTATTATTATTATTTTATTTTAAGATTTACGCATTTCAATTTCATGTCAAAATGCCATCAATCTGAAGTGAGAAAGAATTAACAAAATTAAATAAAAAAAACTAAATATATTAGATTATATTCACACTGGCGGACAAAAGTTTGGAATAATACAGATTTTGCTCTTATGGAAAGAAATTGGTAGGTCTACTTTTATTCACTTTTATTCAAGTGGCATTCAACTGATCACAATGTATAGTCAGGACATTAATAACGTGAAAACTTACTATTACAATTTGAAAAATATTTAGAAGTTCTTGAACTACTACAAAGAGTTCTCATAAAAAATCCTCCATGTGCAGCAATGACAGCATTGCAGATCTTTGGCATTCTAGCTGTAAGTTTGTCCAGATACTCAGGTGACATTTCACCCCACGCTTCCTGTAGCACTCACCATAAATGTGGTTGTCTTGTCGGGCACTTCTCACACACCTTACAGTCTGAATGATTCCACAAAAGCTTAATGGAGTGAAGATCCATAACACTCTTTTCCAATTATCTGTTGTCCAATGTCTGTGTTTCTTTGCCCACTCTAACCTTTTCATTTAGTTTTTCTGTTTCATAAGTGGAGTTTTCTTTGCAATTCTTCCCAGAAGTCCTTCACCCCTGAGTCTTCTCTTTACTTTTGTACATGAAACTGGTGTTGAGCAGGTAGAATTCAATGAATCTGTCAGCTGAGGACATGTGAGGTGTCTATTTCTCAAACTAGAGACTCTGATGTACTTATCCTCTTGTTTAGTTGTACATCTGGCCTACCACATCTCTTTCTGTCCTTGTTAGAGCCAGTTGTCCTTTGTCTTTGAAGACTGTAGTATACACCTTTGTATGAAATCTTCAGTTTTTTGGCAATTTCAAGCATTGTATAGCATTCATTCATCAAAACAATGATTGACCGATGAGTTTCTAGAGAAAGCTTTTTCTTTTTTTTGCCATTTTTGACCCAATATTTACCTTAAGACATGCCAGTCTGTTGCATACTGTGGCAACTCAAAAACTAACACAAAGACAATGTTAAGCTTCATTTAATGAACCAAATAGCTTTTAGCTGTGTTTGATATAATGGCAAGTGGTTTTCTAGTACCAAATGTAGCATGATTACTCAAAGATAAGGTGTTGGAGTTATGGCTGCTGGAAATGAGGCCTGTCTAGATTTGATCAAAAATGACTTTTTTCAAATAGTGATGGTGTTGATTTTTACATCAGTAATGTCCTGACTATACTTTGTGATCAGTTGAATGCCACTTTGGTGAATTAAAGTACCAATATCCTTCCGAAACAAACTGTACATTATTCAAAATGTTTGTCCACCAGTGTGTGTGTGTGTGTGTGTGTGTGTGTGTGTGTGTGTGTGTGTGTGTGTGTGTGTGTGTGTGTGTGAGCATGTATAAGGATAGTAAAACCCCAAATTTTTGACGTTGTGGAGCAATTTTTTCAGTCCCCATGAGGAAAACAGATTATAAATCATACTAAATTATGTTTTTTGAAAGTGTAAAAATGCAGAAAGTTTTCTGTGAGGGTTTGGTTTAGGGGATAGAAAATAAAGTTTGTACAGTTTAAAAACCATTATGTCTATGGAAAGTCCCCATAAAATGTGGAAACCCAACATGTGCATGTGTGTGTGTGTGTGTGTGTGTAAGTATGTGTATAACTTTGTTAAAAAAATTACACAATTCAATTTGACAGAAATTTATTATGAGTTTGAAATGCATGAATCTTAAAAATAACCCTTTTAATGTGGCAAGTAGGATTATTTGTAAAACTCTTAAAGGTTTACTCAGTATTTTGATTTATTTTATGTTATTATTTATTTTGTTTCTTTCTTTATGTCATCTTGAATTTTAACTGACATATAGGGCCGTGGATGCAGCAACATTCAAACGCAATAGTTTTTAGTTACAGATACCTTTGTAGAAATTCACTATTCACAGTCAGCCATGATGCATTTAATCCATGAATGAAAGTGTCCAATAACAATAATAAGCGAGTAGTATTCAACATGGCAGCCCCCATGTGGGGACCCACTCCATGTAGAATAAAACAGCTTTTATAAGGTTAGGGATATGACTGGATTCTTCTCATGTTTATCTCATCAATTTTCATGATTTTATACATATATTTCAAAATTACAATATATATTTTTTAGGTGTGAAACTTTTTAAACGAGGAGGAAAAAATACTGAATGCACCTTTAAGCTTTGGACAATAATTTTTTCTTTAGAATTTCTCTGCTTGAATCTCAAGGCAAACTTCTGTCATAGGAAGCAAACTTTAGGTTACAACAAAGGCTACAACTTTAGGTTTGTTACTGCTATTTGATTTATGTGATAAATCAAGTGATACTGTATTCATTTGTTTAAAAATTAAGCCAAAAGTAAGTAAAGCAAGGCATTAATTTGAAAAGTGGCCAACTCTGAGTTATTTACCTCAGGATACTGTTTTTGAACCTTACGACTATGGCCACTAGGAGGCAATATCGAATCAGGTTTCGATGAAAGCGACCTCACAATCAACGAGTCCACAACGATACAGATAGTCCAGATATTGACTAATCAAATATAAACCCTGCCAGCAACACTTCAAATAACAAATTTATAAATAACAACGTGTACAGTTTCCCCTCTAGGACATTAAAGGATTACACTTTTTGTAAACATTTGGCCTGTTTGTCTCTAATACATGCAAAAGTTAATCAATGAAGATAGTAGGTCCTATGTATTGATAGGATAAGCTTCCGAAGAAGTACTGTCAAGTGTCAATGAAGTGTAATTTCTTAGACAGATTTATCAGATTCAGAACATAAACATTGACAGAAGAAAATAAGATATTTCTTAATCCTTTTGTCATATAAAAACGTCTCTCTCTCTCTCTCTCTCTCTCTCTCTCTCTCTCTCTCTCTCTCTCTCTCTCTCTCTCTCTCTCTCTCTCACACACACACACACACACACATACACAGTCCGATCACTGGTGTCCCATTATCAAAAGTCTCACAAATCAAGTCAGTGTATATCTGGCTATTCAACATACAGATCCATCGTGCACCATGCTCTCCAGAACACCATTAGTGTACTTTAATCATTACAATAATTAGAATTATTTCCTGCTAAAGGAAAATTAGTGTGTAATTGCTCTGGTTTGACTGATCTTGTTAGCCAAATGATATAAGCCTGACTTCCTCCTGGTGCTGTGGAGAAAATATTTGAAGAGCGATATAAAACGTACACACATTGCCAGAACTCGGTTCATTACATAATGTGGGTCACTGAGACTGACTTGCCAGTGAACCTTATAGACGATCAATCCAATTAATATTTAGAACATGAATATAATTTGATATGTACACATGCACAGTTAAAGGGACAGTTTACTGAACTGTTCAATGAAAACGCTGCCATCATTTACTCACCCTAATGTTGTTCTTAACCTATGTGACTTTCTTAAAGATAAATGTAAAACAAAATGTTAGCCTTAGTCACCATTCATTTTCATTGTATCTTTTTTTTTTTTCATACAGAGAAAATGCATGCTGACTGAAGTTATGTCTAACATCTCTTTTTATGTTCCACAGAAGAAAGTCATACAGATTTGGAACACCATGTGGGTTAGTGAAAGAGTACAGAATTTTCATTTTTGGGCAAGTTATCCCTTTAACCCTAGAATACATTTATGGGTCAAAAATTACATTGTGTCTAGTTTTAGGACATCATTTTTACATGAAGTGGTCTTTTGATCTTCCACTCCAGGTATTCCTCAATTAAAGTGTGCTCTAAGGTGTGAAAATTATAAATAAATATATATATATATATATATATATATATATATATATATATATATATATATATATATATATATATATATATATATATATATATATAATATATATTTTTTTTTTACATTTTATCCTAGTCCATTTTACTTAATTGTATGTGTTTGTGTGGGTAGAGTTGTTGAGACATTTCATATTTTACCACCAAACATGGAAATTGTCCATATTTCTGTCTCCATTGTTGTGAGTGTGAGTGTGAATGTGTGTGTGAATGGGTGAATGGGACAAAGTGTAAAGCGCTTTGGTAAACTCTAAGGTTATAAAAATGCACGATATAAGCGCAGACCATTTACCATTTACCATTTTAAAGCCTACAGGTATTTTAACATTGTAACCCAAAACTCCTACTCAATTTTCAATGTATCTGAAACTCTTCAGATTTGAATAAAAGATATATAAATAATTATTAGATTACAAATGAAAATATCATTAGAGTAAAAAAAAAAAAAAAGTTTTTTATAATGAATAAGCATATAGATTTCACCTGGGTCTTTTTTTGACCCACATTTAATTGGGGTAAGATCACAGATGCATTCTAGGGTTAAATTCAAGACAAGAGTTGGAGTATCAGTTGTAATACCCTTGAATTAGCTACCTGTTGTTATTAAAACTCACTTTAAAAAGGTTTCTATTGGTTTTGTAGTCCTTGTCAAAGCCTGTCCTTCAAAGCCTGCTGAACAGGTTGCTCAAATCCCTAAAGGCCCCACACAAATGATCTGGTGCATACTTTTTTCAGTTTATATAATGAACATGACCATATGTCATGCAACTTCATTCTAGCAACCCCTATTATAAAGATTTCTTAAAACACACAATCACATGTCTCTGAAGACATTTCATTTCTCAGTGCAATGTCTTGGTATTGTTACCAAATCATGACAATTTCTGTGTTAGTATGAAGTACTATACACTGTACTTATGCTCTGCTAAATGTTTAATTGATCTAAATATTTAATTGGTTAGAAATTGCCTCTAGAAAATAATAATAATAATAATAATAATAATAATAATAAACTAGTAATCTCAAACAACTAGAAAAATCATGAAAATTCAATGGTAACAAAATGTGGGAACCCTGTTTTTTATTTATTGTTTCAGAATTACTATTTGAAACAATCTTTTTGCACTTTTTACACATGAAGGCACTTTTAAAATCATACCACAACATCTCTCATTAATAATAATGGCTGAAATAGCAATTTCATCAATACTTAAGATCCTAATTATACATCTATTCAGTTGTTAAAAAAAAAAGAAAGTGGCCTGCAGAGAAAAGTCCCGTCTTCATGATGTAATCACATGAAATCTTTCTGGAGGTAGCCTATTTCATGGGATCCATCACCAATGTAATAATGGGTATTGTCACTGTTTCCTATACTGTTTCATTGGGCTACAGTCCTCTCACACACACCTGTGGAGGAAAGCTCAAACTAATGTGACATGACACTAATACTACTAAGAAATGTGTGGTTGTAGATGTGGATTAGTACTAAGAATTACTTGGGTGCAAGTGTATACTGTAGGTGGCTTGTTTGTTAGAGCAGATTGGTCTGTATGAAAATAATTTCCTTATCAAGGGGAATGTTTTCCCTGGAGAAACAAAAGCTAGCCAAAACACAGATAGAGAGAAATGAAAAGAGCTGGTACACATTTAGCAAATAGAGCTAATGTGATTCCAATGCTTTGAAAGAATGTTCTCTAAGACTCTGTCTCTCTTACACACACATACACACTCTGATATGCAAAGATGGTCCAATTATCTCTCCTTGTCAAAGCTCTTTTGGCCTTTTCTAATGTTTTCATTTTCTAATGTTTTCTTTCCTCTGAAATAATGGATTGGAAATCACAGAGTGCCCTGTTTGCACTCTGCTCGTACATTTTAATTCGCCAAGGATGGAGCATTTTTCCTAGTTTCCTAATTTCTGACCTTAGTGGTGTGAAAGCAAATTTACTTTGTGAATTTTCACAGAGCGGTGAAAACAGTCGGCCCCTCTGTCCCACTTACGTCATGTAGCAGCATTATAGTCTTCATAAAACAAGACACAGTGCAATATATCAGTAGTGGTGATCACTGGTGAAAATGAAAAGATGAGACATTGTGATTTAGGGGTATAGCTGTACTGTTTCTCCCTGGATGCCAACCTGGCAACTGTTGTGTCAAAACAGATGTAAAGGTAGGATGACACATCCATAAATGGGTCATTGAGTTGTGCCAGCAAATTGGGACAACAGTGTAGAATGTGTGCAGGGTGAATACTTAATTTCAGGTCTGCCTAGTTGCAGATTCATAAGAGAATGAAACTGGAGGATGACATATTGAAGATTAGCCTTATGCACACAGAGTAGTTGGTTTGGGTGTCAACTATTTGGTACTTTTGGGTCAAAATTAATACTGTGCTGTTATTGCTGATCCCATTGTGCCTTGGCTTAAAAAGAAATGACATTCATCATCACACTGCCCATTTGCTCTACTATCCTAGAGATACCTGTTGAGGTTGACTAAAGCATCAGGTTTATAGTCAATACAATGACGTCATTGGAATTATGGAGCATTAACTGCCTACCCAGCAGATGGCGCTAAAGTTAATTCTATATTAGTTTGGCACGAGTCTGTGTAGCTCAGTACAAAAATTGAGCACCACAGGTTTCAGTCAAGCAAACGTTAATGTTAGAGTAATATATATATATATATATATACATATATATATATATATATATATATATACATTGTCTGCCAAAAGTTTGGAATAATGTACAGATTTTGCTGTTTTGGAAAGAAATTGGTACTTTAATTCACCAAAGTGTCATTCAACTGATGGGGGGGGGGGGTGTAATGTTCAATCCTTTGACGATAAACGTGTGTCCGACCATCACCAGACAAGAGCACCTTTTGACTGTCCTGTTTGGTCCAGCGATCCCGCTCCAGAGTACAGGCCTTGGTGTAGTGTTCAATCCTTTGACGATAAATGTGAGTCTGACCATCACCAGACAAGAGCAATTTTTGCCCGTCCCGGGGGGTGATCCCGCTCCAGAGTACAGGCCTTGGTTCAATATTTTGATGATAAACAGGAGTCCAACCATCACCAGACAAGAGCACTTTTTGCCAGTCCTGTCTGGTCCAGCGAAGGTGGGTTTGTGCCCATAGGCAACATTGTTGCCGGTGATGTCTGGTAAGGACCTGCCTTACAACAGGCACACAAGCCCTCAGTCCAGCCTCTCTCAGCCAATTGTGGACAATCTGATCACCGATGAAGGGATTGTGGATTCTTGGTGTAACTCGGGCAGTTGTTGTTGCCATCCTGTACCTGTCCTGCAAGTGTGATATTCGAATGTACCGATCCTGTGCAGGTGTTGTTACACGTGGTCTGCCACTGCAAAGACGATTCAGCTGTAATGCTGTCTTAGGTGTCTCACAGCACGGACATTGCAATTTTGCCCTGGCCAAATTTGATGTCCTCATACCTCCATACAGCATGCCTAAGGGATGTTCACACAGATGAGCAGGAACCCTGGGAATCTTTCTTGTGGTGTTTTTCAAAGAGTCAGTAGAAAGGTCTCTTTAGTGTCCTAAGTTTATAACTGTGACCTTAATTGCCTACTGTCTGTAAGCTGTTTCACAGGTGCATGTTCATTAATTGTTTATGGTTCATTGAACAAGCAAGGAAAAGACAACATTGTCAAAACGACCCCGTTCACACAGATCTGCAAAAACGACTAAAAACGCTGTATTATATATATGCTAGGCCAGTAGTTGGCAATGTCACTTTGTAAAGAAACACTACGAGCCTGAGCACATAAGCATTCTTCCACAGAGCTTTGAATACAAACAATGAAGATGGCAAAAGCATCAAGCAATTTTGTCTGGACGAACAATGAGGTTGCTTTATTACTACAAGTGACCCTGGACTATAAAGCACGCCACTTTTTAAGGACTCCAACTGGTGATCTCATGTTGGTCCGCTCACCCTGGATGTATGGACGAAGTTCATGCCTATAGACTGAACACGTATTACATATGCGCATGATGTCAATTCACAAATTTGCATTTTTGTATGTTTACACAGAGACAATAACAGCATAATTTTCAAAAACTTGTACTTTGAAACCGTTTTCAAAAGTTTGCATTTTCATGCCCCAAAACGCCGTTGTCATGTAAACGAATAGCCAAATGCATAATAACTTTAGTTTTCGTTTGAAATCTTTGTCATGTAAACAGCCCCTCAGATAACCGCTCTATACAATTGTGGTGAAAAGAATTTCATCTCAGAATGCTATTCTGAGATGCAGATTGGTGCTGTTTTGGTGGGACGAGGGGGACCTACACAATATTTGGCATGTGGTTTTAATGTTGTGGCTGATAGATATATACAAATGACATTCCCTCCTCAGGTTTGGCTGTCCCAATAAATTTGTTAACATCCTCTGCCAAATCCACTATGGGATGACTGCTCGGGTGACTGTCAGCGGACAAAAGTCGGAGCCCTTCCTTGTACGCACAGGGGTGAGGCAGGGGTGTGTGCTAGCACCAGTGCTCTTTAACATTTTCCTCATGTGTGTTACCAAGGTTCTCCACAATGAGATTGAGAGCAGCAGTGGTGTGGCAGTGGACTTTAGACTAGATGGCAATCTCTTTAACATCAGGAGGCTCAACGCAACCACTAAACTCTGTAGAGAGCGAGTCCTGGAGCTGCAGTATGCAGATGACTGTGCTTTTGTGGCCCATACTCCGGAGGATATCCAGTCCGTCCTTGCTGTGGCGGTGAGAGCGTACAACAGGATGGGGCTGACTGTCAACTCCAACAAGACAGAAGTGGTTTGCCAATGGAGTACCAGTGTCCCATCCACTCCTACCCCCCTATATATATACTGGCAGCCAAAAGTTTGGAATAATACAGACTTTGCTCTTATGGAAAGAATTTGTTACTTTCATTCAACAAAGTAGCATTCATCTGATCACAATGTATAGGAAATTAATAAAGTGAAAAATTCCAGCAGTCAGATTTTCCAGATACTCAGGTGACATTTCACCCCATGTTTCATGTAGCACTTACCATAGATGTGGCTGTCTTGTCGAGTACTTCTCAAACACCTTACAGTCTAGCTGATTTCAGAAAAGCTCAATGGGGTTAAGATCCATAACACTCTTTTCCAATTATCTGTTGTCCAATGTCTGTGTTTCTTTGCCCAGTCTAACCTTTTCAAAAGTGTCTTTTTCTTTACAATTATTCACATAAGGCCTGCACCCCTGAGTCTTCTCTTTACTGTTGTACATGAAACTGTTGAGCAGGTAGAATTCAATGAAGTTGTCAGCTGAGGACATGTGAGGTGTCTATTTCTCAAACTAGAGACTCTGATGTAATTATCCTCTTGTTTAGTTGTACATCTGGCCTACCATATCTCTTTCTGCCCTTGTTAGAGCAAGTTATTCTTTGTCTTTGAAGACTGTAGTGTACAAATTTGCATGACGCCTTCATTCCTCTATTTACCTTAAGACATGCCAATCTATTGCATACTGTGGCAACTCAATACCAAACACAAATACAAAGTTAAGCTTTGTTTAATGAACCAAATAGCTTTCAACTGTGTTTGATATAATGGCAGAAACAGAAACACAGAAACTTTAACAACTTCTCTGCCTTGCCTGGTCTCGAATCCATTATCTCAAAGGAAATGGATGTCATGAGCTCCACTGACACATTCTTTACTCTGGTATTGATTGTCACTCCTGAAATGTATTTTATTGGTTACAATATGAAAAAGTACCTCCTACTGAAAAATCTAACTATTTGCTTACCTGTCTTTCCAAGAAAATTCTCTCCAACACTTCTCTTTCTCCACCCGGTTGTGATACAGTTCAGAGGAAATATCAAATAGTCACTGGTGCTTCTGACAAAGGTCCAATGAAACTTTCTTGATACTGCAGCCATGCCAGTTGATGTTCTGTTGCAGGTACATCAGGACTCCTCCCACTGAAACTTCCCATGCCCCGTTTCTTGCTCTCTCATTGTCTGTAGGTCAACGCTGCAGTTGCATTCAGTCAAAACACATTTCACATTGTACAATTTGGAATTGCAGACAGGTCCAGATATTTAGATATCTCACTGACATCAGCAATGCATTGGCACTCGTCGCTCACGGGAACGAGCTCTGAATTGCCTGTGACTTCGGGTTTTTGTCAGCAATCTCCACAAATCTGTTGGCGAGTGAAAATCGGGTCTAAAATCATGTAGCGTAAACTCGGCATACGAGACATGATCAAACCGATCTGGACAGCTGGGCTGCTTTTCCCAAAAGCATTGCAAGCTTAAGTTTATCATAGAGACCACTGGCGCCAATGGTATTTACGATCTTCTTAGGCTTCCAATGCTTTTGTGAAACACAGCCATACATGCAAAGTTGCCGCCACCATGCATTTGTAATTGGATTTTTTTTTTTTTTTTCAGAGAAACGGTAAACCTGTAAATGTTAAGATAAAGCATTTAGGTTAAATGAAGTGGCACTAACCCATGTGTATTCTTCAGAAGCAGTGGGATGTGTCAGAAGGTGTTTAAGGTTGCTGGTTTCTGGCAAGAAAGTTGTTCCTTATGCATAAATTTTTTTTAACCAAACCAGAGCAGGTTATTTCACAGGTTGTTGCTCTTACATAATATATTTGTGGCACGGGACAATTCCCACATCCCTGGATGAAATATGCCAGAAATCTATTCATACTACTTGTATGCATAGGCCTATTTAAAAGAACAAGTTATTTTACCAGTCAAGAAGAGGCTATTGGCCGGTAAAACAGGCCTATGCATACAAGTAGTGTGTATAGATTTCAGACATACTTCATCTGGGGACATGGGAAATGTCCCGTGCCGTGGATAAATAAGGTATGTAATCCACTCTGGTTTTGTTAAACACCCTTTTTGAACAAGGAGCAACATTTTTGGTTCATTATATAATCACTTACAGTTGAAAAGAGCAGTTTGACTTGTGGCTCTCTGTCAATCTTATAAATCCAGGTTTTTGAACTTTTCCTCAGCTACCAAATTAGGACTATAAAATATCCAGCCAATCAGCACTTCAATATCTCACTAGAAACAGTAGGTCTTCTGGGTAATTCTCACCAACTGCTTAATGAATAAGGATTCAGACATACTTTTCCACTGACATACTTTTTTTGTCGTACTATTTAGTATGGAAGTATGGATATTCAGACACAGCATACAATTTTCAGAGTGGAGAATAGTCTCTGAGAACACATCATATTATGGAATCACCCTCTTCTGAAATTGGCAAAAATTTGTTAATTTTTGGACAAAGCAACTGAAAGTCCAAAAGAATTGCCCAAAGCCTGTTTTAAGCCATTGCACTTAAAGGTCTCCTTTCTGCTTTTAATGAGAGCTTCAGTTCATGAGGAGTAGGGTATCAAATACCTGAATACATTTATCACAATTATGCACCTCTCTGTCCTTTTTCTCTGTCCTGGGGGGGGGGGGGGGGGGGGGGGGGGGGGGTAGTGTGCTCTTTTCTTTCTTCTTTAATGATGTCTTTTACTTGATAATCCCTTGATGCAGAGGAGCTTTTGAAACCAAGTAGAGAAGAGGGTTATGAGGGTGGTCCTTTAAATTAGCAGAGAGAATTAATTAATTGACAATATGAGGAAAAATGGCTCAATGTTCAGATTGAGTGAGAAAGGACAATAAGGGCTCATTTCAATCAGTTCTGCCTTTTATTTTGCCTAGAGACATAGCACTCACTGTATGAGGGAACATCTTGTTGTAGCCATGCACAAGAGCATTTGATATGCAGGTCAGATAAAAGTCAGGCCTAGCCAGGGTCCAGAATTACAGAAACGGTACAAAAACGTGAGACAAGAGTAAACCATTATGAACATTTGATGAGACAAGACAAACATTTATGACGCATAACACTAAATGTCTTACATCAGAGGAGATAAAAAAAAGCTATAATATGATGAATAATAAAAGACAGAAACAGAGAAAAGCTACACCCACTTGTTAATGGACAGGCACTTTAGTTTAGCCCAGTGTCCTCATCTGCAGATGTGATTGCAAAGGTGATTGTCCAAACCCACCCCCCTGATGATTTTCAAAATGAATCAGCTATCAGGGTCTCTGTACATTATGCAGGAATAAACAGGCAATGATACAGCCATTGTGGCCCCCTGAATTCTATGAATATACAACAAGAGCTTATTCCAAAGCAGCTTTCTATTCTGAGGGGTTCTTTGCAGATGATTCATTCTAAAAATTATGAACATCTCATACAGTGATCTGCATTTTGGAATTCACAGATAGCTTTGAAAAGTGTCATGTATCAACAGAGACAGGATTAAGTGCAAAGATATAGACCCACATTTAAAATTCTACATATATGGATTCATTAATGGATTTCCCCTGAGTACATGTACTACATAATTCTAGAACCGAGAACAGCAAAAATAAAGACAATGTATAACAGAGTTTGAAAGAAGATATTGATGTCAGTGTAAGCTTTCCTGAAGCACTGAAAAGTCTGCTTTCATTAAATTGGATATGAATTGTTAATATGGATTTTGTCAAATCGGTGAGCTTGGGAGCAGAATGGCATAAGGATTTCGTCAATATTGCATAGCAGGTCCCTGGAGGTTAAAAGAATGGAAAGAGCTACACCACGGAATTATGGAACAGGTGATAGAGCTTTTCAAATCCCTAAGAACTTAAATAGAGGCCATAAATTGGCTGTCCCTCCATGTTTTCAAGTCCAACACCTTTTTACTAAACTGGAGAATACAAACACAATGGTTACAATGGATCCTAGTAATAATAAAGCATGATTCCTATATGTTGTGTGCCGAATAATGATGTTTCGTTTGTGGTGCGCTTATTAATAAAATAATAAAATCAACAGGCCGTAGGTGATGTTTTACATGATATAAAAAGAATAAACAAGGGTAATGCTCTAGGCTAAGTTACAGTGCTCTAATTATCCATTAATTAGTAAAGTCCTTACAGCTAAGAGACCAATATTAATTATACAGTGATAAATGAATAAGATAACAGTGCCTTATCTATAATTAAAATCTAGAAATGTAAAAGGTCTCAATTTTCAAAAACATGATTCAGCATCTGAAGAATATAAATGAACTACAGCCATGGCCAAAAGTATTGGCAGTGACATACAGTACATTTTGTGTTTCGCAATGTTTTCTGCTTCAGTTGTTGCGCGCTGATTCACATTGTTTGTAGATTAATGTGCAGAATGATCAGATGCATTTTAAATAATTGCAAAAAGCCTAATTGGCAAAAAAATGTACTTTATCACAAAACCCCAAATTTCACAGTTTTTTGACCCTGGCACAAAATGACCAGCTAACATCATTTCACTAATCATATCAGCACCACCTGGGAAAGTGTGAACGAGTACTAGTCAGGTGAAATCAATCTATCATTCTGATTGGATTATAAAAGCAGATTATAAGAGCTTCCAATCATTGTGTTCTTGGTAGTAATGGTTACCTCTAAAGAAAGACGTGCAGCCATCATTGCTTTGCATCAAAATGGCCTCACATGCTAGGAAATTGCTGCAAAGAATATTCAACCTGAAAGAACCATTTACCGTATCATAAAGAACTTCAAAGAGAGAGGTTCAACTGCAGTGAAGAAGGCTTCAGGATGTCCCAGAATGTCCAGCAGGCACCAGGAACATCTCCTCCTGAGGAGTCAGCTACAGAATTGTGTCACCACCAGTGCAGAGCTTGCACAATATTGGCAGCAGGTTGGTGTGAGTACATCTGCACGCACAGTGAGGCGAAGACTTTTGGACAATGGCCTGGTGTCAAGAAGGGCAGCAAAGAAGCCTCTTCTCTCCAAGAAAAACATCAAGGACAGACTGAAATTCTGCAGGAAGCACAAGGATTGGACAGCAGAAGACTGGAGCAAAGTTATTTTCTCTGATGAAGCCCACTTCTGACTCTTTGGGACATCTGGAAAATCATAAGTCCCGAGAAGAATTGGTGAACACTACCATGAGTCCTGTGTCATGCCAACAGTGAAGCATCCTGAGACCATCCATGTGTGGGGTTGCTTTTCATCCAAGGGAGTGGGCTCTCTCACAATTCTGCCCAAAAACACTGCCATGAATAAAGAATGGTATCAAAACGTCCTGCAAGAGCAACTTCTCCCACCGATCCAGGAGCAATTTGGTGATGATCCAGCATGATGGAGCACCATGTCACAAGGCAAGAGTGATAATGAAGTGGCATAGAGATCATTACATTGAAATTTTGGATCCGTGGCCAGGCAACTCCTCGGATCTTAATCCCATAGAGAACCTGTGGTCAATCCTCAAAAGGCGAGTGGACAAGCAGAAGCGCACAAATTGTGATCGACTCTGAGCAATAATAAGGCAAGAATGGATCACCATCAGTCAGGATTTGGCCCAGAATCTGATATCCAGCATGCTAGAGGTTATGAAGAACAAGGGTCAACACTGTAAATTCTGACTCTTTGCATATATTGAATGTTTTTGCCAATAAAAACCTTTAAAACGTATGAAACGCTTATTATTGTTTTACCATAGAAACATGTGAAAATATTATCTACAAATACTGAAGCAGCAAACTTTGTAAAACACAAAATTTATGTCACTCCAATACTTTTGGCCATGGCTATACATAATGTCAGCTGCCATACTGATAACTGCAATGAAAGCACACATAAATATATTTGGAAAATAATTCTGTCTTTTCTGAATTAATTCGGTCACAGATCAGTAACCACCAGTTACTTTTAAAATCTGTCTTGAATTTTAGACTAAGCAAAAAAGCTGCAGGCCGAGTGCCGTAGGTAATCACAGCAGTGCTGATGTAGGGCAATATCGCACTCTTGCTAGTGTGATATTGCTTAAATATACATATTTTTCAGTTTAGCTTTGGTGTCAGACCATGCATTTTTGCATGGAACTACTTACTTACGTGACCGATCAGAATCTGACGTTTCTGGTTCAAAACAAATGATGCGCCCAAGCCTTCATTAGTAATTAAAAAATATCACTTCAGAAATAGCATCATGGCTTGTGCAAGTTGAACAAGTTATTGGATAAACAAGGATGTGTGTGTGTGTGTGTGTGTGTGTGTGTGTGTGAGAGAGAGAGAGAGAGAGAGAGAGAGAGAGAGAGAGAGAGAGAGAGAGAGAGACAGAGGTGTGTGTGTGTGAGAGAGAGAGGAAGAAAGAGATAAAGAGAAAGAGCGTGTGTGATCACCTGTTGCCACACCCAAGCAGAGATATTTTCAGCTTTCTGAAGATCAGCTTTCTCAGTGGTAAAATAGCCATTCAGGAGGGGTATTCCTCTCTATTTCACAGTAGCCGGTGTGCAAGAGTCATTCCTTATAGAAACCACAATGTCCTCTGCCCTTTTAAACAGTATGTATCCAATGTGAAAAGTCCGGTAAGAGGTAAGCACCTTGAGTTCTTTAATAAATCAGTCTGTTGTGTCTCTCATCTGTGATGAGCCGTAATGCTGAAGTTGTTTGTTTAAAGTCGTTCAAAGCTATTTCCTAGCTTTAGTATTGTGGTAGTAATACGAGTGATCACGGAGCACTGTTTTATGTGAATAATGACTAATGGATTGACTTCACGTCACCAACTGACTCAGATTACACACAAAAATGATCTTTTGCCACCACCTGCTGGCCAACATATGTAATGTAAAATAGATGTAAAAAGAGACACATAGCCTACAGTAGCTCTTAAAACATATGCACTGCTATTACACTTTAGTTTAGGATGATGAACACAAGTGGAGTGATACACACAGTGAAGTGTCCGAGTGCTGATGGTGTCAGACCATCAGTGCTCATGGTACGTCTCTCGTCCAATCAGATTCGTGGACCGGAACTAACTGTTGTATATTAATTTATACAGAATGTACTGATATAGTGTTTGTATCACTCAACTTGTCTGTTTTCACAAAAAAAAGTCTGATTTGGTTTAGTTTGGGACTATTTCCCTTACCTGAACCAAAATAGACAAAATAACCAGTCATATTGTATCTAAAACTTCAGTTATTCAAAATTAACTTCTTGTATATTGAACTGTTGTATAAAAACTTGGCCTATGACCTCATGCTTGCAGCTGAATCACAGCCTAACAAAAAATAGTTTAATAGGGACGTTTATTCATTTTAACCTGAGAGCCATGATCATAATATTCACAAGAATTCAAAGAAGTGGAAGCTTACAGAGGGTCTCCTGTAGGGAAATTGGTAAGTGTACCTGATGTGGGTAGCAGCACATAGCTCTGCTTAGGACTGCGAATTAGAGTAGCCTATGGAAACCCTCCTTCCTCAGATTTCTGCATGAACAATTCATGAAGGTGCACAATGGAGTCGGACCGGAGTCGAGTGTAACAACTCACAATACCCCTGCCACCATTGAGAACTTAATATTCTCAGTTTATTACCACACATGGGGTCTGATCCACTTTCTTACTTGACTCAACTAAATAATGCAAGTGGCTATTCTAGTTGAAAAAAAAATAGGTGGACACATGTTTTGACCTTGGTACGGTTATGTTGTATCTACATCTTTAGACCTGACAATGTGTATTTGCTCATGTGTATTTGTGATTTCCCTTTTTTTCTTTTTGATCTAACACCATTCCCCACTGGATACCCTTGGATAAAGATTGACCAAATACTTGCTCAATCTCCATAATTTCCATTTGTATGGGTATGGCTAGTTGGTGAAATAATATTTTCAAAGGTGCCAGCACTCAGAGGGGGCCACAAGGTAGTTCACAGTTTTTACTATGATTATGCGATGTCCACACATTCCATGATATAGACATATCAACAAAGATTTCACCATTTCATATTCACCTACCCCTCTCCCTTTAAAACCAGTACCTTGCCATTCTCTGAGCATGCATGGGACCTACTGTTCTGTTCTATTTTTTTTTTTTGATTCAGTTCATAATGTTTTATATAATATACACACACACACACACACACACACACACACCAAACACAAACGCATATTAATTGCACACTCTACTAAACACCAACTACACAGCCTACTGATCAAACACATATGCTTGTAATGGACACATAAACCCTTTGCTGATCCTAGCCTTTGTCTGCGAAGAAGATCATACATTTAGTAGAAAGAAAGAAAAACATCCACCCATGTGTAATTTGAGAGAAGATATTGTTAAATGCTGAATATGTGGGTAACTGTATATTTATAATAAACCTAATAATATTTGTATGTTATAGTGTGGACAGAGGAATCAATAGAAGATGCATCTGCACAACCATTGGCTGTCAAGTTTCAGCTTCTAGATAGTAGCAAGAATGAGTGTACATTATAAACTGAGAAAAAGGCACAGAAGGATAAACCAGACATGATCAGGTCAGCTCGTTTTTGAGACAAAAAGGGATGACTTTCAAATGATATATCACTGCACAGTACTGTAATATGCATTTGCTGTATTTTCAGCAAATTTCCAATTGTCATTCATCAAAAGCTCATTTATGTAGTTCAATAGACATACCACTTCATAAAGCTTACTTTTCTTTTTTTTTCTTTCTTGGACTCTTGGCTAATTTAACTGGGTATTTCAAGGTATGTGACAGCATAAGGACAAATAATCAATATACATTTAAAATCATGCATTGCATGGCTTAGTGCATATCAATAGCTGTATGCAATAATGCATTGCTCTCTGAATAAGTATAACAACAATAAAATTATGTTGTATTCTTGTATGAAAAGTTAAAGAAATAACAAGGCATATTATAATAATAACAGGGCAGAGTCCTTTTCCCCCTTTTGGAAAATGAAGCAAAAAAAAACACAAATTATGCTGTTTTTATTTCGACATGATAAAACCTCAGTGCACCTCTAATTGTTGTCTAACTAACAGGCAGAAAATCTCCTCTTCTGAATGTTAAAGTCTCACTGCCTGAGGCAGCTCCACACAGCTCGGATAGCATGCAAGTTATTTCCCATCTGGTTCCTTGACTCAATCTATCTGTGTTATTTTGCCACTCACTCTGTGACTCCATCTATCTGTTACTCTGTCAAGGCTGATAAACATTTAAAACGAGGCGATGTTGGCACTTTTATGCACATCCTCACTTTCCTGAGAAGCATGTGTGCTCTCTGATGACTGCAGGTACTCATGTCAGCTATATTTAGAGCTGTATATATAGACCGCAGACATCCAGTGCAGTCAATCTAAAGACAGCTGTGAGAAAAATTCCACCAAGCATGTGTGTTTTGAAGAGAGTATGGTGTGATATGCTGATACTGTGCATGCCGAATCAGTGATTAACCAGGGCTCGGGGCAAAATTCCACTGAAAATGGAAAATGTCCCAGATTTTTTAAAAAGTGTGGGCAAAAAATGTCCTTGTAATTCATTTTTTATTTTTATTTTTTCTCTTAATAAACATTTTATATATTTCAAAATATTGTACTACTCTAGGCCTAGTTATGAATTTAGTGCTTCTGCAGACACACAAATGACCTGTTAGCTGCCAGATATCTGCATTCACATTGTTTTTGAACGTGCAGCTAACACAAAGTGATTTTTCATAGAAACCCCCTCAAAAATGAAAAACTGAACAAAAGTGGAGGGATACACACAGTGAAGCGTCCGAGTGCTGATGGTGTCAGACCATCAGTGCTCATGGAACATCTCTCGTCCAATCAGATTCGTTGACCGGAACTAACTGTTGTATATTAATTTATACAGCATGTACTGATTTAGTGTTTGTATCACTCAACTTGTCTGTTTTCACAGAAATCAGTCTGATTTGGTTTAGTTTGGGACTATTTCCCTTACCTGAACCAAAATAGACAAAATAACCGGTCATATTGTATCTAAAACTTCAGTTATTATAAAGTAACTTCTTGTATATTGAACTGTTGTATAAAAACTTTTCCTATGACCTCATGCTTGCAGCTGAATCAAAGCCTAACTAAAAAAGGGAAGTGTTTATTTCAGATATTTAATCCAATTTAAAAATTTGGTGTAAATGGATGACATGCTGTGTGTTTTTCCCCTCAAAATCAGCAAATACTGCCCCTAAATAAAAAGTAAATTTACGACACAGTAATGTGCAGGCATTGGGTTGTATTGCTGTTCTTGAATTTTTCCCATGGAGAGTCAGGCCGGTCACATGATTCCATGATTGATTCCAGGCAGATGCATTGTGTCTTGACTAGTCAGCAATCAAGGCATGAAATGCATCCAAGAAAGAGACAACTTAGCTCAGATTACACAATTATGTATGCATGATTTGTGTGACAGGGCGGAGGGCGGGCCGGGTCATGATGCTACACACCCGGCCCCTAATCAGGCTAATCAAGCCTCAGAGAGGGATAAAGGCTGACTGGACACTGCAGTGGGACAGAGAGAGAGATTTTCCGGCAGCTGCACCTTTGCGTGTTTGTCTTTTTGTTTAAGTTCCTTATTAAAATATTATTTATATTGTCCTTTCCATTAATACCTTTACAACTTGCTTTAGAATATAATAATTACTAACCTAAAACAGTTACTAACATTGCCTAAAAACAATTCATGTTTAGGTAATTCTCCATTCTGTAGCAAACACCATCTTACCTTTTTTGAAAAACGTGGTCAGTACAATCTCAGTCCATGACTCTTCTTATACATTTTTAATGCCAAGGCTTCAGAAAACTCATGCAGGGCTTACCCAGACAATTTTGACCTTCTCTTATTTTTAAAATGTGTCACAGAAATAAACAGTTCCAGGAGATTTTCAGATGTAAGAGAGAGTGCCTAGCAATGCTAAATGCGCTTCTCATTTGTAAAGCGCGGTGCAACTCACACATGTCCAGGTTTTACTGGATTGGGCGGGGCGCTAAACAGCACGGCGCAGACCACAAAACCACAAAACACAATTAAAATTATAATTTTCTGCTTTGAAGCAAATATAAATAAAATTATTATTAGGGGTCAAGCCCCGAAGGGGAGAAAGACCGCTATTTTTTTCATTAGTTTTCATCTTCTAGTTCTTCTTCCACCCTTGAGTCTACGGCAGCCCATAGAACCGCTTGCGGGAAGGTTATGAAATTTGGCACATAGTTAGAGGACAGTCTGATGTCTATGGCATCTCTACCTCAAACCCTCTAGTGCCCCCAACTGCCCAAATGTGCACTCACTTTATATTAACATCTTCTGAACCATGAGTCCTAGAAACTAAATTATCCGACATTTTCCTTCATGAAAACTCTACTTTTTCAAACTCTCATAGGCCGTTTGTCTTATTTGCACAAAAACTGGCCTGCATCATCTAGAGGCATTCACAACAAAAAGTTATTAATAGAATTTTGATAAACCATACCATTTTCATTCAACGAAGAACTTGTAAAATTGAACTTGAGGCAATATCTCTAATCGCAATACGCTTTGTGGAATTTGGACAAAACGTATGTGTCATCACCATTAGGCCCTGAGGTTTCCTGCAGCACTGCCCCCTACTGGTCAAGAGATAGAAAAATGGCTATTTTGGCTTATATCTCTTGAACGCTTTCCTGCCTGATAACCATCATGCCCAGATACTACCTGATCAGTTTCAGAATAGCGGCACATACTGGTCAAAAATTATAAGAACGAACTATTTTTCGTTATTTTTAAAATAAATGTTTTTTTTTATTATTGAAATGTTGCTTTTTCTGACTCCTCATACACTGCTCATCGGACTCTAACCAAAAACACGTCACAAAGCTTCTTTTGCTGCTCATGGTGCCGATAATTGGCTTGACCTCAGTATCACTGTTTGCAGCTATATTTATTTTTTATTATTACTATGATTTGAAAGAAATTAAAACTATAAAAGGGAAAGGAGAAGTCTACTTAGTTTTATTACAACAAAGGCAGTTTTAATTATACATTATAAATGTTAAGGCTGTTTCTGTTTTTTTCATTAAATTATTTAATTACATTTAAATCAACATTTAAAACATAAGAAAATCCAATATTTCCATTAGAAACACTGTCCCTAAATTACATGATGAAACATTCAAATATAAATATATTAATTTTTTGTATACATTTCTATTATTTTAATAAAAACTCAATTGGTTTTAGTGTCTCTTATTGAATATGCAACCATACTTATGTTCTTGTTTATTAATAATGATAACTTAGAAAACATTTTGTACGATTTGCAGTGAGATGGGGGGCCAGAGTGCAAAGTTGCTAGGGGAGGCCAAAAATCATAACGCCACCCATTGATTTTTGCAAAACTTGTAATATGTGTCTCCAGGTACAATTCCCTGCAGTTTCCTGGTGAAATGAACACTAGAGTCGCTACAACAACTGTGTGTTTTATTCACTTTCACACAAATCATGACTTTAATGGCTGATAGTGACTATATAAATACTTATTTTTTATCTCTGTTACTCAGACCTTGCTATTTTATGATATCCACACACTTTTACTTTTTGCCTGTATTTCAGACTCACCTGCATATACACTTATTTCAACTTGAATTGCTTGCTGATAGCTTCACCTGTGAGGGTGTTGGACTTAGTCAGCGGACCATGGTTTTTTCACTGGAAACCTGCAGCCAAATGTGTTATACAGCATGTAAATTTTGAATTGCAAAAATGTTGTAATGTTCACTAAATTTCAAGAGGCCAGGCTGCATGAGACTACTGTATGTTGGAATAAGTTGTGTACCAAATACACTCTCTGCACATTTTCATCTCAACATGATAGTAATTTCTGTCAGTGTCTGTTCTTTAGGCTTTAAGGCTAAACCCTTTGGGGGAGGGTTATTATCATACAGGCATAAGAAGAATGGTGGAAGGAGGTGAACCCATGATACATTTTAATGAGGACATTATCAATTGGGTGGAGTATCCTCCCAAAACCCTGGCATTTCATTTTGATGATATACTAGTGGTTAAAGAGGTAGTTTAAAGGGATCTCTGGTACCTCCCAAAATTTCTCCCTCTTATTTTAACATTGTTTTTACTTACCATTGTCACCTCGTGCTTTCTGACTGGGTGGTTTGTGAGGCACTATTCTTTGTAAAGCTGATTTGGAATGATATGAATTGTGAGAAGTGCTACACAAATAATAGCATTTTATTAAACAAATTTTAACAGGAAAATAATGGAAAATGAGATATGCAAATATTCATTGAGGGACCATGACTGCCATTTAAAAAAAAAAAATCCCCATATATAAGATTATTTAGATGTTGATTTTTATATTACTTCATAATCCAATATTAAATTGCTCATTAAAAAAAAACCCACATATTGTGTCCGATGAGCTCTTTAAATTTGAAGACTTGTTCTGACTAGATAAAACACATTTTTACAGTAACACTGAGTGACAAGTGAGATCCACACACTTAAGTTGCATGAAATGAACCTCCTCGCCTCTCTGACCTTACACTCCATCACTATTGCATTCTTTCCATGGGGTAGTTGCACTCACTAATTAAAGAAAATGGGGCTATTATTATCATTACACCTTGACGAGTAAGGATAAAACATGTCTATTCCCCTGCTCATTCTATCTTTCTGGCTCTCATATTGGAGCTGCAAGGGATTAATGCCATGCTGTCCTTTAGTATTTGGCCTGTGGCAGCGTTTACCTGACTAGCATGATGATGCGTTAAGCCCTGCTTACTAATGTGGGACATTAAAAGCAGTTTAACACAGTAAATCTACTGCCATAGGAGACCAAGCTCAACATAATTGGTTCAGCGATCTCTCAAAATGTAAATAATCAAATTAAATAACTTTTCTTTTTTTTTTTTTTTGTCTTTTTTTTTTCAGATATAATGCCTAAGTCTAAGAAACCTTGGGAAGAGTTGTCAGCTTTCATCATATTTTTGGTTATTGGCTTGTGGTATGAAAATTGCAGGCTATTTTCATTATTCATTCCCTAAAAGCAATTGCAGCACCATCTCGACTGTCAAGATGCCCATAAACAGCTGCCCATGCATATATACATGTACACCGTTTTTGTCATAGTGGCATTCTCATAGGAAAGGTAGAACTCTGACTGTTTCTCTAGTTGCACCGGAGCCCAGGATGTGTTATTGTACCCCTGGGCAATCAGCATTGCAAATGTTGAGCAAGTGTCAACAATAGATGAAGGCCACTGAGCTGGTAGGGCCACTAGATCAAAATCTCCTTTCCCCTTCTGTCACTCACTCGATGGGTCTTCCTGGGACGCCAAACGTACCTCTGAACCTGATAAAAGGCCAATGTCAAGTTGGCAGACAGAATTTGCATGCCACGCCCTGGACATACGGGCATAAAAGGAAACGGAGCAGCGAGTGCCAGACAGAATTTTTCCATCGGAGACGGACGGTTGTGCAACAGCAAGCTGAAGTTCACCACTGTTTCACTCACCTCTGTCAGCGAGAAGCATTGCTGTTGGATCTATGGCGCGTTTCCAGCTGGCGTTCTCTCTCTCTGCACGCTGTGCAGTCTACGTCCCTTGGTGCTTCGACAATGCTTTTCACTCTTAAAAGAGTGTTCTCCTCCTAAAAGAGTTTTGATTTCTCAAAAAGAGTTTGAGTTTTCCAGTCACAAAAGAGTAATACACAGCGGCGTTGAACGTCCTTTTCAGGACGCGTCTTTTTCAAGATGCCTTTCCGCCCCTGTGTTGTTCTTGGATGAGGTCAATTTCTCTCCAAGACCGACGGCCACAGACGCTGCCTTGTGTGCCTGGGCAGCGATCACACTGAGGCGGCGTTTGTGGATGGCTCATGTACTCATTGTGAGAAAATGACTATGGCAGCGTTGCGGTCGGGCTCTCCTTCCTCAAGGTGAATGCCACTTCAGCCCCCCCCCCCCAACATGCTCGCTCGCTTCCGTCCGAGCTTGGGATTAGTTTGGCTCGCCTCACAGCCAGCCGGCATTCTCCCTTGAGCCCCTGGACTTGAATGATGACATTGCCGCTACATCGGATAGCATCCAGGCATCTGATGTGGAAGACCTGACTGGGCTGCCGCCTTGGGGCCATCCCGCCCAGTCTGAGGCGGATGCGCAGATGGCCAACATGCTTGCCTGGGCTGCCGTGAGCGTGGGCTTGGACTGAAACCCTCTGTCCTCACCACAGCCTTCGCGGCTTGACGACTGGTACCTCGACTCCGGGCGCCGCTCACAGCCACGCCCCCCCCCCCCCCCCCCTCTAAGAGAAGTGTGGAATCCTCATGGGCACCGGCCCATGGCACCTACTTAGCAGTAGGCTGGGCAGCACCGAATACCTTTGCCAGATTTTACAATCTCAGGGTTGAGTCATCTCGTCCCATGTTTTGTCAGGTTCGAGCCGGTAGAACTCGGTAATGCGGCACAACTGACCGGGTGTTCCTCTTGCACACAGCACCCTTCAAGTTGATCCAGTGTGCCTTCTATTCCAGGTTAGCCAATAAGCGTCGCTCCCTGGATGTTCTCCTCCCAAGCCTTCTGGCATGCGAATTCAGCGGAGCAATTCGTGTCCAGACCCATTACGAGTCACAGGTGCTGTGTACTGGGGTCGGGCTCCATGGGTTTAGTTACCTTTTCAGGCAAACTCCCCGTGATGTATTTCCCATGGTACGGTCCCCCTGTTGGCAGACCCGCGTTTTCCTTGGGCAGCCCTGCTGCCCCGGTCGCCGTTCTTGTAGAGTCCCCCCTCATTAGGCTGTACCTACCACCGCGCCATTTCCCACATACGGCTTCACAATACTCGTGGTGTATTTGCCACATGTTACCTCCCCCTAGACTGGGCAGGATGTGGCCTCCGCAGGGTCTTTTCCCCCTGAAAGAATAGGGTTTCACGTCCTATGTGAGAGACATAGTGAGAGAGAAGGCCGCGGCCGGCTGCCGGGCTTGCTCCCATGCTAGTCATGTAGCACCTGTTCCCCCCCTCAGGGGTGCTGGGAACCTAAGGTCTGTATGTGACATCTCTTTGGGGGCATTGGGGATGGCTACGTGCAGCCGACACAGTTGCCTCTAGCATGCAGAAGCCTGCTTGGACCTGTCTTGACAGTTCACGTAACATGGTCAGTGTGTTGCGTTTTTATATGGGACCCCTTTGTGTCACTTCATTCGACACAACATCAAGTGAGTGACAGAAGGGGAACGTCATGGTTACTCTTGTAACCTCTGCTCCCCGAGGGAAGGAACGAGATGTTGTGTCCCTCCTGCCACAGCACTAGACCTACCACTGTAAATGGTCGTACCTTATTTTTGGCTACTCAGTGCAAAATCCTGACTGGCACTCGCTGCCCAGCTTGACATTGGCCTTTTCGCATGTTCAGAGGTACATTTGGTGTACTAGGAAGACCCCTTGTGTCACTTCAATCGACACAACGTCTCGTTCCTTCCCTCGGGGAACGGAAGTTTCAACAGTAACCATGACGTTATTGATTCATGGCGTGAGAATGCAAAACAGGTGGTAATTATGAGTGGTTAAGCTTGGTGGACACCAAAATTAGAGGCAGCGGAAATGTTTGGTGAGGGGGTGGGGTTATATAGATTCTAGGAAGCTTTGTTCTGACAGAGTGTTACTAATGTGTTAAGCGATCATGGGAATCTCTTTTGACCTGTAGAGTACAGCAAGGAGAGTGATACATAAAAACACCAAGACTCTCATTACTGACAGAGCTGGGGGGGAAGTGACTTTATCAAGATCCATTCCCAATTCATTTTTGTGGCTTTGTCATATTTGTTTGGGGCTAATTAGAAACACATACGAGATGAGAGGGTCAGTGGAGAAAAGGCTATTGTAGTCACACAATTGAAGGCTGATTGTAATCCACAGTCACAAGACAGACCTGATTTTATTTGTTCTATTTTGTGAGGGTTGAAATATTCCTGGCTTCACATACATTTTTGACCAAAGTAGAGTTTGACTGTTGACAGTAAAACTGGCATTTGAGGGGAAAAAATATAAAGTCTAATGAACAAAATTTTTCAGTGTAAACAAAAATATTAGGGATTTTAAATTTGGTAGAATTTACTATTAAATGAATTTTGAATTATTAAAATAATAATGAAAACAAAATTCTGTCTTTATTTACCCTCTCAAATGAAAATGGCACCTGTGGTGAAGTTTAACATGTAAATAATAATGAGCGGGAATTATTCCTTTAAAAATGGACTCAATGTGCTTATATCTGTGCAATAGCAGATATATTATTTTTAGGACACTGTGAGGACACTGCAGTTTCCTTTATTCGTGCCACAAGTCTAGTAAAGAGAGCTTTGTTGACAGTGTGGTTTGATATGGAACTGTTAGAGGAAAGAGTAAAGAAGAAATGTGACCTGCTTTCTCTACACTGAGGTCATCGCTGCTGACTCAATTATACTTTTGTCTGACTGACAAATTTGAAGTGAAAAATAAGCAATAATCCAAGTTACCAATACAGTAATTAAGAGCAATATATCTGTAGTCATGGCCAAAGGTGCCTCAGATATCCTAAAGCCATGAGTAATTCTGATGTTTCAAAGCAGGCTTCTGTGGATAGACCTGTTATAATGAGATCTCTGACCGTTAAAGGATTAGTTTGAAGAAAAACCCCAAAATTAAAATGTTGTCATTATTTACTTCCCTTCATGATGACCTTCCAAACCTGTGAACTGTTATTTTTTCCATGGAAGAGCAAAGTAGAATTTTTTTAAGCATCATTATGCAGCTTTTGCCATTAGTCATGTTTGGTTACTACTAAAAGAACCAATGCTGTTTTGACATCAATAACATCGAAAAGCCATTTTTAAAACTGAAATAGGACATGTGCTAGAAGCGTGCTTCGTTGGAGGTGAAGAGTATCTATAAATAATGGCTTAAATTTTTATCTATTCCTCACACAAGCTTTCATTTGGCTTCAAGTAGACTTGGAAAATGGTTCATGAATCATATGGACTACTTGTCCGAATGACTACTTTATAGTGTTTCTTGTTCTTTTAGGAGCTTGGTCACAATAAACTGCCAGCATAGTCACCATGCTGTTCACTCTCAGAAAAAAAGTTACTGTCAAGGTAAAAGGGCCATTTCTATGGTGGTATCCTTAAAGGAATAATTCATCCAAAAATAAAAAATAAATAAAAAAAAAATCAGTTTTGTGCAGCGTCTTCATCATTGGCACTCCCGACTGCTGGATCAATCTCATCATTGATGATCCTGTCAGTCCAAGGGACGGGGGTGTGATCAATATAGTTTATTTTATTTTATTTTTTTTATTTAAATAACGTTTTTGTGTTAGAATCACACAATATCTGAATTATCTGAAGTGGAGACAAAAATTATTGGGACCTTTTAGTTTTAGTTTCAGTAATATTTAAAGATTTACTAGTCTCCTTTTCCATGTGAAGTCATCTTCATTAGCCATTCTTAAATCTTCTTTAAAAACATATTTTTTATTCTGTAGCTTTTGAATAGATCATTGAATAGTTTGAAATGGATAAATAAATGATGTTGTATTTACATGTTTTTATTCATTTTATTATGTTTTATATTTAGCTTTAAATCATTCTATTTTTATATCACTCTGTCATCTTTTTTGTTGATCTGTAAAGCACTTTGAGTCAGCTTCTTTTGTTTTTAAATGTGCTCTATCAATAAAGGTTGACTAGACTTAACTACTACATCAATGTCATCTCACAGATGTAATATTTAAACTTTTATTATAAAGTGTATTATATTACAATATTTCATCAAAGGATGGCCTCATATATTTCCATAGAGGTCTGGGCTAAGCCTTGAATATCCACTGACCTGAGAACCACCCCTGGGCCACTGTATGTTTTGTTCATCTGATGGGGAAAAAAAGTACTGTTTTTGAGAGTACAAACACTAAACAAGGCTACCACCCAACTGACAGCCTTGTACCTTAATCATGACCTTTTTTTTTTCCCTGAGACTGTATGGAAATATTGTATATACTGTATATTAGGGCTGTCAATCGGACAATAGTTTTAATCAAATTAAATACTTGATGTGCCGATTCATATATATACACATATATATATATTATGAAAAATTATATTTCAGATAATTAAAATGCATTACAGTATTGTGGCAGACAAGCATTGATAAGACAATATCGACATGTCAATGTACACATGCATCGGATGGATGCTTTTGGAGAGTTTCACTTTGGTTGTCGCATCGTACGGAAACATAGCATTTTCAGATCGCTGTGTCAAGTTAAACATAGTTTGAAACTTAGAAAACAACCCAGTCTCATGAAAATTTTTACATATTTTACGAGTTGGCTATTTTTATGATTTTGTACGAGTTAGTTTGTATAAATTTGTATGATTTCGTAGCTTGCAAATGCCCTGATGTCTAATGCGGAATTAAGCGTGCTTATTAATATTATGCCCTTACCCTAACCCCTCATCTAAATGATCAGTAGAGTGTGTAAACATGATAGAAAGATGTTGTGTGTGACAGAGGTAAGTAATTGTCATGTATTAGATGGAAACTCTATATGGTCCAGCGACATCATTAGCTATTGTGAAGTTGTTTGATATCATACGAATTAGCCAAATTTAAAAAAGTTGTATGAATCCTTACGATTTTGCCGTGAGAGTATTTAGTAGAAAAAAACGTCTTGAGAGCCCGGTGTTCAGATACATGATCCATCAAGCTGTGTTAAAACACAAGAACGTGTTCTTCTCATCTTTTGTTATCGCTGGTGTAAAGCAAGCATGAGTGTGTTTTTTTTCTGTGTACACATTAAATTAACTTGTTAAATTGACAGGCCTAATATATACAATTAAAGAAGGATATGTAAAGATTCTTCAAAAATATCTAGAGAAAAGAGGTTCCCTTTACAAAAAGCTTCACTATGATGCTGCGCTGCTAAGCGCTATGGGGAACAATCTTATTGTGAGCTGCTCTGAACATGTGTGAAACACGTCAATGAAAATTGACCGGAATTTATAGCCTCGGTTGGTGAGATCATTGGATGCACCTGTTGCCAGGCTATAAATAGGAGGTGTCACCAGAGTGTCATCAGACATTTTTCTTCAGAGCTTTCTCTTTGTGTGTTTTCACAAAACTCTTTGTTAGAAATTTGTTAAAAACAAAGTCTTTTTTTTTTTTTAAAAAAAGAGAGCTTTCCTTTCCTTTCTTCCTCTATATATATATATATATAAAAAAAAAAAAAAAAAAAGAGAAAGAAAATGGCGGAGAATCAGGGCAAACAATGCGTGTTTCCTTGTCAACGGTCTATGACTGACAAGGACACGCATGAATTTTGCTTTGTCTGCTTGGGGGAAGAGCACGCTGCTCTCGCGTTGGGGCAGGGCGGGTGCGCGCATTGTGACCTACTTTCGGTCGGGATGCTTCACGCTCGCCTTGCTTACTTCCGAGAGCCAGCACCCACATTTCATTCGTGGGGCTCTCGCATGGATCTGGCTGAGGAGCGAGAGACGGGTCCGTCCCTTTCGCTCGCTCTCTCCCCAGATCCTGCTGGTACTTCGCGTGATCTTGAAGCGTGCTTCGGCGCCTCTTCAGTTCGCGAGGGGGACCTCCATTCTCTTGATACAGATTCTGAGTTAACCACATCCGAGCACTCCAATCGCGATTCAAAATCTTCGGAAGAGTTACTCGATGTGGTTACTCGCGCGGTGGCCAGACTTCAATTAGACTGGCCACGCGACCAAGATCCCCCCAAGCGCTCCAAGTTAGAGGACAGATTTCTGTCTGGTGACCAAGGGAAGGGAACGCCTCATCAGTCCCTTCCCTTCTTTGATGATCTCCACGACGAGCTTTCTCGTTCGTGGAAGAAACCATATACCTCACGCGTTCACGTGCCCTCGACGTCGGTGTATTCGACTATCGTGGGCGCTGAGGCGCGAGGATATTCAAAGATGCCACCGGTTGAAGAGACACTTGCGGGTTATCCCTCGCCGGGTTCGGCATCGTCTCTTAAAAAACCTGCTCTCCCCTCTAAGCCATGCAGGGTTACCTCCATGCTGGTCGGGAGAGCTTATCAAGCGGCGGGTCAGGCTGGTGCTGCGCTGCACACCATGGCTGTGTTACAGGCATACCAGGCTGACCTGCTAAAGGACCTGAGTGCAGGAAGAGACCTCGGCGACGAAGCTTTTTCGGAACTTCGTCGAGCTACGGATTTGTCTCTCCGTGCCACCAAGCAGTCAGCCCGTGCTATTGCCCGGTCTATATCCGCTTTGGTCAGCGCGGAGAGGCATTTATGGCTTAACCTATCCGGCATTAAGGATAAGGACAGAGTTTTCCTCCTTGATGCCCCAATTTCGCCTTCTGGTCTCTTTGGAGACGCCATGAATACGGTTATCTCCAGATTCCAGGAGGCGAAAAGCCATGAGGAAGCCTTTGGGCAGTTTCTTCCTCGCCGCACTCAGGGGGCGAGGCCGTCGGCCACCCAGTCTCGCCCTGATTCCGTTAGGAGGGAGGCTCAAAAGCAAAGCGTGGCAAGTCGTACTCCCCCTCGCAAAGATTGGGGACGGGCTCGTCGCCCTCAGCAGCCTCCCAAACAAGACCTCAGGGCTGGTATTTCTAAGAGAAAGAAGCCCTGACGGTCTTGTATCCAGCCCTGTGAGGGTAGTTCCCTTCGGGACGGGGCGCGTGTATCATTCACTTCGGCCCTCCCGATACCCTCACGAAACCTCTTCACTCCCGCCACCCTTGGTGTTTCGGGTGACAGGGATTTCCAACAAAATGTTGAGTGTACCGTTGCTCCCTGCCATAATCCAGGACACGGAACATTCGACACCCCCTCGACAGGAAGTGTTGAAATTAGTTCCCATCTCAGAGAACCTGGCAGCGTGGAAACTTCTGCCAGGTATTTCTATGTGGGTTCTAAAAACAGTAGAAAAAGGCTACAGAATTCAGTTCGCTTACCGCCCTCCGAGCTTCAACGGTGTGGTTTCCACTACCGTAAGGTCGGAACAGGCATGTCTACTTCGGGTAGAACTGCAAAATCTCTTGGAAAAAGGGGCCATAGAACATGTTCCCCTTCCAGAGAAAGAGTCAGGCTATTACAGCAGATACTTCCTGGTCCCCAAGAAGGGGGGGGGGGGGGGGGGGGGTTGCGTCCGATCTTAGATCTTCGTGGCTTGAATCGCTCTGTCAAGACACTCAAGTTCAAGATGCTAACAGTCAAGTCCGTTGTGTCTCAGTTCCAACGTCACGATTGGCTGGTCACGATCGACCTCATGGACTCATATTTTCATATTGGAATTCTGCCACAGCACAGGAAGTTCCTGAGGTTCGCTTTCGGGGACGAAGCCTTCCAGTATCGGGTCCTTCCATTCGGCCTAGCCCTATCACCCCGCACATTCACGAAATGCATGGATGCAGCACTGGCTCCTTTGCGACTCCAGGGCATCCGCATTCTGAATTATCTAGACGACTGGCTGATTCTAGCCCAGTCTCAAAAACTGGCAGTTCAGCACAGGGATATCGTCTTGGCTCATCTAGGTTCTCTGGGTCTGAGACTCAATGCCAAAAAGAGCGTTCTTTCCCCGACCCAGGAAATTTCCTATTTAGGGGTCATATGGAATTCGATCACGATGCAGGCACAGTTGTCTCCCGCTCGTGTCATCTCCATTCAGAACTCCCTGAGCAATCTCAGGCTAGGTCAGGGTTGCACTGTTCTCCAGTATCAACGAATATTAGGTCTCATGGCGTCTGCGTCCACGGTGATTCCTTTTGGCCTTCTCCATATGAGACTGTTTCAGCTGTGGCTAAAAGCCAGGGGGTTTCATCCAAGGGCCAGTCCCCTCAGGCAAATAAGGGTTACGCGCCCAGCGCTTCGTTCCCTTTCTATGTGGTTCAGACCCCGGTTTCTCACCTTGGGTCCCACTCTTGGTGCGTTGTGTCGTCGCAGGATGCTAACGACAGACGCCTCCCTGACGGGTTGGGGTGCGGTCTTAAGTGGTCGTCCAGCCCAAGGGGAATGGGAGAGTCATCAACTCGATTGGCACATAAACCGCCTCGAGCTGATGGCAGTATTTCTGGCCCTGAAATACTTCCTCCAACATTTGAGAGACTGCCATGTCCTTGTGCGGGTGGACAACACAGCAGCAGTCTCTTACATAAATCAACAAGGAGGCCTACGTTCTCGCCACCTCAATTTTCTGGCACGTCGGATTCTCCTTTGGGCCCAGGGCAAGTTACTGTCACTCAGGGCAGTCTATATCCCTGGACGCCTGAATGTGGGAGCAGATTTTCTGTCCAGACGAAACTTACCGACGGGCGAGTGGAAACTCCACCCCGAGGTAGTACAACAGATTTGGGAGAGATTTTACAGAGCGGAAGTGGACCTCTTGCCTCTCTAGAGACTGCGCAATGTCCCCTCTACTTCTCTCTGAGTCACCCAGCCCCCCTGGGTCTGGACGCGATGGCGCATACATGGCCCAGAATGTGTCTGTATGCGTTTCCCCCGGTTTCTCTGCTACCGGGAGTCCTGGCCAGAGTTTGCCAGCGAGGGTCTTGCCTCTTACTGATAGCGCCTCGCTGGCCGAACAGGATTTGGTTCTCAGAGATGATAAGAGGTGCCAGAGAGGTGCCTTCTGTCTCAGGCACTGGGGAAAATATTTAATCCCCGGCCCGAATTGTGGAAACTTCATGTTTGGCCCCCGAAGGGTACCAGCTGAGGGACACAGGGCTGTCGCTTGGGGTTATTGAAACCATTCTTAGTGCTAGGGCTCCCTCCACCAGAAGAATTTACACCAATAAATGGGGTGTCTTCGAAAGGTGGTGCAGTTCACATGGTGCAGATCCAGTTAACTGCCAAATTGTTTCAGTTCTGGATTTTCTGCAGGAAAAACTGTCAGCAGGCATATGCCCCGCTACTCTCAGGGTTTATGTGGCCGCCATTTCGGCTTGCCACGCCTTGGTTGACGGGGTGCCTTTAGGGAGGCACCCGCTACTCGCTCGCTTCATTCGTGGAGCCAAGTGACTGAGGCCTCCCGTTAGGATCAGAACTCCTTCATGGGACTTAACAATAGTCCTGGAGGGTCTGGTTGAGACCCCTTTTGAACCTCTGGAGTCAGCGTCTGACAGACTTCTGACTCTCAAGATGGTCTTTCTTATGGCTATTACCTCTCTTAAGAGGATTGGGGATCTACAGGCTCTGTCTATTTTGCCGACCTGTTTAGAATTTGCCCCAGGTATGGCCAAAGCTATTTTGCATCCTCACCCTGATTACCTTCCTAAGGTTACTTTTTCGACAATACATCCTGTCACTTTGGAAGCCTTCTGCTCCCCGCCGTTTCTAACGCCGGAGCAGGAAAGACTTCACGGACTCTGCCCAGTCCGTGCCCTTCAGACTTATGTCCACCGCACAAGCCAGTAGCGTAAATCAGGGCAATTGTTTGTTTGCTATGGGGGCCGCAACAAGGGGACGGCCGCTACTAAGCAGACTATGTCACATTGGGTGAGGGATGCTATTGCCCTGGCCTATGAGGCGCAAGGTCAAGCTTTGCCAGAAGGTGTCAGGGCTCACTCCACCAGAGGGGTCGCCTCCTCTAAAGCCTTGGCTAGAGGGGTCCCTCTGCAGCAAGTTTGTGATGCGGCAGGCTGGTCCTCTCCGCACACATTCATTAGATTCTATAGTTTGGATGTTCATGCTACTCCGGGCTCTTACGTCCTTGAGTCGACATCTCAAACTCATGCCGGAACAAGTTTGTGACGCGGCGGGCTGGTCCTCTCCACGCACATTCTACAATTTTCTTCATGGGCTGGATGCTCTGCTACCCCGGACTCTTATGTCCTTGGGTCGACATCTCAGGCTCATGCCAAATCAAGTTCATGGTACAAACTTTTTGAGTTAGATGCTTTACCCCGGACTCTTATGTCCTTGGGTCGGCTTCTCAAACTCATTTCTGACTTTGTGGGCTAGATGCTTCACTACTCCGGACTCTTATGTCCTTGAGTCGACATCTCAAGCTCATGTCTGAACAGGTTTGTGATACGGCAGGCTAGTCCTTTCCGCACACATTCTTCGGATTTTATGGTGTTAGATGGTTTTGCTACTCCGGGCTTTTATGCCCTTGAGTCGACATCTCAAGCTCATGTCTGGGACCTCTTGCGTTTTGTGAGAACACTTCACAACGGTCAGGGGTCCGGACAGCCCCAGTGCGGCGGCGTGGGCATTGCGTTCCCCATAGCGCTTAGCAGCGCAGCATCATAGTGAAGCGTTTTGTAAAGGGAACATCTCGGGTTACATGTGTAACCCTTGTTCCCTGAAAAAAGCGGAACGAGATGCTGCGCTTCTTTTGCCGCACTGGGACGTCCCAGGACTGCTCTTCAGAAAAATATCTGACGACACTCTGGTGACGCCTCCTATTTATAGCCTGGCCACAGGTGCATCCAATGATCTCACCAACCGAGGCTATAAATTCCGGTCAATTTTCATTGACGTGTTACACACATGTTCAGAGCAGCTCACAATAAGATTGTTCCCCATAGCGCTTAGCAGCGCAGCATCTCGTTCCGCTTTTTTCAGGGAACAAGGGTTACACATGTAACCCGAGACGTTTTCTCTCTTTTGTGCTTCATGGAAGAAAAAAACTTTAAATGAGTTAGGAGTGACATGAGGGTGAGTAAATAATTACAGAATTTTCATTTAGGGGTTAACTATTCCTTTAAATAAGCATTGATTTTCTTCACAAGTTCATGTGATGCCCTGCTTTCTGTTTAGTGTTATTAACAATGATAATGATTGGACTTTGTTGACTGAAGTCTTCCAAGGCCTTGTTGTCGTTGCACATCAAATACAATGAATGATGAATTGTCAGATATATTCTTGTAAAAGTGAGCATATTATAATTCTAAAAACATTTTGACCTCAGTTCTGTAACTCCATAACACAGTTACATACAGTACGATGATTCATTTTAATCACCCAGGGCCAGTCACTTCACATTTGCTGGTGCTATTCATCAATGATTGTGTGAAGGGACATGATTAGTGTGATTAATCAACCATATGGTGATTCATACTATGTTGAGCCGACATTCTGTTTACCGTTCCCCATTGATCAGTTTTACAAATGCAAAGCATGAGTCTTTTGACAGCCTGCAATCCAATCATATTGGGTCTGTGTTCATGAAGAGGAAACCAGTGATATTCTAATAAGAAACTTGTACTTTTGTAAGGTTTTGTGGGGCAGATGGAAAGTTATCTTTTTTAGGCAAGAGACAGCCTCTTTTCTCTCAATTATCTATCACCCTCCAGTGGGAAATGTCAATGATGTGTAATTTTTTGAAAATATTGTAAGTGAAATGCAAAAGTTGGAATACTACCTCTCGTCCTAATAAAAAAATGTGTTACATATTCATATGAAATAGTCATATTATAGTTAATGATCATTACCAAAATCCCATTGGTGGATATATTTGGCAAGCAAAATAGCATTTTAGACATTTCATGTTATTTTACCAAATTTGCTCTTGTGATACTTTGTTCAAAATCCCACATAAAAATAATTAAGGGCTGTCAATAATCCTCAGTTTTTGGACACATATCCGTTGCTGATATCCAACAAAAGGGGATGCAATAATTGGCAAAGAAACTGTTGGGATAATGGCAAATAGCCTCTCATTCTGTCTTTCTGGCTTTGTGCAATGTGTGATTAAATCCTTCTTTGTCTCATCATAGCCTCTCACTCCCTCACACACACAAACATGCACACTTATACACATGGCCTCGTTCCATAGCAACACAAAATTGAATTAGATCTCCTGGACCCAATCTGAAACTGATTAAAGTTATCTTTGGAAGTCCGGAAATAACGTTTTATTCTAACACACCTGGCACAAGCGGATAATCACTCTCATGAATCATAGAGCATTTGAACCACTCAAACCTCATCATGGGTTTGCAAAATGTGATTTGTATTAAACCACAAACAATTTTATTTATTGTTTACAGGCTCTCTACTTGGCTTTATTTTTTTTAAAAAATTTTTTTATGGTTTCAGGCTAAAGTTTTGAAAGATTTCCATATAATTGACTCTTGAAGGATATAAAATAGCATGGTTGAAAAAAAAATACTTAATTTTTATGTAGACATGAAAAAACATACAAACATGGTAACTCTTTATTTTAAGGGCCCACAATAATGCAGTTGTGCATGAATAAGAAAGTTATTAATAATTAGTTGGATTTAGTTTTTGTTGTTGTTAATAGTTAACATAATGCCATTATTGAATATGTACATGAATAAAAATACAATGTTCAAAACAATGTCCTTACTTTACACTTCACTATGGTGAGCCTTCAAAAATGATTTGTATTTTGAGCTGTCGGGTTGGATTTGGCACAAAATTAAAGGCATATATTGTTCATCTTTATTTCCTTATGCCATGTCTGTAAGCACAGAAAAGAAGTTCTATCAGGAAGACTCGCAGATTTGAGTAAAGTTTTAGATTACATTTATTTGATGAATATAAAACAGGAATGAAATTCCTATCTTTGGCTTAAGCCCTGTCTGGTGGTCCGAAGTTGTTGTACTCGGAACCATCAGATCCTACAGGAGATAGGAGGCAGGAGCCTACCCCCATGCAGGATGGGACTCAATTGGTGGTGGTGGGGTGGTGGAGGTTGCCGTGTTAGCACACTGAAACAGCAATGTGATAGATTGTGAGCAGACTTATAAAGCAATGGTTTACATGTGATTGGCTAGGAGTTACCTAGATAATGGTGCGATGATGTGCAGCTGCTATTCTTCCCACTAGAACTATGCTGCGCTTACATTACCAGCTGTCACGTAATCTGGCTGAGGAAACTATGTTTTTTAGTTCAGTCAGTCACAGTCACACAGTTCAGGACAGCATCCTGAGGTTCTTCACTTGCTATAATGCTAGGATATGTTGTCTGGTAGGGTAGTTGGAGCTTTGATTCCTTGTCATGCTCATATGATTCAAACAATAATCATGCGTTAACCGATTGCGTTGTAGCTACATTGTCCGGTGAAGTTACTGTAACAGATTTAATAATATTCAGAGTATCTTATTTGATAGTATCTCATAATATTGCTTGTTATACTTTCCAGGTTTCCTAAGAGTGTGTGCTACTGTTTTCTAATTTCTTTTCTTTAATAAAGTATATTTCATCCCCATCATTACTGCATTCTTGTGTTGGTGT
Organism: Moxostoma hubbsi; assembly: GCA_032164185.1. Taxonomy (NCBI): domain Eukaryota; kingdom Metazoa; phylum Chordata; class Actinopteri; order Cypriniformes; family Catostomidae; genus Moxostoma; species Moxostoma hubbsi. The sequence goes on from JAVLUX010000022.1 coordinate 17,160,433, forward strand.
GTGGCAGTGCATAGACATACAATTGTATTATTACAGTTTAACTTGCATTATCAATTGAGACAGTACAATATAATATAAAATAATTAAGTCTTCTGTTGAACACATATCAGCCATTTATTACTAGTTTCACCTCTTAAATTGATAAGTGTGGTAGCATACAAATATTAATAGTAGATAAAACATTTAAATTATCATGTTAATATATACTGGTAACTGGTGGTTTGTTATAAATGCAAAAGCGCTTTGAGTGTAGTGTATAAAAAAGTGCTTTAAGTGTAAAATTCATTAAATAAAAATATGTAAAAACAAGTGTTGTATATGAAACCACATGAAATTAGAACATTATGAGTCCCCCAGTTCTGAATATCTCCTAGTCATGAACACACACAGGCGATGTCAAGGTAAGCTCAAATCATGAGATCCATCCGAGCAGAAGATTGTGCAGTGCTGAAACAACTCACGTAAAGTGTTCTTCTGCAAATTGCTGTCACATCGTCCTTTGTAATCGTCGTCTGTTGTCATCGTCCTTATGGATGCAAATACTTTTATTTTGACATTCTCAGTGGACTCTTATTTTTAAATGTATTTTGCCTTGTCATGTCTGGTTTCCTTCCTCATTGATTTCAGCTGCATCTAGTTTAGCCCATTTAGACCCTGTGTATTTATACCCTCATGTTTCTCTTGTTCCTGTATGTATCATATGTTTATCACCTTCATTGAATCTTATTTATTTAGTAAAATATTTTGGTAAAAAAATACCGAATACCATACACTATCAAGAAAAAAAAAAGAAAAGGCAGCTGTGGTTGCCAGAATAATTATGTATAAAATACAGTCAAAATGTAAACAACTTTACAGAACAACCTGTAAATGTTATAGTTTAAAATTGTTGCTTTACTGTATATTTAAGTGATAAACTTAATATATTACCCTTCTGAAACTGTAAAAATCTGCTTTAAACTTTATAATGTATTGTTAATCACTGTAGTAATTAAAGAAGAACACATAATGACATGAAGTTTACCAATAGTGGCTCTTCCAGGAGCAATGACCAATCAACATGTATCACTATCACTCACACAAACACTAAACACCAGCAGGGTAACACATGTGAAATTAAAATAATGCAGTAAACATTAACTAAACAACATAAAATATAACACAGAACACCCCAATGTATGTAACTAATATTAAAATGAAGAAGAAACATAACTATTCCCATAAAATTCTGTATAATGAAATGTAATGGGTCATGTAGGAAATTTTGGGAATGCCCAATTACAAGTTTTTTACCATAAACAATAATTTAGCGTAAAAAGTACTTGCACTCGCTTGTTAAACATAATATACATTTTAACCATTAATCATGGGACAATCATACTTTTTATATCTAAATTTTTTAAATTTTTACAACAATTTATCATAAAACTACATGTATTGTCTTTTTAAATATATTAAAATGTTAAAGGTATATTTTACAGTAACTACTTGTTAACCAATTTGGGTTTTTTAACTGTAGTGGTTTTTACAGACTTTACCGTTAAAATTATGGAAATTTCTTACAGTGTAGGAGCGTTAATTTAGAGAATACATCCATAAATTATCCATGTTTTCACAGCATGATCTGAGAATGTTCCAAATGTACCTTGTGTGCATCAATGGAAGCAAGGAAATCTGGCCTGTTGTACAAAGGAGTTCAAATGCTCAATGCCACTGTGCCCATTTGATTAGTGACCTCGAAAAAGTGCAGATCCTTAAATATATATTACCATATGCATCTTATTTAATAATGTTTCTTTATTTAAAATGTTTCAGAATCCTAAAGCATTCTATTTATTTCACAGTTTAAACTGCCTCAGCCTTTTAGAATCCACTGTATATTATTAACAAACAGAATGAAAACGGCACATAATAGATGATGAATGCGTCACTCACACTGGTACCACTAGAGCTTCATTTAGCAGTCATCTCAGCTTTGAGGAAATACACATTCACAAATACTATGGAAAAAATTAGAGACTACCAGGCTGAATTATCTGTTGATGCAATGCAGCCATGTAGTGTTTGAGCATCTTAGCAAACTGTCTATATCAATATGAGTTTGCTGTTTGTTTCCACTAATCTCATGAATAAAAATGAGACTTCATGCAAAAAAAAATGTATTGGTCCTCTTTCCCCTCTATGAATAACTGAAGCTTTGCATGTCCCCTTCCTCTATTGCTCTTGTCTTTTCAAGCTTGCCACATTTTTTTAAATTGCATGCAGGAAAGATAGTGCCTCTTATCTTAGTTTTTATTCTCCTCCCAGTAGGGCATCATGCCTCCATATTATTACACCATGCTTTCCACCACTTTTTATATCACATACCACATTTTCTGACTTCTTTAGTGGTCAGACAAATAGTGCTGAAATAACACTGAAAGAATATGCAAATATTGTTTAATCAAGAGTACAAAGTGTGTCTGTTTTAATGATATTGCTATTGAGAAATCACTCTCTAAGGCAGTGCATGGCAATACATTTGTGAGGTCACTCAGGGCTCAAGCAACATGTACTGCTCCATTTTGGTCTTCATAGTTTTTTATTTCACTCTCAGGCTATTTACTTCATGCAGTCAATTCCTGCACTCTGTTCACTGAGGCAAACTTATCCTACACCAGATACATATCTGTATAAATATCGGCTGACATGTCTTCAGCTTCTTTCCCACAATGCTCTATTTCTGTCACAATCGCTGCTCTCATGCATAAGAGGGTTTCCACTAACCATCCCGCTCTCTCCTCAATGTTTCTCTGCTGTATCTGGATTGCCTTAGCGGTCAAATACTGGCATTTTATACACATATGTTAAAGGTTTGAACCGAAATTGTTTATTTGGGTTATACCCAGCGATATGGCAATCATTTTGGACTTAAATTGACACCTAGCACTGTACATCATTCAAATCTACATGACAGTTTAGTTAATTTACCATTGACATTGTAGAGATTTGGATTTATTCTTTAAGTGACAGTATCCAATAACAGGGATTATTACCATGATAAATCAAGATGTCTTCGGATGGTCATGTGATCTCAACATGGCAGCTTCCATGGCACCCAGTTCCATGTAAAATAAAACAGCTTTTACAAGGTTAATGATATGACTCATCGTGTGAGTACATAATTTTTAAACATATTTTCCAAAAGCATTGTTTATTTCTTCTGTGGAAAAACTTTTTTAATGAGAAATTTTTTTCTGAGTGCACCATTAAATTGTCATTTTGATGAACAAGTCCTGGAGTATTTGTCCTGGCCTCACACAATACAGAAGATAAGAATGTGTTATGCCATTAGAGCTAATTTACAGTTAACCCAGTTTGCCTAAATCTATTCTGTGTTGATGATAACATTCTAATTAGTAGCTTTGTTTCTACTCCTTAATAAGCTCTGAAGATCAATGCTGACTCCCTCTGTTTCGGATTATTTATGTCTGCATTCCGATGTCAATGCTATGGTGTTGCTGAGTTTGAATTACATCCTTTGTGTTTTTCAAAAAGTAAAACTCTTCTATGATTTACTCACCCTCAAGACAAAGCTGTGCATGACTTTCTTTCTCCTTCAGACCACAAAAGAAGATTTTTAGAAGAATATCTCTGTATCTTGTAGGTCCTTACAATGTACATGGAAGGAGACCAGACATTTGTAGCTCCAAAAATCACATAAAGGCAGCATAAATGTAATCTATGTGACTCCAGTGGTTAAATCAATACCTTCAGAAGTGATATGATAGCTGTGGGTGAGAAACAGATCCATTTTCAAGTCCTTTTTATTGTAAATCTCCACTTTTACTGTCACTTCAGAATGTGAAAGTGGAGATTTAAAGTTCAAAAAGATTTAAATATTGATCTGTTTCTCACCTTGAATTGACAATTAAGAATTATTCAAATTGACTAATTTCATGAAAGTGTGAGTAGTTTGCCTTACTGGAAATTTCTGTCAGTCTGTACAAGATTTGAATCATAAAATAGTTGGCAAATGTCCCTGTGGTGATTGGGGTGTGGTCGAGTGACATCTGTGGAGAGCGAGGCTGAGAGTGAGTGAGGTAATGGTTGGCACCTGTGGGAAATCACCTCTAGCAGCTGTTTTGCGTTTGCAGTGAGAGTGGAGAGTGATTTAAAGGGTGATCCAGACAGCCGGAGGAGAGAGAGAGCCGAGCCTGCTAGCTTTTAATCGACACTGGATTTGACAAAGGGATACAGAGTCCATGTCCTGTGAAAAAACAGCATTCCCCGTCTGTCGCTCACTTCGACGTCGTGTCGAAGAAGCGACACTAGGGGTCTCTCTTGAGCGCCGAAAGATACCTCTGATCTATGAAAAAAGGCCAATGAGAGTTGGCGAACAGTATTTGCATACTCCGCCTCCGGATACGGATATAAAGGCGAGAGAAATACGCTCGTTCATTCAGTAATTTTCTTCGGAGCCGATGGTCGTGTGTATGCAGTCAGCTGCGAGTAACACAACTGATCCTGCTTCTGATCCTCTGACGCTCTGCTTTGTTGTTGGATTTACGGCGCACTACAGCGGCTTTTCTCTTCACTGCCGGCGTGCAGTTTGCCCCTGGGCGCTTTGACAGCGCAGAGTTAAAAGAGTTGAAAGAGTGATTCTCTCCGTAAAAGAGTTTATTTCTCTGAAAGAGCATTACACAGCGGCGTTGAACGTCCTTTTCAGGACGCGTCTTTATAAAGATGTAATTTCCGTCCCTGTGTAGTTTCTGGATGCGGTGATTTCTCCCCACCTCTCTCGGTCATAAAACACTGTCTTGCTTGCCTGGGCTGCGATCACACGCAGGCAGCGTTTTATGAATGGTTCATGTTCTCAGTGCGAGAACATAGCCATGGCAACATTGCGGTCGTGTGGCTTTCTTTTGTAATGAGAGAAAGCCGTTTCAGCCGCCCCCCGCGCCTCGCCTCCTTCCTACGGGATTGATGCAGGCGCCGCGGGCGATGAACACGATTTGGGGACAATGACGGGCTCTGTTCGCCGGGTAAACCCCCTCGAACCTCCCGCCTCCCCGGCACGCTTGTTTGCTTCCGTCTGAGCCCAGGATGAGCATTCTCTCCAATGGTTCATCTTCTCAGTGTGAGAACATGGCCGTTATAGCATTGCGGTCGCAAGGCTTTCTTTTGTAATGAGAGAAAGCCACTTCAGCCGCCCCCCGCGCTCCGCCTTCTTCCTACGGGATCGGCGCAGGCGCCGCGGGCGATGAAGGCGATTCGGGGAATATGACGGGCTCTGTTCGCCGGGTAAACCCCCTCGAACCGCCCGCCTCCCCGGCACGCTTGCTTGCTTCAGAATTGGATGACATCACCGCTGCATCGGAGAGCGTTACAGCGGCATCGGATGCTGATCGCTCGCCTGGGCCGCCACCTTCGGGTCTGCCGCCCAGCCTGAGCCTGATGCACGGAGATCCGCTATGCTTTCCCGGGCTACTTGATCGGTCCCGCGGGCAGGTGCGCCGCTCACAGCCACGCCCCCCCCGTTCCTTTCTTCCCGGACGTGCACGACGAGTTGAGCAAAGCCAAGGCTTCTTCGCTCCTCCGCTCTCACTACCCTCGCGGTGGAACGGTCCCAGACCGCTTCCACTCTGCATGCCACGGCCCTTCCTGCAACCAACGCCAGGCCAAGGCACTTCAAAACTTGCACCTTGGGTAGTCCTGTTCTTGATGTGCTGCAGGAACTGCGCTGGATGACCAACCGCGCCCCCGGGCCACGGAGGTCAGAAGCGCCGGCACTCGAACAGGCGATGGCCACCCCTTGTGGTCCAGAAACGCACCTGTGGACTGGACCTGGTTGAAATGCGGGAGGCAGACAAGGCACACCTTCTCCCACACCCCCATCTCCCAGCTCCGTCTATTCGGTGCCACCGTTGACGACTCTGCCCAGCAGTCCTCAGCGGTGAGGCAGACGGAGGTCACTGCACATCCTGCCCCGCCGCAAGCCTGCCGCCATGGGCCATGCCCCGTCTGCTCGCCGAGGGCGTCCTCCTGCGGCTATGAAACACCCTGCTCTGCCTCAACCTGGGCCCAGCTCTCAGCCCCAGCGTCGAGCACCCCGCAGGAAGCGGACGCCCCCGTCTCACAGACCCCCTCAAGGACCCGGAAGGCTCCCAGGCTGTCCGTAGACGCTCAACCCAGGGACCAAGATGTTAGCTCCGGAGGTGGTAAGACCGCTCCGTCCCCGGTGGAGGGCCGGGAGGAGAATTTTTTGTCGAATTAGTTTTCACATTCTCATATTCTCTGTAACGAGCTATTTCCTTTTGTCTCTGGGTCACCTGGCCCGCAAATGCCGTTCCCACGGCACTCTGCCACCAGATCTCAGCAGTCCCGGCTTCCTGGACACAGACCACCCTTCTCCAGCCCCACGACTGCCCCCCCCCCGGCCGGCCGGTTCCGACCAGTCTAGAGGACGCCTACCCGAGACCTACTCCTCAGTCGCTAACCCGCCCCCTGCCGGGTGTGCGGAGCAAGGTAAGTGCTTTGAGTCTTTCTCAGCACCCCAGCTGCGGGTCGCCCTGTCGCCGCCCAACGCTGCCCTGCCTGCTCCGCCCCGCTGCGAAGCCCTGCCAGGTACGTCAAAATTAATCGTCCCCTTGGTGCCCCTAGTGCAGAGGTTGGACGCGTGGCTTTCACTTCCCAACCCGTCTCGCTGGCTGGCCCGGACCATCCGACTCGGTTACGCAATTCAGTTTGCCAGGCCCCCGCCCCCCCTTCATGGGCGTCCGCTTTTCCGCAGTATACGGCGAATATGCCCAGTACCTGCACGCGGAAATCACGACTCTTCTGGCCAAAGACGCGATAGGGCCTGTCCCTCCAACCGAGATGAAGGAGGGTTTCTACAGCCCTTACCTCATCGTACCCAAGAAAGGCGACAGCTTACAACCAATCTTGGACTTGCGAGTTTTCAACCAAGCGTTGCACAAACACCCGTTCAAAATGCTCACGCAGAAACACATTTTAACCTGCGTCCGGCATCTAGATTGGTTCGCAGCGGTAGACCTGAAGGACGCGTACTTCCACGTCTCCATCCTGCCCCGACACCACCCCTACCTGCGGTTTGCGTTTGGGGGCCAGGCGTATCAGTACAAAGTCCTCCTCTTCGGCCTGTCTCTGTCCCCTCGCGTCTTCACGAAAGTCGCAGAGGCAGCTCTTGCCCCGCTCCGAGAAGCCGGCATCCGCATACTCAACTACCTCGACAACCGGCTCATTCCGGCCCTCTCGCGAGAGTTACTATGCGCCCATAGAGACCAGGTGCTCAGGCACCTCAGCCGTCTGGGTTGGCTGAGAGTGAGTATGGTATGGGTTAGCTCCTGTGGGAAATCACCTCAAACCGCTGTTTAGTTTTTGCCGTAAGAGCGGAGAGTGATATTAAAGGGCGATCCAGACCGCCAATGGAGAGAGCCAAGACTTCACTTGTGTTAGAGTGAGCGGAAATAAAGATACCTTTTGAGTTTGATTTGCGGTCTCCCGCTTCCTCCTTGAGACCGTGAAAGAACCTTGTCACAATCCCATGTTTAGTTAAATACTTATATCGTATATGGGACTAGCACTCTTAATCTGGATGGCTGACCATGCTGATGCATGGCACTTGAATAATCCACAAGTAGGTTCCCACATAGCATCAATGAAAAGTGAGTCCCGCCTCCTTTGATTTGATCTCAAACTACATTGATGAGCGACTACTGAGCACAATCAAAAAAATCACTTTTTTAAAATGAACAAATCCCTACAACAAACTAATGACCACAATTGCATACTGTAATTGAAATTAAAAGTGTGTGTGTGTGTGTGTGTGTGTGTGTGTGTGTGTGTGTGTGTGTTAATAAGAACACTGATTAATTATTACATTGTATAATACTAGACTGATTAATAATAAAGCCTTTGCCACAGATAATCCTAAAGTAATCTGGTACATATTGATTTAGCAAGCGCTTGATAAAAACATAATCAAGCGAGCGACAGAGTGTGTCCTGCTTGGACAGTTGTGATGTATGTGTGTTTCTGCCCTAATGATAGATCCCCAGCAGCTACATTAGGCTGATAATTTTAATGCAGTAATATTATTGGTGTTACATTCACAGTTTGTGCATTTGCTTAATATACTATAGGCTAGGGCTGCTAGTAACTTTGATGATTTGGTTATTGCATAGAAATTTTAAAGGACATTTGAAATAATTTTAAGTCCTTTGTTTTAAAACCATTAAAGGTGAAGTGTATAATTTCTGCAGCACAATCGTCAACAAATAGAATTGCACAATTATGTCTTCTGCTGTTTTCTATTGGTTGGACAAATAGATAGTCCTGCCCCAAACTCAATTAAATGGTTGAGCCAGTTGTCCTGTGTTGGGTTGATAGTGATTCTCAAAAGAATAGAGCAATGTTTTGATAGTGCCACAGTGTTTACACTTTTCGGTCAACCTATATATGGCTTAACTACAGAAGTAAGCTGGGATAGGAACGTAGTTTAACATCCCAAAAATTACACACTTCAGACTGTCACTTAGTCCTTTAAAATTACGTTTAATTCAAGGCAATCAAATGACAGAATGTAATCATTTAGAATATTGTGCACACAATATGTGTTAAAACATTAGTAAAATGTAAATACTGTACATGTAGGATTAAAAGTACATATGTTCAGTATTAGTATTGCTCATCACTTAAACAGATTTGCCTTTTAGACACAAATCTGTGCTAACAAACCAGTGCAGCACTTATCAAAGGTGGACTCATTTATTTTATCTCAACATTGCTTATACCATCTATAAAGGTGTTAAAGGGATAGTTCACCCAAAAATAAAAATTCTCATTATTTAATCACCCTCATGATATCCCCGGTGTGAATGACTTTCTTTCTTCACCAGAACACATTTGAAGAAAAAAAAGAAAAATGACATAGCTTGATATGTCCTTTAAGTGCAAGTGAACGGTGATTTCTCTTTTGAAGGTCCAAAAATAAACAAAGAGTCAGCAGAAATGTCATGGATACAACTCCAGCGGTTAAATTAATGTCTTCCAAAGCGATATAACCACTTTTGGTGTGAAAAATATCAATATTTAAGTACTTTTTAACTATAATCCAATGCTTCAGGAGAGGGTGGAGTACAAGCGGTCTCTCGTGTGACGTATTTGCATTGCCATGGATACCGAGGTAATCTCACATTCTCCACATGGTTGAGACATCCAGGATAAGCACACAAATGCACCATTGTGAGTAAAGAAACAGATAATAACAGATCTAAACCAAAATCAACCAAGCTACTGTACATCATTCCTCCTTTTCACTTTTAAACAGCACTTCTCTTCCGGCTGTGATGCATGTGTGTCACTTCTTGTGTGTTTCAAATGCCAACGCAATTACATCACTCAAGTGTACCGCAGCCGACCAGAAGCATGATTGAGAGTTAAAAAATGTACTTAAATATTTATCTTTCTGCACCACGATTGATTGTGTCACTTTAGAAGACATTAATTTAACAGCTTGTGTCTAGATTTTTTCAAAAGAGAAATCACCATTCACTTGCATTTTAAGGACCTACTGAGCTAAGACATTTTTCTATTTTTCTATCTTTAAATGTGTTCTGGTGAAAAAAGAAAGTCATACACACCTGAGATAATATGGGGCTGTGTAAATAATTAAATATATTTCATTTTTGGGTGAACTATCCATTTCAGTAATTTTCAATAAACAAATGATAAAAGCTCTTCTGTGAGGGTCAGAGCCAAGATAGAAATTCAATTTAGAGCTGCTATCATGGTAGTGGTATCACTGAGTTGGCCTCAGAATGATCTAAACTGGAGATCAGATATTGAGAATGTTATTATGGATAAAAAGTCTGGTAAAGGATATTAAATATTTATAGTTAAATATTTCAATGCTTGGAAAATCACTAATCCATAACATAAAGCATTTGTGTTTTTCATTTTTAATTGTTGCACAGAATTCCTCATCTTGGGTCTGGATTAATATTTATGAATAAATTAAAATTGAAATCAGGTGTTTGTGTGTATGATTGGGCATGAGTCTGAACACCGTATGGTGTAATTTTACTAGACTATTCCCTCATGTCTACGCTTGCATGTGGAAATAGGCCCCTTGGTTCCCATTGAGGCATGTGACTAATGCCTTAACATCAGCAATGGACCTATCAACTTTATTGCAGTTGTAAGGTGCTTTGCATTTGTGGGCACTTACGGTTTGAAATGAATAATGCAAACCGGTTATCATTTTAGAAAAACGTTGTGTGGGAGCACTTCAAATGTTTCAGCTACTGAGAGAATGTGCACTCCCAGCATAAGATTTGACTGCCTGATGAATACTTGCTGAGAATCTAAATGGAAAAGGGATTTCGAGTAATCTTTTAGATTTCTTGTGTATGTTCAAGATTTCTTGCCTGTTTGGCAGAATCAGAATCATCAAAACAGAGATTGACTATAGTGCAAAATTTTGATCTTAATATTTAATTCTATTAATTGAAAATAATGAATTGTCATGATTGAGTTGACACACTCTGTAAGTTTATGGAACCTGGTCGTCTGTTGTGATAAACCCATCACTTTATAAATGACTTTTTTTATGAATGTCTGTTTCCTAATTCAGGCAATTCAGGTTGTTGGAAAGATGGAGATCAATTACCTTTTTTAACAGCCTATGGACTAAAATTAATATGCATTTGTAATTTAATTGCATTTCAGGAGATGCCTGAAGCAATGTGGTGCACACATGTGAAATTAGTCTAATCTAACATAACTCTTAATCGGCTATATTTATTGTCAAATTACATCATTAAATATATATAATTAACCAACTTAACAAGGTTCTATCTGTGTTGGCATATATCATGTTGTACCACACATATTTAAATTAAGATATTGTAATTATTTTCTAGGTTAATTAGTCTTATTATAGAATGTGCCTTATTTTCACTGCAATTATCATCGCACTATACCAGACATTGAATACATTTGATAAAATTGTGTATAGAAGAGATGTTTGTGCACATTTTCTAGTGATCATGACCACAGTAATTCACTGAATGATGATCAGAAGGCCCAGTTTTTTTATATTTTGGGTAGATAGAGCAAGAAAAGTAAATTTTGCATCAAACATTTTTGCCAATTTTCTAACAAATTACCATATTCAGATTCAGTGTGAAAGATTTCATAAAGAAATTCAGATTTGATATGAAACATGCAGGTGTCTTCAAGACACCTGCATGTAATGTCACATATCACAGGAGGACATGAGAACCCAGGAGATAAAGCAAAGACCACCTAGAATCAATCAGCAGAACCATTTACCTGGAAACACCGATGTTTCTCTGCTTGACATGAGGGCCTTCCATCAGCAAAATCCTCTCAAAGAGCTCACCCACCTACCTCTCCAAACCTTTCTGTAGGTGTCTGACCTTTGAGGGCCCCCAGGGCTAGCCAGTACTAATTACTCTTAGTGAAAGAAAAAGTGACAGACTATTGGCTTAGTGCCCGTGGCTATCCGTTTGTGTGCCTGTGGCTGTCAATGGTTAACTAGCAGGAAAGCTTGAGTTGTCCTTAAGATACTTTGTTGACACTTCATTGTTGAAGAAAATGTTAGTAGAAAGAAAGTGCTTTTATTAGCTTTTCAGTACTTATATTCTAAATGTTCTGTACTTTGTTTTGTAATGCAGTTTTTCATCAAATAACACAGCACAATCATATTGTTTAAGCTAACCATGAAACTTAAAAATTGATGAATGAATTTGCAAAGGCTGTGAATGCTGGAAAATTAAGATCCTTATATACCCCAGACAGGCATGATGAAAAAGTAAACACACCATATACAACAGGACTGAAAGGATTTCTGATCAATATTACATACCTATGCTTTCCAACATCCTCCTAATGTTATGGACTGTAGACTGGGAATCTTTAAAAAGTTCATGGGTCTTGACGGAATCAAATAATTATTGAGCTTATAGAAATTCTATCAGCTTTTGACACAGTGTTAAAAAGATGAAAAATTATTAAGACTTCCATACATCGCTGATATTTTACAGTTTGAAAATAATGATTGAAAAAGAAAGTATTGGAGATGAAGAAAACCATCTCTTAAATTTAACAATGTTTCATCATCTTTGATTTTTCAAATTGACTAAGTCCTCATGTCATAGCTTGCATACAAGTGGAAATATTTTCCGGAGACATCTAATTAAATAAAGAATAAATAATCTCATAAAAGAGGTCTTCAGAGAGAACCAAGCCTTCGCATTTATCAATGGGAATGATTGGAGTTTTCGGAGCAGCAGGGAGTTGTCCATCCTGCTGATGTAAGCAGTGTCCACAACAGGACCATCGATCTCCGATCTCGAGGCTGTGCAGACTTGACCATAACTCCTCCATCCTAACTACCAACTGTTTTGTTTTTGATCAACACCTCTTGTATGACATCATGAAAGTAATCAAATAAACTGTAATACCCCCATGCTTATTTACTCTGATTTATTCATTCTAAATATATTAAATGGAAATTAAATTAAATGGAAAAGAATGCAACTTGTATCATACAGTGGGGTTCAAAGGCCTCAGTCCTCTTGTGAAAAAGCATTTTGCATTTTCTAATGTAACACAATTTTCCTATTACTAATTAGATTATCAGCAAAAACAATGTGATTAGTAATTTGAGAATGGTCTAAAGAGCATCTTGTGTGCTTCAATGAAAGCAGCAAAATCTGAGGAGTTAACAAGGAATCAGAGTAATGTTTATTATTAATGTTTCATTGTTTAACATTTTTCTCAATTTTAAAACTTTGTATCCAGGTTTGTATGGATAGTTTACCCAAAAATGAAAATTCTCTCATCATTTACTCACCCTCATGCCATCCAAGATGTGCATGACTATTTTCTTCTGCTGAACACAAACAAAGACTTTTAGAAGAATATTTCAGCAATGTAGGTCCACACAATGCAAGTGAATGGTGGCCAAATATCACATATAGCTTGCACACCCACATGAAATGATGATTGTATGTAGGGGTGTAAAAATGCATCAATACTATGCTAAAACTTTGATCCATCGATTAGAGAATTTAATAATCAATTATAATAATACCCCATGTGTTAAGAGAGGATGTCTCCGATTACATGCGCACCTTAAATTAATAAAGTTTCATTCAGATTTTTGCTGCTTTGTTCATAATTGTGCTTGTCTATATAAGCAAAATAACTAAATTGTTATTCTTTTCTCTCCAATTGTGATAAATTATGCATATTGTGGAATATTTGGGGAATAAACTGTACTGCGCCTTTATTCACAATCATTATTTGTCCTTAATGTGTTAAATACCATTAAGTTTTTAATTCTGTGAGCCTGCTTGATTTAAAGATCAGACTTATCTGCCTGTAAAAATGATGGATATTATTTACTGTTATTAAAATTTTTCATTCAGTAAATGTTCCTGTGATAAGTGATACAGTTTACTTACCATCTGTTCGCTTTAGTTTGCATAAAGTCAGATATGACATTACCCTTTAATCATACTGGCTCAATAATTAATGTAATAATAGAATTATTTTTCTTTTTTCATTATGAAACAAACCTCCCTGTACTTCATAAAAGCAAAGAATGTTCTGAAAATATTTTGAATCTTCTTACAGTTGTGCATTCTTCTGTTCAACACAATGCATTACACATTATATCTTATCCACAATTACACTTTAAAATCAATTCATGTAACATAAACCTAGACTTTGTGATTTTTTTCCCCATCAATATTCATGTATAGGGCAAATGATCCCATTTTTGTCTTTAGCATATTTTGGAAAATAATTATTTATATAAAATAATATAAAGGAATTTTACGACTAATTGTTAATGGTGCACTTAAGTAATTTTTTTCCCAATTAAAAAAGTTTTACTCCTAAAGAAATTCATAGTAATTTTGAAACATATAAAAATCATAACCACTCACATGAGAAGATGACTGTATTAATATCACCTTATAAAATATGTTTTACTCTACATTGGGTAGGGGCGCTCTCATAGGGGCTGCCATTTTATAATCACATGACCAGATTAATTCTACTTGCTTAATCTCAGTAAAAAAAAAAATTTATTGGAAACTGTCACTCTTGGAAAAAATTGGCTCATGATCTGTGGTGGGTGTGGTCAACAGGACCATCGAGTTGGAGACAAGTGAATCTGGGACCACTTGGGCCTTTGTCATTGGACTCTCTAAAGAGAAAGCCTTGAAAGCCACATGGGGACTGGAGCACTACCCAACTGTGTAGGGGGAGGAACTTAGCAGTAGGGCATAATCTATGTACTGTTCAAAATAGAGTTAAATCTACCTTCTGGCAGCCACAACTTGATGGGCTCATTGATGCCAAAACGGAAGATATCCTTAAGCTCTTTGTCTCCCCAATTTAGCATGTTGGTTAGTGCAAAAAACATTTCCACATATTCCTCAATTTAATTATTTCCCAGCCGAAGAGACAAGAGTTCTATGGCTGCTAGATCCATGGTTTGGTCAGTTCTTCTGTAATGAATGCCAAGGTAAAAAAGGCAGATATAAAAAGCATTTAATAAAACTCAAAACAAACCCAAAATGTCAATAAATATAAGAAAATGGAACACAGAAAACAATACAGACTTCAAAGGAAAAGAACCAACAAAGACACAGGTAACATGAGGGCATTATAAACGCAAGACTTAACAAGGTTAACAAGATTAATTAACAAGACTAATTCATGAGATTAATAAAGGGGAGCACAGAGGACAGAGTCACAACAAAAACGTCTCGGGTTACTTGTGTAACCCTTGTTCCCTGAAAAAAGCGGAACGAGATGCTGCGCTGCTAAGTGCTATGGGGAACAATCTTATTGTGAGCTGCTTCTGAACATGTGTGTAACACGTCAATGAAATTGACTGGAATTTATAGCCTCGGTTGGTGAGATCATTGGACGCACCTGTGACGAGGCTATAAATAGAAGGCGTCACCAGAGTGTCGTCAGATTATTTTTCTGAAGAGCGGTCCTGGGACGTCCCAGTGCGGCAAAAGAAGCGCAGCATCTCGTTCCGCTTTTTTCAGGGAACAAGGGTTACACAAGTAACCCGAGACGTTCCCTTTACAAAAAGCTTCACTTTGATGCTGCGCTGCTAAGCGCTATGGGGAACGAAATGCCCACGCCGCCGCACTGGGGCTGTCCGGACCCCTGATCGTTGTGAAGTGTTTTCACAGAACGCGAGAGGCTCCAGACATGAGCTTGAGATGTCGACTCAAGGGCATAAGCCCGGAGTAGCAGAACATCTAACACCATAAAATCCGAAGAGTGTGTACGGAAAGGACTAGCCTGCCGTATCACAAACCTGGTTTAGACATGAGCTTGAGATGTCGACTCAAGGACATAAGAGTCCGGAGTAGCGGAGCATCTAGCCCACAAAGTCAAAAGATGAGTTTTAGAAGCCGATTCAAAGGCTCAAACTCAAAAGTTCGTACCATGAACTTGGATTTGGCATGAGCCCGGGATGTTGACCCAAGGACATAGTCCGGGGTAGCAAAACATCCCAGCCAATGTAGAAATTGTAGAATGTGTGTGGAGGGGACTAGCCCGCCACGTCACAAACTTGCTCCTGCATGAGTTTGAGATGTCGACTCAAGGACGTAAGAGCCCGGAGTAGCATGAACATCCAAACTATAGAATTTAATGAATGTGTGCGGAGAGGACCAGCCTGCCGCATCACAAACTTGCTGCAGAGGGACCCCTCTAGCCAAGGCTTTAGAGGAAGCGACCCCTCTGGTGGAGTGAGCCCTGACACCTACTGGTGAAGCTTGACCGCGCGCCTCATAGGCCAGGGCAATAGCATCCCTCACCCAATGTGACATAGTCTGCTTACTAGCGGCCGCCCCCTTGTTGTGGCCCCCATAGCAAACAAACAATTGCCCTGACTTACGCCACTGGCTTGTGCGGTGGACATAAATCTGAAGGGCGCGGACTGGGCAGAGTCCATGAAGTCTTTCCTGCTCCAGCGTTAAAAACGGCGGGGAGCAGAAGGCTTCTAAAGTGACAGGATGTACTGTCGAAAAAGGAACTTTAGGAAGATAATCAGGGTGAGGATGCAATATAGCTTTGGCCATACCGGGGGCAAATTCTAAGCAGGTCGGCAGAATAGACAGAGCCTGTAGATCCCCAATCCTCTTAAGAGAGGTAATAGCCATAAGGAAGACCATCTTGAGAGTCAGAAGTCTGTCAGACGCTGACTCCAGAGGTTCAAAAGGGGTCTCGACCAGAGCCTCCAGGACTATAGTTAAGTCCCACGAAGGAGTTCTGGCCCTAACGGGAGGCCTCAGTCGCCTGGCTCCACGAATGAAGCGGGCGAGTAGAGGATGTCTCCCTAAAGGCACCCCGTTAATCAGGGCGTGGCAAGCCGAAATGGCGGCCACATAAACCCTGAGAGTAGCGGGGCACATGCCTGCTGACAGTTTCTCTTGCAGAAACTCCAGAACTGAAACAATTTGGCAGTTAACTGGATCTGCATCATGTGAACTGCACCACCTTTCGAAGACACCCCATTTATTGGAGTAAATTCTTCTGGTGGAGGGAGCCCTAGCACTAAGAATGGTTTCAATAACCCCAAGCGACAGCCCTGTGTCCCTCAGTTGGTACCCTTCAGGGGCCAAACGTGAAGTTTCCACAACTCGGGCCGGGGATGAAATATTGTCCCCTGTGCTTGAGACAGAAGGTCCTTCCTGTCCGGAATCGCCCAGGGCGAGCCATCTAGGAGAGACATCATTTCTGAGAACCAAACCCTGTTCGGCCAGCGAGGCGCTATCAATAAGAGGCAAGACCCTTGCTGGCGAACTCTGGCCAGGACTCCCGGGAGCAGAGAAACCGGAGGGAACGCATACAGGCGCATTCTGGGCCATGCATGCGCCATCGCGTCCAGACCCAAGGGGGCTGGGTGACTCAGAGAGAAGTAGAGGGGACATTGCGCAGTCTCTTGAGAGGCGAAGAGGTCCACTTCGGCTCTGTAAAATCTCTCCCAGATCTGTTGTACTACCTCGGGATGGAGTTTCCACTCACCCGATGGTAAGATTTGTCTGGACAGAAAATCTGCTCCCACATTCAGGCGTCCAGGGATATAGACTGCCCTGAGTGACAGTAACTTGCCCTGGGCCCAAAGGAGAATCCGACGTGCCAGCAAATTGAGGTGGCGAGAACGTAGGCCTCCTTGATGATTTATGTAGGAGACTGCCGCTGTGTTGTCCACCCGCACAAGGACGTGGCAGCCTCTCAAATGTTGGAGAAAGTATTTCAGGGCCAGAAATACTGCCATCAGCTCGAGGCGATTTATGTGCCAATCGAGTTGATGACTCTCCCATTCCCCTTGGGCTGGACGACCACTTAAGACTGCACCCCAACCCGTCAAAGAGGCGTCTGTCGTAAGCATCCTGCGACGACACAACGCACCAAGAGTGGGACCCAAGGTGAGAAATCGGGGTCTGAACCACATAGAGAGGGAACGAAGCACTGGGCGCGTAACCCTTATTTGCCTGAGGGGACTGGCCCTTGGATGAAACCCTCTGGCTTTTAGCCACAGCTGAAACGGTCTCATATGGAGAAGGCCCAAAGGAATCACCGTGGACGCAGACGCCATGAGACCTAATATTCGTTGGAACTGAAGAACAGTGCAAACTTGACCTAGCCTGAGAATGCTCAGGGAGTTCTGAATGGAGATGACACGAGCGGGAGACAACTGTGCCTGCATCGTGACCGAATTCCATATAACCCCCAGATAGGAGATTTTCTGGGTCGGGGAAAGAACGCTCTTTTTGGCGTTGAGTCTCAGACCCAGAGAACCTAGATGAGCCAAGACGATATCCCTGTGCTGAACTGCCAGTTCTTGAGACTGGGCTAGGATCAGCCAGTCGTCTAGATAATTCAGAATGCGGATGCCCTGGAGTCGCAACGGAGCCAGTGCTGCATCCATGCATTTCGTGAATGTGCGGGGTGATAGGGCTAGACCGAATGGAAGGACCCGATACTGGAAGGCTTCGTCCCCGAAAGCGAACCTCAGGAACTTCCTGTGCTGTGGCAGAATTCCAATATGAAAGTATGCGTCCATGAGGTCGATCGTGACCAGCCAGTCGAAACGTTGGAACTGAGACACGATGGACCTGACTGTTAGCATCTTGAACCTGAGCGCCTTGACCGAGCGGTTCAAGGCACGAAGATCCAAGATGGGACGCAACCCCACCCCCCTTCTTGGGGACCAGGAAGTATCTGCTGTAATAGCCAGACTCTTTCTCTGGAAGGGGAACATGTTCTATGGCCCCTTTCTCCAAGAGATTTCGCAGTTCTACCTGAAGTAGACATGCCTGTTCCGGGCTTACGGTAGTGGAAAGCACGCCGTTGAAGCTCGGAGGGCGGCAAGCGAACTGAATTCTGTAGCCTTTTTCTACTGTTTTTAGAACCCACATAGAAATACCTGGCAGAAGTTTCCACGCTGCCAGGTTCTCTGAGATGGGAACTAATTTCAAGACTTCCTGTCGAGGGGGTGTAGAATGTTCCGTGTCCTGGAATATGGCAGGAAGCGACGGTACATTCAACATTTTGTTGGAAACCCCTGTCACCCGAAACACCAAGGGTGGCGGGAGTGAAGAGGTTTCGTGAGGGTATCGGGAGGGCCGAAGTGAATGAAACACACGCCCCGTCCCGAAGGGAACTACCCTCACAAGGTTGGATACAAGGACGTCAGGGCTTCTTTCTCTTGGAGATAACAGCCCTGAGGTCTTGTTTGGGAGGTTGCTGAGGACGACGAGCCTGTCCCCAATCTTTGCGAGGGGGAGCACGACTTGCCACGCTCTGCTTCTGAACCTCCCTCCTCACAGAATCAGGGCGAGACTGGGTGACCGACGGCCTCGCCCCCTGAGTGCGACGAGGAAGGAATTTTCCAAAGGCCTCCTCATGGCTTTTCGCCTCCTGGAATCTGGAGATAACCGTGTTCATGGCGTCTCCAAAGAGACCAGAAGGCGAAACTGGGGCATCAAGAAGGAAAACCCTGTCCTTATCCTTGATGCCGGATAGATTGAGCCACAAGTGCCTTTCAGTGCTAACCAAAGCGGACATAGACCGGCCAATAGCACGGGCTGACTGCTTGGTGGCACGGAGAGACAAATCAGTAGCTCGACGAAGCTCAGAGAAAGCTTCATCGTCGAGACTTCTTCCAGCACTCAAATCTTTTAGCAGGTCAGCCTGGTATGCCTGCAAAACAGCCATGGTGTGCAGCGCAGCACCAGCCTGACCAGCCGCTTGATATGCTCTCCAGACCAGCATGGAGGTTACCCTGCATGGCTTAGAAGGGAGAGCAGATTTATTAAGAGATGATGTCGAACCCGGCGAGAGATAACCCGCAAGTGTCTCTTCGACCGGTGGCATCTTTAAATACCCTCGCGCCTCAGCGCCAACGATAGTCGAATATATTGACGTCGAGGGCACGTGAATGCGCGAGGAATAAGGCTTATTCCAAGAACGAGAAAGCTCATCATGGAGATCATCAAAGAAGGGAAGGGACTGACGAGGTGTTCCCTTCCCTTGGTCACCAGACAGAAATCTGTCCTCTAATTTAGAGCGCTTGGGGGGAACTTGGTCACGTGGCCAGTCTATTTGAAGCCTGGCCACCGCGCGAGTAATCACATCGAGCAGCTCCTCCGAAGATTTTGAATCGCGATTGGAGCGCTCGGATGCGGTTAACTCTAAATCTGACCCAAGGGAAAGGAGGTCCCCCTCGTGAACTGAAGAGGCGCCGAAGCACGCTTCAGGATCACGCGAAGGACCAGCAGGATCTGGGGAGAGAGCGAGCGAAAGGGACGAACCCGTCTCTCGCTCCTCAGCCAGATCCATGCGAGAGCCCCACGAATGAAGTGTGGGTGCCGGCTCTCGGAAGTAAGCAAGGCGAGCGCGAAGCATCCCGACCGAAAGTAGGTCGCAATGAGCGCACCCGCCCTGTTCCAACGCGAGAGTAGCGTGCTCTTCCCCCAAGCAAACAAAGCAAAATTGATGCGTGTCCCTGTCAGACATAGAACGCTGACAAGGAAACACGCATTGTTTGCCCTGCTTTTCTGCCATTTTCCCCCTTTTTTTATATATATATATATATATATATATATATATATATATATAAAGAGAGAAAGAAGAAACAATTTCTAGCAAGAGTTTCGTGAAAACACACAGAGAGAAAGCTCTGAAGAAAAATGTCTGACGACACTCTGGTGACGCCTTCTATTTATAGCCTCGTCACAGGTGCGTCCAATGATCTCACCAACCGAGGCTATAAATTCCAGTCAATTTCATTGACGTGTTACACACATGTTCAGAAGCAGCTCACAATAAGATTGTTCCCCATAGCGCTTAGCAGCGCAGCATCAAAGTGAAGCTTTTTGTAAAGGGAACCCTATTCCAAACTTCAAACTAAATGTCTTAAACCTCTAAGCAAACTCTAGTGGCCATTAGGGAAAATGTCCCAAATATATTAGTGAATAGTGAATCTCTACAATGGCATCTGTAACTGAAAACTATTGATTTTTAACGATACAGCATTCACACCACTAGGTGGCACTGTGAGTCCAAGATGACACAAACAAAAAAATGACTGAGTGCACCTTTAAGCCTAGTATTTTGATACATTAAAAGGCCTACCTACAATTTTAAAGCGACTGCCCCTCAAAATATCTGAGCACGTCCCTGACTTTATGTGATATTTCGACCTTCAGAGTTCTGGCCACTGTTCACGTGCATTGTGAGGACGAACAGAGCTGAGATATTATTCTAAAAATCTTAATTTGTGTTCTGCAGGGGAAAAAAGTCATACACATCTGGGATGGTATGAAGGTGAGTAAAATATGGGAGATTTTTTTTTCATAAATTGAAGAAAAAGTGGCATTGATTAAATTTACTTCTGTTGTGAAATATTGTCCTTTAGTGGTGACATTGACCTTTTAGCACCTGAGTCTGGCATGTCACTGCTTTCTAGCAAAGTTGTGATGTGAGAGTTTTGTGGAGCTCTGGGGCCTATAAAGACACTGTTGACAGCCTGCCAGTCTGTTTATTCTAAATGGCAGAATCATTCCACCCCTGAGCAATAGAAGAGCTTTGAATGTGCTGTGACACCATCAGGATAGCTGTGGCTAAAACTGCATCACATGTGCTTTTAACATGTAAAATTTGATTTTCTACAGATAAATAAATGTGGTTGCCCTTCTAGATTCACAAACAAACATGAACAAGTGTGCGTAGCTTATCTCTAGGCCCAGATGGAATTTGCAGACTTTTTTGTTAGGAGATTAAGTTTATGATAGTCTTATTAGTATCGGATTAACGCTAAAACATATTAGTCCAAATTTTAAATGAGCAAAAATACAAAGGAGTTGGGGAATGTGTAGGACTTTGAGAATGACGGGTGTTCCAATTCTGAAGCTTTCTGTGGAGTTCTACGTAGGCACAGATCCTATATGAGTTTGGTTATCTTTCATAAATATAAACCAATGTAAACATTGTTGCTGGAATGAAGTTGCACATTATTGGTCTAATGGTTCATGCTCTGCTTGACATTGCCAGCAATTCGTTTCCCTTATTCAAATAATGTAAGGGGCGTTTTAGCCATTTATTGCTATTGTTGCTTATGCCATGTCTGTAAATGTTAAAAGCTTCACAGACATTTGACATGTCGTGTTTCAGGCTTGTTTTCACTTTTGTATTTTTTACTGTTCAAATTTGAACTAGCTATAACTGTCAGCAGCTCTGTTTCAGTGTCAGTAGCAGATTTCAGTGCATCTTTTTGGCTGTGATAAACTGTTCTAATGGGTTAAATCCTGAATGTGTGTTGGCTGACATCTCAGCCATTGTAAATGATGAGAGGAAGGCTGTTATTGCTATGAAAAATGTTGAAAATTGTCTTCTCAGAAATACTGTGCACATATACACATTATACAGTATATATGAATCTGGAGGGAATTGTACACACTGCACAGTATTAGTAGTATGTAGTAAGACTTGAAACTGATTTAGAAAATGATTCATTGCAATTATTCAGAACTGCTTTTCTAATTATCTATTTTTAAGGGAGATCAGCTCAAGAACACCCGGGAGAGACTCAGTTAAAGAATGAATGAAGTAATAAGCATTTCAGTGGTTCTCATCTATATGAGAAGTTTCTCTAATTGTATGCTGAAAGACAGAAACATTAAAATCAAATGATTGATGGCACTGCCTGTCAGTTTCAATGAGGAGGGGTTGTGATTTTTTCCTGCTGAATGAGTAATTTCTCCACTGTAATTGTAATGGATCTTTTACAATGTGAAGAAAACAGAAGGCTTATTTCTGTCATCTAGTGGAAAGGTTATGTGGGCTTAAATTGGTTGAGAAACATTTTATGAACATGAGGATGCATCTGAAGACCAGATTGGAGCTCTTCACTGTTTGTTGTGTTGTACAATTTATATTAGATGCTAAGCAAATGTATTTCTAAAAGTTAATTGTAGCTCATGAAGTTTTTGAAAAAATAAAATTTTGGCCTACAACAAGAAGTCAAGTATTTGCTGTACCACATTAGAGTTGTCAACATGATCGCACGTGAAAATCGACAAGTTGCTTCCGAATGTACATGCACCTTGAAAATCAACCCCATTCAGCTGAATTTCTGACTAGCGCCATTCCCCATCAGACATTTCAGTGGTTGCGATTTTAAAAAAAAAATTACATTTGACTTCACTGACAGTTAGTTTATTGTTGGGGTTTGGGTTAGGGCCTAGGGGCCACAAAATATGCACTCCTGTTAACTAAAAAACTGAAAATACAACTAGAATTTGGCATCACACTTTGGAGTTTACACATGCCCATACGTTTCCAGCACTTCGTTATAAACACTTTTTTAGGCTTGGGATCTTTTTGGGACCATTTTTAAGTTTTGATAATCAGAAAATTATCCAGATGATTATTGATCTATATCAGCATTTTTTTTCAGAGATAAAAAGGGCTACTCACTGCACAACAGTTTTTGTCACTTCATACATATTTCTCAACACAGCTTTGATAAAGTGTGAGCGGCAGGATATCTAATTTATTGTTAATATACTGATGCCTTAAAAACGTGCCAGTTAATTATCGGTACAAAAATTAACATATCGTAAGGGCCATGAACCAATTTAGAGTATGCTTGTACCCAAAATATTACCATCAATGCACTACACTTTGACATTATTGCAGATTCCAGAAAATACTTTTTTGTGCAGGTCTTGTCAGACTCCCTGCTACGCTGTGCATGGAATAACCCTCATGTTTACAGATTGTTTGGAGTAGGAGGTTGTACTCCCTTGGGTAAGGTATGCACAATGTGTCACATCTGTCCTAGCCCTCTGTGTGTCCCTCTTGTCCGTACTTCATGGACACAGCTCCATCAAATCAGCTCACGCATACACCAGCACAACACATTAGCATTATTGGGTGTGAAAATTGCAACTCTGAATGCCTGCATCTTCCTCCCCTCATTCTCAAACCCATGAGTTGGTCAGGAATGGTCAAACGATCCAACTACATGTAACTAGTGAATAAAAGCACTTCTGTGGGGGAGTGGGATTGAAATTAAAATCTGCCAAAAGATAACATGTTCATGATGGTTAAGGAGGAGGCGGGAACTGGCAAAACAGTGAAAGTAAACTTTTAATAAACAAATGAACAAAACACAACATAAAACTGCTTTCCAGCATAACACATAACTCAAGCACAGACACACAAGACTGCTGCGTGTGTCTCTCTTTCTTCCGAACTGGCATCACCGGCTCCTCTTTATCACTCTCCCGGCTGATTCAGCACTGGGCATCCATTCTTATGGCCCGGCCACATCCTACACCTCATCACACAGTTCATGAGCGAGAGTGTTTATCTGTAACTTCTCTTTGTCAGTGTGTCTGCTGAACACAATCAGGAGTGTTTTATTCTAGAGTGGTGGTGGAGTAGTGGGCTAAAGTACTAAACTGTTAAGCAGAAAGTTGTCAGTTCGATCCCAACAGCCACCAGCATTGTGTCCTTGAGCAAGGCACTTAACTCCAGGTTGCTTCGGGGGGATTTCCCTGCAATAAGGACTCTGTAAGTTGCTTTGGATAAAAGCATCTGCCAAATGCATAAATGTAAATGTAAATGTATTCTGAGTCAAAGATCTATAAAATGTGTGGAATCTGCAGTCCCAGCAGGGGGCTGTTGAGTTGACAAACCCATGGTGTTATGACAAAATTAAATTCATGTTTGCTTGGTTCTGTGGTCATTTACAGCAACTTCCTCATCCCGAAATAGGCCATATAAAGAGGAAAATGGAAGATAATGACTTGATTTATCAATGATAATTTATATTTCATATAATTATATGACCCGCGACCCTGTACAGGATAAGCGGTTGACGATGGATGGATGGATGGATGGATGGATAATTATATGAGTTTGTCTACTGAGGTGGAATGCCGCCGTGTCCTGCCAGACACAGGTGGAACATTATAGACCATGCGCAACGTGGATGGGTTAAGACGTTGCACACTGTCTCCAGGATGTGAAGAGGTTCCGAGTTGGGGTGGCAAGTGGGTTGGTAAAAGCTCATTTTTAGGGTGGCAGCTGCCACCCAGTGGCAACCTTCTGTCCCGTCCATGGTTCTAATTAACATCTCTAATGTTCTGGAGTGAATAACTGATAATGCCAAATAATTACAAATTTCATCATTTAGTTTACACTCAACAATTTAACATAGAAACACATCAGTTTGTGATGCAGCAGATTTTTAGAGGATCACATGAGGTTTGAATAAGTCACATGAATATTCACATGATGTTTAGATGAGTCACATGATTAGTCACATGATTTTTCACTTCCTATATGCAGTTTAAACAAAATGGCTACATCAAAAGTGTGTCTGTAACAAACTCCCAGACGGAAGTGCTAGAGAAGCGCTCTTCTTAAGCACTGTTAAAGTGCTGTGTAGTTTGCTGTGGAGTCCCTTGTTGAAAAGATAATAACCAAATGCACTGCATATTCAAATCGGTCGCCAAACAATTCTTCAACAACATTATTTGTTTTGAATGGACAGATGCTGTCTGAGGGAGTCTGCTCACTGGCGAAAGGGAAAAACTGAAGCATTTAAAACACCGGATGATGGCAGCGGTCTGAACTGAGTGACTGACTAGATGGGACAAACAAGTATTTAGTGGTTTTAATTGCATCATGTGGGCCTTTCTCAAGCAAACATGAACTGCTTGTTTGTATGACAAAGTTACAGTGCTGTGAAAAAGTATATGAGCCTGATTTCTTCTATTTTTTTGTTTTTGTTTTAGATCTTCAAATGAGATATAACATAAAACAAAGGTAACCTGAGTAAACACAAAATACAGTTTTCAAATATGGTGGTTAAAATTTTGTAATAATGTACAGATTTTTCTGTTTTGGAAACAAATTGATACTTTAGTTCACCAAAGTGGCATTCAACTGATCACAAAGTATAGTCAGGACATTACTGATGTAAAAAAAAATAGCACCATCACTATTTGAAAAAAGTATTTTTTGATAAAATCTAGACAGGCCCCATTTCCAGCAGTCATCACTCCTACACCTTATCCTTGAGAAATCATGCTAAATTGCTAATTTGGTACTAGAAAATCACTTACCATTTTATCCAACACTGCTTGAAGCTATTTGGTTCATTAAATGAAGCTTAACATTGTTTATTTTTGAGTTGCCAATGTATGCAATTTACTGGCTTGTCTTAAGGTCAATATTAGGTCAAAAATGGCAAAAAAAAGAAAGAAAAAGCTTTCTCTAGAGACTTGTAAGTCAATCATAGTTTGAGGAATGAAGGCTATACAATTCTTGAAATTGGCAAAAAACTGAAGATTTCATACAAAGGTGTACAATACAGTCTTCAAAGACAAAGGACAGCTGGCTCTAACAAGGACAGAAAGAGATGTAGTAGGTCAAGATGTACAACTAAACAAGAGTATAAGTACATCAGAGTCTCTAGTTTGAGAAATAGACACCTCACATGTCCTCAGCTGACAACTTCATTGAATTCTACCTGCTCAACACCAGTTTCATGTACAATAGTAAAGAGAAGACTAGGGGGTGCAGGCCTTATGAGAACAATTGCAAAGAAAAATACATTTTTAAAACAGAAAAACAAAAAGAAAAGGTTAGAGTGGGCAAAGAAACACTGACATTGAACAACAGATAATTGGAAAAGAGTGTTATGGATCTTATCCCCATTGAGCTTTTGTGGGATCAGCTAGACTGTAATGTGTGTGAAAAGTGCCCGACAAGACAGTCACATCTATAGTGCTGCCATGTGCTACAGGAAGCGTGGGGTGAAATGTCACCTGAGTATCTGGACAAACTTACAGCTAGAATGCCAAAGATCTGCAACACTGTCATTGCTGCATGTGGGGGATTTTCTGATGAGAACTCTGAAGTCATTTAAGAAGTTCTGAATTTTTTTTTTAATTGTAATAGTAATTTTTCACATTATTACTGTCCTGACTATACATTGTGATCAGTTGAATGCCACTTTGGTGAATAAAAGCACCAATTTCTTTCCATAAGAGCGAAATCTGAACATTATTCCAAACATTATTCTTTTGACAGCCAGTGTATACTTTTTAACTGAAGCAAAAAAGTTATCCAACACCTATATCACCCATGTGAAAAACTAACAGCCCCCTTAAACTGAATAGCTGGTTGTGCCACATTTAGCAGCAACAAATGCAACCAAACACTTCCGATAACTGGAGATCAGTCATTCACAATGCTATGGTGGATTTTTGGCCACCTCTTCTTTGCAGAAGTGTTTTAGTTCAGCCACATTGGAGGGTTTTCGAGCATGAACTGCCCATTTAAGGTCCTGACACAGCATCTCAATCAGGTTCAAGTCAGGACTTTGACTAGGCCACTCCAAAACTTGTTCAGAGGTGGACTATGCTTTGGATCATTGTCTGCTGCATAATCCAGTTGCACTTGAGCTTCAACTCATGGACTGATGACCGGACATTATCCTTTAGGATTTTGTGATAGAGAGAAGAATTAATGTTTTCCTCAAATGTTGCAAGTTGCCCTTGCCCTGAAGCAGCAAAGCATTCCCACATCAATGTCTTTCTGATAGTGGAGTCATGAACAGTGTCCTTTACTGACGTGAGAGAGGCCTGCAGTTCCTTGGATGTTGTCTTTAGATTTTTTGTGACTTCCTGGATGAGTCATCGCTGTGCTCTTGGAGGAATTTTGGAAGGTCAGCCACTTCTGGAAGGTTCAGTACTGTGCCAAGTTTTCTCCATTTGGAGATAATTGCTCTCACTGTGGTTCTTTGGAGTCCCAAAGCCTTTGAAATAGCTTTTTAACCCTTCCCAAACTGATGTATTACAATTCAATAAAAAACATTGTTATTATTTAAAAACTGTATGTTGTGTTAACTCAGACTGCCTTTATTTTATGTTAGATTTGTTTTAAACAATTTTGTATGATGTATACACAAAAACAGAAGAATCAGGATTGGGGAAATACTTTTTCACAGCACTGTTGTTTTCATGCACTGGTCATGAACTGCTTGTATGCATGGTGAACTGATTTTAAATTTGAATCTTTGACTCACTTGTTTATTAACTGCTTTTCTGCTTGATTGACTTTTGAACTGATTTGTGAAATGCTTGTTGAATTATGGATTTACAGAATCATGAACTGTATGTCTACATTGTGAACTGATTTATGAACTACTAAGTATTACAGTGCAATTTAAGAATTTGTCTTGCTGTTTTATTGATGTAACCCTGTGTTAAATAGGGTTAATAAATAATAGCACTATGTTAGAGTGATTTGGTAACATAAGTGTAATATATGAGGGTTGTTGTTGAAAATATCTCTTGACTAATAACTGTGATATAAATTGCAATTCGAGGGTGTACTTTTTGTTAAACACAGTTATATAAGATATTTACGGTAAAAGAAGCGAGAGCTCATGGGAAGGCTCGTTGAGGGAAACCCCAAAAATGTATATAGTTTGTGTGAAATGTACTGGTGCGAACATGTGGTAACTATCAGTTTGTATGTCCATCATGATGTGATGATTCCTTCTTTGATGCATGGTAAATGTTTAACAGTGCCCTGACATGTCAATCAAGGGAGTGTGTGAAGTATGTATATATAGAGAGACAAGAAGAGATTTAAAATAGAGAAAGACCGGAGATGAAAAGTTGTGAACAGAGATGATTTGTGTTATATTGAGAAGAGATAACGCGGAAGAGCTTTTTGTTTTGTTGAGTGAACTGATGCTAAAAATCTGGAAGATTTCATATGTGATTTTTCACTGAAGGAAATCATAAAGATGGTATACATATGAACACGTAGAGACTGTATACTAAGCACGAGTGTGTTTTAGTCATCAAGGGATTTGTTCGGACACTATGGAAGAATCCAGATAGGTCTTTGAGTCACCGGACACACTCAAAGGCCCTCTGGCTATGGGGAATTCAGACGGTAAAAGAGGCTGAGAGACTGAATGTACGTCATGCCGGTGGCCCCCGGTCTGATGTAACGCCGGGAGGAGTGTGGAGTGGAGGGGGGCGGGGCCGGGCTGGAATGTTGCACGCCCGGTCCCCAATTTGCCTGATGGGGTGCGTGAGGGATAAAGGCGGCCGGTGACGACGGTTCGAGAGAGAGAGCTCAGTCATGGACATGTCCGTTGTGTGTTTGTTTATGCTTTTGTTTAAGTTTTCATTAAAATATTATTTATATTGACAAGCCGGTTCTCGCCTCCTCCTTGCCCATCCTAACCTCGTGTTACACTGAATTACATCGGCGCGTGATTCATCGCAGTTCGCTGGAGAGGAGGACTGTGAGCCCGTGTGAAAGCTGAAATCCAGAGAGAGCTTGATTATTGGACATCGAGGAGTTTCAGGTACTCAATACATGGTTTTGTTGGCTCTAAACAAGTGAAGAGGCCAATTTACAGTTTCAAAGGCCACTCCGGACACAAGCTACGGTACAGGCCTGCAACGGTGTGTGTGTGTGTTTGTGTGAGTGTGGGCCCACTGTGTGTACATTTGATTGATGTTTATTGTATAATTACAAGGATTTAAGTTTAATATTTACACAGAAAGAGGTTATTTTTTGGTTAAGTGTATGTTCCTGTGAGTGTATGGAATGCCTAAAAGGTTAAAATACCAGAAAAGGTCATTTTCTTTTTTTATATAAAGGGTAGACTAAGAAACATTTAATTGGAGTTTGTAAAAAGGGTATTTGAATTTGGGTAATTGGTATTATTTTATTTAAAGGGTAAGATAAATATATATATTTTTTATTTAGACTGTTTATTTATATTTATGTAAATAAATATAATTGTTTATTATACATTTGAGTTCATGTGCATATGTCTGGGGAGATTTAGCCTCTCGACTATCACCTTCTAATAACCCCTGAAATCGGGGTTATTAGAAGGTGATAGTCGAGAGACTAAATCTAAAAGAACCTGGTGCTCCTTCCGTCAAATAGGTTAGGTGCAGGGGCTTACCTAACGGGAAGGAAGCGTTACAGTTATATTTCACCTTTAGCCTTTGAAGGGTTCCCTTTACATTGAATTAGTGAGTCCTATGTAGGGCTGACTGACAACACCTCAAATTTTTTTTTAGCTGATTAAATCATCTGCTTGGCACCCCAGTAATCTACGTCAATCGCTACAAGTTACAGTTCCCCGTCTGTCGCTCACTTTGACGTTTTCCAGAGAGTTGCTACCTTTCCAAACAAGTTTTCAAAAATATCATCCTTCCATACAGTATGTTGTGTTTGGAAGAACTGGTGCATTCAGACGTCTCTTGTAAATGTTTTTCTTGACTGTAATTTAAATACTTTCATTTATGAGTAGCTTGAAGCTTGCAAAGCTTCTCCAACACTGATCCAGATTACTGGAAATATTAAACACTGTGACTGCTTCATACAAAATATCAGCCTGTCACCGACAGAATTTTAACAGTCAAGATTTCTTTTACACATCATTTTTTTCATATGGTTGTACTTCTAAAATAGTGAATCATAAAAGCTGAGTCAATGTGTGAGTTTACAGTCATTGTGGCTGAATAATATGATATTCAAAGACAGACTGCATTGTCTTTGAATAAACATAAAATACTACTTCCAGTGTTCAAATTGAGTCAGGGCTCCCTTACAACGACACCCCCCATCCCCCATCCAGCTAATCATTGTCACCTTTGTAATTATAGATTGATAGCATCTTTATAACACTATTCCTTTTGTTCTCTTGGGTTTCCCCAACAACAGGGCACCACCTGTTTACTTGACCACAAACACCACAAACATAGTTTACCTGTCTCAGCTGAGCTTTTGTTCTGTAGATGCCCAATGCTTGAAACTGTTTATCTACTGTAACTCTCTATGTTTTTCTGCTTCATTGTCCATGACACTGCACTGGCACTTCAGTAACTCTATTGCATTAATAACATTAATGCAGGGAAAGGCGATGGTTTTACCCATGGTAGAAAAGAATTAGCACGAAACTGTCCACCGTGTTTGAACTGAATAAATACATCACACGCACGCACGCACGCACGACTCCCCAAGAATCCCTATGTGAATCCCTACCAAAAATTAACAGAACAATTCAATATATTTATTAAAATTTGTAATTTTTCTGTTTTTGAGTTACAAGATAAGATTAACATGTTATGCTCAATAATATACTAGCATTTTTAGAATTTAAATTGGTCACTGTGACTGAGATGCACATTGCATAGTAAAGTTATATGTAAAAAAGTAGCTTAAATATGTAAAAAATGTGTGATTAGTTCAATTGTTTTTCTGTTGTCACTATACTTTATCAGCATGGCTTGTATATTTAAAGATATTGATGGAGAACCACTCATATGTATTAACATAGCTTCCTTTGTAATAACTTTACAATTGTTTGAAAGTGAGCTAATATGTAGTGCTAGATAAATACCGGCAAAATTACCTGCATCTTAATTAACCTCATTGACGGTTCGGTTTTAAGATAAAAGATTATTTACATTTACTAATTAGGAAATCCAACAATCATACATCATAGTAGAATTATATCTTACCATTACTAAGGTGAAAATGAGGATTCACTCTGACAGTGTCAGTCACTGTAAACATTTGTTTACACCCAGGTTACATTATTTTGGACTTATGGGGGAGTCCTCTTCTGCAGGCTCAGGGATGGAACAGTGAATACCTCATTAGGAAAGGATTTTAACTAAACAGCGCAACTGCTAATTCCAGATTCTAGCCTGTTTTATCAATGTTTTCTACAAATAATTACTGTAACATGATCAGTTAATTGGAAACCAGATGATTTACAATCACATTTTTATGAGACAGGAGTGTGAAAAATGTGTTAACCTTTTAAACATCCTGCAATATTTGCCAAAAACGCCTAAAAAAGGCCTACCCAAATTAAAATGCATGCTGTTCTTGAACCCTTTGGAGTATATGCATGCTTTTGGTCTCTTTTGAAAGGGGAGACTTTGAGGTTTGTTCCTAAATAGTCAGAATCACTGTAAGTCTTACATGTATTGAGTAATAGAACTTTGAACACACTCAAAAAGGGGAAATAAACTCCGCCTACATTTTTTTTTTTGTAAAAAGATGCCTGCAGATAACTACAGCTGGGAGGAATTAGCTGGAAAACACAATTAGATCACAGCATGAAGCCTTACCAAACCCAATTTAAAATTTGATAACAATACATTAGAAAATGAGTGTTTTACACATGTTTATCCAAGTGTATGTATAGGCTTCAAGGATATTGATACCTGGCCACACCTCTATCATGCACCGACTGGCTCAAATGACCTGTCCATCTAAAGTCCAGGGGTCAGCGGACATTTTGACATAAAAATATCTGTAATGTTTACATGTTCAAGGTAGCTTCATCAAAGAATGCGAAGTTGTGTTAGCTCTGTCGGTTAGCTCGAAATGCTACGTCTATACTACGTGGGTGTTTATTATGGACCAAATAATTTGTTGAATTGGATTGTATGGACCCTTTACAGTGTAACTAAACCATTTTTGATGGAATGAAGTGGATCAGTAGAGTAAGATGAGCATTATAAGTGAGTTTCTACCATTTTGTATTCGTTTATTTTGCTGTAAGTGGTCTGAGAAATACACCGATTGTACCCGCTATGTTAAGTGTATATTAAAATGGTTTACATCGTTCGAATCACAAGAGTCTCAGCTTTCCAACGATGTAAGATATGTGTATCTTTTAATTTTTGAGTTTTTGCATTTCGTGAAGTTATTGCGCAATAGACGACCGGGCTGTTAAAAGGTTAAATTCTGAAATGTAAGTTTTTTTTTGTTGTTGTTGTTGTTTGCATAGATATAGTGTTTTCAAAAGTGACTTTGTGAAAGTTAACAGAAGGTACTCTTGAGATATGTTATTAGAATTGCATATTGCATTGGTAGTTCCTCGTCAAACAAGAATTCAGCAAACATTTCCCCCTCAAATCATGTTTGCTTTGACTTTCAAATTAATTTTATTATTAATTTATTCTGTTTTTTTGAATAGCATGAATAGATTACTGCCTTTGTGTGCTAAACAGATAAATGGCCATCAAAGGTATAAAGAAATGCCAGCTGAATACCAAGACAAAATATAACCTGGCATTTCAATATAAAAAACAATGAATGAGTTCCCTTGTTGCATCTTTTTACTGATTGTTAAATAGGATGGTGTTTGTTGTTCCCAGAGGCAGAGTGTTTTGATATCTATTCATGAGATGCATTTTAGGAGTGTGCCATCATGCTTATGGGTTGATTTTTCCTAATTTGTTAAATCATTAAAATTTTGTCCATTTATCAACACTTTGTGTTTTATCTGGTAAAAATATCAGACTTATTTCACACAAAAGTCCTATTTGAAATTATATTTTATTTGAATATCAAACACAGTCAGTTTAAATTATAATTCAGTTTGGGACAGGGAAAACAATATATAGCCTGATTACACACTCAATAAATACCTTTAAAAGCAATAAGCCATGTTTATTAGAGAAGTAATAAACACTACATTTGGCACATGTTGAATTAATAGAGTGATTGTGTTATCTGATTATTACATATCATCAGCCATTCAAGGCATCTGTTCTTTTTAAATATGCACCAGAAGAAAATTAATAATATCAAATAAATAACTTAATCAATCTATATTATACTATAATATATAAATGGTCTATAGAAAACAGACATTCCTGTCCTGATGACCAAATAACTAATATCCATTCTGAAAAAAAAAAAAATATATATATATATATATATATATATATATATATATATATATATATATAAAGCATGAGACGGAGTCCCAATAGCAGAAGAACAGTTCAAGGGATTTATTTACAACAGAAATTGTCAATTCAAACTGAACTGGCAATCCCACGGCTGTCAATCCCAGCACCAGCTGCTGCTATGAAGAATCCTCCACTTGCAATTCGTGGGCAGCTAGAACAGGTGTACAGCAAGCTGGAAGGTGACCACACTCCCAGCCGGAAGGTAAACACACTCCTGACACACGGGCAGAGACAGGCATCCAACAGACACACAAGGCAGGACCAATTAGGCAAAGAGAGCAAGGTTATTGGCTTGACAAAAACATTCAGCATAAGCTCAGCTACGTTCAACATTCAACTACATTTAACATCAAACAACATTAAACTACCACATTGAACGATCCAGCCCAGGACATGGCACATGTGGGGATTTAAATGAGGAGGAAACAAACAAGGGGCAGGTGCAGCTTGCAGCTGAAAGTTGGCATGATCAGCGTTCCCATGGAAACAATCAGGTTTCCCATAGAAATACTGATTCCACATGCCAGCGTCATCTGAAACACATGAGGGCAAAATGTAAACACACTTTGACCAAAACAAACAGGGAAAAATTATGCCACAGATTTCATCAGACACAAACTCAACCTGGTAAGTTGACAGTACCGTGACATCACTGGAGGGCAGACAGCGGTAACTTGCATATGGCTGTAACCAACAACCGGACCCCTGCACCCTCGTCAGACAAAACACAACCTGACAAGGTGACAGGACTGTGATGTATATACTGTATATATATATATATATATATATATATATATATATATATATATATATATATATATACTAGCGCTGGCACCAAAGGTTTGGAATAATGTACAGATCATGATGTTTGGGAAGGAAATTGGTACTTTAATTCACCAAAGTGTCCTTCAACTGTTTACAAAGAATAGTCAGGACATTACTGATGTAAAAATCAGCATCATCACTTTTGTCATTTTTAAAAAGTCATTTTTGGTGAAATCTAGACAGACCCCATTTCCAGCAGCCATCACTCCTACACCTTATCCATGAGTAATCATGCTAAATTGCTAATTTGGTACTAGAAGTCACTTGCCATTATATCAAACACAGCTAAAAGCTATTTGGTTCATTAAATGAAGCTTAACATTGTCTTTGTGTTTGTTTTTGAGTTGCCACAGCATGCAATAGACTGGCATGTCTTTATGTCAAAATTAGGTAAAAAAAAAAAATTTGCAAAAATGAAAAAGCTTTCTCTGGAGACTTGTCAGTCAATCATTGCTTTGAGGAATGAAGTCTATACAATTCTTGAAATTGCCAAAAAAGTTGGCAAAGAAACACAGACATTGAAGAACAGATTATTGAAAAAGAGTGTTATAGATCTTCACCCCATTGAGGTGTTTTGGGATCAGCTAGACTGTAAGGTGTGTGAGAAGTGCCCGACAAGACAGTCACATCTATAGTATGTGCTACAGGAAGTGTGGGGTGAAATGTCACCTGAGTATCTGGACAAACTGACAGCTAGAATGCCAAAGATCTGCAATGCTGTCATTGCTGCATGCATGCCACATGGAGGATTTGTTGATGAGAACTTTTTGAAGTAGTTTAAGTTAAAAAAAAATAAAATAAATTGTAATAGTAATTTTTCACACTATTAATGACCTGACTATAAACTGTGATCAATTGAATGCCACTGTATTAGTAATGGTGAAGTACTAATTTATTTCCATTAGAGCACAATCGGTACATTATTCCAAACTTTTGGCCACCAGTGTGTATAATTTTATTAAAACAATAAATACATTTATAAATAAATAAAGATATCATGCTTTATTTAATCAACATTAATCAACATTAACTACACTGATTATTACCTCACTAGCATGATTCTAAACTGTTTCTGTAAATAACCAGACTTCATAATTATGTATTTCATTTACTGACAGCGAAGACAGAAATGCAGTCAGTGCAATGCAAATTAGCATACTGCTCCAGACACCAACAATCAGCAGCATCTAACCTCATTACTGTCTGTATGCTACATGACCTGTTTCACTAAGAGGTTAATTCATTTCACAGAAATGAACCTAGCCTGGAATACATTCAAGTCTAGAATAAAAGAAAAAGAAAGAATGTTCAATGTTAATTTAAATTAATAAGATATTTTGGATATTTTATGGTGCATCTAAGGGTATTAATTAATATTGTCAGGCTAGAGTGTCCAAGTTAGGAGGAAAAAATCATGGGAACAAAATAATTAAACATCCTGGTTCCTAGACAGATGCTGATTATCTGTAACACCATTAAACTGGATTAATTAGTGGCAAATCATATTTCCAATGACTGGGTTTGAAGAAACATGCACAGGAATAGATATCGCCATTTCTGTTTAACCCAGAGGTCAGATTTTTTTCATATACAGACCGCAATATTTTATAAGAAAAGGGCCTTAATTAGATTCTACTGTTCAATTACTCCCCCTGTCATTATTATTACATCAGCCTGCTCTGAACTTAAGTGCCCTTTACAATTTAAAACAGTTTACTTCTCTGTGTTCTTTCTATTAGTATGAATGAAGCTTTCATAAGAACTAAATACAGTATGTTCACAAAATGTTTATATGTCAGTTACTGTATGTCAGCCATTCATCTAGTTCATCTACTGTATGAAAGCTGCACCAAACAATGGTTTAAGAATAAGATATCCTTGTCTCTAATAGGGACACATAGTTGAT
Organism: Moxostoma hubbsi; assembly: GCA_032164185.1. NCBI lineage: Eukaryota > Metazoa > Chordata > Actinopteri > Cypriniformes > Catostomidae > Moxostoma > Moxostoma hubbsi. The sequence continues at coordinate 17,196,574 of JAVLUX010000022.1, forward strand.
TCCAGACTAGAATGTAACTGTTATGTGAACATATTCAGTTCTGGTTTTGGAGGTTGTTCATTTCTACAATTTTCACTACAGCCAGGACATTGTAAAAACACAAACACCATTCATATTTAGTGCTACCAGCAAATATTGTCTTTTTATGTGAAATTATAAAGCAAACTGAAACATTCTCCAGAGTGACTATGATGAGTTGCAGTAACTGACACCACCCATCACATTTCATGAAGCTCTTCCTCTCCAAAAAGAGCCTGTGTGTCACTTTAATTTAACTCACTATCCAAAGCTAAATGACCAGTGTCATATTAACCAAGGCACATGCATGTGATCCATCCATGCAACTAAGGACTGAATTAATTAAAGTCATTCAACTCTGAATATAATGGAAACACATGTAATAAGCAGGTAGTCATACGGAATGTAATTACAGAAGAGCAAGTTAATTTAACTAAATAAATTAATTCTGGATTCCAGTTAGTGAATTTATAGTTGTCTGACAATGATGAAAAAACAGTACCAAGACATCCTAGAGGGAACAGCCATTATATGCTTTATTCAACTTTCCTATTTTGACAAACATGTGCATTATAATAGTACATGCAGCATACATGCAGCTGTCTATCAGGTCCAGCAGACAATCACTATAGACTTTCTCCTACGGTACAAAATTAAATGTCAAAGAATAACACTATAAAACATATCAAACAAAATGAAAGGTCTAGGGTGTAGTTTTTTTTTTAAATACTTAATGTAGATAATCAATTATAGGTAAACAATTCATAAGTTGATTTCCCTGAAAAGTGTAAATACTCAAAAACATCAAATCAAAACATAGTTATCACACTATGAAATCTGTGTAAGGAGGTCAAACGTTCTGCTGCTGAAATTGATCTGTGCTAACCGAAATTTGAAACACTGCCCCAAGTGGCCGAAGCTGGAATTATTGTTAAGATGAAATGTGTGGTGCCACACATACAAGTCAACATACATTCATCAAGAATGCATATTTTATTAACCCTACACTCTACTTAACCTCCAACACTAAACCTAACCATCAATGGAGTAAAAAAACATGGGACCAGAACCTGAATGTTCAGAAAAACTGTTTAAGAACAACAATTATATTCGCAGTTGGATTTGGTAATGTTAGTGTCACAGAAATTACACACTTTAATTTTAAGGTGGGCAAACTTTTTCTGGAGCACATAAAAGATGTACAAATTAATACAAAATCAGGCAACATTTTATAATAAGGTTACATTTTTAAACATTAGTAAATTCATTAGATATCATGAACTAACAATGAACAATATATTTTTTACAGTATTTATTAATCTTTTTAATTTTTAAATAATAAGAATACAGTTGTTCATGTTAGTTCATAGTGCATTAACTAATGTTAACAAACTTTTTTATTTAAATATGTGTTAGATTAGCCAAGATTAGTAGTTCATGTTAGCAGAGGCGGGTAATAATGTGCTACATTTACTAGGTTACATTTACTTGAATAATTTTTGGTAAAACAAAAAGACTTGTTTGGTTTAAAAGTGGGTACTTTTTACTGTCACTCAAGAAAATTTCGAATTAATTTTTTTTTAAATTTACCTCATTACAATGGGCGGCATTCCTGTCGTTACATTAATGGGTTTAATTTTAATGCATCAATTATTGAGAGATTATTGAATGAGACTTTTAAGACAGCATAATTTGACAGCTGTGTGAGCAGTTATGGTTCTTATGACATCAGTTTTAAAGTGTACATTTTTAAATCAGTGCAGCAATATATTAGTGTGCTTTGTCTTGAGTCCTGCATGCAATGAGCAGTATTTACCCCATGGCCTCTCGCGGGTGATCAAAACTATCACAGCTACTTCAGGCTGATTAACTGAATAAATCCATGCAAATATCCAAGTTAAGTGTAAATGCTTTTTGTTCTGCTGATCACGTTATTGACAACTGGAGTGCGAACAGACAGCATTTCTGCACATGCAGAGTGAAGTGCGAGTGTGAGAAATGTGCCAGCATGCATGTGAAAGATTTGTGGGTGCAAGGAGATCTTATGGCGAAGACAGTGCTCCATAACTGGGGTTGGTGCCCTACGCAGGCTGCATACTCTGCGTTTAGGGAGCGGTGGTACTTCTGTACAGAATTAATTATCTAAATTCTTTTGACACTGAAAACTGTAACTAAACAAAGAACAAAAGCTATGGAATATTGAAAGCAGGCATTAATAAAGCATTATCTTTCTTTGGCTTATATTTCAGCATTATATATAATGTCCCTGTGGGTCATTGTTCATGTTTTCACCATAATAATTACTAGAAAGGTTTCCAAACCTCTCTTATTAACAAATTTATCCAGATCTGACAAGAGCCCTTAAAGGGATAGTTCACCCAAAAATGAAAATATTTAATTATTTACTCACCCTCATGCCACCCCAGATGTGTATGACTTTCTTTCATCTGCTAAACTCAAATTAAGATTTTTAGAAGCATTTCTCAGCTCTTTTGGTCCAAAAAATAGTAGTGAATGAGTGTCATCATTTAAAAAAAAAAAAAAAAAAAAAATATATATATATATATATATATATATATATATATATATATATATATATATATATATATATATATATATTTTTTTTTTTTTTAAATTGGATCAATTTTATGCTAACTAATGCTATATATATATATATATATATATATATATATATAGCATTAGTTAGCATAAAATTGATCCATAAGACTCCAGTGGTTAAATCAATATCTTCAGAAGCAATGTGATAGAAGTGAATGTAAACAGATCAGTTTCACATTCTTCTTTTTGTGTTTTTGGTGATCCACATTCCTCTCTGTATATCGCCCCCTGCTGGGCAGGTAGAAACATTTCTAGCAAAAAATGACTTAAATATTGATCTGATTCTCACCCATCATTTCACTACTGAAGATGTGGATTTAACTACTGGAGTCGTATGGATAACTTTTATGATTCTTTTATGTGCTTTTTGGAGCATAAAAATGTTGGCACCCATTCACTAGCATTGTATGGACCTACAGAGTTGAGCTATTCTTCTAAAAATCATAATTTGTGTTTTGCAGAAGGAAGTCATACACATCTGGTATGGTATGAGGGTGAAGAAAATGATGAAAGAATTAAAAATTTTGGGTGAAATATCCCTTTAAAGTGATAGCTCAGCCATAATTTAATATTCTGTCATCCTTTCCCTACCCTCATGTTGTTCAAAACCCGTGTAATTTTCTGTATTCTGTAGAACCCAATATATGTTAGACAGAATGTTAGGGACCTGACAGTCTCAGTCACCATTCTATATATATATATATGAATGGTGACTCAGGCTCACATTCTGTCTAAAATCTTGCGTTGCACTGAAGAAAGCAAGTCATGTGGGTTTGGAACAACATGATGGTGAATGATGAAAGGATTTCCATTAATAATAATAATAATTCTTAATTATTATTATTATTAATTTATGTAATACATGTTCAATGTGTATTAAGTAATGGAATATAGGGGAGTTAACAAACATTGTGTCATTTGTGAACGAAACGAGTAAAAAAAATTACACTATTAACAACAGAGACTGTCAAAACTGTCAAAAAAAGTCTGATTGAGCCTCATACTCATGAATATATAGATATGTGCCATACATAACTCATGCATAATTCAAGCACTCTTAAACTTCCTCTGCTTCAAAAGCTCCTCTGCTTCATATGAACTGACAGGACATGAAGAGAAACGATTGAGACTGTGTGAGCTCTTGCAGTCGTAAACTTCTCACAGGGACTCTGCGATGTACAATCCAGTACTGAAGCTATTAGACTAGTCCTGCAGCTGCGGGTGTGATGCCCATTGACCTGCTCAAAATGCACATGATCTGACAGTAAAGCGAGCAGCTATAATACAGTGTATCACAATGCTAGCATGTATATTTTAAATATTCTCGTAAGGGATACTCTTTTGTATGAAAAAGCATTTTCTTTGAATGCTCTTAACTCAGGTTCCTAAATGAAATCTGATAGATTTTTCTCAGCAAGTTAAGTTTTTTTAGAGTCTGCCACTTGCTTATGCCAACAATGTAATATGTCGAACCTCTAATTTAACTCTGTGAACACACCCTGTTGAAGACAACCATCTTTTGTGTTTGACATGCTGGTCCTCAGCTGGGAGACTGGTTTGCTGGTATCCCTACAAGACTTTTAAACTAGCTTAACCAGTAAGCCTACTTGATCAACTAGCTTTATCAGAAAGACCATGCTGGTTGACCAGATTTTATTTCTGGTAAAAAATATAGTTATGCTGGTCCACCATCTACCAGCTTGAACCAGCATAGAAATGTATTCTGGTCTTAAAAGAACAGGCTTTGTTTCATTTTGAGAGATCTCTATGGTTTCACAAATTGTTTCTCCTTTGCTCTTCAAACTATTTGCTCATGCTACTGTCGAGCAGCACATGCAAGACTTACAAAAGCTGTCTTGGCAATTGACAGGCCTGTCTTATTTGCTGTCTGAGAGAAATGGAGTGCTGCCAAGATTGATCAAAGCTCAAGACAGTGGCTGGATCTTTTAGGAATAGCATGTATGTATGCAATAGCATGCCAATAATAGTGTTATGTTCAATGATATGGAACTAAAACAAACAATATTTTGACTTTTAAAGCCACCTTTTCTATTGTAAAAAAAAAAGAAAAAAAGAGAATAGCATGTATGAAAACTCTCCGCTTCTTTCTTTTCATCGGCTCCATCCTCCTCGCCATGGGTAATTGAGGTGGTGCAGGGGGACAGAGACAGGGGGAATCTATTTCAGCTCAACATCAGGCAAAAAAGACAGATGGATGACTGTGTCCTGAATGCAAAGCCTCATGCCTCAGTGAAATGTAGAGGGTAATGGTTGCACTATCTTTTCAGTCACACCTTCTATGTGCCTGTTGAATTATCTTATGAGGTTGTACAGGGACAAACCAAATAGGTGGTGACTGGAGCTCTTTTGGTGACATTGTAAGACAGAATTTATGCCTCACTGCATGTAGAGTCCAAAAAAAAAATGTTAATCCTCAGAAATTACTCTTTTAAAGCTCACAAAACACCAGTTTTCTTTCTTGAAAGACATGTGCTCCACTGGGATCTCAATTTATCATGGCATACCAAATAAACATAATGTTGAATCTTTATTTCAGAGAATTATATAGTAGAATGTGTTGGTAAAGATGGATACATTAAGGGACATATGCTTGCTTAATTTTTTTTATTATTAAAATACACCCAAAAATTGCAAAATTTTGTAGGAAATCTTTCTTTTAAATATGGCGTTATATTTGAATCTCAGGGTTGGGGACAACAACAAAACATGCATTTTCTACAGTAAAACACAAATAAAATGTACTAAAATAATTATCTTGAGACACAATAAAAACTCTACATCTGTCTTTGTCTAAACTGACTATGGACATTTAAAATAATTGTGTGAAATATGTTTTTCCTAGAAAAGGGACAGAAATATGCCTGTAACAAATATTCTGTGACAAGCTGTCAAGAAGATTAGTAACAAGCTCTTTCGAAGCCAGGTTATTTGGCAAACTAAGGTCAAATATAACATTTCACACACAGCTTCTTTGCAAAACACTATCAGTGACTGAATCATTTACCATGAATAATGATGACTTAAGAGGTGTCCCCAAATCAATACTGTTTCGAGACAGCCCGAGCATGAAGGGGACCATGTGACACACACCCTATCAATACCCCCAGCTGGTTTTTAAAGCTGTCATCTCTAATCATACGTTCACAAGCCCTCCTGCCCCCTCAAAGTCAGCAAAAGTGTACTGGTTCTAATAAAAACATAGCTTCTTGTCATTCAGAACAGCAGTACTTTATTTATTTTCCCGCTGTGCCAGGAGGTAGCGCCAAGACTCCTCTCAATTCAGTAATTTCTCAGATTGCTTTTTGAAAGCTGGTTGATGAACAGGTTCTCACCTATAGACAGCTGTTAGTGAGCTTATGATTGCAATAAACACAGAGCATTGTGTTAGTTTTATCTACGGTATCTTATAACCTTTGCAAATACCTTGCATTTTGCTAATATTCTCTTATTGTTACAGATTAAAAGCAAAATTTGCTGAGGGTTAGAAGTCAATACTGTAATAATGCATGTGAAATAAAAATGGAGGAGATAAATAGTGGTTATTAAACGTACCTTTATGCATGTTCTTACATTTAAGGTAATGTTAAGGTCATGTTCCTTTATAATGGTAAGTTTATACTGTAACCGGTTTAATCAAAAAGTAATCAGCACACAGATTTTTGCTCATAACCCTGATTTTGCATTGCATGTTAACACCTTTACTGATGTTTTTATCCAGCTGATTCAATATGCACGAGTGTTTAGTACATGCCTGATAACGTTTTGATGTCAAAAGCAGAGAATAATCTGATAACTTCAAATCTCATGCAAATATGATTTTCTTGTATTGTCAAGTTTTTTGAAAAAGCAGATTTTTGGTAGTTATCAGCATATTGGTGTGCATGTAAATGCACTCACTGAAGAGTAGGCTTGAAATCGTTACCCTTTTCACACATCAATACTCAGAATATTTTCCAGATGATTATCGATATATATCTGCATATTTTCAGATATTAGCAGGGTAACTCATTGCCACACCAAACCCTTAAATCTACTGCAAAGGCTTACCAGTCTGCATCAGAGTGTGAGACCCAGGAATCTGTAGTAAGAGCGATGCCCTCTGCATTCTCTAGCTGCGTACGCACGTCTCTTCATGCATATTTCTCAAAACAACGTTAGTAAAGTGTGAGCGGCAGGGTACCTTGACTTCTGCATTCATTGACTCTAACATGTTTCAAACAGGGACTCTCCACCACATAAAGCGGCAGCACATCTGTTAAACACCAGCTGCACAAATGTAGGGGTGACAGAGGTAATGATAGCTTAGTAGTAAGTACAGTAAATATTATATCACCCCCTTGAGGTCTCACAAAGCTACTATGCTGGACTAACTCTAAGCTAACTCTAACATGTGAAAGTGATGAAAAGCAGGTGTTGCAAATCTCTGGTTCTTAAAGGGGCCATATCCAATTTTGAATATTGTTAAATTACATGAAATTTATCCATTTGTCTACATTCTCCCCAGTTAAAAAACATTGTCCCCTGTGACTTTTTTTCACTTCTTTAAAAGCTTCTCTAAAGAACACACTACTCAGGCTTGTTAACACATGAGAAAAGACTTCAGGACTGAGTGAAACAGCATTGCATACTGATTTTCTCTAATTAAAAGGGTTTGAGTGTATGCCAGCATTGGATATTTTAGCCCTTCTTGGTGCTGGTACAGACTTTTTACCTTTGGTTTAGACACTCTAGGAGCCATGCCAGTGTCAGGATCAACTATCTCTGGAGCAGACACTCTAGGAGCTGTGTCGCTGCTAGACTCAACTATCTCTGTTACAGAACCTTGTTGTTCTGTGTTGTACCTATAAGTGCTTCAACAGCTGACACATGGTTTTTAGGGTTCACTTTCCCTGTCTGTTGTAGACTAGGATATGTGACCTCTTCTAGCACAACAAAATCAAGATCAGAATGCAAAACTTCAACCTGCTCACAAACAGATTCTCCCCTCAATTGTGGTGTTGTGGGAGAATGGGTTTCAGTCATCTCTAGGAACAGAGTTAACACAAGGGCACAAGTCAACTTTATGGACTCTTTTTAAAGGACCACCCTGTAAAGGGAACAATGGAAAGGAGGAGGCGAGAACCGGCTTGACAATATAAATAATAGTTTAATGGTAAACTGAACCAAAAAGAAACAAACATAAACACACGATGGTCAACTGCCCGTAAACATACTCTCTCTCTCTCACCACTGTCCACAGTTGGCCTTTGTCCCTCTCGGAGACTTGATTAGCTTGATAAGGGACCGGTGTGTAGAATCACAACCCGGCCCCGCCCTCAACCCTGTCACATTCCTCCCTCGTTCTCTCAGGCCAGGGAGTGGAGAGGAGAGGAGACAGAGAAAGAAAAAAAATCACTTACTCGCCGGTTCTCCGATATGCCGTAGCTTGGTCCTTGGCCACTCCTCCACCCTCTGGTGGATGACAACCGCACCTCCCCGGGCGGATTGGAGGCAGTCCTCCAGCCCCTGGCGGACGGAACACCCCGCCACATTCTCGGGGAACAGAAGGGGTCTCTCCCGCCCCTGCAAGCGGTTCTCCCACTCCAGGTGGTGGGCAGTGAGCCCCTCCCTGCTCTCGGTCGGCGATCTCAGACCCTGCTGTGTTTCAGCAGCTAGTAGTGGTCTGCTCCACCCCTGGAAGCGGTCGGCTAGGAGCCACTTCTCCCCTCACGGTCAGCAACCAATTCCTCCACATCCAGGCAGCCGAGCTCCTCCGTCCCCCGGAAGATGGCTGCGACTGCTCCGATGGGGTGGATGGTAGTGGCAAGAACTCCACAACGGTGTATCCCTCCTCCTTCCCGGGTCTTCGGCACCAGTGTAAAGCGAACAATGCTTGACAATATAAACAATAGTTTAATGGTAAACTGAACCAAAAAGACACAAATATAAACACACGACAGTCTGCTGCCTGTAAACATTCTATCTCTCTTGCACCACCATCCGCAGTCGGCATTTATCCCTCTCGGAGGCTTGATTAGCCTGAGGGACGGGGTGTTTAGAATCACAACCTGGCCATGTCCTCCGAACTGTCACACACCCTCAATGGGCTCGACAGTATGTGTGGTATCCTGCACATCTTTGACCCTGTAAACAGTAGGACCCCATGAATCCTGTATTTTGTTCAAACCCAAATGTCTGTGAAGCAAGTATACCTGCTAACCAACATCAATCACAGGACACTTGAGTGTCCTCATAAACCATATTTATAGCATAATTACATGTGTATAATCTAGAATAGTGCCAATGAATAGTCCTCATAAACCATATATACCTGAAAACACACACAACACACGCAGATAAAAGGCTATGTTTTAGATGGTTGATTTTGTTCCACTGTGAGGTAGTTTATGCTTAGGAGTGGGAGGAAAATATTCATTCTATATCTTATGATTGAACAACAAAATTAATTATCACTGATCATCCCTGTTCATTTCTGTCTATAGCTTTTGGTTTTATTGACATTTGTTATTAATTTATTCTATCAATTTATTGAATTAATGATAGGTAACATACATTTTACTCTTAGCCATCTCTTTGTAACACCATGGTTTGTAATCATAATGAGGCATCATTTCAAAAACTGGCACTTCAAAACACCTCAAACCAATTTTTTTTTAACTCTGACAAACAATAGTGTTTTTTTTTTATGTCATTAATGTCTAAATATATAGCCAAATGCAGAATTTATGATAAATAAAAAAAAAATCTGTTTGCTACAATCAGGCAAATGAGTGAACAGCTACAGCAATCTGCTGGTTAAAATTTTATAATTTCAGGTCATTTTAATTTAAAGGTTTTTTCCCAGCAGATGGAAGAAGTCTTCCCCTAATGCATGATACCTTTTTAATTTTTTTTTCCTCCTTGAATTAAATTCAGAAATTTAGATCTTCACTGAAGTGAATGTGACATAAACTTTTCTTATTTTATATGAAAATAATGGCATAGTTTAGTAATTTAGAGGTAAATAAGGTAAATAAAAATATCACAATATCTTGAGAGTTTTTCAATTAGGGAGGTTAGTGTTATTACATTTGTTTAAAAAATTCAATGATTACGGTAAAAAAATTACACGGTTCTTGTTTGGGGCCAAATGGTACCCAAAAGGCCTCAAGAATGCACCCATAATGAAGGGTGCACAAGGGTTAAATCTGTAACGAGGGGAGGCAGACGAGGAGTGAGGATCCAGATGCAGTTTTATTGAAAATAACTCGGTCAAGTGAACGGTGAACACAGGGAAAAATAAAACATCCACGAGGGGAAAATAAAGGTATAAACACAAGATATCAACACGGGGAATCTTCCAAGGAGGGCACAGGCAGGAACACGATTGAAGGCTGGGTTGACGTGGAACATTCATCCAACACCAAACACCTAACATCAAACAACATCCAACCAAGGACAAGGTAAACATGAGGGCTTAAATACAAAACCAAGGGGAAACAAAAGCCAATGGACAAACAGAACTCAAAACAAGATAATAAAGGCAATTAACTAAAACCAATGACAAAACTAGAACTGATAATAAAGCAATCAAACAATGAACCAATGAAAACCAGACACATGAACATGGAGGGAAAACAGGACATGACAAGACTGGGAAACAGGAACATGAGAATGATTTCAAAATAAGAGTGCATAAAACAAAAGACAATATGGATCGTAACAGAGCCCCCCCTTTAAGGAGCGGATCCCAGATGCTCCTAACAAAAAGGAAGGGCAAAACGTCAATGGAGAGCAGGGGCAAACAGGCAGTTCAAGGGGGCACGAGGGGCACAGAGAAACAAGACTAGGACAGGGAGACCATGACAGAACAGGAGGGCGGCCAGGAGACCAAGGAGACCAGGCAGACGCCCAGGGGACGACTTCAAGGTGGGGACCGGGTCGGGAAGTCTGGGAGGCAGCTGCGGGGTCAAGACTGGGGTCAGGGGGTGTGGTGGGTGGCCGTAGGACAGGGACTGGGTCAGGAGGCCAAGGAGGCAGCCATAGGGCAGGGACCGGGTCAGGAGGCCAGGGAGGCAGCTGCAGGATCGGGACTGGGTCGGGGGGCCTGGTTGGTAGCCGTAGGGCAGGGACCGGGTCAGAAGGCCAGGGAGGTGGCCATAGGGCAGGGAGTCAGGAGGCCAGGGAGGCGGCCATAGGGCAGGGACCGGGTCAGGAGGCCAAGGAGAAGGCCACAGGACTGGGACAGGGTCAGGAGGCCAAGGAGAAGGCCACAGGACTGGGACAGGGTCAGGAGGCCTGAGAGGAGGCCACAGGACAGGGTCAGAAGGCCTGGGAGGAGTCCCAGGGGAAGTGGGCAGAGCCGCGGAAGGCTCTGTAGGCGGAGCCGAGGAGGACTCCAGGGGCGGAGCCATGGTAGGCGGAGACCAGGGGGACTCCAGGGACAGAGCCATGGAAGGCAGAGACCAGGTTGGTTCTGGAGGTGGAGGTTTGGAAGGCTCTGGGGGCTTGGCAGGCTCTGGAGGCTTGGCAGGCTCTGGAGGCTTGGCAGGCTCTGGAGGCTTGGAAGGCAGAGCGGGCAGAGCCGTGGAAGGGTCTGGAGGCGGAGCCGTGAAAGGGCCTGGAGGCGGAGCTGTGGGAGGCGGAGCAGGCGCGGGCAGAGCCGTGGGAGGCGGAGCAGGCGCGGGCAGAGCAGTGGAAGGGTCTGGAGGCGAGGGAGGCGCCGGAGGAGTGGAAGGGTCGAGGGTTGGCGCCGTGGAAGGCGGACTTCTGAGGCGGAGTCCAGGGAGGCTCAGGTGACTGTGGTGTGGAAGGCTCAGGTGACTGTGGTGTGGAAGGCTCAGGGGGCGGAGCTCTGGGAGGCTCGAGAGGCGGAGCTCTGGGAAGCTCGGGAGGCGGAGCTCTGGGAAGCTCGGGAGGCGGAGCCGTGGGAGGCTCAAGGGGCGGAGCCGTGGGAGGCTCGGGAGGCGCTGGCTCTTGGACGGTCGAGGCTACAGGCGCCGGCTCTGGCTCTTGGACGGTCGAGGCTACAGGCGCCGGCTCTGGCTCTTGGACGGTCGAGGCTACAGGCACCGGCTCTGGCTCTTGGACGGACGAGGCTGGCAACGCTGGCTCTGGGACGGACGAGGCTGGCAACGCTGGCTCTGGGACGGATGAGGCTGGCAACGCGTTGGCCGTGGCAGGCGTGGGCGTTGGCTCGTTGGCCGTGGCAGGCGTGGGCGTTGGCTTGTTGGCCGTGGCAGGCGTGGGCGTTGGCTCGTTGGCCGTGGCAGGTGGAGACTGAAGAGCAGAAGCCTTCCCTCTTCTCCTCCTCCTCCTCCTGGCGGACAGGGCTGTCAATGCTGGCCCTGGGACAGATGAGGCTGGGGGCACGTTGGCCGTGGCAGGCGTGGAGGAACGAGTCATGGAAGGCTGGGAGGTGACCACTGTGGGAGGAGAGGTGGCGTCCTCCTCTGCAACACCCACAGTGAAAGGAGAGCCACAGATCCTCAGGGTCTCTTCTAGGTAGTCGAAGAGCGTCCAGCAAGGGGTCGCTGGTGGCAACCGCTCCTGTAGCGCACTGTTAAGGTTGGCCCTGAAGAAACCGACCAAGTAAGGCTCCGGGAAGTCAGACAAATGGGCCAGCTCAAGAAACTCAGAGACGTGGGCTTCTATTGGGCGGTCCTCTTGTCTGAGGTCGAGAAGGCCGAGGTTAGCTTTAACCGCTGGATCCATAGTTGGTTGGTTGTTCTGTAACGAGGGGAGGCAGATGAGGAGTGAGGATCCAGATGCAGTTTTATTGAAAATAACTCGGTCAAGTGAACGGTGAACACAGGGAAAAATAAAACATCCACGAGGGGAAAATAAAGGTATAAACACAAGATATCAACACGGGGAATCTTCCAAGGAGGGCACAGGCAGGAACATGATTGAAGGCTGGGTTGACGTGGAACATTTATCCAACACCAAACACCTAACATCAAACAACAACCAACCAAGGACAAGGTAAACATGAGGGCTTAAATACAAAACCAAGGGGAAACAAAAGCCAATGGACAAACAGAACTCAAAACAAGATAATAAAGGCAATTAACTAAAACCAATGACAAAACTAGACTGATAATAAAGCAATCAAACAATGAACCAATGAAAACCAGACACATGAACATGGAGGGAAAACAGGACATGACAAGACTGGGAAACAGGAACATGAGAATGATTTCAAAATAAGAGTGCATAAAACAAAAGACAATGTGGATCGTAACAAAAGCACTCTAACAGAGCATTACCCTGAGGCCGATAGGGTGTGGTGCAGATTTTCTTTACACCAATCATTTTACGCAGCTCAGCAATCACGTTGCTTTAAAAATTTCTGCCCTGAACAGAATGCAATCATTCAGGCACACCATATTTGATGAACAACTCTTTAAGTACCACTGATCCTTGGTTTGAAACGTTAACATCAGTCACAATTAACACGTTCTCATGGCCATCAGAGGCAGGTTCAAGCACAGTAAAATCTACTGCCACTACTTCAAGGGGCCTTGAAGCCAGAAATGGCTTCATATGAGGATGTATCCTGTGGCTTCTTGGTTAAGATGCACCTTTGAAATTTTTTTATCCACCACTCCACATCATTATACATGCTAACCCAGAATCATCGTTTCATCAAAAGTTTTAGTGTTCGCTCAATGCCCCGATGTCTCACTCTTTCAAGGACCTGTAATATTAGACATGAGCATAATATTCACCACGTTGTTGCTCATTCACAATGCAAGCCATCCAGCTCTCTAACACACTTCCACTGCTTTATCAGTGACAGTACGGACTTTGATAGACCAAATCGCTTACAAGTGGTGGGCTTTTGTTTGCATTTTCAAAAGGTTCTGAATGAACTGAGAGTGGGATCTTTCAATGGAAAATCCTTAATTTCAACTGTTGTGTAACTGTTGTTACTGTCATCCTCTACTCCACACTCTAAAGTATGAATCTGTCTAACCCTACAGCACTTTTCACCAGCCATCACTAAGTCAGGCTCTAAGACTGTTCCTTTGTTTATTATATTTCAGATGGCAATACAGTTGTCATATTCTGCATCCTCAGGAGTGGCAGACACCCATGCTGATGGCTGCCTAGAGAGGGCATCAGCAGCTGCATTATGCCTTCCTGGGCAGTATTTAATCTCAAAATCAAAGACAGCTCATTGAGCGATCCATCTCTGAGCTTGAACTTTTTTAGATGGCACAGAGGTTTGTTATTTGTTATAACCACAAACTAGGAACTTTCCTGGATCAGTACCAATATATCAGTCTGATCTGATGACCTACGGAAGTTACTTCTTGCTGCAAGAAATTACACTTTTCAGGCTTATCTTTTTTTGAGACCTGTTCCTTTTAGTCTGTTAAAGACTACTTCCAGTCTCAACAAGTGCTCAGGGAAAGTGGGCAAGTACACTAGTATGTCATCAAGGTACACTAGTATGATTTGAAAAATTAGATCACCCTTGGAAGTCTGCATAAGACATTGAATCGTTGAAGGTCCATTGCAAACCCCAAATGGCATCCGAGAATACTCAAAGATCCCAAATGGAGTCGTACATGCAGTCTTATACCTGTCTCACTCGTGGAAAGCAACCTGATGATATCCACTAACTAAATCAATGGAAGAAAATAACTTTCCTCCTTGTACTGCATCAAAACTTTAATCTATCCTTTGAGTTCAGATGCCTGTAATCAACACAAAGCCTGAGAGTGCCATACATTTTGCTAACTATTATGATAGGTGAAGCATAAGCACTAGTGCTTTCTTGGATCACTTCTTTCTTAATGAGGTTGGTGATATGTTCTCTGATTTCCCTATACTGAGTAGGTAGGATATGCCTATATGGCTGGGCCAACAGTATATCATCCACAACATGAATATCATGTTGCACTTTGTCTGTAATATAAATGTCTTAATCCTCAAGAGCAAAAACATAAGAGTACTTCATCAACAAATCACTCTGTTCTGCCTGCTGTTCAAGAGTACCACCAATGTGTAGCTTGTTAAAAAACACTATGGAGCTGTCCTCCAATAATCGACTGTCTTTTGGGTTTACACTGATCTCTTCAATAGCAGAAGAAATTTTCTGAAATCTCACCTCACATGCATCTTTGGACTTCACACTCTCGACATGAGACAGAGCACCAATTCTGATTCTGACTGTAACCAGATTTCTTCTGGAAAGAGGTTCACAACCAGTACAGGAAACAACAGTTTCTCTGAAGACACAAGAGAGGGAACAACAATCATACTGCCAGGTTAGGGTGTGTTCGCTGGTTCAAACAGGAAGTCCTGTGAACCATCGTTTAACATACTCTTTGCTACCTCGACCATTACCATTGTAATTGATGAAGCAGGTATGTGTACCATATATTTTCCAGCTACTCAGACTATGCTTCACTTCCCTAGACTGCTGGAATTCTGCATCTGCTAAAATGCCACTCTCCACCTAGGGTAGTATGAAACTCTGCACAAACTAGTTGTCTACATCTGCTAATGATGTTCATGCCATCGAGGGAGTTTGTGAGTCTCTGACTACTAAAAAACCACATTCTGGTAGGGTAATACCCATGGTTTCAACCTCCAACTCAAGATAACCTTGGTAAGGTATGTCTAAACCATTGGCATCTTTATTCTTCAGCCAACCTGCTGTGGACAGCATATCTTCATCCACTCAAGACAGGTGTTCTCTGAAGAAACTCTCAGAAATATTTCTGACTTTGTTTCCTGTATCAAGTTAACAAGAGGCCACTACTCCACTAATATAATTTTTTTTCACAGCATGCTAGAGTAGTCAGTCACGACAAGTATGAACTGATGATTTAGCATTCTCTGTGACAGTCTGTTTGTTTTTCTTGTCCTATACCATTACGCCGGAAACACCAGATATTGGTTGACCATCCTCCGTAAACCTTGGCTGCATCTTGGGTGTATAATGAGCCACAGGTTTCTGACTTTTGCACTGCAAAGTGAGTTTCTCGACAACTTGTGTTAGCTCTCCTATAGCTTTTCCTAGTTTTGCTACAATTTTTAAAACTTCTTCAAGAGTAGCAAGTTTTTTCTCAGGTATACCAGCATCAGCGCACTGAGATTCTGATGTCTCAGACACAACACTTCTGTTGCTGACAAATTTGTGACACGAGATTTAGGATCTTTTAGAGGCCACATTAGGGCTACATATAGCACTTCAATTAGAGTTGACTGGCTTGTCTCTGACAAGCTTACGAAGCTCCCTTCTAAGGCCTGCATCATTCGTCGCCTCAGCAATAGATTTTCGATTTTTGATTCACATTTGATGTTGCATTTGATGATTGTTTCAGGATAGAAAACATCATTTGGGACAAAGCATGAGAGTAAGCACAAACATCCTCATCTCACCTTTTTTACAGCTATAGAATATTTGTAATAACTGAGACACACTGTGCTTTTCACAAAAAGCTTCTCTCGGGTACACCAAGAGGTCACATGTTCGCTCTGGTTCATTCCCCATCCATAATCTGACCTCTTCTAAGACTGCACCCTTTAGGAATGAGAGTACGAGGTCTAGCTAGTCCTTGATGGTCTGGCAATCTGCTGGTTAAAATTTTATAATTTCAGGTCATTTTAATTTAAAGGTTTTTTCCCAGCAGATGGAAGAAGTCTTCCCCTAATGCATGATACCTTTTTAATTTTTTTTTCCTCCTTGAATTAAATTCAGAAATTTAGATCTTCACTGAAGTGAATGTGACATAAACTTTTCTTATTTTATATGAAAATAATGGCATAGTTTAGTAATTTAGAGGTAAATAAGGTAAATAAAAATATCACAATATCTTGAGAGTTTTTCAATTAGGGAGGTTAGTGTTATTACATTTGTTTAAAAAATTCAATGATTACGGTAAAAAAATTACACGGTTCTTGTTTGGGGCCAAATGGTACCCAAAAGGCCTCAAGAATGCACCCATAATGAAGGGTGCACAAGGGTTAAATCTGTAACGAGGGGAGGCAGACGAGGAGTGAGGATCCAGATGCAGTTTTATTGAAAATAACTCGGTCAAGTGAACGGTGAACACAGGGAAAAATAAAACATCCACGAGGGGAAAATAAAGGTATAAACACAAGATATCAACACGGGGAATCTTCCAAGGAGGGCACAGGCAGGAACACGATTGAAGGCTGGGTTGACGTGGAACATTCATCCAACACCAAACACCTAACATCAAACAACATCCAACCAAGGACAAGGTAAACATGAGGGCTTAAATACAAAACCAAGGGGAAACAAAAGCCAATGGACAAACAGAACTCAAAACAAGATAATAAAGGCAATTAACTAAAACCAATGACAAAACTAGAACTGATAATAAAGCAATCAAACAATGAACCAATGAAAACCAGACACATGAACATGGAGGGAAAACAGGACATGACAAGACTGGGAAACAGGAACATGAGAATGATTTCAAAATAAGAGTGCATAAAACAAAAGACAATATGGATCGTAACAGAGCCCCCCCTTTAAGGAGCGGATCCCAGATGCTCCTAACAAAAAGGAAGGGCAAAACGTCAATGGAGAGCAGGGGCAAACAGGCAGTTCAAGGGGGCACGAGGGGCACAGAGAAACAAGACTAGGACAGGGAGACCATGACAGAACAGGAGGGCGGCCAGGAGACCAAGGAGACCAGGCAGACGCCCAGGGGACGACTTCAAGGTGGGGACCGGGTCGGGAAGTCTGGGAGGCAGCTGCGGGGTCAAGACTGGGGTCAGGGGGTGTGGTGGGTGGCCGTAGGACAGGGACTGGGTCAGGAGGCCAAGGAGGCAGCCATAGGGCAGGGACCGGGTCAGGAGGCCAGGGAGGCAGCTGCAGGATCGGGACTGGGTCGGGGGGCCTGGTTGGTAGCCGTAGGGCAGGGACCGGGTCAGAAGGCCAGGGAGGTGGCCATAGGGCAGGGAGTCAGGAGGCCAGGGAGGCGGCCATAGGGCAGGGACCGGGTCAGGAGGCCAAGGAGAAGGCCACAGGACTGGGACAGGGTCAGGAGGCCAAGGAGAAGGCCACAGGACTGGGACAGGGTCAGGAGGCCTGAGAGGAGGCCACAGGACAGGGTCAGAAGGCCTGGGAGGAGTCCCAGGGGAAGTGGGCAGAGCCGCGGAAGGCTCTGTAGGCGGAGCCGAGGAGGACTCCAGGGGCGGAGCCATGGTAGGCGGAGACCAGGGGGACTCCAGGGACAGAGCCATGGAAGGCAGAGACCAGGTTGGTTCTGGAGGTGGAGGTTTGGAAGGCTCTGGGGGCTTGGCAGGCTCTGGAGGCTTGGCAGGCTCTGGAGGCTTGGCAGGCTCTGGAGGCTTGGAAGGCAGAGCGGGCAGAGCCGTGGAAGGGTCTGGAGGCGGAGCCGTGAAAGGGCCTGGAGGCGGAGCTGTGGGAGGCGGAGCAGGCGCGGGCAGAGCCGTGGGAGGCGGAGCAGGCGCGGGCAGAGCAGTGGAAGGGTCTGGAGGCGAGGGAGGCGCCGGAGGAGTGGAAGGGTCGAGGGTTGGCGCCGTGGAAGGCGGACTTCTGAGGCGGAGTCCAGGGAGGCTCAGGTGACTGTGGTGTGGAAGGCTCAGGTGACTGTGGTGTGGAAGGCTCAGGGGGCGGAGCTCTGGGAGGCTCGAGAGGCGGAGCTCTGGGAAGCTCGGGAGGCGGAGCTCTGGGAAGCTCGGGAGGCGGAGCCGTGGGAGGCTCAAGGGGCGGAGCCGTGGGAGGCTCGGGAGGCGCTGGCTCTTGGACGGTCGAGGCTACAGGCGCCGGCTCTGGCTCTTGGACGGTCGAGGCTACAGGCGCCGGCTCTGGCTCTTGGACGGTCGAGGCTACAGGCACCGGCTCTGGCTCTTGGACGGACGAGGCTGGCAACGCTGGCTCTGGGACGGACGAGGCTGGCAACGCTGGCTCTGGGACGGATGAGGCTGGCAACGCGTTGGCCGTGGCAGGCGTGGGCGTTGGCTCGTTGGCCGTGGCAGGCGTGGGCGTTGGCTTGTTGGCCGTGGCAGGCGTGGGCGTTGGCTCGTTGGCCGTGGCAGGTGGAGACTGAAGAGCAGAAGCCTTCCCTCTTCTCCTCCTCCTCCTGGCGGACAGGGCTGTCAATGCTGGCCCTGGGACAGATGAGGCTGGGGGCACGTTGGCCGTGGCAGGCGTGGAGGAACGAGTCATGGAAGGCTGGGAGGTGACCACTGTGGGAGGAGAGGTGGCGTCCTCCTCTGCAACACCCACAGTGAAAGGAGAGCCACAGATCCTCAGGGTCTCTTCTAGGTAGTCGAAGAGCGTCCAGCAAGGGGTCGCTGGTGGCAACCGCTCCTGTAGCGCACTGTTAAGGTTGGCCCTGAAGAAACCGACCAAGTAAGGCTCCGGGAAGTCAGACAAATGGGCCAGCTCAAGAAACTCAGAGACGTGGGCTTCTATTGGGCGGTCCTCTTGTCTGAGGTCGAGAAGGCCGAGGTTAGCTTTAACCGCTGGATCCATAGTTGGTTGGTTGTTCTGTAACGAGGGGAGGCAGATGAGGAGTGAGGATCCAGATGCAGTTTTATTGAAAATAACTCGGTCAAGTGAACGGTGAACACAGGGAAAAATAAAACATCCACGAGGGGAAAATAAAGGTATAAACACAAGATATCAACACGGGGAATCTTCCAAGGAGGGCACAGGCAGGAACATGATTGAAGGCTGGGTTGACGTGGAACATTTATCCAACACCAAACACCTAACATCAAACAACAACCAACCAAGGACAAGGTAAACATGAGGGCTTAAATACAAAACCAAGGGGAAACAAAAGCCAATGGACAAACAGAACTCAAAACAAGATAATAAAGGCAATTAACTAAAACCAATGACAAAACTAGACTGATAATAAAGCAATCAAACAATGAACCAATGAAAACCAGACACATGAACATGGAGGGAAAACAGGACATGACAAGACTGGGAAACAGGAACATGAGAATGATTTCAAAATAAGAGTGCATAAAACAAAAGACAATGTGGATCGTAACAAAAGCACTCTAACAGAGCATTACCCTGAGGCCGATAGGGTGTGGTGCAGATTTTCTTTACACCAATCATTTTACGCAGCTCAGCAATCACGTTGCTTTAAAAATTTCTGCCCTGAACAGAATGCAATCATTCAGGCACACCATATTTGATGAACAACTCTTTAAGTACCACTGATCCTTGGTTTGAAACGTTAACATCAGTCACAATTAACACGTTCTCATGGCCATCAGAGGCAGGTTCAAGCACAGTAAAATCTACTGCCACTACTTCAAGGGGCCTTGAAGCCAGAAATGGCTTCATATGAGGATGTATCCTGTGGCTTCTTGGTTAAGATGCACCTTTGAAATTTTTTTATCCACCACTCCACATCATTATACATGCTAACCCAGAATCATCGTTTCATCAAAAGTTTTAGTGTTCGCTCAATGCCCCGATGTCTCACTCTTTCAAGGACCTGTAATATTAGACATGAGCATAATATTCACCACGTTGTTGCTCATTCACAATGCAAGCCATCCAGCTCTCTAACACACTTCCACTGCTTTATCAGTGACAGTACGGACTTTGATAGACCAAATCGCTTACAAGTGGTGGGCTTTTGTTTGCATTTTCAAAAGGTTCTGAATGAACTGAGAGTGGGATCTTTCAATGGAAAATCCTTAATTTCAACTGTTGTGTAACTGTTGTTACTGTCATCCTCTACTCCACACTCTAAAGTATGAATCTGTCTAACCCTACAGCACTTTTCACCAGCCATCACTAAGTCAGGCTCTAAGACTGTTCCTTTGTTTATTATATTTCAGATGGCAATACAGTTGTCATATTCTGCATCCTCAGGAGTGGCAGACACCCATGCTGATGGCTGCCTAGAGAGGGCATCAGCAGCTGCATTATGCCTTCCTGGGCAGTATTTAATCTCAAAATCAAAGACAGCTCATTGAGCGATCCATCTCTGAGCTTGAACTTTTTTAGATGGCACAGAGGTTTGTTATTTGTTATAACCACAAACTAGGAACTTTCCTGGATCAGTACCAATATATCAGTCTGATCTGATGACCTACGGAAGTTACTTCTTGCTGCAAGAAATTACACTTTTCAGGCTTATCTTTTTTTGAGACCTGTTCCTTTTAGTCTGTTAAAGACTACTTCCAGTCTCAACAAGTGCTCAGGGAAAGTGGGCAAGTACACTAGTATGTCATCAAGGTACACTAGTATGATTTGAAAAATTAGATCACCCTTGGAAGTCTGCATAAGACATTGAATCGTTGAAGGTCCATTGCAAACCCCAAATGGCATCCGAGAATACTCAAAGATCCCAAATGGAGTCGTACATGCAGTCTTATACCTGTCTCACTCGTGGAAAGCAACCTGATGATATCCACTAACTAAATCAATGGAAGAAAATAACTTTCCTCCTTGTACTGCATCAAAACTTTAATCTATCCTTTGAGTTCAGATGCCTGTAATCAACACAAAGCCTGAGAGTGCCATACATTTTGCTAACTATTATGATAGGTGAAGCATAAGCACTAGTGCTTTCTTGGATCACTTCTTTCTTAATGAGGTTGGTGATATGTTCTCTGATTTCCCTATACTGAGTAGGTAGGATATGCCTATATGGCTGGGCCAACAGTATATCATCCACAACATGAATATCATGTTGCACTTTGTCTGTAATATAAATGTCTTAATCCTCAAGAGCAAAAACATAAGAGTACTTCATCAACAAATCACTCTGTTCTGCCTGCTGTTCAAGAGTACCACCAATGTGTAGCTTGTTAAAAAACACTATGGAGCTGTCCTCCAATAATCGACTGTCTTTTGGGTTTACACTGATCTCTTCAATAGCAGAAGAAATTTTCTGAAATCTCACCTCACATGCATCTTTGGACTTCACACTCTCGACATGAGACAGAGCACCAATTCTGATTCTGACTGTAACCAGATATCTTCTGGAAAGAGGTTCACAACCAGTACAGGAAACAACAGTTTCTCTGAAGACACAAGAGAGGGAACAACAATCATACTGCCAGGTTAGGGTGTGTTCGCTGGTTCAAACAGGAAGTCCTGTGAACCATCGTTTAACATACTCTTTGCTACCTCGACCATTACCATTGTAATTGATGAAGCAGGTATGTGTACCATATATTTTCCAGCTACTCAGACTATGCTTCACTTCCCTAGACTGCTGGAATTCTGCATCTGCTAAAATGCCACTCTCCACCTAGGGTAGTATGAAACTCTGCACAAACTAGTTGTCTACATCTGCTAATGATGTTCATGCCATCGAGGGAGTTTGTGAGTCTCTGACTACTAAAAAACCACATTCTGGTAGGGTAATACCCATGGTTTCAACCTCCAACTCAAGATAACCTTGGTAAGGTATGTCTAAACCATTGGCATCTTTATTCTTCAGCCAACCTGCTGTGGACAGCATATCTTCATCCACTCAAGACAGGTGTTCTCTGAAGAAACTCTCAGAAATATTTCTGACTTTGTTTCCTGTATCAAGTTAACAAGAGGCCACTACTCCACTAATATAATTTTTTTTCACAGCATGCTAGAGTAGTCAGTCACGACAAGTATGAACTGATGATTTAGCATTCTCTGTGACAGTCTGTTTGTTTTTCTTGTCCTATACCATTACGCCGGAAACACCAGATATTGGTTGACCATCCTCCGTAAACCTTGGCTGCATCTTGGGTGTATAATGAGCCACAGGTTTCTGACTTTTGCACTGCAAAGTGAGTTTCTCGACAACTTGTGTTAGCTCTCCTATAGCTTTTCCTAGTTTTGCTACAATTTTTAAAACTTCTTCAAGAGTAGCAAGTTTTTTCTCAGGTATACCAGCATCAGCGCACTGAGATTCTGATGTCTCAGACACAACACTTCTGTTGCTGACAAATTTGTGACACGAGATTTAGGATCTTTTAGAGGCCACATTAGGGCTACATATAGCACTTCAATTAGAGTTGACTGGCTTGTCTCTGACAAGCTTACGAAGCTCCCTTCTAAGGCCTGCATCATTCGTCGCCTCAGCAATAGATTTTCGATTTTTGATTCACATTTGATGTTGCATTTGATGATTGTTTCAGGATAGAAAACATCATTTGGGACAAAGCATGAGAGTAAGCACAAACATCCTCATCTCACCTTTTTTACAGCTATAGAATATTTGTAATAACTGAGACACACTGTGCTTTTCACAAAAAGCTTCTCTCGGGTACACCAAGAGGTCACATGTTCGCTCTGGTTCATTCCCCATCCATAATCTGACCTCTTCTAAGACTGCACCCTTTAGGAATGAGAGTACGAGGTCTAGCTAGTCCTTGATGGTCTGATTTCTAGCATGTATTACCCTGCCTTCATCGTCAATGAACTCATCAACATGTCTCCCATCTTTGCGGAAATCACCACTAAATGGCTGATGTGACACTCCCTTGGCACATATACATAAGATCTGGTTGGCTCTATACTCAAATTGGCAATAGCTGACATGGTCTCGTCATACTTTCTGTTGAGTTCTTGAATCTGTCCCTGAACATCATGTATGCTTACTACCTGCACCTTGTTCATCATCAGAGTTTTGTAATACTGGACTATCATCATCAGATTGTGACATTTTGAAAAGTTCAAATCATCTCGGTTCAACTCAGTAAACAGTGTCAGTACACTTGTGTCAAAACAAAAAGTCTCTTAATCAGTCCATAATGTTGAAACCAAAGGATTTTTTGCCAATTGTCTGTATAATATACTTATTTTATTGGTTGTATAAAGTCACTGGATAGTCTTGTTGAGAAGAACTTAGTCGAATCAGACACTTTCTCTCGTATCCAGCAGTCCCGTCACCTTGCCATTTCATTTCTGGCTGACGTCTGTTCTCTGCACAACTGCACCACTGAAGGCAGTCTCTATTCTGTGTCCTACTGGCACCTATCTTCACCTCTACCGTATTTAAATGTAATTTATCTACTGTTTTTTTTTTTAAACTGACCTATAAGCTCCCAATAGTCAGATATCCCACACCTGGTATCAAAAGTGTAACCGGTTGGTTGTAAAGAAACAACACGGAATACAAAAATATTTTATTCTGACTACAGTCTCAAAAGAAATGTCAGCAGTTGATGGGGCCATACAGAAAAAGAGAATAAAAAAATAATATTATTATTATTACTTATTTGAAGAATGGAAAATTGGATTACAATCCAGGAGTTTTCTGACAATTGTAAATATGACTCAAAGTACAATGTCCCAAATGAGAGCAAAAATGATTCAGTGAATTTCAGCAGAATAAAACTCAGTAGAAATAAATACAGTAGGGTACAGTGACATATGGTAGAGGCCAGCTCTTGCATGTGCACTAAACGTGGTCAAACTCCACACATGCAATTCATATGGATCCAAAATTAGTTCTCAACTGATGAACAAAACTGGGAGCTCTCTTGAACAATGTATGTTCTTACATCTCTAACATGAGAGAGTGCCCAAAGCAAGTGTCACAAAACTCCAGTTCTTAAAGGGGCCACGTCCAATTTATGACTGTAGTTAAGTACATTACATTTTCCAATTGGCTACATTAATATATAGCTTTCTTAAAAAAATTATTGAGAGAACAATGTGCTGATAAACAATCAAAGTATCAATATTTTATGACATTCCAACTGAAAATTTCAGGTCACAGTTTATTTCTGATAGGCTTTAATTTTAAGATTAAAGAGTTTCAATGATTTTACCCAATAAACTCTTTGAATGAACTGTTTGTTTTCACTAACTAATTCAGTGAATTGTTTCATCACCCAAATGTG
Organism: Moxostoma hubbsi; assembly: GCA_032164185.1. NCBI lineage: Eukaryota > Metazoa > Chordata > Actinopteri > Cypriniformes > Catostomidae > Moxostoma > Moxostoma hubbsi. The sequence goes on from JAVLUX010000022.1 coordinate 17,221,039, forward strand.
TTTCCAGAAATCCCAGTGTGGCACATTATATGTTATCACATTTATAAAAAAAATTCATTAACCGATAATAGATTTGTTCATTGATTATTGTTTAGCACCAGTGGCCCTGGGTATGATTAGCATTGCATGCTTTGCTATAAAATTGTCATGTTGAACAACAGAATTGCATATCTGACTGGGGTGGCACTGAGAGTAAGACTGCAAGTCATTCTAATCTGCTATTCTGCTGGCATTGAAACTAACCACCCAATAATTTCTGTTGGGTGAGATGGAAATAAAGGAAAGCAGTTCAATGATGCACTCCAATTAGTAAAATAATTTATAACATTACCACAGAGGCCAGAAACAGAAAACAGCATTTGGAATGGAAAGGCACATGCCACCAACACTCCCTACATTGTCCATAAACCTTTTACTGTCACACGATTTACCCTCATTTCCATCCGACGTGCCTTATAAATATAATATGCTTTCAAGGTCTTTGAACTGAAACAAAGGCCTCTTTCTGTAAGCAGCAATGTTTTCTACAGGCATTTCACTGCAAAAAATGATTTTCAAGACAAGTATTTTTGCCTTGTTTTCCTGTAAAATCATCTAAACATTTTTAGTGTGATTTATTTACTTGTGAAGAAAAATGGGATAAGATATTATGTCTTGTTTTAAGATAAATCTGATTATTTTTATTTTTTTTTTACTTTAGATTGAGGTAAACAAAATAAACTTGTTTTCCCTTTGAATTAAGTTTATTTTGCTTAACCCATTGGCAGATTATTTTTTTCTTGTTTTAAGTCTAAAGTTTACAAATTTGGTAAGATTCATATTAAATCAAGACTTAATATCTTATCCCAATTTGCTTGACAAAGAAATAAATCATGTTTTAAGAAAGTTTAGATAATTTTACAGGAAAACAAGACAAAAATACTTGTCTTGAAAATACTGTACTTGTTTTTGCAGTGTTGGATCTTCTCCATAGAACCCCTGTCAAAAAGTACACTTACATTTCCACTGCATAGTAGGTCATCATCTGGTATTCTACAAATAATAATAATAATAGTTAATCCATCACTCAAAAGAAAAAGAAACAAAATCAGATGCATATGTTTCTTCAAATTGTGGGCCACTTACAATGTTGGACAATGACTAAAATGGAAACAGGTATTAAAAACAAAGCCCGTTGAAGTTTCTGTGCTGATTTATATTGAAATAAGATATACGTAATACTAATAATGATAATAATACTCAACTTGAAGAAGTGGCAGCGATGGGGTCTGCTGATGACTCGCTTATAAACACAATTGAAAAGTACCTCAGAATTTTTTGCCTGCAGACTAGCGTAATAATCATAAGCAATCATATTATTTTCGCCGCAACTGGCTTGACTGGAGTTCACCACACATTGTTGCGTTTTTAAATTAGAAATGTCGCGTCTCAAATTAAAAAGAGTTACTTTAAAAGAACCAGGCTCAAGATGTCGTGGTCTGTTACATCCATTTGTACTTTGTCTGGATTGTGCTCTCTCTAGGGTGAATGCACCATGTCAGTCTGTGCTGCCTCATTCTAATGACCAGTCTTCAGTTCAAAATACTCCAGTACTCCCATACCCGTGCCCATCAAAAACATATACATTTCTAAATTATTTAATATGCAACCAGTCAACTAATTTTACAGATATGAAGCGGGCAAAGACTAGTTTTAACAGAAATGCCTTCAAATAACACATAGTGAATAACGTGTTTGTGCAAGTTCTTAACATGAGCTAATACGTCACACAAAACAGCATGAAAACAACAAAGTACAAAAATCTCTAACAATTATTAAGAGTATTAAACAAATAAAGCAGAAAATGAGGTTTAAATCAAAATATATTACCTTGCATTTACCGAAGAAGAACGTCGTTTCCTCAGTCCGTGTGCGGGAGGGGAAATTGCCGTCCAGTGCGCATGCCTAACAGCACGTCTTGAACATTTTGAGTAGTTAGTTAGTTAGTTATGGGAGCTGTGTTCGAAAATGTAAGCAACAATTAACATTTCAAAAACTCAACATTTTGGTTAAATTCAAGTAAACGTACTAATATTTTTAAGTAAGGAATACTATTACATTTTACAGTGTACTGAAGGCTGAATTTCTTGGGAGGACTTTTTTTTACCCAATGCTGAATGCACTTGTTTTCAAGGCCATTGCAATAAATAACATAACAACTTAAATAACAGTGTTTATTTAAATCTCACATGGTTTTATAATTGTAAAACATAACAAAATGTACCAACTGTAGCTCCTCCAATGACAGACATGAGGCACGAGGTCATAGTTAAAAGACCCTTTATGAGGAGCTAAATCTTCCTTTACCTGTCCGAGGAAACTGACTGGCTTTATATCAGCTGTAATTTGTTTTGTGGGGGAACATCCCTTCGAGTCATGTTCTTTGTGTTTATTCTGCCTATTGGCTGGGGTTTGTTTTACAAAGTATTTTCTGTAATTTTGCCTTACAAAATTTGTGCAGAAGCGCCAGACTTGAGCAATCTTGCAAAGACAGCAAAGATGTCGCAGGGGCTCTCGTATGCGTACAATTACCTTTTGAGTTTAGAGGGATGGGTTGGCGCTGTTGTGCGCGGGGTTAATGTGCATGTTTTTCTTTTTCCTGTGTGTTTTGTTCGGGGGAAAGTTCAGGGTTTGATTGTTGCATTAATGCTGAAAAGTGGTCTTTATATTTTTGTTTTTGACACACAATTTATTTTTTCTATTATATAAAAATGTCAAATGTTAATATAAGTGGGTTATCTCTCTCCACATGAAATGGGAATCATTGGGGCACCCCATAAAATGAAGGAAGGTTATTTATTTTCTTAAATGTTAGAAATGTGATATAGTGATTCTAAGAAACATATCTTTCCCTGCAGGAAGCTGAAAAATTTGGAAAGATATGGGTGGGACATGTTTTCATTAGTGCTGGCTCAAGTAAGAGTAGGGGGTCGTTATACTGATAAATAAACATCTACAATTCAAATTTCTCAAAAAGATAAATTAGAAATTTGGAAGAGTCATTAATGTTTTAGCTGAATTTCAGGGGCAAAGGCAGATTTTGGCTAATATTTACACACCCCTCATGATATAATATTGGGAGGAGACTTTAATCTTTTGATGGATTCAGTCCTTCATCATAGTGAAGCAAAAGTGTGTAAGCCCCCTAGAGCAACATTGACGCTTCACAGGATGTGTAAAAAATCTTGGTCTTACAGATATTTGGAGACTTTTGAACCCATCTGGGTAGGGACTATACATTTTTTTCATCAGTCCATAAGATTTATTCTAGAATATATATATATATATTTTATATCTAAGTCCCTCATTTTATCTGAAGTGGATTGCTCAATTGGAAACATTTTTGTCTCAGATCATCCCCTGGTGAGTTTAGAGGTGTTGCCACATAAGGAGAAAAATAAATCATATAGTTGGCACCTTAATGTATCCCTTTTGCAAAATCATGATTTCCAACAAATGTTAAAGACTGAAATCAGTGTTTATATGGAGACTAAATGGTCCTCAGTAACTTCTGTGGGCGTGGCTTGGGAGGCATTTAAGGCAGTTATTAGAGGCAGGATCATAGAGTATGCCTCATTCATCAAAAAACCCAAAGCACGAGAACTGGTGGAGCTGGAAGGAAATATTAAAAGTGTGAATGTCATCTGATGCCTCAGAGAATTGACCCGATTGAAATACAGATATAATACAATTTTGTAGCGGAAAGTGGAGTTTTGGATATTCAGAGCAAGACATATTTTGTATATAAACGCTCTGTCGCTGACAGGTGATGCTCAGGGGAGAGTGGAGACTCCACTCCTTGGTGGCCCAGCTGATTTGGAGTCGAGCAAGTGAAACACAGGTAGACCTGTTTCCAAGGTGTAGGGGGAGGCTATGTGCAGACTGAGTGCACGTGCTAATTCGTACGTAGCAGCTTGCTTGCACCTGCATCGGCAGTTCACGTAACACAGTTCAGCTAGTTGTGCCGTTTTGTATAGGGACCCCTAGTGGCATGCAAATTCCACTCGCCAATTCCCATTGGCCTTTTCTCAAAGATCAGAGGTATTTGGGGCTCCCAAGAGCGACCCCTAGTGTCGACACAACATCTCATTCCCTGCATCAGGGAATGTGTTTGGTAACATTGTTGATGTCAAGTCAAGTTTATGTTTCACTCCATTGTCATCATCTTTGTCATTGTCAGTGCCAGCAGCAGCGCTACAGCAATAGAATGGAAAAATGAAGAGGAAACCTGATAAATGGGACAGAAAAGGCAAAGAATTCAACATTTGGATTTGACCTTGTTCTTTCTCAGATGGAGCCATAATCTTCCACCTTCTGAATACTGGGAGCCATTTGAAGGATCTTCTCCCTCTGTGTCTGTCCAAGCATGTTTATTTCTTCAGGACCCCAGTGGGCTTCAATGTGAGAGCAGCTTTTTCCATTTCAATACGAAAGACATTATCATGGTTAATGGACTGGAACAAGAAATGGCTCAATGTGAGAATTGTCCACAATTGATTTGAAAATGCAAACTGAAAATCCTACTCTCATTTTACAAAGAAGGATGAAGGAAACCAATGCATGCACACACATATTGTTTAGTACTTGTTTGCTCTAACAGAAAGGAGAGAGTTCAGAATGTCAGTTTTGGTGGTACAGTGTGAACTTCTAGTTTTCTCTTAAGTTAATGTTAAAACAACCTTACAAACCAGTGATTTAAACAACAATATATATAAACAATCACTTTACTATTTAATCACTTGTAATAACACTTGTCTATCTAATCTATAATAACTACCATTAGACCTTGCTGTTAAAAAAGGGGGCTGCAAAACATCTTAAGACTATGCTGGCCAGCAAAAGCAACAAATGCCTTTGTTTCAGTCTAATTAACACATATTAGGACCAAAATCATGAAGGCAATCAGCGGACCTCCAGTTAAGCAAAGAGAACTTAATTGGCCAGCAGTTCATCCAAATCCAAATAAAAAAATTATTACAGCTAAGATTAATTAAAGCAATATTCTCATCCAATCACACAGAAATGACTAATAAATATGGCATACAGCTTTACAACCACAACATGGTGCCTTATTGTGTTTTCAAATGTTTTTTTTTCCAGACCCTTTTTTAACAATCCAAGCTTTTTAATCAAACTGGCATCATGCCTAATGCAGAGTTCTATGTTTTACGATTACATGATTTACACACACGCATTGTCAAGGAAAGTGATGAGATGGTAATTACGTAGAATCTCCACTATTGCCACTGAATGGCACAAATGCTCCACAAAACAGGCCTCCAAAATACACACAAAGTTCAGGGATCAACCAGCGAGGGAATTGGAGGTAGATTAGCAAAACTGACAGGAGATAAGAATGAGTGCTACTGTCTGCAGCTCTCTGTGGTCTACTGTGATTTATTATGCATGTGTCTTAAGCACAGATGCACAGGTACTCCCCTCAAAGCCAGTTCTGTTGGTGCATATGACAGCATTCACATTATGAGATCTTGTTAAGATTCTGACAGATGTTAGTGGGGCTGAATAAGCCAACCCTTAGCGTACCTGATTTTCTGAAGAAATGTGTTGATTCTGAGAAAACATTCCATAAAGATTTCTTTATGGAATCTCGATGACATGATGAGAGATATGGCCTCCGTCTGCATTTTTACCGCTGAAAACTGCTGGCTGAGCTGCCAATCTGGGAGACGGTGGCGTTGAGGAAGCGTGCCTTGTCAACGCCAACTGCTGTGTATTGTTCTTTTGTGAGTGAAAATAAAAACTTGTTATAACTATGTTTAGAGAAATCAAATTCTTTTAGGAGGGGAAAAGACTCTTTTAGACAGAAGTGCTGTCGAATTGCCACAGCGTGCAGAGAGAGAGAACGCCACTGGAAATGTGACGTAGGATCCAACAGCAGTGCTCTTGCCAACAGAGGTGATTGGATCATTGTGATACTTCAGCTTGCTGCTGCACAACCGCTTGGCTCCGAAGAAAAAATCTGACTGACAGACACACGCCTACTTCCCTTTATACCCGTATGTCTGGGGGCGGGACATGCAAATTTTGTCTGCCAATTTCTCATTGGCCTTTTCTCAAGTAAAGAGGTACGTGAGGCTCCCAAGGAAGACCCCTTGTGTCACTTAATTCGACACAACGTCGGGTGAGTGACAGAAGGGGAATAAGAGTTTTATTTTTGTTAGTTACAATAAATGTGTTAGGTAAGATACCCCCCCCCCCCCCCACCCCATTTAAAATAAAATCACAATTACCACAGGCAAGGCAAAGCCACATTCTCTTTTGAGCCACAACAGCCGTTGCCATGCATTTGATGGGCACTTGCTGCCTCTGATGGGATTAATGCAATAGGCGTGACAGATGGCACATTGGCTTCTCACAACAAGGAGCAATTAACCCCATCTCTTCTAACCTTTACACTTCAACGTGCCAGTAAAAGAAAGATACGTCACACTGTCACCGGTATGTGTCAATCACAGTGTAGTCTCTGCTTCATTCACCAATGTATATTTTAGACTGTCACTCAAGGAAATGAGCCTTGTTCATAGCAAATGACATGCCACTGCCTGGTTCATTGCTTCGGTTTCCCAATCAAGGGGTTCCGGCAACCTCAATAATCATATGGCAGGCAATGATTTTAGAAGAAGCATTCTTGAAGTTCAAAAATAGCATGTAGCCTTTTCATGAAAAGGTTGGCTATTGCATGGGCAGTCAGACAATTAAGCAACCTAATAAGACATAATAAGAACTTAGATTTGTTATTTACTTGAAGTATCTACAATATTCCAGAAACAGTGGTTCCCTTTCATAGGAACTCGAGCTGCATAATCGCAATTGGGACACTGAGTGTCATGTGGTCTTAAGCCCTTATAAAATCACACCAATTTATTGGCTGATGGCACTTAAGTGGGAGCTACGTCACAGGCTCCATAAAGGCGCTTGCTTCGTGCCATCAAGTCAGATTTTCTGTTCTTCAGTGCACAATCTTTTCTGGACAATCACATTGATGTGAGGATCATTATTGTTCTCCCTTTAGAGTGGCAACACAGCATGGAATTTAGGAAGTGTTTACATCCTTGCACAGGGTTACATTGTCGGTGAAGATTCCCATGACATGTGTATTGCCTGTCTGGGTTTTTGCCATACAGAGGCCCTGTTGGAGGGTTCGGATTGCCCACAGTGTGATTTTATGAACGTAAGGATGTTCCGTGAAAGGCTCGCCTCCTTTGGAAATTCGGTCAAGCCACGTGCTGGTGTAGACCAGGAGGTTGTCATGGACACCGAAGAGATGGGAGTTGAGCAACAGACCAACCTACGGTTCACTCTGTCACTCTTACCGCATTTGGCTAGATATTCTCCTGTGGAGCTTAAACTTGGGTATTTGCATCCTAGCCCTGAGGCCCACACTGTGGTTTCTTTCGGCACTGAGGATGTGGACACCTACAGCATCAGATTCCGAGGATCTTCAGGATTTCCAGACCTTCGGCAACATTTGTGGAATTGGTGGAGTTTATTTATGGAGTTAGAATTGTTTCAAAGTCAAATGGAAAGATATTCACAAATAGAAAGTTGGTTTACAAATAAATTGAATGAGATCCACAGCTAAATGTAAGGAGTTTCACAAAAATGTTATGAATTCACAAATAAAAAGAATAAGATTTGCAAATAAAAAAAGAAAATTATTTACAAATGTATTTAACTCACAAACACAACTCTGTCCAGCATTAATTTTTGAATAGTTCACATTTATTTTTGGATTGCTTGCTGTGCATTTGTGGAAGGCAGCTCACATTTGTGAATTCTGAAACATTTCTTGTACTAGAGCTGCTGGCAATCCACAAATAGGTTGACTCCACCCATCGTCTACTCAAGCCAATCAGATAGCGGCCACATTACTCGGACCAATCGTAGCACTTTCTATCTTCAACCAATCACACTTTGTTTTACTATCAGGTGTGCTGATTTTCGGCATTGGATTAACAAGATAGTGTGTGTGTGTGTGTGTGTGTGTGTGTTTGTGCATGTGAGAGCGAGACAGAGAGAAAGAGAGAGAGAGAGAGAGAAGGGTAGGGGTATTGTGGTGCTTTCCATTATAGCTATGTGAGGCTGATTGGGGTGAAATACATTGAAACATAAAAAGTTTAACTTATTAAATGTTATTTCAGATAATAGAACTGTTGTTTTGATTAAGTCGCGGGGGTGTGGCTCTATTTGTTGGTCGCAACACAAGTCTCAGTGTGTGTGTGCATGCGTGTGTGTGCGTGCGTGCGTGCATGCGAGTGTGAGTGTGTGAGCTTGTGTAAGTGCTGGTGAGTTGAGGAGTGTGAGGGCGCTTTTCAATCGAAATTGAAATAATTGAAGGATATTTTAGACATTTTTTGTCTTTCTTATCCGATGTACTAAACCAATTTATATGTTTTAATTGGTTATTTTTTTGTGGTAGCCTGTAGAGCTCTTTGAAATAACTGAAATAATTTGGCGAATTGATATGGAAGCATTATGTGGTCGAGACCTGGAACTAAATTATTGCTGTGCGTTTACTTTAAATATCCTATTAGTTCAGTTGGGAAATTCTATGCACTGCAGGTCAATATGCCCAGTTCCTGACATGCCTCTCCCCTAACCAATCAGAAGTTGTTAACCCTCTGTCAGTGATCTATAAGCAGGCACTTACCTCTACAACTTCGACTACAGTTGGACCAACTTTCCATTTGTCTCTGACTTAGAAACAATTCTAACTCCATAAATAAACTCTAGCAATTACACATACTGTAAGTTGCCAAAGGTCTGGAAATCCTGGAGATCCTCGGAATCTGATGCCGTAGACATGGTGTCCTCATCCTCAGTGCTGAAATAAACCACAGTGTGGGCCTCAGGGCTAGGATGCAAATGCCCACGTTTAAACTTTGAATCTGGGAAGAGTTACATAGTGAACCATAGATTGGTCTGTTGCTCAACTCCCATCTCCTAAGCATCCGCGCCGGCCTCCTGGCCTGCACCAGCATGCGCTTGACCGAAATTCCAAAGGAGGCGAGCCTTTCATGGAGCATCCTGACATTCGTAAAATCACACTGTGGGTGATCCGAACACTCCAGCATGGATTTCACATGGCAAAAACCCAGACAGGCAATACACATCATGGGAATCTTCACCGACGATGAACCACATACAAGGAGGTAAGCACTTCCTAAATTCCATCCTGTGTTGCCACTCAAAAGGGAAAATAATAATGATCCTCACTTCTAACTGATTGTCCAGAAAAGACTGCACTTAAGAACAGAAAATCTGACTTGATGGCGTGACGCGAGCGCCTTTGTGGAGGCTGTGACATAGCTCCCTAAGGGCATCGCTTAAGCGCCATCAGTCAATAAATTGGCGTGATTTAATAAGGTCTTAAGACCACGTAACACTTAGTGTCCCCAATGCGATTATGCATCTCAAGTTCCTATGAAAGGGAATCTCTGTTTCTGGAACTGATGTAGGTACTTCAATTAAATAACAAAACAAAGTTTTTACTATGTCTTATAAGGTTTCTTAATTTTAACACAATACACTATTTAGTCAAATCTACTTCGAGAGTTGTCCTAACTGAAATATCCTATTAGTTCAGTTAGGAAACTCTATGCGGCACAGGTCAATATGCCCGGTTCCAGACATGACTCTTCCCTAACCAATCAGGAGTTGTTAACCCTCTGTCAGTCATTTATAAGCAGCCATTCACATCTACAGCTTCTACTGTCCAACAGCAGTGGCATATGGTATTCTCCCTCCACCAACCCAGCTCCCCCCATCTATATCTGCTTATGGGGGTGTAACTCTTGTGTTCACCATCAGCTGCATATCGCAACAATGTATCGTGCAGTGTGTTAAGCTATATATATATATATATAGCTTAACACATATATATATACCAGGCCATTTATGAGGGAATTAGATGAGGCAGCTGGACTGGATGCTGAGGCCGTCATGGAACTGCGGCAAGTTTCTGATTTACTGCTACCAAACATATTGCTTGTGCCATTGGTCGGAATATGGCATGCCTCGTGGCAGTGGAACACCATCTGTGGCTTACACTCACATATAATAATGACAAAGACAAAGCCTTTCTAATTAATGCCCCTCTGTCCCAATCTGGACTGTTCGGTGATGCAGTCCAGACGGTGGTGGAAATATTCTGTGCTGTGAAACAGCAGACTGCTGCATTCTAGCAGATGCTTCCTCGTAGAGAGAGAGAGAGAAAAGACCGCCGCAGCTCCGGAGTGTTCACGTTCGGTATCTTCGCAACAATCCACCAGAGAGCCGCACAGGGTACCGGACATGAGTTTTGCACTCCTTCAGAAGGATTGTGGCCCATGTTCATTCCCGCCATCATGGGTGCATCTGCGTAGTTATTTGGATGCTGGACTGGCCCCTTTTAAATGTCCAGCAGGACACCAGAAGTGATCCTGACGAAGGGTGAGTCCCCATTTGATGAATGAAAAATGCATGGATGCGGATTTGACGCCCTTGAGGCTTCAGGGTATCTGCGTTTTGAATTATTTTGATGATTGGTTGGTGCTAACCCATTCAGAGACTTTGGCTGCCTAACATCAAGATGTAATTTTCAGCCATCTGACAAATCTAGGGATTTTTGTAACCACAATTTGCCAAGGCCACATATGTCTCGGGGCATGTAGCATGTGAGACCTTTTCAGTGCTGGATGGACTCCACAAAGGGAATTCAACCACTGACGCATATGTTCCGTCTCTTCAAAGTGACACGCGCATGCTACCAAATTCTGTAACCAAGGAAACTGACCTGCCTTCTGATGTTGGGCATTTTGTTAGGACAGGTGTGTCACCGCAAAGTTGTAATGACAGACGCCTCCTCCACGGGTTAGGGCGCTATGGGGGTCATCCAGCCTATGGTGTTTGGATGGGTCAGCGGCAACATTGGCACATATACTGTCTGGAGATGTTCACGGAACTGGTGGCATTACAATTTGTCCTCCCAAAGATTCAGGCCAGCAGCCATGCCCATATCTGGTAGGACAACAGGATAGTGGTGTGCTACATCAATCACCAGGGAGGAATGTATACTCATGCCATGCTGAGGCTTGCATGGCGCATTCTTCTGTGTGCACAGGACAAAGTGCAGTCTCTAGGAGATATGCATGTTCCAGGCCGGTTGAATTTGGGGGTGGATCTCCTGCATAGACAAGGCTTGATGTCCGGAGAGTAGACATTGCATCCTCAGATTATGGAACAAATCTGGAGAAGTTTCAGTAGAGCAGAAGTGGATGTGTTTGCTTTGAGCGAGACGTCACACTTTCCCCTCTAGTTTCCTCTCTCACCCCCCAATAACACTGTGCATCGATGCATTGGCTACACGCAGTTCTGCAGAGAGTTTGGGAGGATCAGGTTTGGCTTTTGTTAGTGGCACTGTTTTGGCAATCTCAAGTATGGTTTTCAACTCTGGTCTTTCCCCTGGAGAAAGTCCCTTGGTAGATTCAAGTAAGAACAAACATGATGTCTCAGGCTCTGGGCAGCATTTGGCACCCTCGGCCAGAGTTGGGGCAACCTGGCAGACCCCGGCAATGTTTAAAGTCTATGTTGCCGTTATAGCAGCTGAGGATGCACTTAATCAATGAAGTCTCTGTCGGTAGACATTCTCCTGTCTCTCGTTTTATGCACGGGATACGCAGGCTTAGACCTTTTGATCTCATCTGCGTTCCTATATAGGATTTATCTGTTGTTTTAGAGGCACTCTTTGGTGTTCTGTTTGAGCCCTTGGCAACAGTCACTGATAAGTTTCTGGCTTTTAAAATGGCCCTACTGGTGGCATTGGCGTTGCTTAAAAGGGTTGGTGATTTGCATGCCCTGTCGATTAATTTCTTTATGTATGGATTTTGCACCAGGGTGTTCAAGGGTGATGTTAAGACCTCGCTTGGGCTATTTGCCCAATGTTGTTTCTACATCATTTTGCACACAGACTGTAAATTTTCAGGCTTTCTATCCTCCCCCATTTGAGTCAGAGGAGTGTGAATGCTTGCATATGGTTTGCCTAGTTTGGGCGTGGAAAGTTTATATTGACCGTACTAGCCAGTGGCGTAAATCAGAGCAGCTGTTTGTGTGTTTTGGTGGCCACAACAGGGGTGTTTCGGTGTACAAGCAAAGACTGTCTCATTTGCTAGTTGATGCAATTTCAAGAAATTTACGAAGCACATGGTTTACCTTCGCCTTCAGGTATTCAAGCTCATTCTATGAGAAGCAGGGGATCCTCATGGGCTTTGGCTAGAGGTGCATCTTTAGAGGGCATTTGTATGGTGGCAGGATGGTCCTCTCCACATACATTTGTTTGATTTTATAATCTGGACGAGTCCTGCCTCCCAGGTTCTCTCTGTTGGAACAGGAATAAATTCATAATTCTGCCTGTTTTGTTCAGATGCTTTAGCTCGCATGTGCGCTGCTATATGCTTGTCACATGGGCGTAGACAGTTGGCAGTTACTGTTCGCATGGCATGAATGTGTATTGTTCCCAATGTAATTATGCAGCAAGGGAGCATCTTGGTTACATGAAGCATAACCCTGGTTCCGAGTGAGAATGAGATGCTGCATAAGCTGCCCATTCTCTCTAGCAGCTGCACAGGCTCGTGCCTTGATGCAGAAAATCTGACTCGATGGCGCGAAGAGAGTGCCTTTATGGAGCCCGTGACAAAGCTCCCTAGGGGCGTCGCTTAAATGCTATCAGCCAATAAACTGTGATTGTATAAGGGCTTCAGACCACGTGACCCTCAGGGTGTATTCCCAATGCGATTACACAGCATCTCATTCCCACTCAGGGAACCAGGGTTACGCTTCACGTAACCAAAACGTTATATACTTGTGGAATAATAGACACTGAAAGACAGCCTGTTTTTTTTTTCTTAGAATCACAGTACATACAAAATGTGTCAAATACAAAATCCATTAGGTAGTTGGAATAAATAGATGTTTTGTTTTAACATCAACCTTTTCAGTATTCAGTACATTAATGCCAGTTGTTACACATGTATGCAATAAACTTAACAAAAAGTAACATGGTATTACTGTACATTGTTTTTTGTATACAGTATGTGCCATGATATTCTTGGAGTGCAATATTAATACCATGGTACTATGGTCTATGAATATATTTTGTAGTCAAAGTAACATGGTGTTACCTTCTTATACCATTGGGTATTCTATGCGCTGCAATAAAAAAATATTAATGCTTTATTCTGCAGAAAACATGTTGGTGTAATTTTATATGACCATTGTCATGCTCATTGTACAACATTTATGCCTTCTGTCATGCATTTCAAGTGTTTTGCCATTTACAGTAGTGTTTCTGCATAAATGCAAGACGTTTTGTGTCAAAGGCTGGAATTGAAATACCACAGATGACTCCTCCTTTTTGTTTGCTTTGGTTCCACTTAATCACAAGGTGAAAAAGAACTCAATCATATTCATAGCCTAGAGGATGTACTGTTTACTTTTGAACCTGCCCTCCCCCATCTATGTATGTTATGAACAGAGGAAGGCAGATACAGACAGAGAGAAAGAGAGAGACATAGATTGCTCTCCCCTTTGGAGACTCTCAAGTTCAAACAAGCTTTTTGAGTCACTTTGTCCCTGAAAAATATTTTGAGTTTCATGTACCAAACTAAAAGAAAACCATTTAAATTATTATAGCATGATTGTATCTCAACAAAGGTTTAGAGTAGAAAAATTATTGTATCGTTAGAAAGCTTCTCACTATAGTGCATAAAATTTAAAATGTGTTTCTGATTTAAAGTTTTCAAAAAATTATGGAGCAGATAACATTTTAATAAAAAAGTTAATTTGTGTTTATGGCATAGATTATTTAAAATTTTCCTCTACTGAGGTCTACATATCTAAACGAGAATTACCAATAATCGGCATATAAACATACCAACACCTATTTCATTATGTGTGATTCAGAATTCATTTTTTAAAACAAGACAGTTAGTGGTTGGTCAGCAATTTTTTTAGGACCCCCTCAGTGACTCTCATTGACACATTATGGCAGGAATGACTATATGTCATTGGAGGGACTGATTAAAACAGCTCAATTCATTTGAGGCGCCAATTTGTTTGGTAGAGAAAGAAAGAGCAGGTAGAATGGAACACCAATGGAAACAGTCATAAAGGGAGTTTACCCTGTTGGCCTATAAAGCTTTCAGGTCTCCTCTGTGCAGATAATGATATTCTATATACTAACAGTACTCAAGAGCTTAAGTGAATCAGTAAATGTAGAAAACCATCATTTATAGACCTGAAAACCTGATGGAGATCAATCTAGTGTTATTAAATTCCCAAATTTATTTTGGCTCCAGCCATCTGTGTAGTATCATCTCTTCACAAGCCCTCTTGTGTCTAGTAACAATTTAACAACTGCACAGTGAACAATTGATTTAATGCAAAACCGTCAATACTTTACACAGTTGTATTCCCTACACTTATGAAGTAAAAGTACAATACATGTTTAATGCTTAATATTGCTTAATATTGCAATATTTATATTGCTAATATTTTCCCAAGATATTTGATACACCTGCATTGTATTGACCTACAGAGCTGAAATATTCTTCTAGAAATATTGTGTTCTGCAGAAGAAAGAAAGTCATACACATCTGAGATGGCATGAGGGTGAGTAAATTAATTTTAATTTTAAAGAAATATAGTCACTACCCATATAATGACTAGAAATATATTTTTAGAGAGAAATAAAATACATTGAACTGTAAAGAGGAAACATTCTTTTTATTCATAATTTTATGTTAATGCAAACTGAGGAGTCTATACATGGTTTTTAAAAAGGTTAAAAAAAAACTGTACAATAAAAAGCTGTAACACTGAGAAAATGTCATACATTTTAAATAGAAAAAGTTCAAAATGCTTGGCAAATCTGCTTAATGTAAATTATTAGTAGAAATCACAGACTAAGATATAAAAGCAAGGGAAAATTTTAATTTATTTGAAATAATAAATAAAGATATCATGCAGCAACTTGAAAAATAAAGCCTGAGTCTTGTTTCTCTTTTAAATAAAGAATCATTCAACAACAGCAACAACAATTGTAGTCAAATGTAAAACAAATTTACATAAATTCTACTTCAAACCTTTGCAAACTGAATAATCTCTTCTATTTTCGTTTCTACTTGAGAAACAGCAATGACACTTCTCTCAAGAGACACACTTTAAGGATTAACATGACAAAAATTATTCACTTCAGTGAATTAATATAAATCAGTGGACCATGTGTGGAGAACGTCCAGTGCTGTGAATATGTCAACAGATAATAGCCATTTGTATATTTTAACATTTTGACGTTTGTTTTCAAAAGGAAGAAAGGCATACTCTTTTGAAGTTCAGGTAGATACAGTGGAATTATTTACCACATTAAAATAAACCAGCTTAACACTGGATGTTGCATGATCAGATAAGAACAGACACATATATACATAACAGTATGATGCATTTAAATGCATACGGTACACACACACACACACACACTGAAATTAATCAGTACATACACAATTCAGTCAGATGTCCTGAGAAGTGTTTGAGACGAGCTCTAATTTATGATCTGCCACCAGCTGCACCAATCAACTAAACAAGTAGAACTGAATCCAGGGTTTATGTAATATTATCTGAGGGCCTTTCAAAATGCAGATGAACAACTGTAACTAAATAAGCTAGATGTCAGTGGCACAGCTTCAGCATCTTTATCCAATCGGGTGACATCTTATCAACTGCAGACAAGCATGATCTCAAATTAAATCAATGATGGATCCTTGTTTCCTTGAAGTTTTTGCATGATGCTGAATAAATTTAGCATGTGAAGAAATACTAATTGTTATGATTATTTAGAGATTATAAAATGCAAAAATAGTTTGGGGGGTTGAAAACAAAAACATTTCCAATTTTTTTACATTCTTTTAGATCATAAATAGACTATTCACTGCATTACAATGCAAAATACTTCCTCAAAGGGAACATAAATACTAATAGTTTACTTGGGAAAGTTGGTCTCAATACTTGCACCAATCGAAAAAAAAAAATAGTTCTTGGGATTTTTCCGTTTAAGGCACTTTCTGGTAACATTAAAAAGGATCTCAGTGTCACTTTCTTGCTTTTATTTTATTCTGTCCCTGTCTCTTTCAGCATTTCAGTGAGCTTCTAACCTTGCCCACTGTTTCAATACCTTCATTTGTTTCATTTGTCAAAACAGGCCAGTTTTAACCCCACAAAACACAATGTGTTGCTGCCACAAAACATCAAACTTCTACACATTCTTCAAAAGTCAAAATTTTCCTTGCTTACCCAAGTAATCTGTAAGCTAGCTAGTCATATGCTTTATTTCATCATAAGTCACACCCTGTTTTGTCTCTCAGACCTCCATCTCCTGTTGTCTACTCTGTCCTTGGACAGTGGGCACCGCAATGTCGAAGCAGGTCTCCATCATCACTCGAGACTTGCATAGGTTGACGCAAAACTCCAGCTCTCCTGTGGCCTGAGCCAAAGCCTCCAAGTAGTCCTGCGACTCCTGGTCCAGGTCTGGGTCCACATCAACTATTATATATGGAAAAAATATATAAATAAAAAATATAAACACTACTATTGTTTTTAAACAGTATTTTACACCAGTGATTCCCAACTGCCATTGCCTCCGGACTAAGATTTTACATTGGATGTCAAGTGACAAACCAGACAGTACCAGAATTGTTAATAAAACAAAAGTAACACAAATGTTATATTTTTATGTATTTTTTTTTTTTTTTAGAATATGAGTCCAATTTTGTCTTGCTAAGGCCACTTTCATAGCTAACACTTCATGTTTCCTAAATGCACAGAATTTAATATTCTTTTTTTTTTTTTTTACATCATTTGTCAAAATTACAGCTTGATTGGAAATGACAGCCAATAAAAATATTCTGCTCACAAGTGATTTTTACCTTTATTTTTCTTTGTTTTCTTCAAATATCACATATTTCATCATTAGCATGCTGTTAACTGACAATTTTTTTGACTTAAGGGACAAGTAAGGTACTTTTGAAAACTTTGTTTGTGGCAAAATTGTTTAGTGCAGTGGACATTATGCCACAACTGTAAAGCAGTTGTAATTGAGAAAAAAAAAAAAAAAAAACATTTTATAAATAATTTTACCACATTAGATATTTTAATATTTTTTGTTTATTTCACTCTTTGTTTAAATCACCATAGTTCTATACATGCACTTGTAACTTTTAACTTTATAATGAATATTGTAGTATAATCTTGCATCTGGAACAATAGAAAACAGTAAAGTCTATACATAAAAGGCATTTGAAAAGTAAATTCAAAGTAGAGTGACCAATACTGACAACGTTATTCAGCTTCATTTTCTTTAAATAATTATCTTGCACTGTTTGAGGCAACAACAAATAAAGTTTATATGCAACAAGAAATTGGGGTAATGCTCAAAAATCTACCGATATAGGAACAACATTCAATGCATTTGCATGGCCACACACATTGTTTGCTTATTAAGCATAATCGCCATAAGAACGTGCATGTAAAAGCGTGCATGTAAAAGCGCTATATCAGGCACATAGGTTGCTAGCGTAAAGTAATCTGTCTGTCCACACTAAAATGAAAATAACACTAATAACAACCAATCAGATCATATTTGATGTTAATATAGCACTATGTACAGCATTTAGAGATTTTGGTACAATAAGATTTAACAGTAGGTGGGGTTGGCCAGCACAACATTTTCAAGTGATCGACAAAATGTCATGTTGCACAGTTTTTTAAAGCTGGTTAGGAATGATTTGAAAGTATTGTTTTTACTGTGTCACGTCTGGTTTGGACACACTCTTAGACTTCTCTTCTAAGACAAAACTTCAAAGTTTTACCTTTTATCAAATTCCTATGAATGCACAAGCACTCAATGTTTCAACTATCTCAGCATTTTCTTTCAAATCCACTGTGACGAAGTTCAAATTCATCAATTAGAGTCATAAATGCAGCCATTAATGGGAAGCCTATGCAGAGGAGGATGCATGTTAAAAATAATCATCCCTCTCCTTTATGCATGGTAAAGCATCACACTAAAATAACAACCATAAGAAAGTCTGTGCTAGCTAAAGCATGCAAAATTTGCAGTATGAACCAGATGTTTTCCATGAATATCACAACACTATGCTCTGTGAATTCCCAGCCTAAAGGGCATAAATAAAGTGTTACATTCTATGATGGTAGTCAAGTGTACATACAGTACATATTCTTTTGAGCTACCTGTCATCAGTATTGACCCACAAGAGTAGTGTAAATACACCATGGTTATCCCGTTTGTTGCATGCTGTAGATAATAAGACACTTGGGAACTTACATTCTCCTATCCACTTGCTAGGGTCCATCATGAGATGGGTCTTGGAATCCTCCAACTCCTTTTTTAGCTTGTCGTGCTTGGCCCTTAGCTCCTTGATCTGCTGCTGCCTCTTCTCCAGCATCCTAAGGCGGGCGTTGAAGTACTGCAAACCCTGCAAGTGTGGGACAGCAGCAGTGTGAGCTGTGCAGAGTAAACCACAAACCTACCTGTAACAAGCGCCACCAAGTCTCTATGTGGCCCTCCTCACAGTTAACAGCGCAGGGGCTTAAGATGATTTGATTCAGTGCTCACTAACGTGCACAAAGGATCTAAACCCTCAGTCCCTTGGTCAGATTAATTAGGGCCAAGCTGGAAATAAAATTAGCATCCAGGTTAAACACTCACTGGTCTTTAATCTCCTAGAGGCACTTTTGCTTAAAGGATTAAAAAAGGGAGATCAAGTTCAAGTGGAAGAGGTGACTGAAAGGTTGAATTACAGGACAGATTATCCTTACTCCTATCGTGAGAATTCCATTATTGACAGGTAGGCATTAGACAGCTTCAAATTATATTTTCATGTTTAACAGTAGATTTATTGTTTGTAAGCTACTGTACTACAACCAGCCATGCTATATGTAAATATCCCAGCTTTGTGAACTATAGATGATGAAAAACTCATTCACGCTGCCATGAAAAGCCCACTGCATACAGTATGGGATGCAATTTCACAAAGTATGTCTTGGTCTCAAAATGCATAAAAATAACCTAGCAGTTATATAACCTACTACCCACACACATAAATACAGATTCACATAAAACAAGAGGGCGAACAGCCTAATTCTTCATGATCAAACTGCCACACTCTAATACACAAAATGAGATTTTTTTTCTCTCAATGTAAAATAAATCAGAGCACCATTTCACTTAGTTAATGTTGTTTGCGCTCATCTTCTCCACACAAATGACTGTGAGATCAGGGTTGGGAAACTCACAGGGAAACTGTTAATGACACTTGGACGTGCTGTTTGGAGTGGGCCTAAAAGCAGATCAGGCAGCACACAGATTGTGGGGCCGCACTTCATTCATCACTGGGCACAATGACCCCCTCCCCATTGTTCTAATCTAATTCCACTTCTCTCCGTCTTACAATGCTAGTCAACCCTGTTCAACTAAATCTATCAGTCCAATCTAAAATCATTTAGCCAACATAAATAACTGTCCTAGAGTTAAGCTTTATTCCTGACAATTGCACATCACATATTGTAATAGAAACAGGAGAAACTGTTGAAGACACTCTGATGCTGATCATACTGGGACCCTGCTGCATGGAAAAGTAAGTTAAATCACTGGAAACCATGGAAAGATTGATTTATGAAGAGTAAAAATGAATTAAAAAGTAATTTACATCCCACAAAAGGGTAATAGCTTTTCTCCACATCTACTTTCTTTAAGTCATAATCACATTCAAAAAATAATTTCAGTAAATGCCTCAGAATTGCTTGACACATTCACTGCAGTGGCAGATTTTGTCTAGCAAGGGCCCCGGGGCCAATTGTCTTTTAGGCAGATTGGTCTTGTGACGAGATCCGCATCATATCCAATCACATGCATTAGGCCGTAGCAGAAAAATACAGTGAGCAGCAATATAGATACTGGCATCTTTTGCAAAAACAAACACGAAGCAACGTGAACTTCATGTGTCTGAAATGAATCCGACTGTTCAGCAAAACCTGGTTTGTGACAGGACAACATGTTTTCAGAGCACATTTAAACAGTTACATTTTTTTGTCCATCTAAAATTGCTTTTATTATGATCAGCATGTTTACAGTCTTTCACAAACAGATTATTTTTGTGAAAATGCATCAAAGATGTCATCATCTCTGGCATAGATGGCAAGGAAAAACAACCAAAAATTTGAAATTACTAGTGGTATAATGAGTTCTCATGAGAACATTTCCATTATTTGATATTTATAATCCATTTATAGGCCTACTTAACATTAGCTAACAGTATTTTTAGCTTTACTTTTGTGATGTACATTGTTTGTTGTTGGCAGATTTTCACTTCAAGAAAAGTATAAAAATGGTAAATTCAAACTTTTACATTTTTTCTCAGGGGGTAACCCTGAACCCCCATAATATATCTTTCTTTAGTCACAAGGCTTGCTTTGCCCTTAGGTATCTAAAAATATTCAAACACAAATACTGGACTGCTGTCATTCAGCTTCAAAACAAACAGTTGATTTTATCTTTTAATATTCATATCAAAGTGCACTCGGTTGATGAACTAATTGAAATATTTTAATCTTTTGGTAGGAGATCAACCAAACCCCACTACTTAGGCCTTGTCTCTGGGGCCCCAATTTCATAATCCTTGACTAATTTTGAAGAGACTGTTTTGATTTTTTCTTTTACAAAGTACTATTGCTGCCAACTTGTGCATTTATAATAACTATTTCATAAAATTGAATTAAGTATTCCTTGTGTCATTTCATAGCTACAGTATACTCACTACTGACACCATGCAAGTTATTGTACGGACCTTTGCTGGGAAGGAAATGTAGAGACCTCTTGGAACTTTAATTTAATAGCCCTGTTATACATAATGTAAAATCTTTTAAAGTGAAACAAATTTTAACTTTAAAGATTTAACAAATAGACTCATACAGCATGTACTTATGGGTTTGGTGAAACTTGGCAAAAAGTTCAGTTATTTCTGGTTATATCTTTTCTAACGCATCTGAATGATGGGGTGTGTTCAATTCAGAAGTGATCATCCCTATTTCTTATTTTAAATTATCTAAGAGTCTGTGTTTTGAATGTTCATGATTTCAAAATTCAGAGGTCAAAACTTACAAGCCCTTTAATCTGCTTTAAGATGCTGTCTTTCTTTTATCTTTCTTTCTTTCTTTCTTTCTTTCTTTCTTTCTTTCTTTCTTTCTCTTACTGTAAGACCTGTAAAAATGTCTAACTTCAATCATTTAAACTACTTTAAACTTTCAGAAAATGTTTTGATAAACGAACATTATAGTTTTTCTCGACAAACTTTACATTTCTAGGTCAGTACATATGTACTACACAAAAGAAAATATCAATGTCTTCTTTTTCCCAACCACCTAAGCCCAGTTATTTTTTTAAATATTGGGGAGAATTGCAGTTATAGCAATGAATAGTATAATAAATGTTTTTGTTCAACAGCGCTTTTCATACAATGAACAAAGCTTAACCTTATAATATGAAATAATGGTCAGAAAATTCTAATTTAAATTTTTTAAAGAGTAGCTAAATTTTTTTAAGCTGGCTGGGGGCCCTCATAGTCACATTGCCCTATTGAGTGGGCCTTGTATAATCAGACAGCTGTGGTGGCCATATATTCAAGCATATATCAATATTTGTTATACACTTAGGTGTCAAACCAGAATGAGACTAAATTCAGTTAGCATTCAGCAATGAAAAAACAAAAGTAGATACACTGTAAAAAACTTTAAAAAGATTGCTTGATGTGGTAATGTCTAAATTAACTGGTTAGAAAATAGTGTTTAGTGACTAAATCAACACAATTTCATTAGGTTACCCCAACAAAAATAATTTTATGTGCACCGAATGCAGCCTAGTTTTCCAGACACGCCTTCTTCCGAGAATCACAGTCTTTTGTAGTGTCGTATGTGGCTTGTGGTCAAAAGAGTATATTTTGAAAGGCTGAAAGCTCAACCTTGCATGAGATGGAATGGCAAGCAGAAATACATAAAAGTATATCCTACCTTACCTCCACAAGTTAACAACTGCACATTCACCTTTAATACAATTAGCATGCAAATAGCACAACTTGCAAAGCGTTCTGTGACATAAAAAGTCTTCTTACCTCTGTCAGCCCTTCTTTCCGTCTCTGAAGCCGTTCCATATCATCAATCTCATACACTTTGATCTCAAATGGCTCCTTCATAGTACCCCCCAGTGGGGGAAGATCCACCCACTGGCCTGCAGCACCAACCTTCCTGCCCAGGGAAGAGGTATCTTGCAGGTGAGCCGGAATCAGACGTCGTCGCTGTAGGCCTGGAGGGGTCACAAAGGGCAATGCTATTCATTTGGGCCCATGATGAACAGCAGAGTTTTTGGGCATGCTTTTAAATATGTTTGAGGCTTGGAAGTGGTTACAGAATTTAAAGCAGTGGTGATTTCATCTTAAGGTGCTTACAAATGCATTAGGAGCATGACATCAAATATTCTTAATAAGCTTGGGTGCATAAATCAAAATAGATTAAATGGCTAGACTGGCAAGATGGGATGCTTTATTATTACAGTATATATTTGTCTTTTTTTAAACACATTGTTTCAGTTTTGAAATAAACATTTTAATAGATATGTATTATGTTAAAAATACTTATTATTAAAAATAATAATAAGCCATATCTATGGTCCTAAAATATTTAGATAGTTAATGGCTAAGTACATAAATAATATTCAAGTATATAAATAGCCTTAAGTGATTTGCAGATTCTATCTTTCTCCATTCTTTTGTACTGAATGTAATTAGACTTTTGTAATTAGACTTATCTAATAAACAAATGAAAGAGCACAAAAACTACTCCTGTTACCTATGGAATAATCTACTGAATTAAACACCAGTGAGGCCATAAAGCCCAGAGTGTCTTGATAGGAAAACCTACCATTGGATCTCTTTTTGGGAGATTTTGAAGATTTTGTTCGGCTTGACGTGGACACTCCACTCTCACTCATGGAGTCATGAGCAGATGATGCACTACCTGTGGTTTCACTGTCCCTGATCATGCTCTCATAGCCACTACTCCCTCCACTGTGATAAAAAAGTGCAGTACGGCCCATGGCTGGTGGCAGTTCACCACTGAGTACACTGCTGTTGTCACTTCCATGGCCACTACTATAGCGCTGAGGACGGCGAGGAGCAGTGATCTTACTGTATGGAGAGGGTAGAGGAGCAGCCAGAGGTTTCTCGCTGGCTGATGTGGCATCACTGTTGCCATCTGCTGGGTCAGAGCCCCTGAGGTGTTTCTTGGAGCTACCAACTGCTAATTCGCTGACCCGACTGTTGGCTGCACGAATTGCTTGCTTTGTGCCCATAATAGTGCCCCTCCCTGATTTAACATTGGAGCCTGTGACTGAGCGAGTTGGGGCTTTTCCAGTTGGAGGTAGACTGCCGTTCCGTGCAGCTGAGACAGCAAAGAACTTGGAGCTAGTAGACTTTGAAACGGTATTCAACAAGGCCTTTCCTTTGTTGCCATTCCCAACATTGGCTTTAGGTGTTATACTGGCTTTTAGCTGTCCAAGCTTACTAATGCCAATGGCACATGGAGGAGAACTGGCAGCAGGTGTAGATATAGAACTGGGAGAACAGTTTAGAACAGTTTTACCAGATTTTCCAGTGCTGCCAATACTGAAACTACTGTTCTCTCTTGAGGTACCTGGTTTTAAACCCACTGAGGTTAAACTGTCATACCTTTCAAGGGACATAAGACTACCAAAATTCCTGCCATTGTCTCCTTTACCACTATTTGATCTGAGGCTAGAAGCAGTCCTTAGGCTGGATGATTTAAAGCTTAAAGATTCCCCCCTAACTCGGACGTCAAAGTCTTCCTCAGAAACCGATGCTTTGGAGAAAGAAGATCTTGTTCCATCATTACCCACAGACTTTAAGGCACTTGGAGACAATAAAATATGTGTTCTCTGGTCCAGGCTAGACTTTCGGACAGGTGGAGCAGGGGGTGACATGCTTCCAGACTTAGGGAGCATACTACCCTTTTGTCCATTAACTCTCTTTCCTAAAGATGAGAATTTCAAGCTTCCAGTTATTTGTGAGACATCATTACCACATTTAGTCTCAGAGGAGCTATGGGGCACTGAGACCATGCCAAGAGTGGTGGCTCCTCGCCTGAGCTGAGGCATCTTGCTCAGATCTCCTTTCCTAACACTGGATTTCTCACAACCATCCACAACCCTTTGAGATATAGATGATGCATGCATTTTTGGAGGGCGAGGTACACTGTTGCTATTCCCACTTGTCTTTCTAAATGGAATACCACTCATGCCATTTTTGGATGGCTTACTAGCAGAGCTAAACTCAGCACTTGTGTGGACCCATTGTTCATCTATTCTGCTTCCTTGGTGTCGTAGCTCATGGCTATAGCTACTGCTAGAGGATGAAGTTTGTGTGCTCTTTCTGGGGTGCATAGAGTGAGAAATGTATGAGATCTGGGCAGACTGTGAAGTGATAAGTCTATTAGGTCTTAGTGACTTTGGACCACTGAGGGTTGCTTTGGTACTGTCATGAGATAGAGGGCACTTCGATATGGATAGTTTTTCAGCAGTTGCAGAATCATAGTCTATTTCCGAAAAACAAATTCCACTGTCACCTAAACAGCTATTTGTTCTTTGTTGGGAGAAAGACTCAATGTGTAAACCACCAGGTAAATCTATCATGGGACTGCTGTCTGGTCCCCTGCGCAAACATTTTGAAGTGATTCTTCTTTCAAAAATGGTCTCATCACTCTTTAAGGTACAGATGTTTGTCTTGCCAGGCCAGGAGCAGACTGAAGATCCTTGTGCTTGTGTGATGCATCCAGCTGTAAGCTCATCTTGTGACTTTGAAGCAGCAGCTTGGTTAAGCTGGGACCTGCTCATCTGTGATGTGTAAGCATCAAATTCATCGTTGATGCTACTGATTATGCTAACAGGACGTGAGCCAGATGCAAGAGCCTGCAAAGAGCAGTTGTTGTTAAAGCTAATGATGCTGGAAGGTTGCCCATTGTCTGGAACCATACCAACAGGCAGCTCCTCAACCACAGTAAATACAAGCTCATCCTCTCCATTAAGCTCCACAGGCTGTTGCAGTGTTACTGTAGTCCTTAAAACATCTCTATCAAAGCATCTGTTCCTTAGAGCAGCACGTTGGTGGCTCACCTCCAAAGGACTTCTACTAAGGTGCTGGGCTCTGTCAAAATCAGGGGAGTCACTTCGTTCTCCCTGTCTAAGGGCTTGCTGGCTCATACCCACTGGAGGTGTCCGTGTGATTAAGCCACAGTCTGGGGTCCTTGAGATGTTTTGCAAGGAGCTAGAAGCACTGGGTTTTTGTAAAGGCCCTATATTTAAGTGGACTTTCTCTTTCACAACAGGCTCAGATTCTTGCCATGTCTTGTTGACTTCAGATGTGCCCCCATGTTGCAGCTGTGCAGGCTTTTGGAGAGAGGACTTGGCTGCCCTGGCTGATACAGAAGTCCCTTCTGCCACTTTGTCTGCTGCAGTTTTGGAGGCAATCTGTTGGCCTTTTCCCTCACTAGTAAAAACAAATGAGCTCTCACTGCCATCAATACACTCAAGCCGTTCTTGTAACTCTGCAAAGGTGTTGCATTTGAGATGGTCCCCATCAGACTTGGGTCCCTCTTTTACACGCTTCTTGTTCAGTGAAGGAATGATAGGTACAAACGCTGGGGGACTTTCATTGTCACTGAGTTCACGGTCAGAGATAGGGGCCCCACCGGGCCCCACATAGATCACTGTATCACATGAGTGTTCACTGCTGGAGGAGTAATCTGGGTCACTGGACAGCAGTGCAGGATGGTCTGGATCAAGAGCCACAGTCCGAGGGTGGAAGGGTTTTCGTCTGATGTGTCCTTCTTCGCAGGAGCTCTCCCCTCCAGATGAACTGGATGCATACTAAGCAGAATCACATACCACACAGGAATCAATACACATTTCACATACACTTTTGCAGTTATTTATCTGTTATTTATCACACAGTGCAATCAATCAGAGATTGAAATGGCATGTTAGTATCATCACAGGTTCAAAGTGCACACCAAAGGAGAGACGAAATAAGTTATCAATACAATACATTGGTTTATAAGTTATGCTGGCAAAGGATTTCAGTTAATATCAATAAAACATTAATATGTTCCATAAAGCAGTTTAATCATTATGTAAAAATTGTCTCAGCAATGTGAATGGTTACATGACATTCTCCCTCTTGATCAGAAGCACTGATTATATGACAGCTGTCAGTGAGAAATTTAGCAGTAAAATGACCACCTCAACATCTGTTTCTCTGACAAAATACAAATACTTATTTAGAATGTGATGAGTTCTGATGAACAAAATCTATTAGTCATCTAGGAAAATCAATCAGGAGAAGCTTAAATGTTTTTTTTTATTTTTTTAAAAAGACAATGAACTGGACATTCCTACTTTGTCCTGTATGAATACACACATTCATTGACTAATATGAGGATCAATGCATAAGCTTAAATGGAGTCACATACCTTGGATTTCTTTTTTCTCATGCAGTGTATACGGGAAGCAAGCTGCACAGTGGTGAGAGATTCAGTATAATTGTCTGGCGAGTCAGAGATGTGGGCGATCATGGTAGTTCTGCAGTTTATGTTGCCCAGCGATTCCCTTAGCAGCATGGTGAGCTTGCTGTCTCTGAATTATACATCAAAAAATCTTCTCGTTAGCCAAAAAGGAAGCTAGGCCTTACAACATTCTGCCTCCTTCACTCTAAGATCATGGAGAGTTTGTCTTAAAATAGAGGATTATGAATCACACTTGAATAAAAGGCAACCAAAGAAAATGGGCTCCCCTGACTATTAGAAATCCCTCCTTTTCATTCTCGCATTCTAGTGACCTGGTTTGGAGTGTTTTTTGAAATTGTGATGTGAGGATCAAATTTTTACAGCCAAATTTAACAGAAAAATATACATTTTCCCTGCTCACATTTACAGTGTTTTCTGTCCTGGTCTCTAGTAAGTCTTTCTTCGTTCTCTTTCAGCAAACATCTCCAATCCTCCTGGACCACATTCCTATCAATATGTCCCACCTCAGTTCAATTTACCCTCCCTCTGGCTGCCTTCTCTTGCTTCAAAGTTGGTTAATTAGCTTCATTGATCTGAGGGGGGAGAGAACGAAATCCTTGCAGATGCAGATCAGAGTGGCTCAGTGGGTGCTTTAAGACAAACCAGCATTATAAACAGAGGGATATCATCTCCCACTATTGACGTGCATTGATTATCTGAACTATTATATGAAGAACATACCTGTATGGCACATGCTTGGCTCCGTTGGCCAAGGCTAGGATGACATTTCCAAGGGCACCTAAGGACAGACACTGGCCTCTTCCTCCATCTCGTGTTTGGCTCAGATCAGACTCACAACTGCCCAAGTCAAAGAGATGCAGACGGCTCTGACCCCCAGACACTATAGAGAAAGTTGAACACAACTTGTTAAGAATCTGACTGCCTTTGTCCATGTAGACAACTATGTAGTAAGTACAGTATGTTGAGGCTGTAGCAAAATGCTTTAAACCCCATTTAAAAACATAATTGTATTGTTTACAGAGCCACATATTTTGTTAAACCTAAATTGAATTGGAATCTGTAAATAATACATTTGGCACCCATGCCCAAAAAAGTAAGCCTTCATCCTTTAGATAAAGCAAGACTTCTGTCCTGTTTAATGGTGAAGTGAGTAATTAAATAAAAAAAATAATGACTGTGTCCAAACATAGTCACACCCCAAATTCATGCCACTGGTTGAGCCTATGTTGCGTCATCGCTGAAACAAAGTTGCAATGTTGAAAGTGCCACACATCTAAAGTGTTTACTCTTTTCTTGGAACTGGAAAGGCTTACAAAAAAACCTATGAAGGGTTTACTTGTCTGCACATAAAGCTGGAATAGGATAATGGATTTTAACATTAAAAAAATTCACATACAGCACCCTTATGTTAGTATTTTTTTTATTATTTTATGTCATAGTAACCTTTCCAAGGCCAAAGGCACTGCACCACACTTTGTTGTAGGGGACCTTATTAATAATTAGTTTGGATATAGCATCTTTAGTATAATGGATTTTACTGTAAGTGGTGATCCAACATTCTTGGCAGTCCATCAACATTCAAGCAATATATGTATGTAAAGTTAGTTAGATTACAGCCCCATGTAGGTCAATAGATCAAAATTCATTCACTATCATTACTGTAGAGATATGATGCTCTCATTTCACATTGAGATAGAGGCCATTATCCTCACGTCAGCAAGTTTTAGAAAGACGGCACACTGAACAGGGACCCGCTAAAGAGTGGGAATGCAAACGAGGTTCTCATTACATGCTGGGCTCTATAAACATTTCTGCAGAGGAGACTCCAGCCTCATTACATATTAAAATCTATTCTGGCTAGTGTCAATGGCCAGCACCCAGCCCGCATTGCAGCAACAGGAGCGCAATACCAATGATCAAGCTGATGTTGACATGCTGACTTGACAGGATGTCTACACTCAGAAAATGAAAATGTGTAAACCCTTCTTGTTAATATTCTCATAAAGTCGCTGTCAGCAGGACTAAATTAAGGTAACTGATAACATCTCAAAATACTAATGATGCATAAAAACATATTAAATGCAGTGGCGAATTCTCAGGGCCAGAAAAACCTTCTTCGCTGTCCTAACATGCCAAATAAATACATATTTTTCATCCTATTATTCTCAATCACCTTTTTGCCTATGTATTTTTAATCGCATTCCAACAAATCTAGCAAGTATGAAGCATTCAAGAATACAGCAGAAAAGTGTATTCTATTCTCTATTTGTTTGTAACTTGTGTATGTTATGCTGCCTTCAAGTGTTATCGGAATTGTCGTAAATACGAGTTTCCCACTTGGAAGTTGCACATGAATGTCCCCTGAAGTCATAATTATGGCTGGGAAACTCTTAGATAATTTTGATTCACGAGTTTTCGAGAAGGGATGAGTCGTAAACTTTCAAAATGGTGGAGGAGTGTTCAGTTTCTGTGCTAAATGACAGGTTTTATTCATTTTTCTAAATACAGCTAATTGTTAATGCATGCAATTTCTGTCAAATACATTTATGAATATCAGTACATTTTGTACATTTTAACACAGTGAAAATAGCTTGTATTTGACCAAAATTCCATTATCGTCAGCAAGCAAACTGAGTGATATGAATGAACCTGGCATCATACATGTTTCCTGTTCTTTCTGATATCAAAGCAAGTGAACAAGACAAACTCATAATTACCTCTTCAGAAGTGGGCAGTAGGATAATTCCGATAGCAAATTAAGCAGCAAATTTAATGAATTCCAGACGTTCGTAAATAGAGCCGCATAACAAACACTCGCATCTAACAAGAAAGTGAGGAACTTACAGTCATATTTTCTGTCATCAGAGGTAATTTTGTGAATTAAACAGACCAAGAGGTCAATAAAAATGGTTTGACATGAAGCTTTAGTGTAAAAAATGTTCAGTTCATGCTGACAGAAGGATGTCCACCACCTTCTCTGGTTAAGTTGAGCGCATCGACCACATCTTTGAAGAAACGTCTTGAGCAAATCCAAGACTGTATACAGTGATATACATCCCTTGCAACAGGAACAGTCTTCAAAGATATTGATAGAATGCGTGAAGAAGGTCTTTAATGAAACACTGTATGATATTACAGATTTAAAAGCTATATGACGGTGTGCAACTTTTTATTTTTTCCCTGTTGTATTGTTAATCTATGCAGCTGCTGCACCTGTGTCCATTTATGGTTTTACCACTAACCATACGCCAACTGAACACGATTTACCAATGCCTATTAGGGATGTGCATCTCCATAACTGATGCCGATGCGATACGCATCTCGATGCATAGCCAATGATACAATACATTAAAGATGCATGGAGTGGTGGTGGTGTAGTGGGCTAAAGCACAGAACTGTTAATCAGAAGGTCACTGGTTCGATCCCCACAGCCACCACCATTGTGTCCTTGAGCAAGGCACTTAACTCCAGGTTGCTCCGGGGGGATTGTCCCTGTAATAAATGCACTGTAAGTTGCTTTGGATAAAAGCGTCTGCCAAATGCATAAATGTAAATGTAGATACATAAGAAGCTGCTACCGATGCGATACAATTCACCCCTATTACGATGCAGTGTGATCCGATTTCGATTCGAATCAACGCAATACAATGCAATGGGAAAAAATATGAAGCTATGCAATTCAATATGGTAGGATACAGATAGTTTGTTTTTATTTCTTTGGTTCAGATAGACAGCAAATCATAAATTTACTTAAGTGCCTTCTGACTTCTAACGCATGGACCTTTCACAAAAAGGCCTTTGTAGTCTGTTCTGTCTCCAGTTACACATTTAACAGTGAAACAATTTAAGGATGCTCAGGGATAAACAATGAAGAAATAACTTCTGTAACTTTCCATCAGACGAACGTGCTTTTGTGTCGGTGCTTCAAGTGTGTTGTTAAATTAGTCGTACTGCCTGTATATTTTATAGCGGCATGACATATTTTACAAACTGCATGGTTTTATCAAAATCTCCATCTCTCTTCTAAAACCCAAAGTGTTTCCAAACATTGGATTTGTAATTATTTGGTCGAAGATGCAGCTCTGCATCTGCCATGTTAATCTATATTCTATGTCAGGGGTGCCCACATTTTTGGCATGATGATCTACTTTTAAATGACCAACTCAATAAGATCTACCAACTAAAAAATATAGTTTCATTAAAAACTTCACATAAAAACTTCATTTCATCTAATTAATTAAAAAAATATAATAATGTTCAATGTTGAAATCATTCAGTTTTAACACTAAACCCAAAACACCTACAGCACAATAGATTACAATAGCCTGGGCATTTATCTTATTCTGATGACTTGCACTTAATGGAATCAGACAGTGTTGCATAATCTGGGCAGCAGCTGCTGGTAGCTAGTCTCAAACACTGATAGCTTCGCAATTTCGCACTCTGTTCTCAGAAGCACTTGGATGGCACGAACCTAGTTATCATGGCAACTAAATAAACAAAAATTGTGTGCGATCTACCAGCATTGCCATTGCGATCGACATATGTGACTAGGACATGCCTCGGTCTCCATAGTGTTGTGATATGTCATGTTCACATAGCAGCAGTGGTGATGAGAGAACATGCTGGAGAAACAGTTTAGAGCGGAGAAATCAAACAACATATAAAATGTTGGTCACAAATCATTGGTCACTTTCCAAATAATAAAAGTATAGTGCATCTACTAATAATTATATATAAATAAATAGTTTTTTACCGATGCAAATATGTTAGAAACGATACATCGCAATACAAATGCCAGCTTGTATGAACTTTTTTAAATCGATGCATCGCATCGTTAACTTTTATGCCGATGCACTGGTGTGAATTGGTGAATCTTACCATCCCTTATGCCTATACTAAATTATGAAATATAATGATAATAGAGCTTAATTCAAATTAAAAACAAATTTCCAGCCAGTCACGTTAGAGTGCATTATTATTATATTATCTTGAGAAAATCAAACACGTCAAGAACTTCTGCTGGAATCTGCAGAGTTGGAAAAAACTATAGACCTACTTAGAAAAAAATAAATGAAAGTAGCAAAGAAAACATTTCTAAATATATATATTTTTTTATTATTATTATTTGTTATTTTTTTTAAGGTTAATTTCACTAATTTAATCAATAATAAAAAAAATTCATTACTAATTTAATTTAAATTCTATCAAAATGTAGTCATGGTAGATTGTCTGAAAGAACACAACATGTTCGGATGTCTTACGCACGATTTACACATGGTCAGGAGCAGGTGTAACTTTTGTTTATACGAACTAATGTTTTGAAAATACAAAACCTTTCATGAATCCGAAAATGTATGTCAGACCAGCTTAATGAACAATTTACACAAACATTTGTTCTGCTCTTGTTTCATGAATGAGGCCCATAGTGAATAAGGTCACAAGGAGTCATACTTCCAGCTTTGGTGCTCTTCTCCGTACGGTACTGACAAATGTGCAGGGTGAAAAGCATGTGGGAATTCGGATGGTCCTCTTTCTTACAGTCCGATCTGTTAGTACTGCGTGCTGCCAGAGCTGCATCCAGGAAAAATGCCGCCCTCTCTGCAGAGTAAGCCCGCAATTCATTCTGGTTCTGCAGCTGGATGTAGACAAAGAGTGAGAAAGAAATAAAGATAGACAGAGAGAAAAGCATTTGCAGGGGTGATGAGACAAGATGCTACAATGAAAGTGGTCTACTACACATTACACACACAGTGGCTGAGGGAAAAAGACAAATGGATAGTGGAAAGTCTTAATAGTGGCAAAGTTTAATAAAATGAACTATACGCATAATTTCTGCCAGAGGCACTAGGCCATCAAACAGATAAAAGTAACAGATTTTTTTAATTTAAAAGTAGTCAAGAAAGGTGACTTACAGTTTTACAACCAAGACACAATGTATCACCTAATTATGTACAATGAAACCCAATATTTCACTTGTGGAAATGGTTCTATTCTGCAATTTCTAATGCTTTAAGAACAGCATGCCCTCGAACTGACACTAGACCTGATGATCTATGATAGGCTACTCCATTATGATTTGTGAATGCTCCAAAAAGCATCTTGGAAGCAAGGAAATCTGACCTGTAGGACTTTCGAGTTAACATCGTCAATGTCAAAAATGTGTTTATTTGATAAGTTCCCTAAAAATAGTGTTGAATCTTAAATATATCTTGTTCATTTAAACATTTCTTAGTTTAAAAGTATTCAAATTCCTAAAACTTTTCCTTTATTTAATTTAAACTAGGTTTAAATAATAATTTGAATTCCAGATTTTCAATGCAAACTTTTCAACTCCAGTCTATATATACTAAAAACAAACTCCCAACAGTTCATAAGGTCTATTGCACCTGGGATCCGCAGACTGGGTCCTCTCTCAGGGAAACTCCTGCACCCTGGCTGTCTTGGGAGGCCCCTGTGGAAAAGTCAGCCAGAAGGTCTCTTAACAGCTCCTCCCTACCACAGATTTCCACAGCAGACACTTGGACCGAGAATCGTGTACTAGCCTTCTCTTTCTTTTCCTCAATGAGCTTGAAGAGCCAAGAGATAGCACAGGGGGCCACACCCAAGCTCTGAGTAGAACTGTCCCTGCCGATCATGGTGTAGGTTTTGCCTGTATGGGAAGGATTAGCTATTGTAAGAAAACTATAATTGTTGCTTAATACATTGCAAGAAAGTGTGAGCATTATTAATGAGCAGTCATTAACTTTTACCTGCTCTCCTCATTTATTTATAAGGGTATTTATTTTCTTTGGGGTAATTCACCCAAAAATGAAAATTCTGTCATCGATTACTCACATCAACTTCCAAACCTGTCTGACTTTCTTCGGTGGAACATAAGGGGTGAAATGTTAATGCTGCTATTTTTTTTTTTATTTTTTTTTTTTAAATTACATTTGAATGGTGACTGCCATTGTCAGTCCCTAAAATTCTGCCTAACTTCTCCTTTTGTGTCCAACAGCAGAAAGTAATATGATTTGGAACAACATGAGGCTGAATAATTAATTACAGAATTTTCTTTATTTGGACAAACTATCTGTAAGAGCCACGTTTAAGTTAATTGTTTCATGTCTCTTTAAATGTTAAGTGTCATGTGACTAGAAGGGGCAAAGTGTGTCCATCACAATTTGGAGGTTAAAACACCTGTGCTGGTATGTGCTTACATAAAGAGAGGGGGTGAGTTTTGATCACATATTTTTTGTTGATGTTCTAAATGTTGTTTATCATTTGACATGTTTTACATCATACAAACTCATACTCATGACTTGGAAATGTTTGCCCTTTGGATTTTGGAATCTTCGTCAGTAAAATTCAAGACATAAATATTTTTGGACTGTTTTTATTGACGAGTCATCAAAAGCTACCTCCTTGTTAAGCCCCTCTGCAGTTTATGGTTCATTTACATTAAGCCACTACACTATCCCTAATTATAATAAAAACATAGGCTGAGCTGTGTCAATTTTTTTATTAAGCATTACATCAATTAGCATTTCTTTTATACAGTAGGTCCACCAAATGAAAAGTTTCAGGTACATAATTAAATAAGTATCCAGCATTTGTCAGCACATGATATTTTATAAAATTACATTCTGTCAACTGATTATCTTAACAAAACTCCCTAATGTTATAAAAGTAGGCATATAATATGATTTGTGTTAATAATAGCACTGTGTATGTAAACTGCCCCTGAGCTAATGAAATTAACCCACAAGGATGTTAGTCATGAGAGAATACGCCTTGCTAAGGCAAAGAAAGGAGCAGCCAAGCTAACTATGGGGGATTGAAGCAGCGCGGTGGGAGGCACACACACACTCACAGTGAGGGGCTGAGCAACAAGAGATGAGAAGAGAGAGAAACTAAGTGCTTTTCAAACATGAAGTGTAAAACAAGGGCACTTTGTGTTCAACAAACTGCTATTGCAGCTCAAAACCCATATGCACTCTTTCTCTACCTCCTGGTTAGGAAGGATTTAAGTGTAGTCAAAACATTAGAACATTCCCCCTACTTTCCCTTTGCCACACATGAAAAATGGTGTCTCCCTCTAAAAATGGATTCTGAACATGTATTATCTGTCAAATAAGGGAAAATTGTGACAGAGGTTGCTTGGGAAGCGTAACAAGAAAGAGACTAATGCAGACTGTGTATTAGGTTGAGTAACAGAGATGTTTACAAACCAAGGTTGGCTTGACCAAAACAGAAGATGCAGCCATCTGCCCCATTGACCACAGACTGGATTACCTCTGCCACTGTCCCCGAGCACACTTCTGCCTGAGGACAGAAACTGACATTGAGTGACATAGCCCATACCAAACTGGAAACCAAAGGAACCAAAATGAAAAAAAAAAAAACCCCAGACAAAACACAATTTTTTTGTTACGCATTTGTAATTCAATCTTGTAATTCAAAGGGCATGAAATATCTTAGATTTAGCAGACAGACAGATAGATCGATTCTTAATGAATTACTTTCATAGACACATAGATAGAGGTGAAGGCTTTTCAATTCCCCACATAACATCTTGCTCATGTCAACCTTCTCTTAGATGCAAAATTCAAAAAGGACTCTCAGATGAAGACTTCAAACTGTGGAAGCATGTGTGTATCTTGCAGCTTGCGGAAAGCTATGGCAGTGTTATTGTAAGAACTACCTCTAATGTGCGCTTGCTTAAAGCCACTTCTTTGAACAGTGTGGTGTAGTCATTGATCATCAGACCTGATGTTTCTGGGACAGCAAACTCAAAGACTCTAAACACCCAAAGAGCTCAGGAGAAAGAGCTATCTTTTTCTCTGAGATTCCGAGGTGCTCTGGGCTCTGAATGATAACCCAACTCAAACCTTGTATCCCTCACAAACTAAATGCAACTGTGTATCTTCCTTGCACATTTCTAGTTTGATCAGAACAACTGTCCTGCCAGTCTGACCTCAATTGTGTGCAGGTTTGTTTTGTTTTCAAAATGGAATTAGAAGAACAGACAGAGGCAGAGCTTTGGTATGACTTTCAAAATGGCTGTCAAGAAATCAAAGTAGCTGTGCTCTTACTGTACCTGTGAAGCATCTTGGGTGAAGATGGCATCAAAGGTAAACATCTTTGGGGCAGTAGAAGAGGCATAGCGTGAGCTAGCGGGCAGCTCACAAAATGTCAACTGCTTCTTCTGGGCGTCTACCTTCAGAAAGGACATTGATTCAGAGGTGTCTCGGGATCCTTTGGCAGGGCATATCCTCACCATCACTTTCACCTGCAAAGCACATGATTATTAAGGCTTATATTGTAAGTTACTTTTGATAGAAGCTTCTGCCAAATATATAAATAAATGTAAATAATTACAGATTTCATTTTTGACAACTAGTAATTATGAGGCACCTTGGGATGCTCGACCAAAATTTAGGCTGAATTTAATAAATAACAAAGTCTCTGGCTTTAATTGCACCCTCTCACCTACTAATTCTCTCTACTATTAAGTGGTTTGTTTCAAGAAAAATGTCTTTCAGGATTCCCCTCATACTGTTTCTATAATCTTTTCCAAAGATTTCCCTTAAACTGACAATACTTGGAAGCATGTCAATCAGCAGAAGATGGATGTTGAGATCCCCTAAACTCCCTTCTGTTTCTACACATTGAATATTCTGCTGTAAAACATGTCTTAGTGGCCAGGATGAGACTGACAGGCATTCAAGCAACAGCAACTGCCTCTTCTCCATCAGGAAAACAGATTTTGGGTGTGAGTTGCATAATCAAATACATGGGATGTATATAATTTGTATAGCACTGCCTAGTGCACTACTACAGAACAGTACATTCAGATGTGGCTTAGCCTGTAGTTTGGGCTGTCACAGTTATAGAATTTGGCTGACGATTAATTGGCATACAAATAATCGAGATTATGAAGAAAATTATCTGTTAAAGGGCTATAATGATTAATTGTCTCTTTGAGGGCTTTCACGATTAATTGTCATACAAATTGTCATATTTCTTAAAGTGCAAGTAAGATTAACACCTTAAGAAAATGTTTTACATATTTAACTTCAAATATTCAGTATAAATGAAATCATAAAATAGGAATATAATTGCTTCACTTTCACACCTTATTTTAATAATCTTTGCGAGCCCTTATTTCACATGAAGTAAAACCTTTAATATTTACTTCAATTATTTTATCACTTTACAGAAATAGAGTAAGTGTGCATCTCCTCTGTGTTACTGCGTGTCATTAACAATGTGTATATGAATCCACTATGAACAGGAACATTTGCCATTGCACAATTGTTTAAACTGAAGCCAGAGTTCTTTGCATTCACTATTAAAGTTTTATTTGTTTGTTTATATTTTGCAGGGGTTTAGCATGAACTTTGCTGATGTCGCGCGCATTAGAGCACTCATGTGCTCTTCCAAACAGAAGCTGCTCTGGTTGACATCCGTGGTGCGGCTCAGTGAAGCTTGGAGTTTAACTGAATGACACACAAATGAGCCATTGATGGAATTTATATATTTACTTAAAATTCCCTTATTTGGGAATTCAAATTTGGGAATTTGAAGTATACAATAATCATGAAATAACTGCGATCAGACAACTATTTAATAATCGTGGCAGGCCTAACTGTAGTCAATCCATGGAACTGGAAATTGACAAACATATTCACAAATGTGTCTTTCCTAAAGAAAAGTTCTATTTTAAGGACTGACCTTCTACAGCCATTTTCTCAGGTTCAGCGGAAACACCTATGCACTTGTCCACTTTCCAGGGCATGGACACCCTCTATGGTATTCTGACTAATGAATTCAGAGCATTCAGTGATAATATTTTGAGTTGCAAGATAAATTAAATGAGACTGTAGCCCATTAACTGTTTTACAGTCAAGTCCTCTCTTGACATTACGACATTCACAATACAATCATAAAATATGTCACATCACATTGCATGTCAAAAGTCTAATAGGACCGTAGCAAAGCAAGTAAAACTTGCTTTGCACACTAGCGTATAAGCACTGGCTAAAACATCTGACTTTGGTTAATTGCTGATTCTTTGTGATAGTACTACTTTTGGCATCACTGATATTTTCAATTTAAAGTAAAGGATTTTGATTATTGTAAGAAGTTATCTTTCTTATTTAAGCAGTATAAAGACTAATTTAATGCAGCCTCATTTAGGGGTCTCAGCTATGTGTCTGATGCACCTCACTAATCTCTGCCTGCATCACCTCAGTCTATTGATGGACTACACTCTTGAAATGGAATACATAGGCTATCAATTGCCAACAAAACCCTTCATCAGTCAATTAACAGTGACAATTGCATCTATGTGAACCTCTGCAATAAATATAGGATGGACTTCAAAGATATGTCATTAATCTTATAGTTCATACAAAATCTGTGTTTACACACTGTCCCTTAACACTTACTTAGTTTAATAATTTTAAACCATGACTTGCACTATACATAAGTAATTTTGGCATTATATTCATGATGTTAGCCAGAGGGGAACTGGCCCCCACAGTGAGTCTGGTTTCTCCCAAGGTTATTTTTCTCCCATTAACCAACGTCTTATGGAGTTTTGTGTTCCTTGCCACAGTCGCCTTTGGCTTGTTTATTGGGATTATAAATACAATTATTATTTAATTATTTATTTTTAAACACAATTCAAAATCGTATTTTATCTAATTACACAATGATGACTCATCGACATTATAGACATTACAGTTTTATCTTCTGTTAATGCATGATTTTCTGTAAAGCTGCTTTGAAACGATGTGTGTTGTGAAAGGCGCTATACAAATAAAATTGACTTGACTTTATCTGATTTTAGAGTAACATGAACTAACTGTAATCAGCACCATACATATTAGACTTAACACTCAAGATTCCAGATGGTTGTATTAATGGAATATGCATGAAATATATATCCTTTCCTTACACTCATAAACACATACAATGTACAGATCGATAGTAAATTAAAACAACACATCCCGCATGACTGATGCAGAGCAGTTAATTTTAGTGTATCTCAGTGGGCTAATAATGTACTCCACTTTCTGTGTTTATCGCCATATTTTATTGCCTCCCACCAGAGACACTTTTGGATTAGATAGCAACAAACTGTCCGTGAAGTTTACAGTCCTCCACTGAGATAAAGAATTCAATTGCCGGTGAATACAGGTCTCTTCTGCCAGATCACAATTACAACAGTATGATGCTTATTTATATTGAGATGGCAGGCCACACATACATTTATTTTCCAGCTGGTTTGGATAAGCAAACCAAACAATAAGTTTTTATGTTTTTTTTTGTACTAATGACATCAGCGTAAACTGAAAAACTGGCATTAAAGATTGTTATAGATGAAGGTTTCCCTTTTGACTATGCTGGATTTCCAGCCTGGTCAGGCTGGTTTGTTTGCAAGTATTAGTAGGGTTTTGGGCACTTTTTATCTAGTCAGTCAAGGAGACCAGCTAGCTGACCAGCTAAACCAGCTGAACACCAGCTTGCCCAATTTGAGAACAGCTAGACTAGCACAAGACCACCTCTTAAAATGACTTTATCTACAGTTTTTCTTCAACATTTCCATTCTTGATTGCTATGCCCATCAATGGACAAGAGCACATACAAATAATTGACCTGAGCTAATTTTATATTTGAGGTTTCAGATAATGACTAAATTCACTGAATGTGAATTTAGTCATTAGTTGAGATATGAATCTCTATTAGTGTTGCCTGAAACTTGCACATCCTCCAGTGACACTGCAGAGTTTTCAGTCAATCAATTTAATTTGGAACAAAAGCAACAGTCAATCAATCAATTACATATAGATTCATTTAATTTAACAGTAACGGTCTGTAATTTAACATAACGGATGTGCATTATTGCTGCCTTCCCACAATGAACTGTTCCTCTCTGACAGCCTAACAGTGCTTTGTCATTTCCTTCTACCTAAAATAAGGTAAATGAAAATGTTTGTATCCACTTTCTACACAAGTGGCTCAAAATCAGCAGGTATTACACTGTAGCTCAGTGGGACTCATTAGTAAATGCTTCAGTTTCTGCTTCATTCTGGATTAACCTCATTAAAAACTTGCAGCTGTGTGCCTTTGGTGAGACTTTAGAAAACTTTTAATGCCTATTGTGCACATTTTTTGATTCTGTGTTTGTACAAGTGTAATGTATCAACACAATTAGGTGCACAATTAAGGAAATGCTTTGTTAATGCAGCCTTCAATCTGCAATGGCTATTATGATGTAATAAAGGGGTATCTGCTCAGGTGTCTCGATCCTCTTTGAGACCTCAGTGACAGAGACCTCACTGTCCTTAATGGCTGAATCATCTTTCTGTAAGCATGACGACATAATAAACCTGAACCAACTGCTGATGTTTATAAATCAAAGGTCTACTAATTTATCAAAAGAGCGGCCATTATCTTCTCACTTCCCACGGAAACATCATCATAACAAATAATAATGACTAATATCTCTTTGAATTTATTTAGAGCACATCACCTGTGCTGCAGGAGGGTCATACTTGTGTCAGAGCAATCTTTAATGGCTTTCAGACCTCCAGAGTGTATGATGCAAAGGAATGAGTTTGTTACCCA
Source organism: Moxostoma hubbsi (assembly GCA_032164185.1). Classification (NCBI taxonomy): domain Eukaryota; kingdom Metazoa; phylum Chordata; class Actinopteri; order Cypriniformes; family Catostomidae; genus Moxostoma; species Moxostoma hubbsi. The sequence goes on from JAVLUX010000022.1 coordinate 17,261,413, forward strand.
AAATAGAGGTGACATGCTGAGATGCTGATGATGTGAGTAAGTCCCATGAGTGCATATATTTATGGAACTGTCTGTTTAATAGCATGATAGCAGATATAGCGTTATATACATAGCTGATTCTACATTTCACTCTCAGAGAAGACAATAAAAGTTAGTTGATATTAAGCAGATGTTGTTTATACAAAGGGACCCAAAAGTACACTAATTGTGGAAACAGTAAACTGGGATTAAGTGCTTTGTATAATGGGCACAATGGTGCTTTACCATGACAATGCTCACAGTATCTCTCCAGTCCCTGAGAATAATTGTTTTTTATAGAGACAATACACACATCCTTCAATACAAGTTAAGGTCAGTTTAACACTGCATTGGCAGCGGAACTGGGGTGGACAAAGGTGGAACTGGAAAAATAATATAATATAGTAAAACTGAGTTTAATCTACTTCACTATAATTCTATTAAATTTCCACCATAAGAAACCACCCCACTCCAGGATTTGACGAGAAACTAATACAAGGCCAGCGTGTAGGATCAGGGCTTTCAGTTTGCTCATCTTTTCCCTGCTACCTTAGAGACACTTATCTTCAAATTATTATGTAATCTCTATAGTCTCAGACCATATGTATTTATTTGCCTTGTAATCCCTAATGGTAAACAGCTAAATTATTTGCTGTTTTTTTTCTAATACTAAGGGGAAGGAAAAGAACTAGCTTCTGGGTTTTCGAAATAGTCCATACAACCTTTTTTTTTTTTTGCATATGACAGGTTCTTTAATGCAAATGCAAAATTCATGATAGACATCTTATTAGTCATCCAAAGCATGACCTATGCAGACTAATTAGTCTGTGTATCTAATATCCATTCCCTACACAGGAATGGCTCCTTAAACCTATCGTAAGAAACTGATGCCCTGCAGCATTTACACACCCAGACTGTCCAGCACTTAAATAGCCCTTTTCTGAGAGAAAAATATGCCGTTAATCCAAATGCCCCATGATGTCATTCTCTGATCCTTCTGTTTTCATACATTGCTTTTCCCACACCCACGGCCTGTTCGTCACTTACAGAGAGGAATGCTGTCTGGCATTCCGAAGGAGCTTCTTGGAATTCCAACAGTCTGGGAATCAGGACAACTGGGCCAACCATACTGTCACACACAGTCTGCTTTGAATGTAACCCAAGAACTAGCCAAATCAATAAAACCCACAGAGCATTCTTGAGGAGAGTGTACCTAGAGGTTTTCACATGATGTCATTTAATTAATAAAGAAGAAAAGTAATCCTTGCAATATACAGTATGTTTTTCAGAAAAATGTCAATAATTTTGACTAAATGTTTAACATGTCTTAAAGGGAAAGTTCACCCAGTGTTGTGTGAACTATCCCTTTAAGTCTATGGCTATAAAAGCATCAAACTTCTGAAAACCTTTTTAAGGCTATGCACAACTTTTGAAGACCTAAGAAATATCACAGAACAAACATCCAGCTGTAGCAAGAAAACTTTACCTTTCCCATTCCAGGGCTGTCCTTGACCTTTGACCCTGCCCTGAGGAGACATGGCGGTACAGCTGGGGGTGAGAGCTGCAGGGCAGCACCAAAGCCATCAGTGTAGAAGAACGGCTCTTCTGGGTCAGGTGGGGAGGCTGGCAGAGGCTGAGGCTTCTTCCGTTTGGAGAGGTTCAGCTTCTGGGCAGCCCTGTGAAAGAGCAGCAAACAGAAAGGTCAGGTCAAGAAGTCATGACCAGGAGGTTCCTTCTTTAAACCTGCATTGCAGTACTTCTCCATCTCTTTCCTTCAAATATTTGACATTGAAAAGAATACTAGATCTACATTAATTGCAGACCAGAATTTGAGTGTTCATTCCTACAACTAAGGAATCCTCCAAACAGATGTGCCAAAGCACAAAGCGTGAGCCATCAGAAGATGACAACTCTATGGTCCACACTGCAAGATCATGCTCCTGTAAAATCTATTTGACTCCTGTTGTCTGAGTGAACAAATCAACAGCCTGCAAGGTTCCAGTCTTTCTCCTATTCATGCATTGGCAGCCAGTTATGAAATTTACCCATCTATCACAATTCTTCACAGATTTCTCTTAAAACATTTAATCAGCTCAAAAATCTGTCCATTATTTGATTTTGGCTACAATATATTACACACACAGGCAGTGAGAGAGAGCATTTAGTCCAAAAAGGAAATACTCTAAAATGAGGTGAATTTTGTAATGTGTAAATGCGACAAAAGCAAATGAGAGAAAGCAGGGACAAACTGTTGGACATAGAACAAAAAGTCAAAATGAAATATAAAAGTACAAGTGTGTGTTTACATGTAAGGTTTTTTTTAAAAAGTACCCATAAATTAAGCTAAATCAATTCAAAAGGATAAAGAGGCAACATAATTCACTTTATAAGACAGTCCATTCTCCCATTGAAACGTCGAAGCGTTTCATTTTATTATTATGGATAAGGTATATTAATTATAATTAGCAAAAAGTAAATAAAAATATATTTTTAGATTGCATAAGCTATGTGTGTGCAATAATGGTGAAAAAGATACAGTCTACTTGAAGTTGTGTGTGTATTTCGGCTGACATTCATGTCATTATGCCTGTTAGCTTCAGGTTGAAGGGCTTGAGGAAATGCTTGAGCTCATTAAATGCCTCACTCTTCCTCACATCCTTTCTCTCTTTCTCTGGCTGTCTTTTTCTCCCTCACACCCTCCAACTCCTTGAGCACAGCCTCTTCTGTGTAATTGCAGTCTCCATGCAGGACACAAGGGGAGGCCACCATAGGAAATGTGTATGTGCTATGCATTAAATGGTGTATATGGACATGTGTGCAAACACAGACTCACAGACTACAGAAGCTAATTATTACTGCACATCATCTGCTATCACCATATGCATATACATAAGTGGAGGGGAAAAAACAAAATTAAAGGAACAGTTGACATTCATTTTTGACCCGAACAATTTTATTCTGACATTCTTTATTCACGTTCATGTCTTTCCCAAACCATATGTCTTCCTTCAGTGGAAAAAAAAGAGGATAAATGTTGAAGAATGTTGACGTAACTCTAGTTTCTATAAAATTATGACTGAATCTGTCAGTCCCAAACATTCTACCTTAAATCTCATTTTGTGTTCCATGACAGAAGGATGGTCATTAAGGTATGGAACAACGAAAGGGTGATGGTAAATGATGACAGAATTTTTATTTTGGGGTGAACTATCCCTTTTAAGGAAGCATTCCAGTTTCTGTTCTCCTATGCTGGAATATTACATTTCCATCAAAGGTGTGCATGATGGGGAGAGAGAGAGAGAGAGAGAGAGAGAGAGAGAGAGAGAGAGAGAGAGAGAGAGAGAGAGAGAGAGAGAGAGAAAGAGAAAGAAAAGGGTGGACTGGAATGGGGGAACTAAGGGGTTGAAAAAATGAATAAAAGGAGGAGGGTTTTCTTAATGTTAAACCCACCTATAGAGACAATCCTTTTTTGCCTCCTCCGCCATACACCTCACCTATTCACACAAGAGCCTTTGAATATACACATATAGAGCGCCTCCTCTAACATAAAGAAAAGACCTACGCCCACACTTAGGGCAGAGAGCTGCATTCGCCCAGTCTGGCAGCACGACAAATGCTTTATAAATCACAGCGCAGTAACATACACAAAAGATTGAGATATCAGTCAGGAGCCAACAGAGGTAAGTGACCAGAGTGGATGAAAAGAAGCATGGTAGAATGAGCTCAGGCACACTAGGCTGGGCTTCATGCAGATGCACCCACCTGTTAAATCTCCCTTCTCTGCCCTGCTGTGAGCAGCCTCCCACTGGATTTGCTATCATGGAAGAGCTGCTATTAGTTTTAATGCAGCTGAGGTTTTAGAGTTTCAGCTTGTGCATGACAGACAGTTAAGCAACTGAGAGCAAACCTGAAGCACAATGGTGACCATGATTTCTAATGCACTCTCAATTGAAAAGATAATTTACTGTACAATGAATATTAATGTCCATGTTGGTTTAGGCTGGTTTATGCTGGTCTGATTGGGAGATCAGCATATTGTAGCTATGCTGCTCACCAGCTAAACTTAACTGGTGAAGCCCAAAACACAACATAGGCTGATGACCAGCAATGCTGGTCTTTTCATCAGGGTTTTTACCACCTTAATGATAATCAGTTAAAGGGATAGGGCACCCACAAATTTCAATTCTGACATTTACTCACACTCATATTGTTCCAAACCATATGATTTACTTTCTTTTTTCTGTTGGACATTAGAGATGATGTTTGGTAACATGTTGGTCTTACTCACCATTCACAATTATTGAATCCCATTTCCATTCAATTAAAGTGAATGGGGACTGACACCTTGTTTTCCACGCATTTAAATGTTTTGGTGAAAAATTCCTTTAAGTGTTGAACAATAGAGCAACAAATTAACAACCATGAGTTTGCAAGGAAGATTGTGAACAACCAGAGATGCTGAAGAGAACAGAAATGTTTAAGAAACTGAAAATGTAGAGGTATGTAATGGTGAATAAATAAAACAAAAGTGTACATTATACTTACAGTTCTCTCCAATCCATTATCTTTGTTCAGAGCTCATATCAGCAAAGAGGTGAGAAAAGCAGCTTTTTAACTTGTTCATTCCAGACCCCGTTAAGAGCACTCCACAGCTCCCAGCACATGTGAGAGTGAGGCGGGTGTGGGGGGTATGACTGGGATGGAGGTGGGGGGTTAGAGGTGTCTGCTGGTGAATGTGGTGATGTGATTACGTTCACTGTCATCAGGGGTCCACTTCATGCAAATTCCAATGAGCAAATGAGCAGAGGAAATGGAAACAGGTGCAAGGAGATGAGAGGCAGCAGGACGAGAAGCAGATGTCAAAAGCACTCATGGTGACTCCATGAAAAAGTTTTTAGTTGTAAGGCCATGTACAAAGCTCTCCTGCACCAAAGCATTTTCAGGAATGCCCTCTTTGCAAAGAGTATTCTGAAATGAGTCTCAGTCCAAGAGTTGGTGATAAAAATTCCCAAGTGAGATCCACACTTCCATTCACCAGTTGGAAACTGACAAGTTTGTAACCTCAGTGTGATCCTTGAACAACTTCCACTCTCTTCAATTATTTCTCTTATACACTGCTCAACTTTTTATCCTTACTTGCACACTTCCACTCTCTTCATCTTTCTTTTTTCCCTTTTTTTTCCCCTCTCTCCAACATAGCCCTAGCTTCACCTCTGCATTGAGGCTGGGTGGGGGCACGTCTTCCCTCTCCGCTGTGCAGCACTTCTATCCTCTGTTCTGTCGTATTCCTCTCTGCCCCCAGCTGAGGGATGACAGAACTCCCAAAGAAGGCAGTAGCAAAGGCAAATCCCCTGGGAGGAGGAAAGATTCAATTCCTGCTTGTGCTGTTGCTGGGAAACCCTGGCAAATGTCCAACGGTCCCCCTCTCCGTCTCCTCTCCACTTCTCTATCAATCTGTGAGCCGCTCTCACCTTCTCCCTCTTGCTTTTCCGCACTCACTCTCTCTCTCTCCTCAGCCCAGCCCCCTTTCTATTCTCCTCCCAGACACTGTGTCAGTACACAGATGCTGCGCAAAGCATCACTGGTTGGGAGCATGCTCCACACACTTGCCTGTGCATGCACACACACTTTTTCAACCACACGAACACACTTCACTGACGTGCAAAGCATGCACTTTCACACACACTCACATCACATGACATGAATAGTTCATGAGTGCAGAGGAGCCCCCTTTTCTCATTCTGCTGGACTTCAAAGAGACTGGGTAAGTGTGTGTGAAATGTGTGTGTGTGTGTGTGTGTGTGTGTGTGTGTGTGTGTGTGTGTGTGTATGTGTGTGTGCTAAAACAAAAGCAAGGAAACAGTATTATGTTTACAATGAGTATCTCCCTGTCTCTCTGTGCACATTTACATGTGTCAATCGATTTCCAATCATAAACAAACAGCAAAAGACCAAAGAGCTTAGATAAACCTATAGATAACACAGGGTATAGTCTAGAATACACTGAACATTTAAGGAGGGTTGGGGTGTGTGATTAGCAGAATACAAATTAGGGCTGCTTGGATGGATAGAGGGATTATTAGAGAGGGATGGATGGCACAGCTGATGGATAAATCAATGAACCAAGATAAAACAAACAAAGAGTGCATGAATGCTGAAGGAACAGGTGAGCTGCAAGATGGTAATGAGGACATTAGTCCTCAAGCAAAGATACAGACCTCCACTGCTTTCACTAACAGACAGAAAACAATGGAGTTAACTTTTAAGCATTCAGACCCTGGCTTTTGCTGCTCAGGAAAAAGCATAGTGCCAATTTACATGTAATATGTATGTGTGTGTGAGTATGTGTGTCTTTGGGATGATGAATTGGTATATGAGATGGAACAAAAGAAGAGATATGTTCTGTATTCTGGCAAAATGTATGACATATAGCCTCGCAATTGTTGGCAGACTTATTCTGATAGCTGTGTCCACTAGATTCACCTGCTCTGAATCAACATTCCCTCAGTAAACCACAATATGCCCATTGGTCAACCTGACAATGAAATAAGCTCAGATAGTTCTATCTATTTGCAGGTGACAGTTTGTTTCAGTGTCTTTCTAAACTCCTAACACTTCTTTACAAAAATCATCAAACCAGCAAAACCAAGACCAGCATGGGACTTCATACTTGCCTAAACTGGTCTTTACAGTCAGGAATCCACTGTGTCTTGTAGCTTTCTTATATCATCTTTTATGAAAGAAAAAATTGTCATCTAAACAATTGACTTCTTGCCTATTGGATTCCTGTCCATCTTTGCCAGATAGCAAGAGTCATCCTTCCAACCTGATGGTCATTAGCAGAGACAGCCTTAAGGCTATTCAAGGACAATTTGTCACCAACCTCTATAATCCCCTTTGCAGCCTTTGGCTTTAAGCTCATTAAGTGACTAGAGGTCTAACTTCCTTATTTTTCCTCCCTTTAAACCTCCCGTTTATTCTGTATTATTTGGGCTCCTTGAATCAGATAACCATTTAGTAAAATGCTGTGCAATCTATGGCAGCTGATAAACTACCTGTCCTGTCTAGCTCTGGCCACTGAAAACTCAAGTGTTCTTATTTGTGTCAAGAGGTGTCTGCAGCTGAAATTGAAGAAAAAGGGTCTCACTCTGACCCAAAACATTGTTGACCCTCAAACAGGTTAGCAGTATCATAGGCTTACAGTTGACATAAGCACTAAGATGAAGGGTTAAGGCCCAGATAAACTTCTGGAGAAATTTTTCTTTGTTCAGGTGTAAAAAGATGTCTGAAGCAGCCAAGCAACGATATAATGTTTGCAATAATTAAGACACCCGCCACACCTTTGTGGTAGGTGTTTAGAAGTACATTTAAATATGAGGATGCTAAATAATACAGTACATGTAAAAACTTAACAAAGGTGACATTAAAATGTGTAATATAGTGATTCAAATTTGAAAATAAGTAATATACTCAGTAGATCATGTGTAATTTGTCTTGTATATATTCTAAATTCATATGGCTATTTAGCTGACATGCTCTATGTGGCTATAATATGCACCGATTACACTCTATTATTGTAATTTTCTGATGAAAGTGATACTACTGCAAAGATTGGTGTATAAAAGTGTGTTAATGCACAAAATACAGACAAAAGAATGAGAGAAAGAGGCACATCTTACTTTGGGCAAATGTGTGAATGGCTTTCACTGCAGATAGCAGTATATTTGATTCCATTTTTAGATTAATTAAACAAAAACAAAACCAAAAAATTGCATGACATGGTCTTGGAAAATGTCTCTATGCGAACGATAGTACAGATGAAGATACATTCACACCAGATCGCTAATAAATACCCGTGCATTAATTAGCTGTTGACCTCCAAGTAGATGGAGCTTCAGGTCACACCTACCTACGACCTGGACCATTGGCTGTAACAAGGTGTTTGGAAGCCGATAAAGTCGGCATCTCACTAGCTGATTTTTCCAATTATTATAAGGCGTGAGCTTCATTAACATAATCACCGTCCAGGCAGAGTAAGACAGAGCTAATCACTTAACTTTTAACAGCTGAGTTAATGACTTCAAGAACTGAAAAAAAAACATTAATTTGTTTTAAACAATCATTCTGTCACTGAGGCGGGGTCGTGTGTTCTCCTCAGGTGACCAATGAGCTTCTTCTTTTACTGAAGAACGGACAAGACATCAAGTGGATCTAAACTTTTATTTATCAGATTATAAATCATAAACGCTGAAACGTTGAAATCCATTGTGATTCAGCAACCAAGCAGTTTTCCTGTCCTTTTTTCCTACACTAAAATTACACCAGAAAACGTAGCCAAAGCAGTCTATTTTTATTGAAAAAAAAATGTACCCACTGAAAGGTGCATATGGACATACGTGACTCGATGGGATAAATATACAATCACAAACTTTCACAAGGTCCTCAAGATTGCGTTTCTTTTTTTAATAGCAGCAGAACAGACACAGGTAGGATGGCTTCAGCAAATGTTTGACCGATTAAAAAGGTGGCTTTACTCTTTTCTTTACTTTTCTGTCTGTATGTGTGTGCAAGTGTGCAGTGTGAGAGAGAGAGAGAGAGAGAGAGAGAGAGAGAGAGAGAACGAGCCCTTGACCGTGAGAACAGGTACTTTTCAATGCAAAAATAATGCGAACTAATGACGGGACCAAATAGCCACAACTGTCATTTTACAACTTAGGTGCATTTTAAATTGTAACCATGTGAAAGTCATACAAACATGTAAAGAAAATGCAACAATGTAACTTTTTCATTCACTGTTTTGGCACAAATCAAGCAAGCAACAGGTCTGAAAATGCCTTAAATCACTCTATTGCAATTGCAGTTTTACTCATCTTGTTATTTCGGCATGCTCTACGTGACAGGGATCAGAGAGAGATAGTTGGGGTGTCATTATGTGTGTGCCACCTCTCATTTTGTATCTGCAAGTGTGTTATACCTGCGACTGAAAAGTGTGAGATCTTTGTAAAATGGTCTGCAAGTCTGAAAGCCCTTGGACAAAATTGAGTTGTTTGGAGTCTGCTAGTGTGACTAAAGAAGATTTCCTAAATGTTTGCCCAGGGTAGCAGTTACTAACCACCAAAATTCCAAAAACACATTTTTGGCCAGAATTAGTTCTATATGCTGATATCTCAATTTTGTATTAAGTATACTGGGCCTCAAGAGATGTTTGCAGCTGAAATTGAGTTTTCCAAACTAAGTTCGGGAGGAGCTAGTTCATTTAATCCAACCAACCACATCGCCAGAGTTAGTGTACATAAGAGCTGCTTACCTCTATTCTGTGAAGAATCTTCTGGCATCCCTCCACCACCCCAACTTCTCCCATCTATTCATTAATAACTCAACAAGTCCAGGGGGGTATTCAAGCTCTTGTCAAGTCTCAAGTCTCAAGCTCTCCGCCAGTGACATTGAGCCAAAACACATTTACACTATGCTCTTCAGGATTACATTACCATGCAAACTACTGAAAGGGAAGAAGGGGGTTCTCAGAGCTCAAGCCAAATCCTGTGCTCGAGATCCCCGTTATGGACACCACGGCAAATCCGTTTACCTTAATGCACTTAATGCTGTTTCCAGGTGAAATGAACACTAGAGGCACTACAACAGCTGTGTCATATTCACTTTCACCCAAATCATTCATTTAATGGCTGATTAAATGCTATTTTATGATATCGACACATACTTTTATTACATTGGCTCAAATGTATCTTTTGAAAAACTATACTTTTAATGCTTGTATCACAGACCCACCTACATACTGTGTATACACTTTTTATTCTTATAAATCTATAGCTCATCTGATATAGCGTTGGACTTAAGAGTCAGAGGTCTGTGGTTAAAATCTAGCCATGAACTCAAGCTGGCATATAACCCAACAGAGACATAGAAATGGTAGGAAATTATGTGGTTGTTCATAAAATGTGCTATTTCATTGCATTTTAAAACACTTTTGGTTTGGTTCAGCCAAAGATTTTAGGTTAGGGAGTTATGTTTTGACACCATTTTATTTGCTTTTGATAACTAAGGTGGGAAAACAGACCGATAGCCAATTAATCGGTCGATAGTTTTAAACATTTATAATTTGAATAAAAACTTTACACACAAAGTACAATAGAGCTGAACTTTATCATTTATTTCCATGGTGGTACTTCAATAAATTTCTCCCATACTGGTACCTTCTTCAAAACCTTTGTCATCTGAAATTAATTAAAATATTACAGGTCAAATGTGTTTGTTGCTCAGTAGTAACATTAAACACTGCCTTAAAAAGCGTAATAGAAACTGTATGCTTCATCGCTACAGACAATATTTATTATTTTATTTTAATGTAATTTTAAATCTATAAATGATGTACAAAAAAGGGATATAGAAAAATGGATCAGGGAAAATTAACTCAAGTCTTGTCTTTTTAAAGGTAATTTTAGAATGGCATTTTCTATATTATATATATCCATGTGCCCTCACATGAACACATTGCATTATATTACAATGTGCCCTCTCATGAATATCAAATTAATTTCAGAACTGATATATTTTACCATGCTCTTTAAGGTTTTTTTTATATAACATTAGAAAGTTTAGACAGATGTTAATTTTGAGAAAAAAAATTTATGGTAAAAAACAAATATATATAAAACTGAAACCCATAAAAACCGTTCTTGTACGTGTGCATTCATACAATAAACCGTGTTCACGCTTTGTCTTCTGAAGCAAACAAACGACTGAGCAAAACTCAGGCAGCATATTCATTAAAGGTTTCCATTATTGATTAATTTATAACTAATAAGTAACTTAGAAGCTCAATGGATATGCACAAATTCAAAAATGATTTTTTTTTATTATTATTATTATTATTCAAAACAATGTATTAAGAGGAAAGGTAAACAGTTTCCATCCTTGACTTTGGAACATTTGCCTGTCCTCTCCACTTTGTCGGTATTGCAATTCTCTAGTGTGGTAAACAGGAGGGGTAAACAAATTTATTATCAAACCACCTTTGATTAACTTAAATGACGATAATTTATTGTACAATGACAATAATAACAATGTACATTGTATACATACATACCTTGATGTCCATCTCTATAAATAGCCTAGTCATGTTGCACAACAAACTCCATGTGGAGTCACTGATTGTTTTTATTTAACCTCTAGAGTGTGTCATTATATAGTTAAACCAAGGAGTTCAGACTGTAGAACCCTTCAGCACCGGCCATGGAGAAAAGAAATGAAACTAAAAATAACTATTGGAAACTTATGGAGTTTATCTGATAGCTAATAGTTAAAATATGCAGCAATCATCCCCGATTAATTGGTAAATCCTATATATTGGTCAACCTCTATTATTTCAAGTTTACAAGTTATCTTGCATGCAAGATACAGAAACATACTGTTGCTCATCTTTTCTTGACTTATTGCTTCATACTGTAAGTGTTTGGTATTCTCTCTCAATAGCAATGTAACTCTGAACAGGCTAATCCACTATGCTGTTTCTTTCCTTTTAATCGTAGCAAACGTAATGAGGGCTGAGGTCTTAAATTATGAAAAGACAGTCTTCCTCCTCTGTCATGGCATGTAGACTCTCTTTCATTTGAACTCTATTCCCTGGTTAGAAACAGCAGAAGGCCACTGATTCATATATGAGACACCAATGAGAAGATGCAATGCCTATAGCTAGAAAAAGATTAGCTAAAAGTTCACTGGAGCTCAATAAATATTGCAAATTCTAAATGGTGCACCTAAAAGACCATGACATCTCTCAACACCTTCTTTTGTCACCTGTGTTACCTGTTAAGCAGCTATATTTTCACTGGCTCAACTCTTTGTCCTTATGTTGTGTGGCAGCTGCTTTGAGCTGCTGTCATTACTGAATTTTGCTTTGTGCATTATGTGCTTGGACCCTTTTTCCTGAGGGACACAGGAGCCTTTGTCATGTAGAGCCAGGGGGTATTACCCCAAATGCTGGGGCAGCTCTCTAAACAGCATGCTAGCATGTCTGAGGTTGTAAGCAAATATTAGCACATACAGTATAGTTTAGATTCAGCCTGGCAGAACAAACACTGATTCTATTGCAAACAGAGGGTGATTGTAAAGATGGGTTACAAACAGAAGCCTGGAGCTTATTTTGAACAAAAGTTTAAATTCAATATTGTGGCCACCAACAGGTTGAGCAGTTGTTGATGGTATTGGGAAATTCTGGGGCTTAGCTACATGAAGGATAAGGCAGCTCCTCTACTGATCAAACCCTGAATCTCCTGTTTTCCCCTCAGATGTAATGTGAAAGAGAAGGGGGGTTCAAACAGTGGAACAGAGGTACAACTCCCCATTCTCTTTCAAAGGAACTCTGCCCGACTGGAAAACATGAAACGTGCCAGCTCTGAAACTTAATGATCTCCACAATATCAGTCAAGATCAGTCTGCCATGTGATCCTTTATTGTTTTTCTCCCTTTTCTACCCTTTTGAATGAAGCTCCATCTAATGTACTTATTTTTTTTTTCATGTCCACTTTAAGAGGTTAAAATGCAAAAGGGTGTGGGGTGGTTAAAAATGAAAAGCATGGTAATCTTAAGTGATTACATTCGTCTATGATGGCACGGGGTGTGAAATGAGAGAGGCAGGATTAAGGGGATACCTCAAATGCATAAGAGGGCATGAAAGGGGGGGGGGGGGGGGGGGCAGATGAATAGGTACAGAGGGCAATTAGAAAGATAGAGACGGATAGAAAAAAGGAGAGGAAGTCCACAGGGAAACCAGCTTGAAATCTGATAAATTGAATGAAATTATTTTCAAAAGGAAAAGCAATTCAGAGGCCACACTGGACTTGTGTTAGATTCAACAACAAATTCTGATATAGTCAAAGTAGTTTTTTGAGTATTGCTCATTTTAGACAACAAAAATGGAAGTAGCCTATTTCTTAACATAATGCAACATTCCTAATTTGTTCTTATAAAATTACTGACCTTCATACAAAGATCATGCTTCTGAAGACCTTCTCTCTCTCCTAGTGTTTGTCCCATGTAGCTGCAGGGTCCGCTTTGTTATAGTATATATATATATATATATATATATATATATATATATATATATTATTTGGCACAAGTTTTATGCCAGATGCCCTCATGCCAGATGCCTTTCCTCACACAACCCCCAGTGGCTGGGGGACTCTCACTCACACAGGAAAACTTAGAGTCTCCAATTCACTTAACCTGCATGTTTTTGGACTTGTGGGGGAAACCGGAGCAGCCAGAAGAAAAACAGGGAGAACATGCAAACTCCACACAGAAAAGCCCTAGTTGAGTCGGAAAGCCCTAGTTGAGTCGGAACTCGAACCCAGGACCTTCTTGCTGTAATTCGACAGTGCTAACCACTGAGCCACCGTTCACATAAAATAAGTCAGATGGTTGAACTTTGAATGGAAAGCATTCAAATATGACAAAATTAGAATAATGTAAGGCACAGATTGTGTGCATTGGGGGAAGGGGATTGTGACAGTACTGTGATCTTATAAGCAGGTGTGGTGCTACATTTTGATGGAATGGCTAAGCATTTTGTCAGATTTTGCCAGTGTTCTGACACCTAATGTGGATAATTATTTTTATATAATTTTTTTAAATGTATAAAAAAAAAAAAAAAAAACTAGTATGATATTAAGGTTAAATGCCTCACTGATCATTTTGTTTGATGAAAGAGGGAAAAGGGACTTGGTTTTTAAGGGTTGTAGGCCTTATTTAATACCCTATTAATGAAAATTGTCAATGACTTATTCAGCTAAATTTTTCTGCAAACGAATTGGGTCGTGGGATGAAATTTTGGCCCAGATTAATCAACAGTGTCAGTGTGGACGTATTCTGTGAGCGAGTAAGCCAGCAAGCCACTCTGACTCCTCCTGAGCTTGGGTTTAGACTGGTGATGTGGCTGTTTGACAAATGACAACAAAGCACACTCAAACTGTGGAAAAAAGCAGCCACACGTCCTATAAAATGACACACAATAAAACTTTAGAAATATAATATGGCAGACAAGAATATGGAAAGCATGAGAACTTTGTAAATGATTTGAAAATTACAATCCTCTGTGGTTTGATCTCAAAGTGTGTAAGAATCAGGTGTGTCTAGATGGATAAAAAAAACAATTAATGCACAATAATACAGAGTGATCCAAGAAGTCTCTCAGCAGACAGTATGAAGTGAGAGGCTAAGCAGCAAATTCTCTAGAGATGACTACAGTTGCCACTGTCTGCTAGGTACCCATGATAAAGATAATGTGTGACACAATCCATATGTGGCGGGGTGAGCAAGAGACACACACAGTGGGTGTCGTGTCAAGCCTTGGAGATGCATTTATGGAAATAATAATAAACATAAAATGTTCACAAAAAGGGGAAAATAGTGTCCGGGGCAATGGTGTTCAAAATAAAGGGGGAATCTGGCATCCTCGCTTTGAAAGGAGGAATCGTGTAGGATGGGGAGTGTCCAGAGGAGGATCCAGGACCCTTCCCACTCTGCTCTTGGATCTGCAAGGACAATAGTGTGTGCACACATGGAGATAGAAGCCGGGCTCCCAGAGAAGAGGAACGCTCTATGTTTATTTGGCAGCAGTGACGAGGCCAAACACACCTCAGGTGTGCCTCGTTCTACCCTCCCCGCTGCCCAAATGAGGCTAACTAACTATGCGCCTCTTCTCTTAACTGCAAACTCTCATCGTGAGCCTGTCTCAATAGTTTTTGCTTAATAATCTCATTCCATATATGGATAATTGCTGCAATATCACTGAGGATAAATTTCCTCTATATTGCATTATATTAGTTTTGTACAGTATGTTAACTTAATAGCCAAAATACTTGGACATACATGAATGAGAATAAACTTGAAATAGGAATGCGTTTCATTCACAATGCACAGTATGTACTATAGAGACAATTTAGAGACATTTAGAATGGTACAAATGGCTATTCTTTTTTAAAATAAATGTTGTATTCTTAAAATGTTCTGTTTGTTCAAGAATCCTCTTGCAGCAATGCAGGTCTTTGGCATTTAGTTGGATTAGGACCATTGAGGAGTCTGTTTCTCAAACTAGAGACTGTGATTTACATATCTTTTTGTTGTCCATCTGGGCCGTCCACTTCCTCTCCATTCTGGTTATTTTTTCAAAATAGTAATGCATGGAATAGCCTTCATATCTCTAAAACAATAAACTTTAGGAGAAAATTGGATTTCAGGAGAAATGTGTTTCTTTTTGCCTATGTTTAAAACCAGAATTTGACTTGCAAGTGTAAAGCAACTTGTAAGAACTCAAGTATCTTCAGCAATTGGGGAAAAATCCCACTTTATTGTGATTTCCGCATAAATAAGAGAATGTTCCTGAATACCAAATGAGCACTTTAGAATGTTTTTGTAAGGAATAGGTGACACAGTATATGTTTGCCATCACAAGTAAAGAAACAATTGAATAAATACCACTTAAAACAATTATTTCAAATCATAACAATAATTAGCAATTAATGATTTTGGCAGTATTTTTGGTCAAATGAGTGCATCCTTGGTGAAAGGAAGCATCCATTTCTTTCAAGAACAATTGTGAATTTTGCATTGATGTGCAATGCACCATCAGATCAAATTTCCAAGCTTTAGTTTTTTTGTAAGAGTAAAACCTCTCTTTAACCATGATAAATTATCTACAGTATATATGGGGAAATGTCCACAGCTGGCATATGTATAAAAAGTTCATATAGCATCATAAAAAAGAGGTAATTGGTCAAATTAAAAGCATCCGTTAAAAGTAGGTAACAGAAATTGTGGCTGTTCAGCAGCATCAGTTACATGATGCATCCCAAACCTTAGCACAAGCAGCATTCATTATGAGCAATTTCATTCAGTCTAAACAGATGCTGGTTCTGTTGGTCCCTGTTGATTATGCATTTCAGCACAGCAGTAAACAGGACAATAATGCAGTGCATGACTCCAGCAGATAATGCACATGCAGCGTGCCAATGAAAGCCCCAACAGAAAAGCACATGAGAGAGTCCCTCCACCATGGAGCAACATCAAAGCTGAGGTGAAACAGTCCCATCTACAGAAATAAACAACCCACTCTGCTTGTATCTGTAAATCTTAAAATGCGAGACTACAGCTGGCCTTCAGTTGTAAAAACCAACTTGCTCTGGGTACTTGCTTTCTGCACACCTCTGCAGAATTCTGCATCATGCCAGGCCAATAACCTACCTATGGGTGTGATGTGAAGTCCATTACAAAATACATGACATATATATGAGACATAGCAAACATATAAATATAGCAGACATATATGTCACACTGATTTGCTATATCCAGTTCTGACCCTAAAGGTCACAGGACTGCTGATTGTAGGAGATAAGTGAAAATATCCTTCCATCACAATTCTGATTTAGAATAGACAGTGTGGCTGAGTTCTCACCTATCCGCTTAATGTGTTATGTTGTGACATATTTAGGTAGTATCACACAAGCAAGAGTGCTGAAGGCCTATGACCTCATGCCTATGACCAAATTAGAGGACCAAAACAAGAGGGACAACAAACGTCATAGGATGGAGCCCAACAACATGTCAACACAGCGGAAATAATTACATTTCTGGGAGTACAGTGGGAAAATCACATATACTATATAGTATACTATACACATTTATACACACTGATGTAAAATATCGACTGTCCCTCATGTCCGTGTGTGCTTTTGTACATTGGGAAAGCCCACTAATGAAGCGCAATTCAGCTGCAGGTTGCGATAGAAAGTGAAGGAAACAACCACAGCAACAACTCTAGAATATCTGGAAATAAAGCGAAGCAATGGCGAATAAAATAGTGTAGTCTTCCTCTGATGTCATGTTTGTTAGTTACACAAGCGTCACTAGGAAATTATATTGCTGTGGAGAAAGCTGCTTACTGAATGATCTGTATGTATACGAGCAGTAGCGGTTCTAGTTTTTTTGGTGCCCTGGGCAAAACCCGTTTCAACACGCCAGCAAAATTGTTGACTGGGAGGGGTCAACGCCACACAAGATGCCGCCCTGCGCAACCGCCCATGTCACCCAAGCCTAAATCCACCTCTGTATATGGGAGTAAAGAGTACGCCACTTATACAGTCCAAGTAAACTAGAACGCAATTTTCTTGCAACAACCCACGTTTTTGCAATAAGCCACCTTGTGGTGTCCATGTTAACATAGTCACTGCCAGTCTAATAAGAACTTAGACCAGAACTTTTGCATACATAAAATTAAAAAAACAACCACATACCTAACACTTCTAAAGAGAAACTGTGCAAAAGAATGTGTGTGTATTTGTATGAGTGTGTTTGAATGTGTGTATGTGTGGTTGTATGTATTCTTACAACCTTCTGTCTTGTTTCCTAGACTGACACTTTCTAACAGATGAGAGGAAGGGAATCTGTCACAACAACCATCCTGCCTCAAAACATTAATCCATATCCCAGGGAAACCTGGGGTTAAAGGTCATTTGAGCTGCAGTATGCCACTTAAGTGGGCACTGTTGCTGGTTTAAAATACCTTGATTGACACAGACACAAGACTTTGACCAACCAAAATGGGTTCATTAGAACTACGGGGTTGTCATTAGGAGTCTAGTCACGCAATCTAACTCACATCTGCATAAGTGCTTGAAAATATGACAAAAGTAGATTTTTTTCAAAGGCTTTTTTTCCAAATACTGTTGCTTATGTTTCATGTCTGTTCTTATTGGATTTCCTTTATGACAAAGACACAATTGCCACATTTGCAGTTATATTATGTGTACAGATACATTTACATATTATCGTCTTTTTTATGTAAATACAAATTCTAGGCCACTTTTAACCAAAACAAACAAAAAAGGTAAATACCTAAATGAGAGAGAGAGAGAGAGAGAGAGAGAGAGAGAGAGAGAGAGAGAGAGCAACAAGGATTTCTAAATTGCAGGTTCCTGTTCACCTTTACCTTATTTCTACCTCCTCTCTTAATTATATAGCCTTTTCTGCCTCTCTTTATATCACAACAGTGCAACCATGGCAACTTGCTTTTAAAGACATGTGGATTCCAGGCAGTAGAGGCTTTAACTACCATGCAAACCACACAATTGCATGGGGCCCCGGATGTCGGGGGTCCCCACGCCCCGGTAGGAAAGCTCTGCAAAAACCGCTTGATGGGTGACATGTCACATGTTGTTCTGTGAACATGTTCAAATACACTGTTCTCAGTGCTCTCAGGGGATCCAACAGGTTGGATCAGTTTTCCTGTAGGACTTTTAGTTCGGGTTTGCAATTTATGAAAAAAATATACAGGCCTTCAGAACTTGTTTCGCCCATGTGCTATCACTCACAGATATGCCTGAATGGATGAGTTAGTGGTTGTTCATACCGCACGTGTTTTTTTGCCCTCATCTGCTCTGTTTTTCCATTGTTTTCCTATGTAAACACGCACTGGATGAATGTCCATTCCTGCTGCACTGCGCCTCGCTGTTTCTTCGGTGTCTCACAGGACGGGCACATTTTTAGACACAGTGTCTAAAAAGAAACCTCAGGTCTCAAAAACGCATGTCGAGACACCTGCTTTCTGTTTCATTCGTGCGCTGCGTCTAGATTGCATTGTTTCTAGATGTTTTTTAGCGCATATGTCACAAAATTTAACATTCAGAACAAGTTCAGGTTGAAAAGGCAACTGTTACAATGTTTAACATTATTCTAGATTGTTCTGCACCAAGTAAAATTTCAGCAATTGATAAACAGCCAATTTTTTTTTCCTGCTGCTCTAGTGTTGTAATACTATAATTATACTGTAACGAATGTTGCCTATGATGCTAACATAAAATTCAGCCTTTTGCAACATGGTGAACAATACACTGCAACATCAGAATATAAGATGAAAGTAAATTAAATAAGACAGAAATATGACTATTTTATACAACAAAAGTAATAATAATAATACTGTATCAAATTATAATGACAAACTGGACAACAATAAATAATTGTTGGGTGATAATAATAATAAATACAAAATGAATTCCAAAATGTTAGTAAGTGTAGTAGGTTTTGCACACCCTGTTCATTAAAAAAAAAAGAGTTTTTTGTAAAAGATATATATAGGATGAATTTAAAATTATTATTTAAAATTAATTTTATGTTATTTTTTAAGCATTTTATTTTTTTTTTTCCGAAATGGGGCCCTGGGTTGGTCAGTTGCTGGGGGCCTCAGAAATCATAAACCCACCCCTGGTTCCAGGTGGACCTCAAAAGGCCAGGGAAAAGACACAAATGGAATGCCTGAGATTTTAACTGCTTTGACTCCTAAAATTGAGAAAAGTATAAAATAATTTTGTCATGAATATATACATCTTGTCACAGGCAGTCTAAGCAATATTCAAAATGTCTATTTGTCAGTCAACCCGATATCACGCCGAGGCGTGAAATAGACACGCCGGTCCACTCGCGGATGCGTGTCGGTGTCACGCTTTGCCTCCTCCAGGCGTGTACATGACACGCGCGCGTCTACGTAGAATACCGGAAGGGGGCGATCGTTTCCTCAACGCCAACAACTCTCCGCGCACCAGAGAGGAAGCGATACCGTTGTCGTCGCGTTGCACGTTCGTGCGGGCGGGATGCCGGCCAATTTCGCCGGTTACTTTCACTTGTGACCATATGTGACAAATAAAGGTTCATTACATAGTGCTGCTTTCATGAAGAAATCCTAACGTTGCTGTAGCCTAACGTTGTTATACGTGTGTGTGTGTGTGTGTGTGTGTGTGTGTGGGCTGTCGAGTATCTTGTGCTGATGTAAATAAACAAATAAATATATATATATATATATATAAATATATATATATATATATATATATATATATATATATATATATATATATATATATATATTTATTTAAAAAGTGTATTTATATACAAAAATAAACCCGGAAGTGGAGAACGCGATATATCGCTTCCTCTTTGGTGCGCGGACAGTTGTTGGCGTTGAGGAAACGATCGCCCCCTGCCGGTATTCTACGTAGACGCGCGCGTGTCATGTACACGCCTAGAGGAGGCAAAGCGTGAAATAGACACGCATCCGCGAGTGGACCGGCGTGTCTATTTCACGCCTCGGCGTGATACCGGGTTGTGTCAGTCGTGCCTCATTTAAATAATGGCACATGCTCTCATTCTGAATATTTCTGAATGAGTGAGCATATCTGTTTGAGGTGGTGAGAAATCATTTCATTGTACAGAATATGACCCACCTCATTTATCAACCATCAGGTGCATCAAAAAGACAGACGTGCTATTGCTGACAATGCATACTAATTCACTGGATTCAAGTGAACTCAAAGGAAAAAAGGATTAGTGATAATGCCTAAAGATGCACACAGAAGCACAGGTCATATATTGATCAGTGTCTAAAATCAATTGCATGACTAACCCACTGCCCCTTTATTACTTCTTTTTAAGGGAACTTAATGGCCATGGCAAATACAGGTGATGCCTGTCAGTTATTTACAGAGGTTGGTGCTAAAGGTGGGATATGGAGATGGGAGCACTAGGGTAATTGTATGCAATGTCACTCTGCAATTAGTTTCTCGCACATCTAAGTATCTCATTCTGTTCCCAGACATTCGGCCATGATCACTCAAATTTCTGCCTGTCTTGATAATGTGATCGAATGTCACTTGTTCTTTTGTCTTTTTGTTGTTGTTGTTGACCCACATAATGCTGACAAAAAGAGAGACTAAATTTTATCTTACTGGTTTGGGTCTTTCATAATCCCAAGTGCTAGATGAACTGCCTCAGTTAAAAAAAAAAAAAAGGATAAACATTTTTAAAGTCAATGGAGGTTTTGAAAGTTAATTGATGCATTGTCATGTCTTTAGGAAATATCTGTGAAACAAATATGTCTTCATTTCATTAAGGGCAATCAAGGTTTTTAATTTTAAGCCTTTATCAAAGATAATATTTCAAACAGCAAAATACTCTTTGTATCAAATCATTACTAATTAATTATTAATTACTAAGCATTTACTAATCTTGGTTAATCTTAATTTATGAAATTACAATCATTCATTGTTAGTTAATTTTAATTCATAATGCATTAACTATCATTAACAATCTGTATATAGCTTTTTATTTTAAAATGTATTAGTATATGTTGAAATTAACATTAACCAAGATTAATAAATGTTGTAAAATATAGTTCATTGTTAATTCACATTAACTGAAAATTATTACACGGCTCTCTGGAATACTCGGTTCTAATTGGTCAGTGATGCCAACTAGCAATCTGATCTTTCTCTGTAATAACCACACAGCCACCTAACAGACCACACATTTGTCCTGAGTCCCCGTCCAGAGGGTCGTTAACAGGATACACATCTATAGCACTTCTCCATTCTGAGTTCCCGGCTGTTTGAGTTTGGGAGCAATAACAGAATAATGATGATCAACGTTCTAAGTTCCCGTCTGTTTTAGATCGGGAGCAATAACAAAATAATAATAAATATTCTGAGTTCCCATCTGTTCGAGTTCAGGAGCAATAACAGAATAATAATCAACATTCTGAATCTCTGGCCTGAGTGGTAGCAGAATACAAGCCATCCAATCTGCTAAGTCTCCATTTTACAGATAGAGAGGATAACAGATCACCCAACGTTCTCAATGTCCAATCCGAGAGACAGTAGATGATCAACCAAGTACCAAGTCTCACTACAAGAGACTATTGCAACGGTAAGTTTGCAGTCCCTATACCAGGGAGATAACTTCAGCGACAAGGTTTAGCTCTGGTGAACAAACCTTCTCTTCAAATTTCACGCACCTCTGTGTTCCAGAAGATGAATCTTGCACCGACATAAGGGCTATATGTATCTGCGTGTTCAAGATTGCAAGAACCCTCTCTGTGCTTCCAGGATATCAACATTCCTCAGCTCCTTCATGTTCAAGAAATAGAATCCAGTTCCTTCCCCACTGTAAGGTGGCCCTGAGCCCCATCACCGAACTCATCGATCGATCAGGCAGAACATAAATATATCACTATCCAAACTTCTCTCCAGAGACCTTGGCATTAGTGTATAAAATCTGTGTTATAATAAATTATCATACTATCATTATGAGTATCTAATGTTCCTTAGATTGCATACCCTGTGTGCGAAATTACTTGCAAATAATCTTAGAGTTATTTGTTTCAAAAGAAATAAGGTATTCACCTTACTAATTAATAGAGAAAGAGCTATACATTTTTCATAAAATAATAGTCATACTTTGCCATTGCTACATCCAGTTCAACCACATGCATCTTTCCATCCCATGCACTTTTATTTACCTATTCATTTATATTATTCTTTAACATATTACTAACATTTTGTAGTTTTTGTTAGTTATTCTTGTTTTTCTTTTTGTAAATAAAATATATTTTATTTCAACTGTGTGTTCCTTTTGTTGATGATACAGAAGAGCTCTAAATAATCCAAAGGATTTGTGAGATTCACTAGCCCTTTAGACGACCAACTCCCTCCAGTTTATATAATTTTACTTTATTGAATAGTCCATTTGTTGAGGTGAAACTTCTTTGCTGGTGGCCCAAAGATGGAGGGAGGGGCCATATTATATTAATAATCACACACGCATACACCTAAAGTGAAATGTGATCAAAAACAACAACATGCTTTGGTGTCTTTGTGTGAGGCCCAGTTCATTTCAATTGTTGCCAGGGTGTTTCTCACTACAGGATGTTATCGCAAAATAAACCCCTTCAGGGTGAAAAAAGACCCTGATCACCCTGTCTGTGTTTATTTTGTGATAACAACTGGCTGACTGTACATATTCTTTACTTAACAAATACAAATTTACTGTAAAGCGTTACCCACATTCTCTTTTGGGGCAATAATATTCTATATTTTTTTATTAGCAGAGAGATTTACAGTATATTGTGTTGAATAAAATATCCACAAATAAATTCAATGAGATAAAACAGAGGAATTATGGAAACATAAACTTGCCTTTGCTGACACCATTTTTTTACTCTTAAAACAAATGTCCTCATCCAGCATGTCCTCTAAATGTTACACTAAATAATCGCTTTTAGGAGCAATTTTCACAAACAATTTGTCAAGTACATTAAGATTAACCATTATCCCTGAGGATGCATGCCCAATCCAGCTGTGTGCAGACCTCTGCCATTTGTATTTGCAATCTCTCAGACTGCAAAGCCTGAGCATTGATCGATGACATTTCAACACATTAGGCTGTACTGCCTTCAACATCGCTGCAGTCTCCACGGGCACTGAGAAAGCATTGCAGTGACGTGACTGCTAGAGGCAATTGAGGATTCTTGGTTCGTGGGTGTGAGAGGCTGAGGAGGCACTAAGGGACTGCGGCATGGAATCAGGAGCCACAGAGCTCAATCAAGAGTGAACTGATAGCTGTGCATTTCACCTGGTGTTCTGAGGCCAATTGTGGCTGAACACTTTGGAAAAACATATCTCTGCATTGAGATCTAGGCTTACCTGTGGAAGAATGAGGCTGCTGAGCTGGTTTGGGGTACAGGCGGGATAGCTGGTTGATCTTGTTGGTTTGGTTTCTGTTCTGAAGAAGATACTGAGTGTACAGCACTGGCCTGGTTGGACGTGGAGGCCTCATTTACCAAAATGTCCTTCTCTGAGCTTTGGCCCTATTGGGAAATGAATGACGATTAGAAGAGTAAGAAAGGAGGAGGATAAAAGATTACAAAAGAGCATGGTAAATGCTGTCCTTAAGCAAATGAGTTTCACTTATAGAGATGGTGCATAAACAGGCTTCGGTGTAACAATCTTCTTTAAATTATACTAGTTAAAAAGCAATTCCAGCAGGAAGCCATGTTTTTGTAGACATTGACCATCTGAACGAGTAACTTAATAACTCTTTTCACAACCAGAGAACTTTCCAGGTGTATTGTATCCTCCCTTTGACAAGTTTTGTTAGTTCAAAAATGGAGCCACACTCTTGAATACATAGGAGCCCCAGAGGATTAATCTCCCACAATTCTAGTTCGATATGTGCTGTCAGTCTTGAAGAGTGATGAAATGACAAAAAATAATTCACTTGTAATCCGTTCACTGTTTCCCAGTTTTCCCCCTGTTGATTAAATGTGTCATTGATTTAGTTTATGCTGGATAAGCTTTGTGGTCGTGACATGGTTATGTCTGGAGGAGAGTAGGTTGCGGAAGGATGTGTCATACAGCTTTTTAACTGAGCTCAGTCTTTGGTAAACAGGATTACAAACACACATAATATCACAAGCACAGGCTGCTGTAAAATAAAATGTTTACTGGTGTAAACAAATTCTTTGTTTACTCATACTGCAGTAAAATGAATGCTGCCAAGCAGTATGTAACAAACATGGGGTTATTTCTGAGTGGTGCTAACAAATATAATCTGTACAATAATATATTTTATTTGTATACTCAGACATTAATTGTCATAACAACATTCAAAAAGGTTTTTTCTTTAAAAGTTGTGCATACACTGGAATTAAATCAAACCTTGAAATGGTGATGGAATATGTATAGTAGAATACATATAGTCTATAATATAATGTTTGTATCAATCTATAGAACATAACCTGTAAATAAAAGCATTCATGCAACATTGTGATATTATACAACTGGTTGAGGATCTGAACAGCTGAACATGAATATAGCATTGTGAGACCAAAACAACTAGAAAACTGCGCTCTTGAGGCACTCCAGGAACTGTCCTTAAATTTAAAGTTTTATAAATTGCTTCAGATAAAATGCACCTGCTACCTGTTATGTAAGAGCAGCCAGTGAGTGTAACACATCACAGCTTTTATCTTCAAAATGCCTCTGAAGGTATGGGGTAAACACAGATCTGCCAGCTATACCACGATGTTGAATACATTTTGCCTCCTTAGTATTGATGTTTCAGTGTTGAGATTAACTAGCTAAAAAGCTTTAACAACATTTTCAGTGGCGTAACAATAGTTCAGCCGTTTTCAAAACAAAAATATATTTTCCAGTAACGAGCTGCTTCTATCACCAAGTTATTTGGAGTGTGACAAAACACTACACTGCTATTTTTGGGTAATTGTGGATTGTGCACATACAAGGCCGGGTCTAAGGGGGGAGGGGGGTGCTAGGGGAGTCATTGCCTCCCTAGATTTTCCTTGTGCCCTCCCACTTAATCTACTGATGCTCCTGGACAAATGCCAAAACACGATCAAGGGGGACCAAACCAAGCAAAATTTTCGAGGAGCACCCCCTGGTCCAAAAAAAGAGATAAACAATGTACTCCAAACAAACCAAAACATCACACCATAGTACTGCCCTTGCACATGCATTAGTAATCAAACGTGCTAGCTTAAAGGTCCAATCGCTCTCAATTCATTTTAGTGAATCGGTACCTTTGGATTTGTAAATAATAAGTCATAATAATAAAATTAGAATATTTTTCACAAAATTATCATCATTAGTATTACATGTTAATTGTTTTCAGTCAGAGCATTACTTGTCTGACACATTGAGAATCTGAAGTTGGGTGACATCATTAAATGGAAAATGGAAAATCTATCTATCTATCTATCTATCTATTGAAATACAGTATACTGTATATGTACACTGTTTATACAGTATATTGTATATTTACAGGCCAAATTTAATGCTGCTTTTCATAACTATATTTTCAACTTTCGACTCAATATGTTACATGGCATTTTTAGTTTAACGTTTAACTCTCTCTATCTCTCTATCTCTCTCTCTCTCTATCTCTCTCTCAACATACTTTATGTATTAATGCATATACAAGGAAATAATTAATAAAACAGAGGAAATGAGAAAGCATGGGTAGGTACAAGAGAATCTGGGAAAATTGGAGTAGCTGTGATCTGCTGACAGCTTGATGTAGAGATAACGAGTGCAGGAGAATCTCACTTACACGTGCAGGATCTTCAGCTCCAGAGAGAACCATCTCAAACACCCACCATGGCTGCGTGTGCTAATCTATCTCCCTTCACACTAGTGGTAATTATATCCTCATGTCAGCGTCCACAATTAGAGCACAGCAGAGAGATAGACATATTGAGTTCAGAATGGACAGGCTGATTTCATTATTCCTGAACACTCATTTTCTGTTGAAATTGACTTTACTGTTTTTATGGTAAGGTTCCCAGAGAACCCAATAATTTATGTGTGAAGACGTTTTCAAGATTCAACCTGATAATTCAATGAATTTTCTGACATATACACCTTATTCACAGCAGCGCCATCTTTGAATTAAAAAAGGAATGAAAACGAGGCTGTGAGAGACTGTATAAACATACAGTCTCTTCAATGGACTACTGCAGTAAAGTGTTTTTGGATTGTTCTGCGAACAAAACCGTGAAAAAATATATTTCTTAGAACATTCGTAGACAAAAAACTCCAGACAACAAGTGTTGTGGAAAATCAGATATGATCCAGGTGTTTTTTACAGCTTAATATTGTGCATGCCATTGTGCATGCCACTGAAGATTAAGTCTATCCCTCACAGCCTCGTTGTCATTCCCATTAAAAATCAAAAATGGCGCTATCATGAATAATGTCTATTAAAAGTGTCACAAACAGAACATGAGGGTTAAAGAGATAGTGGGGATAGAGTTCGGAACAAGATGAGCATATTTGAATGGGGTGAACTAACATTTAAGATAAATATTCTGTAAGTATGGACAATTCAGCCAAAGGATCTGTAAAACCAACAGAGTGGATGGCCAGTCAGTGTTCTCTCTCAGCAAAAGAGTACATCCATCAAACAATTGCAACTTCTGCACAGCAGCCATGAAAATCCATTTCAGTTAAACTGGGGTAAATTGTTTAATGACCTTGCCCTGTCATCAACATAACAATCAAGAGATTTTCATTTTGTCGAGCAAGAATACATGCACCAATGCTCTCTCTCACACACACACTCAAACACACAGGCTCACAAGTGTGTGTTAGATGGGCACAGCTGTGTTCCAATAAAACCCAGCAGCAGATGGAGCTTAGTGACAGCGAAGGGGTCACATTGGACTTTAACTTTGACATTTATAGAACATTCACTAGTACAAGTGGTGACAGGACAGAGCAACTCCTTTAAAATTATATTCATTATCAGGTTATATTAAATGTTGTCAGATAAAAGCAATCTGGTGGCACAAAATATAATTAATAAACCCTTAGCTGAACCCCCTCACAAGTCATATATATTATTGGTCTTATAATAAAACCAGTTCCTTGATATAAGAGAAGAGTGATTCTCAGCTGCTGGACAGGACAGTAAATGAAATTAAATGGTTAAATTCACTCTACTGTTTCTGTTTTTTGAATGTGCCATAACGTCCTTCACAGGATCAGACTACTGCCAAGTTAAAGCGGGCCAGCATGTGCTGCCTGTGTGTGCAGTCTAGCAGACAACCATCCCAGATGGATGTCAGGTGCCATTTTTTCACCCCAGGTGAGACTGCAGTCCCATCTGTTGACAATTTGCACTTTTTGCTCCCTCCACACATTCAAATAAAGCTTGAACAGGGCTCCTCAAGGCCTTAAAATAGTCAGGCTGCCAGAGGAGGCCCATTAGTGGACTGCAGGTGGCACTTAGGCCTGGGGACAAACTGATGAGCCCTGTCCTACACTACAGAAACACAAAGTCTAGATGCCTCTAGCTGCCTCCAAGCTAATATTACTGTAAGTTGGGAGGTATAGATAAAAGACATGACTGAAACTTCTACTTCTGGTTCCTTGTAAAGCTTTAAAATTGGCTAAAGCTGTATTGCAGGCTTTGGTCATTGGCTGTTTTGCAATTAATAAAACAATTGCTATACAGTATACAACATACAGTACCCTGTTAAGAAAAAGACCAGAATTGTTGGGCACCAGCAACAGTATGTTTTTTTTGCCTGAGATGCAATGCTGGTGTGAAGATATCTTCACTAGGTTTCTTAACTAGCTTAACGCTGTGTGTCCACTGGCATGAGGTGAGTGAAGATGAGTGAGCATTTTCAAATTGTTCCTATTGTGGATTGACAATGGTGCAGATCAAGCATGGGGAGTAGCGGGGATTATCAAAAAAGTTGAGAAATGCTCTGCTTTATGCAAATGAGAAGTGAAAAATGACAGGCATAAGCCAATCACTGTGAGCTGAAAGCAGTGACTTCTGTCATAAGGGCTTCAACGCATGAAGACTAAGCAATGTTTCTGCTGGATTCAGTGCTTTAATCACAAACAGTGACTAGAGCACAGGGCTGCTAATCAGAAGGTCGTTGGTTCAAACCCCACGGCCACCACCATTGTGCCCTTGAGCAAGACACTTAACTCCAGGTTGCTCCGGGGGGATTGTCCCTGTAATAAGGGCTCTGTAAGTCGCTTTGGATAAAAGCATCTGACAAATGCATAAATGTAATGTAAATGCAAATGCAATACGGTGCCATGGTAAGCAAAAGTAAGACTTCAAACAGAGTTACCAATGAAGACTGCAAGCATTCATTGTGACAATACTGTGGCTGGATAAATATGTACAATAAATCAACACAGTTGACAGTAATCATGCATATATATGATGATTATAGTGACCATGAACTGAAAACAAACATAGGCGATAATAGTTCCATAGTTCGAAATAGCACACTACATACAACTCTTCCTATTTCTGCCATAGAATGATGTGGCAGAAGCAGTTAAAGTAGTATGGTAGTATGGCATTGTGAAGACAGCCATAAACACAACACATATTCACTGTAATCCACCCCAAAGCGGCAGCTCTCTGGCATGGTGAGCAGAGCTGTGCAGAATTTTTCCATACCAGTGGACACCAGCTAGACTTTCTTGGTCTACCAGCTTTACAAGAAATACCATGCTGGTTGACAAGCAGTTTTGCTGGTGAACTGCATAACTATCATGGTCAACCATCAAGACCATCACCAAACCAGCATAAAATAGCCTAGAAATGTATGCTGGTCTAAGCTACACACAAGAAAAAACATGGGTGCCTTCCTTGCAAAATAAGGACAAAGCACATCGCTACAGATGACTCCATTAAAATTTACAGCACCATAACTTTGTCTTACAGGGTGGAAATGTTCTCCTGGGTACCAACAGCCTTGTGTTTTTGTTTGGTTTGGATGTGCTGTCACATTCAAGGTCTAATACCTTTTCATTGCCTTTGAGATGAGGGAGAATAGCACATTCATTTTGTTCCTTTGACAAAGGGCCAATTAGCTGTTCTTTACAACAATATACCTTAGCATATGCAAAGGTGTTACCCATAACTGCACACTTGTTGCCTTTGAAAAGAAAACATAAAAGCAATTATTTTAAACAACATGATCGCAGGGAGCCCATCTTTCTTCAGATCTGCATATTGCGATTCAGTAACAATATTTTATACACTGTGTTTTGGATTTAGTAACAATATTTTAGCCCATTGCAATCAATATTAGATGTAATTATGAAGGGCTTCAGAATATATTACAATGACTGGCTTGATAAATGTGCATGATCTCATGTCTTGTCAAAAAGACATATACATGCATAAAGCACATTGACTACAGATACAAACCTATATAACTATTTTCAATCAAAGAACATCAACAACACTTAACAGAGTCTGAGTCTGAACAAACAGATTGACACACTATTAATTGTTAGAAGTAACTAACTGCAGTAGAAATCAGAATACTCAGTTTAGGCTCAGTATATGATAATTACACAGCCAAAGGCAGTTATGTGTACTCATCCAAGCTGTTCTCCTCAGTATGCTACAGTACATATCATGTACATCCGTGTAAATATTAACATATGATTACAGGTACAAAGCAAATTGCCTAGCTTAACTAGAACTAATTACAACTAATTCTGTAATCGACTGGTCAAATCTACTATGCAGATAAGGTCACTTTCTTATCACTTTAAAACTTAAATACAGAATATTACCATGGGAACCTGCCATTCCATAATATCATTAAGGATGTGAACTCACAAGCAGCCTAACAAAAATACATGCATCCTTTAGAAATAATGCTCAGGCATTTCTCTGTCCTTCAAAAAGTGCATTAAGCAGGGGAAGTTCAAGATGACGGCTTAGAGGGTGGTTTTTTTTCAGGCGCTACGGCTCAGCGTATTCAGGAGCGAGTGTCAGTTTAAGTGCGGCTGGATTCAAACCTGAATCTGAGTTTACTGGGCCGGACGAGGTCAGTGCCAAGACTAGCCCAGATGTTAAAAACCCAACTGATTCCGCTCTTCATTTAGCGATCACCAAAATTATGGACAATATTTTGAAAGTAATCAATGAAAATCTAAGTCCACACTCTCAAATGTTGCATCAGCTTAGCGATAGATTTGATAGCCACAGGAAGCAGATCGCCAAAGCTCAGCATCGCATATCAGACGTGGAGGACGCTATTTCCCTGATCGAGGGCAAATTAAAAAATGCTGGAGAAACGCACCTGTGAGCTGGCAGAGCATTTGGATGACTTGGAAAACAGAGGGAGAAGAAAAAATGGACGCATTATTGGGCTTCCTGAGAAGATGGAGGGTGTCCGCCCCATAAAGTTTTTTGAATCCTGGCTTCTGAATGTTCAGAATATTTAAACGAAAACAGGATGACTGAAGATTGAAAGGGCACATTGTGTTCCCGCTGGGCCTGTTAAATCAAAGTCTCAATATCCCTGTGAAGTCCTGGTGAGATTTCATAATTATTTGGATAAAGAGTATGTTGTCACTGTGGCAAAGGATTCGAGCGATCAAGCACTGATGGTCGAAAATTCTAAGGTCAGAATATATCAAGATTTTTCTTGATGTAAACGCAAGAGATATGACGATGTCAAGAAAAAACTGAGGGCCATAGGCGCAACATATTCTCAGATTTACCCTTCCCTTCTCAAAGTGCAATATCAGGGAGATGTTAGGGTCTTTGCTGGCCAGTTGACAGCTATTTGCTGTCATTGAATGAAATATCCAAGTCTATCTGGCTTTTTGTATTGCCTAAAGACCTTTTGAGCATATCTTATGACTGTGCACAACATTGGCATCATAAGTGAGTACACAATATGTTTTTGGGGATTTTTGTCCTTTTCCTTTGAGCTGGTATACATTATGCTCCTTTTTTGCTTGGACATGTTAAAAGTGAGTGAAGCCTGGGCATTTGCGTCACTTGGACTGATCTTTTGTCATCCAGGATCCCCATACACACTGGGTTGTTTTATTGAACCAACTCCGTGTAATGCTGGACTCATACTCTAGTACGCTATACACTTTTTTGTATTATAGTTCTGTGTTCTATGTTTTGTTTTTCTATTATTACTCCTTTTCAATTTACTCTAAATGTTTTTGGGATGTGTTGTTTTATAAGGGATAATTTTGAGGTGCTTTTTATTTATTCCTGTTATAGTCAAAGATGTCAGTAGGTACTCTTAAGATATGCTCCAGGAATGTCAATGGGATTCATACACCTGTAAAGAGGAAATCAATTCTCACATTCTTGCTCTGTTACAAGAGACCCATCTTGATGATAATGAACACCTTAAGCTACAACAGCTGGGTTTTGGTAACGTATTCTTCTCATCTTTTTCATCAAGGTTTCAAGGAGTGCCCATCTTTTTTAAGAAATCACTGTCGATTTGTGATTTGTGAAGGGGTAATGTTTGTGGAAGAAAAAACTATTATTAATATGTACCCCCCCCCCCCCCCCCCCCCCCCCCCCCCCCAATATAAAGTGGACTGGCACTCAGCCCCCTCTTTTCAAGCAAAAGTTATTAATTCATTATGTGAGGATTTGGGCTTTGTGGATATATGGACAGGCTGAGAAGAAGATTAGACTTGCTAAACAAAGGTTTATGAACATGCTGACAAGGCAGGGAAATATCTAGCACACCTTATTAAGAAAAAGGCAGACTCCCAAATAATTTTGTCAATAAAAGGCCAGTTAGAGCATCCCTCTTCTAATACTTCAATTATTAATAATATAATTGTAAAGTTGTATGAAAATTGATATAAATCTGAGACTTCGGGAAGATCCACAAATCTTATGGATGTTTTCTTTGCTAAAATAAATCTTCCTTCTTTAAGTGCTGAACAACAAACCACCCTTAATTATCCTATCTCAAAAGAGAAAGTATTGTCAGTCATTAAGGTACAGCAGATGGATAAAAAAAAGGACAGGATGGTTTGGGTAACGAATTTTATAAAGAATTTAGGGAAATCTTAGCTGACCTGCTCCTAGCAATGTTTAATTATTCCTTGGAAAAAGGGACCCTCCCAACCTCTCTTCAGGAAGCAAATATTGCTTTGTTATTGAAAAAAAGGGAAATCACCTGAAAATTGCGCCACCTACAGGCCAATATCTCTTCTAAACACTGACTTTAAGTTCTTGTCTAAAATCCTTGCGACTAGGTTAGATGGCTTATTACCTGATCAAACAGGCTTTATTAGAGGTTGTAATTCCACTAATAATATGCATAAACTGTTAAATGTCCTTCATCTCTCACAGCAGCTTAAAGTGGACAGTCTTTAAATTTCTATGGATACAGAAAAAGCATTCGATCGTGTCGAATGGCCTTACCTTTTTAATACATTGTCAAAATTCAGGTTGGGCGACAATTTCATTAATTGGGTCAAATTATTATACACGAACCCTTTAGCAGCTGTTATAAAAAAAATGGTCTGCACTCTGATAGTTTTCAGATTAATAGGGGAACACGTCAGGGTTGTCCATTCTTGCCCCTTTTATTCGCGTAATAATTGAGCCTCTGGCCGAAGAAACCAGGACTAATTCTGAGATATCAAAACATATCAGCTTAGCACCCACATGCTATATATAAATACATGGATAGATGAGGACCCAGACTAACTTTGACTTGATATAGAATCCAACCAATTATAGAACCCACTCAAAAATGAGTTTTTCTTTAAAAATGTAAGAAGGTTCAAACAGTGTGTACAAATCCCATTACTCTGAACACTGTCAGGACATGGCAATCCATACAACATCAGTCTTTAGATCAATATGCAAGAACCCAGATTTTCCTCCAGGCATGACTGATATGCGATTTCAATATTGGGCTTCTAAAGGTCTCACTAATTTGAAGGGATTTTTGGGGGCCTTACTCTTATGTCCTTTGGTCAGATCTCTCAAAAAAAAAAAAACGATCAGGATGGTAGAGATTTCTTTCACTTCCAACAATTAAAGAACTTTATTCAGAAGGACACTTCACTTCTATCTGGTGTGAGTTCATCAAACCTTGAAGAACAGTTTTTCAGACTCTGTCAAATGCATCTAGAAAGAACTTGATATAACAATTTCTGAAGATGAATGGGACATGGTGGAGGAATGCAAAGTCTCTGAGTGTTTGTAATAGAGTGAGAGCAATACAGCTTAAAATTCTTCATAGAGTGCACATATCTCCTGCCCAATGCAGTAGATTTAGGTCTGATCTCTCTCCTCTCTGTTCTAAATGCAAGACAGAAATAGGGAATCTTACCCACTGCTTCTGGTTTTGTCTTAAGATAGGTAATAAGAAAGTTCTGGTGTAAAGTTACTGAAGATATGAACAAGATATTGGAGGTCTCCTTGGTTCCGGACCCTGCATATTATGTACTAGGAATATCTTATTCTTTGGGTCTTACTGTACACAAGACAAAGCTCTTTAATATTCTCACTTTTTGTGCCAGAAAATGTATACTTTTGCAGTGGATTTCAGACAAAGCTCCGGCTGTTAAGTGTAACATTTCTGGCAGGCAGGACACAGGAGCAGACGATGATGAAGTGAACATAAGGGAGGGAGCTGGGGAAAGGGGTCTTGAGGCGTGGTCTGGCATGACAGGGCGTGGAGCATGGGATCAAGGTGGAGCAGAGGCGGGCCTGCACTGTGGAGCAGAGGCTTACTTAAGACATGGCATGGAGCACACTGAGTTTTGGCTGTGACATGGCATGGAGCAGACTCTGGCTTGGCGGCAGCCATATCAAGGATCTCTGGCTCGGCGGCGGCCATGTCAAGGCACTCTGGCTCAGTAGCGGACATGTTGGGGAACTCTGGCTCAGCGTGGCCATATCAAGGAACTTTGGCTTGGCGGTGGCCATGTCAAGGAATTCTGGCTCGGTATACGCCTTCCCCCACAGTGAACGTGGAACCAATGATCAGCAGGGCGAGGTCGATATATTGGGCCAGATTGAGGGGATTTCGACCACTAGGCATCAAGGAAGAGATTGGCTCATTCAATCCCAAATGAAAACAGTCTTTGAGACCTCATTAAAACCAACCTCGCTGGCCAGAGAGCAGAAGTCCATCACATAGTCCACCAGGGGACGATTCCCCTGACGTAGGCGAAAGAGTCAAACTGCTGGGTCCATAATGGGCGGTCGAGAATTCTGTAGCATTTCTGGCAGGCAGGACACAGGAGCAGACGAAGACGATGATGAAGTGAACCCAAATGCAGTTTATTTACATAAGTGATGTATCCAAAATGTGAATCCAAAACATAACAACAGAAATTACTTGACATAGACTTAAACTTGATTAAGACTTAGCCTTAGCCTGAAACTACATTACATTGACAATACTCGACAAAGACAAAGACACATGAACATGGAGGGAAAACAGGACAACACATGACTAGGGAAGTAAACTTTTCATAATAAAAGACATGAAAAACAGGAACCAACAGAATAAACATGACATTAGTATGTGGAATAGGATTATTCTTGAATACATGTCTCTATATTAGGTGATATAGGGTTCATGATAAGGATGCAATATTTAGCAAAATTTGGGACCCCTTTTTGTATATAGGCTTCTATCTTAATAAGAGGATTAGTATGATTGTAGTTTAAAACCTCACTTGCATCCCTTATATTACTTGGTAAAACACTGTAATATTTTTTTTCTCTCCTTTTCTTTGTCTTTGCATCCCTTACATAAGTCTGTTTAGTTATTTTTATTTATTTATTTTCTCCTCTGTTTGGTGTATTGATTATACTTTGATATTTCTGATCATTTGTATTTTATTTATTCCTTGTTAAAATGTAAAGAAAACTCAATATATATATATATATATATATATATAAACTAAATTATATTATATATTAAGTGCATTAAGCAAAGGGTAACCTACATTCACATTGCTTAAGTTTTTTTATTTTTTTTATCTTGAGTATCTCTGTTGGCATGAGCCATGACAAATGGCTCATCTGTGACAATGGGGTCACAGCGAGCCATCCAAATGGCCATCAAATTGCATTTCATAATAAGATGACTTAATGCTCAATCTCCTGGCTGGATGGTCAAGTAGAACTGAGAAGACCAATATAAGACATGCAGCAGCTAATCTACCAGATAATGATGTTTGACTAATGCCATGTCACTCAGCATACAAACAAGTAATATTGCCAGAGTTATGATTTCTGTACATGGGCATAAATAGGGATGAAGTGTTTGCGTTGCAGTGAAAAACAGGACAGCAAGTATATCAGTAGATGCCCCTAACAGCTTGACATCTGCTTACCTTGGCTGTGTACCACACTCTTCTCAAAATCAGATCTTGTGGAATTTTGTCCTTGTTTGACTTTCTATTGTGCCACATTCTTCAGTTCATCATTGACTGTTTTTTTATTCCACCATGCAAAATCAATTAAGATATCCATGACATCCATTAACCAAGCCATAGAAAAGTGGCATCTCATATATAGACAAAAAATATATAACATACCTTTAGATTATCATTAAACGTTTAAGTCACATTCAGCCAGAACATCAACATCTGATATAGACATTATCAAAAGGTGACATCTTATTCTCTCTCTGACTCCTCTCTCTGAGTCCTGTTTTAACAACACTTTAAAATGTGATTGTTGGCCCTGAACTGGACGTTTACTCCATAATGGTATAAATATAGTCAGTCGCATATACCCTGTTAAAAGGGACATCTTTAAATAACTTTGCTCAAGGAAAAGCCATAACCAAATGCCTTGGCTATAATCACAAAGACTTGCAAATTTGCAAGGCAACTATGATGTGTGCTCTGTGGCCCTAAATGCCCCCAGTAGAATCACCCACCACAGTGGCCTTGGCAAACCACTAGAATGAATCTCAGAACACTTCTTACAGGGGAGCTTCAGTTTTTATACCACCCATCAGCTTTAGGACAGATGACTGATATGATGACCAACAATAACTATCACTAAACAAATCTACTCCATCTTCCCAAGCACTAAACTTTACACATTTTACATTAAACTCAATATATTACACAGTACATTACTGTATATCTCTTATTCTTCTGCTCATTACTCTTCTGCTCATGTCTCATATGACAAGGCATGCATTTCACCTTTGTACAATATACAGTAAATATTCTGTGTTCTCTGTCACTCCATTTGAAATCCTGCATATGTGATTGCTCTGCACATTTTGTATTAGGTTTATTTGATGTATACGGTGTATTCCAAATGGCACTGTGTTGTCATTTTGTAAAGCACATGTGCTGTTGTATATTATGGATCATGTGTAAATTGGGTATGATGTATATATTGTCTATAATGTGTATTATATGTAAATTATACATACTGAACATTGGGCCACATTCATGGAGCACAAGTAGAACTAACAAAATGTAAAGCTATTCTGATGTAAATTTTTGGATTCATGAAAGTTTTTGTATTTTCAAGACAAAAATATGACATCCGTGCATAAGACATCCAAATATTTTGTGTACTTTTTGGCAAACTGCCATGACTACAATTAAATAAGTAATAAAAAAAATAACTAAGAATTAAATTAGTAAAATTTATATTTTCTGTTTAAACCATATAGGCTACTTCATTAAAAACATTTTGTTGATACTTGCATTTATTTAATCAAAGTTTCTTCTCAGCTGTGCTTCACAAATTGTATGTTGTTTTTCCAGCAGAACTGCTTGGCATGGTGCGAAATGGTCATTGAAAGACATAGATTTTCTTTTCTTTTCTCAAAAACATTAATGCCCTCTAATGTGATTGGTTTTTGAGTTTCTTTATTTGCTATAATTTAGGATTCATAATTCAGTATAGGCATCAATGAATTGCATACAATTGATAATGTATGGTCAATGCTAATGCTAAAAATTAACATGTTGCGAACAGGTGCAAACACTACACAACAGAAAGAATAGAAAAAGCTTTTATGTGGTGCTGATATATATATTTGAGGCAATGAAGCAGTGGAGGATGGAGTTCGTCACATACAATAGCCTATTAGGTGAGTAGATGCTATGGAACTGGGTCCTCCATTCATTTATAAATGTTTGCACTGATCGTATTATGTAGCTGGTGCTGTATCGTTTGTTCCTTTCGTTTGTTTTTACAAGTGTTGAGGTGGTGATTGGAAAGTGCTGGGGGGATTGTGGGAGAGTGATGAGGGGCGTCTGTGGTAGAATGATCGCAATTAGCCGGAGAGGGAAAAGGTATAGTCGGAGCCGCATTTCGAGAAAAAGAGAGACACACAAAGCTGTGTGTGTGCGTGTGTGTGTCTTTATGTTTATTCATAGCTGGCAGAAAAGCAGTGTATGTTTTTATGTGATGTTGAAAAGCACCCTGTTTTGTTATACACTGAAAAATTGAACCTGATCTGTTAAGCTGGAGATCAAACCCAAGAATTGGGAGAAAGATGTGCCATCAAGGAGGCCTCACCATTTACTGAGGATCACAATGCTGAAGGAGTGCTCGATCTGGTGGCGCTGGAACACTGCGTCAACTGTAAACCGAAAGTGACTAATAGCAAGAATGAAATTCAATATATTCATGACCTGAGAGCAAAACTCCATACATTGGGCCAGCTATCACAGGAGAATTTGCTACAGGCTCAAGAACGTCAGTCCCATCTGTATAACAGGGGAGCTAGGCTAGGCAATAAGAGGGGAACGGTGGAAGTATGGTATTTGGGGTTCCACTAGGGCCACAGGCAGGTGCGTCCCCAAATTGATAAGACTGTAGCAATTGCATCCTGCCTGAGACCTGCAGTAAGACCAAAAAGGAGGCGAGACAGTTCCTGGGGCTGGCTTGCTACTATAGTGGGTTTGTGCCTAATTATTCAGATGTCACCAGCCCGCTGACTGATCTCACTAGAAAGGGAGCCCAAGACCTGATCCAGTGAACGGAGCCATGCCAAAAGGTTTTTTATACAGGTGAAAGCTGCGCTTTGTGGTGGGCCGTTGTAACATTCTCCTGATTTCTCTCTCCCTTTTGTTGCTGACCGACACGTTGGACATGGGGTTGGGAGCTATATTGTCCCAGCTGGTCGAGGGGGAGAAGCACCCGGTGCTGTACATCAGTGGGTATCTCACAGCAAGAGAGACAAGGTACAGTACCATTGAGAGGGAGTGTCTGGCCTTCAAGTTTGCAGTCCTCACCCTTTTCTACTACCTCCTGGGACGGTCTTTCATCCTCTGTTTGGACCACACCCCACTCCAGTGTCTCCATCACATGAAGGATACCAATGCATGGATCACCCATTGGTATCTGGCTCTTCAGCGTTTAAAAATGAGGTGGTCCACAGAGTAGGGGCGCAGATGGCTGTTGTGGACTTCCTCTCCAGAAATGGGAGGGGGGGTACTGGGCTGGCCGGATGGCACCCTGGTCAGGAGAAGGTATGTGTATGTGTTTGTGGGGGCATGGTTGAGCACCGGTTTGAGAATGGAGAGCGAGATCAGGAGATGAGAATAGTAAGGATCATCACCTATCATTGATTATCTCTAACAGCTGCTTGTCATTGCAGAGAGAGTTGGAGAGGTATTTTAGAGCCATCCAGACACCAGAGAGAGAGATGCACAGAGCTCTCTGTGTGTGTCTGCTTGTTAATGTGGTGTGTGCTGAAAAGCAGACCTTTTGTGTACTGCTGAAAGCGGTGTATTATTGTGTGACACTGAAAGTGCAGCAATAAAGGTCTGACGTAGATTGTTCAACCGGTCCCCACTTCCTCCTTTCTACATTAAGAACCTGGTATGTTACACAATACAATATTAAGATATCAGGGAGAGGACTTCATCTGTGTACGTACGCAAAATAAACATAATAAAACATGATATTTAGACCCACTGCATTCTTTTATTGGTTTGATCTTTCAATACTAATTTATATATTTGCCTCCTCAGAAAATTTGGTCATGGACCGCCACTGCACTAAAACGCTTGAATTGTGATAATTGTGAATGAACGTGCATGTACCTCACATTTATGAATGTTTGGAATTCACTTACATATACACATTTAACGAACAAATTTGGGGGATACGAAGCATTCATGAATACGGAGGAAAGATTTATGGAAGGTCCATATTATGTGCAAATTACTCCAGATTTACTCATATAGTTTCAAAATTTTCATGAATGAGGCCCATTGTGTTTATTGTGTATATTGAGGACTGATCTGTCATTAAAGCACTGCATTTTTTTGGAGCATTCACCCACGTCACCCACAATTACACATACAACATGAATAAGGTAATGTGACAATAAAGTTACTTGATTTGATTTTACTATGAACATTGCTCAGATCTTAAAAAATATAGCATCTTTGCCAGTATCTTTCTGAATTAACAGATAGTAATAGAAAATGTAAGAAAAAACACTTTCCCACCAATACTTTTATAGTAACCCCTCCAGTTTTTAGCTTCAAAGGTAATTCAAGAGAATAAATTTGTACAGCTTAATGAACCATATCTAGAAGCTTTAGAACTAAATATTCAATAGTACTCTTACCAATACGTGAAAATGGTCTGAAGCCCTTGTCACACACCAAACTCCCTCCAGGTAGTGTTGTGTATGGATAGGAAGAGTTGTATGGATAGGAAGAGGTGTGATAGTGGCCAAACAGGTTAGTTTACCACCCACTCTTGCTGCTACATCTTGATTCCAACCCATCTCCTGCTGTTTCTCTCTGGGTGGTGGACCACAGAGGTGCCCGGTGAGGTGTTGACCACTCCCAGTTGGAGAGTTCTGTGTGAGCATTTCCCAGGAAGTATGGGGTGACATAACACTGTGGGATGCTACACGTTGTGGCAGCAGGCCAGAAAGGGCACCATGCTGCAGGTCAGGCATGACGTCCAATGCCAGCCCCAGGGCAGAGCAGAGTGCCAGCCGTCTCAAGTGATGAAGGGGTGTTCCACACACTTCACAATGGCTCTGGGTACCACAGCACCTGGGAGGCCATTCCAGAGTCTGGAGCTTGTTGAGAAGAAAGGCTGCAACACTTGGGTTCTGCAAGGAAAGTCAGTAATATGTTAATGACCAGTGAAAACAATACAGCTGATATCATGGTCTTAGTTTGTATTGTTTACACTGTGTTTTTGGTAGAATTAACCGACTGAATATAACTTCAGAGCTTGTGCTTAAATATTCTCCATTCTCAGAAAAAACTGGGCTTATTTTAACACATTTTGTATGGTACTGATTACAGTAGAAACAGAGTACGAAACAGAGGAGGCAGCTCAGTCTACATGTTGACACTGATGAGGTGTTTCACGAAGTAAATAACGCAAAGACCAGACTTGCGTTGTGGTGAAAAATGGTCTTGCCTATCTACCTAATAAAGAGCATTGAACATCCTCTGAACAGCTATGTGACTGAAATGTTTCATGAACAAAACATGAAAATACATGACCAAAACAAAAAAAGAAATAGAATAATAACATACAAAGGGGCCCAAAACTATTTGGAAACTTTAGCTACAATGAATGTCTTTGCATTATAACAAAATATCAATCCAAGAGGCATGTATTTTAAGGAAAGAAAGCACAATTACTCTTTTCAAGCAACTTTTTCAAGGTTTTAAATTATGAAATAATAGAAGACAAAAGCTATTTGGCCACTTTCTGGATGTCAGATATTTTTCAGAGCATGTACATATATGAGCTATACCTGTTGGTACTCTGATAAGACACCTGTATGAGGGAAACTGACTTCATACAAACATTAAAATGACCTTGAGACCAGCTGGAGAAAATAAATATCAAAAATGTCTCAGAAAGAAATGTTAGTTCTAAGAAAAGGTCCATTATT
Source organism: Moxostoma hubbsi (assembly GCA_032164185.1). Classification (NCBI taxonomy): domain Eukaryota; kingdom Metazoa; phylum Chordata; class Actinopteri; order Cypriniformes; family Catostomidae; genus Moxostoma; species Moxostoma hubbsi. Next base: position 17,302,493 of record JAVLUX010000022.1, read on the forward strand.
TGTTTCCAAATTCCACTTTGATATTTAGTTTCTAATCCAATGAGATTCATTTTAAAACATTTTATATGGGGTAAGTGTCCAGATACTTTTTAGGGTATATACAGATTAATGAACATCCATAAAATACAATATAAATAGCATCCTTAATGGTAAACTTTTGGTGAACTTGGGCATTCCTAACAGCTGTTCTTTTTAAAACAATAAAATCAATGCACTCTCTTTCCACGAATCACAACATTGTGTATAGCTTGATTTAAGGATCGTAATATACTCCCTTTCCCTGCTGTTGCTTTCTGAGCCATGACTACACACAGTGCTGGGGTACTCTGTCTACTGCTGACAACCTTAGTGTATGTTTGCAGGAGGGAAATGGAGGTCAGAGGACAAAGCCCAGACCTCAGCACAACTCTACACCATGATTGAGTGCTTTTGTCTGGGGGTGGAGGTCTTCTGCAGAGGGTTCACTGCAGGAAAAAACGTAAGACATAGGCATGCCAGATGCCTGCAATCTGCTTCAGCTTCAGTTGGCATGCATGCATCCAGAGGAGTAGTAACGTGCTACATTTACTTGAGTAATTGTACTTTTAGAGTATCTTCAAAAGTGGGTACTTTTTACTCTCACTCAAATACATTTCTAATGAACATTTTTACTTTTACTTTGTTACTATGGGCGTTACATTGTCCTGTCGTTACATTACTGGGTTTAATTTGAATTAATGTGTAATTTATTGAGAGATTATTGAATGGGACTTTTACGACAGTGTTCACACAGCTATGCGCGCTGTCACAGACTGTCACTCAAGCTGAGTCCATCACTGCTGCAGCATCGAGCTCTTCAAACAAAGTGAATCACTTTCTTCGCTCCACACAGTGAAAAAAATCATAGTTTCGTCATGCAATGCCTTCATTTAACACCAAGACAAGCTGATATTTCAAGATTAAAATTGAAACACAAATTTAAGCATCATGTTGAGGTAAGTTGTAGCTCTAATAATAACACAGGCTTTTCTGTGACATGGTGAAGGTCGTTTTTAGGGTGATTATGTAAATATGGGTTCTTATGACATTAGGTTTTAGGTGTACATTTTTAAATCAGTGCAGCAATATATCAGTGCACATTGTCCCATGTCCCACATGTCATAAGCAGTATTTATGAATTTACCCCAAACCCTCGTGGGGGTACTGGAAACAATAGCTGATTAACTGTATAAATCCATGTAAACATCCAAGTTAAGTGTAAACACCTTTTGCTCAGCCATTGACATGATTGACAACTGGAGTGCAAACAGACAGCATTTCTGCACATGCTCAGTGAGTCACCCACATGAGAGATGTGCAGATGTGAAGCAATCGTATTGTGAAGAGAGTGTTGTGCAACCAGTGTTAGTGCCCTATGCAGGCTGCGTACTCTGCGTTTAGGGAACAGTGGTACAGCTGTACAGAACTATCTAAATTCTTTCGACACTGAAATCTATAACTACACTGAACTAAGAACTAAAAGCTATGAAATAGCGAAAGTAGGCATTAATGAATCATGATTTTGCTTTGGTTTATACTTCAGCATTATATATAATGTCCCTGTTTTCACCATAATAATTACAAGAAAGGTTTCCAAACCTATCTTCTTATAGAAAAATTCATCCAGATCTGAAAAGAGCCCTTAAAGGGATAGTTCACCCAAAAATCATAATCATAATTTGTGTTCTACAGAAGAAAGGAAGTCATACACATCTGCGATGGTATGAGGGTGAGTAAATTATAAGAGAATTTTTGTTTTTGGGTGAACTATCCCTTTAAAGTGATAGCTCAGCCATAATTTATTATTCTGTCATAATTTCCCTACCCCAATGTTGTTCCAAACCCATGTGACCTTCTGTGGAACACAAAAGGTGCTAGCCAGAATGTTAGGGACTGACAGCCTCAGTCACCATTCACTTTTGGATATATCCAAAAAAACACATTCACTGAAAGTAAATGGTGACTCAGGCTAACATTCTGTCTAAAATCTTCTTATTGTGTTGCATAGAAGAAAGTAATACGTATTTGTGTGAATGTGGTTCAGTGAATGTGGTTTTATGACTTCATTTATTATTTAATTACAATTCACAAATGTATTTTATCTAATTACACAATGATGACTCATAGATTTGATAGACATTAGAGTTTTATCTTCTGTTAATGCCTGATCTTCTGTAAAGCTGCTTTGAAATGATGTGTTGTGAAAGGAGCTATACAAATAAAAATGACTTGAATGACTTTACTTGTTTGGAACAACATGATGGTAACTGATGACAGAATATCCATTAATAATAATAATAATTCTGTAATGTTAGTACTTTTAATTCTATTTGAGTAATAATTAAAAAGTAATTGTACTTTTACTTGAGTACAGTTTTTAGGTACTCAACCCACCTCTGCATGCATCCCCCTAAACCTGATAGAGCTGCTTCTGGGTATAAAGCTATAATTATTTATAATATAAATACTAACTCATATGTTCCAAACTGGTATGGCAAGACATTTTGAAGAATGTATTGACTGCTCTTTTTCGTGCAATTACCATGAACAAGCACTGGAGCTTTCAAACTTCCAAACTGATGCAAACGTACCCTAAAATTATCATAATAGTGGTCTTGTACACTATATTCAAAGTCTTCTGAAGCCATTTGTTCACTTTGTGTGAGGAACCTGTTTTGTAAGCCAAATTAAACAATTCAGAATACATTCACGAGAATCCCAGATGAGGACATACTTAAAATTTTCTATTTTTGTGTTACACAGAAGAAAGTCATATCGGTTTGAAACTATATAAAGTTGAGTAAATGATTGAGAAGAATTTTAATTTTGGAGTGAACTTTTGCTTTAAAATGAGTTGCAATCACTGTTAACTGCTTGAACTTCCAATTAGAGGAGTGAAAGTAAATCAAAATCTTTTTAAGATAAGAGTCTATTATTGTCAGGGCTTTGGATAAGCTTAATCGACATGTGTCCTCAAAAGCCTTTATGTGTGTTCATTTAAACACTGATACTGTGAATAGTAAAAATGCAAAAAGACATCTGCAGAATGCAAAATGTCCAGATGATGTGAATGCATGCATAAACAGAGTGTGTTAGCCATCCACCCACTCAACAGACACCAACGGCACTTGTTTAGTGCTGGTCACACAACAGTGCTGCTGGAAATTGCCTGCACCCTTTATTGTGTCTGTTGGCTTCTGGTGCCCTCCTAGGCAAACATGTAGAGGTTAGAAATGCTTTATTCATGAGTCAGTGCCTTTCTATGAGCTGATGCCCCATGGGACCCGCCCCACATGTGTTTGCAATAGCCACTGCATTCTGATAGGCAGGACAAAGGGATGAGGGTGACCAGGCACATTTTATGACACACTAGAGTAAAGGATGACGACAACATTACAGAGCTTGAACATTTCAACGACAAACTTGAACCCATCCACCACCTGTGACTTTGTTTTCAGCCCTAAATATTAACAATGAGATTGTTACATGGGTGAAATGACTGATATACAACTGCACCTGCGATACAGAGCAGTAAGAGGAACTTTGATGCAGGCGATCTGAAACACTAGCCAATAGACATGCTAATGAAGATCTTTTTAATGTGTTTTAATTGCTGTGTTAAGTGTCCAAATACTTTTTAGGGCCAATGTATAAACAGATAAATAATCTTCCATAAAATAGGACATAAGTAGTGCAGGGGAGGTTTGCAGGATCTAAAAGTACACATGCATATTTTATACTGTATACTAGCTGTGTTTTAAAATGTATCAGTTAGAATTTTAAACAATTTTAAAGACTGAATTCAGAATAAAAAAAAAAATGCAAGTTATTCAGAGCATGTATTTTCACCTGTCAGCAAATAGATGTTAGTAAACAGCAGTAGCATTAGAGGTGGTAACTATAATAACATCAATAGTAGATAATTGACATTATGCTAACTGTGATAGTTACGCCAAATGACAGTGGACCTCAACAAATTACGCCCAGAAAATTACCTTTACATTTACATTGAATCATTTAAAAGATGTTTAAAATTCTTTACAAACGCAGAAAATCCTTAAAAGATATCAAGCTGAGAGAGAACTGAGGTCTTCCTTCAAAGACTTCATCCATGCTCCACTGAGGAGAAAATTGCTGGTGAATTGCAATTTTCTGTCCTGTTAGGCAACAGACAGATGATGGCGGGACTGAGGGAAAGAGATGAGGGGGAAAGGAGCTCAGGAACAAAAAATGGGTGGAAAACAGACAAGGAATAAGTAGGACCCATCACAAATGTTTGGGTGAAATAAGAGTGTGCATGACAGAAGGCAGGTACAGAGAATAGTGTAATGTGTGGAATGATAGAACACAGGAAGCTGTTTAAATTCCATAATATTTAACGTTTTAAACTCACTCACAGTCCGAACAACAGGACCATATACAGTATCTGAGTTTTTCATTCACCACTCATCTACAACCTGCTCTTATAGATTAGGTAAAAAAATATATAATATAGAACACAGTAAAGCCCATGTAAATTCAACCGCCTGAGCAACACTCAACACCTTTGTTATTAGATGACAGCAAAATACACAAATTGAGGAAGGTTTATGAACTAACTGAAAATGCTTTCGAGAGAACAAGATCTATTCACTTTTATCCTCAATCCAAACCTTAAGTAATTTTTGTGATTTGTGCATATCTATATAATAATATCTACCATATAAAAACATGCATGATCACATTATAAAGACAAAATTTGTATTACCTGTTTTTTTTCCCCCCCTCAGTAGTCCACTCAAATCAAAATAACATATGCTGACACAACTTGACTGGTTTTGGCAATTGACTAGTTCAGATTTTCATAATCTCTCAGACCATTGCTTCTGGTTTGCAGTCAAACCACAACTGACTGATCTCAGAGAAAATTCGACTAACTCGCAAAGGGGTGTCGTAAATCACATAACCCAAATAATTGAGATTTATCCTTATAAGCACAGCAGACGGAGTGCATTGTGTGCTGGAGGTCAGGGGGTGGCCTGTATGCTCCTCTAGTAGAAGTCTAGGCAAGGAACAAACTGTTGTTTTGCATTCATTTCACAAATGCCAACAAGTTCTGAGGTTAAACTCAAATTTAACTGATTGGGGACAGGGCGTGCGTTGTTCCAGCCCGGCTCCACCCTCTCTAAAACTTTCAAATAAGAGACTCTAATTTGTATAGCAAATTAATCCAAGTCACATGTGGCTTTAAACAATCTGCATGAAAGTTAGGTGTTGTAACTGGTATACTTAACTGCACACATTTGTTTGAAGAGTGAAAAAAAAAAGCAATGGTACCATCTAAAAATTCACAGCAAAAGTTGTTGAACACTCTAAAAACATTTCTAAGCCTTGTGAGATTATACCTGTATTAAAACTCCAGCTGTGCATTAAACTAGGCAATATCTACAGATTCAGACAATATTTTAGAATCGCATTTACAGTTTTCTCAACAAAAGCCACCAGGTTAGCCATTCAGTAGTACTTGTATCAATAGCATATATGGTATAGTACAGTTACAGCACACTGTAAAAAAAATGGCCATAATTTTAATGACTTCCATCAAATGAATACTTGAATGAATACTCTGTTCTGGGCAAACTCTCCACCCATCCATGCTGCCAGGCATGGACAGTGCAGGGAGAGCTTCTCCCCCCAGGGGTAACAGAACAGATCCAGCATAATTACTACAGCATTGTTCTATATTTCAAAATTCTGATGCAATGTAGTACAACCCCTTATTGCATAATACTGTTGATGAAATGTACACTCAAAGAGCATCAAATTCTGTATAAATTTATAAATCAATAACAAAGTGCAGTAACACATTGAACTGCTTAAATAAAGTTAGTTAAGATTAATAATGAAGGAGGAGTAGGGTTGGTGGAGGGATGCCGGGAGAATCATCATGGGAGTGAGGTAAACAGCTGCTTATATGTGATTGCATTATGATAACAGGACTAACCTGACAAGCTCCTGCCAAATCTTAGTTTAGGACTCAATGTAACAAGGCAATATAAGATAAAATATAGTATAGTATAGTATAGTATAGTATAGTATAGTATAGTATAGTATAGTATGGTACAGTATAGCAGTGGTTCTCAACCTTTTTGACTTCATGGCCCCGCACTGTCCTAGACAATATTTGAAGGCCCCCTTGCCTGAAACTTTTATTAGGCATGTCTGATTACAATAATTAATCATGGAATCATTTTGATTCTAGAAGTTTTAGAAAGAGTCTGTTTATAATTTGTGGGCATTTTAATTAAGTTATTAAATTAGTAATTAAATAAATTTAATATTTCTTATTTTAAATTAATTTTAAGTCATCTTGAGGTCTCCTTGGAAATGTGCTGAGGCCCCCTAGTCGGTCCTGGACCCAGGTTGAGAACCACTGCAGTATAGTATAGTATAGTATAGTATAGCGTAGTACAGTATAGTATAGTATAGTATAGTATAGAATAGCATAGCATAGCATAGCATAGTCTAGTCTAGTAAAGTATTGTATAGTATAGTATAGGATAGTATAGTAGAGAATAGTAAAGTTTAGTATAGTATAGCATAGCATAGTATAGTAAAGTATAGAATAGTATAGGATAGTATAGTATAGTATAGTATAGTAGAGAATAGTATAGTTTAGTATAGCATAGCATAGCATATCACAGCATAGTATAACCAATTAGCCTATCATTAATGAAATGTACTTTCTTGAGAATGTTCCTTCGTTGTCTCCTTTTGGTAAATCTCTCTTTTACACTTTGGATTTTGACACATGAAAGCATCTCAGAAATGGCTTGTGTATGTCAGACTTCAAAAGTGCATCACCAAGGATATATCCCTTTTGATCAACTGGAAATGCATAAAATAGTTTCCTGCACCATCTATAAAGTGCTTTATACTTCAGCTTCTTTTACTTCACAGCCATAGCAAAAATTAACACATCAATATAAAGTAAATTCCAAAGTATGTCTTAAATTTTTTTTAAATTGCTCATATAAATTTAGTCTTTAAAGCCATTTTGTCATGTCATCAGATTAGAGTTTGTTTCTTTGTGAGTGAAAGAGTTCATATAAAAAACTACTTCCTTAGTTATCAATCTCTGATTGATCACATGGCACCAATGATACCAAGGATAATGGCTTTAACGACGCAGGCATAACTGACTGTGAGATGCAGGGAGAAATTGTAGTGATGGCTCTTAATAGAACAATTATATTCCATTACAATAACGTCTCGCCCGATAAGCTGCCATTATCACGAGCAAGCGCAGAGATGATGGCAGCTTTTGAATACATGTGGGTAGGCCTATACTACATTCAAGTGGCTGTCTATAGAAATGCACTCTTTTATTATTTAAGTGACTCCCAAAACAATTACACCAATCTTGTTTGACTAATTTACATTTAGAACACTAATTTCATAGAGCTTTGAAAACAAACAGGTTATGACATAGAAGAAAATGATTACTTCAGTAATTTGGTTGCATTTATTTTTTTTCCCTGTTGGGAAGAATTTACAAGATTTTTCTTAATGAGGATTATATTGCCACAAATGCTTTCCTAACAATATTAAGAAAGGTTTTCCAAAAATTACTGCAGCTTTCATGAGTTATTTGTGCAGAATTGTTGCAGCATGAAGAGTTCTTAAAAAAGGGGGAAGGAAATACCATGCATGTACTTTGTAATTAACAAAAGTTAGAGAAAAGTTTACCATACATCCCACAGATATTTTCACACTAAATATGGCACCACAGTGTGGGGGATTTAGTAAAAAAAAAAAAAAAAAAAAAAAAAAAAAAACGAATGAATGAATGAATGAATGAATGAATGAAGCAGGAAGATACATGCATATCTAACTTGTGAAAATAGAGCCATCATCCCACCACACTGACTTAGCAAAGACTTATTTATCCTAGGTTTCTCTTGCATTCAAAGTCATCTATATAAAAGGCAAATTCCTGTCAATGTAATGAGACTGTTATGTAACTGAGATGACATACACATACATCAAGGATGCATTCAAAGGAATGTCTCCGTGTAGGTTATTGCATAACACACTGCACTCACTGGTATTTAAGCTCACAGGTAAAATGGCCCAAGAAAGAAATTCATACAGCTCTTCCTGATTTGGTAAATGCTACCAGAACCTATTTCAACAACCTACTGTAACTTATCTGTTTACCTGTTGCAAGAACAAGATACATTTCTTTTGCTATTTTGAGTGTTTGAATAGAAATCAAGCACTCTAGGTTGAAAGATTGTATTTTTTACCCTAGTTCAGCTCTGTGCTCAAATAAAGAGACTTTAGAGGGCTTAATAAACATTACACAAAATCCTTCCAGTAGCGATTATGGTGCAAGTGTGTCATCACATATTGAAAAATCTGGCACTCTTATAGGAATCATTAGTGTCCTACTGATGCATATCAGCCAAGCCAATAAGATAGATGATTAATACAATCATTCAGCAGAATCATTCATAATAAATGAATGGAAATGCAAATTATTCCATCTGAAATAATTTCATACTTTGAGCATAAATATTATTCTATTACTATATTATCTTTTCTTACAATATGTATCATCCGGTCATAAGACCAGCAGTTCTGCAACAGAGGTTTCCATGCAGAAAGTAAAGCCAGTCGTTTAACTGTATACTGAGACTGAGACAAAGGAACATAAATAAAACGTATCATGAAAAATACAATTCTCAGTAGTCTGAGTGCATTTTTGATCCAAAAGGCATTTTATGACCAAAATTATCCAAGATTCAATACAGAACACTAAAGATTTATATTTCAAGGCACCACGGAAAATTTCCTTTGACAGTGCACATGAAAAAAAATAACAACCTGTCAGAATATATCTGCAATCTTCAGCTAACCCAGTATTTTCACAGTATTTATAAAGTACCTCTGTAGTTGCATTTTCCACATACTCTAGAATGATATTATGTCTGTACTATGTATATGGTCAAACTGTTGCCACTGAAGATAAGTGAAATTCTTGGTGAAACTTCCCCATGATTTAAGTTTACATTTTGTGTTGAAAAGTCATTGCACTATATTATCTTTTACTTGAAACTGTATAATATAAAGTACAAAAATTATGTTTTGGAAAAGTGCATCAAGTATACAGCCACAAAGCTATTCTGACTTGTCATTTAACAGTTTTTTTTTATTTTGCTTTTCGATTTAACAATGAATAGTACATTTGTAGATTGTTTAAAGCAATATCACACAAGCAAGACTGCTGTATGGCCCTATATCAGCATGCCTGCGATTCAGCCGCAGGTAATCGCAACAGTGCAGAGAGAGAGAGATAGAACAAGTGAGAGAGAAAGAGCGACTGAGCGTGATTGTCGCAACTCACAAGCAGAAATGAACAGTAAAGCTGTAGCTGTTTAACTCTATTTCTCAGCTGTTGTGTTTGTCAGGTTGCTGAAGATAATGGAATTTTGGTCAAAAACATCCTGTCTTCTCTGTGTAAAAATAGCCCATACGAGTGGTTCTCCCCTAAGTATTTTGTGTAGACGGTTCGCAAGAGTCATTCACTATAGAACCCAAACTCTCGTCTGCAATGTTAAATGTTTACATCTCCTCCCAATTTGTGAATAACCTCTATTTACTCTAAATTAGGGAAATAAAGACACATGCAAGTCTGTAGAAAATACAAATCTATTTGTACTCAAAATACTTTCACAGCACACACACAGATTACAATGGTCTGACACAAAGGGAACATCAAGTTCCTCCTAAAATCCATGTGAGCTTTAGGCCATGCCAAAAATTAGATAGATGGGTAACCTTAGAGTATTCCAATACAGTAAGGGATGGGATTTCATGTTCCATGTCAACAACGCATTCAAAAGTTCCTATTTTAGGTACCTCACAGCAGGTAGTGGATTTTATGAACTTGTTTTTTGGCTACGAAGGTCAAAGCTGAACAGTCCAGACCTCCAAACGGCAAAGATCAAATGAACAATTCCACTCCTCCCTGTGTCCGCCTGTAATTTCCTGTTTTAACAGGGAATGAACAGAGATGGTACCTCCTTTTAAAGAAAACAGTAATGGTTAAACACTCATATTTCTTTTTCCTTGTTAAAGCTCTGCTGTTTTGTGTCCTCATACAAGTTGCGATGACAATGTTTTTCAGCAGGACCCCAGCTGTGTTTTCTCTCTATGGTTCTCACAAACACACATTATCTGTACAAGATATATCTGCATTCTGCTAGACATAGGCAGCTGACGTCAAGAAAATCAGCCTCAGAATAACTCAGAATTTGTCTAATTACCAAATGTAATATGATGGATGAGAAACTATACCTTATGCTTGTCTCTGCTACATTAACAATAATGCAACAGACCCAACATCACCTATAAAGCATTGTTCCTACAAGTATTTATGCACCAAACATAAATAAAGAGATGAGATAAGGAATTGTGGAGAGGTGTTTAAAAATGTCAATGTGATAATAAATAAGTATTCAATTTTTTTTATTTACTGCATGTAAATGTCAGACTAAACCAGTCAAATAAAACTGACATGCTGCAAGATCCTATCACGTGTTAAAATATGTTTTTACAGGTGTGCTAAGATAACAGTGAATCCAAAAGACAAAACCAAAGGCAAAATTGGCCTTGACCTCAACATGCACCCTCTCTAAGAATGTCCATTTGAAATATTCACAGGAAGTCCTACGACTCAACATCAGAGGTGCCACAGTTAAAGGGAGCCCTTTGTTGATAACACCAGGACCTCAAAGTTATGGTGTACACCGGAATGTGGGGTCACATCCCATAACACACACAAAATGTTGTTTTATGAGCTCATTAACTGAGGGGCCACTGAAACCTGAGGGGATGTCTTTACACTGTTTGATTTGTGGAACACCCAGATTTATAATTCACTTGAATTCACTTAAATTCTTGTCTTTAAAGGAATAGTTCAGGCAAAAATTTAAGTTCTGTCATTATTTACTCACCCTCATTTAGTTCAAATCCTGTATGGCTTTCTTTCTTCAGTGAATAACAAAAGGTGAATTTTTGAAGAATATCCTGGCCGCTCTTTTCCATAACATGAAATCATAACAGTAGTCCAAATGACTACTGCACTGTATTTCAAATAATCCAAAGCCATATGATAGCGATTGTGTGAGGTATAGACTGAAATTAAAGTTGCTAAGTAAATTGCGGCAAAAATGTCCATACTTATCTAAAAAATAAAAATTATCTGGAAATCAATGCATTGGACCTACTTTTTCCTATAACAAAATAGTCTTAGGAACTATGTTAAACTTTATAATAATGCCAGTCATTTTTCTTATGAAGATATTTTGACTTTGTACTCAAAGCTCAAACACAGACTAGGTGTGAGAAAACAGCTATCTCCTTAACACAGCCGCTCTGCTCCGTCCTCCAAAATATCAGCATCTCACATTCCAATCTTACAGCCATCATTAATGACAACTAATCTAAAAGTGTGACCACCAGGCAGGCTGTGGCTGAAGGGAGATAAGGAGGTTGAAAGTAAGATGCAGACAACCCGGTAGCATAAAGCGACAACAAGGACAAGCGACTCGTGGAAGTGATTAAATCAAAGAGAAGTTAACACACCCATAATATTCATTAATTATAAATTCAATCTAGCCAAAATAACACTGGATACATAGAGAAAGCAGTAAGAACTCTCCCTGTGTCTGCTTCTCTCTGCTGATTTCTACAGCACTGGCATGCAGAGCTCACAAGGAGAGGGCTGTAAACCTGTAGCTTTACTGCTCCGGTGGTTATTTAAAGTGAGTGTAGTGAGGGTTATAAAGCGGGTGTGAGCTTAAATGTCCATACTTTGACAAGGCGTGTGGGGACTCTTTGGGCAAAACTGGTGCACAAAACTGTGGTGGTGCAGTACCAAAGTGTTCTCTTGAGCACACCTAAATATTAAGGTAAAACATTTGACTGTTACAGAAGTTAAACTGCAACATGATACACTGTAATATTATTTTCCCAGGGGGGTCGTTGACTTGTGCACTGCAGAAATTAATTTTATTACTCAGTATTTTTGTTTGTTGGTCAAGTAATAATATCTAATATCCTAAAAACATATATATATATATATATATATATATATATATATATATATATATATATATATATATATATATATATATATACATACCGATCAGCCACAACATTAAAACCACCATCTGTAGGTCCCCCTCGGGCTGCAAAAACAGCACCAACCAGCATCGCAGAATAGCATACTTCTCACCACAATTGTACAGAGTGGCTTTCTGAGTTACCGTAGACTTTGTCAGTTTTAACCAGTCTTGCCATTCTCTGTTGACGTCTCTCATCAACAAGGCATTTTGACAGTTTAGGTCAGTCTTAGGTCAGTTAGGGTCACTACTTTATTTTAAGAATGTGAAATGTCAGAATAATAATAGAGAAGATGATTTATTTCAGCTTTTATTTCTTTCATCACATTCCCAGTGGGTCAGAAGTTTTCATACACTTTGTTAGCATTTGGTAGCATTGCCTTTAAATTGTTTAACTTGGGTCAAATGTTTTGGGTAGCCTTCCACACGCTTCTCACAATAAGTTGCTGTTATTTTGGCCCATTCCTCCAGACAGAACTGGTGAAATTGAGTCAGGTTTGTAGGCCTCCTTGCTCGCACAAATTTTTCAGTTCTGCCCACAAATTTTCTAATGGATTGAGGTCACGGCTTTGTGATGGCCTCTCCAATAGCTTGGCTTTGTTGTCCTTAAACAATTTGGCCACAACTTTGGAGGTTTGCTTGGGATCATTGTCCATTTGGAAGACCCATTAGCGGCCGAGCTTTAACTTCATGGCTGATGTCTTGAGATGTTTCTTCAATATATCCACATAATTTTCCTTCCTCATGATGACATCTATTTTGTGAAGTGCACCAGTCCCTCCTGCAGCAAAGCACCCTACAACATGATGCTGCCACCCCTGTGCTTCACGGTTGGGATGGTTGCAAGCCTCACCCTTTTATCTCCAAACATAATGATGTTCATTATGGCCAAAGAGTTACATTTTTGTTTCATCAGACCAGAGGACATTTCTCCAAAAAGTAAGATATTTGTCCTCATGTGCACTTGCAAACTGTAGTCTGGCTTTTTTTTATGGCGGTTTTGGAGCAGTGTCTTCTTCCTTGCTGAGCAGCCTTTCAAGTTATGTCGATATAGGACTCATTTTACTGTGGATATAGATACTTGTCTACCTTTTCCCTCCAGAATCTTCACAAAGTCCTTTGCTGTTATTCTGGGATTGATTTGCACTTTTCGCAGGAGACAGAATGCATCTCCTTCCTGAGCGTATGATGGCTGCGTGGTCCCATGGTCTTTATACTTGCATAATATTGTTTGTACAGATGAACGTGGTACCTTCAGGCATTTGGAAATTGCTCCAAAGGATGAACCAGTCTTTTGGAGGTCCACAATTATTTTCTGAGGTCTTGGCTGATTTCTTTTAATTTTCCCATGATGTCAAGCAAAGAGGCACTGAGTTTGAAGGAAGACCATAAAATATATCCACAGATACACCTCCAATTCAGTACACCTCCTGTCAGAATCTAATTGGCTAATTGTCTAAAGGCTTGACATAATTTTCTGGAATTTTCCAAGCTGCTTAAAGGCACAGTAAACTTAGTGTATGTAAACTTCTGACCCACTGGAATTGTGATATAGTCAATTAAAAGTGAAACAATCTGTCTGTAAACAATTGTTGGGAAAAATAACTTGTGTCAAGTAGATGTTCTAAAAACTTTCCAAAACAACAGTTTGCTAATATTAAATCTGTGGTGTGTTTAAAAAAATAGTTTTAATGACTTCAACCTAATGTATGTAAACTTCTGACTTCAGCTGCATGTATATATGTATATACTGACTTTTACGTTCTATGTTTTGCCAATTTCCTCGTGAAATTAAGGCAAGAGGTGCTATAACAACTGTTTGTTTTATTCACTTTCACACAGATTACTTTGACGACTACCGACTACGGCGGCTGATTATGACTATAACACTTATTTTTCGCACTATTAATCAAACACTGCTATATTACTATATCAAAACACTTACACTAAAATGCAGAATTTGAACAACAACACATTTTAGCACGTGTATTACAGACCCACCTACATTTACATGCTTATTCCAACATGATTTGCTTCTGCGGTAGATTACCTGCATAGATTGCTAGACTTAATTCAGAAGACCACGGTCTGAGCACAGCCAAGCATGCAAGTTGACATGTGAGACGAAAGTGTCATTGAAACAACTCAAAATGACGTGGTTGCTTCAGAAAATTTGCTTTTCATGTGCCATTTGATTTTAAGACACTGTCAGTTAGGTTTAGGTGTTGGTTAAGGGTAAGGACCTGTTTTGTTTACCTCTCATTTGCTTTAGGACAGTGTTTCCCAATGTTTTTTCTGCCACAGAACACTTTTTACAAATAAAAAATACAACGGTACACCACTATCAAGTCACGTAGTGTATGCTGTGTAATGAGGTCACAGGTGGCAAGAGTGATAATTGGGTAATGAAAAAACAACAAATTTGCTTAGTTTCAAATTTTTTGTAGATTTGTTCTTGCAGATTAATTCTTGCTATGCCACAGCAGGAAAGCAAACTCATGAAGGATAAGAAAGGTGAAAGAATCACTGGTTCACAAATGTTTTTTTCTTTTTTTTTTTTTTTAGGAATCAGCTAAAAGCATAAATTCCAGCTATTTTAATGTTTCAAGTAAAGCAAGTTTACTGTACAATTGTGCAGAATTAGCTGCAAAAATTATTTTGGTGTGGCTTGCTTCTGTGTCACAAATTTGTTAAATTTTATGAACTGATTAGTTCAGTGACCCTTTCTGGAGATGCAAATGAGCGTATTTTTTTCTATGAGCGAGTCATTGAATCATTTTGAGTCATTCACGACCTAATTCTGCCAAGAGACTTTAGTGTTTAGCGCCCACTGATTGGGAAAAGCCCATTTTTGTTCTGCAGAGATAAGTCTCAACAGGATGGAGCTTTAACTCTGAAGAAGAGGCACTCATGAAACATCTAATTTGTAAACAAGCTGAATGGCCTGGTACATGTACCGACTGTCTGAATGAGACGCGCATGTCGTTTGTTATATTGGTGTATATATAGCACTTACGGTTGAGAAGAGCTGTCTGACTCACGATTCACAGCCATTCTTTTAAATACAGCATTTTGAATGTGATGTCACCTCAGCTCCTGAGGGGATTATGGGATTGTAAAGTGTCCAGTCGATCTGCACCTTAGAATCTCACTGGAAATAGTAGGTCATCCGGGTACTTCTCGCTTACTGCTTCATGAATACTGTGGATTCAGACATACTACTCCATTGGCAGTTTTTGGCATACATATAGTAGGGAAGTATGGATATTCGGTTGCAGCAACATATTCACTGTGAACGCACTGCTGTAGCCAAGCACGCGATTGGCCTTAGCTGTAACCATCAAGCGATCTGCCTCGGTAGGACTGCGGTTGCCAAGCACACGATCGACTATTGCTGTAATCAATCAAGTGGGAGTATGACCCCCGATAATTTTTTTATTTGTGCATTTATTTATTTTGTGGAATTTTATCATTTTCCGTGGCACACCTGACAATCTTTCACTAGTGTACCACGGCACAGTGGTTGGGAAACATTGCTTTAGGACACTATTGGTTAGGTTTAGTTTAAAGTAAAAGTTTTATGTTAGGGGGGTACGTTTTACTCATTAAAAACTGAATCTAATAAAAAAATTCATTATTTTCCTCTAAATTCTACAAACAATACACCAAAATGACAATGTGAAAGAAGTTTGTTTGAAATCTTTGGAAATGTGTTAAAAATAAAAAAACGAAAAAAAAAAATCTGTCACTGTTATGACGGAAAATGGCCAAGCCTGTATTGATTTTACAGTAAGATTCTGAGTACAGTATTTTGTTTAAAATCCTAAAAAATGTTTGCAGTGCATGCCAGACTGATTCCCAGTCCTCCCCAGCTTCGTGATATTAGAATATTAGTCAATCAAGAGAAATCTCGTATGTGACTTGGGCTTTCAATTTGACTTATATGATGCACTTATCTCAGTGGCAGCCTCTGAAAGTTGATTGAGGTGCAGGCTCATGGACAGAACTGAATTATAGCTACCAAACCACAGCATTGATCTGTTTCACAGCTCACTTAGCCTGTTATTCAATCTGTTCCAGTGTGGTTCTATCAGCTTATCTGTCCCATATAGTCTAGCTGATCCACCCCACTTCTCTGTCGCCTCAGGTTAATGACAGGCTCTGAGGGATGCAATGACAAACAGTTCTATCTCTTACCTCAACTCTCCTTCTTTTGTTGGATTTGCCCTTGTTTTCTTCACTTCTCACCACTGTTCCCCCTCTGATCGCCAGACTTTCTATTTTTCTCACTCTGTTGTTATTGTTGTGTCTCTATATCTCATTATCACTCATATCCAGTATAGTCTGTGCAGTGACTTCAAGTTCAACTGTTACTTCATGTCAGCATAGGCCCGTTTGGATCAGCATGGGAATTCATGCTTGTTTAAGCTGCATGGTTTTTATGTACATCTGAAGAAAAACTTTAGGACTTTAACATGAATCTTCTTCTATTTGTCATGAAACATCTCTCATTTGTCATGAAACTTCTCTTATTTTGTGTCTTTCACACATTCAGGTGCTGATTTGTAGGGTCTCAGGACATATAGTGCAATACCCTGTTTAGCTGCTGGCACTGTTCCAAAGTCAGGGCACTTTACAACCCACTCCTCACACATTTTCCCACTTATGTTTTCATCAGTCATGGTGTGTTAGCTGTGAACGAGCACTCCGGAGTGATTAATGCAAATGCTGCATTGATCTCAGCTCTGTGCTCAGCTGTAGGAGTGGTCTTGGGCTTTACCTGCAAAACTACTCACCCTGCATCTGTAACTCCACAGAGAATGAAAGGTCACTCTCATTAGTTTGGAGTCATCAGAGACAAAACTTCATAGTGGCTGGATAAGCATACTCAATGGTTGACCAGATATGCATAAATATCATTAATGTGATTAATGACATCTAGTGTAGTGGAATGTTAAAATACTGGAAAGGACTTAACTGTTGGTCTGTTTCTAACTCAAAGCTATTCTGTCGCCTCAGAAGACAAGGAATATACCACTCGAATTGAATGGATAATTTTTGTGCTAACTTTATATGCTTTTTGGAGCTTGAAATATTGAATTCCCAATGGCTTGCATTATATGGAAGACACCTCTTACATCCTTCAAAATATCTTTGTATTCCACTGAATATGGGAAGTCATACTGGTTTAGAATGGCATGAGGGTGAGTAATTGATAAGAGAATGATCCATTTTAGGGTGAACTATTCCTTTAATTTACAATATTTTTGGTATTCCAGACTAAAATTCCAACATAAAGTGAACAGATTAAAGGGATAGTTCATATATACTATAAATTTCCACTTTCACTTACACACTTTTGTTTTTGGTGATACATATTCTTTGCATATCGCCAGCTACTGAGCAGGGAGGAGAATTTACAGTAAAAGGACTTAAATATTGATCTTTTTCTCACCCACACCTACAATATTGTTACTGAAGTCATGGATTTAACCACTGGAGTCGTATGGATTACTTTTATGCTGCCTTTATGAGCTTTTTGGAGCTTCAAATTTCTTTCCACCATTCACTTGCATTGTGAGGACCTAAAGAGCTGAGATATTTTTTCAAAAATCTTTATGTTCAGATGAAGTCATACACATCTGGGATGGCATGGGAGTGAGTGAATGATGAGAGAATTTTCATTTTGGGTGAACTTCTCCTTTAAAACCACACTGGCATACATTAACACAGGGGTCAACTATATTATGAAGGTAGAATATAATTGAAAGGTTGAACTGCGTTCTGAGAATACACTTCATAGATGTCAATTTGGGGCAAATTGTCACATTTTGTTTATACAACTTATTAATTAAATGTTTGTTGTCCGAAACAATGGTTTGATTTTTTGGGGATGTTGCCTTTAATGTTTCATGCTGTTTCATGAATTTCTGTTTTGAAAAAGCTATTTGTTGCCAAGACTTTAAAGTATGTGTCTATACAGAAACAGACTTTTAAAAAATAACTTATATTAAGAACTATTTACTGGAGTAAAAAGTGTGATAACTACCCCTGATTTCCCCTATATTCTTTTGTGGTTCATTCAGTCAATGAATGCAGGCAGACTTACAGATTTACACTGAGACAAATGAAATGCAAAAAAGCCTTCAAACAGGTTGCTATGACAACCACCATCCCATCAGTGTGATGGATTGCTCTGTGATGGACAAGTTGTGACCCCTCACAGGGCCATATTAAGGTGCTCCGGAGCCCCGGGGCATAACGTTTCTCTGGGCATCAGAGCGGGGGGGGGGGATGGGGGGGTTGTTACGTTTGCACTCAACCACCGTGCGCTGCATGGATGGATTTAACCGTTGCACACCTTCTCTGTGTTTACATCGGCATCTCCCGCTGAACAAGTATTCATGCACGCCTTGCTGAGAACGTAGATGGTGGAGAATACGGTGTCACCCCCCTCCCCCCATGGGAGTTCAGCCCCCCACCCCCCACTGGTGTGTGCCCTGAGGCTTAGACCCGGTAAGTTTGTGCATTAATACAGCCCTGACCCCTCAGGGCATGACATAATCAGCACAGGATGGAAGAGGAGTAGAATGACAGAGAAGGGAAGGGTGATAACATGTCATCTGGTCTCAAATGTTCTAATGATTACCTATTCACCAGAGTAAATCAGAAACCCTCCATGTTCAGGCATTGAACAAACAGGATAGAAAGGAATAGTAGGGAGGAAATGGACCAACATAATGAACCTCTTGGAGAACACTGGATCATTCCCTGAATGGGGATGATATGGCTCTAAGCTAAGAGTTTCACTGGCATGTTAAGTCAAGGGCTCATATTTTATCTGAACCTGTCGTTCACTCGCTGTAGTCAGTAAAAAATTCTGTATCCTTAGAAGAAGCCTGTATGGGACTCATCTTTACCTATTGCCCTCTATAATATATTGAAGTTTGAAAACCAAAAAGAGTAAAGCCTTCATTTACACTGCCAAATGGCTACCTGCTAGATAGCCAAGGACAAAGTGATTTGAAGAATAATCTCATAGAGGGAGGGAGAGGTCCTTGGTGTAGGTACAGACCTGTAAAAGAGGAAGCCATAGTCCCCTTGGGAAAGTATCCCACTAGCTGCTCCTATAAACAGCGGTCATGCCTGGCGGGCTGAACGCTGAGACAGCAGGGACATACATGTACAGGTTTAAATTCTCATCATATGAACCAGCACATCATTCCTTCCCAGTTTATTTCTTTAAAATTGCTTCACCCCCTCCGGTGAGACCAGTGTGGGCCTCTTCTGAGATAGACTTGCCCAGTGAATTTATGGTGAGGTGGTTTTCAGTAGAAGGTCTTGGCTGACTGTAGTGATAATCATTTTAACCTAGAATGCACTTTCTGGAAAGCAGTCCTCTCAATATTGCTTTCAGTATATATCATAGTTGGATAAACCCCGTTCATATTAGTACTGGACACAGGGGGGGACATCAAAGGAAAATGTTTTAGGGGGATTTTTCTCAGTAACTGTAAAAGGAGGTTATGATGGAAGAACTCAGCCCTTGAGGTATCACTTAGCAGTAGTCCTTGTGGGTCTGGTTGAGACCCCCTTCGAACCTCTAGAGTCAGCATCTGATAAACTTCTGACTCTCAAGATGGTTTTTCTTATGGCAATTACTTGGGAATCTACAGACTCTGTCTGTCTTGCCAGCCTGCTTAGATTTTGCCCCAGGAATGTCTAAAGCAATTTTGCACCCTCATCCTGACTACCTGCCTAAGGTTCCTTTTTCGACTGTACATCCAGTCACTCGCAAAGCCTTCTGCTAGCCGCCATTTACAACGCCAGAGCAGGAAAGACTTCACAGACTTTGTCCAGTCCATGCCCTTCAGACTTATGTCCACCGCAATAGCCAGTGGTATAAGTCAGGGCAACAATAAGTTTACCATGGGGGCCGCAACAGGGGGGCGGCCGCCACCAAGCAGACAATGTCTTATTGGGTTATTGCCCAATTGTTGCACACATATTCAGAACTAGTCACACCTAAAGTTGTTCCCAAAGCATTCCGCTTTTATCAGGCAACAGGGGTTACAGTTAAGTAACCCGAGACATTCTTGCATTTGCAATTTGGAGATTCCATCAGCAGGTGGTAATAAAGTTCATGTCCAAACTCTGAAAATATAGTGGAACATCTAATTATGTCCCTGACAATCACAGCTGTAGACGTTTCAATGAAACAAAATTTATGAGATTTCTTTGAAACTATCTATAGGTCATTGTTTATTTTTCAATGATTATTTTTATTATGTTATGGTTATATTTAGAATTGTATTTATGATCTATTCTATATTGCTATTTTTCCACCTGTTGTTTTTATTTATTTATAGGTCACTGCAAAATGGGCAGGTGCACGAAGTTGGAGAGGGCAAAATGTTTGTATTTGGGAAGGCGATTATATTTTTATTTTTTTTACCACTTCGTTATTTTAATTAGATTTTTGTTTTGTTTGAAGTGTAATTTAAAATTTGGAGATATTTTTGGTTTAATTTTTTTGTATTTCAATAAAGTAATTTACAGAAGGCCAATACAAACAATGTTGATCCTAGCCACATTGTGTGTCAGTAGATCAAAATGATTAATAATACTTATATTCTCTATAATTTAACGGAGCCTACATCTAAATCCTGACAAGAACCACATTTCACTGTCATAGAGGGTACCAATGACAATCAACAAGGATGCAAGTCTATATTTCTGTTCTTCTAATTCAATGCATAAAGCCCATTTACACTACCAACTTCTTATGAATGTGCGGTCTTTGGCTGGGTTTCCTGATAATGTTGCAACTTAAGCTTTAACGATCTATGTGCTTTAACGAACTAGCTTTAACGAACTAACGTCACTTGTTATTTTATGATGGAGTAACGCCTGTTTCCAAAACCAGCATTTAGATCACTTTAATGTAGAACTTAAGTGCTTCAATACGGGCGCTGTCCGGTCCAAAGGTGCTGATCACTTTGGAAAATATGTCAAAAATTTGTCTTCTCAACATGAATGTGGAAATACTAACAAACATGGAAGTTGTTTGTAACCTTGTCGAGGCACAGAAATGTATTATCGATTACAGAATTTAATTATAGAAATAATGATGGCTTTAGTAGGACAGAGTTACAGAGGTATCATAGAGATTAATGAAAGTGATGCAATAAATGCATGTAATGTGAATATATGTGTTATGAATCATAAGCGACTCTCATGTAGCCTAAAGTTTTTTGGCTGGAAACTGAACAAATGCACAAAGAACAGGATTAAAATGACAGGCCTCAGTATTGGACTACTCGTATACCTAGCGAAATATTAATAGGTCATCTGGCTAGAGTTCAAGGATCTGTATACTTGTAGCCTTACTGCCATTATGCATCATGCAATTTGTTTTTGCCTTGTAAAAAGACTATAAGTGAGCTGATTTGAACTAGATATTGGAGGAAGAGGAGGAGGAAGAGAGAGAGGGAATCTCTCATTGCACACTGTTACTCTAATCTCCTTTGTTAACCTTAATTTAATGATTTATTAGGCATATTTATTTAAGTTTTAAACTGCATGGTCACATTACATTACATTGCTCATTTACTAAGAACATATCTTCATTCTATTGCCATTACAATTATGCTTATCAAAGAAGGCTAATATTATGTTACACTGTATTACATGTCTTGTAATTTAGACCTATCATGCTGCATGTGCAGACTGCAGAGACTGCCTGTTCATTTCATTGTGATTTTTTCAACACTTACTGTATGTATCCTCTGAAATAGTTTACAATGGATTTCCAGTTATCAAAATATATTAAAAAAAAAAATTATTCAAAGACCCATTGTATTTGATAAACTGTGAAAGATGCCAGAAAAATATGTTTAAGTTGCTCTTAATGGACTTAGTGGTTCAAAGCTCTCGTTAATTTACGAACGTTTTTACTAATTTCTTAGATAACAATGCTTTTGGGAAACACGCCTCAGAAATTAAGTATTACTTAAGTGCAAGTAACGTTCCACTTAGTGCTTCAGGAAACCCAGCCTTTGTTTATATCACTGGTGCTTGACAGGGGATGAACTATATAAAAGGACACTGATGGTGCAATAACCAGAGAAGAACCTGGCTTATGCTTGCACGAAATACCAAAACTTGCACAAAATGCCCACTGAGCATATGACATATGACATAGCATTGTGCTTAGCTCTCTTAAAATAGGCCAAGCATTACCTACCTATGGTTCACATTTAATGTGCCAAATAACTGACTAAAAGAAATCTTCATGGGAGGTCTGAATTGTTCTGTAGCAAATAAATATGGAAACATCTTCATTATGTGTTTTCCATGCAGGCCTGCATTTCACTAAGATTTGCAGACTGGATGATATGTACTACTGTGATGGAATTGTTATGTTCCAGAGTAGCGGGTGAGAGAGGGACTGGAAGACAATTATTTTGTGAGCCAGCTAAAAGAGCTGGAGTTTCCCAAAACAATTAAATGAAATCTATGGCTGTCTCCATAACAGACCTTGAACTTTGTTGTTAATAAAGATAAATAATCAATTCAGTTACACAATAAAGGTGTGTAAATGAACCAGACATTGCAGCATTGTACCCTACATTGTTAGCTAAAGCATAGGTTAAACACTGTCTTGTTAGCTGAAGAGTAATTTGACCATAGTGTATAAACAATGTGAATTAAACCATGCTGCCTTGTGGTAAACCTAAACGTCCCTGTGGGAGGGTAAGTTTGGCACACAATACTTAAAAACAAGATCTTATGGACAGGTCCAAGTCAACGTGAAGGAATGCACAGCCTCTGGCCATTTGAGGAAATGCATTGCCAAGCCAACAGGATCACACATTCATTGAGTAGTAAAAGTTAGGTGGCTTAAACTTCCTTTTCAGATGTTATCATTTCTACACTTCCCTTTACACACATTGTTCTTTCGAACAATGACCCCCCAACTGGTGTTGTATACAGTACAAGCATGGTAAGACCAACTAAACAAGACCACTTATAATCACACTCGCAAAGGAAACAGGTGGCTCAAATCTCAATGTTTAATCTCTTGATACCATTAATCATTTAAAGGCTAAACTCTCAATTTGAATTGATTCAGTAATTGGCTTTAACAATTTACCAGACATAAAGGAACTGGAGATTGTCCTTTAAAGTTGTGCCTCCATAAACATAAGCATAGTCACAACTTAAAACACTGAGGTGTACTGCAACCTCTTTATGCACTGACAGCACAGTTAGTATCATCAGAACGCTTGTCACCAATGACAGGCATGACTGCTTACAATCATCTCAGCAGTTCTCCTCTTGAATATAGCCACTCAAATCCTGCTGAGTTGGACACTTTCACTAGCTCTGGTCATTGAAATGTATGTTTTACCTGCAATCCACCCCACTATCATGTAAAAGAATCAGTGTGGAAGGGGAAGGAAACTGGATTTTCCAAGATCATATAGAGTTCTCATACATGTCAAATAGACAGACATGGATGCAAGAGTCCAAATGTAGCATGCCTCTTTTTGCCCACTGTCTTCAGATGCATTGTGAGCTGAATAGGTGGGGAAGTTACTCTGCAGAAGACAGTTTATACTACACAGCGTTTTAGAGTGCATTTTTTAGACCCCACTTATACCAGGTATTAAGATGCAGTTTTGGTGATATGATCACATGTGGTCAGTGCTAAATAAAGATCGAAATGGGGTTTAAAAAGTTTCCAAAATCCGATCACAAGTGGTCACAGGAGACGCATAAAAGTGTCCAGGTGTAAACAGCGATATGTCTCACCTGACCATGTGTGATTGTATCATCTAAGACACATCTTAATACCAGATGTAAATGGGGTCTTAGGTATCATCCTCAGTGATGGTAATGTGTCCAAAGGCCTAAGCGTAATTTACGGGTGGGACACGTGGGAAATGTCTCTACCATTTTTGCCTTTGCCAGTTTTGTTCCCTCCACTTTTTGAAATGGCCTTCATCATGCAAGTGTCTAATGCAGAATATCTGGCCTCTATGTCAGATTGTGTTGCACTGCAACTTTGTGAGCAGACATGTGTTTTGGCTAGGTTATACATCATGCATAATTTAATTTAAACCGAGACTCTTGGGTGTCAGTAAAGGGTTAAACTTTCAACCCACGTCATGTGACAAAACAACATGGTGCAGATCTCAGTGGAGTGTGTCTTTGGGAGAAATGCAGACAAAACTACATCTGGTAAGAAACCTAATTGAGTTTTTACATTGAAACATGTTTGAGTCAAAAGTTCTAGTCTCTAGTTTCATCCGATATGCCATTTTAAACATTTTAGCGATTTATCACAAAGCAGCACACTGTTAAACACAATCATCACTATAGTGGACTAGTTTTTCATTAGAAATCCTATATGTACTCAGCATTTACACATTGAGAAAAAAATGCTTTCAGAGGCTTTATATGGAGTTAGTATAAAAAAAGTGCATTTCGAACTGTTCTGAGACCTCTGCAGACAGACAGCACACTGGAGGTTAAGTCATTCACTAAATAGGGAGCAAGGGAGCATCCTATAGCTAACCTATGCAGCCAAGTGCACTCATAACATACAACCAAAAGTTCAGTTTCAGGCTGCAGATGATGTTTGGACCACTCGACATGTTTGGCAGACATGGGACAATGGTAATCAGTACATAGATTCAGGATTTATATTGTATACATTTATTTTAACATGGTTGGCACTGATTGGATGATGCTGGCCATTACATTGAATTTATGTAGAATTATTTATGCTAAACACTGGCTATCACTTGTTTGTTTGACAGTATAAAGAAAGAAAATTTAGATTTTGTTTCCAGAGTAGAAAAAAAAACACTGAAAAATAAAAGTCAAATCAAGTAAAAAAAAAACAAAAAAAAAAAAAACATTTTGTTTTTGTTTTTCTTCCAATACACATAGTTTTAAAGCAGCTTTACAGAGTAATGCTGTAATGTCTGTAACGTCTCAAAGCACGAATGATCTACACTCCTGGAAACATAATAAACTATTTGATTTTTAAAAAAAATCTGATTTTCTAGAAATTTAAATTATTTCAAATTGTACAACTTATTCCCAAAATATTTTTTTAGGAAACCTACTGTATTTGCTCTAGATTTTTCTTATTTATTTATCTATTTATTTTTGCATGTTTATAAGGTGCTACTAGTTACAAATCAAAAAGGAAAATGAAAAATGCACACAGCAGTCACGCTCAAGTCTCAGGAGGTTTTTGCCGTCATTTTAGGGTTTACAGTGTTACGTTGTCATGGCAAATTAAAAGTTGTAAAATTAGACTTAATGTTACACAGAAAAGGTTAGTAAGCAATTTTATCACACTAAAGTCGTGTTAACATGCATATTGTTTACGTCTAGAGGCTATAATTTTGAAACTTTGTCATTTTTACAGTTTGGCTCCATTCACTTCCATTGTAAGTGCCTCACAGTAACCAGACTTTTTTTTTTTTTTTTTTTTTAAGAAAAGAAGGGAGGAGTCAAAATAATTTTTGTGGTACTCAACATTATGCCACAAACTTAACTTGACTTGTATTGATCCCAGAATATAATTTAAATCACAGTCACAAACTAATCGGTTGGGTTAAAAAAAATAGATAATGTCTTGGATAATTGTAAGACATGTTTAGTATTTCACTCAAAATACCACACAAAAAAATGGGTATTGTTAGGACTTGACTTCCACCACCACCAATTAAAGTTTAGTATGCATTGGTGTATTCTACACCATTGTCAGTCCCTTCATGGTGTAAAAAGGCCCTGATATGAATTGCTTTAATGGTTTAGTTGAATGCATGTACAGACCTTTAGAGTTCCTGGCTCAGCCAGCTCGAGCGCCTGCCTGTTCAGTTCGTCCGCGATGATTTGACATCGCTGACACAGGCTTTCCCTCCATTGCTTGTTCTCGGAATGGCTTAACTCTGTTACGGACACCGAGCCTGCACCCTCCGGGTTTGGCCGGTTGCCAGATTGCACTTCCTCTGCTGAATGAAGCCTTTTCCTTGGATTAAGTGCTGGATTCTGCACTGAGTCACTGCTTGCTGATATCTCAAAGACCTAACGTGAGACAAGAGCACAAAATAATTTAAAATAAGAGATGAATGAAAAAGTTATTACAAACGAAAGTAGGCTTCAGTAACAACGCAAAACTTTGCTTCAGAGCTCTCACAAAAAAAAAAAAAAAAAAAAAAAAAAAAAAAAACGAACTATTCATTACATGTAACGATAATTATGGCGATACATATTACTATTATTAATAATAATAATAATGATAAAACATATTAATTATCTCACCGTGAACCTCCTGTTATCTGTTCTGCGCCCGCCTCCTTGGACCCAATCATTAGAGTACATGTTCCTGGCTTGAAATGTCCCCGCGTACGCACGCGACACTGATTTGGTTGGATTCACCTCAAGTTCCGTGATTGTCCATTTAGATCCACTGATTTAAATAACTCTGTGTAATCTTTCCAAGTTTAGTTTTTCCGGTTAGTGGAATGTTCAGGCATGCTAAGATAACAGTCTTGCGAGATGTCGCGTTAATCAATCCCACAGAGAATGAATTTAAGTTAGGTCTCAAAGTTATTGAGCATTTAGACCGAGTCTTCAATGGGCGGAGCAGAAACGACGCTCAGACAGCGCACCCTCCCTTTGATTCAGATCAAATTCAGATTAAACACGCATCATGTTCTGTTCAGTTGAACTGTCCTATTGCTTTTACATGTAAGAATATTTTATAAATACACCAGTGGACCAGTTTACACTTCTATGTATCCAATTATATTCTCTCCTCCATCATATGTATTATATGCATATCATGTTTGATGCATTCTATTGAATGTGTGTGTGTGTGTGTGTGTGTGTGTGTGAGAGAGAGAGAGAGAGAGAGAGAGAGGAACATCACATTGTGAGAAATTTTAGTGGGACAATCACCAATTTACCATTACTCTAGCGCCACCAAACGGGCACTAACCAAATTTCCAATTTTCATAAGACGAACGATTATGAAGTTTATTCATTGGTGTAACTTGTGTAAAAAATAACATTCTTATCACTTCATGGCATGATACATTTCCATGCGAGATATGTTGTCGTTACAGTTTCATTTTCCAAAGACAAAGCAAACATGTATGGGGCTCGCGTCAGTCGCGTGTTTCGAATGAGCTGTTCTTGGTGCTGAAATGAAATGTCCACTTCCTGTTCTTGTGCTATATACTGTATATAGTTTATAAAACAACGTGCAAACTGACAAGTTGCTATTACCTTCTGTTTTCTCTTCAGATAGTGACTAGTCAGTCCAAATATTAGATCAGTATCCAAAAGGAGCGTGGCACCTTCCACAGGTGTTGATCTCTGCTGTAATTCTCCTGCATTTTGTGCTGAATCATGTAAAGCCATGTGAAACCTCTTCTCTTTTGTGCTGTCCTCTCATCTGGATTTATTAACAAATGTCTTATTACCCAACCATGCCGCTTGATGTAGCCGTGCATCAGACATCAGTGCAAGACCAAAGAAATAGTTTTCTCAATCTCTTGTGCCTTTTTTAAATGACACTGTTGTCTTTCAGTAGCTTTAGCTTAGAATAACGTTTTACCATGTCCATCCTTTACACGTGCTCACCCAAGACGCTCGAGCACACCTTGTAGTCCAAAACGAAACTATAAGCTTGTTGAACTGAACCATGTGGATCAGTTCAAAGACTGCGTCTCTCTCTCTCTCTCTCTCTCTCTCTCTCTCTCTCTCTCTCTCTCTCTCTCTCTCTCTCTCTCTCTCTCTCTCTGCAAATGATTGTTTTATGATCGTTTAATCAGAAAATGGATTCAAATATAATTAACCCTTGTGCGTCAATATAAAAAAGTTACTCATAGTTCCTTAGAGGACAAAAATGTCTGCGTCAAAATACTGCCATAATAATATTATATATTAATATTATTTTGTACTTTCAATTAGTTATTTTTTTTTAACCAAAATCAGTGCTGATCATAACTACAAAACATTCATTAATTTTCAGGATTTTAACCATTTAAATCCCAGTTTGTTTATATAATGCCACTGATGATTTTTATGAAACACACACACACACACACACACACACACACAAATGAATAATTTTCCATATACTAAATGCTAAGGGAAATTATTATAATTTTTTATTATTATTATTATTATCACAGTCTGGGATATGTCAATGATTATCAACAACATTGATTTTGATGCATCATTATTTTCTGTGCTGTGTCAGATAAAAAATTTTTTTAATAAAAAACACGCACACTCAGAACCTTGTAGGACAGAAATGTCAGCATCAGAAAACTGCCATAAAATTCTCAATACACACACATTCAAAACACACTCTGACACCCATACCAACACACCCACACAATTTTAGCTGTTTCATTTATTCAATACAGCAAACAGAACATAGGAAAAAACGATGTATTTGCTCCATATACTAAACATGAGAAAAAAATGGCGCCATCTGGTGGAACATATAAAAAAAAAAGATACATTTTGAAGCCAGGGCTCCGGAATGTCATATATATCATAGAATTCATGATCTTATGGTTTATTGGCAGTGAGATCAAATATTGCCGTTTTAATGGGTTTAAATGGTGACGTTTTTGTCCTTTTTGTAGCATTTTTGAAACTATTTTGTGTATTATGGATGAACTGAGGTTGAAATATAAAAATTCCACCAAAAATACACACCTTTGGCAAAAATTATGCTGTTGGCATAATGAGCAATAAAACAAAAATGAAAAAGACAAAAATATCCCGAAGGTTGCACAAGGGTTAATGATGATTGAGTTGAAGTGCATTGTGAGCCTTTATGTTTTACGGAAACTGATTTCGTTTTTACAGATAATTTACATTGTATGTAATCATGGATTTTTGTTGGAAAAAATATAAACAGAAAAAAAAGCTCATTTTCATTTAGTAACTTGCCTTGATGTCAGTATGTGTTTGTCTCTGTTTAAATGATCAGTTAAATGATTGTTAGCCTTGTTGTGTTTGAATGTTGACTCAAAATGAATTTATTAGAATATTGAACAATTTAAAATAATGTTCGCTAAATAATAAGAGCAATAACACCTTTTCTAAGTTGCACAACTAAAGTAATTTTTAAGTGTCTCAATCAATGATGCCCAAGTCATGGTAACTTGACATTTTAAGTACAGTGAAGAAATGTATGTAAAACAAATTCAAGTAGATGAATTAAACAAAATGAAAAAGGGAAAAAAATGAAAGAGAAGAAGAGAGGTACTAGAGACCACTTCCCGAGGGAACTCCTCAGCTGGTTTATACCTGGTGCAATCTGATCAAGATCCTATTAATGTAAAGAGCCTCCGAACATCTTTCGTGAATGCCACTTTTCTCCTCCTTTGACAGAAAGATGTCTGCTAAGGACTTTTCAAGTCATGTCTGGACATCTCAAAGAAATTACTCAACACTTTTCAAGGCTTTACCCAATATTTCAACTGTTGTGTTGTTATAAGCTCACAACAAATGTATCTAATTCAGAAGCATGTTTAACGACAAAACATTTAGCATATCTTGTGCACTTAGCTTAATGTGCTTCCCCTTGGCGTTTAATCATAATGAGATCTAACTTACGTTTTGAAATACCCCATGTCTTATGCAGATAGTGTGTGTAGACACAGCATATGTTGAAGGTATACAAATGTAATCGTCCAGCAATGATCATATGTCTGCAGGACATTCCTGTAACCTACATTTACCTTTAAAATGGAAAAAAAGGTTGTATTCCTCTTCAATGATGGTGGACTAGTCCTTCCAAAAAGCAGAGTTTTGTTTTAAAAAAATATGGTGTAGCCATTTCAAACTCATATGAAAGCATATAACAAAACATGAAGCATGCCATAAACATTTCACACAATAAAGGAAGCATCTGCTATCCTGTTTCAGAAGGAACACAGATATTAAAGTTATCATAAGTCCAAGGACAAAGTTAGCTACGCAGCACTACAAAAAACAACGAAACATAAAGTCTACCAGTGTTTACAGAAAAATAAGAAAGAGTAGTTGTAAGTTTTTCTTTTAATAGTACGTTTATTATTTACATTCAAAATGTGAAACATTCCATTTAAGAGAGAGAGAGAGAGAGAGAGAAAGAGAGAGAGAGAGAGAGAGAGTAAGTGAGAGAGAGAGAGAGAGAGAGAGAGAGAGAGCATAGACCTAAAGGCCAATAAAACAGAAATTATACTGTAAATATAACCAACTTCAACAAAGCAACAGACCTGACGCATTGGTGGACGGTTTTCCTAAGTCTGATCAAGTGGTCCTGAACATTTCACAATTTTCATAAGAACTGTTGAACTGTTGAGAACCACTCGGCCAAAGAGGAAGCTACAGGTTACCGAAGAGAAGTAAAGTTGAGTCGAAAGTCGAGCGAGTGCCAAAGATCCTGGAGCATCTGTGAAAACCTGATTGGGAAAACACATTTGAAGCCCATATAAAGACAACTTTACACAAGCACTAACTGCACTGTTGGCTAACGCACGGTGCTTATATAGAGTGCAAAAGGATGGGGTCTCACACAGATTGGTATGTAATGATGATCATGCCGGTTGAACTTGTTGGAGAGGTTCTTACAATGCGTGGGCACTTTAAATGAAGTTCGTTCAACCTGAACCTGCTTGCTAAACTGGTTATTAGTAGGCGAACACACCTTTCCTTTCAAGAATTGATCAGTTGGAGTTTCTCATAATTCACTCATGCATACTGTATTATGATTATAATAAGTTAAACTATACAGGTAAACTAATATTATTATGCTGCACAGTAGTGTACAACATTCTGTTTTTAAAGCTTATATTCTATTAACATTTTATCTTAAAATAGGCCTACACTCAGACTAACTCCCTTTTCATCAAGAACTTTGGGATTTAGTTTGTTACAAATTAAACTTAGTTTAGAGCTTCCATATATTCACAGTGCAACATAGTCTGTGTCCCAGTTTGGTTAGTATTATAAAATGACCCACTAATGTATCATTAATCTTAAACTACTTTTCCTTCAACATATCTTATGTAATTTAGTTTGTTACAGTATGTAAGTTACTTTAAGGACTATGGTATGACAATACACAATATACATTTTAATGCTCACTATATAGAATAAGTAAGCCTTAAAAGCATACACTGCAATTTATAACAAATTCAAATCATAATTTGTACAAAATGCATTGAGAGCACAAGAATGTACTAACAAATTCATATGAATTGGCTTAAAATAATAGGACTTAATATTACTGAGCTTATTACACATATATTGTCTAATACCAACAAAAGCTGATGTCATTCTATACTTTAAGAAGGATGCTTTTAACTTGCCATTTAAATAAGAAGGAAGAATGCTATTCTACATGATATAATTGTCCATCCTAAAACATACAAAATCTATGTAATCTGTTGTCTACATGGCAGACCTGTTATTTGAGGTCACAGTGAAACTAGCCTGCTAGCATTCCTCCGTTTTGAGGGCATTACAACTTTTAGCACAGTATCATAGGCTAAAATGTCTAACCCATATATAACATGTGTACAAAATATTTGTGCAATAATGTTATTTCATGCATTATTTCAAGTGATGTGTAAATTATAGTGAACTAAAAAGATCTTTGTAGAGTGGAAAATTATAGTCATCTTTAATATAAGCCAAAGTCTGGGAAGAAATGTAATAAAAACATACATTGTGGGTATGCACTTGTGTGTGACCAAAGCACAAAATGGTTTCCATGTTTTGGCTAAACTTGTGCAGTAAAGCTAGCTACTGTGATAGTATCAGATAGTTTCTTTCTTAAAAATTTTTTTTTCAAGTCCAGGAAATAAATAATTAACCTACTGTGCAACATATGGCACTTCATTCTCCTACAAGATTAACACACTAAGTCAAAAAAATTCCATGAAACTTGTGTTACCCCCAATCCCATCATCAGTGTGTCCTGGTAGACTCAGACTGACCTAGTATTTTGTATGCTAAACCTCTTTTTGTCTTGAGCAAGTGGATGCTGAATGAAAAATAGGAATGCATGTTATTGGGCGTAGGCTCCATTTAAGTCTCAGGGGAAATGTATCACAGTAACTCTTGTGTTGTGACAAGAACAAGATGACTGTCACAAGCCATGACCAGGATTTTAGACTTGCAGATCTCCTCCACGTATTTATGCCTTTTGGATCATTTTAAGCTGACACTTAAAATGATGGAAAAGTCAGATGTACACTGAAAAAGGGTTTTGTCAGGTAAACTAAAAAGTGACAAAAAAAAGTTTTTGGTAGTGACATTTTAGATCATTTTGAGCATAACTTAAAAAGAAAAAAAAAATATGTTTTTATGTTTGTATAAGTGTTCAAAGTGGTATTTAATAAAAATTAATTGTTAAACATAGCATATCTATCTGTCTGTCTATCTATCTGTCTGTCTGTCTGTCTGTCTGTCTGTCTGTCTGTCTGTCTGTCTGTCTGTCTATCTATCTATCTATCTATCTATCTATCTATCTATCTATCTGTCTGTCTGTCTGTCTGTCTGTCTGTCTGTCTGTCTATCTATCTGTCTGTCTATCTATTTTTTCTGTCTGTCTGTCTCTCTACATATCTATCTGTCTGTCTGTCTGTCTGTCTATCTATTTGTCTGTCTGTCTCTCTACATATCTATCTATCTGTCTGTCTGTCTGTCCATCTGTCTGTCTGTCCGTCCGTCCGTCCATCCGTCCTACCGTGTTTCTTATGCTGCAGATACATTTGTGTTAGCCTAAGCCTACTGTCCCCCCACCTTGCAAGTTTGCTTGATTTTTTCTCAATAATAAACTAGTTATTGTGTCAGTAAATTGGCCAATGCCACCAAAATGAACATTTTTTATGTCATCGTGTGAGCAATACTGGTCAAACTTTTAGATGTTTTTTCACCATGGCAGTCAACCCTGGAAATGTTTGTTATGTACAAATACAGTATTAAGTCATTTTTGTACTATTCATGAATGTCCGTTTTGTCTAGCTGAATGCTACTGTGTATCACACTGAGCTTTTTAGATTCCGATTTCAACAGTAGGTAGAAATTTACTGGGAAAAGTGAATACTGTATAATACTGTAGTACACAGAAAAATGATATGCACATTTGTATGTATACAGTAAATGTATTTTTGTAGCAATGTGTTACATGTAAACAGAAAATTCACATTTGCATGTCCATTTTTACATATTTCTTATATGTTCTGTCATAGTGAACAGAAAATTGCCACAAAATGACATCCATACACCCCCCCAAAAAAAAACCTGCAACAATGAAAAAACTTTCGGTAGTTCCGTTAAAAACAATAAATTGTACCTCCTCGCAGTACGTAACTCTACAAGTTCTCATCTTCTTGGTGGATATCCTGTTGTTCTTGTTGGTCTGGCCAGAGATTTAGCAGACATCACAATCATTCCATGTCATAGATATTTATGAAATATACATGTTTGTCTGACAAATTTTGATAATTGAAAGGATAATTTTGCATGTGATGGCTCACATGATGAAAGAATGTTTAGAAGTTGTGATGAGTATGACAATTCAGTGAGAGTCAACTCATCATTCTTTATCAGTAATGTAGCATTTGCATGTGCATGTAGTTATTGTTTACTTACTCTTTTGCACACATGTTGTTTGAACACTGAAGAGGAATACATAAAACAGCATGTTCCTCCAGTATTTTTAATTTGTTAGGATCATTAAAATAATTAGATTTATATCTACATATTAAATTTTTTTTATAAATATTTTGAAAAGTTAGATATTTAACGTATTGTTTTTTCCATAGTCTTTTGAAATGATAGTGAAATTGTATCAATTGTCTTGCTG
This sequence comes from Moxostoma hubbsi, assembly GCA_032164185.1. Taxonomy (NCBI): domain Eukaryota; kingdom Metazoa; phylum Chordata; class Actinopteri; order Cypriniformes; family Catostomidae; genus Moxostoma; species Moxostoma hubbsi. The sequence continues at coordinate 17,336,591 of JAVLUX010000022.1, forward strand.
CATGTGTATCCTTTGTTACAATGCAATTTATTCTTCATGTTTTTATTTTCTTTAAACACTAGTCTATGAATTTAGGTAAAAATCCTATACATCCATATTAATAGTCACAGTAGATAAAGATGTACTGGTTTTCACAACATGGATTCAGTGCTTGACGACCAGATTCGTTAATTTTTTTTCACCACCTAGTGGCTGAAAGGGAAAAAATAGTGTTTAAATGTGAAACTGCTGTAGTCATTTACTTGTGTCTCATTTTATCAGTCCGTATTAAAATAACAAAATTAATCATATTTTGTCTCATAATCAACTACTCTTTTGCATATGAATATCCTATATGAGAAGAAGAATATAGTATAAAAGAAAGATGTTATTAATTAAGGCAAAATTCCTCTACCAATTGTGACAATAAAGAAAAAGATATAATAACCCTCTGGAAGTTTGCATGCTCAGCATACATTTTTTGTTCATAATAACTTGACCAGCCATTTTGATCAATTTAAAAATCATATTGTTACACCAAAATAACACAGAATGGTAATCCATTGTGACATGCATATGTCTGCCCCACTGAAGGTGGTGAAGGATTTGCAAATAAAGGGAATTTTCTCAAGGTGCTCAATACTCCAGTTTCTCATATCAGCATGTCTTAGGATCATTTTATCTCTGAGGAGTGATTTCATCCATCCAAACATCTTCAACAAGAACACTGAAAATGTTTTAACTGGTTTTATTCAAGTAATAAAATATCACTTAACATCACTAAATCAACTTAAATATATTAGGTTACACCATTAAAACGAATTTATAGTAAAATCAGGTAGAAATTAAGGTAACAAATGCAGATTACTGCTTTTTACAAAGTACCATCTGGAAAATTTAAGATGATGTTATTTTTGTTCTTTCCAGACCATACTAGGGTAACACTTTAGAAAATTGTTCCTTCATTAATGGGTAACTACACAGGAACAAATGAGAAGCACAACACTGACATTTTAATTACAACTATTAACTAAAAATTAACTAATCAGTAATAGCACACAGATGAATACAATAGGTTAGTTCACAATTAGGTAATCAATAATTACACATTTTTCATACCTCCTGGAGAAATACTAAGTATAATGTTTCATAATTAATGCTAAACTAATCAATAAATAATGCAGGACAAATGACTAGCGCTACATTACCATTTTAAACACTACTGTAAACTAATGTACATGATTGTTTACCTTATTAGCATGGGTGTAATGTAATGAATTACAAATAGTCACGTTACTGTACTTAATACGTTTTTCCCAGGAATTGTACTTTTTTTAAGTAGTTTAAAAATGTTATACTTTTACTTGAGTACATTTTAAGTTCTGTAACTGTAAGAGCAGCATAGTTCAAGCGGGAAGACTATCAGCTGTACATCATCGCACAATTAGGATAAATGGGTAATTTCCAGCCAATCACATGTAAGCCATTGCTTTATAAATCTGCTCACAATATATCACATTGCTGTTTCAGTGTGCTAACACGGCAAACTTCACCACCCCACCACCACCAGTTGAGTCCCGTCCTGCATGGGGGCAGACGGGGCCTACATCAAATAGAGACATTACTTTTCTGTTTTATATTTATCAAATAATCGTCATCTTAAATTTCACTTAAGTCTACAAGTCTTCCTGATAGAACTGTACTTTTACTGTGCTATTTTCCCACCCTCTGTGTTTGCAACTTTCCTGTACTGCTTTCATTTTTATCTATCAACATGATTGGCTAGGGAGAGTCTCGTGACTCCCATCCTATCAATAGGATCTGGCGCCATCTGTGGAGGATGCCTCAAGCACAGTTCAACATCTGAACATCATGGCAGCACCTAAAAGGGCATTTTGCAGTGAAAAAAGAGCCCCACTGGTTGGTTGATCTAGATGAAACATAAAAGATTGACTTTTTATTTCCTGACGTCTGTAGTTGTGCGCTGCGTGATTGGCAGGTGGCTAATGTTTGAGCGCTAATGCGTTATACCGTAAACATCCTAAATGGTCAAATACACTTCATAATTCCGCCAATGCCAATCTTGGTTAGGCATTAATGTAAACGCAGTTGTTTAAGTCTAAAGTGAACTTAAATAGTGGGACAAAAAGCATATTTGCATCAAAATGTTGGACTTGAAGTGTACATGTAACCAAATTGAGCACTGTCTAGTAGCTATGATATATAAAGGATATTAATCAAACACCAATAACAAGGAAATGAGAAAACCACTCACTACTTTTGGCTGAATAACATGACTAGTTTTAAAAGTATTAATGTAATAGAATAAAACAGTGACATTTTTAATAATATTTTTTTTAGAATTTTTTAAATAATTTTTGAGTACTGAGTTTTGCAACTCAGTACTCAATACTCACTATTCATGAGTACTTTTAAACGAGCTACACTTTTACTTACTTGAGTAGTTTTTAGGACAGCTACTTTTACACTACTCACACTATATTTTTTGGGAAGTAACAATACTTCTACTTGAGTTTGATTTTTCAGTACTCTTTCCAACCCCTGCTCATAAGTAGGTCATAGATATATAGATATTAATAACTAGTAAATTTTACACCTCCTATAGAGAACTGTGTGCTAAGGGGTCATTTTAAATAAATAGCCTTCTTAAAGCAAGTTTGGGAGGTTACCTCACTCCTGTGTCATTTATTTCAGCATCCCTCCACTGAAGATTATATTATTTCTATACTGAACCAAAAGGACTCATCAGCCAATATTAACACAAATGCCATAAACAGACACTACAGTGATTTATTTTCAGTTTTTTATTTATTTATTTATTTTCAGGGTGTGGGGGCAAAGACTTTATGATGTCACCAATTCCAGCACTGTAGAATGACTAAATGTAAATGATTATATTCTATTTAGTGACAAAAATGAAGTACATTTTTAAAGCAGGACAGTGTCCCTCTTGTGCTCTTTAACCAGAAATGAACTTAAAGTAACCTTCAAATTACTACATTGCCTGGTAGAATATAATTACTAGCCAACTTACCTCACAGAAATATATGGTTCTTCAGGATATCTCTCCTTACCTTTACAAATGTGTACTCTGTTTCTGTGTTTTGGGGTTTTAGGTTTCTATTACTGTGATAATTATTTTGAAAATCATGGTAACCCCCAAGTAATGACTGAAGTGTTACCACATCCTTCTACATGATTTACTAACCATTTGGAACAGTATTATACACCATATTCTGCTATACAAGTTCAGGGAAAACTTTCAACGATGGAAAACCAAACTTTTAAAAATTACATTTTGTAAATGCAATGACGGGAATTGTTAAGTAGAAGGGGGTACCAAACTGTAAATCCTAAACAAAACAGTTTGGTGAATACATGTTTACACATTAGCTTCCACTCAGCTGACAAGTAATGAGTAGCTACGTGGTTAGCTAGTTCGCTATAAGCTCGTTGTCATGGAGAGTAAAAGATGGACGTTGTTTATTTACTTTCCAGCATTGCGTCTCACCAACTAGGAAACAACGTAGCGTGAAATCAGCACTCAACAGACACAATCCACCACCGCACCGTTGTCTACTGAGCTGCAAAAAGATGCTCTGATGCTTACCTTTCAATCTACAACATTACTGACTGCACTGACAAATTATAGCTGGCTAACATAGCAAACAGATTTGATAAACATGAGTGACATGGTTGTCAGGGACAGGGTTAACGTTATATTAGTTATATTGATGGGGTCATTGTTTAATAACATTCCAGTATGTATTTCACAAACTAGATAACAATTTACCATGAAAACACCGCTTAACTCTGCACCGCATAACTCCACGCGGTCTACAGAACCACCATCAGCTCAGCTCTGTAAACAATGGAGACGGAGCACGCTCTGCTGGACAAACTACATTATGACACCAACTCTAAATCACCCCAAGCATTGTTTTCTGCAATATATGTTCTGAAAAAAGTTTTAATATCTGCGCATATCGGAAAATATATGCTGATACTATATATCTGTGAAAGGCTAATAATGGTGATAAATCGGTCGGGCACTAATGAATACTGATGGTCTCACACCATCAGCACTCGGACACAACACTGTGTGTATTACTCTGCATGTCATTCTAAACTAAAGTGTAAGAGCAGTGCAGATGTGTTAAGAGCTATATGTCACTTAATAAAAAAAAATTTTATTATGTATTTCAGCCAGCAGGTGGTGGCAAAATACAATTTTGTGTGTAATATGAGCCAGGTGACGTGAAGTGATTCAGCATCAGTCAGTGTTTTTATTCATCACCACTACATGATCGCTTGGATTATAAATAGGGAGGAATACTCCATTTGAACGGTTATTTATCCAAAGAGAAAATATGTAAAATGGCTAGAAATAGCATTTTAGCTTAGCATAAATCTAACAATTTACACAATGTTTATTTCTATTTCTTCTGCTCAAAACTTCAAACTTACTTCTCTGTCTGCTCGTATGAATGTAACACATCATAAGATAAGATAATTAGATAAATATTAAGAAAGATAAATGTTTTCCATCTGAAAGGACTAAATATTAAACGAGACAATACAATAAAATGCAAAGTAATCTCTTCAGTATTCAAAATACTTTTTGAATGTAACTGTATTCTAATTTCAGTGGAATACTGATACTTATATTTTGTATTTTAAATACATAATCCCGTTACATGTATTCCGTTACTCCCCAAACCTGCACACACACCTTTGTTTCTACAATAACTTGTTTGAAACAACCCAAGCCATGATACTAGTTCTAGTGACATTTCTGAATTACAAACGAAGACTTGGATGCAAAATTTGGTCACATAAGAAAGTAGTTTCATGCAAAAATGCGTTTTTATGACCATACTCAGTTTTTCATCATTTTTAAAAATTTACTTGTGCACTGAACTGTTGTATATAAGCAATATCACACTGCAATCATATGGCCCTAAATCAGCACTGCTGTGATTACCTATGGCTGAATCACAGCAGTGCTGGTGTAGGGCCATATGGCACTCTTGCTCGTGTGATATTGCTTAATTAAAAGTAAGTTGTCAGTTAATTTTCAACCCTCAAGTATTTGGTTCAACAATTTATCAATATTATCAGATTCACAAATCATTTGCATAAACATGTAAAACATTCAAAACATCTTTCTATGACATTATTAATTGAACATAAAATGCATAATAGACACTTTACTGCATCTTTTTTCAAACCTAAAGCAGGATATGGTGCTTTTAAAGGTTCTCACCATAGCACCCTATACACGGGATGTGTGTAGGCCTACTTGTGAATGAAAGCTGGATGACTACCATAAGTTTAATACGTGGCGATTAGAATAACATTAACTCCACAATCATCTTTCAAAACATTGCCTTTCAACGTAAAAAAAAAAATAAATAAATAAAAAATCAAGATGAATATAAAAATAAAGTGTCTACAGAAAGTGAGCTGATCTCCAAAATTCAACAGACAACGACGTTTCTCCGGGGCAGATTCCATCTTTCTGTGTACTTTCGCTAAAATGCTTCTAAAATATATTTTCCACATGTCCTTTGTCTATTTCCTATGTTTCCTATATTTGCATATGAACAGAACAAAACATATCTTAACTACGTGCATTTGGTAATCGCACAGCGGAGCGGCATGAGCTCGGATCAACACATAAGACCCGCGTTTTTTTCCACGCTTCAGCCCCGCCCACCTCCTCAGCTCCAGCATCCATCGCGAATGCTGATTGGATTAGAGGCGTGATGGAAGTGTAGTTTCACGATTTTGATTATTCCATTCAACAAGATATTAAAAATACATGAAACTTATAAAATATTGGAATACATCTAGCATTTTAAAGTTGACAGAATCTTCTCTGAAGATGCATTTTCAATTTGACAATAAAAATAAAATTCCTCACATTTTAGACACTATAATAATTAATAGTTTAATAATAAAGTAATAATAATAAATAATTTATTATAAATAAAATAAAAAAATTAATTGATCAATTGTCACACATTATACATACATAGTTAATTATTAGATCTCAAAGAGGCAAATAAAATTCAGTAATTACTGATTAGCTAATAGTAAACTACCACAGTCATCAGTTTGTAACTACTTACTGATTAGCTAATTGTGTTTCCATTTTAGTTAATTGTAGTGACTTAAGCATTAACACCCACTTGTCCTATCATTCCTGCATAGTTAATGAAGGAACAGTATTCTAAAGTGTTAGTGTTACCCATATCAGGGCAACTGCTCAAGTGCATACAACAACAAAACAAAAAAGATGTCAATTATACTGTCACTCTATTACGATTGTAGCTCCCTTCAAGATACATCAGTATAACAGATCAGTTGGTCCACAGAGAGCAATAGAGGGCTGCTCCACAAACAGTTAAAGTGTAATGTTGCCTGCTCTAAACCTTTTGTTAGAAGTTCACAAGGGATATGGAAACTATGCTAAAGTTTTTTTACAAACTGTATATAAACAGTTGTTCGGACTTGTCCTTTATGAGGGGTAGATTGACTTAATACATGTGAACATGACTGCAGATTGTCACTGCTACCACATGGCCAATTTACTTGTTATTATGCCTTTAATCCCATAATTAATGTATCAATGATACAGTTCACCTAAGGACCACCACATGTGCATAACAAGAACCTTGTCATGGTCAACTTTTTATTTGTGTATGTATTTGAAATTGTATTGATATTCAGAATATGCTTAACAATGTGCATTTGTTAGAGATTATTCAAGGAAAATTAGAATGGAAACATAATTTTTATCTGGTCCTGTTCAGGAATTGCATGTATTAGTAAAATTTACAGCTAGGACCAGTAAAATGTCATAGACAAATATGAATATTGTGGATCTCTTGAGCTTCTTCTTCTTCTTTTTCCTTTTCTTCTTCTTATTCTTCTTCTTCATTCGCCTTTCACTGATAATGAAGAACAGTCATAAGTTATACCCCCTTTTTTGTAGGGAACATGACAATAGTCTTCTACATGAATGCTTTGATATGATATAAACTGAAAAAGTGCTTCATGTGGTAACATTTAATTGAAATGGTTTGATATCCTATATAAACACTAATTTGGACATTAGTCCCACAGCAGACTTAATAAGACTTCATTAAAACATGACTAAACCAGATGAATGTGATTGTGAGGGGCAGTACTAAATCACCTTGCCACAGTAACCTTTCTAAAAACTATTTGTAATATACCCACCATGTATATGTTAATAGCTGGTGTTTGTGTAACACAATTCAATAATGACTCTTTAACATGGGGTCTGTGAAAACCTAGTCACAGTGAGTAGAGCTGTTGCTCCTTTACTGGCAGAACAATGTCCAAATCTTGTTACATTAGAACATTCTCATACATTCAGTTTTTTCAGTTTTTGTAATTGTACATTTTAGTACTTAATATTCATATTTGTTTTCTTACATATCCTTATCTAAAATTCCAAATAATTAAAAATTATAATAACCTTAAAGCATTTTGTATCAGTAGAGATTGTGTGGGGTCGACAGCTTGCAAAGCGTTGAGTTATAACAGTAACAAATGCAGCAGATGTTCCTTTAATATTTACATAAATGTGTGAAGTTGGTTTGTCACCGATCTGTCACAGAGACTACAAATATCACAGAAAATCTACTTAGTGCATTAGAACAGCAAAAAGGACTGGATGGTCTCACAGTCAAATAATTACCAGTGCCAGGCATGTTTTTAAGTTCAGTATTTGCATTTATATAGTCTTCAAGCTTAGATTTAATCAAATCAATCCATATGGGACTGGTGGCCTACAGTTACTATGGGACGTAGCAACAGTAATGATAAAAGAAGCCCTTGTGAAATGCATTACGTACCTGTTGGTTTGTTGAAAATTCCAGATAATGGAAGCCACAGCTGACCATCTGAGACACTTTCACCAGCCTCTCTCAGTGATAGACTATGGTTTATCACATGGTCTTTGATGGTGGCTCTTATTTCATCAGTGGCAACAGCTCTTACTCTCCTTTGAACACCACCCTGCATACTTACTCCTCTCCCCCTACTACTCCTTATCCCTTGTCCTGGTCCAACTACTCCTCTCCCTGGTCAAACAATTCGTCTCCCTCATCCAGACATTATTTTTTTTGTCTCTGCTCTTCTGTGTAGTTATGTAACCACATTGAACAAAACCAATCCAAAGAGTCCCCTTATTTACTGTGTATGTCCATGTAATGGAAAGAACTTCAAAACCTGGCTATGTCACCAATTGAGATTGGAATTACCTATTTCTCCATGTTTCAATGATCTGTTCATTTAAAAATGCGTAGCTGTTTCAATATAGCTTTTGAGCTGCTGTTGTTGCGGAAGGAGAGTCTTAATACTATATTTAAGGTTTGGAAAATTAGGTCTTCATTGTTGAAATGCTGTGTGCAAGCATTTATAAACAAGTCAAGAAAGATCCATGATTTTGTTATTGGGTAAGCTTGTATGTAAAGAAAATTAAAGTATTTTAGAAATGTGTTAATTTACTGCATATTCTGTGAAAACAACATGAATTGTGTTAATGGTATGGTCCACAACAGATGGATGTTGTGCTAATTGGGTCTACAATTTTGAAAATGTGACTACGGATTGGACAAATGGGCATTATCGACTGTAAAAACTGTAAATATAAACCAAAATCTGTGAAGTCTGTATAGTGTTACCTAAATACATTATGTGTGTGTGTGTGTGTGTGTGTGTGTGTGTGTGTGTGTGTGTATGCAATTGCATGTGACAGTGGTGTCCAGGTTTTGGCTAAACTTGTTTGTGCAGTAGAGCTTGTTCCTGTGGTACTATCAGATTGCATAGTGTCTATAAGTTGGATTCTTTGTGTTTTTTTGTTTGTTTGTTTGTTTGTTTTTAGTTTTGATGAGTCCAGGAAAGAGTTTTTTTTAGGCAATATGCAGTAAGGGCTAATCTCCTATAAGATTAATCCACACAGCAGAGTAAAATCAGTCAAGCTTGTGTTGTCTCCACTTAAATCACGATCAGAGTCTACTGGTAGACCCAGACTTACCTGAAATGGAAGGGAAGTTTTGAAGTAGAATGAGAAAAAGGAATTCATGCCATTGGGCCTAGGCTCTTTTTGTCACAAGGGAAAGGAAACGCATCACAGAAACCCTATCACACAAATCATGACCAGATTAGACTCCACTAATCAACACATATTTCTGTTTTTTGGCATATTTCGAGATTTGAAGTGCACTTATAAAATGCAAAAGTCAGATGAAAAGATGTAGAAATCTAAATAAATATCAGTAGGTTGTAGGTTACTAGTAAAATCACACAATTTGAACTGGAATAATAGTCAGCATTGTATTCGTGGTCTGCTCAACAACCATATAAAAAGGAAATATTAAACTGGTTAAAACACATCAGAAATGACACGTGCTACATCTATGAAGTCATCATCGGGTCATTAAAGAAATGAGGTAGATGAATGGAATGCTGTCCGTAGTGAACAATTAGTTCTACAACATTCTTCTTGCATGAAAGTCTCTGGAGCATTTGTTGCCTTTGTAACAGATCTGTAATAAGCCAACACACATTGTTTGCATTAAATTAAATAACCCCATTGCCACCTCTACATTTCATCTCCATGCAAGCGATCAACCCCACACAATCACTGTAAATACAAAATGGACCACGTTTATCACAATTAGTAACTGTGATCAAAACACAGTGGAAGGGAGCGAGGGAGTCTGGTGTATCCATGGCAATATGTGCAGCAAATAAATAGATATAGTTTCAAAATATAAGGGGGAAAAAAGGTAAGAGAGTATCAGTGCATAAAGTTTAATATATATATATATATATATATATATATATATATATATATATATATATATATATATATATACTTTAGCAAATTAACTTATGTATTTTGATATATGTATACTAACATTAATATGTGTAGAGATGTAATAATAAGGGTGAGGGGCTATGTATATATTAGCTTTGCAGTAGACAAGCAGTAGACCCCCTCACCCTTATTATTAATCTAATTAATGTAGAGACAAGGAGTATGTATGTATGTCTATGTGATGTGGAATACGAAGGAAATTTTGGTAAATTCTGTATTTACTAATAGCTCCAGGCTACCGTCCATGGTGGCGATCCAGGACACATGCTCCCCCCCACCACCCAAACGAGGGTCCACAAACCCATCCCCAGCTACAATACCATGACCCCCCACTCCACACACTGTGTCCCAGCAGCAACCCACTCCCATATCAAAGCCCATAAGCCTTGCCTTGCAGGAATACGATCTGCCTCTCAGGTCCCTTTTGTTGGTGTGTTGTGGTCATCACCATTGTTATCTGGGCAAAATGTACAACTCATTTCCAGGGTCACTGCAACCAGTGTGGTCAACACCTTCATCACTTGGTGGAGAGTTCCATTTATACAGCACAGGTGTTTTAACCTGTGTCTGGTTTAACAAAAACAACATTGGACTTTTACTGTTTGTGAAGTTGCCCTCTTTTACTCTCTAAAGGCCATATTGGTCCATTATAGCCTAATGTATCTTAAGGGAGAAACTATCTGGGGGCAGAGATGTGACTCAAATTTGTCCCCAGAAGCCAAATTTGAAAATCCTCTCATTGGGGACAATTTGGAATATCTTCATTAAGAAAAAGGATCCATACACAATACCTCACACATAACCAATTTAGGGAGCAAATGAGCACAAGTGCCCATGTTTATTTCTGTATATATTTTGAAATGGTGCTGTTTCACAGATAATAAATACATATTGTATAGGCCATTTATAAAGATTTAAAAGGGTGGGGGTGTGGGGAAACTCCTGTTATTCACTTGGGATTGGCCCAGATGGCTTGGAGGTGTTCCATTAAATCCTTAGGATAAATGGATTAGGTGGAGGTCAAAGTGAGTCTGGAAAGAAGTCACTTTAAACTCGCTTCTCAAATCTTCTCTCGTCTCTTACCTAAAACTCCATAGGATACCTTTTGCCAAAAGCAATATGACAGTGCCTAGAACCAAAATACATGGATTACGAGCCAGTATGTGAATATGAGAGAGCAGAACAGGTAGGTTATGTGGTTTTGAGGGTTTTTTGTAGCAATACAACAGAGAATGGCTGGAAGGTTTTAGATTGCCTAGAATAATAATGTTCTTCTGTAACAGGTAAAGTAACAGAAATATAATGAGCACTTTCAAAGTGGATATGAATGTTTTAGTGTGTGCATGGCATATAAGGTAAATCGTATGTGACATAATGTATTGATTAGAGCTTAAAATAATACTCAGATGTGTAACTTAATCAAATATAATACATTTCGCAGAGTGAAATATAAAAATTTTAACGGAAAAAATCATAGACAATACTATTGTTAGCTACAAACATCATCTTACATATTAAATTTAAATTGCAATGTAAATGTAAGTGATCAGTAATCAATATATTTACAGTATATTTTTGGTATACCATGAGCATTAATTAGACATTGTCATACTACGTAAACTGTCTGTACATTTATATTTGAATTTTTCCCCATCTTGATTTCAGTACCTGTGCTGTTATGCAGCGAAGGCCATCATCCAGGAGTGTAAAAATACCTCATCTAAGCTGCTTATGAGGCCTACTTTGCCTTCTTTCCCAGTTCACTTCCCTCCTCCCTGTGGAAAATGTTCCCTGTCTTCTCCCATTTTCCCAGGATATCACTCTATAATAAAATTAAAGTACCTGGAGTTAAAAATTGACCACTTAAACTGTGAGAGTAATACTTCTTCCCATTTACAATGGCAGTCTTAAAAGTGACATTTACGAAGACAAATAGAGACAAATTGGCCCAGGTTTTATGGGTGCTAAACTGGGTGTCCGTGATAACAGGCGTCACGCTTTTCAGTCTGGGTCTGTTCCTAAAAGTGGAGATTCAGAAGAGGCATGAGCTGATGTCAAAGGAGATTGACTCTGTGCCAAATATGCTTATATCTGTTGGCTTGACTGCCTGTGCGATCAACTTCTTGGGGAGCAAGATCTGCTATGATTGTGTGGACACCACCAAGTTCTTGCGATGGAAGCTGCTGATGCTGCCTTACATCATATGTACCTTTTTCTTTACGTTTTGTATCCTTGTGGGGGCCCTGATGTGTTATAGCATGCGCAACGATCTGGAAGAGTCACTTTTTCTTGGCTTGCGTGACAGCATGCGGTACTATAAGGATACAGACATGCCAGGCCGCTGCTACATTAAGCGCACAATAGATATGCTGCAGATGCATTTCCAGTGTTGTGGTAATGGAGGGTATCGGGACTGGTTTCACATCCAGTGGATCAGTAACCGCTACCTGGATATGACCGATAGTGAAGTGGTGGAGTAAGTCAGTTACTGAGCCCACAATGCACTTTCATGTCAAGTGGTTAATATTAATATAAATTATATAAATTATTAATTTGAATGACAGTTAAAGGGATAGTTCACCTAAAAATTCGAATTCTATAATTTACTCACCTTCATGTTGTTCCAAACACAAATAAACGTTTTTTCGTCTGTGGAAAACAAAAATAAATATTTAGCTCTTTCATTGTATGATAAAAATATGTAATGAAAGTGAAAGTAATTTTGCCTAACAACTATTAGGCATACAGGTTTGGAACAGCATGAGGGTGGGTAAATGTCTGCTATCTAAATGAGCTGCTATCATTTTTGGTGTGCTATCCCTAACTGATGCTTGCTTTCACAGATATCCAACACTTACTGTTCTACTGAAATCATGCATGTTATTCATCTGTGTGTTGATCCATTGCTTACATACTATACTGTATGTATGTTTTGTTTTCTGTATTGTTCTTCTCTTGAGTCGGCTACGGAGTAATGTGGAGGGCAAGTATCTGAATGATGGGGTGCCCTTCAGCTGCTGTAACGTGCACTCTCCTCGGCCCTGCATCCAGCATCAAATCACCAACAACTCAGCACACGTTGACTATGACTACCAGAAGGAGGAGTTAAACCTGAATCGAAGGGGCTGCCGACAGGCCCTACTTGAACACTACACACAGATCATGCAGTCCATTGGCTTAATAGTTCTCATCATCTGGCTTTTTGAGGTGTGTCATGTATAAAATGTCAATATACACTGGCGGCCAAAAGTTTGGAATAATGTACAGGTTTTGCTGTTTCAGAAGGAAATTGGTACTTTAATTCACCAAAGTGGCATTCAATTGATCACAAAGTATAGTCAGGATATTACTTACGTAGCATCATCACTATTTAAAAAAAGTCATTTTTGATCCAATCTAGACAGGCCCCATTTCCAGCAGTCATCAATCAGTACTACACCTTATCCTTGAGTAATCATGCTAAATTGCTAATTTGGTACTAGAAGATCACTTGCCATTATATCAAACACAGTTGAAAGCTATTTGGTTCATTAAATGAAGCTTAACATTGTCTTTGTGTTAGTTTTTGAGTTGCCACTGTATGCAATAGACTGGCATGTCTTAAGGTCAATATTAGGTCAAAAATGGCAAAAAAGAAGTCAGTCATTCTTTTGATGAATGAAGTCTATACAATGCTTGAAATTGCCCAAAAAAAAACTGAGTTCCATACTAAGGTGCACACTACAGTCTTCAAAGACAAAGGACAACTGTCTCTAACAAGGACAGAAAGAGATGTGGAAGACCAGATGTACAACTAAACAAGAGGATAAGTACATCAGTGTCTCTAGTTTGAGAAATAGACACCTCACATGTCCTCAACTGACAGCTTCATTGAATTCTACCTGCTCAACACCAGTTTCATGTAACAGTAAAGAGAAGACTCAGAGGCCCTATGGGAAGAATTGCAAAGAAAAAGACACTTATGAAACAGAAAAAGAAAAAGTTAGAGTGGGCAAAGAAACACAGACATTGGACAACAGATTATAGTGTAGATCCAGGTTATGTTCGGAATTGCATACCACAATACCACTTTTACTATTGCTGCAGTATATAGAATGTATATTGTCCAAAGCATGGTAATTTTATGTATGCATAGAATTCTACAATTGGCAAAATTAGCCAAATACAACAGAGGATACTGTGGTATACTGTATCCCACAATGAATGCATTGCTCCTAACTTGACATCCCTTTTTAATGTGATTTTTTATTTGATCAGACTGTGTTAGTTAACAATTTGTGCACAAAATTAGTACAAAGTCATTAGTACAAAAGTAGTACACTCTTAAAAATAAAGGTACTTTATCAGCATGCATGGTTCCATATAGAATTTAATTTAATTATATTTAACATATATGGAATTTAACAATTTAACATTTATGGAACCTCCCATTGCACAATCTAAGTAATGGGAAAAGGTTCTTTAGACTGGAAAAGGTTCTTCAATATCGTTCTTTTAAGAATTTTTCACTGAAAGGTTCTTTGGAGAACCAATAATGGTTCTTCTATGACATCGCTGCAAAACGCCCTTTTTGGAATCTCTATTTTTGAGAGTGTAAGCTGGTGTTCCATTCCAAACATATAGCCAAAGATTTTGTGAAACCAGAATACGTGACCACCAATGTGTAATTATTTTTCTAATGCCCACTTGTCATGCCTTCCTATTTTATTTTCTCAGAACAAATATAGTGAAATACTACAATCGATAACGTGAATTATGCTTAAATAATTGAAAGATAAAGGTCTTTCTTCTAGTTTTTTAACTATTAATAGATGTTATAATGTAGTATAAATCTAAATGTACGTAAAAAAAAAATTTACGTTAATGTAAATAAGTATTTTCTCTAAGTGTTTTTTATTTATTACAGTCCAAGTCAAATGTCAATTTGTTGATTCACTTTAAATGAAGAATCTTGTGGGATCCTCTTAACCTAGCTAAATCTCTTCAACCCATCTTCATCTAGCCTCTTCCCTTTTTTTATAAATCTCTTTCTCCTTCCTATAGATCTCTGTGCTGACAGGAGTGCGATATCTTCAGACAGCCATGGAAAATCTATTGAGGTTAGGGGACCCTGACTCAGAATCTGATGGATGGCTTCTGGAGAATAGCATTGCTGATACTGCCCGTTATAACTTAAACATCATCAAGAACTTGGGCAAGTGCTACCAGGTGGATGATGACCCCAACATTGATGTTCCAAGCACAAGCCAGCAAACACAAGAGAATGTCCTCACCAGGCAAATCACAAAGGCCAGTTAGAATAAGTGACATGTAAATGCAAACTCTGGACATGGAGACTTCCAGAAATGGCAGCCTTCAGCCTTCCAGAAATGGCAGCCTTGAAGAGGCAAATCAAGCTCTGCATTGCAGCTTAATACATTTGACTTTTTACTCAAAGTACACAAAGTTGAAAGAATATGAAGAATGAACTTGACCGAAGTCGGAACAGTTTTACAATATTAACAAGGTGATCGCTGTTTACTGCAATGTAATCCTTGTGCCATACATAAGGAAAATGAAGGAATCTTTGCAAGAGCACTGTTAAATTCTAGGGAAGGACATAAAGGGTGCGGAACTGATTTGTACAAACTCTACAGCCAGTAAATCTCAATAATAAACCAATCTTATTTTACAGGATATGCAAATGCAATTCTAAAAATCTAGAGAACGATGACTTACAAAGAAAACCTAGGATGAACTTGATGATAACAAGACTGTAAAGGTGGTAGTGGGAGAAATTTGTGCCTCTACCCTGTAATGAAAATTATTTTGTTCATCCTAATAATATCTTAAATAATATGTATTACTGTGAAAAGGGGTAAAATATAAGGCCTTTTGTTCCATAAGAAGGTATATCCATCCATAAACTGTAAAATGCCTTTTGGAATCCAACAAGGATCTTTTTCTCAATCAGTTACTTGCTCGGTTTGTGTCATCGTAGGTTTGTATTCAGTTTCACAATACAGAATTACTGTATCATATTGTAAACTGTACAGTGTTTTCAACTGGTCTCAACTCATCACAAGAACTCTCAGTAAACGCATAATTAAAAAAAAAAGTCTTAAATTGAGCTTTGCTAATCTGTGTAATTTTTTTCTTGCTGTATTTAAACAAATCCTTTTTCATGACATTTCAGAACTGAATACAGTTTGGGGGGAGGGTTGGGATGCTAAAGGTGATACAATTAGACTAAGTTGCCTTGGAGTCTTTACCACATAACTACTTTGCTCTTGTTATGTTGGGTTCAAAGTAAGCTGAGGATATTGAACTAGCAATGCTCCAAAGCAAATCCCTAAAACTAAAGAGACTGCTCTCCTCTGAATAATAATAATAATAATACATTTTATTTATAAGCGCCTTTCATGACACTCAAGGTCACCTTCCAAACAGAACACAAAAAAGCCATCCTTGAAAGCATCAACAATAACAACATTAAGCAAACTATGATATACAATAAGACATTAGAAGATACAAAGTATGAACTCAATGCATGCACAGTCATAAAAAGACCTGTTTAAATAGTTGAGTTTTAAGACGAGATTTAAAAGTATGAGGACTATCGCTGTACAAATATCCAGAGGAAGGGAATTCCATAAGTGAGGGGCAGTATAACTAAAGGCTCTAAACCCCATAGTGTTCAGATGAATACGTGGTATAACAAGAAGAGTTGACGAGGAAGATCTGAGGGTACGAGTAGGTGTATAGAAATTAAAAAGATCTGAGACGTATGAAGGAGTAAGATTATTTAAGGCCTTGTATGTAAAAAGCAAGATTTTTAAAGTCAATTCGGTACTTAATCAGAAGCCAATGTAAATATTGAAGAACAGGTGAAATGTGTTCAATAGAGGGGGTTCTAGAAATGATTCGTGCAGATGAATTCTGGACCAGCTGAAGTTTATGAACAAGTTTGGAAGGAAGAATAGATAGGAGAGCTTTGCATTAATCAATACGTGATGTAACCAGTGCATGGATGAGAATGGCAGTGCTGTTCAATGTAAGAGAGGGACGAAGACGATTAATATTATGTAAATGAAAGCATGCAGAGCGAGTTATGTTATTAACATTGGCTTCAAAGGATAATGTGCAAGGACAACACCCAGACTCTTAACCTGTGAAGAAGCAGTGAACTGATCAATAGTCACAGAAAAACTGTCAGTTTTTGCCAAATTAGATTTGGTGCCTACCAGGGGTATTTTGGTTTTACCACAATTTAATTTGAGAAAATTAGATGAGAAACACTTGTCTTGCAATCTGTCACTGGGCCACACATCTGATTAAGAGCATCCTCTTCATTTTGGATTAAAAAAAAATTAATAAAAAAAGGCAACTACTCAGTCAACCGGCAGCCTACACAGCCTAATATTTACATGGTCGTCATATAGGCCTCACATGCAGGGTTGGGGTGTAACGGAATACATGTAACAGGATTACGTATTTAAAATACAAAATATAAGTAACTGTATTCCACTACAGTTATGGTTTAAATAAATTATAATACGTAATATTATAATACGGTAATTATAATACGGTTACATTGAAAAAGTATTTTCATTACTGAAGAGATTACTTTGCATTTTATTGTCTTTGTTTCATACAACACTCTTCTAAAGTATTCTCCCATTAAGTCTTTGGAGTCATGTGTCTGTGTGATTGAGGCCTTGCCAAACTGAAAGTCCCAAACCCCTTCTCTTTGAATAGAACCAGCGCCATTCTACATAACTGCTTACAAGGTTAGCAAAATTTGCATGAAGCTGGGGTCCCATAGACATTCTTTGTCGGTACACTGGCGAGAAGACAGAGCTCGTTTTTTAATGGATGCCTATGGAGGAGATGTTTCTGTGTGCTGATGCTTCTTAAGCATGTTTCACACAAACCAATCATTTTAGAATGAACTATGTGTGACTACGATAATATTGCTGATGCTAAAGGTCCATTTTTGCGACACATAGGTGTCAGTCTACGGCTCCCCTATTTATATGTATGGTTTCCGCAAACGGCGAATAACTGTCGCAACACGCTAGTTGACCATTACGCTCTCTCCTATAGTAAAACGTGGAAACTTGTTAAAGTACATAAAAGATCTCTGGTAGAACGCCGCCTGCTCTCTGCATCATGTGATTCAATGTAGAATGATCAATGCGTTATGCGTTTGCCACATCCATTTCTTCGCCCGGCCATCTTATATGGCGTTAATTATTACATATGTACATATCAGTCATCAAATATGTCGCATTTGTTGATTAGAGTGACTACACAAACTAGTGCAATATTATGGGAAAGGGTTGAGAATTACGCGGGTGACATCTTGTGGTTACTCGTGTCACACAATCATCTACTAACCTTATTACGTATTTATTGTTACTTGTGGTTACTCGTGTCACACAATCATCTACCAACCTTATTACGTATTTATTGTTACTCGTTAAAACGGTATATACAAAATAATTTTGGGGAGCCACTCCGTATTTATTATATACGTACACGTATCCACTCCGTTGTGTAGCTGATTTTTGAAATAAGGGGATATGGGGAAAACATAAATAGTAAAGGAATGGAGTCATATGTTTAATTAGCATCGATTGACTTATTTTATGTCGTGTCTGTGTATGTGCGATTAAGCAGTGGTTTACGTAAACTGCGTATAATCAAGAACGCGCAAACCAGGGCGGATGTTGCGTAATCTCCGTAAATTTGGTTTGGTATTTATGGCGAGAGACGACATGTAGCTTGATTTCTCTTGATCATTGTTTGGGACATTAGGCACTGACCGAAGCAGATATTTGTAAGTAGTTAATCTTTCAGAACATTTCGCCATTGTTCTCCGTAGATAAAAATAATCGCATCTCTGAATTGATTTAATGCACGCAATTGAGAATTCGACCGTTACAGCGTATTGCGACTCCCAGAGTTGTGTCGCAGTTTAGCGCAGAATATTATTCATCTAAGGAGTAAGTGCTCACGACCACTGCACACGATTAATGCTGTTTTGACTATCTATTATAGATCGCCAAAACAGCTTTAAAACAGCTGCGGTTGTTTTTGTCTGTGATCAGAATGACCGAGTCATTAGATAACGGGCTGCATTATCAGCATTCCTCTGAAAGAAGGCTAAATCATGCCCTACAGTTTTGCAAACTGTAAAATATCTTGCATCACTTGAGTTTTTACAATGAATGGGCCATTGAAACATTAAACCGACTGCAAATGAGTAAATCGTGTGTTGTTTTGTATGTGTAAACCTGTGACTTGGTTCAAAGGCATCATGCTTATGAACAAGTCACTAAACGTCTTACACATTTTCTTTCCCTTGAACTCTGTGTACTCTGTATTAATAATACACTTATTATACTGTATGATTATAATATTTTGCATTTGCATGACATGTGATGCTGTATTTTGTTCATGCTGACATATGCCTTTAAATATTTTTTATTAAGGCACAAACAGAGCACCAGTGAATTTATAAAGATGGGCATCCTCTCCCTCTTGGTCAGGGCATCTTTCCTTGCTCTGTGTGTTCTTGGCCAAACCACAGACATGGAAGAGCTTGCCACCAGGAACGCAGACTTTGCTACCCGGCTTTACAGCAAGATCGCAAGCTCAAGTGATGACAATGTAGTGATTTCAACCTTGGGGGCTACCTTGGGCCTAGCCACATTAGCCGCAGGGGCAGGTGGGCCTTCTCGCACCGAGCTGCTACAGGGTATAGGTGTGGCCTCAATGGAGAAAGATGAAGAGCCAGAAAGGATTCAAAACATTCTCCAACAGCTGAGGGCGACCACTGCTCAGATCCAGGCCACTGGCCTTTTCTTGAGCCAGCAGATCCAGGCAGATGACGGTTTCAGCAAGCAGGTTAAGCAGTTTTATGGTGCAGATGTTCAAAATGTGAATTATGCCAACGGACAGATGGTCAAGGCGAGTGTCAATGACTTTGTAAGAAGCCAAACAGGGGACAAGGTCAAAGATGTGGTGGACAATGTAGACCCACAAAGCATGGCAATGTTAATCAGCGCAGCTTTCTTCACAGGTGAGAGAAAAATAAGAACTTGTGATTAATGTCTTAATTAACGTAATACCATTTTATCTTAAAGGGATAGTTCACCTAAAATGTAAAATTCTCATAATTTTTGGAAAGTCAGTCATATGGGTTTGAAACAACATGAGGGTGAGTAAATTATGACAAAAGTTTCATTTTGGATGAAGTATCCCTTTCATGTTTCTATTATATAGAATATACATATGTTTTGAATAGATAACGTGTTAAGATTTCCTCTCTTGATATTTAACAGGCCAGTGGCAGCAACCCTTCAATGTGAGCTTCACCCAAGAGGAGCGTTTCTATGTGAACAAGTATAACATTGTGCAAGTGCCCATGATGCTCCGTTCAGATAAATACTACCTGGCTTATGACCCCACACTAAAAGTTGGCATTCTGAAACTGGCCTGTGCAGAGGGCATTGCCATGCTAGTCCTTCTTCCAGATGAAGATGTGGATTACACCCACATTGATGAAGCCTTCACTGGTGATGTATTCCGTGGATGGGTTGCAAAGCTGAAAAAGACGTGAGTCTTGTAATCAGTCTTTCACATATTATGTAAATAAAGAAAAATATCAATCTGATATGAATGGATTTATTAAATGAGTCAAATCAGACACCATTTGCTTTTATTGCATTTTTAAACAACCACAGTCAACATCTCCCTTTGTGTTTAACGGAAGAAAGAAAGTCATATAGGTTTGGAATGACATGAGAGTGAATAAATCAAAGCAGAATTTTCATTTTTGGGTGAAATATTACTTTAAAATAGTATAGAGTTACTCTGTAGAAACAAGCAACTTAAAGGGATAGTTCAACCAAAAATAAAAATTCTCTCATCATTTGCTCACACTCATGCCATCCCAGAAGTGTATGACTTTCTTTCTTCTGCCATAGTATGTAAGTAAATGGTGACCAAACCTTTGAATCTTCAAATCACATAATTGCAGCATAAAAGGATGACTCCAGTCATGAAATCCATATCTTATGAAGTGATATGATAGGCATGGGTGAGTAACAGATCAATATTTAAGTTTTTTTTTTACTATAAATACTCATCTCTGACCAGTAGGTGGCGATATGCACGAAGAATGCGAACCACAAAAAAAAAAAAAAAAAAAAGAATATGGAATTGAAAGTGGAGATTGATAGTAAAAAAATAACTTGAATATTAATGTTTCTAACCCACACATGTCATATCTTAAAAAAAAAAAAATCAATGGTTAAAGTGAGGCACTGACAATGGAAGTGAATGGGGCAAATCTTTGAAGGGTTTAAAGGAAGAAATGCATTCTGATAAATTCTGATAAAACTCCTGTAAAGTTGTTTATGTTGTCTTTTTATGGCCGTTTTAGGGTTTATAGTGTTATTTTGTCATGGCAATGAAGTTGTAAAATTATAATTTTACACAGAAAAGTCTAGCGATTTTTTTTTCACATTAAAATCATGTTAACACACATAAGCTGCTTTTCGACCAATGGTTCTGAGCACAGTACGGAATGGTTACAGTAACATTTTCCGCTTGAGCATGGCTCGATTATAAACTGTTCTCAGCCCTAAATTCTCGGCACAGTTAGCTAACCGGACTCAACTATCCTTAAGCGTGCCATTGAATGGCTTTAATATGTTGCGGCTCGTTTAGTGTATCTTCATGAATTTTTGAGGTAATCAACATTATGCCACATAATGTTATGTTGTAAAATAAGATTAACTTGTATTGATTATTCCTTTAACACGTCAAAGCCAATTCAGGTGATGTTTTTTTTTGTTGTTGTCCTGAAGACACATTTTGTATCTCTCTTCAGGAAGTTGGAGGTTCAGTTGCCCAGATTTTTACTGAAGCAGTCTAACTCACTAAGTAAGACCCTGCCCAGTCTGGGCATTAAAGACATTTTCAAGAGCAATGCAGATCTGTCTGGAATCAGCACTGTAGAAGGCCTGAAACTGTCAGAGGTATGAAATCTTTTTACACTATATGGGGAGGGATGAGCAAAGAAAACGGCAGGAATAAAATAAGAGTATATAATGTATAATAATGTTATGACATGTCTGGGGTGTTGAATGTATACGATTGTGAAGATTTGATCAGATATCACTTTTACGGCATACAGCACTGTGCAAAAGTCACATTAGCACATTAGATGATTCACAAAAACATTTGTTAGATGGTTATTTTATATACACTCACCTAAAGGATTATTAGGAACACCTGTTCAATTTCTCATTAATGCAATTATCTAATCAACCAATCACATAGCAGTTGCTTCAATGCATTTAGGGGTGTGGTCCTGGTCAAGACAATCTCCTGAACTCCAAACTGAATGTCAGAATGGGAAAGAAAGGTGATTTAAGCAATTTTGAGCGTGGCATGCTTGTTGGTGCCAGACGGGCCGGTCTGAGTATTTCACAATCTGCTCAGTTACTGGGATTTTCACGCACAACCATTTCTAGGGTTTACAAAGAATGGTGTGAAAAGGGAAAAACATCCAGTATGCAGCAGTCCTGTGGGCGAAAATGCCTTGTTGATGCTAGAGGTCAGAGGAGAATGGGCCGACTGATTCAAGCTGATAGAAGAGCAACTTTGACTGAAATAACCACTCGTTACAACCGAGGTATGCAGCAAAGCATTTGTGAAGCCACAACACGCACAACCTTGAGGCGGATGGGCTACAACAGCAGAAGACCCCACCGGGTACCACTCATCTCCACTACAAATAGGAAAGAGAGGCTACAATTTGCAAGAGCTCACCAAAATTGGACAGTTGAAGACTGGAAAAATGTTGCCTGGTCTGATGAGTCTCGATTTCTGTTGAGACATTCAGATGGTAGAGTCAGAATTTGGCATAAACAGAATGAGAACATGGATCCATCATGCCTTGTTACCACTGTACCACCTGAGCATTGTTTCTGACCATGTCCATCCCTTTATGGCCACCATGTACCCATCCTCTGATGGCTACTTCCAGCAGGATAATGCACCATGTCACAAAGCTCGAATCATTTCAAATTGGTTTCTTGAACATGACAATGAGTTCACTGTACTAAAATGGCCCCCACAGTCACCAGATCTCAACCCAATAGAGCATCTTTGGGATGTGGTGGAACGGGAGCTTCGTGCCCTGGATGTGCTTCCCACAAATCTCCATCAACTGCAAGATGCTATCCTATCAATATGGGCCAACATTTCTAAAGAATGCTTTCAGCACCTTGTTGAATCAATGCCACGTAGAATTAAGGCAGTTCTGAAGGCGAAAGGGGGTCAAACACAGTATTAGTATGGTGTTCCTAATAATCCTTTAGGTGAGTGTATGCAGTCAATAGGAAATATACATTTTAGATTTCCAAACATTCCTTTTGCAAATGGAAGTAGAGTCCTGCAACAGAGCCCGGATCTCAACATCGAGTCTCTTTCACTACATCGAGTCAATCGAACAACCTTGGAAAAACTGTGCTCAAGTGTACCTAGGAGAATTTGTGCTGTTTTTAAGGCTTAGGGAGATCACACCAAATATTGATTTAGTTTTAGTATGTTTAATGCACTTTGTGTGAGGTCAACTGATAAATATAAATTATTCATGGTATTATTTTTGAAAAAACAATTTCTGCCAAAAATTCTGGAGAATTTTCACAACCTTCTAAAACATTTTTGCAAAGTACTGTACTTCATGTCTATCAGTGATTTAATGTCAAGATTTTTACTAGAATTATTGAGATAACCAGGAGAATGCAAGTGATGGATCAGGGTGGTTTTCAGTACATTTTTTAGTAACACTTTATTTTACAGTGTCTACATTACACATAGTATATGTTACTATGTAAGCAGTTATTCAAATCTTCAGAATCAATCCTTGTCAAACACATGTATTGTGTACATTAATTCTACAAAATTGTAGTAAAAGATGTGAAATGTGACAGGGATGAACTTGAATATCTCTAGATAGGAGGATAGGCTTACTGCATGGTGAGCTTATCTATGTTAATAGATTATGAATATACATTAACCAGTGTTCCCCTGGTTCCAGGTTCTACAGAAGGTCACCTTGGAGGTGGATGAGACAGGAGGGTCAGTGGCAGATGCCTCTAGCAATCTCTTCATGGCCACTCTTCCTCCCAGGCTGACTTTCAACAGACCCTTCCTTTTCGTCGTCTACCATGAGTCCACAAAATACATACTCTACATAGGACGAGTGGTTGACCCAACTAAGAATTAATCATGTATAGAAAAACTAACAATTATGATTACAGTGTACTTCTTACCCATACAATTACCACTTTGCTTTATAACCCACATATTAAATTGAATTTGATGTTTATTGACACTAAGTTAACTGGGTAGTTTTCTTTAAAATGTGCACTTAGTAATATTCGTGTTTATGTTGTACTGAAAAAGTGGCGTAAAAGCATTTTCTCATTTTCTCAAGTTGTCATTTACAATTTGCTACTTGTAATCATATTAATATATTATAATATCATTAATATATTGTGCAAGTGAAACCGCCATATTTCTGGGGATTATCCAGCAATATTCGGCTCGTCATAAGATCTCTGCACAGCGTGGCTTGTGAATGTGTGCGCAGCACCATATTTAGAACAAAGCATCTTTTTCTGTAAAACTAGTCTTCATCTAATGTGAGTATACATCATTTTCAAAATAAAAAATACTATTCTAAACAATTTTACTATTAACTACCTGTTTCAAAGCTTAAAAAAAAATCACTGAGTGCACTTTTAAAATGATAAAAAAGAACATTAGTATATAGTCACAACACAATATGCACTGTTTTATTTGCAAGTGTCTGCTAAGAAAACTAATGTATAGTGATTTAAATGGTTGATTTAGAAGGTTTATTGATGGCAAATTCTTACTCACAAAGTATATAATGTTACATGTCTTGTCATCTTGTCAAGTAACTTTCCTTGTGCTTTAGTATGCCTTCTCAACTCGTTGAGAAGTTGAGAAGTGCAACTCATTAAAGCACATCATATTCAACATGAATTGTATTCATTGGGTACTAAGATGTTGGCATTAATCAGTCAGGTGCTAGGCAGCACCAGGCACAATCTCATTGGTAGGATGGGATTAAGAGTTCCAGAACTCTTTAAGGAGGTGGTCAATCATAAAAATACATAGTGCTTCTTTTTCTCTTAGCCACTTCAAAAATATAAAACAGAGAATTTTCACAGCATGCTATATTACAAGAAATTAAATAATGAGGCAGTAAATTAAATACATTCAATTACTCCTCAACTTTCTTTTTCATTTTATGACAATTGGTGTGAGTTTTTGTGAAATAAGGCAGAGATGGATCAATGCAGACCTTAATTGATGCCCCAGCATGTCTTAAGCTTTTTCTGGTATAGAGGAGACAGGACAAATTAAGGGGGGTGGGGGGAGGTGCTGCTGCTATTGGGCCATGAACTCCTCCAAGCTCAATTGCAAGTAAAGTCATATACTGTAGAAAGGGGCTTGAAGTCACAAACCGCTAGGCAAAGCTGTAGTCACTCTCTACCAGACAGCATTCCAAACGAATTCGACTTCCGTTGTCTGTCAGACATAAACCGAAAAACGAGAGAAGGTTAAGATTACTTTGATGGAAATTTTCCAGTTTATAAGGACCAGATACAATATGACTTTATCTAAGATGTAATTTGTTTAATAAAGATCACTATATTATGTGTTTTTTGAAAACTAAAGAAACAGTATGTAAGGACACTTTATGAGCTATTCTAGAAAAGTTAGGGAGACGTACACACTGAGCTTCCTGGACTGTGTGTCTTTATTCCCATTACTCCGGTGATCCACAGAGCTGCTAGTGTTGCTGCGGATCAGAACAGGCATGGAGGAGGTGGATGGGGTGGGGGAGATTGAAGAAGCAGCATTGAAGTGATGGGGTCGCAGGCTATCGTCTGGAATGCAAAAAGAGAACAGGTGCATGAGATGAAACAAACAAACAAAAAAAAACTAGATAAAGCTTTAGGCAAGGTCCACAAATCATTGCGATTTAGGATGAAATTCCATTAGTTACCGTTTATCGGTAGCATAGTGCTCTTTACTGATCCAGGGTAACTTCCTGAATCCTTCACTTTTCTAAAGAAAATTTTGAGTAAAAAAATGCAATGTAATTACTACTGGTGATTGGTCATAATAAATTCATAGTCGTGTCAGAAAGGAGCTTTGGTGATTTATCTTTTTTAACCCAATGCAACAACAGCACGAGACATGAAATGAGTGTTACTTACAATGTTTTGTCTGAGTTTGTTATCTTTGGTGTCGTGGGATGGTTAAGGGAACGACTTCGAGATAGTTTGGCCCTCCGTAATTCCTTACCTGAAAACAGGTAATTTTATTGATATTGGGACATCCAACTTTTTTTGATTTAGCATCTAATATTTTATATAAGCACTTAAAGGGTTCCCCCAAAAATAAAATTTTTGTCATCATTTAGACGCCATCATTTCATTACAAACCAGTAAGACTTTCTGATCTGTAATGTTGCACTGTAGCAACTCATAATAACTGCACTTAATGTTTTATTAATGTAATACAATTTTCATAATGTAATCATTTTCTCAAAACATAAAATCTTGAGCTCATAATGTAATAACAGGTTTTACATTATGAGAAATGTATAACATTATGAACTCACCAAAAATATTTTATCATATTGTATTAATTTCCAAAACAAAAGAGTAGTATACTTTTTAAGGCATAAAAAAAACAAATAACAATGTCATTCCTTTACAGCACATTTAAAAAATCTAAATCTGGTCTTAATCTACCCATGAAATGCACCAGATTTAAATATTCATGCATTTATTATTTTTATTGTTGTTTTTATTAATAGTAATATTAATATTATTTATGTTATTATTATTAAAGTTATTACTGTACATTACTTCTAATATACAATGCTGTGGAAAAGTATTTGCCCCATTCTGATTTCTTCTGTTTTTGTGTTTATCTCATACTAAATTGTTTCAAAAATTCTAATAAAATCTAACAAAAAAACAAAGGCAATCTAAGTAAATACAAAATACAGTTTTTAATTGATAATGTTATTTATTGAATTCCAATACCAACTGGGCCTGTGTGAAAACTGATTTCCCCTTTAGTTACTAAATCACCAAATCTGTGAAACTGCATTCATAATGGGGTTCAGCTGGACTAGACACACCCAGGCCTGATTACTGCCAGCCCTGTTCAATTAAATCAACACCTAAATAGAATTTATTCAGCGGCATGAATTTGGATAAAAGGTCTCACCCATTTGCACACTATGCCAAGGTCGAACAAAATTCCAGAAATGATGAGGAAAAAGGTGATTGAAATACATCAGTCTGGGAAGGGTTACAAAGCTATTTCAAAGGCTCTGGGACTCCAAAGAACTACACCCTTACAAAAATGGATCGTTTTTGCGGCAAATTTGCCACTGATAATTCTCACATGCAAATGAGCTTTGCAGCAAACTTGCGGCAAATTGTCCATTGTTGCCAGAGGTTTGCCGGAGGTTCACCACTACTGGTGAAGAGCTGTAAACACACCTTAATGAATGTCGAAAGTGGAACTGTTTGGAAGACAGGTGTCCCATTACATCTGCCGTAAATCAAACACAGAATTACACAAAAAGAACATCATACATACGGTCAAGCATGGTGGAGGTAATGTGATGGTGTGGGGATGGACATTCTAAGGTGTGCAATTATTTTTCAAGTAAACGCACAGCTATGAGGTAATTGCTGGTCTTGACCACATAATGGTTCCATATCATTTCGCCAAATTATTTCAGTTATTTCAAAGAGCCCTCCTGGCTACCACAACAAAATAACCAATAAAAATAAAAGACATTGGTTAAGTACATCAGATAAGAATGACAAACTATGTCTATAATATGCTAAATTTATTTAAATTTCGATTGACAAGTGGCCTCCCTCTCTTTCACTATATTCACACACACACACACAACCTTGCTCCAATGCCGTAAAGCAGCGCATCCTCCAAGGAGATTGTTATTAAATTACTATTTCTTGTGTATATATTTATGTCACTTTTTGTAATAAACATCACTTGTAATTTTCACAAGGTATAAGCCTCTGTCTTATTCAATCCAGCACACTCCCGGTTAGAGTTCCTGTGTCCCACATTTTTATTTACATCCCTCCATACCCCTAGCTTAACTCTAGAGGGTCATAACACACTCACAAGAGTGTTTTAGGGACAAAATGTCTTGAGATAAAACCCTGAAAGATGTATTAATATGTGGTAACCATGGTACAAGTGGAATAATTATCTCCGGCCCATTGAATTATTGAAAAATAATGCACATCCAAGGTGCAATGGCATTACCACCTGGGTATGCAATATTTTTCAATAATTCAATGGTCTGTCATCAATTATTCATTAATTCAATAATTTCCCACTTTATTATTATGAAAACCGATCTCAATCTAATTTTCTGCCTTATTGAATGCACGTGAGCCCAACTCGTTAGAGATCGCTCTTATTTAGCAATCATTCATTCTAAAATATATTTTTGTATGTCTAACATACATCTGTTGGGCTTTTATTTCTCAAACAACATACAGCACACACTTATGTTTTTTATAATGAGGACTTTTTTCACCGTTTGGCAAAACGAGCAATGAAGCAACTGATGAAACAGCATGTAAGAACAGATGTAAAGAAACAAGTATGAAGAAACAGTAGCTAGCGTTATACAGGGTCACAACGCACCAACAATGGCAAATTTATTATGAATACACTTAAACATAAAACTGGAACCCTTATAAACCACCCAGTCAAAGCCCAAATAAATGCCTTTCCTTCATGAGAAAAGCTCTTATACACTAAGCTCACCACATCAACGCACTTCAACCTAATAATATATAGATTAATATTGGTACTGTTGGGTTCAGGCCCAAGAATAAAGGAGAGAGAGAGAGAACAAAGCTGCAGAGTTGATCCTGCTGCTTATCTTGCAAATGCAATGCAAGAGAAGCACTAAATAGTTTACAGGGAAGATAACAAACACAATGTCCTCTTTATGAACACCATTCAATACTTAACGCATGGCACACCAATCACAAGGGAGAGGCACACATGTGCCCAATAACGGAGGAACTGAGCTTAATATTAGCAACAGCATTTTCAAATAAGAGGCGCACTCAATAAGGAATGCGGATAGACTTTGAAAGACATAATAATGATTAAAAAAAACATATTAAAGCCATCTTGTTGGTCACTTATACTTACGATACATGCAACTTTTTTAAACTCATAGTAATTGAGATAGATACATGCATTTAAAAATTTACTTGTTATACTGGACTAGTGAATTAAAAGATGTGCTTAAAGGAAATTGTGATCATTTAAAGACCTCTACATTCTGATTACAGCCTACCGCTTAAATTCTAAAATAAAATCTTTAATTT
Organism: Moxostoma hubbsi; assembly: GCA_032164185.1. Lineage (NCBI taxonomy): Eukaryota > Metazoa > Chordata > Actinopteri > Cypriniformes > Catostomidae > Moxostoma > Moxostoma hubbsi. The sequence continues at coordinate 17,366,015 of JAVLUX010000022.1, forward strand.
TACCCAAGAATTTGACTGCATTAGTCATTCTAAAGAACAGCATGGCAAATTGGCTTAATGTTTGTGGGTAAAACCAGAATGTTAGAGTGTACTGACTCATTGAAACATTTGTCATGAGCCTGTTTGTTTACATATTTTAAAATTAAAATGTTAAAATTTATACTCAAATTTTGTGAATTTTGGTTTTCTTTAAAAATTGCATTTCCACAAATATTAAAACAACAAATTATGTTTTATATGCGTACAGGGGACATTTAAGGTATACTACAGTTGCCACCCTACAAGCACACCTGGCTCCAGCCTGACCCCACCAAGCAAAATGGTCTAGAACTGCCCCTGATTCAAACCTCTCAAACTCAAAGAGAGCGTACACATTATAAACAGCACTTGCGATGTAAATAGGAGACAAATACATCATCAGTTTTTAAAATACACAAAATCATTCTTACTAAAATATATTTAGGTAACACTAACTGTTAAATTTTAAAAATCTATTAGGGTGAATAGACATTATTTTTATCAGGCTACAAGTCTGAAAGTTGTAGTTAAATGTTTCTAAATGTGTTTAGGCTGTTAGCTTATTCATAACAAATACTACAGTTTATTTTTTAGAAAGACTATCAACATTAATCTAACCACAGTAATGTGAAGCCACACATAGTCTTACCAAATGGCCTTGTCATTACATATGATACTGTTAAACAATGGCAGAACAATGGTAAACTTAGGCAAGAACTATTTGAAGGGGTTGAAACTTCCATGAACTATGGAAATTTGTTCTAACAAATTTAACCACCAACTACCATTGTTCTTACAAAATTTCATCCTGTTCTATCCTACTCCGGTTCCAACTGGCGTTTGCCTTTGGATATTTTATAGGGGACCTATTATGCAAAATTCACTTTTACATGGTGTTTGTACATAAATGTGAGTCGACAGTGTTTGTACACAACCCCCCTACAATATTAAAAGTCCACCCACTCTTTCTTATATTTCGATTAATCAAAAACAGTGTGTCAAAATAAATGGTGACATCACATTAGAGCAGGCCTCATCCAGGACTGGTGACGGTCTCCACCCTATTATCATAGATCCTCCTCTGAGTGATCTACACTATGTCCATCATTTGTTTCCATGCTGGAACAGACACAGGGAGAAGAATAATTTCTCAGCAGCGTAAGCGCTGTAAGACGCAGTGGACAAGTATTGTTTTTGAAGGAAATGTGCCCCAAAACAAAAACATTTGTGTATGTTTGTGCAAATCATTTTACACTGGACTGCTTTGTGAATGAGTGTCAATATAAAGCAGGATTTTCAAAAAATGTGATTGTCAAGCATGGATCAGTACCAACTGTTCGTGTTCCAGCTTTATATCCTGAAGATGTAAGTATCGCACTTTATACTTTGTGAATGTTTGCAAATCACCTTTCTTAATGTGCTTGTTAGCTGATTCCACAGCTAATGCAGCTAATGTAACCATTGTCTCTGATTGTATTCACGAAGACCAGAGCTATGTTGTTATTTTTAACCTGAAAACCGTTACTGTCAGTTACCATTGTCTCTGATTGTTTTCACAGAGACCAGAGCTATGTCAGGGGTGGGGAGCAGCAGCTCATTTGCATTTAAAGAGACACACACGAAAACAGCGTGTTTTTGATTCCACTCAAAAAGAGGCATTTATAACATGGTATAATAAATTATTCGTGGGGTATTTTGAGCTGAAACTTCACAGACACATTATGGGGACACCTGAGACTTATATTACATCTTGGCATAATAGGCCTCCTTTAAATCATTAGGCCTGCATCCTGCTAAACTCATATCATTCTTGTTTAAATGAAATGCGCATACAAATGCATGCAGTTACCTTCTGCAGTCTCCTTTATCACTATTTGCGAGGTGGGGGATTTTGCAAGTGAAAATGCTGAGTGGCTAGTGACCTTGGAAAACTACTAGCCACAGTGGACGGTGAGACTAAAAGTTAATCACAAACCCTGTTTATAATGAAATACATTTCTAATACAATAACCTATTACATTATGCAAAAAACATTATGAGCTCAAGATTTTATTAAGTTTTGAGAAAATTATTACATTATGTAATAATTTTTTTACATCAATAATGGAATACTTATTACATTATGTGCAGTTATTACATTACGAGTTGCTACAGGCACTGACAGCCTCTGCATCTACAAAAAAGATGCAATGAAAATGAATGGTGACTGAGGCTGTCTGATTAACATTCTGCCTAACATTTACTTTTGGAGGAAAGAAAGTCACAGATTTAAAACAGCATGAGGGTGATATATGTAAATTTTTGCTAACCCTCTAAATTTGAATGTTTATTCTTTTACATTTATATAATTATGTTATAATGGTAATGCTGCATCAAATGGGGGAAAAAAATTATTGTGATCATTTTCTGCCATGTTTAAAAGACAAAACAAATGTTTTATTTATGGTTTCTATTATTACACCAATCAATGAGGTGAGGATGCTGACCAGTAGTGGATGATGTTGCTCCTGATGTAGATCCCGACATTCCTTTACTACCAGATAGACCAGCCTTGCTGTCTCTTCCTGCAGTGAATAACAATAACATTACAGATATATCTAAAAAAAAGTAATAGGCTTATATAGATTTGGGAATTTTACATTTGTACGCTAGAAAAAATAGAATGTTTAAAAAAGAGGGGGGGTCTGAATGAACTTCACTCACGTTTCTTTTCACCATGTTTGTCACCAGCTAGTTTCGCCTCACTTTGCTGTCGTTCTAGCCGTTCCTATGTTAGGCAAATACAAACATTATCAGTGGCAGCATTTAAATCAACTATGTTTTGAAGGATCATATATTGAAAATCTAATCTTTCTTGATATTTTGGGAAATTGTTTTTGGTGTACAGTACTATTAAACTTACTCCTCCCTCAATTTATAAGACTTAACTATTGAAACGAAGTTTAAAAAGTGGCTCGTTCTGAAACTGTTGAATATTTGATGTCAGAAAAGTCTAATACATTGACCCATGACTGCAAACATTTACACATCAAATCCGCCTATTCACCCTCATGGCCCACCCAGTTACGGTGAAGTAATAAGTAGAATAATAAGGTTATTAAAAAAATAAATCTCCACACAGAAAGGCCGAGGCAACCAGGGTTTGAACCCACAACCTTCTTGCTGTGAGGCAACAGTGCTAACCGCTGCACCACCGTGCCACCCTGTTTCCATCCAAGTTTTCATCCCATGTGCATCTCAAATTATATAATGATATCCCAAAATATGCATACAAATACGTGGATGGAAACCCAGCTAATGCAAGTAGTCTTTACAATGAGGCTGTTACTGAACCAACTAAACTTGATCTGACTGCAAACCCACAATTTGTATGCAAGCATGTTTACTTATTTTAGCAAGTGAAGCGGTGTCTAGAAACCTGTTCATACCAAGAATGATAACTACACCAAAAATTATAACTATATTAGCGTCCACACCAACAGATGATAACTTGCTGTTTATTCTTAGCATGTGCTGCAGTTATGAAATGGATGTATGTGACCTGCTACTGTTCTATGTTTCACAAAGAAATCAAAGAAATACAGATGGATAAAACTTCTAAGGAGACAATACAATGTTGTCGACATTAGCGCTGGATACCTGAGGTAATTTTATGCCACAAGCTTGTGTTAGCTTTTCATTATCTACTGAAGAAGAATGCAGAAGAAACAGTTCTTGAGCAGGAGTTTCCATTTAGTTTGTGTGTGTAATAAGTGGCAATCCGCTGCTGGAATGTGTTATTTTAAAGATGAGAGCACGTTGCAGCTCGAGCCTTTTAAAGTTGGATGAATTTTGATTAATTGTCAATGTATTGATCGTTCATCAGCTGGAAAAAAAAAATGCTCTGAAAGTTATCCAAAAGACAGATTTCCTCGATGCTGTTATCGTTATGGTGTAGATGCCGCCATTCTCTTAGAGTTGTTTTTGCTACAAGTGGACATCAGGGGAAAAATTTTAAATGATGAAAAAAGATTAAATCATTCACCATTTCAAGTAAAAGAGTCTCCTCCTTCTCCTTCTTCTGATCCAAGAGCTCTCTTTCATGTGTTTTATGATACTGCAAAAGTGAAAAGTTATTTCAAAACAAAGTAACACATATTACAAAAGTATTAAAAGTATTGAGATACAGAAAAGTGCTATTGTGTATAACATTGTCAGACAGTGTGCACCTTAACTAACAGGGATGTTGGACAAAGTCAAAGATCTTTCATACCTGCTCTGTAATGTCCATTTTGTCCACCTCCAGAACTATCTGAAAATAAACAGCAACAGTTTGAGGATCTAATTACTTATAATGAATACAATTATACATTTTATTCTCTATATTCTAAATATTTTTATTATAAAGTAGCCTAGGAGACAAGCTGCCTCACCTTGTGCAAAGTTGCCACTACATCTTTGTCCTTCTCGCAGCATAACAATTTCCGCAAACAGAACTCCAGCTGCTGAAGCAAACGTTTTTCTGCCAGTCTGATGGTGGATCTCAGTTTGGGCAGCATGTAACAGAGCTTGTACCTGTCAGGGTCACAGACTCATCGATTACTGCATAGCTGAATTTATTTTTAACTGCTTCAAAAACAATGAATCAGCTTAATGATATTGTTTTTTAATAATGCATTTAAAAAAGAATGCTCATTAATAAAAATCTATTAAACCATTAGGTTAAACTAGTTAAATTTATGGCACAGCAAACTATGCATAAAAGCAGTTGTCACCTGACATTGGCCACAGGGTCACTGACCAACTCGAGCGCTGGAATAAGGAAATGTTTGCAAAAATAAGTTTTGGAGAAGAGGTCTATCGTAATCTCACACAGATCCAGGTACCGCAGCCTGTTCCAATAGCTTCTACCTTGAGCAAGCTCTAAAAATCAAAAGAGAAGACTGAATTAGCATCATTAGAGGCTAAAGATAATCACAGCCATACTGACATTCAGTACAACAGCACTTTTAATTCTGTATGGCAAGATGGCAGCCTCGGTGTGGAGCTCTCTAATTCTTTTGTTGTTTATGTTTGTTTGTCCTGTGTTTAGTCATTTTTTCCAATCTGTTTTACCAGTGACGAACTGCAGCATTTAGCAGCACATACCAGACAATATGTTCCTGGTTTAGGACTATTCGGATATTTTGCTAGACATTTTAGTTGAAGGCGAAGCTGTGATATTTAAGCGCACTATGAGACACAAGCGAGGGAAAGAGCTGGCGTAGTAGTCAAGCTCCATCAGCTTGGCTTTCAAACAGCACTGCCGAGTATTCATCTAGCGAATCTCAGCACTCTCCCTAACAAAACTGATGGACTACATCTCCTCACCCGTACAAACAAGGACTTTTCAAACTCTGCTGCCTTGTGCTTCACAGAAACCTGGCTGAGCGAAACCATTCACCTACATCTGCCGGGCTTTCAGCTGTTCAGAGCGTATCGCATTGCAGAGTTAACGGGGAAAACGAGAGGTGGTAGAACATGTTTTTACATCTGTGAAAGTTGTTGTACAGATGTAACAACATTAAAGAAGATGTGCTGTCCTAATTTGGAAGCGCTCTTTATCAACAGTAAGCCTTTCTACTCGCCACGGGAGTTTTCCTCGTTTATTCTGGTGAGTGTTTATATTCCTCCACATGCATGTGTGAATGCAGCAATGTACAGCTGGCTGATCAGATCACAGACATGGAACAACAATACCCGGACTCACCAACCTCACCAGTGAACTGCCAAAATACAGACAGCACATTACATGCCCCACCAGAGACAGAAATCATTGCTACAAAACAATAAAGGAAGCAGAGCAGAGCTAGAGAGCTTTGGGACTCTCTGATCACTGTCTGGTTCATCTTATGAAACAGGCAGAAACTAAAATCAACAAAACCAGTAGTAAAGACTGTAAAGAATGGACCAATGAAGCAGAGCTATAACTACAAGCCACCTTTGACTGCCCTGATTGGAGTGTATTTGAGGCTGCAGACACCAATCTGGACAAGCTCACAGATCCTGTAACATCATATATCAGTTGCTGTGAGGATATGTGCATTGCTACTAGAACTCATTTAACATACAACAATGGCAAACCATGGTTTACAGCAAAACTCAGGCAGCTTCATCAGGCCAAAGAGGATGCTTACAGAAGTGAGGATAAAATGTTGTACAATTAGGCCAGGAACACATTGAATAAGGAAATCAGATTAGCTAAAAGAAGCTATTCTGATAAACTGAAAAACAAGTTTTCAGCTAACGACCCTGCATCCGTGTGGAGATGCCTGAAAGACATTACTAACTACAAGATACCATCCCCCAACACTGTAGGGAACCAACAACTGGCTGACGACTTGAATGTGCTTTACTCTAGATTTGAAACACCACATCCCACACCCGCTCTGACCTTCACATCACACAAACATCAACACCTCCTGCAACCCCCCTCCTGCTACTCAATCTGCACTTAAGATCTGTGAAGAGAAGGTGTGCTGTGTCTTCTGGAAACAAAAGACAAGGAAAGCACAGTGCCCAGTTGGTGCTTCACCCACTTCTAAAATCCTGTGCTGACAAGCTGTCCCCCATCTTCACACAGATCTTCATCAGATCATTGGATTAGTATGAAGTTCCCTGTAGCATCAAATGCTCCACCATCATTCCGGTCTCAAAGAAACAGGACTTAATGACTACAGACTACTCTGTGGTCATGAAGTCATTAGAGAGACTGGCGTTGGCCCACCTGAAGGACATCATTAGACCCTTTCTAGATCCCCTTAAATTTGCTTATCGAGCAAACAGGTCTGTAGATGATGCAGTCAACATTGGATTGCATCATATCCTGCAACATCTGGACAGACCAGGGACATATGCAAGGATGCTTTTTGTGGACTTAAGTTCGGCTTTAAACACCATCATTCCATCAATTCTCCGGGCTAAATTACATAAACTCTGTTCCCACATCTATCTGTCAGTGGATCACCAGCTTTCTGATGGACAGACAGCAGCTATTGAGACTGGGGGAATTCACTTCCAGCACCTGTTTGATCAGCAATGGTGCCCCCCAGGGATGTGTGCTCTCCCCACTACTCTTCTGCCTGTATACCAAGGACTGCACCACCAAGGACCCCTCTGTCAAGCTCTGGAAGATTGTAGACGACATTACTGTCATCGGCCCTATCCAAGATGATGATGCATCTGCATACAAAAGGGAGGATTAATGTCTGGCTCACTGGTGCAGTTAAAACAACCTGGAGCTAAATATGCTCAAAACAATGGAGATGATAGTGGACTACACTAGGAACACACCAGCATTGACCCCGTTCACCATTCTGAACAACATTGTGGCAGCAGTGGAGTCATTCAGGTTCCTGGACTCTAACATCTCACAGGACCTGAAGTGGAAGACCCACATTGACTCCATTGTGAAAAAGGCCCAGCAGAGGTTGTGAGAGGCATTGCTGACTCAGTTCTACTCAGCAGTCACTGAGTCTGTCCTTTGCACTTCTATAAATGTCTGCTTTGGTTCAGCTATGACATCGGAAATCAAAAGACTACAAAGGACAGTTCGGAAATCTAAGCAGATTACTAGTTGCCCCCTGCTCTCCCTACAAGAACTGTACACTTCCAGAGTGAGGAAAATGGCTGGAAAAATCATGCTGTATCCCACTCACCCAGCCCACCTACCTTTTTGAACTGTTTCCTTGTGGACGGCGCTTCAGAATACTGAGCACCAGAACCGGCAGGCACAGGAACAGTTTTTTTCTCCTAAGGCTATCCATCTCATGAACAGTTAAAACTGCTCCATTGAGCAACAGTTATGTGCAATACACAGCTTAGTCTATTTATATTTATTCAACATACCCTACCTCTTCTGCCATACATTCCCTTACACCTGTATATAACAGATTTGTATTTGTATTTCTCTATATATTAATATTTTCTATTCACTTTTTATTTGTATCCTATTTTATTATTATTATTATTATTATTATTATTATTATTATTATTATTATTATCTCTGTCTTGTTGTTGTAGTGTTTGTGCACTGGAAGCTTGTCACCTAGACAAATTCTTTGCATCTGTAAGCATACATGGCAATAAAGCTCATTCTGATTGTCAGTAAGATATTGCTTACATACAACATTTCTATGTATACACAAGGTAGTATTGAGACACCTTTAGATACAATATGGCCAGGAATTTGGTTTAATTTTGCTCTGCTAACAAAAATACTTCCAAAAGAAGCAGAATCAACTGTTGCATCTCGCTGAGCAACACGCATATTGACAGCGCGGAATGTCAAAAGCAGGGTGAAACAAACAGGGAATCATCCCAGTGCTGTTGAACTAAACTCAACACATTCTTAATTATGGAAGTAAATACATGACTTAAGTCTTTGAAGCATTAAAGCATGTTGAATTGCACTAATCTAAAAAAAATGCATTGTATTCTCAGTGCTTGCATTTATAGTGCTTGCATTTTGGGAGGCTTAAATTGAACATTGTTGTATTTTTAAGCATTGAATATTTAATTTGAAAACATTTCAAAACTAATTTCAGCAATAAATATTCACCTTCCAAAATTAATTTCCAAAATATACAGTTCATTTGAAAATACAATCTAGATTATTTGACAGGTAAAATTCAGTCCGTTCTATTTCGCTTAACAAAATTCGATTCTTCAAATTCAGTGGTTCAAATTGGATATTCAAACTTCTACGTCTGGGAACTGCAGGAATAGCAGCAGAGTACCAATGCACTATTTCCAACTGATGCCATTAGTTCTCACCAGTAGGTGGTGTAATGCAATCAGGTGTTGACTGCTGAAGACCAAAGCTACAGGTAGAGAGAACAGCCGCATACATTTTGATAGTTTGTTTTTCAAAATTGTTCATAGGTAGAAAATATTTGATTTGCACATGTGGGTGGGCATGAAACGCACCTTTCCACTGATTGGTCAACCCATTAAATCAATAGTTCCTCATTGCCATGCAACAAAATAATTATCCACCGCTGCTACACTTTTATTGCAACTACACATTATCTCTCTCTCATCAAACAACCAGACTAAGAAATGCCTGTGACAGGGCTTCGTGCCAACTTTCTTCTGCGTAGGCATGGGTTCTGCAACCTACGTGTGCCAGAGAAATACTAGCTGTCTGTTTCAGAAATAGCCTATTGATGTCCCTCGCATCTGCACGTAAAATTACTTAGCTTTCCTCTTAGACACACAGCCTGTTTTATTTATATATCAGCCTTCAAAATCTCTATCAAAAGTTGTGGTGAAGCTGTGCACACAACGTGACCCACTGGACCGTTGTAGTGAAGCATAGACCAGTATGTGGAATGCACTGGCTTTTAAAAACATTTATAAAAAGCCAATACATTGTCCAGGTTATTACTTAACTCTGTGATGTTTGAAACACTGATTGCTGTGTAGGCAGGATTTACATATTATGTAGTAGGGCTTCCAGTCCCGAATTGGAAGCTTTTTAGTTTCATTTCACTTAAATGTCCATGGCTGGGTTTCCTGTGGCACTAAGTAGAACGTTAGTACCACTAAAGTAGTACTTAATCTCTACAGCACGTTTCCCAAAAAGCAATCAGGTGATGACTGCTGAAGACCAAAGCTAAAGGTAGAGAGAACAGCCATGTACGTTTTGATAGTTTGTTTTGCTCTGAAGAAAGGTATGGGCTGAAATGTATGCTTACTGGTCTGTTTTTAACTCACTGCACATAGTAACTTTTCACTATGCAAGTCTAAATTAAAAAATATTTTTGATAGACCTTCTTGGTCTGTTCTATATTCAGTGTGTGGACAGCATCTATTGTGGTTTTTGGATATTAAATTTATATCACGCACCTAAGGATATACAAATCCTATTTGAGCGCAACAATTCTCTCTACTTAAGCACTTCACAATGGACAGCAACTCTTAAGAAGCACTTAAAATTGCTTTGCGCATCTGTGTTAAGTGCAAGTTTGGGAAATGCACGTGAAAAATGAAAATGTTCGCAACTTCGCATGTAGAGAATCCTCTTAAGAGCTAAGACCCATAGTTATCGGACAAGCATGCAGCCTGTCAGTGACCAGGCCAGCAATTTTCAAGAGGATGGACCTTGGTGAAACAGGGTTGACCTCTAATCGGATCCTAATTTCATCAATAATATAATGAAGCGTACACCTTTACTTTGCTGTTATGAGTTAATATTTGCTCATTTACACAGCATAATACTTAAATACTGATACAATAAAAATCCTTAGTTGTTTTTAAACACTTAGTATATTTAATATTATTAATTTACATTAATAGGTCAAATATAGGCCATAGAATGAAATAAAATAAATTAATATAAGAGATAAGATAAAATAAACATCATTATTAGAAACTTATAAGCATTCCTGAAAAACAGGAGTCTGGTGAATTAGGTGTTCTACTTAACAGCTGTTCTATAGATTTGGGTAATACTACTTTTTACTTTGAAAACTTTTGAAAACAAAAACATTGTTATATCATTATTTTGCATGGAATGCAGTGCGTTTTTGCATATTTTGTTTTGTTTCTCATGATCAATGCACTGGGAGCACTATCCATTTCAGTTTTAAGTGCTTAGAAGCAATGGCAGCTTAGAAAGAAATGGCATGCAAAGAAAATAGCGGAAAACTACATATATAAATTAAGAGAAATGTCAAGAGATATAAAGCTCTTTCCCTCATTACGATGGTCAGTATATTTTGTGCAGTGTAGGAGGTGCTCACATTGTGGTTTCAGGGGCGGCCGTTGCCATATTTACAGTGAAGAACTCCATTGCGCGAAGTCACATACACACATATTTGTATTTACTAAAACCAATGTAATTTGGATCTGTCTTACCTCAAAATTTTTATAAACATTAAAATAATCTTATCTAGGATAACATTTCATTAATTTCTAGAAGAGACATATCTGCCTATCTTCATTTGTATATCAAAGGTCAATTTTCAGCTTTTCTAATGTTAGATAAAAAAAAAAAAAAACATGTTCCTAGGATAGGCTTCAGTACCTCCGCAACCTTACATAGGATAACGTCTAGGTTACAGATGTAACCCCCGTTCCCTGATTGAGCGCATAATATACCTCTGATCTATGAAAAAAGGCCAGTGAGAAGTTGGCAGACAGAATTTGCATGTCCCGCCCCCGGACATTCGTGTATAAAGGCGGGGAAATACGTCTGTTTCATTCAGGATTTCTCTGAGGAGCCGGAAATGGTCCGGCCACAACAGTGGTTCGGCTCAGCAACGTGGCTGGGAGGACACAACGTCTCGTTTCCTCCATGAGTGAACGGAGGTTATATCCTTAACCTAGACGTTCCCCGTCTGCTGCTCACTTCGACTTTGTGTCGAAGAAGAATTTTAATCATGCCATGCGCTGAGCCGTGTACGTGTACTGCTGACACAGGAGCGGGCAGGTACTTGACGTGCCAAAACGACCAGCTGTATCAGACTGCACGTACCCTTCCCCAATGCCCCACAAGTCGTTGGAATCCTTATAGTTACCCTAGACAGGGGAACAAGTCGCCGCTTGCCAACCTGGGAACGGGCCGAGCCTATCCGGGCCTCTTTTCTCTCTATGTTTCTCGCATAGAGTCAACGGCTGGGGCCCTTACACGCACTGGGGAAGGGGGTCTTACCCAGTTTCAGGGAAAAGACCCTGCAGAGACCACACCTGCCCAGAGAGGGGGAGGTAAGATTGGTGAATACACCACATGGGCTTTTAGGTCACATGTGGGAAATGGATGCGGTGGTAGATCCCGCATCTTCGGAGGGAGGAGTTGCTACAGATATGACAACCGGGGGGCTGTGAGAACTGCCCAAGGGAGACACGGGCCCATAAGGGGACCGTACCATGGAAAATACACACAGGGGAAGTCCATGTAGGAGCCCTGACCTGCAGAGCACCTATTCCAGTACAGGGTAGATTTGAGTACCCGCAGTGGATTGGGTCGGCGAATTCCTCCGCCGAAATGCTGACCCCAAGGGCTAGGGAGGAATCAATCAGGGAGCTGAGTGAGTGGGATCTCCTGGGAAAAAAGCACACGGTATTACCTCAACCGAGGGAAAAGGGTAAAGTGATTCATCCGGTCAGTCCATCAGCGTGTTACCGAGTTCTACTAGCTCGGACCCGAGAAAACACGGGACGAGACTGACACTACCCTGAGATTGTAGAATCTCGCAAAGGTATTAGGTGTTGCCCAACCCGCTACTCTGCATATGTCTGCCAGGGAGGTGCCTCTGGCCAGTGCCCATGAGGACGCTCCTTGTTGAGTGTGCTTGGACCCGTAAAGGGGGGAGGGTAGGGGGATCACGGCCTGGGTGCGATAGGCCAATGAAATGGCGTCCACCACCCATTCCGCTGTCCACCGAAGCAGACAAAGAGCTGTTCAGAACGTCTAAAGTTCTGTGTGCAGTCCAAGTAGGTATGCAAAGCACGTACCGGACACAGCAATTAAGGGGCTGGGTCTGCCTCCTCCGGGGGCAGCGCTTGTAGGTTCACTACCTGGTCCCTGAAGGGCGTGATATGAACCTTGGACACGTAGCCCGGTCGCGGTCTTAGGATGATATGTGTGTCTGCTAGACCGAACTCCAGGCAAGTGTCGCTGACAGAGAACCCTTTTACATTTACATTTATGCATTTGGCAGACGCTTTTATCCAAAGCGACTTACAGTGCACTTATTACAGGGACCCCGGAGCAACCTGGAGTTAAGTGCCTTGCTCAAGGGCACAATGGTGGTGGCCGTGGGGTTCGAACCAGCGACCTTCTGATTAGCAGCCCTGTGCTCTAGCCACAGATCAGCAGGGCCATCTTTATAGAGAGGTTCCTGAGTCCAACTGATTCTAGCGGCTCGAAGGGTAGTCTCTGAAGGCCCGAGAGGACCACTGAGAGATCCCAGGAGGGGAACAGGCTTGGCCGAGAGGGATTCAACCTCCGGGTCCCTTTTAGGAACCTGATAATCAAGTCGTGCTTACCTAATGACTTGCTGTCTACTGCGTCGTGGTGGGCTGCAATAGCAGCTACATACACCTTCAAGGTGGATGGGGACAGCCTCACCTCCAACCTCTCCTGCAGAAATGAGAGCACTGACCTGACTGCGCACCTTTGTGGGTCTTCGCCCAGAGAAGAACACCAATTTGTGAACTGGGAGACAGGGGCGTCGAGGAAGTGTATCTTGTCCATCTCGCACATCTTGTCAGCCACAGATGACGTTCCTGAACCACAAGTGTGGCTATCACCTGCCCGAGTGACTGCGCTGTGGCCTTCGTGGCCCTGAGGGCGAGGTTGGTTGCTGAGGGCAGTTCCTGCAGCACGTCGGGATCAGGACTACCCTCGTGCAGATCATTGAGTGCCTTGGCCTGGTGGACTTGCAGGAGGGCCATGGCATGCAGGGTGGAAGCGGCCTGTCCGGTAGTGCTGTAGGCTTTAGTGGCCAGTGCCGACGTCATCCTACAAGCCTAGGAGGGGAGCACAGGGTGACCCCGCCAGGTGGCGGCGTTCTCGGGGCATAGGTGATTGCAACCGCCCTGTCCACCTGGGGAATTGCCATGTACCCATCGGCCGCTCCGCCGTTGAGGATAGTGAGAGCGGATGAGTGAGGGGCTTTTTGATGAGGACGGAGGGTTCCAGTCCAAGCCCACGCTGGCAGCGGCTCCGATGCAGCGGCGAGCTCATCCAGCTCGAGGGGCTCCAGAGGATAGGCAGGCTGGCTGTGAGGCGAGCCGCTGTTGCCTCGAGCATGGACGGAAGTCAACGAGTGTGCCGGGGGACGGGCGGTTCGCGGGGACCTACCCGGCGAAGCCATGCACGCTGCCATCCCCAAATCGCCTCCACCGCCAGCCGCATCGTCCTCAATCCCGTGGGAAGGAGCGACGTGGGGGGGTGGTGGGCGGCTGGGGTGGCCGCGACCGCAACGTTGCCATGGTCATGTTCTCGCAGTGAGAAACACTGCCTCGGTGTGATCGCAGCCCAGACACACGAGACAGCGCCTGTGGCTGTCTGAAGCGGAGAGCACTCTACCGCATCCAGGATCTACACAGGGGTGGAAAGGCATCTTTATAAAGACGCGTCCTAAAAAGGACGTTCAACGCCGTTGTGTATTGCTCTTTTAGAGGAAAATACTCTCTTAGAGAAAATCACTCTTTTAAAAACTCTTATAGCTTGCGCTGTCGAAGCGCCCAGGGTCAAACTGCACTGCCGCGCAGAGAAGGAGAAAGCCGCTGAAGTGCGCTGTAGATCCAACAGCAGATCGCTCAGTGGTAAGAGGAACAGGTGTGTGTGACTCGCAGCTTGCTGCATTCACGACCATCGGCTCTGAAGAAAATTTCGGAATGAAACAGACGTATTTCCCCGCCTTTATACCCGTATGTCCATGGGCGGGACATGCAAATTCTGTCTGCCAATTTCTCATTGGCCTTTTTTCATAAATCATAAATTTATTTTCATTAAATGCATCACACATTTATTTATTTTCCTAAATTAAGTTTTTGCATCAGAGAATATAAAACCTGGTGTATTACTTTTTGTCAGTAACTGCAAATTGTCCCTTAATTTACCTGTGCATTTCTCTTCTGGATTTTGGAAAATAATGATGTAACGCTCCAAAATAATTTAACACATCCATTTAATTTAAGACTAAATATTAAGCCTAATTGGATATATTATCAGGCCTACCGACTCCATTGATAAGTGTCATTCATTTGCCTTGCGCCCCGTCTGCCGGCAGGTCAATCCCGTCTACCTGGATCAGGGGAGGGGACAAGGGGAGGGAAACTGAGGGGACAAGGGGAGGGAAAAAAATGTGGCACCTACACGCTATAACGGCGATTGAGCCAAATTAACAAAACATTTAAATAGAGAGGGAAAAGGCCAACACGGAGTGGCAGTGAGAGAAAGAGAGAGAGAAATAAAACACTTACATGCCGGTTCTCCGATATGCCGTAGCTTGATCCTCGGCCACTCCTCCACCCTCTAATAGATGACAGCCATACCTCCCCAGGTGGATCGGAGGCAGTCTTCATGCCCCTTGCGGATGGTATGCCCGCTGCATTTTTGGTGGATGGTAGGCGTCTCTCCCCTGCCCCTGGCAGCAGTAACCGCTCCAGGCAGTTGGTTGGGAGCCCCTCCTCCCCTTGAGATCAGTGGCCGAACACTGGGAACGCTGTCTCCGTCCTCCAGCGGATTGCCACGGCTGCTCCTTTGGGGTGGATGGAAGAGGCGAGAACACCACTACGGCACATCCCTCCTCCTTCCCGGGTTTTGGCACCAGTGTAAAGGTATACAAGGGAAAGGAGGAGGCGAGAACCAGCTTGACAATATAAATAATAGTTTCATATAAAACTGAAACAAAAATACAAATACAAACACATAGGTTTTGGGCAGCTGCCCGAATATCTCTCTCTCTGTCGCACTGCTGTTTCCAGTCGGCCCTTATCCCTCTCAGGCAAATCAGCCTGATTAGGGGCCGGGTGTGCAGAATCATGACCCGGCCCCACCCTCCACCCTGCCATATGATGCTTTTTGGGAAATGCACTGTAGAGATCAAGTATTACTTCAGTTATACTAACGTTTTACTTAGTGCCACTGGAAACTGCGGTTCACTACAATGGTCCAGAGGGTCATGCTGGGTGCGCAGCTTCGCCACACCTTTTGATTGAGATTTTTATAGCTGACAGATAAATAAAACAGGCTGTGTAATTTTGTGTAATTTCTAAGTAATTTTGAGTGCAGATGCGAGGGACATCAATCAGATCAGAATCAGCTCAATAGGCCATTTCTAAAACAGACAACTAATATTTTTCTGGCACACATAGGTTGCAGAACCCATGAATACACAGAAGAAAGTTGGCACAAAGCTAGACCCTTTGTGCCAACTAGACCCTTCCCTGACTAGTACGGTTTGTGTTACAGGCATTCCTTTTGTCCAGTTGTTTGATGACAGAGAGATAATATGCAGTTGCAATAAAAGTTGAGCAGCGGTGGATATTTATTCTGTTGCATGGCATTGAGGAACTGATGATGCGGGTTGAGCAAACAGTAGATAGGAATGTTTCATGTCCTCCCACATGTGTAAATCAAATATTTATCTATTTTCTACCCATTAACAATTTTGAAAAACAAACTCCATGAACAATTTTGAAGAACAAACTATCAAAACGTACATGGCTGTTCTCTCTACATGTAGCTTTGGTCTTCAGCATTGATTGCCTGCCGTTGATTGCCTGCCATTGATTCAACCTGATTGCATTACACCACCTACTGGTGAGAACTAATGGCATCAGTTGGAGATAGTGCATCGGTACTCTGCTGCTTTTCCTGCAGTTCCTGGAAGTTGAAGGTTGAATTTCCAACCGAATTTGAACCACTGAATTTGAGGAAGCAAATTTTGTTTAGCGAAATAGAATGGGCTAAATTTTACCTATCGAAAAAATCTAGATTATATATATATATATATATATATATATATATATATATATATATATATATATATATATATATATATATATACACTACCGTTCAAAAGTTTGGGGTCACATTGAAATGTCCTTATTTTTGAAGGAAAAGCACTGTACTTTTCAATGAAGACAACTTTAAACTAGTCTTAACTTTGAAGAAATACACTCTATACATTGCTAATGTGGTAAATGACTATTCTAGCTGCAAATGTCTGGTTTTTGGTGCAATATGTACATAGGTGTATAGAGGCCCATTTCCAGCAACTATCACTCCAGTGTTCTAATGGTACAATGTGTTTGCTCATTGGCTCAGAAGGCTAATTGATGATTAGAAAACCCTTGTGCAATCATGTTCACACATCTGAAAACAGTTTAGGTCGTTACAGAAGCTACAAAACTGACCTTCCTTTGAGCAGATTGAGTTTCTGGAGCATCACATTTGTGGGGTCAATTAAACGCTCAAAATGGCCAGAAAAAGAGAACTTTCATCTGAAACTCGACAGTCTATTCTTGTCCTTAGAAATGAAGGCTATTCCATGCGAGACATTGCTAAGAAATTGAAGATTTCCTACAACGGTGTGTACTACTCCCTTCAGAGGACAGCACAAACAGGCTCTAACCAGAGTAGAAAAAGAAGTGGGAGGCCGCGTTGCACAACTGAGCAAGAAGATAAGTACATTAGAGTCTCTAGTTTGAGAAACAGACGCCTCACAGGTCCCCAACTGGCATCTTCATTAAATAGTACCCGCAAAACACCAGTGTCAACATGTACAGTGAAGAGGCGGCTGCGGGATTCTGGGCTTCAGGGCAGAGTGGCAAAGAAAAAGCCATATCTGAGACTGGCCAATAAAAGAAAAAGATTAAGATGGGCAAAAGAACACAGACATTGGACAGAGGAAGACTGGAAAAAAGTGTTGTGGACAGATGAATCCAAGTTTGAGGTGTTTGGATCACAAAGAAGAACGTTTGTGAGACGCAGAACAAATGAAAAGATGCTGGAAGAATGCCTGACGCCATCTGTTAAGCATGGTGGAGGTAGTATAATGGTCTGGGGTTGCTTTGGTGCTGGTAAGGTGGGAGATTTGTACAGGGTAATAGGGATTCTGAATAAGGAAGGCTATCACTCCATTTTGCAACGCCATGCCATACCCAGTGGACAGCGCTTGATTGGAGCCAATTTCATCCTACAACAGGACAATGACCCTAAACACACCTCCAAATTGTGCAAGAACTATTTAGAGCAGAAGCAGGCAGCTGGTATTCTATCGGTAATGGAGTGGCCAGCGCAGTCACCAGATCTGAACCCCTTTGAGCTGTTGTGGGAGCAGCTTGACCGTATGGTACGCAAGAAGTGCCCATCCAACCAATCCAACTTGTGGGAGCTGCTTCTGGAAGCGTGGGGTGCAATTTCTCCAGATTACCTCAACAAATTAACAGCTAGAATGCCAAAGGTCTGCAATGCTGTAATTGCTGCAAATGGAGGATTCTTTGACGAAAGCAAAGTTTGATGTAAAAAAAATCTTATTTCAAATACAAATCATTATTTCTAACCTTGTCAATGTCTTGACTCTATTTTCTATTCATTTCACAACGTATGGTGGTGAATAAGTGTGACTTTTCAGGAAAACACAAAATTGTTTGGGTGACCCCAAACTTTTGAACGGTAGTGTATATATATATATATATATATATAGATTCAACACATTTAAATGCAAGCACTGATAATACAATGCATTTAGTTTTTCGATTAGAGCAATTCAACATGCTTTTATGCTTCAAAGACTTTAGTCGTGAATTTACTTCCATACTTAAACATCACACCGTTTGCCCATTCAGATTAGAGGAACTGTCGGATTAGAAGGTATGTTGTATAAAATAAGCATTACCTTGCATTATTTTGCTGATTATCTCTTGCCGCTGTTCCTGTTTGCGGTTATAACGCAAGAACACACATAATGTTCTGGCAGCTTCCCGCTGGACAGGTAGAACATTCTAGAATGGCATATAGAGAAGTACAGATTAAACGTGTTTCAAGTGAGAGACTGTACAGGCAGCATTGTGCATGTCACAAGTTTACATTGGTTGTGATGATGTTGAACATTCTGGGAAGGAAGCGGAAGTAGATCTGGTCTCCAGAGATGACACGGGGCAGACAGGAGTAGCACTGCAGAAGTTTCTCATGAACCCGCCAGCGCAGTGATGCTGCTGCTTTCTGTTCCGCCGCCACCAGAGCAGGCACCAAATCTTGTACATTCACCTGCTGTAAGGCAGAGAAAGAGAGGGGTTTGTTTTAAAGTAACGCCTATTCTATTTGTAATTTTGACATTAGCTAAGAATTTAAGGTAAAAACTTTACATTTACATTTATGCATTTGGCAGACGCTTTTATCCAAAGCGACTTACAGCACACTTATTACAGGGACAATCCCCCCTGAGGAAACCGGAGTTAAGTGCCTTGCTCAAGCACACAATGGTGATGGCTGTGGGGATCGAACCAGTGACCTTCTGATTAATAGTCATTTGCTTTAGCCCACTAAGCCACCACCACTCCTGGTTTAGTTTTATTTAGTAATAAAGTAATAAAGTAAATTAGTTTATTTATTTCTGTTAGCACCAAAATAATGGCAGCTAAAGCTAAATTAGAGTTAGACAACACCAGCAAAAATACCATGATATTATCATGTTGTTTTGACACATGCCATGGCAATACCATGGTTTGAACATGTACTATGGTATTTTTTGCAGTACCTTTGAGTACAATATTGAGTAAAACTTAAATAACATGGTTCATGAATACGGTAGGAACATGGTTTAGGAATATGGACCTATATATCGGTCGATTAACATGCAAAAATGCACTTTTTACTGCCCGGACCCGGTCTCTGAACTTTTACGCTCTCACAACCCTCAATGGTGGGACTGCCAGCTTCTTTCTTGGGCAGAGATCCCTGGTCACCGTGTTTATAGAACCCCCCCCTCCCACCCCCTTTCGGGTAGGACCTACCACTGGACCTTATATGGCCCCCAGCTGAACGATTTAGTTCCTTTTGGGATGAAAAAAAGGGAAGAGGCTGTGGCTGGGTCAGTGGTCCCAGTCGACTCGTTTGGCTGTTTGACGCCTACAAGTGGGTTGGGGGAGGTTATGTGACAGCCTGGTTCGCTGGCCACGAGACACACAGAGTTCTGCCCATCTCGCACCACTAGTCTATGTAACACAGTTCAGTAGTCATGGCGTTTTGTATAGGGACCCCTAGTGTCACTTCATCAACACAATGTCGAGTGTCCCTACTGCCACAACACTGAACTACCTGCTGAAATCGACGGGACCTTGTCTCGGCTCCTCAGCACAAAGCCTGAATGAGTGGTTGCATTCCAGCCGTCTGTCATCTTTGCTATCATTCAACTGTATTATACTACCAGTATCAGCCATCTTCTATCCTGCTGTCTAGATATCAGTTTTGGCATTGGCCAATAAAAATAAGGTCACTACTAATCATTAGTACCTTGTACCTTGGTTTACCATCTTATACTATCACGAGACAAAATTACCACCACAGTTTTGTTGTTTATGTTTAGCTTTTATGCATAAGACCAACATTGTAACCAACACACACAAGCAAGATAAAGCACATTTACAGTAGCTGGTACCTTGCTCTCAGGTCCTGCTCCCTCCCCTCTTGAAGTGGCCAGCTCTAAAGTCTCCTGAAGATTATTCAACAGAGCATCCAGTACCTGCAGTCAAAGTCCTTCAAATCAATAACATCTCATCACATGTTTCATAAGTACACTTCTACTATCCCAACAAAAGCCAGGAGATAGGTTTGAGTTAGGTAATTTTGTAATGAAAACTGTTCAACCCATACATTATATATTTGCCTTGACACCATTCACTTTTATTAAATGAAAAATGCTGCATGAAAGTGAATAGTGACTGAGGCTGTCAGTCCGTAACAATCTACCTAACATATCCTTTTGTGTTGCATGGAAGAATAAAAGTCATAAAGGTTAAGAACAACATGAGGATGAGTAAATAATTTAAGAACTATCCCTTTGAAAGCTTTTGGCTAGATACGAAAAGCAGATAAGAGTCTTTTTCTACCATTTCCTCAGCAAAAAATTTACCTTGGAGGAGCTTGGCGAGGTAATTAAGGCCTTGCCTACAGGCAAGGCTCTGGGGCCAGATGGAATTGCCGCTGAATTTCCAAGATCTTATGCTACAGAACTGGCTCTACTTTTGTCAGAAGTTTATACAGAATCATTAAAGAATGGGAAGCTTCCACCAACCATGACACAAGCCCGGATCAGTCTGTTTATTAAAAAGAGGCCCCAGCTCTTCTGATAACATTAGGAGCTTCATTGATATCATGTGGTCAGTGGCAAATGATCAGACTCCGGTCGCTGCCATCTCACTTGATGCCGAAAAGGCCTTTGTTATGGTAGAATGGGATTATCTTTTTAAGATTTTGGAAATATACGGGTCCAGGAAAAATTTTATTGGATGGAATAAGCATAAGCTTTTGCTTTACACAGATTATATTTTATTATTCATCTCTGACCCCATTGGATATATGCCTTGCCTCCACAGAATTACTAATACCTTTTCTACGTTTTCAGGATGCAGAATCTATTGGTAGCATGCTGGCCGGGTGGCTTCCAGTGGCCCAGACAGGGCATTAAGCATTTGGGCATTTTATTCCCACCAAATTTGTCTGATTTATTTAGTTCATTTTGACCCCTTAATGGGGAGGGCTCTCAGGGAGAGGTAGCAGGAAGAGAGGTTTAGATGTAGATGTGTGTGATTATTATATATTTTTTATTTGTATTTTATTTTTAAATGTATTTATTTTGTTTGTGTGTGTGTGTATATGCTCATGTGATCATGGGAGTGTTTGTCGGGGTGGGGTTGGAGATTGGGAGGGGTAGTGGTGGGGGTTAAATGTTGATTCCATGTATATATGTTTTGCTTTTCGTGTTTTCGTTATGAATCAATAAAAATGTTAATCACAAAAAAAGAACTATCCCTTTAACTATAATAGATACTCTGTTCACTAAAATCAGTAGGCCTGATAGCCCACGATATTCAGTGAGCTCAGCATAGCACTATAATGGAGGCTTATGCAGTGTGGGACTAACACCTCTCAGGGGATCATAACCAAATAAACAATACCACACTCCCAGCCTGAGCTAGTGAAGAGCAGTGTATTCATTCATCCTACACACAACCTCCACAAAGCCTCACACACGTGCGCATGCACCCCCCCCCCCCACACACACACACACACACACACACACACACACACTTTGGCATGGCTTGTCTGGCGCCACTAATGAATGTTTGCTAGTTTGTTATTAAAGGAATAGTTCACCCAAAAATGAAAAATCTGTCATCATTTACTTTAGCCTCTTGTCTTGCCAAACCAAATTCCACTTTATAAACATCATTGGTTATAGCGTATCTCCTGTCCTGACCAAATATCTTTTCACCACCCAAAGCTATTGCATGTCTTGGAAAGGACTTAGTGGAAAAGAAAATAATGCACGAGTACCATGGACTATTGTTTTGAGTGCTTTTAAGAACTTTTTGAATTTAACAGACCGGTCAGTTTGTACTGCCATTTTATGGAATACAAATAATCAGAAATTATTACAATTTCTCCTTTTGTGTTCCACAGAAAAAATAACAGCACAAGGGTTTGGAACAACATGTGGGTGAGTAAATAATTATAGCATTCAGTAGTTCATTTTGTTGATACATTACAAAGAAATGGCAAAATGCATGACAAAAAGTTTCACACACTCCAGAAAGGGAATTCAGCCTGGTCTCATTAAATTTACATGAGCCTTGCAATGTTTTTGCAAAACTGAAATTACATGCTTCGTTACACGTAAAATGAGGTTGTAATCAGATGAATTTTAGATGGAGGGTGAATTTTAGATGGAGGTATTCATAAGTAAAACGTCCCTCCAAAACCAAAAACTTTACCCTAAACCTAACCAGTAGTGTCCGAAAAGATAAATGAGAGTTTAACAAAACAGACATCCTTACCCTTAACCAACATCTAACCCAAAACAATAGTTTTAAACTGCAAAAAAAAAAAAAAAAAGAATAAAAAAAGACAACAAATTAACTGAAGCATCCACATAATTTTGAATCGCTTCTACGGCACTTTCACTTCCGTGCATCTTTGGTTGGACTCAAACCGCGGCCGTCAAGCCCAAAGTCCAATGCTTTATCTACAAGTCAGTTTGCAAAAATGTATATAGAGTAATGTTCATTCTATGAGACCAGGTTACAGCATATACTGTGAGTGTGTATATATATATATATATATATATATATATATACACACACACACACACAGGTGACAAAGTATGGAATAATGTACAGATTTTGCTCTTATGGAAAGGAATTGGTACTTTTATTCACCTAAATTCCTTTACAGCAATTACAGCTTATGCCACATTCAACTGATCACAATGTATAGTCAGGACATTAATAATGTGAAAAGTTACTATTACAATTTGAAAAAAAATTCAGAACTTCTTAAACTCCTTCAAAGAGTTCTCATCAAAAAATCCTCCAAGTGCAGCAATGAGACCTTTGGCATTCTAGCTGTAAGTTTGTCCAGTAACATTTCACCCCGCGCTTCCTGTAGCACTTGCCATAGATGTGGCTGTCTTGTTGTGCGCTTCTCACGCACCTTACAGTCTAGCTGATCCCTCAAAAGCTCAATGGGATTAAGATCCATAACACTCTTATCCAATTATCAGTTGTCCAATGTCTGTTTCTTTGGCCACTCTAACCTTTTCATTTAGTTTTTCTGTTTCAAAAGTGTCTTTTTCTTTGCAATTCTTCCCAGAAGTCCTGCACCCCTGAGTCTTCTCTTTACTATTGTACATGAAACTGGTGTTGAGCAGGGAGGATTCAATGAATCTGTCAGCTGAGGACATGTGAGGCATCTATTTCTCAAACTAGTGACTCTGATGTACTTATCCTCTTGTTTATTTGTACATCTGGTCTTCCACATCTCCTTCTGTCCTTGTTAGAGCCAGTTGTCTTTTGCCTTAGAAGACTGTAGTGTACACCTTTGTATGACATCTTCAGTTTCAAGCAATGTATAGCCTTCATTCCTCAAAACAATGATTGACTGACGAGTTTCTAGAGAAAGCCATTTCTTTTTTGAAATTTTAAGACATTTCATTTAATTTAAGACAATTTTTTTTTACCTTAAGACATGCCAGTCTATTGCATGCTGTGGCAACTCAAAAACAAACACAAAGACAACGTTAAGCTTCATTTAACTTACCAAATAGCTTTCAGCAGTGTTTGATATAATGGCAAGTGATTTTTTAGTACCAAATTAGCAATTTAGCATGATTACTCAAGGATAAGGTGTAGGAGTGATGGCTGCTGGAAATGGGGCCTGTCTAGATTTGATAAAAAATTACTTTTTTCAAATAGTGATGGTGCTGTTTTTTTGTAATCAGTAATGTCCTGACTAGGGGTGTGCAAAGCAGTCGGTATTTGTATCTGTATTTGTATTTGTTGAGGGGGGGAAAAGTATTTGTATTTGTATTTGTATTCGAGTAAAATTCAAATAGGTGTAAAATTCTTCTTTTTTTTTTTTGCGTTACACTTCTAATTTATGTTATAGTGCAAGTATTCTTTAATTATATCCATTATGATAATTATGGATATGCAATATTGGTTGAAGTTTTTCCATAAATCCAGCAATGAACAAGTAACAAGGAACAAACAAGTCATTGAAAAGAAAATAACATAACAGCCAACCTCATCCATGATTAAACCAACAACTAATAAAATACCATTGTGAACATTATGAACCCCACCACCACCCGTCCTTGTTGGAGGACGCTGAACAGACAAAATAAAAACAAATAATACTTCAAATAACTGTTCTTCTTCTGAAAGAACTTCTTTCTAATACACAGAATTCCAAGAACTAAACTTTATCAACCCCTGACTGGGAGATCTGGCAGAACAAAAGTTGTATTCTATAATAATCTTATAAACTAAAAGATACAGCCCTGCTATTGTCAACTGTCAAAACAACACAAAAACATACATAAAGGTTTTCTTTTTTTCTTTTTTAATGGTTTTTATTTTTATTTTTTTTATTTTTATTATGCCTAAAAAGAGACACAAAGGTTTTTTTGTTTTTTAAAACAAAAATTTGTTTTTATGTTTTATGTTAACCATAACTTTAACTTGTTTAACTAAGATATCTTCTGCCAACATACTCTCAGTTAAATTTCTCCATGTTGTATTTTGTGAACACAAGCTCCTCCACATGTGAGGGGAGCAGTCTGGAGCGATGTGGGGACACAATATCTCCTGCTGTGCTAAAGATCCTTTCTGAGGAGACACTTGTTGGGGGGCAGGTGAGATATTTCATTGCTACATGAGCCAGGGCTGGCTGTGGCTGCATCATTTTTGACCAGAAGGTCACTGCAGGATCTGAGGTCAGTGATTCAGTGCTGTCCTCAGCTAAGTAACTCTCAACTATCTTGAGTGAGGTCATAGCACCAAATGAGGCAGATTTGGCTTTTGGTTTAGCAAGATTGTGCATTGCCCCCCAAAAAAGGCTTTTTTGCCCCCTGGTCTCACTCTCAACTGAGGATGAACTGGCAGCTTCAGGTACCCCAGACACATCATCCGCTTGCAGTTCTGCATCCACCTCTGCAGCCACATCTGCCTTGAGCTTGTCAAACTCTGATGTACTAAGTAGTGACATGGGCAAGCTCTTAAATCGGGGATCCAGCAGGGTGGCTTTAAAGTAATGACCCGAGGAGTCATCAAAGACAGCCTGGAAGCGCTGAGTCAACTGAGAATGCAATGTGGTCACCATTTTAAGTGCCTCTGGAAGAGCCTGTACATCTGCATCCACCTTTAAGTTTGTTAATGCAGTCTTGAGAGCCTGCACACAAGGGATAACAGAAGACAGAGAAGCCACTTCCTCACACACAGTGCATGTTGCCTCCTCAATTGGTTGTAGTATTTTCACAATGGCCTGCACTAGTTCCCATTGATGGTGTGACATTACACCTCCTAGATCCATATCTGCACACATGGTAGTCAGTGGACGTCTCTGCTCCAACAGCCGCTGGAGCATGTGGAAGGAGGAATTCCACCTGGTTGACACATCATGCACCAAAGTGTTCTTGGGAAGGCCAAGCTCTTCCTGGATTTTGTGAAGTTTGTTTACAGCTTTGTTTGATCTGTGTACAAACCCAGTGATCTTGCGAGCAATCAATATCACACTGGTCACTCCCCGGCACTCCTTTAGAGCAGCTGTTACCACTAGGTGTAAATTGTGAGCCATACACCTAATGTGCACATAGTTACCATCAGCCATTGCCTTAACCATGTTAGTGGCATTATCTGTGACAAAATACTGAACAGAAAATTTCACTCCAACATCATCTTGCCATTGTTTCACAACGGCCTTGAGGTGATGTAGAATGTTGGCTGCTGTGTGATCTTCATTAAGAACCTCCATCTTGAGAAGTGCTGTCACACGTTTATGTTCATCTATTCCTTGTGGACTCTGTTTGCATTCTATCCAGTGGCCAGTGAGAGAAAGATACGCATTTGTGGAAAATTTGCTCGTCCAGATGTCAGACGTGCAGTGTACAAATTTCCCTTCTATTTTTGAGAGAGTTTCTTTTACTTTTGTTTTTACATCTTGGTAAAGTTGTGGTATAACTGTGCGAGAGAAATGCCAACGAGATGGTAGTTGGTATCGAGGTGCAACCACATTGAGAAGCTTACGAAAACCTTTATTCTCCACTACTGAGTAGGGCATCAGGTCAAGGCAAATCATTTCTCCTACTGTGTTTGTTATTTGCTTTGCAGTGGGGTGGTTGGGTGGATAAGACTGTTTTGCATTAAATGCAGCTAATATAGATGATTGAAACTGACTTGCAGGGGCAGAACATGGCTGTGATGGTGATTTGGTGCTTGTGGGGGGGTTGGCAGACAGTACCAGGAGAGGATGCTTTAAGTGCATGTGATTATGCATAGCAGATGTTGACAGATGTTTGATATCTCTGCCTCTGCTGATTTGACTTTTGCACACATTACATATCACTTTGGTTTTATCTGCAGCACTGACTGTAAAATGCTTCCACACTGAACTTGAGCAAGTTTTTTTGGCTGGTGGAGGACCAAGAGATGGCTCAGCAGCAGCCACACTATTTTCTATTTGGTTGCCCAAATCCATGTTTCAGCTACGTTAATAAATGACGGGAAGCTAAATGCTAAGGTTAGACTATAGCCAGAGTAACTTTACATACCATATAACTCCCACAAGTGCATATAATTCGACACAACTACACAAGCATTTTTTAAACCTTTTTAACCGAACATTAACGTTACTCTGTCAACAGCCTATTGTCTAAATTACCGAGCTAACAGAGCGAACATGTGAGCACCCGACTGCAGACGTCAATAATGCAGCGTGCGTGATGAAATAATCTCCCGATCAAACTCCGCTTCCCGATAGTTATAAACTGCCTCCAGAACCCAGTTAAAGAACAAAAATCTATTTAACAAAAACTGATTGTGTTTTTTCGCACAGCCGAGCGAGCCTCTGTTGCTGCGAGGAGCAGCCTGTGTCAGTCAGCTCTTTCTGATCACTCAACTCAGCACGCACTCTAAACTCACTCATCTGGGCATGCACTGCGCGGTCTCATGAGGAAAACGCAGCTTTTTGATATAACGTTTTTCTTGTTCCCGAATACAAATATTTTTTTTAAAGTATTTGTTCGAAATTAGTATTCGTAAAAACACGTTATTTGTGCCTTTCCGAATACCGTATTCGGGTTCGGCTCCACCCCTAGTCCTGACTATACTTTGTGATCAATTGAATGCCATTTTGGTGAATTAAAGTACCAATTTCCTTCCGAAACAGCAAAATCTGTACATTATTCCAAACTTTTGGCTGCCAGTATATATATATATATATATATATATATACACACACATACACACACACATACATACAGTATATAATGATAATATAAATATTATATGATATACAATAACTCTTGTTCTGTTGCCATGTCTAACACAACAGAGTGCCAAGGAAATTACAGTTCTGACTGAAGCAACTGAACACTCTCTTTATAAACAAATGCATAAACCTTTTTTCAGGTCTCACCTCTAATGAATCATCCTGCAGCAAAGTGATTAGCTCTTTGTGTACGTAATGCACATTTGGGCCCAGCAATTTGACCACCTAATGCAGAAGGATTAGAAAAGATTGTATTGTGCATTCTGAACAGGCTTCTTCCATCTACGCTAAGTGTAAAGTCACTAATGGCAGCAAGTAATAACATCATAATGGCACATATTATGATAACAAGTTGCATAACATTCACAGTGCTGTCTGAGTTCTACCAATATTGAAAGTGTGTCAGATCAATGTGATTAGCGCTCCCAAATTCATTTATTTGGCTTGTGTTAATGTACTACTGTATTCTCTTTCCTTTTAAATCTGATGAACCCATTCTACAGCCATTTACAAATATCAAGAAAAGTTTTAAAATTTTGTAGTAAGTTATATGACCTACCTGCTGAAAACCAGCACATGTTGTGCTTTGAATTCTGGTCCACAACACAGGTGCTGGCATGTAGGTGATCCAACATGTCTTATCAAGCAAAACTTACTTTGTTAATTTACTGGTATTGGTCGAAGTTTTGCTGATTAACAACACGGCTATGCTGGTTTACCAACTAGACCAGCATAAACCAGCCTAGACCAACATGGGAACTGCATGCTAGTCTTTTCAGCAAAGCTGGGTTTAGTAGAGTTACAGATAGACCAGTAAGAAAGGATACTTCAGAGGTACTGCTACCTAACAAAATGTGAGACTAATTGTATCCCACAAGGGAAATGACAAGATCAGATCGAGAGTTTTTACCTCATGGAAACCCTCAGCTGCCGTCTTCCGTACTGAAATCTCAGGGTCATGACAGAGACTTGAGAAGGTGTGATATAATTCAGACAAGAAGTGGTTTGGATCAGCAAATAACACCATGGCCTGCAAATACACATGGAAAGAACTAAAACTAAATTGTAGGTTGTCATTTCTTACATTTCTTAAATAATATGGCATTTCATTCCCATGACATGTAATTTGTGAATTCTACTCAGAAACATCCCATTAAACTCCAGTCACATCGTAAAAAGCTAATGTATTATTGAAGTAACTTAAATGATAGTCTCAGCTGCTTTGAAAATGAGCAAACAGTATGGATCTACTGTACGAAAAGTTCACAGTCACTCAAACTGAGAATATTTGATTAAACCTGACTTTCAGCTGCCTTCATCTAACACTATTCTCAGAAAGTGCAGCACTAAGATGCATAACAGACATTATACTGTATATAACCAGACTAATCACAGGGAAGCACTTGAGTGGTTGATGATGAAGCAATCAGAGGTCTAATTTCCTCAAATTAGCTATTCTAGATGTCTCTGCCTCCACTGACAGATGTTAAAAATAGGTAACCATGTTTTAGAATATTGGCTGGTAAACAGGAGTCCAGCTATTAAATTAATGTGTTCTAAAGTGTTACGATTTCTTTTGGTGTGAAAAAAGACCAATATGCAAGTACATTTTTAACTCAATCATCACTTCCCATTTAGCAGCGGTAAGCACGTGTGATGCAATCGTGTTGGCACGTCAGACACGCGAGAACAGCAGCACTGTTTACAACTGAGTAGCAGGAACGCTGTACAGATGGTTTGATGTTTTGGTTTAGATCTGTATTTATCGTTTCCTTACTCATAATGGTGCGTTTGTGTGCTTATACTTGATGTCTCAACCGAGAGGAGAACGTGAGATTACGTCCGTAACATGGCAACGCGAATATGTCACATGTGAGACCACGTAATCTCCATCCTCTCGTGAAGCTTACCGGAAGCATTGGACTATAGTTAAAAAGTACTTAAATATTGATATTTTTTCGCACGAAAAGCAATCGTATCACAAATTGTCGCTGTCCTTTTCTGCATATTGCGGTTCAGTTTTGTGGTCTGTTCTGCATAACGTGACGGCTCATTTAGCTTATCGCGGCCCATTCGGCATGTTTCATGGCCGAACCACTGGCCCGCTTGGTTCTCCCGATGGCCAGTCCACCCCTGATCGGCCCCTAAGTGCGTCGGCCCACCGGGAAAATTCACGGTACGCCAGATTACCAGTCCAGCCCTGATCCCAATACAACAATATTGACTACGTTAACAGGGACACCAGAAAATGTTTTTTTTTTTGTGAGAAAGCGGCATTCCCGTTTACATGCTCTGAATAAATGGTGTACTATTTAATCCTGTATACATGTGTCTCAGTCAGTAAACAGCTTTCTCAACAGCACTGTAATTTCCATGCAATGCTTGTGTACAAATAACAAATATTGCAATCGAGGAAGTCTCGCTAGTTTATTCTGTGTTGCTCGGCTTTATTCCCATAATGTATGTGCTCATATACATGAATGTTAGGGACAGTCTACAGTATATTTTACATTGCTGTATATAAATGGGTATATTTTATAGTGCCTGTGAAAACAATAATTCTAAATGCAAACCTGACCTTTTAGAATTACAATAAATTTCCCTGTCTCACTGTTTGTAAAAACAGGAAGTCCCACCCCAAACTAATGCCTTTGAATGAGCCAGAAGCTAACATGTCATACTCTTATGCAAACAGTGTAATATTCTGAAGGCAAGAAGACAACCTACAAATGTATCTGTAAGTATATTAACATTTTAAAAAATCCACAATCCCCCTTCAGAGATTTCACACACAGTGTTTTTGATGATAGTCAGGAAAACTCACAGGAAAGTTGTAGGCACAGTTCCTGCGCACCGAAGCGTATTTGTTCTCCAGCTCCAGTGGGTAGGGCTGGCTCTCACAATGGCCATTTTCATGCTGCAGACCCAGACAGCACAGCTTCTTATAAAATTCCAGAAACCAGAGGTGCTGTTCATCAGTGAAAGACTCTGTTCAAGCAAAAGTAAGAATACATTATATTAGCAATAACCCAACCAAAACCAGGATGGTGACATGATCATAAGCTTGTTCACAATGCATGTATGCTTTGTCAAATTTGTTTAAATATGTGCCAGCATGAGTAGATGGGCTTCCCCAGCTGAGTTTGGTTTCTCCCAAGATTTCTTCATCTACTTAAACATCAAGGGAGTATTGTCGCCTGTGTAACACTGCTTAGTCCAACAGTATAAAACGCTATTCAAATTAAATTACATGAAAGAAACTTATGAAAGTCTATTCATAGATTGCAATCCTAAAATCATTAAAAAAATGTTTTTAGGTACAAAAAGGAAATGGACACACACCAGCGAGTCCGTGACAAAGCTTTCCATACTGAAAGGACAAGGAGGCCAATGCTGCCTCATCAGCTTTGAAGCACTTTTCACAGAATGCCTTCACCAAGGGAAATATCACACAAGTTCTGTCATCTGTGAAGAGAGGGTGATAGAAAGGGAGGGAGGGTGAGAGGTTGACAGGAAAAGAGTGTGAGACAAGTTTCAAAATATAGCAAACATATCTTCACAAAAGAGCCACTCGCCAAATCTAAATCTGATGTCCCTGCATGCAGAATAAAAAGAGACAGTATGATAATATAATGAAGGTAGGTCTGTTGATATGTGCAGGTACACCTCATTTGTTTGAAGCAGCAGTCCTTGGTGTGATGAAATGGGAAAACAACAGGATGTGTGATAATTTCTTCAAATGTTTGACACTTTTGAGTTTCTCTTTCATTTAACTATACTGTATATGATACAAAAGTCCCATACACACTGACAATGATTTTTCAACAGGTTGTTGTCCTATTGGTCACTAGTAGGCATTCCTGCCACTGGATAAACGATAAATGACTGTGGCAAATTTAAAAAAAAATATATATATATTTGCTTCATTTTAGGTTTCGCTGCTGTTATCAGTGAAAAGTCCAGCAAGGGGTGCCAAAAGAGAGTGAAAATGTGTCGTAATCATATGACCTAAATCTAAACAATAGAGTCCAAAATAAAATGAGAGGTGAATAAAATAGACATCCTTATCCTTAATCAACACTTAAACCAAACCGATAGTGTCTTAAAAGCAAATGCGACATGAACAGACATATTTTCTTGAAAAATGCAATATGATCACAAAGGATGTCGGTATGCTGTTTCCGAAAGTTCCGATACCCTACTATAGGCGACAGTGTGCTAACTCACTGACATGCAGCATTTCCACCAGACATTTTGGCATCGATTTCAGTGTGTTTACCTTCACATGTGGCTCGACCATCAGCGCATTGCGTCAGCAGCGTGAGAGACCCAGGTTCGTATCCACATTGAATCCAGGAAGTAATCGTGTTCACTTAATCAGTGACAAGCATGATTCGGAGGTTGCACTTTTCCCCCAAACATTTCTTTTTTATTCCACTAATGGTTAGGTTTAGGTTTGGGTTGGGGGATAGAGTTAATAAAATATGCATTCCTCCTCACTGTATTACATACTGTAGAACTGAAAAGAACTTGCTTCACAACAAGCATTTTGCTATCTCTCCTGTCCATAAATGGAGCTCACACATGCCTATACACCCTTCAAAACGTACTGCTTTTGCCACTGGGGGCAGTGTTTTAAATTTCGGTAAGCAAATACCACCAAATACAGAGCGGTTGCAATCCACTTGTGTTCAGAGAACGCCGCCAACTTGCGAGACCGCCCGGTATTCCCCTCCAGAGCCTGTAGAATGACGTCATCACTGACCTCGAAAGTCTACAGCGCCACCGGACAGGCCGACTCTGCCCTGCATGCCATGGTTCTCCTGCAAGTTCACCAAGCCAAGGCACTAAAAAATCTGCACCTGTGTAGCTCCCCTACGTGCTGCAGGAACTGCGCTCTGCCACCGTGCTGGCACTCAGGCGGGCGATGGCCACCCTCGTGGTCCAGGAGCATCACCTCTGGCTGAACATGGTCGAGATGCGCAACGTTGACAAGGCATGCTTTCTCAACGCCCCCATCTCCCAGCTTGGCCTCTTCGGCGACGACTTCGACCAGCAGTTCTTGGCTATGAAGAAGCAGATGACACATCTTGCCGCGGCGTCGCCAAACCAACGCACCCCGCGCACTCGCCGAGGGCGTCCCTCTGCGGCTAAACAACAGGTAGCTCCGCCTCAAACCGGGCCCAGCTCTCAGCCCCAGCTTTGAGCACCTTCTCACGTTATCCTGAGGCCGCGACCGGTCTAAGTGCCCAAGGTTCCTACGACCCCCTTCAGGGACCAGGACGTGAACCTGCAAGCAAGCTGCCCCGGGAGGAGGCAGACCCAGCCTTCTCGTTGCTGTGTCCGGTATGTGCTTTACGTATATATTTGGACCACACACAGAGCTGACGGCGGAAAGGGAACGCCGTCTCCAAACAGAGGTTAGCTCACTGGGTCGTTGATGCTATTTCTTTAGCTTATCACACCCAGGACGATGTCACTTCATTCGGCACAACGTCGAGTGAGTGACAGAAGGGGAACGTCATGGTTACCGTTTTAACCTCCGTTCCCTGAGGGAAGGAACGAGACGTTGTGTCCCTCCTGTCACAGCACTAGACCTACCACTGTAAACGGCCGTAACTTATTTTCGGCTCCTCAGTGCAAAATCCTGACGGGCACTCGCTGTCCCGCTTCCCTTTATACCCGTATGTCCGGGACGGGGCATGCAAAATCTGTCTGCCAACTTGACATTGCCCTTTTCTCAGGTTCAGAGACACGTTTGACATCCCAGGAAGACCCTTCATTCGAACTTCATTCGACACAACGTCTTGTTCCTTCCCTCAGAGAACGGAGGTTACAACAGTAACCATGACGATTTTGTATCAATATATCCACATAATTTCCCTTCCTCATGATGCCATCTATTTTGTTAAGTGCACCAGTCCCTCCTGCAGCAAAGCACCCTACAACATGATGCTGCCACCCCTAACACTTCACAGTTGGGATGGTGTTCTTAGGCTTGTATGCCTCACCTTTTTTCCTCCAAACATTACGATGGTCATTATGGCCAAAGAGTTCAAAATAAAATTTCATCAGAACAGAGGACATTTCTCCAAAAAGTAAGATCTTTGTCCCCATGTGCACTTGAAAACTGTATACTGGCTTTATGGTGATTTTGGAGCAGTGGCTACTTCCTTGCTGGGCACCCTTTCAGGTTATAGATACTTGTCTACCTGCTTTCTCCAGCATCTTCACAAGGTCCTTTGCTGTTGTCCTGGGATTGATTTGCACTTTTCACACAAAACTACATTAATCTCTAGGCGACAGAATGCATCTCCTTCCTGAGCGTATGATGGGTGCGTGGTCCCATGGTGTTTATACTTGCTTACTATTGTTTGTACAGATGAACAGTGGTACCTTCTGACATTTGGAAATTGCTCCCAAGGATGATCCAGACTTGTAAAGGTCCACAATTTTTTTTTCCCTGAGGTCTTGGCTGATTTCTTTTGATTGTCCCATGATGTCAAGCAAACATGCACTGTGTTTGTAGGTAGGCCTTAATATACATCCACAGATACACCTCAAATTGACTCTAATTAGCCTATCAGAAGCTAATTGGCTAATTGCCATAAATAATAAATAAATAATTTTCAGAAGCTGCTTAAAGGCACATTTAACTTAGTGTATGTAAACTTCTGACCCAGTGGAATTGTGATATAGTCAATTATAAGTGAAACAATCTGTCTGTAAACAATTGTTGGAAAAATTACTCATGTCATCCAAAAAGAAGATGTCCTAAATGACTATAGTTTGCTAATATGAAATCTGTGGAGTGGTTAAAAATTTGTTTTAATGTCTTCAACTTAAATCTGGGCAAACTTCTGACTACAGCTGTATACATTTACTTATCATAAATATGTGTGCATTTTTACTACAATATCAATTAAAGGCACCTTTTGTAGTAATAGAACAAAAACATCAGGTAAGATTCAAGGGATATCAAAAGTAGCTTACCAGTGTCAAACATCTCCAAGAGGTTGACGATGGTGTCGAAGGCAGCCAGTCTCACAGTACTGCTTTCATCTCTGGCCAGCTCAACAAGTTCAGGGAGCACTTCAACCTTATTGTGATCCACCCTGGTTCGGAGCAATTACAGACAAACAAATCAAACATATCCATACTGATGCTGTAGATTTTAATGATTGCCAACACATAAATATTCACCACCTAGCTAAAAACCTGACATGCCACTGTTTCAAAGCTTACTTTTTTCTATCAAAACAGCATTACATGGTAGCTGAGTGACTTGTTCTGTGACATCTTTCTTATTAAGCTTCAGGTAATAAAGGAAGTGCTTCCAGTTTCCAATTCAAGCATCAATCTGTCACACAGTGAAGAGCTTGCATAGCCAAGTTGAAACAGCCACACTAAGCAAATAAATGAGATTGAAAAAGCTAGTTTCAGCATTGTAGATCAGGAGTCTCCATGTTAAAATCTCCACGAGGGAAATCTGTTTCTAACAGTGTTACATAAATTATATAACTAAAAGTGCATACAATACAGTAACAGAGAGTACAATGGATATTTTTTCAGGGAGGGATAAGGACTGTGGAAAATGTTAGATAACAATATTAGTAATATTACAGCCCCAACATAGTAACATTGTTTTAACCATTGGGATGAGTTTAAGGTGGCACTACCTTTTCGTCTGGCCAATTGCAGGTGGGGGAGTGTTTGGGAAAACTGTTTGAAAATATTTCTGAAATGTTGCCAATAATGCAGAAATTACAAACATCTCCTTAAATAAAATGGAAGAAAATATACAACTATAACCAGGGTTCGTACAGATGCTTCAAAGTTAAATTCAAGGGCTTTCAAGCACATTTTTATTTGGTTTCAAGGACTATGCTCGAGACGGCATTAAAAATGACATTTGTTTGTTAATTTTAAATAAAATTATTTTAAACATTCAGTTAATTTATTAATAATACACCACTTATTACAAGTACAACAATGAGCATCTTTAACTACATATTCTCACAGTAACAATTCTTGGTTCATTCATGACGAAATTGATGTGCAATTGTCGTGTGCTCCCTTAAAACACACTTCGCTTTCCAACAAAAGTGAATAACTGGGTCTGTAAACAGTAGCCCATATGACTCATGTGCTGTGTTCCATGTTTTCTAAAGTCACACAACAGATTTATGTGAGGAACTGAACGAAACTGCAAATGGGTCATACTCAAAATTTCCAACTTACAAAATATTGACATTTTCCATTTAGTTCAGTTTTTGCCTATAAACGCTGGGGGTAAACATTTTGTAACATGTTGACATAAATTTTTATTCATAAAGTTAAACTTGGCTGTTGTTCTTTCTTTTATTATTAATTTTTTTTTTTCACAAACAAAGCAAGTTAACACTAAGTTAATAGTAACGATGGTTAAATGGGTTACAACACCACATTTTGAGGGTTCACAGTTGGGTACAATATCATGCTGGGAAAAATCACTATAAGCATATTTAAGCAGCCTCTGAACTTAAACCTTAAAACTTTTTGTATTTAAAAAAAATTTAAAACATAAAAAAGGCTTAAATATTGATAAAACAAATAACAAAAATCAAGGGGCAAAAAATATTTTTAAATTATTAAAATTATTAATAATAATTTTGTTTTGCTTTTTTTCACACTTGTTCGGCCTTGCACTAATATATTTTATTAAAATAAAATACATTTACAAAATAAATACACAAATAACTTTACATGTCATACAAGTGGTGTAACAGATGAAGGGAACAATATTTTTTTTCAGGCAATTATATTTTATGATAAATTTGCAAAACAGAGTCAAGCTATTTCATATAATTAATGGTTAGGTTATAAAATTATTTTTTTTTTAAAATGACTATTTGAAAGCTTTTTCATGACTAAAAAAGTCAAGGGACATGATTGTCAGCATATTTTGATATTGACCCAAATGTTGTCAGAAATAACCTATTTTGAGACACAAAGATTTTTTTACAGGAAGGGGCACTTGATGGCTTACGGTCAACGGATGTAACCTTGATACGTGACTAGCTCAACATATGTCAGCTAGGGAGGTGCCTCTGGCCAGTGCCCACGAGGATGCAATACTCCTTGTTGAGTGCGCTCGGACCCGCAAGGGGGTACGGCCTGGATGCGATAGGCCAATGAAATAGCATCCCCCACCCAGTGGGAGAGCCTTTGTTTGGAGACAGCATTCCCTTTCCGCTGTCCCCCAAAGCAGACAAAGAGCTGCTCAGAGCACCTAAAGCTCTGTGTGCAGTACAAATAGTTACGCAAAGCACGTACCGGACCCAGCAATGAAGGGGCTGGGTCTGCCTCCTCCCGGGCAGAGCTTGCAGGTTCACTACCTGGTCTCTGAAGGGCATGGTAGGAACCTTGGGCACGTAGCCCAGTCGTGGTCTTAGGATCACATATGTGTCTGCTAGACCGAACTCCAGGCAGGTGTCGCAAACAGAGAACGCTTGCAGGTCCCTGACCCTCTTGATGGAAGCGAGCACGATCAGCAGGGCCGTCTTTAGAGAGGGCCTTGAGTCCAACTGATTCTAGCGGCTCGAAGGGGGCTCTCTGGAGGCCCGCAAGGACCACTGAGAGATCCCAGGAGGGGAACAGGCTTGGCCGGGGTTCAACCTCCGGGCACCTCTTAGGAACCTGATGATTAAGTCATGCTTACCCAAGGACTTGCCGTCTACTGCATCGTGGTGGGCCACAATAGTGGCAACATACACCTTCAGGGTGGAAGGGGACAGCCTCCCTTCCAGCCTCGCTTGCAGAAATAAGAGCACCGACCTAACTGCGCACCTTTGTGGGTCTAGAGCACAGGGCTGCTAATCAGAAGGTCGCTGATTCAAACCCCACGGCCACCACCATTGTGCCTTTGAGCAAGGCACTTAACTCCAGGTTGCTCCAGGGGGATTGTCCCTGTAATAAGGGCTCTGTAAGTCGCTTTGGATAAAAGCGTCTGCCAAATGCATAAATGTAAATGTAAATGTAATGTAAATGGCTCTGGCTTGGTTGATCGTGGCTATGACTGTGGGTGGTAGACCAGCTAGATCTTCCACGTCCCGTCCAGGGGCCAGACGTGGAGGTTCCAAAGGTCTGGGTGTGGATGCCAGAGCGTGCCCCATTCTTGAGAAAGAAGGTCTTTCCTCAGAGGAATTCGCCAGGGAGGGGCTGTCGCGAGGAGTACGAGATCCAAGAACTAGGCCCGGGCTGGCCAATAAGGAGCCACAAGGGTGACTTGTTCCTCATCCTCCCTGACCTTGCACAGCACCTGTGCAAGAAGGCTCACTGGGGGAAATGCGTACTTGCGCAGCCCTGCAGGCCAGCTGTGTGCCAGTGCGTCTGCCCCGAGGGGAGCCTCAGATTGGCCATACCATAGCGGCCAGTGGGAGGTGGGCCAGTGGGCAAGCTTTGTCGTGACAGCGCGTCCGCTACCACATTGAGGTTGCCGGGGATGTGAGTGGCGCGCTGGCTCCAAAGGAGGAGACGACGGGCGAGTCGTGACATGTGGCTGGTTCGTACACCGCCTTGGCGATTTATGTTCGCTACCGCAGTGGTGCTGTCTGACCTGATCAGGACATGTTTGTCTTGAAGACATGTCAGCAACTCCAGGTAGTTCATTGGGGCCCCTTTCCAATGGCCTGCTACTGCGCGCCCGTTGCACACGGCACCCCAACACAATCTGGAGGTGTCGGTCGTGACAAGGACGCGTCGGGACACCTGCTGCAAGGGTACTTCTGCCCGTAGAAAACAGAAGACTGTCCAGGGTTTGAATGTTTGGTGGCAGGCGGGGGTGATCGTCACACGGTGCATGCCACGGCGCCATGCTCGTCTCGGGACTCAAGTCTGATGCCAGTGCTGAAGCGGTTTCATATGCATCAACCCCAGCAGCGCGACCGCCGCGGAGGATGCCATATGCCCCAGGAGCCTCTGGAAAAGTTTTAAGGCAAGGGGCGAGGCTGTGAGCGGCGCGCAGACCCCAGGAACCAGTCATCCAACTGCAATGGCTGTGGGGAGGGGGGAGGGCGGAGGGTTCCAGTCCAACTCCACGCTGGCGGCAGCCCGGGCAAGCATGTCGGACATCATGTCAGACTCGTTGCCTCGAGCATGGATGGGAGTCAACGAGAGTGCTGGGGGGTGGGTGGTCGAGGGGGCGTACCCAGTGGAGCTGCACACGCTGCTGTCCCTAGATCGCCTCCAGCGCCAGCCACATCGTCCTCAATCCCATGGGAAGGAGGAGCAACGCGGGGGGCGGCTGGAGTGGCGTGCTTTCTGTTAAAAGCAAGCCACGACCGCAACGTTGCCATGGTCATGCCCTCGCAGTGAGAGCATGAACCATCCACAAACGCTGCCTCGGTGTACGCCTGTGGCCATCTGAAGCGGAGAGCACTCTACCGCATCCAAGAACTACACAGGGGCGGAAAGGCATCTTTAAAAAGACGCGTCCTGAAAAGGACGTTCAACGCCGCTGTGTAAAGCTCTTTTAGAGGAAAATAATCTTTTATAGAGAAAATCACTCTTTTATATATAACTCTTTAACTCTCTTGCGCTGTAGAAGCCCAGGTGCAAGCTGCACTGCCGTGCAGAGAAAGAAAAAGCCGCTGAAGTGAGCCGTAGATCCAACAGCAAGCAGAGCATCAGAGGAACAGGGCAGTAACTGGTGTGTGACTCACTGCTGGCTGCATACACGACCATCGGCTCCAAAGAAAATTTCTGAATGAACTTGATGTATTTCCCCGCTTTTATACCCGTATGTCCGGGGCGGGGTATGCAAATACTGTCTGCCAACTTCTCATTGGCCTTTTTTCATAGACAAGAGGCATATTCGGCGCTCAAGAGAGACCCCTAGTGTCGCTTCTTCGACACAACGTCGAAGTGAGCGACAGACGGAAACTGAATTCTCCATTGATCTGCATTCAAATCATTAAAAACGTTTTACATCTCAAATAATTTTTTCACTTTGTAAATCACTGAGTAAATTGTAATTAAATTGACAGTTGCAAGGATTCATACTTGCTAAATCCGCAAACGCATTATCTATAAAATATATATTTATTAAATCCTCCAGTAACACTTGATTGTGATTGGCCCATTCGGAACAGCGCTGCCAAAAGTAACAGGTGGCACGTGACAGCGCTATCTTTGTTTTTGTAATTAGTATTCCATCTAATGTCCTCTATAATAACATGGTTGAGACTCTTCCATTCATGAGTCTGCCATTTAGACTTTCCACCATAAATAGCACTGGACATTCAGACACCCCCCCCCTCGCTCTGCTTTATATCTTTTTTACCCAGTTCCCCTGGCGATGTTCTCCAGCTGGCGACACATGCAGGAGCGCACATCGTACTCTACGTCCTGGCACAATGACCTGACCAATGGCAGGAGGTCCTTCTTCACTCTGCAAAAAGAAGCCATGGCAGAAAATGTAAAGAACTACATGTACAGTCAGCAAATGAGCAACACAATGTGTATTTACAGCTGTATAACTCAATATATTGATTGCAAGTTACTGCAAATTATTAACTTTTTGCATTGATAGTGGTGTCAGCACAATATTTGTGCTGAAGGAACATACTGTAAGTAAGAAATTAAAATGGTGTGTGATATAATTGTTAGATATGATATGTAGTCACTAGAGGTTTAAAAAAGAATACAACAAGTCGTTGATTCTTACAGTACTGTACATTAACTTAGTATATTAACATATAACACATATATCACATGGCTCTCTGGAATACTTGATTCTGACTGGTATCACATATCAATCCATGGGATATTTCTTCCATAATAAAAATATATATTATATAAACTCAAATCGATATTTCATGAACACTTATTTATTTATTTGGCAAGTAGCCACGTAATAAGTGTGCTAATGTACAGTGAGCCAGGCATTACCACGACAAAAATGCAGAGAGGGTGATCAGGCTTAAATAAGGCTTTACATTCTCCCTAACAAATATTAGTGGTCAAGGCAACTATATGAAAGGCAAATAGGAAAAATGTAGCAGCAAACTCACATTGAGGACTCAAACTTGCCAGTAACCTTGCCAAGGATGCGACAGCTTGCCAAACGTGCTGGGACAGACTGAGTGAGCTGAGCTTTCGATACCATAGGACTCAGAATCTGCATAAACAAACACCAAAGTAAACTGACGTTGAATTCACACTAACAACTGATTCCTATGGCATTTCTGTTTAGACAGAATAGACATGCAAAATTCTGCATATTGCCAATACCTCTTGCCTGATAGTTTCCTTTGGCAAAGCATCAACTGCTGAAAGCAATGTCTCCAACCAAGCATTGCTGACCACTGTCAAAATAAAATGTTAGAGGAACAAAGTAGCTGTAGCTGATTGTGTCCTAGGCAAGCAGATATTTGTAGATTTCACACCGGCACAAGATAAACTGCTTTCATATCACAAGGTTGCAAATAATAAGGACTCTCTTGCATACAAGAAGTGATTTTCAGAGAGTGAAGAATATTCAACATCCAGACTGAATGTAACTGATTTTAGTGAACATATCTGGAATATGACTTAAGAATTACAGTATTGCTTCACAAAGTCCAGAATTAAAAGGATAGTTAACCCAAAAATACAAAATTATGCCATCATTTCCATTGTTATTCCAAACCTGTGTTTTTTTCTTTCCTGGAACACAAAAGGAGATATTAGGCAGATTAAATAAAAGTCAAACTCTATCAAACACATTTTGTGTTCCTCAGAAGAAAGTCATGCAGGTTTGGAACAACATGGGGGTGAGTAAATGATGACATCATTAAAATGTTTAGGTGAACCATCTCTTCAGCACAAATTTAGTATATACACTTTGCTATGGGTTTTTCAAACAGTGGCAACCTGTGTCCCTGTGGTCGAGATTTAGAAGAACTATCTGCAAGATTGAGTGGGTATGTGTCTGGATGAGAACAATGTCATCTTGGAGGATGGTCAAGAAAGACCCTGCTGCGGTGAGCTGCATATCAGCCCCAGCTACATGGAGAACCTCCTGGTGGGGGTAGGAAAGGGAGCTCTGTATTATCACTCATAAATAGCATGCATCAAATAATCACAAACAGATCTCAGCACCATAACGCCAAAAAAATGAAGCACCGTTTGGCCTACCCTGACTTTTGGCACCACCCTGCGAAACGTCTCTGCTGGGTTCTGACGCACTAGGTTTGGCAGGTTGATAATCACACTGGCTCGCTGGACATCCTGTCCAGAACTGAAGACGAAACAGACCAACACAGAAATATGGCTGATAGTTTTGGTGAATTGTTTCCAAGTGCCGATATAAATAACATCAAATGATGACCTAATGCTACCAGATTCATCACAAATCAAAACAAAAGATTACCTGACATAGATACATTTGCAAATGCACTCACAACATTCTGACCAGAAATATGAAGGACATGGCAAATGTCCATACCCCTGTCTAGGTCTTTTTTTAGTTCCAAAACTAAAAGTTTTTAACTACTTTCCATTGTCAGTGTCTTCACTTAAATGACATGAGTTTAAGCAGACTTAAGGGGAAAGAAAGAACAGCTGATTTCATACAGAGACTTTGTCCTTCTTCTTAAACTGTACCCACTGCCACTCACTACACGACAAGTCTTGTCATCCTTACCTCCTAGCTCTTACAGTAGGACTAAGCAGTTTTCTGTCGACATACCCAAATGATCATCTATCAAATGATCAACTTTTATTTAAGAAGACTATTGAAACAATATTTGGATTAATAAAAATAATTCTGGAGTTGGCTTGATTTGATCTGTATTAGGTTTATTTGTCAAATTAGGTGTAGTAGTATTAGCTAGTATTTGTTTGTATTTGTACAGGAATCACAACTTCCCTAGCAGATAATGTTCTAAAATGAATTTCTGACATCTGCTGATCACAGTGGACTTCTATGGGTGCTTCTCAAATGGAAGTTTGTAGCCTAGTTAGGCTGTGTCCTTCCTAGACCAGACCTTCTGAGGCTGTAGGCTAGACTCCTCCTCAGCATTCAGTGCTAGAATGAGATAGGAATGGGCGACACCAATTATTTTCTTTTTGATCCGATACAAGTACTTTTAGGCCAGTATCGCTGATATTGATACCAATACAACTAATACATAATATTTTTACGAATACTTAGGATAAAATTAGTAGCTTAAATGATGACTTGTAAATATTTTGGATATATTTATAGGCCTAAGCAGAAAATTGTTAGGTTGCTTTGTTTACCCTTTAAAAATTAGTAAGTATAAGACAAATATAAAATCACAAAATTAAAAACCAAGTTACAATATGGATACTACAGTAATGTTGTAGTAAAACCATGGTTAATTTTATCAAAATTTTGGTTACTGCCAAAATGAAAAAGAAAAACATTTACTACAGTCGTAGTAACTAGTCATGGATAATACAATATTATTACAGTAAATCCATGGGTACTTTTCATATGGGTATCATTTATTAATGAGGATTACAGATCATTATCAATGTTTTAACAGCTCTGAATTTAAATAAGCCTTTAAAAATGTCATGTCTATATTTGTTATTAGGCTACTTAGTATAAATATATCCAGATGCTGTTTTTCTATCATGATCTGGATGGCAGAGGCAGGATAAATACATACAAATTGTGCCGTTGTGATTTTATGTGCTGAGTAACATAATTTTTCCCACTGTGTCCAATATTAAAATCAGTGCGACACACTTTCCAAAAGGCGTTGGCATTATCGATATGGCTTCGAGATATAAAATTCGAAAAAAAACGACTATTCATGATAAATCATTTATTTTAGAATCTAAATGTAGATTTTCATCAGAGAGAGTGAAAATATAAACATAATATATTAGGCTATCTATAAAAATGGATTAATGTGATACCTGCAAAAAATTATTGTTTTTAAAACATTAAAAGCTTAAGATTGCTTAATGGGTGGATCCCACCCAAACCCCTTCTTTCATGGACTTGAGATGAACATACATTATTTTACTTGAAGTTATAATAATATAAGCAATATAAGCAGTACACAAAATACGTCTTTTATAAAAAATAACAAATATGCCTTATTATTGCATATTTTTTTTTTTTTTTTGCATACAGAATTGTACATCAAGAAAGAGAAATACATAAACCATTATGTTATTTTGAATAACCATATCAAATAACCATTCACAGCATGTTCTATAAATAACATGTGTACTTCATTCATTTACATATTATATTTTATTTAAAAAAAAGTGGAAAGTTAAGGCATCACCTCCTCTTTTTTTAAATATTAAATGAGATGGGACATCATACCTCATATTTTAACAAATTGTGTAAAAAAAAAAAAAATAAGCATCTGAAGGAAATAATATAAATCTAAATTAATTACAAATATTTTTAAGCAAATCCCATTTATGTTCACATCCCAGACTTTAATTATTCATTCTAAATGTTACTTTCTTGATTTGGTATATTTCCAAAATAGTCTCTCCATCTTTGAAATTGTTGGGGGTTCTGGTTTAAGCCAAATTTTTGTAATCTGTTTCAAAGCTGCTCTTATGATTACACTAAATATATTTTGTTCAGTTTTATTTCTTAAGGACAATGGCATTTTACACAAAATAATTTTTCTGGATGTATTTCTATTGTGCAGTTAAATTTTTAATTAACCTGACTAATCACTTTCCAACTTTTCACATTACAATCAATTGTCAATTTAGAAACCTCATATCGAATTTGAGTGTAATGAGCCTTTTTTCTCCACAATATCTCCAACAATCACATTTTAACATGCTATTGTATTTACTTTGAATAACAGGTGTTATAAAAAATCTCATTTGTACCTTCCAAAAGCATATTCCTTCCAAACAATGTATTGAGCAGTATGGAATGTATTATGTAATATTTCTTCCCAGTCTTGCTGACTAATTTTTATTTTTAATTCATCCTCCCACCTACATATAATTGAATTTTGAGTGTCCTGTAAATATCTTGCAAATACTTGTAAATAATAATAATTAAAAAAAAAAAACATTTTGGAAGCTCTTGCTTTTTTGCTAGGTTTGAAAAGGTATCCATTTCTTTATCAGTGAATATTT
This sequence comes from Moxostoma hubbsi, assembly GCA_032164185.1. NCBI lineage: Eukaryota > Metazoa > Chordata > Actinopteri > Cypriniformes > Catostomidae > Moxostoma > Moxostoma hubbsi. The sequence goes on from JAVLUX010000022.1 coordinate 17,410,674, forward strand.
GGTGATATCTTTTCAGACCTCTTATCTGCCCAAAACTTAAATGCATGATCTAATCTAATTGGCATGAAATCAGGATCATCAGAAATCATTAAATTAACTATATCTTTCTTAATTTTACAATTAGTATTTTTTTCTAACCAAATTCTAAAAGTACTATTAATACAAATATTATCTATTGATTTAAATTTGTTGCTTTGTTTGGGTAGGAAAATGGATATACTAATAAGTTTCCCCATTTGATACATTTCCATCTTTCTCTATTTCATTTTAGATTCTTCGTTCATCCAAATCAATATAAACTCAGCTAAAAAAGAAACATCTTCTCACTTTCAACTACTTTTATTTTCAGCAAATTTAACATGTGTAAATATTTGTATGAACATAAAAAGATTCAACAACTGAAACATAAACTGAACAAGAGAAATGGAATAATGTGTCCCTGAACAATTGGGGGTGGGGGTGGGGGGGTAAAAAAAGTAACAGTCAGCATCTGTTGTGGCCACCAGCTGCAGTAAGTACTGCAGTGCATCTCCTCCTCAAGGACTGCACCAGATTTGCCAGGCCTTGCTGTTCCACTCTTCCACCAAGGCACTTGCAAGTTCCCGGATATTTCTAGGGGGAATGGCCCTAGCCCTCCAATCCAACAGACATGCTTAATGGGATCAAGATCCGGGCTCTTTGCTGGCCATGGCAGAACAATCTTGTCTTGCAGGAAATCATGCACAGAATGAGCAGTATGGCTGATTGCATTGTCATGCTGGAGGGTCATTTCAGGATGAGCCTGCAGGAAGGGTACCACATGAGAGAGGAGGATGTCTTTCCTATAATGCACAGCATTGAGATTGCCAGCAATGACAACAAGCACAGTCCGATGATGCTGTGACACACCTCCCCAGACCATGACGGACCCTCCACCTCCAAATCGATCCTGCTCCAGAGTACAGGCCTCGGTGTAACGCTCATTCCTTCAGCGCTAAATGCGAGTCCGACCATAAACCCTGGTGAGACAAAACCGTGACTCGTCAGTGAAGAGCACTTTTTGCCAGTCCTGTCTGGTCCAGCGAAGGTGGGTTTGTGCTCATTGGCAACATCGTTGCCGGTGATGTCTGGTAAGGACCTGCCTTACAACAGGCCTACAAGTCCTCAGTCCAGCCTCTCTCAGCCTATTGCGGACAGTCTGAGCACTGATGGAGAGATTGAGCATTCCTGGTGTAACTTTGGCAGTTGTTGTTGCCATCCTGTACCTGTCCCACAGGTGTGATATTCGGATATACCGATCCTGTGCAGGTGTTGTTACACGTGGTCTGCCACTGCGAGGATGATCAGCTGCCCTCCCTGTCTCACTGTAGTGCTGTCTTAGGCGTCTCACCGTACGGACATTGCAATTTATTGCCCTGGTCAATGATGAGCAGGATCCTGGGCATCTTTCTTTTGGTCTTTTTTAAAGTTAGTAGAATGGTCTTTTTAGTGTCCTAAGTTTTTAAAACTGTGACCTTAATTGCCTACTGTCTGTAAGCGGTCTTAATGACTGTTCCACAGGTGCATGTTCATTAATTGTTTATGGATCACTGAACAAGCACGGAAAACATTGTTTAAACACTTTACAATAAAGATCTGTAAAGTTATTTTTTTTAGCACATTAAGAATTTTTTTGTAGCAGTCCTCTTGAGCTCTCGTAGCAGCTGCTGTTTATTCTTGTTGTGTGAATGTCTTTAATTGCTTCATAATTTTACATTTATCCCTAGTATTGTGTAAATCATGTGTTTTAAGTCTTCATGATTTTATATTTTTAAAACAATATCTTGTGCAGAATGAATTAAAATTCTTATTTTCATAATCATCAGCTTTCAGCAGAGAGGAAAATCCCGATGAGTCTCTCGTGAGAAGTGAATCACATTCTCTTTGTGCAAATGTCACTCATTCATGTGCATGAGCGTGTAATCTAATCTTAAAGTCAGGATCGAAGTCTGAGTTGACATCATGGTACCAGTTAAGCCTGATTGGATTGGTTTGAATTTGTCAACCTGAAATCAATCCTGAAACCCTGGGTTTGTTCAGTGACCGTCATGATTCAGGCCTCTTTTAATCCTGTTCTTTTTGTTCCTCTTTCCTTCAGTAGACTCTGCTTGTTAACAGCAGTGTCATCACTAATGTTCAATCATCACTCAGAGAGTTTATCTACATTATTTAATTATCTATTTGGCCAATTCAACATTTGTGGACTTATGGGAACACCAAGAGTGTTACACAGGGGATTTTGCTGTGGGTATAATACATTTTGCAAAACTGATCTTAAAATTTAGATTTAAATCCTTTCGAAAAAAACAGAACAATAACATTTATTTTTAAATTTTAAAAAAAGGGGGATCTCCCCTTTTCTTCCCAAATTGGCATGCCCAATTCCCAATGCGGAGGATGAATCTCAGTTGTCTCCACATCTCAGACACTCAGACAGTCAATCTGCGCATTTTATCATGTGGTTTGTTGAGCGCATTACCGCGGAGACCATCACATGTGGAGCCTTCACGCTATTCTCCACGGCATCCACACACAACTCACCATACGTCTCACCGAAAGTGAGAAGCACAGTATAGTGACCATTATTATTATTATTTGGTGATTGATTATTTTATTTTTTATCTTCTAATTTGCTGTATTGTCTAAACTAATTGCATTTTTCTACATACTGTCATTGCTGCAGATGCAAATAAAACTTGGAGAGAGAGAAAAAAGTATGCTGGATTATAAAGGTTTCCACCTCTGCGGTAATGTGACTCGTTTTCCACACATTTTTTAAATAATCTGAGACATGTGCAAAGAATGCAGGCCAAGAAGGATACACCTGATGCATCTTCCAAAATATGGCAAAATAAGGCTGCGAAACGAGGCTGCCATCAAAGGGTCCTCACAATTGAGATGGCCTTCGACAATGCTTGATGATATGGCAGCCTAGATATCCAGCCTAACAGGGCTGCAGCCTTCTGATTGAGAAGCACCCTATGTTGTGAAGCTAAAGTATTTTATTAAAGTCCATTTGGACAAGAGCATCTGCTAAATGCCTTAAATGCAAATGTAATGATTTAAGAGCCAGTGAACTACTGCTTTGATGCTACACTGAATGAAAACTGTTTTTCTTCATTTCTAATTATCTTGTCTCAAGGAGACTGGTGTTTTTTTTTTTCTTCATTACCTCAAGCTCAATATACTGTAAACAACTGTCTACATTCATGTACAATAACTGGCCATTTCAGAGGTAATATCTGATAATACCTGATAATATCCCTTTAACATAACGTTTTCTACTAACAAAAAGTTTTTGTCCAAAGTAATTTAAAAGTACATTCAACAAAACATTTATAAATAATGTACGCTCACATAGGATGAATACTCCAGCCATATAAGTAGACTAGAAAAAGCAATTTTGTTCTATACAGTGTGTCTTGCAATTCACAAAAATGCATACATTTGCACCAACAGAAGTCAGTATAAAGTTCAAGACCACTGTTGAATCGGTTTAGATGAATAAAAATCAGCCAAAACATAAACACAAAATGTCTTACTAAGCATAGCATACTATAGATTAACAAAAATCACCTTATTTATTACTAATTATTTAAACAACCAATGCGGTCTAAAAAATGTTTTTTCATTATGCTGTAATTGTTCAAGCATTTGAATCTCTTGAAGATTAGAGCAGGTGAAACTCACAGACTTCCTGTTCTCCCTAGAACAGTCTCATGTCTATCAGCCTCTCATGTGCTGTTGTTCTAAATAATGAACTATAAACAGGTATTCATTACTTGTTTAGGGTTAGGTTGTCCTCCTGTGTCCTTTGTTGGCAAAGGGTTATTTAATAACCAAGAAGCAGCCTCATCTGCTACCAAATTTGTCAAAGAAGATAGTAATGCGGTCATGCTTTGTGCACTTCTTGAATTTGGTCAATAATGTGCAGCACATTGGCAATGACCATGTTTATGTATTATGACGGCAGTGCCATGCAGAGACAGAGCAGCTGGCATCTAGAGAGGAGAAAGACATAATTAGCTAAAGACCAGGTGCTGAAGGGTTTGGTAACACAATCCCACTCCTGCAAGCCTTGAGTCTCTGTTTGCTCTGGCCAGGTCCTAGCTGGAAAGTGGTCAGAAAGTAAAAAGAGCTACACACGCATTTGTAATTAGATTTCCCTGGTGAGTGAAGGCTACACAATGGGTTCAGTCCAGAGGAACATTTTATTCCTCATAGGTTGCTTTTTCATTGCTCAGGAGAGTTAATTTTTGTCTTAGACGTTTCTCCTGCAATTCCTTAAGGAAAGAGAAACAAATTAGATAATTGCTGCCATACAGTAAATGTACAAAGTAAAAGTCAGTATGAATGTGGACAGCATTGCCCAGAAATGTTGTTGTGGAAGAATTTAATAAGGAATGTTTGAGTTAATATTGAAATATTTTTACATTTGGCTACAGACTCTGGTATTTGGCCAATATGAGCACAGTTTGTGACTATACATGGCTGTACATGTAGGTGCTTTTCCACCATCGAGCCAAGCGATTATGGTTGCTGAATCATGCGTTCTGTAGCAATCCAGACTCGTTTATATGGTCCCATTTTTTCCCCATTGTTGTGCTGCGAAAACAAGATCAGAATGAACTGACAGGGCAAGTGACCAATTGTCACTAAAGCATTCCACCCACAGTTTTCTGTTAAAAGTATGTTTGGCTAACCATGCTGAGAAATCAATTTGGAATCGTACCTTACCAAACAGTGTTCAAGTGGAGATACTATGATGCTACAAGTCCCTATGGTGGAAAAGAGGCAATTTCGATGTGAGATTACTTGGGGCTAATTCTCAGGGAAAAAAATCTCTGAGAAGCCTCCAATTGCTTGAGAATTCTCTCCATTTAACCTGATTGCTGTCTAAGAGATACAAGCAAGTTAATGATATTCCATTTGTGAGTTTCTTTGCCTATGAGAAGTAACACTACAAGACAAATTATGTTTAGAAAAGTCAATTTTAACAAAACTTTGCTTTCAGTTTTATCTGGAAACTATGAATAGAATAAGAAATACTGAGGAATAAAGAAGAAATCTACAACATTTTGTGGCAAGCACATCTGAGCTCTGCTGTGCTCAGTAAAGAGTGTCTTGAGTTCAAACACAAAGTTGGGAGAGTGAGAAAGGCAATTTACACTGGCAAAAAAGGTGACACACTGTTTGATTTCTCTCCCTCCAGAGGAAGTGAGTCGGCAGTTGATTGTTGAGCCAGCAGGACTGTAATGAAACCTAAACAAAGCCCACTTTGCAATTAGTTTTCTTTTGGCAGCCTCTCTAATCTTTCTATCCACAATAGGGCCACCGATGCTGGGAAGAAATAGAAGATCACAGGCTGTAACAGGCTGTTTGTGAACTTTTCAAGGTGACATGTTTATAAATTGTGCACATGCTTCAATCCATGATGTTCTTGAAGGTTTAAAGACATATGTTTCCACTTATCAGTGTAAGAGCAACATGGGCTCATAGTAGGGCTGCATGATTATAGCAAACATCATAATTGTCGATTATTGCTCTTGATATTGTAATAGCAATATCATTGTAAAATTTTGAATTACCATGACGTCACAAAGTAAGTAACCGTGTGGTTCTTCAGAGTAGCAGATTTCTATGGTGGATATGAGCTGCGCTCCAGTTTCTTTTAAGCATCTTTTAAGCATTATATTGTATTGTATTTTCTATTGTAATAATGTTTGTTACGGTAAGGCAAATGAAAATTATTGTAAATTTATATCTATGCTATAGAATAAATTGAATTATGGCAAATTACTGCTTAAATTATTAGTCAACGTACAGTAAATAATATGGCATTTTCGATATTCAAACTTATTCAACAAAATAAACAGCTGATTTAAATCGATCAAGTTACTGCGTTCAGTAAGACCTTTGGTGGCGAGAAGGGTGCCCATTCATCCCGTTAACCCCTGAGAATTTTTGGCCTCAGTGGTTGCACTTTGGAAATTAAAAAAATTAATTTGCTATCTGAGTTTGTGCGAATGCTGTGTAATCAGCATAATAAATCAATTATTTACACCGCGTCTGTGCCTTGATTAGAATGGGATCGTTTTAGTTTTGTCGTGTTACTCATTTGCAGTGTATTTAACATCTATGTTCAAATTGAGTGGCGCAATATGCAATGAATCCAAAATCAGAACAAAGTGCTTTTTGCTCTTGTTCTACAGCTTATTTTCAAGTGTCAGGTGACGTTTCTTCAGTATTAATTTTTGTGTGCTGCGTGAACAGAGCAAGAACCTAAAGCAAGCATGTGGGCATGTAGTTGGTTTCAAATTTGTGCATTAGGATCAGTTGTCATTACTGATAGGACAGAGGAATAATCTAAGCGGCTCTGATTGGCCATTGCCATTTCATTGCTCAATGGACATGTTAGTGATTGGTTAGAATACTCAACCGCTGGAAAAACACATTGTAAATAGAAACCATTGACCATTAACCACAGGAGCAGACTTAAATTGAATGCTGAAATCGTCAATTTTCACGATTACATAATCGCGGAAGCCGTTATCGTAATCACGAATAGTTTTCCGATTAATTGTGCAGCCCTAGCTCATAATGTCAGTATCCCATAATGACACTATGAGTCTGATGGCATGGTAGTGAGCTGTGAGTATTCAAACCCTATCCTACTGTAAACCTAAAGTAGGTTTACTGCCAGTGTTAAACTCTTAGGGGGCTTTCACACTGGGCATGTTTGCTGCCATCCAATTCCGGGTGCGACTGTTCCCGGTGCCCCCTACAGCGTTGGTCTGGTTTCACACTCACTCGATTCTATGGAACCCCGGTCAATTTGCGTTCATCTTATGTCATCATAAACATGCATGGAGAACACAACACGACTCATATTTTTGGTTTGTTTTGTTATTTTGGTGCCATTATGCACAGCAGAGTGAACGACAACTGCGTATATCTGCGTATAATTTTTTTGAGGAGAAAACTGATTGCAAGGAATTCATTTGCATCTTTTTTTACACTGCACACTTACACTCGTGTCAAAGGTGAAGTAATCACCACTGTCATCTCCTATTTTACCCTATATTTATAACCAATAATAGTAGTTTATATATAGTATTTATAAGATATATAGATAGATAGTCAGACAGACAGAGAGTGTTTATAGTGTTGAATGTACTTGTATGTCATTGTGGTGTCATTACTTTTTTGGGACTTTCAGGAATTAAAAAAAACGCTTGTGCAGGTTACTTTACTTCTTGAACGAGTGCGCAGCCAAGTCCGAGTTGCTTTCACATTCACGTTCCATTGCAACCGAACTCAGACCACCTCCTAAAGGTAGTCTCGGTTTTGGTGCCACAAGACAGCTTTCAAATTACCAATTTTTCATGCGAACCGTGCTCTGTTTCAAACTAAACTGCCAGTGTGAAAGCACCCTTAGTAACAGCTATAAAGCAAGGGTCGTCAACAGGAGGTCTGTGGCAGTACTGTAAGGGGTCTGGCAATATTTTTTCATCAAGGGCTGTTAATATCGGAATAATCGATGATCGTTATTTATCAAGTTTAAAAGCACAAATGCACTCAGTAATCATGCCAGCAGATAGAGAAAAGAATGTCTATACAGTCATGCAATTTGTGAATTCAAACATGTTCAAAGTGTTACATTAAGGTAAAAGTTTTTGATATTTTGCAATGGCAATGTTTCAGGTCACAGATTGAAGAACAATATTTGGCATTTAAGAATGCTTGAATGCAGAATAAAAAACATTGATTGGTACATTTAAGTACCAATGTTCAGTTGACTTTGTTCAGTTCAGACTTTTTGTCTTCACCTAATTTTTTTTTAGTTTAGCTTACTTGAAAATGTTAACTCAATCGGTTCCCTAATGTTTTTCTAGTAATGCGAACAGTAACACTTAGTTAACCTAAGAAATTTTAAGTCATCAGTGCAAAATTATACTGTATTGAATAAGTTTTCAATCCAAATTGTATTACATTTTGCCAACCAAAATGAATATTTGAATACAGTACTTGAAGACTTTAAGGCAGTCAGTTTCCTCACTTTTCATTTTCACTTAAATTCTCTCATTTACTCACCATCACAGATGTGTATGACTTTCTTTCATCTGCTGAACACAAAGTTTTTTTAGAAGAATGTCTCGGCTCTGTGGGTTCATACAATGCAAGTGAATGTGTGCCAACATTTTTAAGCTCCAAAATCAATATTTAAGTCTTTTTTCCTTCGCTTTCACTTTCTCCTTCTTCTGTTCTTGATGATTCACATTCTTCGTGCATATCACCGCCTACTGGCCACGGAGGAGAATTTATTTTAAAATAATAACAAATATTTATCTTCTTCTCACCCACACCTATCATATTATGTCTGAACACATGGATTTAACCACTGGAGTCACAAAGCTTACTTTTATGCTCGCTTTATGTGGATTTTGGTGCTTCAAAATGTTGGCACCCATTCACTTGCACAGAGCTGATATATTCTTCTAATTTATTTCTTCTGGAAAGAAAGTCACACATCTGAGATGCCAGGAGAGTGATGAAATCATGAGAGAATTAAAATTTTTGGGTGAACTATGCCTTTAAGTAAATTTATTACATTTTACAGTGTCAGACAGAACAAGCAAAAGACTTCCACTAATCTCTCCAAAGCACATAAAAAATATGGGAAAATTACTCAGAAGAGAGGCTTTAACGTCCGACAGTGATTATCTTGTAATGTATTGTTGATGCAGTGCTTTGCTATAAGAACAGCGCATAAAAAGCCTGAACATTAGATTTATGCATTTGGCAGATGCTTTTATCCAAAGTAGGGATGTGCACAAGTAGTCAAATATTCTAATATTCGTTCTGCAATAATTATTTGAATAGTAAAAATACTATTCGAATTTCACAATGTTTTCCTTTGCTGGCCGTATATACAGTGAAATACATGTTAAATCCTGAACACACTAAAATTGGCAGTTATAACAGAATGCACTAGGTGGACGCTCTTGAGAAAATGGTTCTATCAGTACGGACACCAGAAAAGCGGGTTATTGTGAGAATGTGGCTTACTGTGACAAAGCTGGGTTCCTGTTTAAATGTAATGAATAAGTGGTGTACTCTTTACTCTCGTATATGTGCAGCTCATCAGAAAGCAGCGTCCCTGTAGCAACTAAATCCCTGCGACGCTTCTGTAAACAACAAACATGGAATAGAGCACCTATTCCAGTACAGAGTAATTTTAGTACCCGTAGCAGGTCTGGTTGGGGAATTCCTCCGCTGAATTCACGGAGGTGTTCTGTCCAGTGGTGTTGTAGGCTTTGGAGGTCAGTGATGACATCATCCTACAGGCCTTGGAGGGGAGCACCAGGCGATCCCGCCAGGGATCATAGGCAGCGTCTGTGGGGGGGTCATAGGCAGCGTCTGTGACCACCAGGAGTGGAGAGAAATCGACCGCATCGAGGAACTACACAGGGGCGGAAGGGCATCTTTATAAAGTTGCGTCCTGAAAAGGACATTCCATGCCAGCTGTGTATTGCTCTTTTAGAGAAATTACACTCTTTTACAGAAAATATTCTCTTTTAGAAGCGCTGTCGAAGCGCCCAGGGGCAAAGCTGCACTGCCATGCAAAGAAGGAGAAAGCCGCTGATATGTGCCGTAGATCCAACAGCATACGCTCTACAGAGATGAGTGGAACAGTAAGTGACTTCAGCTCAATCATCACGCAACCGCTCTGCTCGGAAGAAGAAATCTCAATTGACAGACGCATGATTCCCTCCTTTTATACCTGTATGTCTGGGGGAGGGACATGCAAATTCTGTCTGACAATTTCTCATTGGCCTTTTCTCAAGTTCAGAGGCAACCGAGGCCTTTACAGAAGTCCCCTAGTGTCGCTTCATTCGACAAAGTGAGCGACAGACGGAGAACAATTGTCTACAAAAATTGTAATTGTCGAATAGTCATTTGATCTCATTTAACGTAAAATGAGATCACATTAAACTCTAATGATGATGCGCAAGAGCACCACTGCAGTTCGCACCTGACTGAGGAGAGGAAGATTTACACAGCTCACAGTCCAGATGCACGGTAAACTTTCCAAACAGCTTCAGCTTATATAGATCGCAAAGTACAAGGGAATTATACAAAAATACCAAATAAGAATACAGATACATACAGAATACAGAAACACTCTCGTTGTGGAGAGTGGAGTCAGAGCTCTTTAAAGGAAACACCCTGGTGTTACATCTAAAATCCAGTTTTAATGCGTTATAGCTTTATTAAAGTTCAAATAATACGGAAGCAGGTCATGTAATTAACTACAAACTCCGAAACTGGCATTTCTCTGTGTGGTCAGCACCTCTTCTATGAGTTGCACAAATGTCCCGATCTATGGGGCAGAGATTGAAACTGCACCCGGCTGATGCACACTCTGTCACGGGGACGCTCATCCCTCGAGCACGCACTTGCTGCAGCTAGATTATAATGCAATGGCTTGTGACTTATTGAATCATAATATGTGTCACTGTGCATTTCTTATCATGAAGAAAACTGGCAATAAGCAGCTATATTAACCGTCTGGGGTCGACGGACACGCTGGCGCATCCTGCTGGATTTTTTCGTCATTAGAGCGGTAACAACATAAAATTCTCCGGCATTTTGGGGCATACAGATTAGTGTAAGACATCATCAGAGACTATAAAGGGTCCACTTTTATTTGAGTACACTCTCAATAACAACAAAACCTTGTGCTTTTGTAAAATAAAGAAAATAAAAAGGGTGAGCTGTCAGTAGTCTCTGGGTTTGCGAGCATATATCTGAAACACGTCACAAAATTAACTGAAACTCTGCAAATACTTATCACACAAACATGAAACATTCTGAAGAAAGCTTAAAATGTCTACTTTTAAATAAAAAAATCTAATTTAAAACAAATATTCTCCTGCAATGTAATCTGTATGCAACAAAGCGATGTACAGTTTCACCTGGCTCAGCGAATTATCTCTAATGTGATCACACCCACCAGCAGATTGCGCCATTCATAAGCTAATGTGCTGAGACGATCAATGCAAATTGTAAATGCCCACTACTGTGCATTAAAAACCAAGTCATTCACTTATATGCACGTTTGGAAGACAACACGATACTTAAGTGAGAAAACTCCTGGATAGTGACAAAGAAAAGTTCCTCAGAAAAGTGGGACTCAGATGAACGTTTGTATTTTGAAGAGAAACTTGATCCAGCTGAGGATACAATTTCAGATGAGTAAGTCATTTAGTTTTACTTACATTAGTTGACATGCTATTTTATTTAAACATGTACATATTTTACTAGTGGAACTGTTCCCAGACTTGCCAGCCAGGGTACAGAGTACTGAAATATGAAATATGTCCTAATAAGCAAGTTTTAGTTATATGTAAATGTTGTTTCGGCTAAAGCAGGCATTTAAATTGTATGCTGTATGATATAAATACGATATGTAATATGATATATAAATAATATGAATGTTTAGATTATATTTTAACTAGTGTTTATGCTGCCTCATTATCATCAACAAAGCTTGTGCTTGCACACATGGGTTCAGGTGTAATTAAGTAAAATGCACTTAAAATATGCCCATATTAAAAAATCTGCATATTATACTGATTTCTGAAGGGTCATGTGACACTGAAGACTGTAGTAATGCTTTTGATAAAGCTTTGATCACAAATTGCATTTTTAAATATATTCAAATAGAAAACTGTTCTTTTAAATTGTAAAAATAGTTCAAAATATCACTGTTTTTACTGTATTTTGGATCAAATAAATGCAGCCTTGGTGTGCAGAAGAGACTTATTTTAAACGGTAGTGTAGGTCTAAATTAAGTAAAGTCTTTAAGTAAAGAAAATGTATAGTCAGATTACTTCATTTAACTTAAAACTTGATTACAAGATTACATTGCAGGAGAATATTTGTTTTAAATTTGAATTGTTTTATTAAAAAGAAAAATAGACATTTTAAGCTTTTTTTAAACATATATTTCATGTTTGTGTGATAAGAGTTTCAGTTCATTTTTGAAGTGTTTCAGAAATATGCTTGCGCACACTGAGTCAGCTGAAAGTGCACCCTTTTTATTTTCTTTTTTTTACAAAAGCACAATGTTTTATTGTTATTGTGAGTGTACACAAATAAAAGTGGACCATTTATAGTCTCTAATGATGTCTTACACTTATCTGTATGCCCCAAAATGAGTATTTTATGTTGTAATGGCGAAATAATCCAGCAGGCTGCGCCTGCGCGTCCGTCGACACCAGAGGGTTAAAAGCTAATGATTAATCGGTGAAATAATCGCAGAATAGTCGAATAAACGTTATAATAATCGTTACATTATTCCATTATCAAAATAATCATTAGTTGCAGCCCTACTCTCAATTAATATGAGATTTGGTTTGGTGTATTTATCTCAGTTCAACAGCTGAACTAAATTCTTCCTCAAGACCACTGTTACAAGCTCCTGCTGTGAATAGTTAGCTGAATGCACAATACCAAAAAAGGCTCATTCAAACAAACAAGTCCTGACACAAACAACAAAAAGCATCTCCTAAAACCCTGCAGCAGCATTACTCTCAAGAGCAGGAGCCGTGACGCATTCAATACTGCTCCTGACATCAGCATACCAGAATGGAAAAATCTCTCTCATTGAGCCTCATAAACACAAAAAATTTACCTTTAAAGCTGATCAGCAGTACTTAAACACTGTACTGCTTTGCCAAGGATAATTCATTCATTGGAAGCAGTGAGTATTTACCTACATATTTCCTGCTAGAGCAAATCCAGAACTCAAGAGCTTTATAACCTTATACATTCTTTGTTTTAGTGTAGTGTAGCATATTTGTGAATTATGCACAATTATTTAAAACAATATTTAGTCTTTAGTCTAAAGGGAAGGGCAAAATTCCATTAGTGTGGGGGAAAAGACTTAAATTGGTTTTCCAAAAAGTCTAAAAGAAAATATGCCTGTACACTGCACAAAAATGGCAAACCTCAAACCAAAGGAGCAGTTAATAAAACTATACCAAATTTTCAATCAGAGTCAATCAGCCTGTTGCTGCAAGATTAACACTGGAGACTTGGAATGTAGCTAAGATTAGCACATCCATCATGCCAAAAGATCTCAAAAGGCATCTTTACACAGCAGAGTTAAGGCTGCTCTAAATTCTGTGTAAAGATGCAATGCCACATAAAAGCCATAAATTCTGCCTGCTCTGACCCACCTCAACCCCTAGTATCACAGATGACTATTATGCTACAATAATTCTTTGAAAATAATATTCAGCATCAGAGCAGCCTTATACTTAGTTGTTGTCATGATAGAGCAAATAGTGCACTTAATAAGTTAGTTTCATATTTAAAAGTCATTATATATTTAAAACATTCATCTTGTAAATTATTTATGCCATAGTAATTGCTGTGTACATGCATTTAATGCCACATCTATGCAGCATTAAATAGTTTGTTTATATTTTAAATGAAAGAAGCAGTGTTTTATTTAGTTATAATGGACCATTCTTATGGCTTTAAGCAGATGTGTGTAACCTTTTCGGTGTTAATATATGTTTTCTTATATCATCTTAATATGCAAAGACAAACATAAGACATTTGAAGGTAGATTTTCTGTAAACACTGTCTCTGTGGTGCTAAATTCCTGCTTGTATGGAGCGACCAATCTAGCCTATGCAACAACACTTACTTGGCCAATAGTGTGTGTTGGGGCATTATTATGATTATACCATTACATGATATAAAAACAATGTACTGTTATAAGAACAGAGTTTAGCTAACCAGAATTTATCTGACATTTGTTGCCATGATATTGCCATACTACTCCACTGTTTCTGTCATAGATTGATAGAGCAAAATTAGTAGGAGAAGTGTATGTATTTTGCCATTGCGAACTCAAGTCACCATTGTCATCGGTGAGCCTGGCCAATTACGATTAAGCTGATCATCAAAGCTTGTGCAGGTGACTGCTCTTGAATCGCTCTCGCTGTATTTGTATGGCTTATGACATAGTGACGTGACTGTGGTGCCTTCTAAAGTTGGACAAAGTTTTTAACTGACATGCACTGCTTCAAGTCCGGCGCCGATCAGTATGCACAGTGAATCGTGAAGTTGAACAGACCTAATGTTTATTTTTGCAATTCCATTCAGTGGCACTAGTGGCATACATTGCATCTCAGCTTCAACAATGCAGTGGACCAATGTTTAAAATAAGGCAGATGCTATTTGTTCACTGTTGCAAATAATGGAAGATGCTATTTACACCCCAGTGCAAATAGTGGCAAATAGTATTTGCACCCCAAACCTGGTGCAAAAAAATTGTAGATACTAATTGCACCCTGGTGCAAATAGTGTCAGATATTATTTGCACCCATATTTAAATATTAGCATACAGTATGGGCATCACTGCAGTGTTTTTATTGTGTTTATTAAGAGGCCCACAGACAAACTACATTAACCCCTACCCCTAAACCCAACCTTAACCTTAAATTAGAAAAAAATAACCTTGGTTTTACACAGTAACCATGGATTCACCATGGTATTTTTTTGTACATTTACAGTAACCACAAAATTAACCATGGTTACTATATTACCACCAAAATACTGTACCAACACTATGGTTAATTGCATTAAAACAATGTTTTCTTTCAAAAAACAAGATTACTACTATATTAGTAATACAGTGATGCAATCTACGCACAAGTGATGCCAAGCTGCGGGAATGAGTGCGATCGACAGAACCCGCCTCTGGATCAAACCCTTCTCTGCACTCCCTGACATTCACTGTGACCAAATAACTGAGATGAAATCAATCTTTATATGAATTTGTATCTATTATTTAAAATAATATAAAAGGAAATATTAAGAGTGGAAACAAGATGTGGAATCCAACATTGAGGTTAATAATATAGTTTTAAATGACCTTTCTCCACCTTATCTCTGCGCTCTGCATGAAATGCTCAGTTTCCTGTGCGATCCCCTTTAAGACTTCAATATACAGGCCCATCGACACAAACGTTCTAAACAGTCTATGTTGTTGGCTGTAGTAGTGCCAGCATGTGAAGCACAAAATGTAATGGAACACCCATTTACTGTTGGGCACGATGCACCACAATGGACACTTTCAGTGTAGACAGCATCATTGATTATAATGAGTTCTATTGCTTTTGACGTGACGCAGTGCACAGCTCATGTCCAGTATAGATAAGGTGTTAAAGTAAACGGAAAGGAGAGAGCTGGACAGTTACATGCATTGCTACACACCTAGAGGAACCAATGTTGTAGTTATTATTTAAAATGTGAAATTGATTAATAAAAAACAAAATGTACATCTTAAAAAGTGTCCTATATGCTACAAATGCCAGTCACAGTGATATGGCATCACATAATCTAAGCAGAGTCAGCACATCAGGAACACCCTCCTATTTTTACTATTCATCCATTTCTTAACAAGCACTACCTTTTCAGTCACCTTACGGATGCTCTGTCAGCCTGCTTCAATATGCTAAATGACAGTGAATAGGGGGAATTTAATTGTTCTCAGAACTAGTTTGCTACCCGAGGGAGTCACGGTGTGGAGTGACTCTGCCACTTAATTAGCACAGGCAGAGAGCATTTTAGAGATTCATAGATTAAAGAGAGACACAACTTTTCAAAATGAGATCTTCCAAAAGAGGGAAGTGTTGGAGTTTTCAAAATAACATTAAATTAAGGAGTTTTATATCTGGTCCATTATGTATTGTCATCTCTGCATAACATGGACGTAAGTATGTATGGAGTAAGTACATGGAATAAGTAACCATCTAACAATTCAAGCATTGCTCTGTTGTTCTAGTATGAAGAGAACTGTGTCTACACATTATGGTCAAGGAACAAGAAATTAATAGAGGTAGTTGACCTAGCAGTTACAGTAAGATAAATAGTAGGCCATTTAGGTTAAGTACATAAATTAATATGTCTACTGATGCATTTTGTACTGGTTTCTATTAAAATATTAATAAATGCAAACAATCAGAGTGAGTAATTTAGATGATGTATAACAGTAACACAAACAGGTGACCTAAAAACAAATGCAGTCATTTCAACAGTCTCCTATAATGTAACATTTGTCTGTGTTTTTTGAAACAGTTTGGAATTTTGGCAAACCTTTTTCATAATGCAAAATTTTACAAACCATATACTGATGAGCCTATGCTAACTATAACTATTCATTAAACTGCTAGATTAAACAAACTCTACATATGCCGATTCTGGGGCAATCTGATAAAAATGTAACTGTCTCTGCAGTAATCAGAACCAGATCCATTCAAATTTAATTATCAGATAACAGTGTATCACTGCTAGACATGCATCTGAGTGACGGTAACATGGAAACTTAAGAATAGTGACTCCCCAAAGTCCTTTGAGATGAGCATGCAGTTAGCTCTGTCTAGATATCAATGAGAGGTCATTCAAGAGATAAAGTTGAAGTCAGAAGTTTACATATACCTTAGCCAAATACATTTAAACTCAGTTTTTCACAATTGCTGTCATTTAATCCTAGAAAACATTCCCTGTATTAGGTCAGTTAGGATCACTACTTTATTTTAAGAATGTGAAATGTCAGAATAATAGTAGAGAAGATGATTTATTTCAGCCTTTATTTCTTTCATCACATTCCCAGTGGGTCAGAAGTTTACATACATTTTGTTAGTATTTGGTAGCATTGCCTTTAAATTGTTTAACTTGGGTCAAATGTTTTGGGTAGCCTTCCACGAGTTTCTCGCAATATGTTGCTGGAATTTTGGACAATTCCTCCAGACAGAACTGGTGTAACTGAATGGTGTCTGTAGGCCTCCTTGCTCACACACATTTTTTCCAATTCTGCCCACAAATTTTCTATCGGAATGAGGTCAGAGCTTTGTGATGGCCACTGCAATGCCTTGACTTTGTACTTAAGCCATTTAGCCTTTAGCTAAAGCTTTAACATCCTGGCTGATGTCTTGAGAAGTTGCTTCAATATATTCACATCATTTTCCTTCCTCATGATGCCATCTATTATGTCAAGTGCACCAGTCCCTCCTGAATCAAAGCACCCCCATAACATGATGCTGCCACCCTCATCCTTCACAGTTGGGATGGAGTTCTTCGGCTTCCATGCCTCACCCTTTATACTCCAAACGTAACGATGGTCCTTATGGCCAAACACTTACATTATTTGTTTTATCAGACCAGAGGACATTTCTCCAAAAAGTAAGATCTTTGTTCCCATGTGCACTATGCAAACTGTAGTCTGGCTTTTTATGGTGGTTTTGGAGCAGTGGCTTCCTCCTTGCTGAGCAGCCTTTCAAGTTATGTCGATATACAACTTGTTTTACTCTGGATATAAATACTTGTACCTGTTTAGATAGATACCCATTTCCTCCAGCCTCTTCACAAGGTCCTTGGCTGTTATTCTGGAATTGATTTGCACTTTTCACACCAAACTATGTTTATCTCTAGGAGACAGAATGCATCTCTTTCCTGAATGATAATGGCTACGTGGTCCCATATGTTTATACTTGCATACTATTGTTTGTACAGATGAACGTGGTACCTTCTGACATTTGGAAATTGCTCTCAAAGTTGAACCAGATTGTGGAGGTCCTCAATTTTTTTTTTGAGGTTTTGGCTTATTTCTTTTGATTTTCCCATGATGTCAAGTAAAGAGTCACTGAGTTTGAAAGTAATCATCAGTAAAACATCTCTAGTTGACTCCAATTAACCAATTAGCCTATCAGTAGCAAATTGGCAAATTGCCTAAAGGCTTGACATCATTTTCTGGAATTTTCCAAACTACTTAAAGGCACAATTAACTTAGTGTATGTAAACTTCTGAACCACTGGAATTGTTATATAGTCAATTAAAAATGAAACAATCTGTCTGTAAACAATTGTTGGAAAAATAATTTGTGTCATGTGCAAAGTAGTTGTCCTAAACGACTTGCCAAAACTATAGTTTGCTAATATGAAATCTGAGTGGTTAAAAAATGTGTCTTAATGACTTCAACCTAAGTGTATGTACACTTCTGACTTCAACTGTACATTATTCATAAGGCTAGTACAGCGGCGATGACACAGCCTTCCCCGACTCACTGAGCTGGATGTTCAATGCCAGTCAGCAGGTGCTGAGATGTTGTTCTGTGGTCAGCTTACCCCAGATACACATTTGGCTGAACAGTAGCAGCTAGCAATGCTGGCACAGCTAAACAGTTTCCGAGTGTCAAATAGAAAGGATGAGCAAAACTGATTTAGACAACCTGGGATCCAGTGACCTAATGGTGCAAATCATGGCTGGAGTATGCAACGTCTGGCATAGCTTTTGCCAGAGGCCTAAAACCTAGGCCCAAACCTAGTACTAAAAAAGGAACAGTATTTATATTTGCTATAGTCCCTTTGGTACACACTAATTCATATAACTATGACAAATACCAATCCTGTTTTTACTCTAAATAAGATATTTTGTTACCTGAGAAGGTAGACTGCTCGCTCTATGTCATTCAGATCTTCATCCACTGTGAGCTTGTCAATCTCTTCTGCGGTCTGCAAATAGTGGAAACTAGGTGATTTCGGTGGACAATACAAACTGGCCTGTCTATCCATGCATTAAAAAGCATTGTGTTTAAAGTGTAAGCACACCCAAAAATTAAAGTTCTAACATCTCCTTTAGTGTCTCACGGAAGACAGAAAGTTATACTGTTTTAGAACAACATGTGGGTGAATAAACCCACATGGTGTGAACCATCCCTTTAACCGTTTAATGCATACCTCGGGTCTAGGGCTGGGTGATATGGCCAAAATTGTTATCACGATCATTTTTTTCATATTGTTCGATAACATATTTATCACAATATACATTTACACATTGCACTTTCTTTTATTTCAAAGTTTATGGAAGAAAAGAAGAAAAAATTAATTCTAAACAGTCAAAATAGTCTCTACAAAACGGCACAGGGGGTCCAGAGATGGCCAAAGCAGTGGGGTCTACGGGACCTTTTACCAATTTTACCGTCTTTTACCGTTTATCAATTGAAAATGAATGTTAAAATATCATCTGTTTGTTCTGAAGCATAGTGACAGCAGTCCAGTATTTGTTGGAATATTTTTACATTAAAATTAAATATTATATTTCTTTAGATTCAGATACCCAAGTATGGGGCATAGAAGCCATTGTGACTGTGGAATGATGCTGAATGTGGGTTCAGGGGTGTCCCGAGAGAAAATATAGAAAACTATTTTTTACAAATTTTAAAAACATTTGTATATTTTCATTAAAGTGAGAGACTAGTCTACCAACTATTAATTTTAGTCTTTCCTTATCAATTCCAGACATCTAATTAATTTTCACAAAATTACCGATTTGTTTATTTGATTTGTTTATTATTAAAGGCTCGTAACATGCTGATTAATAAAGATACATTTAGAAGGGAAAAACGTTTTGGTCTAAATGCTTTGAAACCACATTAACTCATGCAGTGCTTCATGTCTACACACATGCAGGGAAAAGAGGCAATGCATGCTGAGCGGGACAGGGCAGACATTGTGCATGTTTGGTGCTAGAGAACAATATTCAAGATTGCAGCGCAGAAAGATCAGAGCTGTTGTCCACATCACTGTTGTTCTGTCGCGCTCTTTACTAGAGACGAGAGGGAGCAACCATTGTCATGAATTCTTGCGGCGCGAATGGAATCAATCCGGTGTCCGACGTAACCTAATTGTTAGCAAGGCAGCTAGCATTAGCAATTTCATCCAGTCTGACCCTACGTTTCCACTGCCGCGTTGTGGGCGAAGCTGAGAGAGTTTTCAATTCATTCCTATGAAAGCCGAGCGCCATGCTCGCAATGTGGATCATAGGATTGGCAGCGGTGCAGAGCAAGCTTTCTCCTAGCGCTGTGAACGCTTTTGAGCGGTTTTCGGATTTTCGGATTATCTAAAATTCCTCAAAAGCTTGTCGTGGATTTTCTTTATCGTGATATATATATTGATATCGTTTTATCGTCCAGCCCTACTCGGGTCTTTATAGTGACTGTACAGTCCCTCATACCTTTTTTTTAGTTATGCCCATAACTCTTCAAGTATTCGTCAACCTTTCTCTTCTGAATAGTGTAACATAAATTTGTGTAAAATTGCAAAATGTATATATATTTTTTATAACTGCTTTAGTAGCAAAAGTGTATTGGTTATTAAAATCCCAAGATATGTAATAGAGTCTCTCTTTTATTTTGTGCTTCCATAAATCATATTTTTTTAAGTTTACTATCACATGATACATATTTCTTTGTTTATTACAAGACAAATGACTACATATTACACAGATTTTCTGTGGTGAATTATCAGTAGCCTATTCCATATGCATGTACATGTACACATTATGCATGCTGTTTCTTACTCAAGGTGGCGCTGATGTTTCACTGATTGACTTAATTTACATTTGACGTTATTTGACGAAGAAGCAACGTGGAAGTAAACTACAGCAAGTGTAACACATGAGCAGTTTGATTTGGCTATTGAGTAAGTTGTGTGTATATTTAGACTTAAAAGTACCTGAGAAAAAACTTAGGTGAAGCTTATGTGCCGTTTAAGTGCTATGTGTACAGTAGCTCGATATGTGTTTTACTGCCAGTTGTGTCTCATGAAATGTATGTGTGGAGGTAATGAATCCTGTTCTATATTTGTTGCATCAATGCTTTGATATATGGAAGGGCAAACAACTAAATAGTTCATAATATATTATATTCTATTATTTTGTAATAGTCTTGAAAATGTATGGAAATTTTGACTATCTGGGCATTTTGTAGATCCATTTGTGATAGATAGGCTATATGCGCTGGGTCACTAGAGACCTGAGGTATGTAATAATGTTTGGAAAACACTGAAAAATGTAAGGGTTAATAAAGAAGGAAACAAAAGTTATTTGCATAAAATGTTGAGCAATTCCAAAGAAATAAAAATACATTTTTGCAAATATGAAGTGGACCTTTTGCCAAATATGCGAGGAGGCTGCAGGGAGGCAGGAAGAGGGACTGCGTGGGATGAGATAGCGTGGGGGACAGTAGCCATGTGTAAGAGCCTAGTGTATTACTTTAGATTCTGAGAGCCACGATGCATTTCTTCGGAACCTCCCAATTAAAAAAAGATGCGGGACAGAAACCCGATGGCGATGCATACGTGATTAAGACTCTGAGAAAATATGAGAATATCCTTGCTTAAGTTTACCGTTTGCAAGAGTACACCATTGCAGGGGGATGAGACGCACCACGAGACGTTCACACAAACGCATGTGAAGGCTACTGCCGGACATGGAAGGATTTTTTTGGGTATTAATGCTATTAACGTTATGCTTTGAAGTGGAAATCCTCTATTCCGCAGTGGTGTGGCGCGAAAATGAGGAGGCGAAGCAGTGATGCGGACAGCTGACAAAAACTGCGTCACTCAGCAGACTGAAGTGGGTAACCCCCGTCTTCCCAAAGGAATTACTACTTCAAATAAATAAATAAGCCGTTATAATATGGAATAAAACAGCCGGGGCACGAGACACAAAATAAAACGTCAAAGTGCATACACGTTGCTTAAGTCGTATTAATTTATCATAGCCTGCCACAAAACTAATCATCTGTCGTGGCACATAAATGCCTTCATGTGTGAGCCATACAAGTGTGTAATTGTCACACTATTGCTTGACAATTCTGAAAAAGATGTGAATATTTACCTTAAGGCTCCTGCGTATGGGTCTCTCGATGAATGAAAGGTCCTGCAGGTCATCTATCTGCCCATATAAACTGGCCTGACTCAGTGTCATTTTGGTGACAAACATCTGTCCTGAGTTTCTTCAGCGGAAATGTGTCAGACGCGAATGTCAAAGTCCTGTCATTATTGCTGCTCTTTGACTGAATGTCTGATGTGATTTCTTTGATGAAGAGAAGATGGTCCTCCCACGACAAACGAGTCGCCCTGGTTGCAAAGCTTGATCTTTCACTAATTAATTTGCGTGGTAGTGATATTCAGTTGTCTGCGCCGTTTCTAAACACGCTTTCAGGAGAGGCGTGTGCGCTTGCACGTAGTAAGGGATTCCGGCGATTGAAGTGTTGTTAACTTTACGAGAAAAAGATGGATTTAATGCGCGTTTTCCGACTTGAGCAGTTTCTTGTGGTTAGCGCATGCTGGTGATCAGAATGAAATCCTTTCCTTGCTTATTTCCCGCTGATGAGGAAAAACATTCAGATATAGCTGTTTCCGTTTGAAGCAGAGATCCCCTTTGATATATTTCAAGATGGGCGTTAAATGTAAGATCACTTTTGTATCAACAACCAATGTGACCTAAATTTGCAGTTTATTCTAGCAACACATACCTGCTCACTGTTCACCTGGCACGGTTGACGCTAGCTCGCAAATAATAAGACAACAAACTTGAAAAATGGACTGTCGAAAACGCATGGGCCTTTTGCCTATAATGCTCGTCTCGATTCGAATAATCACCAGTAAATCTACCCCAGAAATGGTAAACGGATCGTTTCACAAAGGTACGTCTTTTATATTTGAAAGCCCTGTGTGGATGTGCTAGCAAGCAGGAATATTCAAACCACGCAAACGCACTGCGCCAACTAAACTGGTTTCCATGGAGACAGCATGGAGCGTCAGAGCGTCGAGTTGAAGTTCGTCATCGGAATCGAATTAGAACTGAAACACAACTGAATGGCTTTTAACTTAGAGCGTAATATTCTAAATATGGCTTTGCCGGGTAAACTTTCTGTCCAGAAAAAAATATTTGTGACTTTTTCATTGCGTAAATTTGTAAAAACAGATCCGCTATTGGCTGACATATAGGCCTAAATACACAAAAAATCTGATTTTTTGTGTACATATACACACACACACACACATATATATATATATATATATATATATATATATATATATATATATATATATATATATATATATATATGTGTGTGTGTGTGTGTATGTATGTATGTATGTGTGTGTATAGGTGTAGATTTAGCTTATTAATGTTTACTGGACTTTATATGATGTTAATTGATGATTGACAACTGTTGATGTTATTATTTTTAAATATTTTTTTTTTTCACAAGTGCCTAAAACTTTTGTACAGTACTCTATATATAAAGCCACTTTAAATGGTTTAGTTATTACAAATTGTTGCAACAACTGGAACTAGAATGGATGATGAACATTTACAAATATTTTTGTTTTAATAGGCCTACTTCAAAAATATATCAGTAGATGATTTGCTCTTACATTAAAGGAATGTTCCGGGTTCAGTAAAGCTCAATTGACAGCATTTGTGGTATTATGTTAATTACCACAAAAATTTATTTTGACTCATTCCTCTTTTTCTTAAAAAAAAAAGAAGCAAAAATCGAGGTTACAATGAGGCACTTGCAATGGAAGTGAATGGGGACAATGAACGTGAATGTGTCCAATTTTTGAAGGGTTTAAACACAGTAATTTGAAGCATATAATTTTATAAAATCACTTGCATTAATTCTTATGTTAAAACTTTTATTTTAGCTATTTGATTTGATCATTATTATTTGAGCTGTAGAGTTGTTTATACTATAATTTTTACAATAATTTTAGGGTTTTAGGGTTTGTTGACATTACATCGTCATGGTAAGGAAGTTGAAAGTTGGCTATAACTTTACACAGAAATAGTTTGAAAGTGATTTTATCACATTATAGCCCCATTTACTTCCATAGTAAGTGCCTCACTGTAACCTAGATTTTGGCTTTGTTAAAAGAAAAAGAGGAACGAGTTGAAATTAATTTGTGTGGTAATCAACATTATGCAACAAATGCTATCGATTCAGCTTAACTTTTGAACCCGCAATATTTTTTTAATGGAATCAATGTACCCACATCGTACACGTACATCTCCAAGAAGTCTTTTAAAGAGCGTTTCATCTGGAAAGCATCACAGTATAATTAACATCTGCTTAACAACTCAGAAAAATCTAATTTACAAACATTATAAATCATAAACCTGTCAAATAAATATGCTGAATGTCTTATTAACATCCAAGAGGAAACATCTTATAGATGTATTGCAAATGAGCATATAGCCTATATTTTTTAGACAACCTAAAATAATATGTCTTCCCTTTGTAAACACACACATCAAATAGATGTCTGGGATGTAACCTTAACCTACAATCCAGGTCATCAGTTACTCAGTTAATTCCCATTCTTTGACAACACAAGGACAAATTTGAGACTTTGTTAATTGAGATCATGGTTATTTTGCTGCAAGATTCATCATGAGCTGTTGCATGAATTCACAGCCAGCCCCACTCATACATTTGTTAGTTAATTGAAAGTCAAGTTTATCTGTAGTTATTCAACATTTATAATAGTGTTAAATTAAATCCATGACAAACAAAGATTGTTATATTGTAACAGTCTATGTGATGTTACGTGTGAAAAACCCTACCGTGCCTGAATCTTGAAATGGAAATGCTTTAGCTATGAAAGAAAATTAAAAAAATTTACCATAATTTAAGTAACCTATTATTCATTATAAAAAAGTAAAATTATTAAAATATTGCAGTCATATACTGTAGAGTTTTATATGACCAACGTTGACAACAAATATCTGAGAATAAAAATAACTATTTGCTCTTGGTTTTGATTGCAATATTAAAGGTTATTTATATTATTAATTCATTCATTCATTAATTAATATAAGTTCTGCATACAGAGTTTTATAACCAGGTCAGTGGAGAGAGAATAAAAGCTCAGTAACAGGGGCCTAGGAGTACAATGCAAATGTGTCAATTCAGATTGGTGATAAGGAACAGCATGTTGAAAATATTGTAACCAGTTGGTGGTGCCAATGTACCAGTAGTGTTTTTCTGAAACAGGAACTAATGGGTTGATGTAGTCATTTCTTTTTATGATCATTCATTCACTCCTGATTGTCATATAGACATAATGCAGGCTAAATATTTTTTTATATTAATAATTCTTAAAAATAAATAAAATAATTGTGGTCATAGCACAGAAATACATTAGAGATACAAATACTTTTAGTGGAACAACCTAACTGGTCAGTGAGAGGAATGAAGGATTTGATTCCTGAGTGTGTTAACATACCGAAAGTCTCTGAAAGGTTAGATGCATAGCATATTTAAGCATAGTAACCCAGCCAAAATCATTAGCACACATGCAGTAACCTGAATTGCAAGTTTAAGATAATAACAGCACAACGTAAATTATGAATGTCACCAATAGTCCATAGTCATAATGGCATGTTTTGGTCTAATTTTGATCAGAAATTTAGTTGGTTAATCAAACATATCTACCTTCAGATTCATTATATTAATTTTTACTTGCACTGTTTTGAAGCTCCAAACCATTGCCACATAGCTACGGATGAAAACATCTGAGTCACCAAATTGGCCAAGAGGCACCCGTCTCAGATATATACAGTGTCATAGGGAAGTGTCTAGCATATGAAAGATTTCAAGACAGCTGCCTCTGGAAATAAGGTCACTCAAACACTAGACCTCTTGTCGACATTTGAGGATGGGCAGTCAAGTAACATTGGCTGGGTTTCCCAATAACATAGCAACTTAAGCTTTTACAATCATCTTAAATACTGTCGCTCGTTATTTCACGATGGAGTAACGCCTGTTTCCCAAACCAGCATGTAGATCGCGTTTAATGTAGAACTTAAGTGCTTCAATACGGGCGCTGTCCGGTCCAAAGGTGCTGATCACTTTGGAAAATATGTCAAAAATTTGTCTTCTCAACATGAATGTGGAAATACTAACAAACATGGAAGTTGTTTGTAACCTTGATGAGGCACAGAAATGTATTATTTATTACAGAATTGAATTATAGAAATAATGATGGCTTTAGTAGGACAGAGTTACAGATGTATCATAGAGATTAATGAAAGTGATGCAATAAATGCATGTAACATGAATATATGTGTTATGAATCATAAGCGACTCTCATGTAGCCTAAAGTTTTTTGGCTGGAAACTGAACAAATGCACAAAGAACAGGATTAAAATGACAGGCCTCAGTATTGAACTACTCGTATACCTAGAGAAATATTAATAGATCATCTGGCTAGAGTTCAAGGATCTGTATACTTGTAGCCTTACTGCCATTATGCATCATGCAATTTGTTATTGCCTTGTAAAAAGACAATAAGTGAGCTGATTTGAACTAGATATTGGAGGAAGAGGAGGAGGAAGTGAGAAAGGGATTCTATCATTGCACACTCTTACTCTAATCTCCTTTGTTAACCAATTTTTTATTATTTATTAAGGCATATTTATTTAAGTTTTAAACTGCATGGTCACATTGCATTACTCATGTCTTCTTAAATAAATGAACAGATGCAAACACAACAGCAAAAATCAAACATGTACATTTACAAGACATGCAGCAGTGCATTAACACATGCACACCTGTGTTTATTCTTATTTATGCTACAAAATGTTTAAAGTGTCATATAAAATGTCTTATATTGAAAATTCAAGTGTAATATTTTTGATTTTGCACATTAATCATTCAATAAAGTGCAGTATTTCTTATAATGCACTGCAGTATTAAAGTGCAGTATTAGGGAAATTCCCAAGGATTTGTTTTTATCTTGTCACACACCCAAAACTTAGATAATATTGTCCAATACTATGGTAGATCTCATTCTCGTCAAGATTCTTGGCCCACATGCAAATAAGATCAAGCCACATGTAAACCAGACATGCTCTCATAACCATGCTAGCTAAGCAAAGATATTAATAAAGTAATCAGTTTGTTTACACCATGATATAAAATCAAGACCTATATCCAGACTCTTGGTAAAGACAGCACACAGCAGTACATGTGCATTTGAGAAGGAGGACTTCTTAAAGGGCAGAGTTATCCTTCCACACATACACATGTGGCCTCATTATTGATATCCCTTAGAAAGGTAAGTGGACTTCTTAAGAATTAGGATTAGGACAGATCAGCAGCTAGTTGTGTTTAGTTTCATTATAATTTTACTGTGAAATGTATTGTTTTTTAATCAGGGAGTCACCCTTGCAGAGATATTTTCAAACATTATTCACTGACTGCTAATTAATGCTACATTTGTTTGTGTTTATCAAATTTCTGGGGTATGTATTGTTGGTATTTTGACTGAGCACTTAACTATTCCAGGTGCAAAATGGCAGCTGCCAGAGTGACAATGGCTGCTTTAAGGACAACAAATGATGACCTGGATGACTACAGTGCTTATGCACACATGTCTGAAGAACAACTGTTGCAATTGGCTATTGAACGAAGTCTAGCTGATACCAATTTGACACCATGGCAGAATCGGCAATTCCATGCCCACACACAGCTAACTGCCCCCTTAGCTACACGACGGCCACCATGCAACCCTGACCCAACAAGTATACCTGTTGCTGCCTCTGCAAACCCTCCCAGGTGACTTTTATCAGGTGTCATATTGCACTACTTGATTCAAGTAAAAAAATAAAAAATAAAATTTATTACAAAAATTAACCACTATTAATATCTCGGGTTACTTGAGTATAACCCTTGTTCCCTGATAAAAGCGGAACGAGATGCAGCGCTGAAAAGCACTTTGGGAACAACTTTAGGTGTGAATATGTGTGCAACACGTCAATGAACATTGACCGGAATATATAGCCTCTGCCGGTGTAATCATTGGATGCACCAGGAGCAGGGCTATAAATAGATGCGTCACAAGAGCATCGTCAGGTATTTTGTCTGAAGAGCAGTCCTGGGGCATCACAGTGCGGCAATGAAGCGCAGCATCTCGTTCCGCTTTTATCAGGGAACAAGGGTTACGCTCAAGTAACCCGAGACGTTCCCTTTCAAAAAGCTACACTTACGATGCTGCGCTGAAAAAGCGCTTTGGGAACGAGAATACCCACGCCGCCGCAATGTGCTCACAAGAGCGTGAGAGGTCTCAGACATGACCTTGAGATGTCGACTCAAGGACATAAGAGCCCGGAGTGGCATGAACATCCAAACTGTAGAATCTAATGAATGTGTTCGGAGAGGACCAGCCTGCCGCATAACAAACATGCTGCAGAGCTTTGTGGTGAGAGAAGATCTTTTTAGCGATGATACCAAACCCGGCGAGAGATAACCCGCAAGTGTCTCTTCAACCGATGGCATCACAGAATACCCCCGTGTCTCAGCACCCATGACAGTCGAATATATCGACGTAACGGGCACGTGGACACGGGAAGTATAAAGTTTCCTCCATGAACGAGAGAGCTCGTCATGGAGGTCATCAAAGAAGGGAAGGGACTGATGAGGTGTTCCCTTCCCCTGTCCACCAGACAGAAATCTGTCCTCCAACTTGGAGCTTTTGGGGGTCTCTTTTTGGCGTACCCAGTCTAATTGAAGCCTGGCCACCGCATGAGTAATCACATCGAGTAATTCCTCCACTGATTTACTATCATACCCGGAATGCTCGGAGGTGGGTAACTCAAAGTCTGCAGACACAAGAGAGATTCAAGGTCCCCCTCATGAACCAAAGAGGTGCCAGAGCGCAGTCAAGATCACGGGAAGGACCATCTTGGTCTGGGGAGAGAGTGAGCGAAAGGGACAGACCCGTCTCTCGCTCCTCAGCCAGATCCATACGAGAGCCCCACGAATTAAGTGTGGGTGCCGACTCCCGGAAGTAAGCAAGGCGAGCGCAAAGCATTTTGACCGAAAGCAGATTGCAATGCTCGCACCCGCCCTGCTCCAACGTGAGAGCAGCATGCTCTTACCCCAAACAAACAAAGCAAAACTGATGCGTGTCCCTCTCAGCCATAGAGCGGAGACAACGGAACACACATCGTTTGCCCTGATTTTCAATTATTCTTTTTTTTTTTCTTTTTTTTTAGAAAGAAGAGAAAAAGAGAAAGGTCTTCAGCGCACTGCCTAACAAATTCTAACTCCTAACAGAGGAAATAAAGTTCTGACTGGCTCGTGATAGCACACACACACACAGAGTGATCTGAAGACAAAAGATCTGACGATGCTGCTGTGACGCATCTATTTATAGCCCTGTTCAGGTGCATCCAATGATTACACCGGCATAGGCTATAAATTCCGTGTTGCACATGTATTCACAGCTGGTCACACCTAAAGTTGTTCCCAAAGCGCTTTTCAGCGCAGCATCATAAGTGTAGCTTTTTGAAAGGGAACTTTGTTAAATGTCTTCTTTTAGTGAGAAATCATACATCAACAGAGATACAAGAAACCATATTTTCATAGAAGGCAAAGACAAAGTGATTGCCTGGACAGGGTTCAATGGACACCTACGGGTCACAGTGGAGACTATGAAGTGAGTGGCAGAAAAGATCTCTTATATATTTCATTTTTGGCCAAAACTTTAAGGTATGCCCTAGTGAAAAAAAAAGTATACTTTATTGTATTATAAATATATTATTTTTTTCAATTGTATATTGCAAATATACTAACCAAAATTGTACTATCTTTAAATATATTTAAATTATATATACCAATTTTCACAATATAACTTTTAACACACTTGAAAATAATGGTACTTTAGTATATTATCTAAAAATAGATTTTAGATAAATATACTTGAAGTGAAAATTCTGTTTATTTTTTAAAAGTGTATTTATTTGCACTTTATTTAAAAATATATTTTAGGCAAGTGGCCATCAGGCACAAGTGTAACAATGAGCATTTCAGCAAGAAAAAATAACAATGCATAGTTCGTGTGTGGCCACTGTTCCAAAAATTATTTTTTTGTTTCTTTCTTTCAGCGTTCTTTTAATTTAAAAGCATTTGATACAGTTGATACATTTTGTTATGTTTTACAATTATAAAACCATGTGAGATTTAAATAAACACTCTGTTATTGAAGTTTTTTATATGTTATTTATTGCAATGGCCTAGAAAAAAAGTGCATTCAGCATTGGGTAAAAAAAGTCGCCCAAGAAATTCAGCCTTTAGTACACTGTAAAATGTAATAGTATTCCTTACTTAAAAATATTAGTATGTTTACTTGAATTTAACCAAAATGTTGAGTTTTTGAAATGTTAATTGTTCTTTACATTTTCGAACACAGCTCCCATAACTAACTAACTAACTAACTAACTACTCTGCGCATGCCTAACGTGCTGTTAGGCATGCGCACTGGATGGCAATTTCCCCTCCCGCACACGGACTGAGGAAACGACGTTCTTCTTCGGTAAATGCAAGGTAATATATTTTGATTTAAACCTCATTTTCTGCTTTATTTGTTTAATACTCTTAATAATTGTTAGAGTTTTTTGTACTTTGTTGTTTTCATGCTGTTTTGTGTGACGTATTAGCTCATGTTAATAACTTGCACAAACATGTTATTCAGTACGTGTTATTTGAAGGCATTTCTGTTAAAACTAGTCTTTGCCTGCTTCATATCTGTAAAATTAGTTGACTGGTTGCATATTAAATAATTTAGAAATGTATATGTTTTTGATGGGCACGGGTATGGGAGTACTGGAGTAGTTTGAACTGAAGACTGGTCATTAGAACGAGGCAGCACAGACTGACATGGATGCATGAGCCTAGTTCTTTTAAAGTAACTCTTTTTAATTTGATACGCAACATTTCTAATTTAAAAATGCAACTATGTGTGGTGAACTCGTCAAGCCGGTTGCGGCGAAAATAATATGATTGCTTATTATGATTATTACGCTAGTCTGCAGGCAAAAAAAAAAAAAGAAGGGGGGGGGGGGGGGGGGTTATTCTGAGGTACTTTTCAATTGTGTTTATAAGCGAGTCTTCAGCAGACCCCATCGCTGCCACCTCTTCAAGTTGAGTATTATTATCATTATTAGTATTATGTATATCTTATTTCAATATAAATCAGCACAGAAACTTCAACAGGCTTTGTTTTTAATACCTGTTTCCATTTTAGTCATTGTCCAACATTGTAAGTGGCCCACAATTTGAAGAAACATATGCATCTGATTTTGTTTCTTTTACTTTTGAGTGATGGATTAACTATTATTATTATATGTAGAATACCAGATTATGACCTACTATGCAGTGGAAATGTAAGTTCTGTACTTATACATCTGAAAAGAGGGCACAACTTCTTAAGCACTATCGCATAAGCCATGGAACATATTCTCGAATTGTTTCAATACCATGTCTCCATTCCGAGTGTCCATGTCATTCTATGCATTAAAAGTACATTTATCAAAAGTCAATTTCCAACCAAAACTTGAGAAATCTATGGACAATTTGATTTGAGGGGAAACATAAGTTCTTCAAGAAAGTGATCCTTGATGCAAAACATTTCTAAAATGTCCCCCTAATGCTGGCCAAGAATCATCAAATGGCAACTGCCTATCACATGGATGACATTTCTTTTTTCAAGCCAAGAGTACAAAGGACAGAGTGTGTAGTTCACTTGTCACAGCCTTTCCTGACAATGTTCAGGAATATCTGCAGCTGCGGAGTCCTAAATGTAGTATCCCACTCGTTTCATCCAGTGTTTACATTGAGGGCATTAAGTACTGCCCAGACATGATGGTTTCAGTTGGATGTTATTCAGGTTTGCCCAAGTTCATGCGGATTGAGAAAATCTTGGCAATCAACACTGACATAATGTTCCTCTGCAAACAACAGACTGCATGTTTGAGCATTTACTCTCTTGTAAGTTGTGCAGTTTGCATTCACTGCAAGTTGTTCAGCATTCTCTAATAAATGACCCCTTCCCTTTGGCAGCTTATAATATCCTTTTTTCTTTGTTTTGTATTTTTGGTTTGCCATGTCGATGACACTTCACGTTATTGTGCATGACAGTGACATCTTGGAGAAGTGGCCAGCACTTTTCACAGAAAGCAAGGTTTTTTTCCTCCTACAAATCCCAGAGTTACTTTTTTCTATGAATTGTGTATTTGAATGTTAATAACCACTCCATACTTTTGCTTGGGTCTTTGCAGAATTCAATCGTCTATCTGGGGAAAATCTGAGATCTGAGTTCTATGCAGTGTTGGTCACGCATTCTGCACATTTGACTGAAAATTTTCGGAGAAAAGGAGGAAATCAGGGAAGAACACTTAATGAAATTATGCATCATGTTGACTCAAGGTATTCCTTTGTGATTATTGTCATCTTTAAATCATGATTAGACGTTACCCTCACGTCTACCTGTCTCTACTTTTTCGTAGTAATCTGATGTAACACATGTTTGCACTGCAGTACTTCAGGGTCTTCCAATCCTCCTGGGGGATGACCCAGAGGAATTTTTCAGGATGAGCTTCGTAAGTATTTTTATCGCTGTTTATACTTTTTTAAATCGTCACTTTGCTTTATTACATGATTTTATAGATTAGGTTATGAAAAAGTTCTGGGTGTACTTTTACAGTCGATACTGTATTTGTCTCTTGTGAAAAAATTCTGATTTGTGACATTGGTGATTTAAATTCCTTAAATCGATGCATATAATATACTATAAATTCAATTGTGTTCTTAAAGGATTAGTTCACCCAAAAATTTACTCACCCTGAAGCCATCCTAGGTGTATATGATTAAATTCTTTCAGCCAAATACAAACACTCTTGTCTTCCAAGCTTTATAATGGAAGTGAATAGTCCCTTTGATTTTGAAGCCCAAAAAAAGCACATCCATCCATCCATCAAAAAAATCATCCATATAGCTCCAGGGGGTTAATAAAAGCCTTCTAAAGCAAAGCGATGCATTTTTGTAAGAAAAATATCCATATGTATAACTTTATGAACTATAATCACTGGCTTCCGGTCACGGCCGTCCGCATGTTCACTGGCTTCCTCTGCGCTTTCAAGTTTGTCACTTATCACCGGAGCTTACGATACGCCTATGTCATACACTGGAACTTGACTCTCTTGTGGATGTGCGGACAGCCAGTGATAATAGTTTATAAAGTTATAAATATAGATATGTTTCTTAAAAAAACGCATCACTTCAGAAGGCCTTTATTAACCCCCTGGAGCCATATGGATTATTTTTTGATGGATGGATGCGCTTTTTTGGGCTTCAAAATCTAAGTTATCATTCACTTCAGAGCCAGGATATTTTTTAATATAACTCTGATTGTGTTTGGCTGAAAGAAGAAAGTCATATACAACTAGGATGGCTTGAGGGTGAATACATAATGTGATAATTGTAATTTTTGGGTGAACTAACCCTTTAATAATTCAGAACAATGTAAAAGTACAATAAATTATTCCGTTGAACTTGTGATTCTCCAAGTCTTCTGAAGACATGCAATATGATACAGTAAACTAGAAAACAAGGTTTAAAGGAATAGTTCAGCCAAAAATTATAATTCACCCTTATGCTGAGTGATTTAATCCATGTCTTCTGAAACAATATGTTCTGTTTTGTAACTCTGTAAATCTTGTCATCTCTCTCATGATTTAAAGCTTGATTACATTTCCTTGTGCTTGATGTTTGCATTGATCACTGTACACCTGCTGTGGTTATCACAAATTAATTAAGTTTTAATTTTTTGGTTAATGAACAGCCCCTGGTCAGTAGAATATATCCAGCACTGAACAGAAATTCACACTTCCTATTTTTCATTCTCTTATAGGATTCAGATGTAGCTGCAGGCTTCAGTGAATTAGATGTTGGACTGCTCACAGTTTTACCTGAAGGCATGCCTACCAAACGTCTCATGCCCTCAACATGGATGCAATGGAGGGAAGAATTGTCATGGATGATGTCCCAAATTTGCCACATTCTGTATGTCTCCACTTTGCTTTGATCTATGCTCTAAATTTAGACCATCCAAAGACAATGAGGAACACATTTCATTTTATTCAGGTATTTCTGTCTTTGGGAGGAAAGAATCTCAAACCCAAACACCAAACCCGTAAAATCTATTCTTTTAAGCTGAACTTGTTTCTGGCATATTTTGCTGTAATTGCAGTTCAGTTTAAGAATCTTTCCAAAGACACCTGCAGGTTTTTCCAAATTGTAAAGGCTCTTTTTTTTTTTTTAATAAATATTTTTTTGGATTTTTCACAGTGCCTGTTCTGCAAATGCTCTATACCTTTGTTTTTGGTCTAAATATTATGTTGTCATGCAGCAGAGTGCTGCAAGAGGTCTATGTCTTAGTTTATGTCTAAGGCATAGTTTTTTATTGTGTTGTTCTTAAAGAGTTTCAGCTGTTTATTACACAAATAAACAGTTGAGAATTTCAAACTTGTTAAGTGCGTTATTTGAACTAGAAAAATTGTTTAGTTTACTTAGAGAATGTGGAAACCGATTGCACGTAGCATTTTAAGTGTACACAACTTAAATTGATACAGTAAACTCATGTTGAGATTAGTGGTATTTCAGATGTAAAGTGAACGAATTTTATTAATTTTAAGTTAATTGACTTAAGAGTAATCTTAATAATAAATAATTTGTAAGGTTACTAATTAATTTGTAACTGGTTCGATTAATTTGCTGGTTTGAACCCCACAGCCACCACCATTGTGCCCTTGAGCAAGGCACTTAATTCCAGGTTGCTCCGGGGGGGATTGTCCCTGTAATAAGTGCACTGTAAGTCGCTTTGGATAAAAGCGTCTGCCAAATGCATAAAAGTAAATGTAGTAAATTAACAAAAAAACATTTAAGTTAACTAGAAATGTACTATTAAGTTTAATAATATCAAGTTGACATTACTTGCATAGGAACATTAATATAACTTAATTTTAGCAAGTAAGTTTGCTTTGCAAAAATAAGGCAATCGGTTTCCTTAATTTTTAAGTAAACTGAACATGTCAAATTTCACAGTGTATGCAGGTAACACATTTAAAATACTGTCTTATGTAAGACGATGTAATGTTTAAAATATATTGTACAAAGTATAGCTAAGTAATAACAGTTTGTTATTGAAGACAAAGTGTGCAATTTGTAGTATTTTGAATAAGCCAAAGGTGTTACTGAGAATATACTTTTTACTCAAATATAATACACTTATGGTATTTTACTTGTATGTTTCAAAGACACTTGCAATTAATTTGTAATGTACTTGTAACACAAATAAAGTACACTTTAATATCACTAATCAAGCATGTAATTACCCTACACTGGCATATACTTAAAGTATACTAAGTATTCCAATTTAGCACTCAAAAGTACACTAAATACACTTAGTACAAAATTAGTTTTCCAAAATGGCACACTTCAAGTTAACTAATCATTAACACACTTGAAGCATACGTATTAGTCTGGCTTCAAGTATACTTGGCATATTTTTTTTTCACCAGGGTGTGGCTATACAGAAAATAAACTTTTACCATGAAAATTATTCACTAGAATATTACTCACTTGTGTATTTGTTCTTTCAAGTGATTTAGACCCCTTTCTCTCAGCCATTTGGAGAGGGGATGCAAAGGCTTTAAAAAATATAATTCATTCCACATCTAAAAATCTTGATGAACCCAATAAGGACGACTGGATACCACTTCATGAGTCTGCATACTATGGCCATGTTGAGTGCCTTAAGATTTTGCTTGAAGGTGAGAAATTATTAACTTATGAATTATGTCCATTCAAGGTTCAAGAATCACATTGACAAGAATCATATCCCTGATAGCGTTGTTCAGTATTGCATTTCTCCCACAGCCAGGCCAGATACAATCAACAAACGAACAAAAAATAATCAAACACCACTTCTTCTGGCTGTAAGTCGCAAACACCTTTCTTGTGTCGAACACCTTTTGGAGGAAGGTGCTGATCCCAACCTTGCAAATAACCAGTGGGAGACACCGCTGCACAAAGGTAGGTATTTACAATCTTGACAAGTCCAACTGTAGCCTACAACTGAATGGCAAGAGCTCTGAACCCTCACTTTTTTTTTTTTTTTTTTTTTTATAGCATGCGAAAAAGCAAGTGAAGAGATGGTGGAACTTCTTTTGAGGTTTGGAGCTTCACCATTTAAAGTTTGTAGTCAAGGTGGGACTCCACTACATGAAGCAGTGAGAAACAAAAACTTAGAGATTTGTAAGATGTTGCTGCTAGCAGGGGCAAAACTCTCCACCAGAAATGTTTATGGTATTGACCCTGTGTTTGTGGCTGCTCAGTGTGGTGCTTTTAAGGAGCTTAACTTCCTAATTGTAAAAGGTTAGTATCATTATGATGGTAAGACAAGAAAATAATTTCTAGTGATTACTGTACGTTTTAGTCTTGTGATGAAGCATTAACTCTGTTTCATGTTCTGTAGGAGGTAATGTCAATACTGAGGCAAATGATAATGCCTCAGCCTTGTATGAGGCTTCTAAGAATGGTCATGTTGAAGCTGTTGAGATCCTCCTGTCAAGAAAAGCAGATCCTAACAAAGCTAATAAGACTGGATTACTTCCCATTCATGTTGCTGCAAAGAATGGTCATGACAGGTTAGTAATATAACGGTTAATGTAATCTTCTAATTCTGGAAAAAATGTAAATTCTGTCACTGGTTACTCTCCTGCTGTCACAGTGTTTCCAAGAACTCTTATTTTGAAGTATTATTTGTCCTTTGTCTTCTGTTTCCCCCCGGACTACGTTTCCCAGAATGCACTGTCCTAATCATTGTCACCTGTTCCTGTTTCTGTCATCAGCCCTCTTGTGTATAAATACCCACTAGTTTAGTTCCATCATTGTCAGTTCTTATTTGTTGTTAGTTGTAGCATAGTTTATGCTAACTGTCTCCAAGCTTTGGTGGTCGATTCCCTAATGCAGTCAGCATTAGTGACCAAGGAGGTGGGATTTCCCCCTTTACACTGTGAATTATGGTGGGAACTCCGGGCCACAACCAGTGCCCATGCCCACCACGGTTAACAAGCCAGTGCCCATGGCTGCCGTGGTTAACATCCCAGAGTCAATGCCTGTAGCCTCGGCCGTCCCAGAGCCAATGCTTGTAGCCTCGACCTTCCCAAAGCCAATGCCTATAGCCTCGACCGTTCATGTGACAACACTCCCAACTGTACGGAAAAGGAGGAGAAGAAAAAGGACACCTTCTCCCCAGTCTCTGCCTGTACTCACGGCCATGGAGGTAATTCCCCAGTCTCAGCCTGTACTCACGACCACGGAGCTCATTCCCCAGTCCTTGCTCATGCTCACAACAACAGAGGTCATTCCCCAGTCTCTACTTGTACTTACAACAATGGAGGTTGTTCCCCAGATTCTGCCCATGCTCACGAACACGGAGGTCCTTCCCCAGTCTCAGCCCATGTTCACGAACACATGTGAGTCAATGCGAGTGTGCTCTCGACCACAGGAGTCAGTTCCCAGTCATCCATGGCTCTTAGTCCCGAGCCTTCCATGGATCTCAGTCCTGAGCCTTCCTCAGCCTCGCCCCTCGAGCCTCCCATGGCTCCACCTTCCAAGGCTTCGCCCCCTCGCACCTCCCACGGCTCCGCCTTCCAAGGCTTTGCCCCATCGAGCCCCTCACAGCTCCGTCTTCCAAGGCTTCGCCCCTCGAACCTCTTACGGCTCCGCCTTCCAAGTCGTCACCCCTCAAGCCTCTCATGGCTCCACCTTCCAAGGCTTTGCCCCTCTAGCCTCTCATGGCTTCACCCCTCGAGCCTCTCACGGCCCTGCCTTCCATGGCTTCACCCCTCGAGCTTCTCACGGCTCTATTTTCCATGGCTCTGCCCTCAGAGTCTTCCACGACTTCACCATATACCACAGAAACTCCACCTCCTGACCCGGACCCTTCCATGGATCCTCCCCAGTCACCTGTTTCCTCCTGCCCTCCTTCACCATTAGGTGCCAGGAGACACCTTGTCACTATGTTTTCCAGAATGCACTGCCCTCATCTGTTCCCCATCATTGTCACCTGTTCCTGATTCTGTCATCAGCCCTCTTGTGTATAAATACCCACTAGTTTAGTTCCATCATTGTCAGTACTTGTTCCTTGTTAGTTGTAGCATAGTTTATGTTAAACCCCAACGACTGTCTTGTTTTGTAGCATAAGTCATCGTCTTCTGTGTATCCTCACCTTCTTGTCATTGTCAATTAAAGTATAGCTACACTTTGATTCCGCTATCTCGTCTCATCCATACAACACGCGATACCCTCATGCCAGTCTAAACCTGTATGAAATTTTTTCTATCATGGAACACCAAAGGAAGCATTTAGCAGAATGAACAACCTGCTTTCCTGAATACAATAAAAGTGGATGGGGACCAGGGGTGGTCAAGCTCCAAAATGGATAATAAAAGCACTTCAAAAAACTAATCCATGTGACCCATGCACTATATTCAATGTCCTGAGATATTGAGAAAATAAAAAATTATTTACTAAAAATGTTGCTTAACAGCCATGGTCACTAATCACTTCCATTGTATGGAAAAGATATGCACGTTGCGCTATAATTAACACTTTTTGTGTTCCATGGAAGAAAGAATGTCTTATGGGTTTTGAAAAAAATTGGGATAATTAAATGATTACAGAATTGTCATTTTTGGGCAAATTATTTCTTTAGTAAGGCAGGTTTTTGATTCTTCACTTACAATTCCATGTATTGATTTGTTTTTTAAGGAAATAATTACCTCTACTTCTCATCTTCCTCAGCATTGTTGTCATGCTAATCCCTCAAACGAATAGGGAAAAAGTAAGATGTACTGGCATTAGTCCTATCCATCTAGCTTCAGAACGTAACAGAGATGATGTTCTAGAAACCTTGATTGAGGCTGGATTTGATGTCAACGCCACACTGTCGGATGATTGGTCAAAGATGTATGAAGATCGTCGCAGCACAGCTCTGTACTCAGCTGTGGTAAATAGAAACACTGAAGCAGCTACCATGTTATTAGAGGCCGGTGCTGACCCAAATCTTGACATTTTCAACCCCCTGCTAGTAGCCGTGAGGAAAGGAAGTATGGAAATTGTGACATTACTGGTTAAGCATGGTGCCAATATCAATGCCCTGCTTCCAACTCATCCCACCAGCTTTCCAGCAGTTTTGGTTTTCTGTGTGAGGCACTTGGCAATGATGAAGTATCTAATGGACAATGGCTGTGATGCACAATCATGTTTTAGCTGTCAATACGGCAGTAATCCTCATCCTCCCTTAAAATTAAGAGGAAATGGAAGAGAATCAATGTATTATTTAAATGATGAACCATCAGACAACTGTGTGCAGGTATATGTTGTTGTTGTCTTTAATGGGATGACTGTGATTTTATATTTTGCATTACTTTCTCTTTAGATTTACATTGACTATTTTCTAAAAATTTTCTTCATTTGTTTTTTTTTTAACAGTTTTGTGAGATAATCTCTGATCCCTCTGTCAGTGGCTGGGTGGGGCCCATCATAGACATGTTACTTGACTATGTGGGTAATGTTAAACTCTGCTCAAGAATAAGGGAACACCTGGATAACAACAATGATTGGGCACATATTAAAGAAAAGTCATGTAAGCATACTGTTTATTTCTAAAAACTATTATTATAGGAATAGTTCACCCAAAAATTTAAATTCTCTCATAATTTACCCTCTTGCCGTCTCAGAATATTGGGAGTTTGATTTTCTATCTTCTGCGGAACATGAGCGATTTTTTTG
Organism: Moxostoma hubbsi; assembly: GCA_032164185.1. Classification (NCBI taxonomy): domain Eukaryota; kingdom Metazoa; phylum Chordata; class Actinopteri; order Cypriniformes; family Catostomidae; genus Moxostoma; species Moxostoma hubbsi. The sequence goes on from JAVLUX010000022.1 coordinate 17,450,266, forward strand.
AAGGATGTATGTCCTTTTTGTCCATACAATGTGAGCAAAACTTTCATGCTCACAATAAGATATCATACATAAAAAAACTTTCATTGTGTTCCACAGAGGGCATGAGGGTGAGTTAATGATGAGAGAAATATATTTTGGGGTGAACTATCTACCTTTAACTATACTATTTTATCTCTTGATTTGCAGAACTGTCTGATTAATTACACATACATACTGTAAGGCAGATAAATGAAGTTTGAAACCATACAGAAGTAACCTGAATTCTTTCTATTTTAGTTCTTCCTTGTACCTTGATGCATCTGTGCAGACTCAAGATTCGTCAACGAATGGAACTCCAAAGACTGAGACTAGTTAATGCTCTTCCTAGGAGACTAATCAAGTTTTTGAGTTATGAACAAGAATCATTCGAAGATATCTTGTGATGAATGGCATAAAATTCTTAATTATTTTCAGAGCACGCTGCTTTGAATTATTTATTTATTTATTGATTGATTTTTAGATTATTTTTAAGGGATCTGAAAATAGCTGGCAAATGCAAATTATTAGTTTTATAATGTTTGTAGAGGTAGTTATTCTCCATACACAATTGTATAATATATAATTATATTCAAATGCACATATAAAATAGATAAAAATAGCTTTTTAGCAATATGCAATTGTATCTATAAGAGTGCATAACAAAATCTACTTGCACACTTATGCTTTTTATAATGAGACTCCAAAATGGATTTTACTGGTTGCCACAACACCTGGGAGTCAAAGTCCAGAACCTTAATTCCTCATCTGTCACTCTCTCGACGTTGTGTCGAAGGAAGTGACACAAGGGGTCTTCTCGGACGCCGACTCGTACCTCTGAACCTGAGAAAAGGCCAATGTCAAGTTGGCAGACAGAATTTGCATGCCCCGCCCCGGACATATGGGTATAAAGGGAAGCGGGGCAGCGAATGCCAGTCAGAATTTTTCTTCGGAGCCGAATGGTTGTACAACAAGCAGCTGAATTTCACTCCTGTTTACTCACCTCTATCAGCGAGAAGCATGGCTGTTGGATCCGCATGGCACAGTTCCAGCTGGCGTTTCTCTCCCTGCACGCTGTGCAGTTCACACCCCTGGGTGCTTCGACAGCAATTCTTTCTGTGTAAAAGAGTATATTTCCTCTAAAAGAGCTTTTCCACTCACTAAAAGAGTCATAGCGGGGTTGAACATCCTTTTCAGGACGCGTCTTTTTCAAGATGCCTTTCCGCCCCCATGTCTGTAGAGTCCCACCTTCGTTAGGCTGGACCTACCACCGCGCCGTATCCCACGTCTGGCTTCACAACACTTGTGGTGTATTTGCCATGCATTACCTCCCCTTGGACTGGGCAGGGTGTGGCCTCTGCAGGGTCTTCCCCTCCTGAAAGGATTGGAAATTTGCGGGCCGGACAGCTACCTTGCCTCTGGTCCTGCAAGACGCATCCTTCCTCGGTCTCTAAGTCGCCCTTGCCGGGTGTGTGGAGCAGGGTTAATGCTTCGAGTCTTCTCTCAGCACCGCTAGCCTCGGGACACCTGCTGCGCCCGACAGGCTCTCCTGCTCCCCCCGGGGAAGGACCGCCTTCCCCGACTTAGGTAGGGCCCCAGCCGCTTTACATCCTATGTGAGAGACATAGTGAGAGAGAAGGCCGCGGCTGCTGGGCTTGCTCCCATTCTAGCATGTAACACCTTTTTCTCCCTCAGGGGTGCAGGAAAACCTATGGTGGGTATGCTAAAACTCTTTGAGGGGGCGTTGGGGAGGGCTACGTGCACTCGGTACAGGTTCATCTAACACGCAATAGCCTGCTTTGCCCCTGTTCCGACAGTCACATTACACGGTCAGTGCGTGGCGTTTTTATATGGACCCCTTGAGTCACTTCCTTCGACACAGCGTCGAGAGAGTGACAGAAGGGGAACGTCTTTGTTACTATTGTAACCTCTGTTCCCCGAGGGAGGGAACGAGACGGTGTGTCCCTCCTGCCACGGCACTAGACCTAGCACTGTAAATGGCTGTGCTTCATCCTTTAGGCTCCTCGGTGCAAAATCCTGACTGGCATTCGCTGCCCCGCTTCCCTTTATACCCGTATGTCCGGGGCGGAGCATGCAAATTCTGTCTGCAAACTTGACATTGGCCTTTTCTCAGATTCAGAGGTACGATTCGGCGTCACTTCCTTCGACACAACGTCTCGTTCCCTCCCTTGGGAAACGGAGGTTACAATAGTAACCAAGATGTTTTTGGTCTTCAAAAACTATGCAATAAATATACTGAAATATTACATATTCAGTAATATTTATACATAGTTATAATGCAACTAATCCTTAAGAGAAGCATTAGGTAATTGACTTTAATGATTCAAAGCTGTACAGAGTACAATTAACTGTAAACTAGTTTTGTAAATTAGTAAACAATGATGTAACTTGTCTGCTTATACGGATAACCATTGTACAGTTTTGTGTAGGGATTAGCTTTAAGCACTAAGCTTTATTAGTATTCCTGTGAATTTCCTGTGTGTTTTCTTTTTGCTTGAGACTATCTCCGTGATCTTGCAATCTTGTGATGCTGCGTCACAACAAAGTTGTATTAAGTCAATTGGAGTTCTTTAGGAGCTCTCACTGTGTGTGAGAGAGCTTGAGTTGCTTAACCGAAAACAATAGTTGTAGCTCAAAGCAGCAGCACACTAGTGAACCAGTCACAGTAACCATATTTAACCTAAAATAAGAGGTCAAATTGTTCATTGGTAACTGATTGCTGAAAGTCATGTGATGCATGTAAGTTTAATGGCACCTCTCACATTACAACATTCTTAGATAATACTGCTAACTCATGCAGCTGACTGTGGTTTATATAAGCTCTATAATTAGCCAGTCAGAATTCATTTACTTACGCAAGACACATAAATATAAACTCTGCCACCACATTGCTGTTTAGCCTGCTCTGAACTAAAACCAAATATAATCATGTCCTATATAAAATATACATTGTTAAATAGACAAATATATTAGATATATTTCAACCTATGAAATATTTTTGTTATATTTTTAACAAAACCAAAACAAAAGGAATGGCAATCAAAAATGCTGGAGCTGAGGCAGCGAAACACATTACAAAGTTAGACCTGAGAAGTTTCTTTACAGCCTGTATATTAAAATACAAATGTGTCTGTACAAGAGTCTAATTTGTCTCCTTTCTGACCAATGGAAGACCTCATAATGAACAGCAAGGAGACACAGAATTGCAAATCTACAGTCAACCTTAACTTACTTCACAACCCTCTTGATTATTTGATAATGTTTGTCCAATTAGTCATTAATTATCCTGCAATGGCACTAAAAACTGGCAAACCATTATAGCTGACAATACAGAAAGGATGAAAGTTTAAAGCCTTGATCATATGTCCACTTGACCTTAACACAACAGCTCTGCCTATAAATAAGTAACAGGTATTTAGAAAATGTTATTTCATGTCTTGTTTGTCTCGTAGCCTTGGCACGTCTGTAACCTGACACAGCAAATACAGCATTAGAATTTAACCCAGTTAGGCAATAAAGGCTTCACTAAACAAAACAATATGTTGCAAAATAGACAAATGTAGGAAGGAAAGTGTACAAATTACTGTCAGATACGTCATACATTTTCATATTACTGAGATAATCATCCATATATTATTTTTGTATGATATAAAATACAACTAAACATAAGAAATATGCAAAATTATTTTGTGCTAAAATATTTCTGGATGCACATTTCTGTTGTTGTTGTCATTGCACTAGTACTATGTCCCACAGATGGTTTTCATAATCTAAGTCTGCTACCTCTCAAGAGAAGCCATAGCTAAGAGGTTAAAAAACTTGGCACACTGCATGTCACGTGTACTCTCCAGAAGCATCCTCTAAACAGTCGGGTGTTAGGTGACAGTTTTAAAGGCCTCTCATTTGCAGGGAGTTAAAGTTTTCACAGTGTAAGCAAGTGACAAGTGTGCAACACTGGACATCAAGAAAAACAGATAAACATTTTTATTAAATTTTTTGGAAACCTGATCCAAATTAATAAAGAAAGAAAAACAATTGTGAAGAGGGTAAGTACCAAGTTTTTTTTTTTTGTATGGTGTGATATAAAAGTGATCCTTCAGTAACAGGCATTATCTGTACATAAATATTGTATGAGTGTTGAAAGATGCAAAACATCATCATTCATTCAGTTATGGTACTGAGTTCAACTCTTCAGTTAAAATTATGTTTCTTTATCTTTTCTCTTTTTTTAAATAAAATTAAATGAATGTTTTTTGTTAGTTTGATTTTTTTTTTTAAATGCATGTAACAAAAGCATTAATTGTACTGTATGTTGGATGTTGATGGGTAATAAGGTCACTGTGCATGCAGCTGTGACCTTATTGTATCTGTATTTTATATGATGAAACATAGGGATGAAATGATACTAACATAATAATAAAGATTGCAGATCTTTCAATTAAACATTTGGCCAAGATATGCAGCCAAATATATGATTTGCAAAATAGTATATTTATATCTATCATAGTATAGGAATTTCATAAAATACTGTAACTAAACTGCATCATTTCCATAAAATGTGTCTGAATTACCATCAAATCACAACACTCAGGGGCAAACTTACTGAATTGTTTAGTTCTTTTTCACCAAACACCCACAATCCATGTTAACCAGGTGTTTAATGCAGAAATAGCACTGTATTTTAATATTTTAGCTGTATTATATATTCAGCGCAAACATTCCTCCTTTCAATGTAAATTAGGCATACTATAGATTACGCCTTGTTCACAAAACACATTGCTATTTGTCTGCAGCAGTTAACTGTGTGCAATTATCGTGCTCCAACCACATCGCAAAGACAGCCTGAACTTACAGATTTGCATTGTACAATATTAGAAAGATCAGACTTTTTATCTGAGCATGTTACACAACTCCTTGTCTAAGCACTTGTTATATCAAGACTGGACTACTGCAATGCTCTTCTGGCAGGGTTCCTGCATAAACAATCAAACCTCTGCAACTGATCCAGAACATATTGGCACATTTGGTCTTCAACAAGCCCAATACTCACTGCATTGGTTGCAGTGGTTGCTCACGTCAAGTTCAAGGCACTGATGCTCGCATATATTCTGGTGATCAAAAGTATTAATAATATACAGATTTTGTTGTTTTGGGAGGAAAATGGTACTCTAATTCACTAAAGTAGCATTCAACTGATCACAAAGTATAGTCAGGACATTACTGATGTAAAAAACAGCATCATCACTCATATTTGAAAAAAGTCATTTTTGATCAAATCTAGACAGGCCCCATTTCCAGTAGCCATCATTCCAACACCTTATCCATGAGTAATCATGCTAAATTGCTAATTTCATACTAGAAAATCACTTGTCATTATATCAAACACAGTTGAAAGCTATTTGGTTTGTAAAATGAAGCTTAACATTGTCTTTGTGTTAGTTTTTGAGATGCAACAGACTGGCATGTCTTAAGGTCAATATTAGGTCAAAAATGTCAAAAAAGAAATAGCTTTCTTTAGGAACTCATCAATCATTGTTTTGAGGAACGAAGGCTATACAATGCTTGAAATTGCTAAAAAAAAAAAATTAAAAAATCATACAAAGGTGTACACTACAGTCTTCAAAGACAAAGGACAACACAGACAGAAAGATGAGATGGCCATATGTACAACTAAACAAGAGGATAAGTAAATCAGAGTGTCTGGTTTGAGAAATAGACACCTCACATGTCCTCAGCTGACAGATTCATTGAATTCTACCCACTCAACACCAGTTTTATGTACAACAGTAAAGAGAAGACTCAGGGGTGCAGGCCTTATGGGAAGAATTGCAATGAAAAAGCCACTTTTGAAACAGAAAAACAAAAAGAAAAGGTTAGAGTGGACAAAGAAACAGACATTGGACAACAGATAATTGAAGTTTTATGGATCTTAACCCCATTGCGCATTTCTGGGATCAGCTAGACTGTAAGGTGTGTGAGAAGTGCCCGACAAGACATCTATAGCATGTGCTACAGGAAGCATGTGGTGAAATGTCACCTGAGTATCTGGACAAACTGACAGCTAGATTGCCAAGGATCTGCAAAGGGTGGATGGGGGGGGTAATAGAAACAAATACCCCCCCCCCCCCCCCCATATTTATGTCATGATCAATGGAAAAATGTAAATGCTTCATGCTGCACTTGCCTTGACTATGTATGCAATGCTACTGTGTGACATGTTTGCCAAGTAGGTATCTTTCATTATGTAATTAATTTGTTTTTATTGTCTTAAGATCCAAAATCCATCATGGCAGCTGCCAGTGTGTCCATGCTGAGTACCACAGGCACCAGTATGGAATTTGCTGACTACAGTCTTTACAGCACCTTGTCTGATGATGAGCTCTTACAACTGGCAGTTGAGCGCAGTCTTTCTGATGCCCATAGCTCTGCTTCTGGGACTGAAAACACAAAGCCCTCTACTGTTTTGAACAGGCCAGCTTTATCCTGCCCAGTTCCACTATCACGTCGTCCTCAGCAGCAGCAGCAGCAGCATCCTGCACCAGGTGCATGCCCTGCCAATCCCCCAAGGTACAAAGTTACATTTATGTCTCACTAATATTGGTTCTCATTCACTACAAATTGCATATGTATTTGTTTATATATACAGTATATATGTATATATATTGTGCACAACAGCTGCGTTCGAACATTACTTTGTTCTTACCCTCATTCTAATTTTGATGAACCAGCATAATTCTAAGGGGCACGTACCCACAGTTAGATTTGCATAATACACAATCACATACCTTTGCATTCTCTAAAGAAACATTCTCATCTGAGAGCAAACACAGCAAGATCTTTGTGTAAAGCCAAGTGTGTCATAAAAAAAAAAACTGTTGAAAAACTATAAACACATTTGCCTAAGTCTGTTATTCAATTAGTGAGTGCATAAGCTAACTGTAAAATATCTGCACACATTTTCAACTTCCTATACCTTTAAAATGACAGCAAGCCACACATTTTATTTTAACAGATATTTCTTTTATTTATCCAATCCAGAAAGTAACAACCAGACTACTGGAAAAAAGTACACAAACATTTGTAAATAATCTTTGGTCTATGAAGATGCACACTTGTTTATGTGTTGCCATTTGAGAATTCCAGTCATGTTTTGATGATGCAGCTGAAAAGGGAGGGTCACAATATCAATTTCAGTTGCATAGCAAATTCTCAGATGGCTGACACAACTGCTTCACACCTGTTCCTCTTCATTTAATGGCAACAGACAACATTTGAAAAAGGTCCAAGTGGAGCACTGCAAGAAGTTCACATGCCACCATGTATAAAAATAAAGGCACTATACTTTACAGTGCCCAAATCCCCTTGTTTGGATTTTCCCAGTAATCTGACCTTGAAGACCTTAAACTCTTCCAGAACACATGCAATGATGCCCTTGGACCCATCACTGGAAGTCAAAAAATCTCTTCATATCTATGGAATACTATATATATTAGTATTTGCTCCCCTGGAGTTGATTTTCAGGGATATTTTTTAACCAAAAAAAAAAAAAAAACTGCCTGGCATACAGTGCATCTGGAAAGTATTCACAGCGCTTCACTTTTTCCACATTTTGTTATGTTACAGCCTTATTCCAAAAATGATTAAATTCATTATTGTCCTCAAAATTCTACAAACAATACCCCATAATGACAACGTGAAAGAAGTTTGTTTGAAAATCTTTGCAAATCTATTAATAGTAAAATAAATATTTTTGGGCAGTTTCTCAAATTCTTCTATGCAGGACCTCTCAAGCTCCATCAGGTTGGATGGGGAGCGTTGGTCCACAGATGTTCAATTGGGTTCAAGTCTGGGCTCTTGCTGGGCCACTCAAGGACATTCACAGAGATGTCCCGTAGCCACTCCTTTGTTATCTTGGCTGTGTGCTTTGGGTTATTGTCCTGTTGGAAGATGAATCTTTGCCCCAGTCTGAGGTCCAGAGCGCTCTGGGGCTGGTTTTCATCAAGGATGTCTCTGTACATTGCTGCATTCATCTTTCCCTAGATCCTGACAATTCTCCCAGTTCCTGCCACTCAAAAACCACCACAATTCACCAACATTTGATTCAAAACGAGGCATTTGGCACAAATAGGAGGGTGAAGGTAAGGTGTGTGCATAGGGATTTTCATGATTATCCTTTGCTTACCCTCATCATTAAATTCCATAGGAAAAGATAGGAGTTAAGGCTGCGGTTTTTCCCCGCCTGTCCACTAATCTTGGGAATTAATTGGCAAGCATTTACTGCTTTATTGAGGGGAATTTGTGTGGGCGGGTCCTGTAACAAAGTGTCTTGGTGTGTGGTTTGAAATTCACTGGCTGGGGAGGTGGAGCCGGGTCCATCTATGTCAGCTCCACGTCAGGATGACCTGGATTCCCAGCAGGGGATTTCCATCTGGAGCAGCCATTAGACGAGATCCTTAGGCACACCTTTGATCAGGTGAGAGCTGTTGGGAAAAGTTATTCCAGGTGGCTCATTATAATTCGATGGCAGGACACTTGGGAAAGGGAAAAACACTGAACCGTATAATTGCTCATATCTATTGGCCGGGCATTCACGGGGAAGTGTTGAGCTGGTGAATCCAACGGCCACATCAAAAGCGCCATTTCGCACTCTGCCACTAATCGAAGTCCCTTTTGAAAGAATTGGCATGGACCTCATCAAGCCATTAGAATGGACAGCATGTGGGCATCGCTTTGTATTAGTTCTGGTGGACTATGCAACAAGATATCTGGAAGCAGTGCCTCTGCGTATCATCTCAGCAAGTGGTGTTGCGGAGTATCATCTCAGCAAATTCTCCCGAGTCGGGATTCCAAAAGATATCCTCACTAATCAAGGCACTAAATTTGTCACCTACACTATGCTAACTAAACAAATGATTGGGTATTAAATCAATTCACACCAGTGTGGGTTGGTGGAACGATTTAATAAAACCCTGAAAAATATGATTCGTAAGTTCATGCTCGAAGGCTCGAACCAATGTTATTCGCAGTTCGAGAGGTTCCCCAAGCCTCCACAGGGTTTTCTCCATTCGAGCTGCTGTATGTGCATCAACTGCACAGCGTGCTTGACGTCATGCGGGAAGCTTGGGAGGAGGGACCTTCAAACAGTCAAAAGGAAATTCAAAATTTTCTTGATCATTGAGCAAAACTCCACACTTTGTCAGCTAAAACAGGAGAATTTGCTCCAAGCTCAAGAACGTCAAAGCCGATTTTATGACAGGGGAGCTCATCTATGGGAATTTGCACTGGGAGACAAAGTGCTTAAATTACTCCCAACATTGAGCTCCAAATTACTCGCCAAATTAGGAGGTAAAACTAAGAGATAGGGGGTGATACACGTCAAATATACAATTTCTTCCTCCTAAAATTATTCCGTAGAGGGCAGAGCTCAGTCTTGAGGTGAACTTAAAAGCCAATCATATCACCCCGGTCACTTGTGGGGACCACCTCTCACCGTCACAGAGATTGCCAAGTTTCAAAAATTATTTGCAGATGTGTTCTCACCTCTACCTGTTCGTACAAACCTCAAACAGCACCACATCAAGACTATGCACAGGGTAGTAGTATGCAGTCATCTCTACCGTCTTCCCGAGCATAAGAAAAAAGTAGTTTGGGAAGAATTAGATGCAATTCTCGATATGGGAGTTATAGAAGAATCCCACAGTGATTGGTCCAGACTGGTTATTCTAGTCCCTAAGTGCGACGTGTCAGTGTGGTTCTGTGCGAATTATAGGAAATTCAATGTGATGTCTAAATTTGACGGATACCCAAAGCCACGTATTGATGATTTGCTCGATCGGTTGGGCACAGTTCACTTTTACTCGACACTGAATTTAACAAAGGGTTATTGGCAGATCCCCTGAATGCTGATGAAAAAATGCCGTTCTCCACACCGTTTGGTTTACATCAATTCGTGACCCTTCCATTCATTTTTTTCGGGTCCCAGCTACATTTCAGCACCTTATGGACCAAGTCCTCGGACCACATTCTGCTTACGCCACTGTCAATCTGGATGACATCATTATATAGAGTGACGATTGGCGGCAGCGCATGCTGCATCTGAGGGCTGTTCTGAGGTCTTTGCAACGAATGGGACTCGCAGCAAACCCTAAAAAGAGCACAACTGGACGGGTGGAGGTATGGTATCTGGGATTCCACTTGAGTCATAGGCAGGTGCATCCCCAAATTGATAAGACCACAGTGATTGCGACATTCCCAAGAACCAAGACCAAAAAAAGAGGTGAGACAGTTCCTGGGGCTAGCTGGCTATTAGGTTTGTGCCTAATTATTCGGACGTCACCAGCCTGCTGAACGATCTCACTAGAAAGGGAGCTCCAGACCCGGTCCAGTCGATGGAGCAGTGTCAACAGGCATTTAAATAGGTAAAAGCTGCACTTTGTAGCAGACCATTTTTACAGGCAACTAATTTCTCTCTCCCATTTGTTTTACAGATGGACACTTCGGACAGGGGGCTGGGGCGGTGCTCTCGCAGGAAGTGGAGGAGGAGGAACAACCACTGCTGTACATTAGTCGCAAGCTATCGCTGAGAGAGGCTAAGTACAGAACTATTTAGAAGGAATGTCTGGCAATCAAATGGGCCGTTCTTACCCTCTGATACTGCCTGTTGGGTTGGGCTTTCACCCTCTGTTTTGACCACGCACCACTCCAGTGGCTCCACCGCATGAAGGATGCTAATGTGAGGATCACCCGTTGGTATCTGGCTTTACAAACTTTTAAGTTTGGTGTGGTCCACAGACCGGGGGCACAGATAGCTGTTCTCCAGAAATGGGGGCGGGGGGTTAGGACTGGCTGGATGGCTCCCTGGCCTGGCTGTGGTGGTATGTGGAGGTTGGGGCGTGTTTGAGCGTTCGTCCGCAGAGAGAGCGATAAGGATTCACAACTAAGAGCACTCTTGATAATTAACAGCTTTATTTCGTTGCAGAAATGCTGGGGAGAGCTGTAAAGAGGTAGCGAACAGCAGAACGGAGAGAGAAAGACTGGCATTCATGTCCTGTGTGTGCCGACGTGTTAATGTGATGAAGAATGTGCTGAAAAGCAGTATTTATCTATGGAGTGTGAAAATAAAACCCATCGTTTGAGTTGAACTTTCTGTCCTCTGCTTCCTCCTTGACAACATATAAAGAACCTTGTTACAGTCATCCTCTAAAAGGTTCAGTGGTGAAAGAGATTGTGCAATCACTAGTAAATTAATGAAGCATAGTAACACTTATCTGAATATATCTAAACTAGGGCTGTCGATTTAACACGTTAATTCAGTGCGATTAATTTTACAAAAAATAATGCGTTAAAAAAATTTACGCAGTTAATCGCATGCCCACGGACCATAATAAGGAAGATTCCTGAGAAATGCAAGCTTGTAGTACCACCTGTTTACTCCAGAGGGCAGTAAGTGAAATTTCAGCTGTATGAGCAACGTGCAGTTTATACAGTGAAGAAAACACTTCTGTAGGCAGTGTTACTACTCGATCCACAAACATGCGTTATGTTCTTGCGTTCAAAACACTCAAAGGAGCGCAATTGTGATCTAAGGGATATCAAGATGTGCTTAAAGATTGAGTATTAAACTGTATTTAACTTGACACAGTGACCTAAGCAATTTATGTTTATGACGCAACACACCTGATACATCTGACATAGGTGTATATTGTTCGGGCCCATAAACAAGACCTCATAATAAATCTCCAACTGATTGACAAATTCACTTGTGAAATAGATTGCTGTGAACTGTTTGCCAATGATTGACTTATGATCAATAATATGGTAGTAAACAATACATTGTATTCTAAAGTAGCTTTTTGTATTGTCTTATCAATGATTAACTCTTCTGCTACAAGAATGTAATGCATTTTAATGATCTGAATATTTATATATATTTTTATATATATATATATATATATATATATATATATATATATATATATATATATATATATGTATATATATATATATATATATATATATATATAATTTTTAAATATTTAAAGATAACTATGTATAATTATATTTTGATATAAATATGTATAATCATTGTAACATGGGGTTATGATGGGCAAGGAGGAGGCGAGAACCGGCTTATCAAATATATAAATCATATTTTAATGAAAACTTAAACAAAAGCACAAACAAACACACAACGGACATGTCCGGGATTGAGCTCTCTCTCTCGAACCGTCGTCACCGGCCGCCTTTATCCCTCGCACGCCCCATCAGGCCGATTGGGGACCGGGCGTGCAACATTCCAGCCCGGCCCCGCCCCCCTTCACTCCACACTCCTCCCGGCATTACCTCAGGCCGGGGGCCACCAGCATGACGTACATCCCCCCCCCCCCCCCTTTCCCTGGGGAGGGGTGTGCTCTACAATCTGTCTGCCGGCTGGTTATCCCCGCCTTCCTCGACCTGGAGGAGACAGGAGGGGAAAACAACAACAACAAAAAAAATAGGCGAGGGAAAAGGCCAACACGGCACGAAAGAGCGAGAGAGAGAGGAGAGAGAGAAAAGGCTCACTCACCGGTTTTCTGATGAACCATCGCGTGGTCCTCGAACACTCCTCCACACTCTCCGGCGGACGACAGCCGCTCCTCTCCGGGCGAACCGGAGTCAACCTCCGACCCCCAGCGGACAGAACGCCCCTCTGCTTTCCTGGTGACAAGTGTAGACATTCCTCCGCCCCTGGCAGCGGCCCTACTGCTCCGGGCGGTCGGGGAGTTTCTTCCCTCCTCCCCTCGCGGACGGCGGTCTTCCCTCGACCCCTCCGTGTCTCTGGGGATGGCAGGGCACTCCTCCACCCCCGGCAGTGGCTCCTTCGCTCCAGGCAGTCGTGGAATCCAGTCCCCACTCGCCCCATGGACGGCGGCCGTTTACCTCATCCGGGTGGTCGGGCTACTCCGTCACCCGGCAGAAGGCAGCGGCACTCCCCGGGGTGGACGGCAGTGTCGAGGACTCTGCGATGGGCATCCCTCCTCCTTCCCGGTTTTCGGCTCCAATGTAACACGGGGTTATGATGGGCAAGGAGGAGGCGAGAACCGGCTTGTCAATATAAATCATACTTTAATGAAAACTTAAACAAAAGCACAAACAAACACACAACGGACATGTCAGGGATTGAGCTCTCTCTCTCGAACCGTCGTCTTTATCCCTCGCGCCCCCCATCAGGCCGAATGGGGATCGGGCGTGCATCATTCCAGGCCGGCCCCGCCCCCCCCCTCCACTCCACTCCACAATCATTATATATTGAATTATTGTTATATGAGGGGCATTCTCAGCAAATATTTGTATATGCGATTAATCGCGACTAATTAATCAGGACACCATGTAATTAATTCGATTAAACATTTTAATCGATTGACAGACCTAATCGAAACATATTTTGCTTTCTTCAAAAGAGAAATAACAAATCCAGAGGCTGTGTTCTCAGAGAGTCACTTCACTACTGGCAATGGCAAACGCATGGTGGCATACCTAAGACATGATGGCACTATGCAGGTCACACCTGAGCCCGAAGAGTGAGTAATGTAATCTCCCAAATTTGTCACATGAACACAAAAGAGTTTATGTTGTATATGAGAGGTACATTGAACATCGTCTCATCTGCAACACTTCAAACTAAAATGTTTTCTCTTGTAGGGGGATGGAGCTAATTGTTAAGGCAATTTGGGAAGGAGATGTTGGAACAGTGAGACTACTGGTTAAGAAAACCGAGTGCCTCCTAACACCAAATAAATATGGATGGATTCCTTTGCATGAGTCGGCATATTATGGACAAGATCAATGTATCAAAATTCTCCTAAGAGGTAGAGTGCTATTCCCACTCATTTGAGAATTACTCTATCAGACATTATTAAGTGACCTCTAACACATAGCTTTGTTTATGATCCCTATTCTCAAAGCTCAACCTGGGATGATTAATCAGCGCACTTTAAAGGATCAGACAGCTTTAATGTTAGCTGTGACCAGGGACCATCTTGCATGTGTGGAGTCTCTTCTTGAGAAAGGGGCTGACCTTGATATTGCCAATAAGGACAAGGAGACTCCACTTTACAGAGGTAGTAATATTGTAAAAATATATATTCATTAATTAACCATATTGATCAAAAAAGACTTACAGCACACTTATTTTAGAGGCAGCCTGAGGTTATACTCACCCTCATGTTTTTCCAAACCAGTCTGAATTTATTTTTTTCTGTGGAACACAGAAGAAGCTGTATTTAAGTCCCAGTCATTATTAATTCTCATTGCACCTTTTTTTTCTCCATAAAACAAAAGTGAACAGTGACTGGAGAACTGTAGTGATAGCTCATAACAACTTAGCCCTGATCTTTAACCACTTGGCTACACCAACACATTTTATTTGAATTCTTATAAAGATCTTTTATTCTTTCCCTTCATTTAAAATGTCCTTCAGTGGTGTGATGGTAATGTTATAAATTCTAAACATATCTGTAGCTTGTGAGAAGGAGAACCCAGCAATGGTTGCCATGCTACTGAACTATGGTGCCTCTGTGAATAAGAGCTGTATTCAAGGTTGGACTGCTCTGCATGAGGCTGTGTGCAGGGACAATGTGGAAATCTGTGAGATGCTGGTTAAAGCTGGAGCCAAAGTCAGCATACCCAATATGTATGGAATCACACCTATCTTTGTAGCAGCCCAAAGTGGAAAAGTGGATGCACTTCGCTTCCTTTTAAAAAATGGTAACAAACATTATATTGTCATGGTTTGCATGCAGGGTTTCTTTGACTTGAACTTAGAAAGTCCATCAACAAAATCCATCTGTTCCTTCAATTGTGGGTTTACATTTTGGCTATTTGATGATAGAATTCTGTTACTTTTTATTACATGAATTTAGTGGAAAAGATCGACATTTCAGCACACAGGCCTTCCTTAGTGCCATTTCCCCTTAATTCATGTAATACAAAATAACAGAATTATATCATATGAGGGTGGATCATTACTTTATTGTACTATGAATGTCATATGGATCTACCCACCCAAACAATAAAAAAGCAGTAAAAGACAAGAGAGTGTTATGTAAAAATAACTGTTGGACTGATTTACATTTTGGCTACACATCTGCTTGTCCTGTTCTGCATTTTATTTCTTCATCAGGTGCAGATCTCAACAGTCAGGCTGCAGATGGAGCCACAGCACTGTATGAGGCCTGTAAGAATGGTCATGAGGACATTGTAGAATTCCTTCTATCTCAAAATGCAGACACCAACATGCCTGGAAAAACAGGACTGCTGCCAATCCATATTGCAGCCCAGCGTGGCAGTGATAGGTATGCAGAATTTAATAATCAATTCATAATTTTAGGTGATGTGGGAGAAATTTCTAATGTTCTCAGGTCATAATTTTCTAAATAACTTTTGAATATGCTGAGGATATTGATTCTTGAGTGTTTAGGTTTAATACATCTCATGATCTTGCATTAATTTTCAGCAGAGGCCACCTCACTTACAGGTGTACCCACAAAAGTACAATGAAGTACGTCTCTATGGCTGCTTTATAGCCTTGCTGTGGCAACAGGGTGCTAACCTGTAACTTTGATTTGAGAAGTTTGACTTTGTAACAACCAGTAGTAGGAGCAAATATATTTATTTGCAAAATAAAAAACTAATCTAAACTAAAACTAATTGTCCCATACCATAATTCTTGGTAGCATGAAAAGTTCCTTTAAAATGTCATTATCATTAAACACTGTATACCAACCAGCTTCTTAGAGATTTACATGCATAATTAGTCTTCTTCTGAAGACATAATTGTCACCAAACTGTCAAATTCTAACATGATATCTGTAAGTGTGCTTTGTCACACTTAAAGAATAGTTCACCCAAGAAATGACAATTCTCTCATTTACCTTCACCTTCATGCCATCCAAGAACTTTATTCTCCTCAACACAAAGATTTTGTGAAGAATATTTCACACATTTGCATTATTCATGCATATCGCCACCTACTGGGCAGGGAGAGGAATTTATAGTGAAAAAGGACTTAAATATTGATCTGTTTCTCACCCAAAACTAGTATATCACTTCTGAAGATATGGATTAAACCACTGGAGTCTAATGGATTACTTTTATGCTGTCTTCATGAGCTTCATGAGCAGATTTGGATCTTCAAAATGTTAGTACCATTCACTTGCATTGTGAGGACCAACAGAGCTGAAATATTCTTCTAAAAATCTTCAATTGTGTTCTGCTGAAAAACAAAAAATCATACACATCTGGGATGGAATGAGGGTGAGTAAATGAAGAGATAATTCTACACTAAAAGGGATAATTCATTTAGTCATTTAGTAACCCCCATGTTGCTGCAAAGCTATTTCACTTTCTCTCTCTTGTGCAACACAAAAGATGTGAGTGAGAATGTCAGTGTTTCCCCTACCATTATATAAGGGGGGCATCCGCACCACCCCCCCGGTCGTAGGGCAAACATCCGCATCCGCAAACCCCCCCTCCCCCGCTTGCAGGGCAAACATCCGCATCCGCACCCCCCCCCCCCCCCCACCCCCACACGCTCGCAGGGCAAACATCCGTATCCGCACCCCCATCCCACCCCCCCGCTCGTAGGGCAAACATCCGCATCCGCAAACCCCCCCCATCCCACCGCCCCGGTCGTAGGGCAAACATCCGCATCCGTAAACCCCCCCCCCCCCCCCCCCCCCCGGCAGGGCAAACATCCGCATCCGCACCCCCCCCCCCACGCTCGCAGGGCAAACATCCGCACCCCCCCCCCATCCCACCACCCCGCTCGTAGGGCAAACATCCGCATCCGCAAACCCCCCCCCCTTCGCAGGGCAAACATCCGCATCGGCAACCACCCCCACCCCCCCACACTCGCAGGGCAAACATCCACATCCGCACACCCCCCCCCCCCAAATACACTGAATGTTATTCAAAGTTACTAGTCACTTTCATTGCATCTTTTTCCATGAAATGAAAATTCTATCAGCATTTACTTACCCTCATGTGGTTTCAAACCCCTATTACTTTTTTCTTTACTAGTATTAAACTAAAATTTAGTAATCTAAATATCTAAATCTAATAACTAGTACTACCTAAAATCTCCTTTTGTGATCCACAAAAGAAAAAAGTAATAGGGGTTTGAAAACACATGAGAGTAAGTAAATGCTGACAGAATTTTCATTTTGAGGAGAACTCACCCATTAAGCATACACGAGGCAATCAGATAATACACAAGATCATAAAACTTCTCACTTTCAGGTTAGTTTCCATGCTGATCCCAGCCACGAGCAAAGCCAGAGTACGGCGTTCCGGGATCAGCCCCCTGCATTTAGCAGCAGAGCGCAACCGAGATGATGTTCTTGAGTTGCTGATTGAGGCCGGCTTTGATGTCAATTCCCTGTTGTCTGAGTATCGCTCTAAAATGTATGAAGATCGACGCTACACAGCACTCTATTTCGCTGTCATAAACAACAACATCGAGGCAACCACCATGCTACTGGAGGCTGGTGCTAATCCAAACCTGGACACGTTCAACCCACTCCTGGTATCCCTGAGGCAGGGTTGCATGAAAGCAGTGACTTTGTTGGTGGAACATGGTGCTGATGTCAATGCCAGCATACCAACTCATCCAACCACCTTTCCAGCCTCTCTTATGTTCTGCATGAAGTACCTGACCTTATTGAAGTATCTGCTGGATAATGGCTGCGATGCCTTGTCATGCTTCAGTTGTGTTTATGGCAGCAATCCTCATCCACCTATAAAGGCGACAGGTAATCAGAGGCATAACAGATATGAAAGTACAGAGAAGACCTGCATTCAGGTAGGTGGTTTGAAGCACACAAATTACACAATTGATTGTTTTTGTTCTTTTAATTGTTATGTATTGCCGGGGCCTTAAACATTTTTTAGGCCAAGGGCCCCTGGTGGAGAGACAAAGCAGGGACCCCTGGTTACATACACTATTGTATAAAATCTTGTGTTGCATTATGATGCGTATGATGCATATAGTACCATATTAATATATTTTACATACTTAGTTATTATGCTTACTTTGCAAAGACATAAGAACAATCATTATTGAGGTACAGAGTCGTATAATTGTACATCATTTTTTGTTTGACTTACTTTCACTGAACTTTACTTTAAATTTACTTTAATTTAACTAGTTCTGTGAGATGATCTCCACAGACAATTACTCACTTTGGGCAGGACCGATTATAGACGTGCTACTTGACTATGTTGGTGACGTGAAACTCTGTGCAAGACTCACTGAATATCTGGACAGTTACCCTGACTGGAATTGCATCAAAGAGAAAGCAAGTATGTGCACCCAAACATCTTAACATACCTATTGCTTCAATTATTCACATATGTGCAAATGATTTCAGTCACCTGTGTATTAATTTGCTGGTTCTGATTGCAGCACCTCCACGCCCACTGATGCAGCTCTGCAGACTGAAAATCCGTAAACTGCTTGGGATCAACAGACTGAGGAAAATAAACAAGCTGCCAGTTCCTCCAAGGCTGATCAAATTCCTAAATCATCAAGAACGAGAACAGGCCAACTTTTCAGTGTTGACTGTCAATACAGAGAGAACAAAGTTAGAAAATTAAATGCTTCTGTTTGCTGAACTTGCTCTTAGCCAGAGGTTTTCAATTGGTGAGAGCCCCAGGGGTGGCGCAGCATGGGGAGAAAAACCCATAAAGGTTCACATCTGTCCTGCTATCTTGTTATGTTATGCATATGCGTGTTGCAAAATGGATCGCTTTGTAGTGTCTACAATACACTTTTACAATTACAGAAATCTGAAAGAATTGCAAACACAAAAGAAAGTAATCCAGACTTTTAGCTCTGTTAATACTAAGGCGACTGAAGCATCATAACGCATTGCTTTACGTATAGGACTGAGTTTCCCCACCTCTCTCAAAAGGCTATGAAAGTCCTCACCCCCTTCACCTCCACTTACTTATGTGAGTGTGGGTTTTCCACTTTGACCCTGCTTAAAAGCAAATACCGCTCAAGGCTGCAGGTGGAGGATGATTTACGTCAGTTCCTTTCTACTGTGCAGCCGCGCATCGATCACCTGTGTGCATCTAAAAGTCAGACTCGTTGTTCCCACTGATGTAGAGGTGATGAAAATGATGAGGCAAAATCGGCATGGAAGTGATTTTTACGCATTTGATACCGTGACAAAACAGCGCTGTCCATAGCTGATGTTGTTTGATGTTTTCAAAGTTGAATTGGCTTAAGAAGCCTAAAATCTCCAAAATATCTCTTATTCAATTGAGATAATGTTAGTAGCCTCAGCCTGTGGCTGTTAATGAACATGTTTCCAGTTTAGTTATTTGACCGTCGAGGGTTATCTGTTAATTGATCAGAAACTAGAGCTGTCCATCATGCTGATTTCATTCTATGTCTGATATCATTGGCTGTTTGGTTATAGGGCTGTTGAGAATACTTTAAATTTTGTGACTGTGGAGGATTCTGTTCAGAAGGCTAATTTGAACAGTTTCCCAATTGCTTGAATGCGGTAAAAATGTGTTGCAAAGTATGTGTTCACATTATGTTTTAAAAAGAAAGACAAACATGGCACGGTTGTCTTAAAGTTCTCTAGGGGGAGGCTCACTTTCACCCAATTTGAAAACCCCTGCTCTAAGCTATTAGGAATTAAATGGCATTTAATGTACATTCTGATTTAATATTTGCACAAATACAACAAAAAAATTGCTTAAAGGCCACAAACGCTTTTGTAATTATCAGACCTATACAAAATTTAGTCAGGTGTTAAATAGATGTATTACATGGGAATGTAGTACTTTTATTTGTATATATATATATACATACACACACACACACACACACACACACACACACACACTATGCTTATTTGGAAAAAATAACTTCTTGATATGTGGGGTGGCATTGATAACAACGGACTCGTAGGAAAAAGAAATAAGTAATTGTTAGTATTTGCAATGCTATAGATATGTATTTTTACTCCGTTTTATTGTATTTTTTAATAGGTTTCTTATTTTTACAAGATTTTGTTGTAGTTAAGTAAATTATCGTTTTTCTGTATTTTGCAGTTTTGTTTGTTTGTGAATAATAAAATTTGACAAGATATCATAATCAGAGGCAACAAAAGCCAACACTCAGAGAAGAAGTCACATTCATCAAACTATGACATCAATGTATATCTTTTAATTGGCACGATTCCGTCTGTAATTTTTCTTCAATAAAAAAAATATCTGTTCCAACCCTTTTTAAATAGCTAATTTTTTCACTCCAATTTTCCAAATATGTTGCTCACATATTGTGCATTTTTCAAGATGGATTTTTCTTTCTTGCTCCCTAACCAAGGTCGTTTAATTGATTGATAAACACTGGTACCATCCAATTATCTGTTTATATCCAAGTATCAGATTCTGTTATGATGTATAAATTGGGGATAAAGCACATTATATGATTTGCTGTGGAAACATAGAATTACTGATGGGAGGATTGGGATTACTGATTCGTTTTAATACATACATTTAAATTTGATCAAATTATCCAATTATTGGCCTGATAAAGACAGGAAGAAGAGGGCCCCCAAAAGTGTGTCATTTCGCGCTTGACAAGTTTTAAGCATTAAGTTTTGAATTGAATAGCTGAAGTACTTACATTACCTACATATTTACACATTGAACAACCCTGTTCACATGGTATAGTGTGGAATGATAGGAAAGCTTCATGACTTGCAAAACAAGTAAACAAACTGCAAAGTCTGAAAGCAAAGTTGGCATCAGTTGGCCCCCTGGTGTCTGTAAGTGGACGAGAGGCTAAATAAATAATACAGATAGACACATTTCAAAAAATTATTTACTGTGCGAAACTTTAGATTACTTTAAATAATAATAAAAAAGGGTTGCATGTTTGTTGCGGGGCTGACATGAGTGGCCTCTCCACTCTCTAGTCGCTGTCTTTAGAGCAGTGGTGGGCAACTATTTTGGTAAATGGGCCACATCAGGCTTTAAGTAGCAGATAGAGGGTCACATTGTATTCCTTTTGAGATATAATGTTCCGCATTGATTGCTTTTTGATCTTTTATGTCCAGAAATAGTTGTGTACTCAATTTTCTGAAGTGTATATGTGACCAATGGGACTATCTTGCAATTTCCTAAAGTATTGTATTTCTCTACAAAGGTAGATACTTTTCTATCAGGCATTAAAAAACTGAATAAAGATTATTATAAATTATACATTTACTTCCCTGTTAACATACTTTACTTCCCAAGGTCTGTTTTACTGTTATAAAGAAGAAATAAAAAATCGAAATTGATAGAAATTTTAATATTTGTCGCAAAGCGGGCAAGTTTACTTAATTTATTCTTAAAATATTACCCGTTTACACTCTAAAAGGGTCAATTGTTTGACTTTCTACTCAGCACACAACTGAGTAAAACAGGCTGAATGATGCATGCAGCATGAAGCATTTGTTTCCAATTTATATATAAATATTTGTGGCATAAATCTACACCCCTGTCTGTACCTGAAAACTATTGATTTTGAATGATGCTGCATCTACACCACTAGGTGTCAATGTAAGTCCAAGATGACACAAACAAACAAAAGTTACTACGTGCTACTTTAAGTAAATAATAAAGTCACAAGTGCAATAAAGAAAACTATAGAATTAATATATTTTTATGTTGAGGATCAATATTATTGATAAATCATTATTGGAAATATTGATATTTAACAATCGATCTGTCCATCCACCCTTTCAAGGCAATTCATTTCACTCATCCGCCATTTTGGAAACACAGCTATTTTCTATTGATAAAAGTAGCACACAAAAAAAAAAAAAAGCAAAAACTTCACCTCCAATCTACTTACATAGGGAATGACCAGAATCTCCAAAACGCTTGGTCAAAATTAAGATCAAACAACATGTTTCAAATCAGGAGTAACATGACAAAATGTATCATACATTGTGATTCTTTAAATCAAATAACGCTGGAAAAGCTTTTTTTCCCCAGGCTGGTCTATATACTTTGCATGCGCATTCTCAAATTAACTGACAGACGAGGTCTGTATCTAAAAGGTGATTGGCTCTTCTACGTGTAAGGCGGGACTTCATTTGCGACACCATATTCCATATTCCACCATATATGATGTTCCAATTTCTCCAATTCATTTTAATACAAGTGCCCCCTCTCGGAGTATTTAGTCTCAGATCATACTTAGGTCTATTTTTGCAAATCCATGTATTTATCCACTCAATTACAAAATCCCAGTATTGTCAGTGGCATATATCGCGATAGAACTATAAAGTTAAATATGCTAAATATTTATTTGAGCATTTGAATTGGTCAGCAAAAATAGCCATTTATTAAAACAATAAAATGTTATTTGAAATGATCTGTGCATCATCTAATTAATATTCATGAGCTTCTCCATTTCGTGGCAAAGCATGTCTGTAAGGCTCCACTCTTGGTGAAGAAACTACTTCTGCAAGTAGTGTACTTATTAGTTTTTTAGTGTATTCATGTGTGCTGTAACATCATCCAGAAGTCAGCTGATGTGACAGGCAGTTCTGACTACCCACTGGAGGGTTCTACATATGACGTACAGCTTTCGAACCATATTGTTGGTGATGCAGTAGGACAATCTGGCATCAGTAAAAGTTTTGTGATGGGAGAAATGTGCCTTCCGTAGTTCCTGGCAGGCTACTCTGCCTTACAGGCTCCATATGATTAGGATTAGGGTGGGGACGGGGTTAGGCCATCTGCTGCCTGTCAGGAAAAAAACGTGGCCCCTACGTACTATGGGCTAAAAGTTCTGAAGCAGCCAGACTGGTTGGTGCAGATTATTTGGCATATTCAAAGTCCACAACATGCAAAAGTTTCTTATTTTTTTCCTTATTTACATTACCATAATGTGGTCAGTGTTGATAATGCAGCATTAGTAACACAAAAGCTGCATTGATGTCCTTGTAGTTGGGTGTTAACTCTAAACTGAACTTTTTCAGGTCCATTCTGGTGGCAGCCAGACAAGGCTCTGTCCAGATGGCCAGACTGCTCATGGAGAGCACAGCTGACGGCATTGCCCAGATTCCCAGTATTTCTACTCCTTTCTCTGCAAATGCTATGCTCTGCTAGAAGTGCCTACCCTTGATGAAGTATTTCATGGACAATGGCTGTAATGCCAATTCCTTTTTTTTTTTTTTTTTGGTATGGGTGCGAAGTGCACCTCCAGTGAAGTCCTCTTTCAATGATGATAATATTTGGCATACATAGATCAACCATTCACTAAGGAATATACAGTAAGCAAAGAAACTTTTAAACTCCAAAAATTACATTTTTTAAATGGAAAATAATGTAGTGTGATGCTTTTTGTTTAAAAAAACTGTCCACCACAATGCCATTCAACATTCTGTATGTTTATAAAGCATTGGTTTTATACATTCTTTAAGGACAAAGTTTATTTAGAATACAATGTATTCAAACCTATGTATTCATTAAGGATTTAAACAAACTTACACATTACAGGAGCATCACTCTACCCATTACTCTACACGCAATACTTCTGCTGAGGCAGTTCTGGAGGTTGAAGGTCCGTCATCATGAGATGAGAGGTATTAATAAACTGCATCGTGAATGACAACAACTGAAAAGAAACATGACATTCTGGTGCATCAGAAAATACAAAAGCTAAACTTTCCCAATCAGAGAGAATTACAAATCCTCACTTTTGCCAAGTGAATTCAGATAGGTCTGAATTGCATATTTATGTGTGACATTAAAAAGCAATTGACTTGAACAAAATAACTTGTTAAAGAGTATGTTAAAGGTGCACTCAGTATTTTGTTTTTCCTTATGATAAACGTTTTACTCCTAAAGACATGAATGGTAAGTTTGAAACGTGTATAAAATAATTTCCATGTCATCGGTAACTGAAAAGTTTTGCATTTGAATGATGTTGTGTCCATGCCCCCCAGTCTAAAAGCTACCAATAAACATAATTGAGTGCATCTTTAAGGAATTTGCTGTGGCTTAGCAAAATATTTTAGTTTTGTATACCTGTCTCTAAATAAACTATTGTGACACCACATTTAACAGCATGGGGAAATGGGAAGACGGGGAGCAGAGACGCTTCAGGTAAGGCTTTTATTTCTTTGCCTTTGTGCATATGCATATGCACTCTTCAATGTTTTCACTCAGTTCAATAATCCACACTCTCAAAATAAACAAACTTCTTTACAAATACGCAATAGATTCGACACTCAATGTAAACAGATGGCAATGCAACTCATTCTCTCTCTCCCATCTCTGGGATGTTCAGCTGTTTTTAAGGGCTCTCCCTGCTATCACTGTAATGAGAAACAGCTGTTAGAAATCATGTCAACCAGCATGACAAGCCACACCACTGCCTCTCTCCTGCAAACAGACACAAGATCACACCCCCATCACCACAACTATGTTTTTATAGTTCATCAGAATAGGCCAAGTCTTCTTTATTTCATCTTAATCATCTTCTTAATTTCATTCTAACACTTCTACTCTTCAGTATCAAACACTTTCAAGGTCTTCCGCCTACTGTTGGCCTCAGGAGGTCACTTGACACTGGTCTGAATTGTGCAGTGCTTGTGGACGTGGTGACTTTGTGGGTTATAGAATTTCTTGGGGTTGACTCCAGACAACATGAGTAGTGGAAAATCAGCTGTGATCTAGGAGCTTTATACAGCTTTATACCCAGGGGTGGACTGGCCATAGGGAGAACCATGAGTTTTCCCAGAAGCTTGCCAGGAACAACGTATGGCACCTTTCTCCCATCCTGTTGATGCCTTGTCACATGTTGTCCTCCTTAGGCAAAAGCTCGGTTCGCAAAAGAGGATTTTTGTGTACTATTTGTTGTTTCTTCTGTTTAGCACATCACTAAAATATTTACCATAATGATTTGATTTCAGCTCAAGTACACGGGGTGTCGTGGTTTTGTAAAGCACACTTTTATGAGTTAAGTATTTATCTGATTTTCTTTATTTGATTGTGAATCAAATACATGTGTGACTCCACAGGAATCTTAGACTTAAGCATTCAGTTTTTAACCACATATGTTGGATCAGGCTCGATAAGTATTCAAATGTAACTAATTTAGTAATAGTTACATTTGTAACATTTGTAGTGGTGGTGGCGTAGTGGAGTGGTGGTGGCGTAGTGGTCTAAGGCACATAACTGTTAATCAGAAGGTTGCTGGTTTGATCCCCACAGCCACCACCATTGTGTCCTTGAGCAAGGCACTTCACTCCAGGTTGCTCCGGGGGGATTGTCCCTGTAAGTCACTTTGGATAAAAGCGTCTGCCAAAATGCAAATGCATAAATGGTAATATACCATTTCCAGGCCAGACAAGAGGAAAACATGTTCAGGTTTCGGAGTCATTAATCTTCCTGATAAATCAGAAATAGAGAGTGCTCTATAGAGTGCCATTTCCTCTGTTCTATCATATTGCTTTTTCATACACAGCTAACTTCTTTAGCTCAGATTGTTATTTGATGTCTTTATAAAATAACCACAGGGTGGCAATGCAACTCCATATAGCTATTAAAAGGAGAAAACAGAGGGCCCAAATAAAATTGTGCAAATTGTGTTGATTATTCATAGGCCATTTAGAGTAAAAATGAAGACCAATGGTTTGATTGAAAACCAAATGTAAAAAAATAAAAGATAAATAATGACTATGTGGACACTGATTCAGGAGCAACATCCACAAAAAATGAATGTTGGAATATGGGTTTAGATTTATAGTCTTGCCAAACCCCAACATTCAGTCTTGCTTTTTGTTTTTCTCCATCAGTTTTCCATTGCATCTGTAATGTGGATAAACGGCATTAGAAAGGTCAACAGAGAACACTGATTACATACCTCACCTTCAGAAGGGCCTGCATGTGGTTGCTAGATGCTAATTGCTATTTGTTTTGTGCAAACTCTTGACTGGCCAGATAGCTTTAAAAAAATAGTGCTGTCAGAAGAGGCAGGGCCATTGTAGTGCTCTCAATCATACTCTGGAACTGGTTGACACTACAGAGCTGTTTAAGAAAGGAATGACTGCTCCCCAAACATCCAAGACTGCAGAGTGTGACTTTGCGGTTTTACTAAATGCAGTGCTATGATATTAGAACCTATTAAAATTATATTCTGAACCTATTTTCAAACATTACATTTATTTTATTTGACATGTGGTTGTGAGCAGAGTGCCAAGGTTGCCCTCATCAAATGTTGAAGTGCCCCAGGAGGATTTTGGTGCAGTAATGTCTACACAACTGTGGAGAGTTTGATAATGCTGTGTTGCTGATGGGCATATGTTCTCG
This sequence comes from Moxostoma hubbsi, assembly GCA_032164185.1. Lineage (NCBI taxonomy): Eukaryota > Metazoa > Chordata > Actinopteri > Cypriniformes > Catostomidae > Moxostoma > Moxostoma hubbsi. The sequence goes on from JAVLUX010000022.1 coordinate 17,476,672, forward strand.
CAGCATTCACATGTGTGCAATCATGTTTGGTACATCTGATTTTAAGGCTGAGTTAAGACAATGGTTGTGCATGACTGGGATGCTATAGACAGAATCAAAATAACAAATGAGGGATAAAAAATCAGCTTAATTAGATCAAAGACAGCTGGGGATTTTATGCATTCGCAATTTCTTTACTGTTTGGAAATGTCAAGTCAAGCTTAGTCATTTTTATTTGTATAGTACTTTTCCCAACACACATTGTTTCAAAGCAGCTTTACAGAAAAACATGCTTTAACAGAAAATGAAACTAATATCTATAACGTCTTAGAGTCATCATTGTGTAGTTTGATTAAATATGATTGTAAATTGTCAATAAAAATAAGTAAATAATAATTGTGTTTAGAACCCCTGTGAGAAAGCCGAAGTCGACTGTTGCAAGGACCACAAAACTCCATAAGATGTTGGATAATGGAGAAAAATAACCTTGGGTGGAACCAGGCTCACTGCGGGGGCCAAGTAAATGTCAGATTTCTGCATGCATAAGTAACTAATAAAAGGCTGAATAGTGGGGTTGTGGCTGCATTCTTTTATTAGATTAGAGGAAAAAGTCTGAAAGCATCCACTCCTCATATTGCAAGGAGAGAATCTTCCAATATTAGTTATCCAAATTCCAGTTTCTGAGATGTGCCGCTCTCAAATATGCCACCTCTACCAGCGTCAACAACTGACTAAAGCACAATGAACTTGATATATTTTTGAACAAGCATACTTGCTAAATAGAGACAGAATGTATTAATAGGATCACCAGAACTTGCATCGTAGAATACAATAAATGGAATGGATTGACAAGCAAGCACCTTTCTTATTTTTGGAATCGAAGGTGCCAGAACAGCATTTCGGACCTTTATGGCCCAATTTAACCCCTGTATTATAACTGAAACCCTTGTAACTATAAAGGTGCACTCAATTATTTTATATATATATATATATATATATATATATATATATATATATATATATATATAGAAGACTCTAGACATATCAGTCTTTGATAAATAGCTACATTCATAATATAACCTGTCAAATATTGCTCACTTTATCCTGATAATCTTCTGTAACTGGACAGAAATTTTACAGAGTGCCCCTTTTTCAAACATCTCATTTAGAATTTATTCAAAAACCTGTCATTCACACAGTGGCGATTCTAGCTTGCATGGCTTCAAGCCGTATGTGCAACATAAGTTGGTGACAGTACTATAGATCAGTGGTTCTCAACCAGACGACTTGGACCCTCTAGGGGGCCTTAGCACACTTCCAAGGAGGCCTCAAAATGACTTAAAATTTATTTAAAATAAAAATATTAAGATGAATAAAATAATTCAACTTAATTAAAATGCTTAAAATACCTTAAGATGTATGCCCACAAATTATAAACGGACTCTTTCTGAAACTTCTAGAATAAAAAAGTATCCATGATTAATTATTTTAATCAGACACATCTAGTTTCGGGCAAGGGGGCCTTCAAATATTGTCTTGGACAGTGAGGGCCCTTGGCATCAAAAAGGTTTAGAACCACCGCTATAGATGACCAGTGACTTAAAATATCTCTAAAGGGTCAATGTGACCAGGACAAAAGCATGACAGAGTGCCTTTCATATACAAGGCTAGGTTGGAGAAGAACTGACTGCTACCATTATGATTTTGGGACTGATTCATTAATATTGGATAAAGTCTGTGGCTTTTGATCTAGATTACACATTGCTGGAATATTTAATTAAGTCAGCATTCATGTGTGGCTTACCAGCATGTTCACGTATTTGTAAAAATGATCAGCGTTGTAATCAAACTAATTATCCAAGGCTTCTAATGAAGCACCCTGCCTCCATTGCTCTCTTTTTTTCTTTCTCTCTCACAAAGAAACTACACATTGTAGTTCCGTATGCATAAAGTGGGAGGAAAGATGCAAAGTGGCATCTGCCAGGTTTCAGCACTATTCTGGAACACTGACTCTGAACACTGCATATTAACCTACAGTATATGTAATCTCTATCTCTCATAAAGACACTGCACCTCTTTTACAAATTATTAGTATTTTGATAGCTGTCGGGTCGGATTTGGCTTACGCCGTTCATCCTAACATCATTACGTCATGTCCGTAAACACAGAAAAGGTGTACCGGCTTTCACATGGTCTGGCTGGGGAAATTATGCTGTTCAGTTCAGTCACTGTCACACAGTTCAGGACAGCATTGCTGCTGTCTGGATGGATGTTTACTGTATCTGTTAACTGTTTGGCAAAGTTCTTTACTTGTTATAATGCTTGGATATGTTGTTTGATATGGTTGTTGAAACTTATATTGCTTGTCATGCTCATATGATTCAAACAATACTTGTGTGTTTATCGATCGTGATGTATCTACATTGTCCGGGGAAGTTAATGTAACATGTATACTAGTATTTATGACTTCTGAGTTCAGTATTTTATAACATTGCTGTAGTTTTCAGATTCCCTAACAGAGTGTGTGCCGCTGTTTTCTCATTTCTTTTGCCCCAGTCACAGAAATGCACAAGCTATTGTACTTTTAGCAGATAGTATGTTTGTTTAAAAGCCACTATAGGAACAAGTTACTTCAAGGTAGTTTCATCCTCATGGTCTGCACTTATATAGTGCTTTTTTAACCTTAGTTGTTTTCATAGGGTTTTACACTGTGACTCATTCACCCATTCACACACACACACACACACACACACACACACACACACCATTGACAGCAGAGCTGCCATGCAAGGCGCTAACCTGCCATTGGGAGCAACTTGGGGTTCAGTGTCTTGCCCAAGGACACTTCGGCACGTGGAGTCATGTGGGCCAGGAATCAATCCGCCAACCCTGCGATTAGTGGCCAACCCGCTCTACCACCCGAGCCACAGCCGCCTCATCATAATTAAATCCTCATTTTATGTTTTTAGTTTACAGTGTTATTGTGTGCAGTGCATAGACGTACTATTGTAGTATTACATTGTCCAGAGTATGTTTTTCAGGTGCCGCTGGCATGCGGAATTAGAGTTACCATGGGAACCTCATTGTTTCCATGGAAATGCTGATCATTTCAACTTTCAGCTGGTGAGCGGCACCTGTGCTTTGTTTGTTCCTGATTATTTAAATCCCTTTGTGTGTCATGTTTGTTGCTGGATTGTTGAATGTGTTTCGTGTTGAATTGTGTTTGGTGTGAAGTAACTAACCTCACTCTCTCTGCCTAGTTGGTCCTGTTTTGTGTATCTGTTAGGTCTCCCATCTCTGCCCACGTGTCGGGAGTGTGGTTGCCTTCCAGTTTGCTGTACGCAAGAGGCTTCAGCTGAGGTTTCCTCATGGCTCTCCTGAAATTATTATTTGATCTGTAAATAAATCCTTTGAACTGTTCCTTTGCTCTTGTGTCTCTGTCAAACTTGAAGTATTTGTAACTTTATGTTTTTTTTTTTTTTTTAGGCAGTCAACTTGTCTCAGTAAACCTCACAAGCAGCGCAGCCACAGAAAGAGACGTCACACAGGACGCATTCTTGATAGCTGGACGAAGCACAATGGAACACCGGGATCTAAAGACACAACTTTTAAAGTTGACAACTTATAACTTGACACAACGTCTTTAAAATGTTCTGTTTATTATGCTGAAAACCAGTGAGATGTTCCAAAGCCATCAATCAGACTCTTCTGTTATACAGGCCGACACTTAAAAATATTGCAGTTGGACAAGAACGTATCCTGTGAGAACAGGACAGATTGACAAACTCAATTACAAAATGTATTTATTTCCCCTGTAGGCTCATGTTCAGTAATATTGGAATAAAACAAGCAATATATTGACTTCTAAAGAGAGTTTATTTATTGTCTAATTAGTGCTTTACACATTTGCCACAATAAATGCAATATAATTGCATTATCTGAATATTTACAATATATCTGTCTATATATATGTTTCATGTTAAAAATACTACTTTTTTTGCATGAGAATGTGCAGAATGTATCTATGTTGTTAATTGTTTATGTACACGCTTAATTTTTACACAATATGTTTTATCTTTAAAATAGCTAGAGGTGCATGCATATTACTGTATTTATGCACATACTGTATATGGTTTTAATGTCCTACATTTCCATGGGCAGCCTCAAGAGGTTTCATGGAAAGGTAGTTGCAGAGTAAACACCCCAAGCTGTAACAAGAGAAGGATGTTGAGAGGACGGAAGTTTACGTGCAAAGTGGCGAGCCCCCTCAGGAGGACTCTGCATGATTCATGCCCTGCTATCTACAGCCAACTGTGCCGCTGTGATGATGTAAATCAGTCACATAGTTCGCCCTGCCAGATGCACCTGGCCCTCTAAGTCTAAGTCCACTAGTCTTACCACTCACGGGTTCTCTCTGTCTTCCCCAAGCTTCCTGACTCTTCTCACAGACAGTTTTTGACTTCTCAGAAAAGATTACATTATCTTAATGAGGTGTTTTATTGACATTTGCAATGGTGCAATTTCTTCCAGGTACTGTAGGACAAAACAGCATTATTGCTTAGTACTAGCAGTTCTGACAAATGCTTTTTATGCCTTTGGTTCTCAACTGCTGGGTCACAGGTCTGTTTAAGCAGGGTTGTGAACAGCAGGTAAGAACAATGCTACATAAATGCAAATAGCAAACTGCAAAAGATCATACAAAGTTAGGATAACATTTACATTTACATTTATGCATTTGGCAGACGTTTTTATCCAAAGCAACTTACAGTGCACTTATTATTGGGACAATCCCCCTGGAGCAACCTGGAGTTTGGCTGTGGGGATTGAACATGGCTGTGGGGATTGAACCACCAACCTTCTGCTTACTAGTTCAGTGCTTTAGCCCACTACGCCTCCACCACTCCATACCATAGCAAAAGGAACATGCTTTAAAAACCAATCAAACTTTACAAATTCCTTCACAAATTGTTATGCTAATTAAGTCACTTCGTAAAAACTAGTCAAATTAGGCAGATGCCAACATGGACAGGTTGCATGGCATGCCCTCATCTGGAAAACCATGTACATAATTATGCAAGGTAAAATATGGGGTCACTTGCAACAAGGTTTGTGCCGACCACAATGTGTTTTGTGCAGTAAAATATTATTGGCTGCCAAGAGAATGAATACACTGATATTCAATTTTGTGTATGATAAAATTTTTGATATTGTGTTGGTTCACCTCTTCGGGACTAATTTATAATCTAGGTCCTGAAGCGAAACCAGTTGAGAACGGCTGTCCATATTATTGCTTGATAGACCACATGATTGCTTTTAAAATGTAAACTTGGAACAGTTGTATTTGTAAAATTAATACTTTGGCACAAACATGGCTAAAGATATCTCCACAACATTTAAAATAATGATTTTTGTAATGTACCAGCATTAGTCTTTCATTCTACTTGCCAACAAAAGCCTGTGTTTCATCAAAGTTATTATAGTGAATGTGATTGGCACTGATCACCCATATTAAAAGGATAGTTCACCCAAAAATGAAAGGCAGATGCTATTTGCACCCCAGTGCAAATAGTGTCAGATACTATTTACACCCATATTTAATTACTAACATACAGTATATGGGCATCACTGTAGTGTGTTTATTGTGTTTATTTAGAGTCCCACAGACACACTACATTAACCCCTAAAACTAACCCTAACCTTACCTTAGGGTTAACCATATTACCATACCATAGTAACATCATGTTTAATTGCATTAAAACTATGGTTTTTGCCAAAAAACATGGTTACTACAATATTACTATAGTAATACAGTGACGCAATCTACACACAAATGATGCAGAGCCATTACTTTGTTTGTCATATATTCCTGTGGTTTCACCAGACTATTGTGGCGCAAATAGCTGCACTATGTGGCAGATGCTATTTACACCAGGGTGCATCCTCGCATCATTTACTCACCCTCATGCCATCCCAGATGTGTATGGCTTTATTTCTTATGCATAACAAAAATTGTGATTTTGAAAAGAATATCCTAACTCTGTTAGTCCTCACAATGCAAGTGAATGGTGACCAGAACTTTGATGGCCCAAAAGGGACATTAAGCATAAAAATAATCAATAATGCTGGCACCACACTTGCAGACTCACTTGCAGACTCCGGTCCAATCGATTTTAACCAAGGGTGTCACACTTGCAGACCATTTTACAGAGATCTCACTTTTAAGTCTGAGGTATTTCATACTTGCAGACACAAAATGGTGGAGGGGTCACACACATACCGACTCATCGCAACAATCTCTCTCTGATCCCTGTCATGTGGAGCTTGCTGAAAGAACAACAGGAATACTATGCAAGCACAAACAATTGCAATAGAGTGATTTTCAGACATGTAGCTTGCTTCAATTGTGCCAAAACAGGAGCTAAAACTGTTACATTGATGCATTTCTTTATAGGTTCAGTTGGCTTTAACAAGGTTATATTTTAAAATTTACCAAAACTAGAAAAGTTACATTGTGGTTATTTTTACCCATTATTAGTTGCTTTTGCATTATTTCTGCATTGTTCTCACAGTCACAGAGCTTGATTTCTCCCTCCCTGTGTCTGTCTATTCAAAAGAGAAAAGCGATTGTAAAAATGGAGTAACTTTACCTTGTGAAAGCACGTGATTGTTTATTTATCCTATCAATCAAGTTGAGGCTTGTCATGCCCATATGCAGCTTTCGTTGAATAAAGAATTACATCCAATAAAAAAACATACTTTTGTGCAGGAAAAAAGCTTGGTGACAGAATCTCTTTGTGATGAAAACATTCATATCAGCTTAACATCCATTCTTCAGTAAAAGAAGAAGCTTAGTGGTCAATTGACAAGAACAAAAGACCCTGCATCAGTGACAGAATGATTTTTCAAATATGTTAGATGTGTTTTGTCAGTCTTAGACAATTGACTCAGCATGGCGTCCCGACAGTCAAGTAATTAACATCTCCCGCTGATAGACGTTAATGTGACCTCTGTCTCCCTCTGCCTGGCCGGTGATTATTTTAATGAAACTAACACCTGAAAATCATTGGAAAAATCATCTAGTGAGACACCGGTTTAAGACTCCAGTGCTTTAATCCATGTCTTAAGGAGTGATATGATAGATCTAAGTTTGAAACAGATCAATATTTATGTTCTTTTTTACTGAAAATCTACACTTAATTTTCACTTCCACATTCTGGTCTGACCTACTGGTTGGTGCTGGTAAAAGGTTGAAGTTGATAGTAAAAAAGGACTTTGTTGACTTTGAATATTATCTGGATATTATCTTAATTGGATATCTGTTTCTCGCCAACACATATCAAATTGCTTTGGAAGATATGGATTTAATCACTGAAGTCATATGGATACATTTTTTGCTGCCTTTAAGTACTTTTTGGACCTTATAAGTTCTGGTCACCATTCACTTACATTGTGGAGACCTACAGCGCTGAGATATTCTTCTAAATTTCTTTGAATGAAAGTCATACACATATGGGATGGCATGAGGGTAAGTAAATGATGAGAGAATTTTCACTTTTGGGTGAGCTTTCCCTTTAAATGTGGCTATATTACAAAGGCTGGTAGCAATCCATGATCCATTGTGGGGTGCGAGGATGCTGCCTGTCAGATCCCTAGAAAAGGGCCTAGGGCTGGTAGCATCCATCCTACCAGTCACAAGGGAAATATCAAAGGCTTTAAAAATAGAACTGCTGATCTGTGATATACACTTTATGATTTTGTAATGTATTATGGTGTCAAATAATTTTAAACCTTCTATAAATGAATGTACTCTATATCTGTTTCTGTAAACTGACCATAAAATTAGAACATCCTCAGTTATCTTTTGACATGCCTGGACTCCATGACTTTCTTCATAATATGCATAATGCTTAACAGCAAATTACCTGACAAACTAGTAAGGGATAATACATATTCATCTGGTCATTATCGCAACATAATCTTATAACACTGCTCCTTGCCAAATAAATAAATGGACATGAAATATTGATTTGAGTTTAAATAAACAAATTAGCTTACTTGCAGATACCGCAGAGTTATACGAGAGGCAGAATGCAAGCACAGCTATGTAGGAAAGAAAGATTGTCCTTATGAGTGGTCAGTTATACAGCATTGCTATGGTTAGTGGTCATCATTTGGAAATATTTGTGTGCTGAATACAGCAATTGTCCAATCAAAATTAAGTTTTCCAGAGAGCCATTTAGCTATTGAGCCTCCTTTCACAAAGAAGCTTCTTTTAAGCATTGAAACATCTTTTTTTGCTGGAATTTATTTTAAAGACAAAAAACTATGCCATGACCACTTTTGTCAAAATGATATGTAGCTAATGTCTGACAGACAAAGGTGAACCAAGGTGCACTTGGCTATCGAAGTTCAATAATTCCGACTGAATTAGAACCTCAGTTACAAAGAGAAGCCCTCAGTCCCACAGCTCAGCTGTGAATCTATGGCCATTAGCATCACATTCAATTTGCTCTCTTTCATCATGCAGACCAAGCTGGAGCCTGGGTGTTAATAAATGGTTGAGCCAACAATGCATCCATCTTTTCAAAAGGGCCTTACCTGTACATAATAAATGAAAAGAAGTCATTAATCCATGCACCAAAACAAAAGCACAAACACTGATATATCAGAGTCTAATTGATATATCAAAAACAGACTGCACGATGACACTAGTACAAAAGGTTACATTAGATTGTTCTGATGTTAATTTGTGCTATTGATGTCTGATGACTAGTTACCAGGAAAATCTGCTCTCTGCAGACAGGCAAAACCATGCACAACATATCCATATCCATTTCTGGAAGATCTTTGGACTAAAGCCCAGTTTGATCTTTAGCCATGGTTTGACATTTGAAACTGTGACATTTTAAAGTTTTTCATATTGTAGGTTTTTCAAAGAAAAAACCTTTAAGTGGACCAACAAATTTAGTGAACTGAGTTTAAAACAACCCAGTTATCTTTGCAGTCACTGTATCTGGCCTTTAAAAGTGGGCTCAGATTTCATTTAGGTCCATTTTTAGCCATTGTATTCAAAACTAGAATATTATAGACCACTGGAATATTATATTAATTATATTGTTATATCAATTGGTATTTAAAGGAGTCTGAGTTTGTTTGGAGCATTTATAAGCCATAAATATAATTATATTTATATTATATATTATATTATTATATAGGACCCCTGAATGTGTTTAAAAAAGAAAGAAAGAAAGACAGAAAGAAAAGGTCCCCCAGTTTGTGTGTGTCCATCAGCAAAACTGTCCCTCAGAGTGAGTCTTTTGTATATTTTCTGACACATCAGCTCATCGCTGTTGTATTTTACTGACGACTCATCTCCCTCCCACCCCTATAATTCATTTGCTCTCTTTACTAACCTGAAAAGGAAATAATAAATCATAATGGCAAGGACAAATGTCAGGTGAGCAATTCATCAGATTCATCATCTTACGCAGAAAGGATCCATTAAAAACAGCAAACAAATGTTTAGTATTTCCTGCTCAAGTCTGCTTTAATCCATTTATTCACAGCTTTTGCATTAAATATGTACTTGGATATGAATAGTAATTTTACAGTGAAGAACATAGCTCTTTGAATGTACAAAAACAAGAAACTGAGACCTTATTGTTTCAACTTGAAGGATCAGTTTATAAATATTATCAGAGTACCAGTACTAGGGTGTGATGTACGCCATTTGCTTAATGTAAGAAATACAGTCACGTGACGCCATACGAGGTTTGGACGTGTGAACAGCGAGCTCTTTGCTAGTTTTAACACTATTCATTTCATAAACCGGTGATATTTGATACACCCTGTTCTATAACTGTTCCTCGGGCTCTGGAGACATTAAAAGACACTTATGAGCTCAAGCTGATGCCCCTGACAAAGCAGCAGACCAGGGAGCTGATTTGGTCAGAAAAGTGAGGGAAATTCGGTGAGAATTGTTGAACATGTCAGCAGTGCTGACGAAGGTTGTTGCTGACTTGCAGGATCTTGCTGTAATACATCGATCGATCACTGCCATGGAGACGAAATTCACTGAGGTGGATACAAGAGTGGGGGATGTCGAGAAACTGATCAATTATCTGGAGTCATCGGAGAGTGAATTATCTGCTAATCCGCTAGCGACCAAGGTGGATTTGGAGCATTTGTGGGAGAAGCTGGAGGATATGGAGAATAAGAATAACGTCCGTATTTTTGGAATTCCTGAAGCCGAAGAAGGTCAGGATATGGTGAAATTCCTGGACTTAATTCTCTTTCCGAGTCTGCTCGACATAACATGCCATGAGCTGGAAATCAAGCTCACAGGGTTCCAGTTCGGCGATCCGCTGAGGGAGACAGGTCCTGATAAAAATTTCTGAGCTCATTGGATAAAGATCTCACGTTACACAGGCATGGAGTAAATGAATGCTTTCTTGGAAAAACCACAGCATTTTCTTGTTGCCAGACTTTGCGAATTCGACAAGAGAGAAATGTGATCATGTAACAAAACCGTCGCAGCCCCACGAGCGTACCAGGTAAGTAGCATAAGGGTGGTGTGGACCTAGGTTCGTAGGGAGCCGTAGCGAGAATGGAATGAACAGACAGACAATAAAGATGAGTTTGAACCATACATTGCTTAATGTTGAAAAGTTTTGAAAATGAATGCTTTTCGTTTCAGGAAAAAACAACAACATCAATGACAGCAATATCACTGGTAAACAATAAACAAAAATAAAAATATTAAATGAAAATAAATTGGTTTCTATGTTTAGTTTTCTTCTTTTTTCTCTTTTTAAAGAATTATGAACCTCTAATCTTATTTACTCTCTTCTAATAAAATTTTATGATTCAGCTTACTAATTTAACTCTTTTAAACTTACTTTTAGGTTTTACTAATTTATTCCCTTTTTATTACTTATTTAAACAAATTTTGTTTCCTAGTGAAAAAATACAGAAAAACAATTCACATTTTAGTCAATCAGTCTTTAGGTTGATAAATAAGTCTGTATTTAAAATAACTTAGTCACTAAATGCACAAATCAGCCTTCAGTTTGCAGAAAACAATTTTTCACATCCTAGTGAAGCTTTGGAAGGCATTATTTCCGTCTTACCATCATGAAAAAACGATTATTGATGAAATGAATTCAGCTTCAACTCACTCCGTCATCCTGGCAGATTTCCGACCTCTGTCCAGAGGAAAGTTAATGTAATGAATTCAACGGAAAGTCAGCAATACTCAAGATTCGGTTGGTGGCTCGCCATCTTGAATCCATGAAGTCTCCATGCGGTGTTCCGCAGTTCGTTGTGTCACCGTCTTCATGGTCAGAAACACTCAACAAAAAGCTCAAAACATATGTTTCAGTAAATAACTCTTAAAATAAATGTAACCACACTCTTTCTAGACAGAGCGGGAGCACGTAAAGATCGTTGTAGAACTAGTGATATAAAACAAGGGAAATTGTTTTATATCACTATTCTCTCCGCCAATCTTTCCGTGCTCCCATCTCTTCTTCTCACCCAACTTCCTCAGCTCCGTCATCACTCCTGATTAGTCAACAGTAAAACTCTTCCTGCATTCTCTTAAAGGAAACATACACTTAAACTCCATACATTCGTTTCATACTGCAACACAATAAGAACATATACATTTTTAAACGGCACATGAAGTTTTAATTTCCCAAACCTTGAATTTAATTATTTTAGTTTAGTTTCTTTTAGCAATCCCTCTAGATTACTATTTATTATTAGCTTTTAGTAATCACTCTGGTTACACCCTCCCCTGTTAACTCTATGCACGTCCCTGTGCATGCAATTGACAGGTTGTTTAGTTACAGGCTCAAGTGAGTAGGTGAAACTACTTTCAGCAATAGAATCAGTCACAGCTTTACTCAGACTCTGAAAAAGAGACTGGACTATCGAAACCAAAGGATTACACAACTAAGTGAACATACTTATGTGGCTTATGTCTAACTCTGGTAGACTTCCTGATGGAATTGCCATTTTTATTTAGTTAATTTACAATTTCATGCTCACACATTCTTTCAGTTTCCTCTGTAGGTTTACTCTGACCAACGAACACGTCAGATGACTCAGCAGGTAAGTTTTCATTTGCGTCAGACTGTACAACCTCCGGACTATCAACAGGTAAGTAACCCAAGGTAGGTATACTTCCAATTTCAGGTTGCTCTGACCCAAGCAAACATTTTGATGAAGTAGCAGCTGGAACTTCGTCAGGTAAGTTGTCAGTTGAAATTTGATTTACAGAGTCCTGAGGTAAAGGAACTGAAGGGATATAATTCTGTGACCCTTTCTCAGTCTCATACACCTCAGTAAATCTGGTAGTTGACAAAACAGGGGGATCATGGCACAGCAGCTCTACATAGCTGTCGTCATCCAAATCTTATACCTCATCACTCTGATTTAGTCGGCGGACGCTTCCAAGTTTTGGGTAAGTCTCTGTAACAAGTAACTGCAACAGACCACAAGGCAGTAAGAGATCTCTGTGCAGTGTTCTCAAAGGACCATCTATACCTTCTGGCTTGACTGTGTAAACAGGAAGATCACCTGCTCTGCTCACAACAATATAAACAAGTGACTCCCATTTATCAGCCAGTATGTGTTTACCTCTTAGGCGTACATTTCGGACCAGAACCCTATCCCCAATATTCAGGGCTTGTCAAACCAAGCTTTATTCCTGCCTCCTACTTTAGCAGCATTTTTTTTTTTGCTAAATTATAAGTTCCTTGAAGCCGAAATTTCAAGTTACGCACATATTGCGAATGCGTCTTGAGCTGCTCTCTGTTCAGAGGAACATCAAAAACCAGATCTATAGGCAACTGCGGCTGCCTCCCAAACATTAATTCATACGGAGTAAACCCAGTAGAATTATGTTTGGTGTGGATGTATGTGTGTACAAGAGGCAATTGTTTTACAATTCATGCCAATGAGATTTATCACGCTCCTTCAATGTACCCAGCATACTCAGAAGAGTGCGATTGAATCGATCAAAAGGATTTCCCCTGGGGTGGTAAGGTGTTGTCCTTATCTTACGGATCAACTCACAAAGTTCTTTGATAGTTTTTGACTCGAAGTCAGCACCCTGATTACTGTGCAACTCCTTAGGAATCCCATAATGGATTATAAAATTCTCCCACAGGGCTTTGGCTACCGTACACGATTTCTGTTTGGGAGTAGGAACTACCACCGCATACTTTCTAAAAAAATCGGTGATCACAGCACATCCTTGATGTTGCTTGAGTCTGGTTCAATAGACAAAAAGTCCATGCAGACCAGCTCAAGAGGTCGGGTAGCCCTAATATTAACTAAGGGAGCTGCTCTCTCAGGTAAGGATTTGTGACACATGCATCTAGGGCATGTTTTAACCTTACTCTAAAATCTGCAACCATTCTAGGCCAATAGAATCTTGATCTGGCTAGATCAAGAATATGCTCTATGCCCAAATGTCCCATCTCATCATGTAGGCATGTTAAAACCATTCTACGCAAAGACTCGGGAAGAACCAACTGATATTGAGTATATTCTCCCTCTTGACTTTTCCAATAGAGAATTCCGTTCTGCAACTCCAACTTTCTGAATTCTGTCATTAGCAAGGGGAACATAGGAAGTTCTCTCCTTACAGAAGGAGGAATTGTCTCTCCTGATTCTAACTGCAGAATGACTTCTCGAATTACAGGATCTTTGCTTTTCTTTTTTAACATCCTCACCAAAAGCTGGAATTACAGGGAAACCAACAAAAACCTAATTTTGATCGAGACTGCATGGGACTGCGTCAACATGCATGGCTATAGATTCAACCAGAGCAAAAGGAGAGTCACCACCAACATCTGAATCATGGTGAACAAAATGTTTATCACATATAGCCTGGAAAATATCACTAGGAACAGTATAACCTTAATGTGCAAATTACAACTTCTACTCTTGTACTTATTGGGACCTGTGGTACATTTTCATGCCCCCGTTTGTCCCGTTGAAATGAGAAGAATGGGATGACTCAACTTGAGTCCCCCAGGCAGACTGCTTTTCCTTTAGATGCTTTTTTTTGGAGGCTATCAAAGCAGGGTTTGCAACATTATCACATGTAGAAGCAATATGGCCATCCTCACCACATCAAAAGCAGTACCAGAGCTTAGGTTTACTCACTAGTCGAAGAAAAACTGTGGGAAACATCACCCAAGTTGGTTTGCACAGATTGTGATTTGTTAACTTTTACAGCAGGTTTTGTGGTTCCTGGCTTTATCAACCTAACAGTAACTATTTGACTCTGTAACTCTGCTACTTGGTTGAGCAAGTCACGAACCGTAAATTCGTTAGATCCTTTGGTTTGCTCTTTGGCCTTTTTCAGTATTTCCACCTGAACTTGAAGCTCTGCAACTTGCTTCTTCAAGTCAGAAACAGTACCTCGAAACTTCATCTTGTGAGGAGGCACACAAAGAGTAAGAAGATGTGCGCGGCTCTGACGCCCCAAGATGCTTTCTCATACGAAACTCTTTTGTAATCTGCTTGTCTTCTGCCGTATGCAGCAGCAGTAAGAACAGGAGAAAGGAAGGGATTAATTTTTCCTTTGTTCAAGCTGAAATTGGAAATGAGGGTATTGTCCCAGCATCCTCTACAAAAAGGCTTTCAAAAATTAATGGTAGCTGAGGCTCCAAACTCTTAAGTGCGACCCCACTCTCATAATCAATTATCACATTTCTGTGATATGAGGACACGGGGCTGTCCAGGTGTACAATCCTACCAATGCGCCCATATCTGCTCTTCCCACATTTCTCTTAAAGGGAACATACACTTAAACTACATACATTAGTTCCATACTGCAACACAATAAGATCATATCAATTTTTAAACAGCACATGAAGTTTTAATTCCAGGAACAACACAAAGATGGAAGGGTATCTTGAGAAAGATACCTCTTTAAAAAGACGTTCAATGTCAATGTGTGTTTCTTTAGAGAAATATATACTCTTTTTAGAGGGCTGTCGAAGTGCCCAGGGGCGTAGTCTGCACTGGTGTGCAGAAGAAGAGAAAAGCCACTGAAATGCGCCGTATCTCCAACAGCATATGCTCTTTAGAGGATACTAAAGAGTATCCTCTAAAGGATTGCTTTTACACTCGTGGTGAACAAAATGTTTATCACATATAGCCTGGAAAATATCACTAGGAACAGTATAACCTTAATGTGCAAATTACAACTTCTACTCACTTATTGGGACCTGTGGTACATTTTCATGCCCCCGTTTGTCCCGCAACCGGCACTAAGTTGAAATGAGAAGAATGGGATGACTCAACTTGAGTCCCCCAGGCAGACTGCTTTTCCTTTAGATGCTTTTTTTGGAGGCTATCAAAGCAGGGTTTGCAACATTACCACATGTAGAAGCAATATGGCCATCCTCACCACATCGAAAGCAGTACCAGAGCTTAGGTTTACTCACTAGTCGAAGAAAAACTGTGGGAAACATCACCCAAGTTGGTTTGCACAGATTGTGATTTGTTAACTTTTACAGCAGGTTTTGTGGTTCCTGGCTTTATCAACCTAACAGCAACTATTTGACTCTGTAACTCTGCTACTTGGTTGAGCAAGTCACGAACCGTACATTCGTTAGATCCTTTGGTTTGCTCTTTGGCCTTTTTCAGTATCACTTTCACTTTTGGGCCGATCAAGGGCGGAATGTCAATCGGTTCGGACACGAAACATGCCGAATGGGCCACGATAAGCAACAATGTGCCGCCTTGTTATGCAGAAAGGACCACCCCACTTCTGGGCCAAATTGAGAATAGATTCTAAGAATGGCCATACAACATTCACATGCCCACAGCAAGCATTGTCCTTCATAAAGACAATGGAGCAAGTTATTTTGTGGTACTTACATTGCAGCTGAGTGGACCGACTTACTGAACAGTCACTTGACTGTCCGAGGAACTGAGCCACCTTTATAGTTTCTTTTTGTGCTGGTTTTGCCTAGTGGCTGGAGTTTGTTTTGTGTAATATCACTCCTTCAAGCCAGTGTTGTGGATGAATCTGAACATACTTTGTGCTTATTTGTTTATTTATTTGGATCCACATTAGCTATGACCAAGAGCACCGCTAGTCTTCCTGGGATTTACACAACACTTAAAAACACATCCTGGCAGTCTCACGTATGGTTGTCTCACCATTTGTTTTAAACCACATGCTGTTCTTTTGGGGTGGATGGTAGCAGCGAGAACTCTACTAAGGTGCATCCCTCCTTTTTCCCGGATTTTGGCACCAGTGTAAAGGGATTAATGGAAAGGAGGAGGCGAGAACTGGCTTGACAATATAAATAATATTTTATTTATAAACTTAATTAAAAAGACAAACACACACACATAAAAATATAAAACATTAAAAATGCTCTCATAACACAGCATGGTCCAAAAAACAATACACTTAACATATATTCAACATTACAACCATCTGTAAACGCAAAATGCAAATCCAACTAACTTCTTTACACAATCCAAGATGTGCCTTTACCTGCCTTTTAAAATGTAATTTCTGTGTTATTTTAATTATTGACAATAGTAAAGCATTCCATATTTGCATTGCCCTATATACTACTGTATGTTTAAAGAAATGAGTTTGTGCTTTAGGGAGTGAAAATCTGCCTTCTGTTGCCTGTCTAGTAGCATATTTATATGACTCTACATTGCCTTTTAATTGATTGTACTGATACAATGGAGTTTTAAACTGTAAAACCATCCATGTTGCTGATAAAATTGCCTCAGTCATCCGGTCTTCCACTCTCAACCAATTAAGATAAAGAGGCATGCTGTTAATATTAGTGCAATATGAACACTGAAGAGCAAGTCGTGCCGCCTTGTTCTGTACTAGCTGGAGTTTACTTAAATCTTTTTTGATGGCATTAGCCCATATTATCTGGCAATATTCTAGCTGTGCAAAGAAAGTTTACCTAATACTGTTTTTATTATATCAGATATAAAATATTTTCTGCATTGCTTTACTACAGCTAACACCTTACCCAATTTATTAAACGTATTGTCAATGTGTTTTGACCAAGACAATTTATTGTCAAGAGTGATACCCAATAACTTGGTTCCCCTTCTGTCACTCACTCGACGTTGTGTCGATGTGGTGACTCTAGGGGATGCCAGTCTAGCCACCCTGAAACCTGCAAGGTCTCTCTCTCTTCTCTCTCTCTCTCCGTGTTGGCCTTACCCTCTCTTTTTAAAAAATGGTTTGTTAATTTGGCACGATCGCCATTACGCCGTGTAGGTGCCATACTTTTTTTGTTTCAGGTAGACGGGGATGACGGGGCAGAAGGCATGCCCCTCCCCAGGGAAAGGGGGAGGGGGGCATGTACATCAGCCATAGCCTGGATGTCCTTCCTCCCAAGCCCTCTGGCTCTGAATTCAGTGGAGGAGTTCACAGCCAGACCCACCGCAGGCACCGACTTGCCTGTACTGGAACAGGTGCTCCACAGGTTCTCATTAGTCTGATAATCTCCTTTGATGTATTTTCCATGGTACGGTCCCCTTGTCGGTGGACACACGTCTCCATTGGGCAGAGATCCCTTTGCCCCCCTGTCCCTGTGTTTGTAGAGCTCTTCCACGTCGAGGCAGGACCTACCACCGTGCCACCTCCATAGGTGGCTGGTAAGCCCATGTGACGTATTTTGCAACATGTTAACCACCCCTGCTGGGCAGGATGTGGTCTCTGCAGGGTCTTTCCCCCCTGAAAGAATAGGATAGGAAAAGAATGCATTCCCCGATGTGTGTCATAGGGTTAGATGGCCCCAGCCGCATCTAACACTCTATGGAGAGAAAACATAGAGAGAGAAAAGGCCGCGACTGGCGTGGCCTGCTCCCATGCTAGTTATGTCACTTCAAAACAATGTCTCATTCCCTCCATCAGGGAACGGAGGTTACGACAGTAACCAAGATGTTTCTTTTACTTGCTGAATAAGTGTTTTATTTATGTATAGTCTCAGCTCTGTTTCAGACCTTAAAGAATGATTTGAACCAAATACTATACTCTTAATTTTAGATGTATTAAGTATCAGTTTGTTTTCTAAAATCCACTTTCCTATAATATCAAACTCATCTTTCAAAATAGTAGTCAATTCAGCCGATGTTGGTGCAGATGCATATACTGTAATATAATCTGCATACATTGTTAATTTAGCACTTTTTAGAATGAGAGGTAAATTGTTTGTAAAAATGGTCCTAGACAGCTCCCTTGAGGAACTCCACATTCCACTGACATTCTGAAAAGCTTCCATTCAAAAATACTCTCTGCGATCTGTTTACTAAATAACTTTCTGTCCAAGTAACTACTGAGGCTCTAAATCCCTAACACTCCAACTTTTCCAGTAGAAGCTTCAAATCAATAAGATCAAATGCTGCAGTAAAATCTAATAAGGCTGCTCCACATATCATTTTATTATCCGTATACCTGTCATCTGTCATTTGTACAAGAGCTGTGCATGTAGCGTGTCACTTTCTGTAAGCATGCTGAAGATTTGTTATCAGATTGTTTTCTGAGAGGTAATCTTGTAATTGATCATATTCTGCCTTCTCAAGGATCTTACTTAGTGCTGGTAACAAACTTACTGGACAACTATTAGGGCCACTAAGTGTTTTTTTCTTATCTTTGGACGATGGAATCATTTTTGCCTCTTTCCAAGCCTGTGGAAATGTTAATCGTTTAAGGCATGTACTGAATATGTGACAGATTGGAGCCGCAACATAATCTATGGCAATTTGAATCAATTTATCATCTATATTATCTATGCCTGGTTGTTTATACTTACATATAGACTTAATTAACTTTTTAACAGTTTCTACTTCTAATTCACTAAACTGAAAATGACAATGTTTACCCCTCATATAATTTTTTATGTTAGGAAAGGTCAAGATATTGTCTGTCCCATATGACAATTCTTTCCTCAACTGATATACCTTGCTACTAAAATAATTATTCAAATAATTCACTATTTCTTTGGGTTTTGTAATAAAAATACCTTCACACTCCATCGAAGTAGGCTGTGGAGAAGTATGTCTTCCCATTATACTATTTAATGTGTGCCAAAGCTTTTTCCCATAATTCATCTTTCTATTTAACTGTAGGGCATAATATTGTTTCTTCTTCTTTTGATTGTTTTGTAACAAAGATTCCTCAGTTTACAATATTTCTGTCTATTAGTTATACTACCAGTTTTTTGTGCTCTTAGCCTCTTATCTCTGAGTCATGTAATCTTTTAATTCATTATCAATCCAGGATGCTCTACAATCCCTCATCAGCAATTTCTTAATGGGTGCATGATAATAAATTACTGGTTGTAATTTTTAAAGTAATAATTAAAGTACACAATCTGGTTGTTCATAAATATCTGACCACCCTATATTACCCTTATCCCTCAAAAAAGCATCCTGGGAAACCTTCCTATATGAACTTTTATACACAATTCTTTGGTTGGCTTCCTTGCAATCACTACTATATTGTGATCACTACAACCTATTTGGACTGATACAGCTTTAGTAAAAAAATCCTCATCACTCAAATAAAAATGATCTATATAAGATGATGTAGTCTTACCCTTATTAGTAGTACTTATTCTTGTTGGTTGTCTCACCATTTGTTTTAAACCACATGCTGCTCCTTCGGGGTGGATGGTAGCAGCGAGAACTCTACTAAGGTGCATCCCTCCTTTTTCCCGGGTTTCGGCACCAGTGTAAAGGGATTAATGGAAAGGAGGAGGCGAGAACTGGCTTGACAATATAAATAATATTTTATTTATAAACTTAATTAAAAAGACAAACACACACACAGGTGTCGGGCAGCCATCCGTAAATCTCTCTCTCTCGCACTGCCTTCTTCGGTCGGCCTTTATCCATCTTGAGGGATAATTAGCCTGATTAGGCCCCGCCCTCTGCCCTACCACAATCAACTCTTTTACTGAAATATGGTTTTGAACAAAAAAAGCTACACCTCCTCCATACTTATTTCTATCCTTTCTATATAGATTATATCCTCTTATGGCACAGCTTTATCATCACATTTTTCATCCAGTTGGGTTTCAGATATCGCAAAAATTTGTATTGTGTTTGACAACAATAAATCAGAAATGTCATTCACTTTGTTCCTCAAACTACAAATATTCAAATGAGCAATCTTAAAAAAAAAAACATTGGAAATAAAACACCAATAGACATCAGTTATAAAGTATCCCATAGTTTTACATCTTATTCTGGTCAATGCTTCAAATCTTCATTCATTCTCAATAGCATTAATGAATAATAAGCTTGTCATACTTAAAAAAAGCAATGTCCCCTCTTTCTCTTGCAGCTTTCATTTTAGGAATCAGTTCCTTCTTTCTCTTTTGAACAGAATCAGAATAGTGCACATTAACTTTTTCACATTAACCAAAATTCTGTCTCTATCCCTGAGCCTTGAAAAATTCACCATTATCACCATTATTAAGGTCTTCTCAAGGTTTCATCTGCTGCTTTAGAAACTCATCCAACTCGTTGAACTCTCTCCATCCCAAAGATGTGGGGATCCAGGTCCAATTTATCCTTTAAAAAAGTCAGCACCTTCTCCTCTGATTCTGACCACCATTCATTCTCAGTCTCTGGAATACCATCAATAATCATATTTTGACGCCTGGTCTGGGCATCAAGAAAGTCTGCTTTGGCATCTATTACTATCATTGATTCTGCCAATTTGTGTATGTCATCTTCATTTGATTTACAATTTGATGACACACTGATACTTGACTACTTGATCTACCTCCTTTTGTGTATATTGGAGGCTAACATTTAGGTCCTGTAGTTCTTTCATGACATCCATTCTAGTGTTTGTTTTCTCCATAAAAGTGTGCATAAAGACTTTAAAATTGCTCTCTTGTTGTTGTATCAGTCGCTCCATCAATTCACACACCTGCTCATGTGAGATATATTGTCCATTGTTCTTTTCTTTCTCCTTACCACCAGCCATCTTGTGTGATTTGGAGAGCCTTTGTTGTGGAGAGCCATCTTCACCAAGGAAATAAAAAGTCTGTCTGTCTAGCCACCTAGTGGCTCGAGTTTGTTTTGTGGAGGAACACACATTTGGAACAGTTAAATGGATGAATCTATATGTTCTTTGTGTTTATTCCACCTATTGACTGGAGTTTGTTTTATAGATTATCTTTTGTTGTGTAATTCTGTCTCACATAATTTGTATAAAACACTGGACTTGAGCATTCTGACAGCAAAGTTATCACAGTGGCTTTTGTAGGCGTACATGGACTATTGAGTTTAGAGGCATGGACACCATTTGGCACTGTCGTGCACGGTGTTAATGTGCACGTTTTTCTTTTTTTTTTGTTCGTTTGGTTCTGGCGGAAGTTTGGGATTTGATTGTTGCTCAAACGTTGGAATGTGATCTTTATAATTTTCTTTTTGGCACACAATCTATTTTAATTTTATGTAAAAATGTAAAATGTTAATATGAGTGGATTGTCTCTCTCCATGTGGAATGTGAAAGGGTTAGGGCACCCCATAAAAAGAAGGAAGTTTATTGCTTTTCTTAAGCGTAAGAAATATGATATAGTGTTTCTTCAAGAAACACATCTTTCCCTGCAGGAAGCTGAAACATTTGGGACGATGGGGTAGACATATTTTCTGGCTCAAGTAAGAGCAGGGGAGTCATTACACTGATAAGTAAGCATCTACAATTCAAATGCCTCAAACAGATTAAAGTTAAATTAGGAAGAGTCATTATTGTTTTAGCATAAATTCAGAGGCAAAGTCTTATTTTGCAGAATATTTATGCACCTAATGTTGATCATCAGGGCTTTTTATAGATCTTGAAATTATGTTGCAAGCTGCTGGCACCCATCATGGTATATTATTCAGAGGAGACTAATTTTTTGATTGACTCAGTCCTTGATCATAGTGAAGCAAAAGTGTGCAAGCCCTCTAGATTGTAAAAATCTTGGTTTTACAGATATTTGTAGACTTTTGAACCCATCTGGTAGGGAATATAAAAAATATTCATCAGGCCATAAGGTTTACTGTAGAATAGATTTATTTTTTTATATTTAAGTCCTTCATTTCATCTGTTGTTGATTGCTCAGTTGGAAATATTTAGAGGTTTAGAGGTGTTGCCACATACAGAGAAAAATAAATCATATAGTTGGTGCTTTAATGTATCCCTTTTGAAAAATCCTGAATTCCAACAAATGCTAAAGGCTGGATCATACTGTATGCCTCATTCTCCAAAAAAATCCAAAGCACGAGAGCTCGTGGAATTGGAATGAAATATTAAAAGTGCCAAAGCAGAGCTGAAGCACCAAATGTAGTCTAATGGCCTCAGAGAATTGACCTCATTGAAATACAGATATAATACTAATTTGTCGCAGAAGGTGGATTTCTGGCTATTCAGAGCAAGACTTTGAGTCAGGGGACCAAGCAGGGAAGCTTTTGGCAAGATATATAAAACAGAGAGAGTCTTTTTCTACTATTCCCTCAGTTGCTGTGGGTGAAATATTTACCTTGGCCATCAATATTAATAATGCTTTTAAAGAGTTCTATCATGATCTCTGTAGTTCCACATCTTCGTCTACTGATGAAGATATTAGAAACTTTGTGAAACCATTAGAACTTACTAAACTGACGACTGAGCAAAAAAATACTCATGATTCTGTGATAAACTTGGAGGAGCTTGGAGAGGTAATTAAGGCCTTGCATAAAGGCAAGGCTCCGGGGCCTGATGGTTTTGCCACTGAATTTTTTTAGATCTTATGCTACAGAACTGGCACCACTTTTGCTAGACGTTTATATGGAATAATTAAAGAATAGAAAGCATCCACCAACCATGACACAAGCCTGGATCAGTCTAATTCTTAAAAAGGACAAAGATCCAAGTGAGAGTAAGAGTTACTGTGGAATTTCCCTGATCCAGCTAGACGTTAAAATATTATCAAAAATGTTGGCTAACCGATTAAGTAAAGTTATGCTTACGCATAAATATCAGGTGGGGTTTATTCGGGCCGTAGCTCTTCTGATAACATTAGGCGTTTCATCAATATCATGTTGTCAGTGGCGAATGATCATATCAGACCCTGGTTGCTGTCATCTCACTTGATGCCGAGAAGGCATTTGATGTGGTAGAATGGGATTATTTTTTTAATAGTTTGGAAATATATGGGTTCGGTAATACTTTTATTGGATGGATTAAGTTACTTTATAGACACCCGGTAGCGGCGGTACAGACAAATGTATTCATTTCAGATGATTTTTTCTGAACTATTTTACTATTTTGATGTTGTTGAGGGTCAGGGTGGGGTTGGGGATTGGGAGGGGTAATAGTGGGGCTTAAATGTTTATTCTGTATACATAGGTGTTTTGCTTTTCTTTGTTGTCTATATGAATCAATAAAAACATTTTATCAAAAAAAAAAAGTCTGAGTCTGACATGCACTGAACTGGAATGAAAAAATGTCACACATCACTGACCTGGAAAGACAGCAACTATCACAGTTTACATAACTAAGGAAAGAGTTAATAACAGTTATTAGTTATATGCCTGTTTACATTCTACCAATAATAATATTATAGCGTAATGCTTCTGGGCAAAATGAATATGTCAGTACAGATTGTACAAATCACACAGATCTTTATGCTGATAAATACCAGATGATTGCATAATAGACACAAAAGTAATTTTATACATAAAAGTAATTTTGTTATATTGTTTACCTTGTTAATTTTTGGATATTGTTTTGCAATTGCATTTGTATAGACAGGTAAATAAAGGTAGGCATTTGCTACTTTGTGGCTTTACAGTAAAAAGCCATGTCATAGTGCTTTATTGCATGTGTGTGTTGCTCTTTAAAGCTGACCAATGGATCTGTTCAGTATGTGGCCCTAGCAGTTTGGGCCAAGTGCACACACGTTTACACCATTATTGTATTTGGTTATGACATTAGTTTAAGTCATGAGGTGTCAATGATCCTGTCAGAGATGCCATTTTTCAGTTAAGCATTTCTTTACTGAGTAAAAGTAATGGCTCTGTAATTTGCTTGTCAGTTCAACTCAGAACACCTACAGTTCTTGCCTCAGTAAGATCTAATTTATGAGCAACTTTAGTGCTTAGTACTTACTATTACAAGACCAACGCCTTACAGTGTTTAGAAAACTCTTACATTCAGTGGTTGGACATGATGGAGATCAAAAAGCCACTTGGGAAATGGTAAAGGTAAAGATACAGAGGGATGCAATGCCTCTTTACAGTATGATAATGCTAAAAGCTCTCACGGATCTTGTGTTCTGTTATCTGTAAAGTGCCCATTATCTCTCTTTTGCAGCAGTGGGTGAAGCATTCTTTAACAATGGCACTTAATGCTGTTATAAGCTTAGATTTAAAAGCTGATGTATGTTACTTTTTTCTGTTAAAAAACTTTCTGCTATTACAGCTTAATATGCAGTCTTTCATATGTAAATTTTCTTGAAAACTATAAGCACTCTCTTTCTGTGGTGCTTTGAAAATTTCTTGCTTTGTTTGGAGCATCCCGCTTAGACCTGGCCCAACAACATTACTCAACAAATGGAATTCATTGGGGGCAAGACTATCTCTTTTTTTTTTTTTTTTTTTTTTTTTTTACCAACGAAAAATTGTTTATTTTTTATTTTTGCTATTCCGTTTGGTGGCTCTAGTGGTGCAGAAATGACATACTTCTGCTTTAAAGGGATAGTTCAACCAAAAATGAAAATTCTCCCATGATTTACGCACCCCTCTGGCATCCCAGATGTGTGTCTTTCTTCTGAAGAACACAAATTAAGATTTCTAGATTAAAATTTGAGCTCTGTAGTTCCATACAATGCAAGTGAACAGGTGCCAAAAATGTGAAGCTCCAAAATCCACATAAAGGGAGCATAAAATAATCCATGTGACTCCAGTGGTTAAATCCATGTGACACAATATGATAGGTGTGGGTGAGAAACAGGTCAATACTGGGGTCAGTTTTTACCATAAATTCTCTTCCCTGCCCAGTAGGGGGTGATATGCATGAATGATGTGAATCACCAAAAACAGAAGAAGGAGAATGTGAAAGTGAAGTGGAGATTGACTGAGCAGGGATTACATTTAGAGTAAAAATGACAAATACTGATCTTTTTGTCACCCACACCTATCATATTGCTTCAGAAGATATGAATTTAACCACCAGTGTCCTCTGGGGTACTTCTATGTTGCCCCTATGTGGTTTTTAGAGCTTCAAAATGATGGCACCCATTCACTTGCATTGTATGGACCTACAGAGCTGAGAAATTATTCCAAAAATCTTTGTGTTCAGCAGAAGAAAGAAAGTCATACACATCTGGGATGGCATGAGGGTGAGTAAAAGATTAGAGAATTTTAATTTTTGGGTGAACTATCCCTTTAAATTTACAGACGAACTGGCTCATGAAAGGAGGTAAAAAAAATTGATTGAAAAATGATTTGTTTTAATTACAGTAAATATACAGTAAATTGATTTATGTACTGTATACTACTGGGTGCAGCATATGATGATTTACTTGTTGTTAGGGCCAAAACTTAAAAAGCTGTAATAGTTCCTTATGTATCGGGCTTAATAAAGGAATATTCTGGGTGCAATAGCACATGTGGCATTATGTTGATTACCACACAAATTTATTTTGACTGTTCTTTTCTTTAAAAAGCAAACATTTCAGTTACAGTGAGGCACTTACAATGAATGGAAGAAATGTGAAGCTTCTAATTTTATAAAAGCACTTACATTAATTCTTCTGTTAAAACTCATGTTTTTTTTTTTAACTGTAAAGTTTAAATCATAATTTATATAGTCATTTTAGGGTTTTAGAGTTTGTTGACATTATATCGTCATGGCAACAAAGTTAAAGGTATTTTATCACATTAAAATCATGTTTACACGCATATCCTTTATGTCTTGAGGCTATAGGTTTGAAAAAGTGAGTATTTTAAAGGTGTTTGTCGTGGCAACTACATATTAACTCATGGGAACGTGATAGTAAGTCGTGGCCACGATATCATTTTGTCGAGGTAACGACATCCTTATGTCGTGGCCTCAAGATCTTATGTTGAGGAAACGACATCCATCACTGTAACCATATGCTACAGCAGTCGGCATGAGATGGAAATGAATAATGAAATAATATTATACTTTTAATTAGGACTGTCATATAAAGATATAGTGCTGTCTCTGGTATTAAGACATGGGTGTGTTATAAGTGAAAGACACCTGAAGCACATTCTTGTTTAATGGGCTTTGCCGTCGGAAATTTGCTGGCCAGAATGAAATATTGAGGAAATATCGGATTCATCATTGACCAGTTGAACAGCCCTGGACGCCTCCATGGATACCGCACTGCTGTTCAGTTAGCTTTATATTTGACATTCGACAATACTCATTAAACTCTCCGTGCAAATCACATTTTAAAGCCAAACCAATTTAGACATACATGAATGTGTTTTCTTTGCCTAGCACAAAGCTGAATCTGATTTTATTTTTTTATATACATTTATTAGCTCTATAAAGCAATTAAACAATTTAACCATTTGATATTATGAAATCAAAACAAATATGAAATGTTCTTAGAAAAATCACTTTCATGACACAAGGCTTTGTTTGTGGAATTTACACTCTATATGTTTTCAAATAAATATAGTGTGTAAATGTTTGTAATATTCTAATTCCATTAAACTCAATGACCATGTGACCTAGAGAAATAAAACCAACTGTAAAACACTTGGTCTTTATATTGCACAGTTGGTTTAATGTCCCTAGGTCAAATGCTCTTTGAGTTTAATAGATTTATAGGGATATTGAATATAAAAAGTACTGAACGTTTACTTTTAAAAACAAGTCGTGTGCTGTATGAAGAATAATATTCTGAGTGTTTTACAGTTGGTTTCATGTCTCTAGGTCATTGAGTTTAATGGAATTAGAATATTACAAACATTTACACACTATATTTATTTGAAAACATATAGAATGTAAATTGATATCTCATGACCACTGCATATTATCATGTTCCCATGAGATAATATGTAGTGGCCATGACAAAACAAAGTGAACCGAACATGTCCCCTCCTGGTCACCGTATGTTAGATTCAGAAACCCTTGTTATTAATGACACCTGTAGCCGTTAAGTGAACTGCAACCTGTTGCTCGTGTTCACACTCGTGCACACACTCCCTTGGGAAGCAAGCAAGCATCGGCCAAAACAATGACGTAAGGTACAAAGACACTGAATCTGATTCACCAACATCATGCTGACAGATAAGGTAGCATAATTAAAATTACACAGTTATGATTGTTTTACTAAACACATTGAGACTAAATTAAAACTGCTTATCAGCTAACATAGCATACTGATACACACATACAGCCTATACCAGAGAGTTTCCTGTTGCACTGCACTGTTCATATGTTTTGTATGTCATATGTTGTATTACGACAAAGAAACCAGCGTATTTGCTTAAATTGATCCCGTATAACTGATTTTTTTTGTATAAAGAGAAGATCGTTGAAATTATTGGAATCAAATGCCCTGCCAATGTTCACTAAAGTTTTCGCTCGACAACGATCATGTTTCCGCTTAGCCAGATGGGATTCAGAAGATAAATGATTTTTTGTTTCTTACTCAGAGTTTGTGTAGGAGTCGGTGTTGTTCTGGGAGCCTAAGATAATACTACCTAGTGTTGCAGTTTGTTGTCGCAGTTGAATAGTGGAAGAGAAGGTACCGTCTTAGGCTAGATAAATAAATAAATGTCACATCCTTTGGATTTTCCCAACAAAACCAACCCGCTCCCTTCACATGAAAATCAGTCTACAGGCTTTATTAGGCAACCTAGGAAGTCCAGGAAGGGCTAATTTTTTATGTTGCATTACAAGCCGTTCACACATTGGCTTAAAAAAAGGCAATTATTACATGAAAATGGTTACATATTGCACCTTTAACATTCAAAAATTGTCCCCCATTCACTTCTATTATAACTGCCTCATTGGAAACCAGAGTTTTGCTTTTGTTAAAGAAAAGGAGGGTAAGTCAAAATTAATTTGTGTGCTAATTAACATAATGCCACAAATACTGTTGATTGAGCTTAACTTGTACTGATCCCAGAATATTCACAGATCATTAGAAGATGAATCCATCACCACAGAGCAGCTTTACAGAAATATCTTGTTCTTGTAAGCAGCTAAAAAAATGTAAGATTAATTGTCAATATAAAGGTAAAGTGTGCAATTTGTCTGCCAATACTGTGATGCAAATGAAATTGCAACAATGTTTTCAGACAGGGTCCTTGTACATGCCCCCTGTCTTCCATTTGTTTGAGAAACAGATAGTCCAACCCCAAATGGGACAATGTTGTTACGTTGTGCTGGTTTTTAGCGGTAGAGAGTCAGTGTTTATACTTTTCAGAGAAAAAAATCAACCTACAAATGGCTATAGTTGTCTTTGCACCTTATTGACTCTCACCACTTAACCTTTAAAATACTTGAGCAGAAAAGAGCAATTCTGCCAAAATTACAGTACATGTTTGTGACAGGGCGGAGGGCAGGGCCGGGTCGTGATTATACACACCCGGTCCCTTATCGGGCTAGTTGAGCCTCGGAGAGGGATAAAGGCCGATTGCAGACGGTGGTGCGGGAGAGAGAGATCGTTTACAGACATGTCCGTCATGTGTGTGTTTGAGTCTTTGTTTTAAGATTCTCATTAAACTATTATTTACATTGTCAAGCTGGTTCTCGCCTCCTCCTTTCCACTGAACTGCGTTCCAATGTTGTTGCACAGGAGAACAAATAATTGGTTTCCCTGTTACAGTATCACAGCATAGACTTTTGGATAGGCATGCTCTGTAGCAATTTACCTCAGGGATTGGATGAGCTTGCAAAGGCTTTTGGCAGTGTTAGGCTTGTCCTGACAGAAAGTGCAGTGTGCTCCCAGAGCACTGAGGGATACCTTGTTGGATTCGCTTCTCTGCAGCTGGCCACTCAGGCTCTTCCACTCCAGATCGATTTACTGTTGAGAAACAGGCCTTAAATCACAGCGCCATGGCTGTGCTGACTCAACTCCACTCCACTCCTTGACTTGGGGCAGAAAAAAAATCAGCAAGAAACGAACGGCTGTCATAACATCATCTATCATCACCCACTCCCTCCATCTCAGGACAAAACATACCCACAAGGACTTGTGCAAGGCTGGTCCTGTGCTTCGGTTGCATTATATCCAAGTGCTCTCCCCATGCTTTGATAGAGAATTACATCATTACATCAAATATAATGTTTTGCAACGTATTATTAGAGCTGACATAGAGTTATGCAGTAGTAGGGAACTCTTATCTGAAAGACAAGCATAATAGGTATATGTTAGGATTTATAATGTTTTAATCTAAAAGGTCACAAACTATTTGTTCATATACATGGATCACTGGGCTTATGTCATGAAACACTGAACATTGTTATAAATACAAATGACCAACATATTTAAGTAATATCACACAAGCAAGAGTGTGATATGAGAGTGGCCCTACATCAGCACTGCTCTGATTCGGCCGCTGACTACTGTAGGGAATCACAGCAGTGCTGATTTAGGGCCTTATAGCATGACAGCGAGTGTGATATTGATTATATACAACAGTTAGGAAAAATTTTGAAAAACTGAGCACGGTCATAAAAAATGCATTTGTGCATGGAACTACTTTCTTACGCGACGAATCAGAATCTGCTGTTGCTTGTTCAAAACAAATGATGTTAGTAATTCAAAAATGTCACTTCAGAAATAGTATCACAGCTTGTGCTGTTTCGAACAAGTTATGGTTTCTCCCAAGGTTATTTTTCTCCATTAACCATCATCTTTTGGAGTTTTGTGTTCCTTGCCACAGTCGCCTTCGGCTTGCTCACTGGGGTTATTAATACAATTATTATTTAATTATTTTTAAACACGATAAAGAATCATATCTTATCTAATTCCACAACAGGGCTCCAAACAAAAAATCAATTAAGGAGCCATTGGCTCCTATAGGGGGAAAAACAGGCGCCAAATATTTTCATTTTTAACTCCTTCCATTCCTTTTCGTCCCGCAGCTCGCATGCAAGAAAAACTGCACGTGCTAACAGTGTAGTCTGTGGAGCATTCTTCGCAATTATGTGATCACGTGCGTTTTTTATGCTTGTTACTGTCACCGTGTTTTCTCACAGTCTCTTTTTTTAAATGGTTAGTTCCTGCAATGAACTCCGTTTTCCCCGCTATTTCTTTGATATAAACTTTTGTAATGTATTTCGGGAAATGTAATGCAAATTTTAAAATCAAAGGGAGTAAATTTTTACTGTCGCCAATGGCGACCTTGACAGAAATTACACTCGCAAATAAATTTATTTGGTCGCAAATGCGACCATTTTTAGTCGCAGTTTGGAGACCTGCACAATGATGATGATTTATCGACTTTATAGACATTACATTTTTATCGTCTGTTAATGCTGAACTTCTGTAAAGCTGCTTTGAAACGATGTGTGTTGTGAAAGGCGCTATACAAATAAAATTGACTTGACTTGACTTGACTTATTGGATAAACAAGGATAGACGTGAGTGAGTGAGTGAGTGAGTGAGTGAATGAGTGAGTGAGTGAGTGAGTGAAAGTGTGCGTGTGTGTGTGTGTGTGTGTGAGAGAGAGAGAGAGAGAGAGAGAGAGAGAGACAGAGAGAGACAGAGAAGGAGCGTGTTTGATCACCTGTTGCCAAACCGAAACAGAAATGCTGTCAGCTTTCTGGAGATCAGCTTTCTCAGTGGAAAAATAGCCGTCCAAGCGGGGTAATTCTCCCTATTTCGCAGTAGCCGGTGAAAGAGTCTTTCACTATAAAAACTGCAATGACCTCTGCCATTTTGAACCGTACTTATCTCCTATGTGGAATCTCCAGTAAGAGTAAGTAATGAGTTGTGTAATTAATCTGTCTGTTGTGTCTCTCAGCTGTGATGAGCCATAATGCTGAAGTTGTTCATTTAAAGCTGTTTAAAGCTATTTTCTAGCATTTGTGTAGTAGTAGTAGTAGTAGTAATACGGGCGATCACGGAGCGCTCTTCTATGTAAACAATGACTGACGGATTCACTTCACGTCACCAACTTCTCATATTACACACAAAAATTATCTTTTGCCACCACCTGCTGGCTAACATATGTAATGGAAAAAAATTTAATACAAAATACATGTAAGAGACACTTATACAGTAACTATTAACACATATGTACTACTCTTACACCTTAGTTTAGAACAACACAAACACAAGTGGAGTGATACACGCACTGTGAAGGGTACGAGTACTGATGGTGTCAGAACATCAAAGCTCATGGAATGTCCAATCAGATTTGAGGACCGGAACTAACTGTTGTATATATATAAATATATATGCAGTGTGTATAACAAGCAAAACCTGTTTTTAAAATCAGGTCATATTTTTGTGTTCCTTAACCTGAAGTCAACAAAATGGCTAAGTACAATATATAATACAATCAAACGTTTTGGAGAGCTACAGTAGAATTGTGTTGATACCAAGTATTCAAACAAGTATTGAGGAACCTGGAACTGTACACCAGAGTAATTACTGTAATCCTGTGATTGAGGTAATAGTCGATTTCTCAAAACATATTTTTGATTTGTGAGATTCATAGCTAGTCTAGTTAACATAAATACAGTTCTGAACAGCCATGCATGTTGGAATTCAAAGCACATGAGCAATGATGTGTGTGTATGGTACATGGACATCATCAAGTGCGCTTATCATCAATAGTGTTTTCAAGCACACTTTTGAATTGCCTAATTCCTCACTGAAATAAATCACATGAATACATGTAGTGTTTCTGCATGAGTGACCAATTCAATTTAGAAATGGAGATAATTGCAAATGTACTTATTATGAATGACTGTAGAATTGCAAGATGTTCCTCATTTTAATTACTTTTCTGAAAATGGATGGAACTGCTTCCATCTTCTCTCAGAATTGTACACAATTTTTGTCCACCATGACAAAAGCCATTTAAACCATTTATTTTTAACCATTATCACTGTCATTGTGAAAGTCAATTTCTTTGATTAAACATACTGTGAGTATAATCTCACTTACTCAATACCTCAAAACCTCATCTAAGCAGAATTTAACTACAAATAGAACAGTTAATAAATTAAATTAAAAACAGTTAAACCACAAATTATTAGACTAACCAAACCAAATGCCATAAATAACAACTTTTGTGTATTACATTTTTTTCAAAGAATATTTGTCGAAAACCTACAAAAGGCACAATAAAACTATGTGAACAGACAAATTAGTTAAATAAAACACAAATATATAGTATATTGGGCCCTTTTGTCTTTAAACTACAAACATGTTTGTTCACAATCATTTGGATTGTGTTTTTTATTTATGTTTTCTTTTTTTCTTTTTTTTAGCACATCCTGAAAACCTTTCTAACCTCTTGAGTAATTCCTAGAGGTCTCTTTGATCTCTTTTAAAATGACACTACTGACATCATGTCAACTGATTCAGGTGGTCTAAAAATCTACTTTATTACTGTAAATCTGGCACCAACCTGAGACCCCAAGAAGGTTTTTAAGGTGCAATGTTCTTCAAACCTTATTGCATCTGCCAATATCTAGTGCAGTCAGTTTGATTCACAATTCCCTTCCATCTTCAGCAGAAAAAGCCCAGAATAGATGAAGGGTCTCTTTCGGTGAACAAATAAAGAATTCAAGGCAGGGAGATAAGGCACAGAAATCAAAAAGACCAAGAGAAAGTAAAAGAGGCAGTGTATGCTCATCTTGATTGAACACGAGCCTAATGGCATGGACTCAATTGGATGAACAATCAAACAGATCAACCTAAACGTACACAGAGACATCAATTTCCATTTTAACCAGATTATAGCACCCTATAAGGTTGGTCAGCAGGCAGGGGAGAGTACAGCTGCAGACCAAGCCCAGCTTCCTGGCATCTAGCTGTGGAATCAGCTATAGTCTGAATACACCCCTCCCAGTTCTGCAACCCCTCATCCGATTTCTAATCTACTCTGCAGTATACGCCATGTCTCAACTAATGAAAGGGCATTAACTTGGACTAGAGCCTATCACTAAAACCAAGCACTTACTTTGATTCTGATTGACTGCATTTCTCCAGCACTCAGGAGAACGTGTGCACTGTATGGTGACTGCATCTCAAATAGCATTGCATTGATCTATGTATATCTTTTGAGAAAAGTATACCAGGGAGGTAGCCTTTAATATAAAGTATTGACTCATAACAAAATAATATTACTGTGAGTTTGCCTCTTTCAGATTATTTGATAAAGTTGTGTTCAAACTGTGGTTACACGTAACAATCCTGGCATTTACCAAGTGAACAAATCAAAATATCTATAAGTTCGTATTTAAGATCCAATGAATGATCACTGTGATTAAACAGAAGCAACACATTGGAGACACAGTGACTGAGGTGTTGGCCATGAAGCAAGAACTGTAAATTAAGATTCAATTTATTTTGGGTAGAATTTATTGCTTTGGTGATTTAGAAGAGCAACCACAACTAGAATGATTACATCAGAGGGCACCTCTGTCTATTAAATTTGAAGAAGGAAGGGGTTTTAGTGCAAAAGTGAAAGCCGGCACCACACAGAATGAGGTTTAGAAAGAGGTGGAAGAATTATCTACACTATCAATCATATTTCAACTCACAGAATCTTACAAATAAAATTAAAAAAGCAAAAACAACATAGTAATGCGTTTTGATCCTGTCACCTTGCTAGGCATGTTCTTGGGAAGCTTTCATTTGAAGCACTGGGGATTTGAAGTTAACTTAAAGGAATAGAAAATGTTCTCATCATTTACTCACCCTCATGCCATCCCAGATATGTATGACTTCCCTTCTTTAACTTTAGGTGAACTGTTCCTTTAACGCTGAAAAACTTATATGATACTATACAGGGCATGTAGAGGGCCCTTACATAAATGGACAGAAATGTACAAATGGCATATGTTATATTGAAGGCATGGTCTAATAATTTAAGCAGAAAAACTATGGTTATGTAATACAGTATTTGACAGTACAGATTTAAACTCTGCTCTGGACTAAACTGCAGTTTTTGCACAAAAACTACATTTGACTTTTGTCATATTATATCGATTCCTTTAGAAATCATCTTCATATTTGTATCTGTATCTAAAACTAAAAACTATATTCAGACATAAGTCTAACTGAAATTTAAATGTTTATAGCCTGGCACATGTACCTCTCTCTTAAAACTTTGCTGCAAATTCAGACGTTGGACCAGTATTTCAACACTTTCTCTTGCAATTCTACTTCATTTTATTTAGTTTATGTTCATAGGCCTATCACAATTAGACTGTAGTTTAATATTATCCATTATTTAAGCCTCTTAATTAATGTTCTCACTGTTCATCTCAAATCCGATTTAGTGATATCTACACAGAGATATCCTTTCA
This sequence comes from Moxostoma hubbsi, assembly GCA_032164185.1. Lineage (NCBI taxonomy): Eukaryota > Metazoa > Chordata > Actinopteri > Cypriniformes > Catostomidae > Moxostoma > Moxostoma hubbsi. Next base: position 17,511,185 of record JAVLUX010000022.1, read on the forward strand.
TAATAACACGCAAGCCAGTATTAATATTCTGCCATCTAAACAAAAGCTAGGGATGGCAAAACTGCCCCCCTCCCCCAGATCTCTCTCTCTCTCTCTCTCTCTCTCTCTCTCTCTCTCTCTCTACTGTGTCTTCTCTGCACTCGCCCCGACTACATGCACCGTGTCTGACGCGGTGACCTATCCGATCGTAACCCTAAGGGTCCTCGTTGACTACAGTATCCCAGTCTGTTCGGAAGCTATTTAAAACGTGAGATTCCGTAGGCTATGTAAATGGCTAGAACATTAACAGAGCGTAATCTTTGCGCGCATCTCGCACTGGAAAGCTTCACGTCAGGTGCTGCCGTAGAAGTGATGAAGAGATGAATCCCCAGTCTACAGTTTTGGACTGAACGCATGTGTGCTGTCAGTAACTTCTATACCGAATGACTGCCATCATCTCATCATGATGTCTGGCGAGAAATGAATCTTGATTTTACGCTTGACACCAGCAGAATCGTGTGCCAGTCTCCGCGCGCTGGAGAACTTTGCCTCGCAACTCTTGAGACCGCGCCGCGCGGTTGATCAACAACTTTCCTCATAAACAGAGCTCGTGTCCGCTTCCGTATGTCGTTTCAAACCCTTCTATGTCACCAGGTATTATCGCTCTAATCGGACGAGAATGTTTCAGAGACTATATCTGTTCAAACTCGAGAAAAACATCGCTGGAAAGCCTTGAGGAGCGGATTAAATTGCTGATAATAAATGACTTTTCTGCGTCTCAATCTCGCGTCCTCGCCAGGTGGACTGTGAAGAGACAGAAGAGGAATGTTTATCCGAAATTTATTGCCGCTCAGTTTGGGGGTTTTGCCGTTATTGTTTAGTCACAGTTTTCTCGCAGTATTTCTTCCATTATTGCAGGTAAGTTCGTCTGAGGAGCAGCTGAGTCGTTGCTGATAATTCATAGTCAGGTACATTAACAGACCGTGGCTATAGTGGAAGTGCACGTGCAGAACAGTCACCATCTGTTTCTCTGATGCGCTGATGTGGAAATCACATTGAGCGACTATCTTTAGAATCAGAGCCACCAATGTATTTCTATATCCCTTTGTGTACACTGAAAAAATGTTAACCTAAAATATGCTTAACGAGGTAACAATGAACTGATTTAATTCAAGTCAAAAATCAAACTGAATACATTAGGTTGCACCAACAAACCCCATTGTAAATGCTAGATCAGGTAGAAATAGCTCCTTAAGGTGACCGTGCAGATTACAGTGTGCATTTTGTACGCTCAGCGAGTCACTGTCAGATCCCATTGTCATTTTGGAATGCACAACTACATAGATCACATCATTAAGGGCATACACCTGCAGTCTAATTTTAAAGGCTTATAACATTTAATCACTCATACAATCTATTTAGACTTTGATAATTATTCAATTATTTCACATTAATGCAAGTATAATGTATAGTATCTGTAAACAAATGCAGGTCCACATGGTCAAACTACTTCAGAAAAGGGCATATTGGAAAAAATGGTCAAAAGTACTATAACTTTGGACAGTAGTTTTTTGGCATTACACATCCAGTAGTAGTTTTTCTTAATAGTGCATACTGCATGTGTGCGCACTATTGACATATTTTTATGTTTTAAATAGCAGCTGGTGCACCCCTCCACTCAGTTCCAGCACTAGTTAAAGTTGTTGTTAATAAATCGTTTTCTGGATGCGTGGCATCTTGTACTACTGTCCCTGATGACAACAGAGTTCACAAGACTAGCACAAGTGTTTCCCGTATGGCCTATTAGGGGGAGGCAGTGTCAGGGTTCACCCTTCGTTACTCCCACTCCTCCAGAAGGATCTTCGGTGTGGGTGGGTGCTCTCTTTGAGAGACCTCAGCCTCCACACACCCTTCATTCTCCACTTTAGTAGGAGGGAGCTCCCATTCGCCAGTGTGCGGAGAGAAAAAAAGAGAGAGTGCATGTGTTTGTAATGTTTTTATTTTTCCCTTCATTGTAAATTCTAAAAATCTCCTTTCACTGCTTATCACCAACATCTTACCATGGCAGTTTTGCTGTACTATACATAACAATGGAACGTGTACTTGCTCATATAGGACAAAGAATGAAAGTCATAGCTGAAAAAAATAAAAAAACACTAACCCAAGTTGTGTTCACCTTTTTACCCTAGTTTACAAAAGGGGAGCTCCAGAAGTCATGCTCCAGACCCACAGTGGCACCATTGGGAGGGAGCTGCCAGTTGCCATGCCAGTGTAGGCCCTACCCACCGTTACCACCTCCACCCCCTCCTCCACCTCCCCCAAGGCTCCTGGCTCCAACTGGTGAGTATTGCTACCCCTTTGCTCATGTTGGAACCGCTGTTGGAATTGCAGGGTACTTAACACTTGACCATTGTTTAAGAATATAATACTGTGTAACAATTAAAAGATGGCAAAGGAGGAAGCTGGGACCGGCTTGACAAACACGTCAACACGTAGACATTTCATAAACACTTTTTATTTTGTAACAAAACAAACACACGCACTGCTTTTCAGCCAGCTACTTCTGAACATAAAAATACACACACAAACAGGTTTTGTGCATCTCTCTCCCCCGTCTGCCACTGTCTCCTCTCCTTAAATACTCCCACCGCCCCTCACTGGAACACGAGTCTGGTGTGACACACAGGTGGACCTCATTCACCGCTTATCTTCCCGTCCACACTCTGCCCAGACGCCGCTTGGCCCCACCCTGCTCGCCACATACCCCCATCACCAAACTCAGATCCGGGAATTCTCGTGCCTGTGACATGCCCCCACCCCCCACGCCCATTTCTAGGGAGGGAGCGTTGATGCGTCAGGATGGTCTCCGGGTCCGATCCACACGTGCCTGGGAGTAGGAACAGGACGAGGGAGAGGAGAGGGAGAAAATAGAGAGAGAGAGAGAAACGGGCTCGCCAGCCCTGGACACACCATCAACTGGCCTCAGCTCACTTTACTGCTTCCGTCTGTAGCACCGGGTGATGGCACTGGACCCCTCAACCATTCTTTTCGGTTGCCAGTTGACGCTGAGCTCCAGGGCCACCGGATCGCGCACTCTCTCGGTCCTCAGTCAGCGGCAAGGACTCCTTGACGGCACATCCTTCCTCCAATCTGTGTTTCGGCACCGATGTATCTATTCAAAATGGCAAAGGAGGAAGCTGGGACTGGCTTGACCTAACCCATTTAATAAACACTTTTAAGTGTGTAAAAAAAAAAAAAAACATGCACTGCTTTTCAGACAGCTAAGTCTGAACATAAAAATACACACACAAACAGGCTTTGTGCATCTCTCTCCCCCATCTGCCGCTGTCTCCTCTCCTTAAATACTCCCGCCACCTCTCACTGAAATGCAAAAAACCGGTGTTGCACACGGGTGGACCTCATTCACATCTTATCTTCCTGGCCTCCCTCTGCCCAGATGCCGCTCGGCCCCGCCCTGCTCGCCACATATTGATTATGACCGCACAGAATGTTTGGAATGAAAGAACACAGTTTGTGCTCTATACTGTAATCATTTTTGTGCATCCCCTCAGATAATGGGTAAAATAGAAAAAAACAAACACTTTGTGTTTATTTACATTTCTGTGCATCAGAGAATGTTAAATTCACATTCATTTACCTTTCTCAGCATCACACATAAATCTTGCAAACAAAAATTTTCACACGCAAGTATGTTTTAAAGAAATAGTTCACCCAGAAATTATAATTTTCTCATCATTTGCACACCCTCATGTCCTCCCAGATGTGTGACATTCTTTCTTCTTTTGAACACAAAAAAAAGATTTTAGATGAACATTTCAGCTTTGAATGTCCATACAATGCAAGTCAATGATGGCCACAACTTTGAAGCTCCAAAATGCACATAAAGGCAGCATAAAAGTAATCCACACTACTCCAATGGTTAAATTCATGTCTTCAGAAGTGATATGATTGGTGTGGGTGAGAAACTGATCAATATTTAAGTTCTTTTTACCATAAGTTCTCCTCCCTGCCCAGTAGGTGCCGATATGCAGAAAGAATGCAAATCGCTAAAAACAAAAGAAAGAAAAGAAAAGAAAAAATGTATATTAATCTGTTTCTCACACACACTTATCAATTCTCTTCTGAAGACATGGATTTAACCACTGGAGTCTTTACGTGCGGTCACCATTCACTTGCAATGGTAGGATTTGCAGGTCTGAAATATTCTTCTAAAAATCCTTGTTTGTGTTCAGCAGACATACATATCTGGGATGGCATGAGGGTGATTAAATGATACGAGAAGTTTAATTTTTGGGTGAACTATCCCTTTAAAGCTGCAAGATGTAAGATTTATTTGTTTAAATTTTTTTGGGATACAATTAACAAAAGTCCATTATTGAGTGAGTCTTATCCTGATTCTCTATGGAAAGCATACAATAATGATTTACATTTTTTATTGTTGGGACAAATTTGGCTCGAAATTGCAGGCTTACGTAATTCGTCCTTGCGTGTTTACGTCATGTCGGTAAGCTCAAAAAGAAGGACCGGCTACTGTCTGTCTCATCAGGTGCGTGTGTTGGCTGGGGAAGCAATTGTTGTTCAATCAACCGCAGTTTTGGACTGCAGTGGGATGACGGTATTCTCAGGATGGATGTTAAATTGTTAACTGAATGCCAAAGTTGTTTACTTGCTAAAATGCTTGGATACGTTTTCTGGTAGGGTTGTTGAAGCTTATATTGGTTGTCTTGCTTTATAGGAGTTGAACATTCACTGAACACTCAAGGATATTGTGTTTACACATCCCGATGTGTTAAATAGATTTCATTTTCCTGTGGAGTTGCTCTGTAACATGTTTACTTATATACGTTAGTTCTGAGTATTTATTATAACATTGCTGCAGTTTAGAGATGAGTGTGTGTGTGTGTGTGTTGTCTCTAAGAGTGTGTGCCGCTGTTTTCTCATTTGTTTTACCCCAGTCACAGAAATGTGCATTTGTTATCATTTTTCATCCACTGCCCCCTTAGCAGATATTCAGTTTAAACACAGAAGACAATTTAAAATTGCATCTAAAAGCTGCTATATGTACAAGGTGGTTCCCCATGAATGTATCCTCATCTCAGGTTGTTTAAAATGTACCAATTTCATTGCACAGAAATGTTTATTTTTATTAATTTGTTAAGCGTGTAACCATCTCTCTATTATAATTTTACTTCCAAAAAAGTATTAATGAAACTGATTATTGTAATTGTAATATTGCATATTTCTGCAGATTATTTGACATTTTAATAAAGTACATTAAATCACCATCATTATTGAATCCTCGTGTTGTGTTTTCATATTACAGTCTTATTGTTTGCAGTGCATAGACTTACTATTGTAGTATTACGGTGTACGTGCATTGGCCTCTGTGGTTGTAGAATGTAATATATAAAATAATTGTTTTCAATTCAACTCATAATAGCCATTTTACGAGTTTCACATCTTGTGCATTACAAACATTCATGTGAAGTGGATAAAACACTTGAAAATTCATATGAATAAATATCAATTCTAGTTGTTTTTATCTTCCTTAAAGCAAGTTATATCTCGGTTATAAATGTTTAAGCGAATAACACTATAACATGTAAATAGCATGTCATGACTCCGGCTCTGCTGGCGAAAATCTTGGAGTGATCACAGAGAAAGCAGGTATCCTAAACCTTGAGATTCATCCGCCAGTAGAGCACTGCCAAATCACAATTCACGTAAAATATTCTTCTGCAAATTGCTTCCAATTTTATGCTTCAACCACTAGAGGGACAAAAGTTAGTTAGCAACCCCAATCTCACGAAAATTCGTACATATTTTACGAGTTGGCTATTTCGTACGATTTTGTTCCTATGAAGCTGTACGAATTCATCACATGCAAATGCCTGGACGCGTAATGCGGAAGTAAGCATGAGTTCCGCACGTGAGGTGTTAAGGTCATGGTTATTAATATTATGCCCTTACCCAAACTCTGTCTAAACCTAACCGATTAGTTGAGTGTGTAAAAATGTCAGGAAGCTGTTCTGTGTGACAGAATCAAGTGTTTGTCATGTATTAGATGTCCAGCGATGAGAAATGTCATACAAATCCTTACGATTTTGATATGAGTGTGTAGTACATAGTGTAGTACATAGTGTAGCTTTAAGTTATCAGAATTTGATAAATCCTAAATTAATGAATTGACTTTGGCCGCACACTATCCCATTAAGAACAGTGTGTTTATAAAGTTAATTTAATCAGATTTTGTTGCTGTCGTGTCGAAGGTAGCTTATATCAGTTTAATAGATTGCCTCTTCTCTGAAACAATTTTCATTTCCCAAAGCCTCTCATTTTGAGTAATGAACATGGTCGTAAAGTACGCTGCTGTTTGCAATTGACACAAAGCTCAATCTGGTTCATTACAGGAGGTGGAAACTTTAGATTTGTCATCAGGGGTCCCTGTCAAGAACGAAGGAAAGCCAGATCAATGAGGCTTCAGCATTGAATGGGTTGTGAAATCAATCTGCCTGTGTACAATTTTAGCCTTCAACTTTAGGTCATGTACCCTTACAACAACAGCAAGCTCTTGAGAAAGGCATTCATAAGAATTTATGACATATATATTAGTGTTTTTACCTGCCCCATGCATAGATGCTTGCTACATTTACAGAAATCAATCAGTCAAAATCAATAAGTGCCATGAAAGGCCAGACACATACAGTATTAGTTTCATGACATCATGGCTATCGATTAGGTTGTGCTTTTAGCCTGTGACATGAAATGCTTGAGGGCTAGATACAACATAGCTATTAACAGCTGTGTTAGTGCAGAGGATTTAATAAAATGGGATCATGATAAGTAGTCAATTGAAGGCAGACAACAGGCTTTGCCTTTAGGGGCAAAATTGCTTTAACATTAGCTTATTAAAAATATTAATGAGGAAGTTGTGGTTAATGAGGACACCCACACCTGTCTGTATTAAATGAGTGATAAAAGATTTAAATTGAGAAATGTATTAGTAGTGGAAAAGGAAAGCCATTTAAAGAGGGCCTGATTGCAATAAAAAGCACTGAAGCACTAAAACTATTAGTCGGATTAAAACTAAGTTTTATGTTGGTTGAATATTTTAATTTCAATTGCATAAATGTTCCAAGTCACATGTTAGGCTATCCCCCTGGATAATCATGATCAAAATAGTAAGCTTACTGATACATATAAAGCTACAAGATGTGGTTTAAGGGCCTGTTTATCACACATCCTCCCTTCCACATCCTCCTTATCCACAATGGACAATGCTATTTTGTATTTATCTGTATTGCAATGAAAGTCTTCAATACCATATTCGAACAGACACACACATTTTGATTGAAACCTTAATATCACCAACGTGTACAAATGTTTATCGCAAGATTAGTCGAAATCTATTTTTAGGAGAACTGCTGAGGAGGTAGATGAGGGGAAGTAGATTACATGGAATTGCTCCTGGGCTCTCTGAACACTCTCTTTTAAGCCCAAAAAAGGGCATGCGTGGCAGTCAGACTACACAGTTAACTCATCTAACTTCACAGAGGTGCTCTAGAGACACTAGGCTTGCCTTTGTGACGAATCACAGTAACCTAAAAGCCCCTGGAGCCCTTCTTCCCAGGGTTTTTTCTTTAGCTGCAAAGAATACTGTTATTTTTACAGTGCTTACCCGTGTGTCACTAAGTTGCTGTAAGCACAAGCCATAGAAGCAAAGGGCAAATTGCTGCTGGAGTGTCTGTAGCCTACTTGATATTAATAAGCCATAAACAGAATAGTCTTTTTAGATGACTGATTTTTAATTCAATTCCTTTATATATCATGAGATTAATGGTTTGTTGTGACTGTCAAACCATGAAAATTCACTAATTACAAACCTTTTCTGAGTTTAGAGAGTAATGTTATTTCTTGAAATCTAGGCAGAAAGTTTATGCCTAAAAACAACAGCATAACACACTGAGCTTTGAAATGGCAAGTACTTTTCTACTCGTATTAGCTCTTCTCCCTTGGGGCCTGTCGACTTGACTCCCCCTCCTGACAATCAAAGTAAGGGAAAGAAAAAGCAAAGCTAATGTCTCTCTGTCCAGAGGGCTGATTTGTCTTGCAAGTGTATCAGTCTGTTTATGCTAATTCAAAGCATGTCAACATTAATTACGTGTTTCAGCATCATAGGAAGTAATTAAGTATAGCTAAATCGAAAACACATTGTGACACAAATAAAATGCAAATAAAGTGAATTTGTCTCTTTGTAACTTCCCATAGGTAACCAGGCAACACCACGGCAGGTGACGGCTAATGCAAACACATATTTCTGAGATACCAGGAAATGTTTTTGGTTGGATGCTGTTATCTTCGGAGCTGTGACTGATTGCGTAAAATGTTCCCTCTTATCACACCTCCGAATTATTCAAATATGTGCAAGTAGGATAGCTTGCCATAGGGAAAATTGCTGTGTCAGAACTGTAAAGTTTTCTTGCATTGCGAAAAGGAAGCCAATGGCTCTGCCTCTTAAGTGCTACATTATATAAAGATGTAAGAGAATTGGTGCATGGATGAGGATCACACAGTTTAATATTGACACAAATAACTCAGCTCAAATGTTAATAACCATGCAATGCTCTTCATCCACAGCTAGTGCTTTGTTTTGTAGTTGCTCAGTAAACATTTTATTCCTCAGTGAATGTGTTGAGTTTGCAGATGTAATAGGTTTATATGTAACGGGAGCAAGCTGGTAAGTGATAGCTTTGCGGTATGTGTAAACCTCACTCCCCTGTCCTCTAGAGGCGCACTAGCGACTAGTCCAAGAGACTGTAGCCTTTTGCCTCCTCATTAGTGCGCCTGTCATGCCATGCTAGCATACACCGGTTCGAATCCCATTTGGAGTGGGTCAAGCAGGACTGGTTGCATAAACAATTTTCCCCAAAATGTGGAAGTGGTCATGCTGGCTGCAGTTTATATCAATGCCTTTTGGCTATGTGATAATCCTCAGTTTATATTACAAATGAAAAATAACAAGTTTGTGACATTTACCCATTTAATTCTTGAGTTCAAAACATTTAGATTTCCTTGCTTCCCCTGAAGCACATAAGATGGTCTTTGGAACATTCTCAAATTATGCTGGGATAACATGGATCATTAGGTTTTGCACAAACTTGCAAAGTCCATATCAGCTTAAATACTGTTTTCATTAAAGCGTACCAAATAAAATAATAAATAATTACATTTTCATAAATCTTCTAACTCAAATTATATAGTTGGTAATATAATTTGTTATGAAAAACATATTAGAATTATTTTCAAAGGCCTTTAGACTCTGTATATGTTTTAGGATTTTTAGTGGACAGCTTGCGAGACTGGCTCTAGACGACATTATGTGTGATTTGCTGGGTTTCCATCTGACTATTTTTATGCAAATTTTCAATTTCCGCTGAAGAAAACCTGAAAGTAAATGCTTGATATGTGCTTAAACTCTCAAAATTTGTTTAAAAAGTTGCGTGCTCAGCAGAGGTTAATTTTCTACAGTTTTGCATAAGTCAAAATGCTCATTAAGGTGATGGAAACAGATTATTTGACAATTTTTGCGTGTGTTACAGAGAAGCGCTAGCTTGATGTGACTGGCTTACTAAAGGTCCGACTTTGGCACACAGTTCTTCAAAAAAAGCCATTGGCATTCGGAAGAGTTCAACCCAGAGCTGGTCATTAAAATGGGTCTTCACAATCCTGCTGGCAGTGTATGGGCATAGCAGCCATTTCAGTCCTCATTACATGAGATATTACACTCATTATGTGGTGTCTTCTGGCAGCATTCTATAAAACAATGTACAATTGCTCCAATATGTCAAATACAACTCTCCCCCAATTCAGCAGCTCCTTCAAGACAAGGTGGGCTCCCACAAGATTATATGCATGACGCAGTGGATGGAAATGCACTATGATTCACATTTTCTTTAGTCTAATTTTTAGAAATGCACTTAAAAATATGAAACATTTGAATGGAAATCCAGCCAAAATCCATCCCCACAAAAGCATAACACCAGTTTGATAGTTTGTGCACTGATAACTGGACCATAGCACAGAAAGATGAGGGGTGTAGCACCCACCCCAGATTTCGCTGACTGTGAAATTGGGAAACTCACCTGACATGAAGTTTATTTTTTTGATGAATCAGGAGCACAGTGATAAATTCACCTTACTCTGTCCAATGTTTTGTCCAACCTATTTGCTAATGTTACATGGATTGATCCCTCATGATCCAGTTTATCTTATTTGAGAGGACATTAGTAATTGATGAGCATTAGCAGATTGACAGTTATTGGCTGTTAGCCATTAGATTGCTCTGTGCACATGAGTGTTAGCTAAGCAGACATTGCCAATGAATTTCAGACACTCAAGCAGTCTTAGCTCAGAGGAGAGGCCACAAAGCACTTTTTTATTTACTGCTGATTAATGCTTTCCAGTTTAGGTCAATTAAATACTAGGGAGTCTCATCATAACTCTAATGGAACAGTGGTTTAGTTTTCAAGTTTTATTTGTTGCATTTCAATTTCCACACTTTATAATATTATTTGAAAATATAATTAGGGTGGAAAGAGGTTGTAATGACCAAAGTGTTTAACAAACTTCTGAAACTCATTATAAAAAATGCTATTTGGGATGGGCACATAAATTTGCAGATAAATCTAGCCTCTGCCTAGGTTACTATCTTTGCAAATTCAGAATAAGTATTGCATTTTCTTGTGTACATTGCATCGAGGCTTGCCTGAGTTGGCTTAAATGCTTTTCACAACCTGTGTGAATATTTTTGCCTCAGGATGCTTGGATGCACATGTTTGAAGATTGGTTGTGTTTCAGGGATATTTTATTCTGGGCGTGGCACACGAAACAAACTGCATTCCTCATTTCCAATTTGATTTCTCATAACCACTGCATAATAAATGGCACGAGACTGCCGAATGTACATAATTTGAAATCTGCCATCTTTGCTCATGGACATCAACACTCTGTTCTGCATCAAGGTTCTTTTGAGCCAATCAATTGAGCCATAAATCCTATGTGACTAATTAGTCTAGAGCCGCAGGAAAATGATACATGACAATGCTGATTGGCTGGTGGCATCACAAGAAGGTGCCAAAGCCCTTTTCTAGCAATGATCCTGGGACCATTTCAAAATTCTATATGTACTACTGAAAATCTGAATTTTGAATTTGGGATCACATTACTATTATGATGCAGTAGCCTTAAGGGACAGTCACACCAAACACATCTTTGTACCAATTTTGCGCTGTTTTTTAATTGTTTTTCTATGTATACATGCAAAAGACAAACATATTTGTTGTTCTACATCCCACTGTTTTCAGCATCTTATACAGGGGTGGTGTGTTTTTAGATGTGATGTCAACATAAACATTTTTTAAAAAGCATCTTGAGACACCTGCATTCAGTTCCATTTGTTGCACCGTGTTTAGCTTTTTTAGCACAAGAATGAATGCTGGTTGATCATTGATATTTCAGACTAGTGAGTATATTTGCATAATTGCAAGAATAGATGGCACTGCTGAAGTCAGTATTATTTCTTTCTAGCTTTTGCTCTTTCTGTTGTGCATCTAGCCCAGTGCCACTGGCAAATGTCAGGAGTCACGGTCTGGCTCTGCCATGCCCCCTCATCTGAACGGGCAGGACGTGCTAGCTTTAATTAAAGAGGGCTTTGGGATGTGTGCCAGAGAATTTCAGAGTCATCTTCATCGATCACCATCACCGTCTCATCTAGTTCTCCACACCTCCACAGCTCTTGAATCATTGTTGTACTCTTTTTATTTATTTTTTTATTTGACCACTCATCATCATTGGAAGATGGAGTTATGTTTTCCCGTTGAGTATGACTAACAAGGTAGGCTGGGGAATGCAGCAGTTTCTGCAGACTCTGCTCTGCTCTTTGCTCAGATGCACTTTGTCATGAGTGTAGATCAGCCACCCACTGGGATGGAGGCCCACAATTACTCCCTGCATCTTGTAGACTTTCCCATTCTGGAAAGAAATAGAGCAGAGGCCCTCCCTACCTATGCTTGAAATCAAATACTTGGGTCTGCAGGTCAGATGACAGGGGATAAATTGCAAAAAGGGTAGTTACTGACAGGGTCAGAGATTTACCAGGGCTCAGGGTGAAAGTGGCACAGAAAATGTCAGACAAACCAGATATTTTAAGGGTTTGTTCACCCAAAAACAAAGATTCTGTCACCATTTACTCACCCCTATGTTGTTCCAAACCTGTGTAACTTTTTACTTCCGCTAACTTTGCGGAGGGTAGTTCTTCGCTTCCACCTTGTGCATTTCATTTTTTTAATGCACAATTTGCCATGGATTATCACTTACATTTATATATTAAAAAAAATCTATTCTAGGGGGAAAATATTGCCCTTAAGAAAATGTTCATTTCTGAAATGTATAACTGAGGTAAACAGTGGTCCAGTTCAATCCTGGTCGATCCAGATGTAGATTAATGTAAGGGATTCAGGTCTCAACATGCTTTACGTTAGCTCCATGGTTAACTCAATTAGCAGTAATATAATCTGAATATTTGAATACCCAGCAACATCCGCTTCTTGTTCATCAAATATCAGTCAAGTATCATGAAAACTACTTAAAAGTCTTTGACTTTACCCCTTGTGTGGCAGTCTACTTAACAAAAAGTGCAGAGCTCGGAGTTAATGATGGAGTTATTGTTTGTTTTATGTCTGTCTGTCAGTCCTCTTATTTTAAAATCAGTTTTGCCTTGGCAATTCAGAGCCTTGTAACTCCATTAAACAGGAGAGTAGGTACAAAAATAGCTTAATCTAATAGGCCTGGTTCTCTCTCTCTGCCATCATGAGACCGATCCTCTGATCTGTCTGCTGCTCCTTTATCATAGACATGAGACTGTGCTGCTTTAAAATGTTCCACACAATGTATACATTTCAGGTACTCACATCAAACTTACAAATCTGTTGGATTACAATACTAAAAGGCTTTTCAGGCTCACCTTTGAATGATCAGGTGTACATTAGGTCCAGCTAGGTAGCTATTGTAGCTGTTGAAACTGTCACGGAATGCAGAGAGACATCACAGAGTTCAAAAACAGGGATTTATTAAATACAACAAAAAGGTAAAACCAAAATAAAACTCTCACATGGGGGAAAAAACAAACAAAAACTACCCAGAAGGGGAAAAACACTAAGGTAAAATCCAGGCAGGAGAAACAGGGAATAGGACCGACCGGACTGGGCTATGCGAACCAGGGTTGGAGGAAAAAGACCGATTGACAGTGCTGACATGCACTCAAAAAAATATTTTAGCCTATTTTCAAGATGTATCCATTTCAATTGAATAACAAATTTCCTTCTAATTGAATTGCCTAATCTTTAACTAAATAAAATGTACAAATCTTACAAAATGCAAGTTTATTAATATTGAAAATTAACATTTTCTTCATGACTATTCAATTCAATTAGATGGAAATTTGTTATTCAGTTGAAATGGACACATCTTAAAAATAGGCTAAAATATTTTTTTGAGTGTGAGAGGAACAAACAGACTGGAAACAAGGCGAACTGGCAATGGACAGCAAACACTAAAATAGGGAGAGAAATCAACAATCATACAATGAAAATGAACCATGACTGAAGCTGTCATTCCACAGATTCTCCTTTTGTGTTCCAGAGAAGAAAGAAAGTCATATGGTTTGGAACAACATGAAAATGTGTAAATGATGACTGAAAGTTCATTATTGAGGGAGCTATCTTTTTAACACCTCAAACATTTTTAAGCATAACAATGATTGCATGTGATACATTCACAAATTATGTATTGTTAGGACTACTGGAGATCATCTCTTTGGGGCAGCCACTGCTTTTCAGTAGTCACATATAGCATGTGTTGGGACTGAGGAGTCTTCCAAAGACAGGACATGTCTCCCTAGCACCCACCTCAGAGACGGCCACACTCATTATGAACATTTCACTCTTTGCTCTTAAGTTAGCAGACTGAGAGCATATGCAGAAGTCAACCTAATTTGACATGAATGAACCCTCTACAACAGACAGATTTTGTGCATTGTGATATACATACATAAGAGGATAAGATTATAGCTGGGAAATACATTTGCAGTAGTGTCCCTATGTATTAGCATTAAAGTCGTGTGTACATGTATGAAAGAGAGCAAGCATGCATACTCATGCAGATGTTTTTTTACATATAAACAAGTGCACTTTCATAAAGTTCATAAAGCAGGAGAATCCTATTTTTAGAGTGCCAAATTCATTTTAGAGTGCGAAATTATGTTCAAACACAGTCGCAAGCAAATTCGGTTGATATGTGCTCTACGAACAGAACCGCAGTCGGCAACCTTGACATGTGTATGGCATGAGGCTCACGGAGGTTATTCTTTGCTGTTAATCACTAAAGTTAGAACTCTTTCTCTAGTTACAAAAATGGAACAAAATAGTGATATTGACAAAACTTCTGCAAAAGGGATAGTTCATCAAAAATGGTAATTCTCTATTCATTTACTCACCCTTATGCCATCTCGAACTCATATGACTTTTTTTCTAAACATATTTTGAAGGCTATACGTATGAGGTTTTTTTTTTTTCCCATACAGTGTAAGTCAATGGGGTCCAAAGATTTTAAGCTCCAAAAAAGGACATAAAGGCAGCATAAAAGTAATCCAAAAGACTCGGGTGGATTAAGTCATCCATCTTCTGAAGCAATCCCATCAGTTTTGGGTGAAAAACAGACCAAAATGTAACAACGTTTTTACTATAAGTCGACCCAATTGTCTTGCATTATACGGTAAAAAAATAAAATAAATATATTATATTCTTCAAAATATCTTAGTTTTTGTTCTACAGATACAAGTTTGAGACAGCATACTGTAAGGATGAGTAAATGATGAGAGAATTATAGTTTTTGGGTGAACTATCCTTTCCCAAACAAGTGACTGGAAGGAGAAGAAATAGTTTGGAAAAAATAACAAATCCTTAAAGATAATAAAATCTTGATATTTACTATCACTGTCTGTTACTGTGGTTACAGGCATTACTCAAGGATATAGTTAGAGATGGGGATTACTTGTTCATACCAGCATTATTCGGTCCACTCCTGTATGCCCTTATATGTACAAGAGAACTTGAAAGTCACACCTGTTTGAAAATACAGTTGTCATTCCCAAACAGTTTGATCATAGCATTGACATTTGAATAAGGTCACTGAGGTCATCTTTGCACTAGCCTAGACCCTTGCTACAAGGCCATCAAGAGGTAAGACTGTCATTAGCTCTCATACTAGTTTTACTTGTAGATTGTTGATGTCAAATGTATTTATTTCTGTATTTCACTTTATCTCTTCCATTAGTTGTTGTTGCCCTCAGCAAAATGTCACTCCATGGAGGATAATGTGATCAAGGAACTGGCTTTAATTAGTTAAAAGGATGTAACAAAAGACTAACATGATTGATTGTGGTATTAAGGACACATGAAAAAAAAAAACTATAAATTGATTACAAGTTAAAAGCAAAATTAGCAAGAAATGTTTGAAACATTTGGATTAGGAATAGGAAAATTGGTTGGGAATGGGTTGTTGAATGGCAAGGTTGTTCTGTACATTGCTTAAATTAAAGAGCAAACTCTGAGCAATTTTCAATGCAACAACCAGTCTCCTCTTAATTTCACTATCCACCCACACCTATGCTACAATAGTAACACTACATAATAATAGGAATAACCAATCCGATTTATTTCACAACCTAGTGAGCATCTACTTAGACAGCATTTTTGTAGGTCACCAGTAAAGTCTCTGAGTTAGAGTCTGTAATCAGTACAAGAGTTACATTCTGCTCTTAGTTGCATTATTTCCGCAGACATCTGTTTGTGTTTATTCAGTCTGTCCTGAATGGAGGCATGGGAGCATTGATCAGGATGATAAACATCAGGAAGAAACCCACATATGGTTGCTAATGCATTGGTCTTGACCCAAGGGAGAATTATTCAGTGATTTATACTCAAGAGCTGATGGCTAGTGCATCACAGCCCTTTAATTAATGGTAGGCTTGAGTGGATAGTGAAAAATAATAGCACAAGGTCTCTAGTGTTGCTCCTGTGTAACAGGACTTTCTGTAGTTTCAGTAGCTTAACTGCTAGAGCATGGCACTCAATACCAAGGGCATGGGTTTGATTCCAAAAAAACACATCTACATACAGTACCTTTAATGTACTGCAACTCACTTTTGCTAAAAGTACCTGCCAAGTGAATACATGTTAATGTAAACAGTGTCACAACATAGGTACTGCCAGTGGCTCATACAGATAAGGTATTAAAAGAACTTAAAATTTCAACTATGACACCCAAAATTGCTTCTGAACTGTTTTGCTAATGACATACTGTGTACTTAGGCTCTACATTCGGCCATCGAGTGTATAAATTCTCAAAGCATATAATCAAAAACTTTTGTCTCAAATAGAACACTAATGTTTTTAGCCTTTTTCAGCTGACAGATTTGATGTTTTTAACCAAAGGTGAGGAACATCAGGCCACAGGGCATTATTAGGAAAGACATTTTACACGGCCCGTGAGGCCATTGAAAAAAAAAATGGCCTTGATTCAATTAACTATAAAAAAATAAAAAAAATACATTCAAATAAAAGAATTATTACAAATAATTATAAATGATAACAATGCAAAATATTGTATAATAGATAGACCTTTTAGTTTATTTCTTGGTGCATGAGCACATTTTAATTTCAACCTACAATCTGAAATTGCAAGCAATTGTATGGCTTGCGTATAATTTCATAAATACTTGAATGGCTCTTAATGGGAAAAAGTTTCCTCACCCCTGTTTTAAATACACAAGATGTGTTCCCGCTAGCTTTAGCCACCTCAGTCTAACAATTTTCCTAAGTGATGTACATATTTACACGGTCTAACACTTTTCCTAAGTGATGTACATATTTACACGGTGTGGGGTGATGGTAAAGCATTAAT
Source organism: Moxostoma hubbsi (assembly GCA_032164185.1). Classification (NCBI taxonomy): domain Eukaryota; kingdom Metazoa; phylum Chordata; class Actinopteri; order Cypriniformes; family Catostomidae; genus Moxostoma; species Moxostoma hubbsi. The sequence continues at coordinate 17,528,204 of JAVLUX010000022.1, forward strand.
CTTACAAGGTTCTGTTGTTGCCATATTCACCAGTAATTACAATTGGTTTGTCCAACCCCAAACATTTTTTATTTCTTTTGAAGTAATACATCATCCGGGTACTAGTATTACTCTTCTTCTTGTTTTCTTTTTTGTGTGAAAACACTACTCACACTTTTTACACTTCAAAATGCCATAGATTAGTGCAGAAGTATGCGATTTGAGATGAAGCTATTGTTATCTGAACTGATGGAAACTCTCCAAATCTCAGAACAGATACAGTATATCTGAATCCACGGCTCAAATCTAAAAGGTATTTATAAAGCCAAAGGGAGAGTGAGTGAGACACGGTTGTAGAAAGTGAGAGGCAGAAAAATAGAGAAGTCCCATGTGATCATGAGGTCAATGATTTTGTTAATTAGCCTTCTCCTATGCATTTTAAAATAAACCCGTGCTCAGTAAAGCAGGGTGGCACTATCAGTTCCCAGCCAGAAATAATCCTAACATAAAAGTGGTGGGGAAAGTAGAGGACCCTGATGCACTAAAATGTTTCTGGATGAGATGGCTGCAAAATGGTCCAAATAAAGCGCCTCTCGAATATGGAATGATAAGTGTAGTAGAGCAGCATACTGCAGTCTTATGATTGGGCCATTGAGCTGTGTACTGTAGGTGTGAGAGACCACACTGACAGTATTGTATTAAGTATTGTTCTCTACATATACTCTGCCTTGATGTACTGTATTTATTTGTGATTCACGTGGTTTTTAACACGTTGTCTCTTTTCTAGTGGCTCCCTCCACTGTATCCCCCACAACGTCCTGGAGGAGAGAGATGCAGATCTTGGTCCTGGGGACTGTAAGCTGTGCATCTGTGGTTTTCCTCCTCCTGACTGTTATCATTTGCTACAAGGCCATCAAGAGGTAAAACTGCCAATAGGGCTCATTAGTTTTACTTGTAGAATGTTTTATGCCAAATGTATAAATTTTTGTATTTCACATTATCTCTTGGATTACTTGTTGTATTCCCACCTAACTGTTGTCACTTCTTGGAGGATGATGTCATTAAGGAACTAGTCTCAGCCTTAGACAGCATGCCCATGGTCTGTGCTCTTTGTCTGATGCACATAGCACATGAAACTGGAAAACCCTTTCTGAAGTTAATCAGTCCTAATCTGACTGGCTGTTTTGATGGAACTTCCACGAATAGACACACAAAACTTTTTAGCAGTCCATCTGGAAATGGAGACATGTTCTCAAATTTCCATGATAATACAATGAACGTTTTTGAGAACAATATAATCACCAGATTTGCCCAAGTATGCCAGGTTAGTGGCATCAAACCAATAACCTGGCATACAGAGTTACTGTAGGTCTGTGAAATTCTCAGTGATGAGTTTTTTGTGCTGTTCTCAAACTCTCTACACATTTTTTTAGCTATTTTTTGCTCATGGAGATTGAGTGCCATTATTTAAATAATTTCTTTCCCATTTCTGTCTTTTTTTTATGGCAACATATTTCTCCGACAACCTGTGTGTAATGGCAAAACCAACTGTGATTGGTCGCTTTACATGTCAGTTATACAGTTTTTCCTGTCTTTGTGGGTGGTTCTTGGCCAATATAAGCTGCAAAATGGACCTTTGCCATTTTAGTCAAAGGTCTGGCTACACAAGACTGGATATGGTTTTTGTTAGTTAAAAGGATATTACAAAAGACTGACAGGATGGAATGTAATATTGAGGACATAGGAAAAAAACTTTTTGCTAATTGACTACCAATTAAAAACAACAATCAAGGAAAAGTATCGGCATAGCCAAAAATAAATAAATAATTAAAAACTCCAGAGGTTTGATAAATAAAATGTGATAATTTCTTAATGTGTCGAACCATTTAAAAACAGTATTTACCAAATATTGGATGTTTCACAACCTAGTGAGCCCATGCCTAGACAGCATGTTTGGGCCTAATAGGCACATTCATTGCCTGTCTTCAGAATTCAGTCTTGCCATGAAGATAATCATCTTTTTTTTTTCTTATTCTTTATTTTTTCAATACAGCATTCATTTATGCCTCAATACAAAACAATACCACCCTAATTTCTCAAGCTGATGTTGGCTTACTTTTGTAAAGCCAATCACAAGACACCATTAGCATTTAATCTGTGTCAGCTTCATGCTTCCTTAATATAAAATTATAACAAGACAAAAAGAGTCTCACTTTCTTGTGAAAATTATTGTGTGACACATGAATTGTGAATGATGTAGTTTTAGTTGAACTGTTATTATAAGCTATCGCAACTCTGTGTTAAGAAAAACAATGACAGCAAAAATGTTTGGAAATGGGGATGTGTTTTGTACTGATGGTGCTGTTTGAGGTGAAGTAGAAGGCATAAGCATTGCGTGGTGTGTCAGCCTTAAGCTGCTCTTGTGGTTTGGTACCAGTGACATGCTGTCAAGGGAACAGCTGAGAGGCCTGTCAAATCAGCTACAGACTCTGGAAATGGCCTCAGACATTCCAAATCACTCACACAGCTAGAAAGGAAAGAGGCTCCCAGACTCTTTGATATACCCTGGGCTACACAATGACAACACATAGATGGATCTGAAATGTTTATGAATTTTTTGTTGAAATAAATTATTTCTGAAGCCTGATAGAAGGGTTTAGGTAGACATAAATGGTGACATTTAATACATGCTGTCATTCAACAGTTTATCACTTTTAGCCATGCACAAACCTGTTTTTTTCCTTTACCTCAGTCTCTGCAGTAACAGATTTTTCCTCTTATGAGCTGTGGTGATAACTCATCATCATTAAACTCATTTTTTGGCTACATCACATTTTGTGAAAACCTGTCAAAATCCCAAGTGAATGAGACTGACCACATAGAGGTACATTTTTCATAGAAAAGATTTTTTGCATATGAAGGGACATTGTTTCACACAGTCGTGTCTAATGATCTAAATAAAACCAATTCAAGTGAGCTTTAGAGATAGTAAAGCAAATTTAGTAACAGAACCCTTATTTCTTGGTACAAATGGAGTGAAAATAAAAAAAACTAAAAACAGGACATTTACAAACTTATTACTTCCTTCAATCACTCCATCAGCTGCCATTTTTATACCTTCAACCAACCACCGAATTGCACAAGCAAGATTTTGGGATATCAAAGGCAGCGAAGGAACAGGATCTGAAGGAAACGTTGGAGTCGGATGTGACTTGATGCCTTCCTACTTCTGTATACAGCCTGCAAGGGCAGCATTTTCATTTAGCTTTCAGACAGAAATTTCTTTGTTGAATTTCTTTGTTGACTATTTTGTCTGGTTCGTGTCATTTTGATGCTACTCTCATTAAATCGATACTATTCAGATTTTAAAGTGAAACTACTTGGGGTGGTAGCATCCAAGCTGTTCATTAAAACATTAAAATATTCCAGTCTTCTGGAAATTAATCTTTTATTTATGAAAGCTGGTGAACATCCCCTCCTGACTATTAGCAGGGACTTGTTATTACCTCTCTGTTTTGAAATTATTTCACTTTGTGAATTTGTGTGTTACATGTTGCCTCTTTTTGCCTGAGAACTTGGTATAAGGAAACCAACTCCCAAAGGAAATCCCAGCTGGCAGCTATTTCCCCACTAATGAGCTTGCCCAGTCTGCCAAAATGAAGAGAGAGACATGTTTAATGCCTTCCTTTATATGCATGCGAATACATCATTTAACTCTGCCCAATGACCAATGCACCACAAATGGTGCTTCTTCAAACAGTTGCTACAATGTCCCAGAGAAGGCTTGGATTATTATTAGGTCTGTCGATTTAACGTGTTAATTCAGTGCGATTAATTTGACAAAAAATAACACGTTAAAAAATGTTACGCCATTAATGCAATGCCCCCCGGAACGTAATATGGAAGATTCCTGAGAAATGAAAGCTTGTAGTATCACCTGTTTACACCAGAGGGCAGTAAGTGAAACTTCAGCTGCGTGGCAATGCACAGTTTATATAGTGAAGAAAAACACCATTGAGCAGCAGAACAACACAAACTTGCGTTACGTTCTTGCATTCAAAACACTTCATGGAGCGCAAATCCAAACAAAGGGATCTCAATATGTGTTCTAAGTACTAAACTATATTTAACTTGACACAATGACCTAAAAATGTTATGTTTATGACGCAACGCATCCAAGATGGCATGTCTGACGCAGCTGTTCATTGACGTATCCTTAAACAAGCCCTCATAATAAATCTCCAACTGATTGACAAATACACTTGTGAAATGGATTGCAGTGAACTGTATGCCAATGATTGATATATATATATATATATATATATATATATATATATATATATATATATATATATATATATATATATATATATAATTTTAAATATTTAAAGATAACTATGTATCATTATTTCATCATTATATATTGAATTATTGTTATATGAGGGGCTTTCTCATCAAATATTTGTATATGCAATTAATCGTGATTAATGCTTCATGATTTTTGACCACAGCAAATGAATGATAAAATCTTGGTCGTTCAGGATTTTGAATTTCCTTTTGTTTAGTGTTTTTATTATCATAATTGAACTATGCTTCAATCTGGATATTACAAGCAAATATAACTTAAATTCTCCTTGTTCCTCTAAGGGGTAATAAAGATGCTGTCATACGTAGTTACAATCAACTCCACATTCTTAGATAACCTTTTCGGTGATCTACAGTCACATTTGAAATGCTAATTAGGTCTAGCTTACATTATGTTTTGCTCTTAGAAACACGAAGGCTTATAAGGCTAAAATGATTTCTATATCTGTATTTGTGCTCTTACAAAAAGATGCCTTACATTTTGATATGTCTTGGTGTGCAAGTATATGAGTTGCATACATGGTTGAGTGTGATAAATGGTTGCTGTATGTATCCAGTTGCACTATTGTAGTCTGAGTTATCATTCGGCAAACAATATCCTTTGGAAATAACAAAGAGAGAAAGGTCAGTGAGTGATTATATTTAGTCCTGCAGTGTATGGGCATTCCCAATGACAGAAAGACTTGCTCTTGCCAGGCAGCCAGAGGGCAGTGGTGGTGGTTTGGGGAGTGTAATTGCTGAGGTGTTGTTGATCTGGGTAAGGGGTCTTCTGGAAAGAGAGCCTTTTTCTTAAGAATAGCTACTCTCACTTGCTTTTCTGGATGTAATTAACCTTTTCATGAATAGGGTCTAAATTATCCTGTGGTGCCCCCTGGAGTGATTTATTTTTGCACCTGACACTGCAGAGCCGATAGAGGGGGGCAGTGTGTACTGTGTAGATGAGTATTTTTAAAATGTTATTAAAATGTTTTATTTCTTGTCATTAAAATGTTTTATATTTAATATAATACAGTAAACATGTGAGATAGGCTATGTCTGCTGTACTGTATTTGTTTTATTTATTTCGTTGATATGTAGTTATAAAAAAAATTAACAAATAATATCAGCTGTCCCGTTTACCTATGCACTGTTTGATATCTCAGACATTGTGTGTGTGCGTGCGTGCATGTGTGTGTGCATGTGTGTTTGTGTATAACAAGTGCTAATGGAAAAAGACGTGACTGTGTCCATCCGATAATCATGCTCAGCATGTGTTCAGTGTGCATGTACGTGCTGTGAACTGTTATCATGGCCCTTTTGTGATAGTTTGGCTGTCTGTTTCAGAAAAAAAATTATTATATGCATGAAAAGACTGTTTGACTTGCTGTTTGTGTGAGTGAAAACCACATCTGCACCTAAAAAGCAGACGTGGCTGCATGCATGGGAAGATCGCATTTAGATATTATGACTGTGCATATGTTATTGTGGTACTTTGGTGACAATTTGGCTGTTTGTTACATAGAATGAAAATATTATGTGCTTGAAAAGACTCTTTGAGTAGCTGTTTGTTTGAAGAATGAAAACCGCTACAATGTAAACAAACATTTCAGCACGCTTTGGAGGAAGATCGCGTTTGATGTACTGACTGTGTGTATAAGAGATGTAAACTTTTTATCGTGGTACTTTGGTGACAAGTTGGATGTATGTATTTAAAATAAATGTATTCTGTGGTTTTAAATACTCTATGAGTAACTGTTTGAGTGAAAATAAATTACAGATGATTGACCAATGCAGCTTGTGTCGGCACAAAAGCTGAATTGAATCTGGCTGTTATTAACCATCACATATGTGTGATGGTACGTCTGAAAGGATTAATATTTATGTGTGCTTTTTTACAATTTATTTATTCATAGATTATTCATTTATTTACTTGTACATATTTATTTGAATCACAACTGACATAAAACATAAAACATTATTTACAGCCCCATTTGCTTTATACATTTTACCCATGGCCCTGCAGCAGCAATCTTAGCCTGCTCTGTGTATTTTCAGAGGAAATTAATACATTCTGGTGCATATTCTAAAGAGCCTCGTCCTAAAATATTTATCTCTACCTGTAATGTTTTGTGTAGCCCCTTGCCATGTTTGTACTACCCGTCATGTATTATTGAGGGCCCAGGCCCACATTTAGAGGTGAAGAGTGGCTTTTTTAATTTCTGCAGTGATATTCTGGGATTCTTTTCAATGAAAATGCACTGTCTGCACCACTGAGCATTTATCTCTTTGTTCTGTATGTAAGGAAGCTTGAGGAAGGGAAGTTCTATGAATGGAATGTAGACAAGAGGCCTAAAACCAACCCAGATTTTTTAAAACAATACTAGCATATTCAGTAGATTCCATTCAGCCTTGAATTTTAAAGAAAAATTTGAAATCAAAATCAGAGTTTTATTGATTGAGGTCCATGTGTGTTAGTTTTGAGGTTATCTAGATGCTTGTGTAATCTTAAAAATTGACCAAATAATATTTTTTAGCAAATATTTACATTCAAAACAGAACAAAATATTTATGATTCATCTTACACTCACCACATTTTTGTTCAGTAAAATGCTCTCTATAATGAGAATGTCCCTCCCCCTAATACCATCTGCCATCAACTAGCAAAAGCATGTAGCTAATCATGGTTCATTCGTGAGATGTAACTAAAACCTTTTTTCATTTCTTTTTTTTTTCTCTTTTTTTTCACAAAATACAATATGTCCATTCTGTTTTAATGGGAAAAATGTCAACACATGAAAGTAAACTGCTCTCCTCAAACAATTTCATGGGGTCTTTAAGAGTTCATTCTCATCACTTTATCGCCATATAAGGAAATTACACAGTTTTCTCACGGCAATACTCCATGCTTAATCCATTATATTGGAAATTCTATGATGTAAACTAAGATTTTCACAAAACAGTACATGGGAACCATTTTTAATAGACTTTATAGTGACCCTTTGTTTACTTTTTTTATGGTCTAGCTTGCATTCAAACCTAAAAAGGAAGTGGAAAGATCTTGTGAAAATAATTCTCTAATGTGAATGAAAGCAAAAAGCTCATCATTTTTGTAAGTCTGCTGGACATCATGTATCCTGTTTATTCCATTATAGCATGTCTGTACAACCAAACTTCACATTTTTTATCATCAAAATCAGATAAGAGAGCCTGAATCAATCTTTTCGGTCAGTGGAGTGTAAATACAGGCTTTATTGCCATTTACACAAGAAGAGAACAGCACTTATGAGGGAGCACTTGTTTTTACAACATCAACTCTGCATTAGAACCTATCATCCTCCCAGATCTAAAAAAACAATTTTCAGTCTGAGAGACATTTTTGGCCATGTCGACCTCAAAAGAGAGGTTATATGGCAAGACCCAGGCAGCGACTGAACAGCATGCCGAAGTGTCTGGTGAAAGGCCACAAGGGTCTCTCATGTGCCGCTGTCTGTCAGTGAGAAAAGCTGTTATAGAGAGAGCAGAAACAGAGGGATAGGATGGAGAGAGAGAGAGAGAGAGAGAGAGAGAGAGAGAGAGGAAGGGAGGACACTTTCAGTAAGCACTCCCTGTGCTGATTCAGGGGAAAGATAAAGGAGTTTTTGGCTTCCCGTCCTGGCACGTTACATAAGCCGAATGGTCCACAGAGAAACTGTGCAACTGTCAGGGCATCTGCACACGGTGCTGCAGAACAACACAACTCGAGGGACATCCACACAACTGCTGGAGTCCATGAGTCTTCAGCAGGTTTTTTTTTAGGGGGTGGGGGGAAGGGGGGGGTTCTATCTTAGGACAGCATAGGGTCATGTGATGCATTTTATCATTTGCATTACATAACCAAATACATTGAGCAGTGACTCAACTTTTAAAGCATTGCGCTTGCGATGCAAAGGATCAGGGTATGAGGGCTGAAGAGCACATGAATCAGCAAGTCGAAAGTCTCATATAAGCACCACAAAATGGCGTCGTTGCTTCAGCAATTGCATTTTTCTCGTCACATTTGCTTTTTATGACATTATCGGTTAGGTTTAAGTTTAAGGTTTAGGTTAGGAAGGTAGGTTATCTTTATTTAAAATTCAATAGAGCATTAACATTATAACCTCACCTGTTTGGAAGAAATATATATTCGCTTTTGGCAACACTCAGTAGAAATTTCAAGTAGCCATGTAATATCATTTTGATATTGCCGCCATTGTCACGTAACTTTCATGAGATCAGGCTCTATCAATTGCCTTTAGGCAAAGTTATGACATCGAATGACAGTTCAGCTTAAAGAAACTGACCACTCACTACAAAGTCTACATTTTCTTGAAATGGATGAACATTGTGTGCTAACCAGACATGACACAATATAGTGATAAAAATCTTCCTTGTAAATCTGTGTTTTTGTCCTAACTAACCACGACAAGTGATAAGCTGCAGGACATTTTGCTGGTCATTTAGTTTCTATTTCAGGAAGGTTAGCCCTGGCCAGTTGCACCTCATTGGTCCAAAATCCCGCTCAACATAGCTGTATATTAAACATAAAATGTGCTCTGATTGGCTGTAATTGTGTCACACCGTACAGCAGTTTTGTGTTCAGTGTGGACTCTGAAATCTTGTCACATTGTGTCTGATTTGGACATGGTGTAAGATCCTGTTCATTTCTGCAGCTTTTCCTATATTTCTACATTGCTACAACCTTTGTTTTCCTTAGGTAATGTACACCCTTATTTCACACAAGGATTATGTGACAGTGTCAATTTTTTTAGTGTTTTATGAAAGAAATGGGGGAAAACAAGTCCTTGTTTCCTCCCCTTCTTCTTTCTATCCCACTTTTCCTCACCAAACTCCTCAGAAATCAGAAGAGGCAGAGTTTTTCCCATGTGTAAATCATGCAAAGCGAGGGGATGTCTTTATAGGAAAGCCCTGCAGCCTGGGGCATCTTGAGACAGATGGCCCCTGCAGAGCTCTGGGATTGTCTAATCAGTCCTGCCCAAGGGACAGACACAGTGTTTATCACGACAGATGAGCACAAGCTACCTCTAAACATTTCATCAATCTCAAAGAAGACTTATGCTGGAATTCAGCTTAAGGCATGGCTGTATATGTTTCTCAAGGTTTGAAATACTAGATTTTTTTTACAAGCTGAAGAGGTGCAAAAATACAACACAGTGGTAAAAGAATATAATTTGTTAATTTTTCTTCGAGGTCTATGTGCATATTAATTTGTTGTCTAATCAGACAAATGTAGGGATAGCCCATCCAATAATGAAAAGGTTGTCATTTATTTATCCTCATATTGTTTCAGTATGAAGAATTTACATGTTTCCATTGGTCATGGTACAAATACTCCCCCCCATCCCCCCTGGAATCTGCACCCCTGGATAATGTACAGTCAGCCGGTTGTTATCGCAATATAAAACCTGATTCCCCTGGCGGGTTTTTTTTGCGATAACAACTGGATGTCTGTACATTATCCAGATTATTACATGGCTATAAACCAAATAAATAAATACATTTACATAAAATATTGATTTGCATTGAAATTATGTAATTATGTAAGAAATAATTAGCTGAAAAGCTGAGATCCACCTCCTGTTTGGGTCGGAGTTCTGTTGTTGTTTATTTTGTAATTAATGAATGCCTGACTGCTCATTGTGTATGTTATTACAAGACTACTTGCCAAATAAATATATGCACATAAAATGTCTCGGTTACTGTCGTAACCTCCATTCCCTGATGGAGGGAATGAGACGTTGTGTCACTGTAGTGACAATAGGGATCTTTCAGAAAAGGCTAAAGAGAATTGGCGAGTAGAATGCCTGGCAAATTGAATCGCATAGATGAGTCAGATGGTTCTGACAAACCAGCTCGACGGGTTGTAAAGCGATAGCCACACGTCCAAACTCCGGGCAAGGGGTACTATCGTAAGGATCGCATATGCCGTTCCTGGGGGTGGGGCTTCGCAGCGGGGGGAGCAGAGAGTGCCACGTCGGGGAGCACTTATCGCCCTCCGCGTGCCCGGCATAAGGTGGGCCGGCGACTGAGTAGGGGGGCCTCTTAGGCCATCTTTGAGACTTGTCACCACCGGCCAGCCGGGGGTGTGGTTTATTTGATGTGCTGGATGGCCACTATCTGTTGCTTCACCACTGAGAACTGCTGGACGAAGTCCAGCCGACCTGGGAGATGGGCATGTTAAGGAACCGTGTCTTATCTGCGTCCCTCATCTCGACCAGGTTCAGTCACATGTGGCACTCCTGGACCACAACAGTGGACATCTTAGTCGCACGGAGGGCGAGGTCGGTGTTATGACAGAAAGGGAACATTGATTTCAGATAAAATTATTTTATTAGTTTACTTATAGAAAACGCACAGTGATCAGAGAAGCAGGAAAGTTGGCTCGCAATTCCCGGATGAGCAGTCTGATACTTGGATGTGCGGTTGTTAGACATATCAGACCGTTAGATGGCACCATTGACCAATCAGAATCGAGTATTCTGGAGAGCTCTCTAATAAACAATAATAACTAAAATATAATAGTTATTATTGTTTATTAAATTGAATTCTCAGTTTATTAAATTAATTGATGATGAGTCATAATTAGCAAGTTACTTTCTTTCACAAGCTTACTGTCACTTTTGCTGTGATTAAATTCCTCTACAACATACCTAAGTAAACAGTATACTCCATATGAAATGACTAACATATGGCCTTGTGTCAAAAACATTTTTCCAAATTCTCGGGACGGATGTTGATGCAGTAGCTCAGCTCCACCTTTCAACTCACTTATCCCCAGTGTTGGGGGTAGCGTGATAAAAGTAAGATAAAGTTATATTTTTTATTTTAGACCATAAAAATTTTAATTTTTTATAATAAGTAGCACGTTGTTTTTGTGCACCTCTCCTTTCCCCATATTGTGATAAAGTAAAAGTGTGCAAACTTTGAGGTGAGGCATGATGGGTATTTGTGGCACGGTGGAGGGCGGGACCGGCGCGTGATTGCGCACGCCCGGTCCCGTATTAGGCTAATTACGCCGTCAAGAGGGATAAAGGCCACTCGCAGACGGCGATCGAGAGAGAGAGCTCAATTACGGACGTCCGTTATTTTATGTGTTTGTCTTTTGAGTTCTCCATTAAACCTTTAAGTTTATATGTTAAGCCGGTTTCTCGCCTCTTCCTTGCCCATGAAAATGAACGTCTTTACATTGGTGCCGAAAGCCCGGGAGGGAAGAGGGATGCGCCGTAGCGGAGTTCTCGCCACTTCTCAATTGAGCAGCCGCGGCCATCTGCCGGGGGACGGAGGAGCCCAGCCACCTGGACGTGGAGGAACGGCCGCCGACCGCGAGGGGAGGAGGGGCTCCTGGCCGACCGCCTGGAGCGGTTAGGGCCGCTGCCAGGGGCGGGGGAGTCACCTACTAGCCGCTGGAACGCGGCGGAGTTGGAGACTGCCGACCGCGTGCGGGGAGGGGCTCGCCGCTGACTGCCTGGAGTGGGAGAACCGCTGCCAGGGGCGGGGGGAGGCCCCTTCGACACCCCGGGAACGCGGCGGGGCGTTCCGTCCGCCAGGGGCTGAGGACTGCCTCCGATCTGCCCGGAGAGGCGCGGCTGTTGTCCTGAAGAGGGTGGAGAAGTGGCTGAGGAACGAGCTACGGCGTATCAGAGAACTGGCGAGTACGTTTTTTTTTCTTTCTTTCCTTTAATCTCTCTCTCCTCTCTCTCTCGATACCGCTCTGCGTTGGCCTTTTCCCTCTTTTATAAATTATGGTGTTTGTGGGAGGGGAGGTACTGCCCAGTGCAGGAACCCTCCCCCCCCCCTATTTTTAATTGTTGTTTCCCTCCCCTTGCCCCCTCCCTCGTCCAGGCTGATGGGGATGACCCGCCGGCAGACCGTGCGGGAGGCGCCCCCCCCCCCAGGGGATGTACGTCAGGCCGGGGGTCCCCAGCCTGAGAGAACGGGGGAGGAATGTGGCACGGTGGAGGACGGGACCGGCGCGTGATTGCGCACGCCCGGTCCCGTATCAGGCTAAATTGAGCCGTCAAGAGGGATAAAGGCCACTCGCAGACGGTGATCGAGAGAGAGAGCTTAATCAGCAGACATGTCTGCTGTCCTATGTGTTTGTTTTAAGTTCTTCATTAAATTATTATTTATTTGTCAAGCCGGTTTCTCGCCTCTTCCTTGCCCATGAAATGATCTTCTTTACAGTATTGTAGTTCTATTGAGTGGGAGGCTTATTAGAGATGTTCAGGGAAGTTGTAGTATGTGTGTGCATTATGAGCATTGTAGTGTGCGCATGATTGGTATTGTAGTTCTGGAGAGTATTGACGCTGACTACCACCCCTGGAGTCATGAGTTCGAATCCAGGGCATGCTGAGTGACTCCAGCAGGTCTCCTATGCAACCAAATTGGCCCGGTTGCTAGGGAGGGTTGAGTCACATGGGGTAACCTCCTCATGGTCATGTTTAGGGGTTCTCGCTCTCAATGGGGCGCGTGGTAAGCTGTGTATGGATCGCAGAGAGTAGTATGAGCCTCCACATGCTGTGAGTCTCCGCGGTGTCATGCACAGCGATCGTATTGACTGTCTCAAAAGCGGAGGCAACTGAGACTTGTCCTCTGCCACCCGGATTGAGGTGAGTTACCGTGCCACCACGAGGACCTACTAAGTAGTGGGAATTGGGCTTTCCAAATTGGGAAAGGGGATAAAAGAAAAAAAAAAGATAAAAGAAATGTATTCTCATAAAGCAACATCATGTAACATTCGGGTAAGTGATACTTTGATTCTAGCGATAGATTTATGTACGCTGCATTTCGAATTGTGTAAACACACATTTTCATGGTATAATATACCACTGGCATAAGCCCGGAAAAGTCTTCCCGTGGCTACGGCATGATTATACAGTTACATACAACATGGAATTATTGCTGACATTTTTGCATCCGAATAGCTTTGTTTTAAAGCTGCCTATAACTTATTTTGTAGGATCAGTTTGCATCAGAACTGCTCTGTGGTAAAGCATTTAACATTCAACATTAATTTGAGTGAAACGCAATGTGTAAATACACACTGCATTAAAAAATCAGTAAACACATTTAGGCAGAGGGATTATAAGACTATGCTTACACTAGCATGGCACGATACACAGGGCGAAATACTCGCTTAATTCACTGACTTATGCAGCTGAACTGCTCCGTGTTATAGCTCACCATAACTGGCAGAATGGGATGAGAAAAGCAGACTCTGGATCAGCAGCTTCAAGCAATGGGTGTATCTACGCAGACAAAATGTCTTAATTTCTTAAAATATTCAAAATTTTAGTTTTGTAATAAACAAGTAATTTGATTTGTGAAACAAAGTTTGGAAGACATTTTGGTAGCATTTAAAACAATTCCATTCAATTTGTGTTACCCAATCATGCATATTCCAGTTATTTATTGTCTTTATTATAAATATGACATGAAGACCTAATGATTGTAGACTTTCTAAATATCTGTTTGTTTAGTATGTTGTTTTGACATGAGTAGCTAGCATGACCTGTAATGTTTCTACATATCTCTTGTATTTGTATTGAATGCATAGCAGAAGAGACAGTGCTGGTGAGAAAAAAGTAACACAAAAGTAACTTAATGCTTTACTTTCCATAAATAAATTATTAATTTAGTTACTTTTTAAGGAGTAATGCAATACTCTAGCAAGTCACTTTTAATAGTAACTTTACCCAACATTGCTTATGACATTTCAAATTGGTCAACTTGAAAAGTGCTCTTTATCTTAAAAAGCAGCCTTCATTCAACAAGTTGCTAATATCTTGTGTGTGTATTTCCCTGGAATAAACAAGTCGATTTTAATGAGCTCAAGCTCTGTTTATGAAATTAGACTTGTCCTCTAGACAGACCCCAGAGAGCTGCAGACAGTAGAGGCAGACTCTGTAAAGGTCACGTTGTTTTATTTTCATTTTCTTGACCTAATCATTGATTTGTGATGTGGAATCTCTCATTCTGGTATTTACTGTTATTGTTAATTATTGTGCAAGCTTTTGATATGTTTATAGAACTTTTTCAGTGGCTGGAATTATATTTCCCATTAATTTTCTCCATTGGCATTTCAGAGCATTCTAAGCCTTAAAACAAACAAATCAGCCCTGAGATTACTACAACAATTGGATCTCTACTAAGATGGGAAATAACTTACTCCAATAAACATTGTAGAGGAACTAGGGTTTTTACAAAAATCTGTTGTTTTTTTATGTGTTGTTTTTTTATTTTTTATATTAATTGTTTTGAATACATTTATTATGTATGATATTGTAACAGACCAGGTTCTTAATGTGGAAAGGAGGAAGCAGAGCAGGTGAACAATCCATGTCAGACATTTAATGAACACTTTTCAGTGTGTAACAAAAGCTTGCTTTTCAGCTTCACATTCAATACATGTGCTGCTTTCCAGCAGACATGTTCACCATAAAGACACACAAACAGAGACAGCTTTCTGCATCTCTCTCTCCCCCTCTGGTGTCCACGGCTCCACTTTTATCACTCTCCCACTGATTGGGCAACTCCCACTGATGCCGGGTGTGCATCCTCACAGCTGGGCCACGCCCTCCTCCTCGTCACAGATGTACAGTAAGAACAAATTTGCTAGGTAGCTGCACTGCTGTGGAGGTTGTCATGATTCCAATTTCATAGTAACAAGGGCTTCTTTTATTGGCGTATCTCGTCTTAGGATTGTGGGTTGTGTTTTACTTTATACCAAGAATCCACCTAGTGGATTTATTTGAAAATGGTAAAATAATAAAAAATTATGGCTTCTACAGAAACATATACCATCACCTCAGAGCTTATTACTGAAATCAATCTCACTATGGAAATTTTGAATAGCATTTTTACTTCCATAACCCCCTCTGTTGAGAACTAGTGTATGCATGTGTTGTTTTAGCAGTGATGTGGTTGTTTGGCATTGGGGTGTCCATTAGCTTTCTGAAAATAGTCAATAGCTGCTTTCATATGGTTGTTACAAAATCATGTGGTTGCCTTCCATACATCTGTTTCATCAATGCAACCACACTTTTTGAAAGTTGGAGCATTAAATGTTACCTATCCAATCCAAACAAACACTTTACTGATATTCATGTTGGCTTCTTACAAAATGTGACCCCAGCACAGCTCTCAGGCCCTCTCTACCATTAAGAAAATATGTGACTGACTTGATTTACTTACAAAAAATATCAACAGATTGTATCTGCATGCTCCGCTGTATGGGCAGCTCTGGATTTTAATTTGGTTAAGAAGGCGATTGGTTGCAAGCTGGTTGCATATTTCAAATTGTAATGAAGAATGGACAGGCTGGGGTTCATGCCACAGCTTTAAGTCTAGCAGCCATTACAGCTTGCGGGAAGTCATTTAAACTACAGAATAACTCACTTTGATGACCTGTGCTGCTGTTCATCATCCAGACTTTGTTAGTATCTCAATGAGGGACCAAGAGGGTGATGTGCACCAGGCTTGTTGAAACACAAATATGATTAAAAACAGTACATGGAAACACAGAATTTTACATTGTATTGTAAATATATATGATGTAAACAGTACATTATACAGCGTTTTGAGTAAAAGTCATAGTGATTACCACAAAAAATAATTTTCCCTCCTTTTCTTTAAAAAGGAAAAAAATCAAGGTTACACTGAGAGGGGGGGGGGGGGGGGGGGCGGTAAAGATACAAATATGAAGCTTATAATTTTATAAAAGCACTGCTTTTTAACATTCTTCTGTTAAAACTTGTGTATTATTTAAGCTGTTAAGTATTTTAAATCACAATTTATATGGGTTTTTAGGGTTTACAGCGTTACATCCTCATAGCATTTAAGTATTCAAATTGGAAATAACATTACACAAGAAAGGTAAGTAATTTTATCACACCAAAATCATGTTAACACCCATATTGTTTATGTCTAGTGGCTATACTTTTGAAATCGTAAGTATTTTAACGTTTACGTATTGGTCCCATTCACTTTCATTGGATGTGCTTCACTGTAGCCTACAATTTTGCTTTTTTGTAAGAAAGGGAGGGACAAGTCAAAATAATTTTTTGTGGTAATCAATATTATGCCACAAAGGCTGTCGAATGACCTCAACTTGTACTGATCACAAAATATTAATTTAAGTCCACTACATCTATAGTGTAGTGCTTTGCAATACATTATATGCACTTCAGTGGATATGGTTGTTAAGTTTTGGTATTTTTGTGCAAGCATGCACTAAGTATAAGTGGGTTGGCAAAATTGCATGTGCAAAGCACAAGCGATAAATGAAGACAGCCCAGTTAATAAGACACTGAGATGTTGGTAGCTAGTGTAATGAGCTGTATGCATAGATGCTGATTTCTGTTCTTGCAGCTGGGTGCCCAAAACGATCGAGAGGATCCAGGATGCCTACTGGATAGTGAAGGATAATGCTTAAAGTGACAAAGTTTAAAGTTTTTAATAGTAAGAGAAGGATTCAGACTGAAATTAAAATATTATTTATATCAGATTAGTTTGAAATTATGATTAAAACACTTACTGCAACTGCAGATTTCAGCAAACATAAAGAAAAGTGAGAGAGTGAAGATGCAGTAAATAACCAAGGTGCAGCATTTCAGCACCACTGGAAATGAACAGTGACCGATCAAACACAAAGTATAGACATACAGTAAATTTGTACTAGATTGTGAAAAAAACTGTCTGACTGTTTCACTGAAATCAGAAACATAGTAACTATGTCCATTTTGGATGTCCAGTAGCCAATACCTCTTGTATATGACATGCTCTTTATAGGCATGGAAAAGGTGGTTTCCAAAGGAATGGACTAATTGGATGTAGGCTACTTTAAATTATAGAGAATGTAAGTAAGTATATTTAATCATATTGCTCTACTGACACACAACATCATGTATTAACTGTAATTGTCAGGGACATAGTTTCATGTTCCACTATGATTTCAGTGTCTTTCAAAGACGTCCTATAAGCGCAATTACTGATTTCTCACAAAAATTGCTAATTAGTTAGCAACACGAAAATTGCTCTTTGATTTAGAGATTTTAAAAAAATTGGATAAGACTTAGAGATCATAGCACATTGATGCAAAAAAAAAAAAAAGCCCTATGTCCTTTGACCCTTACCTGAAAGTGGTGATGCACCAAGTAAATCTGGATTATTTGCCATTCTATTCTATTGTAAAGGAGACATGTGTAACACTTTCAAAATACAATTGTTTTGGGGGGAAAGATTATGAATGATTATATTTTCATCTCGAATTATAAAAATACTTCCTCTGTGATTTTATTGTCCATGCATCAGACGGTTAAACATCTATGGCTTTCATTATTTTAGTTTTGATTATTTCCAGTTAGCATGTTATTCATATGCATACAAAAGGAGCCATATTCTCCAAGCTCATGTTTTAACATCATTTAAACTGCACAGGTAACTGATTTCTTTCCCACTTTGCCTTTCAAACATCTACTTTCCCAGTTTGTTTAAATTTACATTTCAATTCACTTAGCTCACATCTTCTCAAACCCTGAGATGTCTTCAACATATGTCCTCAACTCTACAACTAGATCAATAGCATCCTCCCTCTGAGCAGAAAAAGTAATCTGAAATAGTATTCTCTTTTACAGGAAACCCTTACGAAAAGAAGAAAACGGGACCAGCCGAGGGGAGTATGCCATGAGCTCACGCTGTAAACAGCAGGTAGTGGAAACCAACAACACTGGAGTATAGTGCCCATTCTAAAGCAAGTTATATACAGTGGAAACTCTGTATCCCATAGCACCATCATCTCTCTGTTTAAGTTTATGAGATGGACGCAAGGCATACTATGAACTATAAACCACATGGCAGCACTTTTGGTGATATAATGCTGTTTGAAATGTTTTGAAAAAGGTGTATAGATAATGACGGACATAGGTATAAGCAAGCATAAGCAGGTTTTGAGGATACATGGATACCCTTAAGAGATGCTGGCAGCTGCACAAGTATAACGGGACTTAACCTGTCAGGCCCCCAGTACACCTTTGAGGACAATGTACTACAACAACAAAATAAACGCATGCACTTTCTGTTGAATGCAAAGATGTTTTGAAATTCCTGTCTTCTCTAGTCTTTTACTCTATCTCTGAAATGTCCCTCATTAAACATTAAGGGTTCTCTCATCTCATGTAGATTATCTAAGTGTTTAGTGGTAAAAGTACCACATTGGACCATGTTTTGGTATGATCTGTTAGTGTGCCCAAATGGATTGGTTCATCCTGCACTTTGTGTA
Organism: Moxostoma hubbsi; assembly: GCA_032164185.1. Classification (NCBI taxonomy): domain Eukaryota; kingdom Metazoa; phylum Chordata; class Actinopteri; order Cypriniformes; family Catostomidae; genus Moxostoma; species Moxostoma hubbsi. The sequence continues at coordinate 17,546,841 of JAVLUX010000022.1, forward strand.
CCAATATATAACACAATAATTTGTTTTCCCTAAAATCACTTGCAAAAATGTATTGCTTTTATTGTGTTACTATGCAATCGGAAAGGATTGAAATCTTGAGGTGCATGTTATTTATTCAAAAATACAATGCTAGCATTAGCATTGAGAATTGTTAGTGCTGATTCTAGTCTTACCATTCTAGACATACATTTCTATAAAGATACATTTTAAAGAGGCTAAATAATGGGGGGTATGTAACATGTGAAAGAGACCACCTCATAAATACATGCAAAATAAAAACAGATATAATAGATATTTTAATAATATTCCAAATGTTCTGTCTGTCTTACATTATATAGAATGATTTACACACAATTCTTTGATCAATTGATATCTGTTTAACTTCCAGTATCTGTTTGTTCAGTTGAAATGAAACAGAAATTACATTTTGTTCTTTTTGTTCTATACTACAACACAAACCATGTGTCAATTGGATGTCATAAAGGCTGTGTATAACATTCCTCAGTCATTTCTGCAAAACAGAAAACTGTACGGTTAATATAACAAGACAACAGTGCACTAGTATGCAGTGTTACCAAACTGGATTTGATTATCATTTGTGGTCTGTTGTCTATCTCTTTGAGTCCTGAGTATGCTTACAAATCTTTTTAGATTCACATTAAGTCTCTGAGTCATCCAAACAAAAGTTTGTCTTCTCTCCTTGACCTTTGTTGGAAGCTCATAACATGCGCTTTTAATATGACTGTTTATAAGCAATTATTGCTTATATTTTTAAAGTCATTCTTAATGTTAGATCATGTGAGTTACTGTTTGCTCATGGAAAAGAGATGTAGGGTAATGCATCAAACAAGCATAAACCTTAACAAAAAAAACATACCTTTTTTTATTTTAGCTTGTTATATCGCATTTAATCTGGGCCTCTGCAGTTTGTTCATTGCAATTATTTTTTATCAGCACGGTACTGTATATCAAATCAATGCCCATATTTACATGTATATATAAATATGTTTTTGTACACAGGAGCTTGTTGTATTTAAAAAATCCAAACTAGTGATATAACAGTGCTGCAATGTGCATACATAGTAACACTGAGCAATGAGTCACAAGCTTTTGAAGTGTACATAATGTACAACCTTGTGTAAACAAACATCCCGTCTTTAGCATATTCTGTAAAACCTTCTCACAACAGACATCTAGTCACAAGCCTGTTCAAACAGATATATGTACTGAAGCTTTATGTGTATTATACTGTAAAAAGATACTCAGAATTGTATTGCATGAATGTACATATCAATATTTGCCTTCTTGACAGTCTATCGTGTGTACAGAGTAAGAGAAAATCTATATAGGGATAAGTATAAGTCGATGTGTTGTCAGAACAGAAGTGTTATTGTTTGTCTGGAACAAGCCATTAATGTATATTTTGAGTAATCAGAGGTTGTTGCACAATGTATGCATCACATACCAAAATGTAAACAATTATTTATTGTGCATTGAACTAATTTAATTGCAACTTGCTGACTTTTTTAGTTTTAAATAAAATTGTACTACTGAATCATATCTGGTGCTTATTTGTCTGCAAAGATAATTGATCTACATCATAATTTCAATTTCAAGCATGATTTCGTAATCCTGCACAAATTACACCACAGCTGTGATATACTGGACATGTCTGCTTTTATTACACAGTTTAGACCATCACCTTAGATTGGTCAGCTAAGGAATTGTATTCTATTCTCTATATAATTATTAGAAAAATTTGGCGTTTTTGTTCAAGTAAAGGGTTACCAAAAATTTGAGAAAACCTCCTTGTCATTCAAGTACTGTCAGAGCAAGTATTTATTGAAATGTTAAATCAGGGAAAAATTGCAGGGGGGAGATGTTGTCGACTGGGCTCTGTCTGCTGACAGACCTTACTTGACACGTAATTTAGAAAAGTGGAATATCAAGATGTCTTTTCTATAAGAACCGCATTGTAAACATGTATTTTCTCTCAATGTTGCTAGATAAATTACCCAGTGAGAAAAAGAATGATGAATTGCCTGGAGAAACTGAGGGCCGAGTAGGCTGTCAGTCAGTCACATTTACGTGAAAAAGTTTGTGCTTTACGCTGTTTACTCTGTCAATTAGTCAGGCATCAGTGAAGCTTCACGTCAGTCAAAGTTATGAGTTCATGGCTGCATATTAAACAGAGCCTCTTCAGACCCTTAACCAAATGTCACAGTTTATTGCATTACGATTCCTACATTAGTTTTCATATATATATATATATATATATATATATATATATATATATATATATATATATATATATATATATAATTTATTTATTTTTATTTTTTGTGTGTGACATTGCTTTATTATAGAATATTTTATAGGAAAAACACTCAAATATATTGCATGCTTAAGTACTTTGTCCCTGTTGTGTAGAAGCTCAAAGTTTAAACATATGGGAAATAGTTGCCTTAATTAGTATAATAACCTTATAACTGGCTTATTTGAATCATTACAAATATTTTCTGGTTAAAACCTCACACTTTATCAATGTTTCGGTTGTACGTCTGGGAGTCTGGGAATACAGCAAGGCACTGAGTACCAACACACTGTATGCGTGTTCAGGTTTTGCCTATGTTGAGTGGACCACTGAATTCATCAACAAGTTTCTGTACATGTACAGAGTAGAGGTCCCTGCCATCCAGGCAGCCATGCATTGGCTTTCTGGCAGAATAAGGAGTTGCTTGACTCACCTCTTCTGCTTGACTAGGGTTCCGTTTCAAAACTTTCTTATAATCGCCCTCTATAACAGGTGACCCAGTAATAATGCAGTGTTGATGTTGTAATGATTGCTACAGCAATGATTGGACACCCAGAACCACATCAAGTCATAAGAGCGTTCCTTGAGAGGACAGAATATAGCATGCTTACACAAGCTCATGAGCAACCAAAAATCCACACAAATAGGGACTCGCATGCAAGGGAGTAAATCAGTAAACATGGAAAAGAGGGAAATTCAGGTTTAAAGGGATAGTTCATCCAAAAATATTAATTCTGCCTATTTTTATTCACCCACATGTTGTTTAAAACCCAAATGACTTTTTCTTCCTTGGAACAAAAAAGGAGATGTTAGGCACTCTCAATGAGAGCGAGGCTATCAGCCTCCAACATTCTGCCTATAGCAACTTAGCAGAATGTTAGGGAACATCAGAATGTTAGCCTCAGTCAATACTCACTTCCATTGTATTGGAAATGATGCCATGAAAGTGAATGGTGACTGAGGCTAACGTTCTGCCTACCGTCTCCTTTTTGTATCCCATAGAAAGAAAGGGACTATTTAGCTGTAGTATATGTGAATAAGGGAGGCGTCTCTAAATAAGAGAAGCTGGAAGAACTAACTTCTCCATCAGACGTGCCATTTGAAGATAATGCAATGAGACGGCTGGGGCCATTTGGAGCACTGATGCATCTCTTCTCCACCGAGACTTGACTTACACGGGAACAAAGCCAACCCGACAGCCTGTAAATCGCTCTCCTCAACTCCTGCTCATGGGAGGAGAGAGAGTGAGTAAACACAAATCTATAGATATATGACTTCCCCATGACAGCTCTGTAATCAATGATATAAGTTGCCACACAACTTAGTATGGACACTATTTCTGAACAGCTAGATTAAATTAAACTTTGCACAATATTCTCATACATTCACTATTCTCTATACTCTTACACAATATTTATGTATAAAGGTAAAAGAAGCAAACAAAATATAAAGGAGAGGAGGAAAGAAAATTATAGCTCTTGCTGTGTATGTGTGCAATTATTTTCAGGATTTGTAGCACTGCATTTAGCCCGAGTTGGGTCAATAACAAACTCAAGCATGGCTCCCAAGCATTGGCACAGCTGAAACTAAGGACCTTTGGGCCATATGGATCAACTGAAATGGACTGGAGGGGATAATCCTTCTGCTTTCCACAATAAGCAAAACCAATGCACCACCACTAATGCAGCTGCGCACATTTGCATTTCATTGGTCTAAGCCAAAGTGTCAACAACAATAACAACAATATCTGCAGAAAAATGTGCCTCTCTTTTCTGAAGGTTTTTTTTTTTCAGACTTAAAAGATTTCAAAGGTGAGAAAGCCAAAGACAGTGGCTTCTATTGTATTAAAGGGATAGTTCACCCAAATATGAAAATTCCCCCATCATTAATCAACCTCATTATATTCTAAACCTGTAAGACTTTCTTTCTTCAGTGTGATACAAAAAGGATATTTTAGAAAGTCTCAGTCACCATTCACTTTCATTGCATCTTTTTACAAATAACAGAAGTCAATAGTCTGAGGCAGTCCCTACTATTCTGCCTAACATCTCCTTTTGTGCTCCATGGAAGAACGAAAATCATATGTCCTTGGAACAACGTGAGGGTGAGTAAATGATTACAGAATTTTCATTTTTGGGTGAATTATTCACCCAGAGGTTAATGATGTGATGTAACTAATTAAGTTTTATATACCTATTTTCTATTTTTGCTGATTTGGTATGAGCCATACTCTGCAATTTATTCTGAATTCATTCTCACAAAAGGAACAAATGGTTTTATTTCTGCAAGTCACAGGGTTATCTTTTAAATGCTGCTCTGGTAGAATATAGCACAAGGTGCTCCTTAACAGATGTTCTCATCAAGCAGAAAATAATTGCCAAACAAAAGCCCTTGATCCAAAAATAACACACCATCCACTGTACCAACATTGTGGTTAAGCCCAGAGCAAGTTAGAAAAATGGCACTGTTGTCTTTTACACAAAGGCTCCATCTGCTGGGTGTATAGAAAAACCAAAAGATCTCTCAAAGGGTAAAGATCTACCTTTTCAAGACATGCCACATCGCTTTAATAAAACACTTGACATATTTATGTATTTCTGTTGACCACTGGGGCTGTTTAAAATGTCCAATAAAAAGAACAGATGACTATGCAACATACTGTATCTTTAATTTCTAAATCTCTTTGAATGGATTTGATATGTCAGCTTTTTTCATATCACAAAGCTACATACAGAGCCTTAAGCAAACCCAGCAATTGGTACAGTGAAATGTTGGTAATAGCATGTATCTCTCTTTTGAAGCTGTGATAATGGCAAAGCAATATCACCAATGATTTTTTTTTCCTGCTCTGTCTTTATGCTGGCTCAGAATTATATGAAACAAAAGTATATAAGGCATGGAGTAAGACAGACTGAGAAAAGATGAGAAAGACATTCAAGAGGCTACTGTTAAAAATAACACTACTTCACTTATTTTCCTACTGGTCAAATCTGAGATTTTTGTCTATATTTATAAAACATTAAGAGGACTATTTTTAGGCTTTATTTTGAGAATAGAGGCCCACAATGAAATCTAATGTGTTATTCAGCTGGCTAAATTTAGAGGAACTATATTAAGATGGGGCACTTAGGATACGGTCTGATGGCACTGTGTTCTGAGCTGGACAGGGTTCCATCCTATTTATTCTGTGTTCTGTGTGCTATTAATAATCGGCCACTCAGACATGATGAAGACATTGGGGAATGCCCCTAGAGGTGGATGCAGTTCATTTAGGGGTATGTCTATCTATATGTGTGTGTTACATACATTTTTATAGTAATGTTTCATACACTGCCTTGACTAGACCTGGTGTTCAAAGAACATTGCTATATTTCATCTAATCTCTCTTTAAACTCCCCAACTCTATACACAGAGACAATTAAATAAATGATAAGAATTTGTTATAGAAAATTCATATTCATAAAGGACATATTCTTTATATAATATCTTTACAACATTTTTTCAAATATATTTTTAGATATTATAAATATAGCTATTTGCTGTCATGTTTTTGCCTGATTTATGACTTTTTGAAAAATAAACTATGCATGTCCTATGATATAATTAAAGACATGTTGCTCATTCTGTCACATTGTAATCACATAGGCTATTCTTTGTTTTAGACCTTCTTAGTTCAGTCCCACCCTGAAAAGATATTAAGTACAAAAAAAGAACCTGAAAGAAATCTTTTTTTTTTCTTTTTTTTTTTACTTTTTGTTGTTGTTGTTGTTTTTAGACCATCCTTCTTAACAAATTCATTGCTATATGGCAGCCACAGTGGATATGTCACTGAGTTTATAATTCAGTGTTGTAACCTTGCACATCATCTATATTCTATATTAAAAATGTTTGTACTGTTTCATATGTATTTTAGATTTGTATATTGTATTTCACTGGATACTCTTCCAGTACGAAGTGCAGGGAAACATAGCTACTGTCACCACAGTGTTCACTGCATCCATCCATCCATCCATCCATCAAAAGTTACAGAAATACTTGCAAATCTCAGCTATTCTGTGTACAGGGTAGTTTCTATCACTACCAGTGTTAGACCACAAGAGTGCACTAAATTCTCAATGTAATTTCTGTTTGCTAGAGCTTTCCGCCCTGCTGAAGTGTGTGACATATAAAATAAGGGTTGTCAAGTGTAACTGTTTTGTCAGCTTCACATTTCCCTTGTTCTAAATTCTGCTTCTTATAACATCTTGATGTAAATGGCTCTTCCATATAGAATCACAACACAAATGTGCACACCTTTGACAGAATGCAATAGACTTTCCTTGAGAAATGTTTCTGTGCTGAGGATAGTGAGTCAAACCATGATGATGTCTTAAAGTTTGCACACTTCCTTTTTTAATTTGGTTATTTGCTGGTATGTTTTCATTTCTAAATCTATTTCTGCTCATAAATAAAGAATATTGATATAAAACATTTTGTAGTTATTACATAAATATTTATGTCAAACGTTGTGTGTCACTTTTCTGTTAAAGATAGAAAATTGGTATTGAATTGGCCCAATTTGACGGGACCATAATGGAACTCCATGAAGAATAGCTTATGAGTAATGGGTATCTCCCACATCCCATCTTCAATAACAAGAAACATAAATAAATGAAAATGGGGTGAAAAAGGTCATAACAAGGCATAAACTTTTGCAACCACTAAAATAATCATGAACATCCAATTCAACAAATTTAAAGGGATCCCACAGTGTGGGAAATAGTGAGCCTTGTGACACCTTAAATGTGTGTATGTCCTCATAGCGAACACAAATACAAACACACACTCCCCAGGAGACCATTTCACGCAGAGCTCACTCATTTATTGTGAGTAATACTGCACACACACTCACACCACTGTGGTCACGTATCTTCTATCCTGCTCATCCTTGCCTTAAAGGCATAGTTCACCCTCTCAACTCTCATCATTTTCTTACCCTTATGTCATTGCAGATGTGTATGGCTTTATTTCTTCTGCAGAACACACTAAGAATATTTCAGTTCTGAAGGCTCAAACAATGCAAGTGAATAGTGGGCAGAGCTTTGAAGATCCCAATATCACATAAAGGCATCATAAAAGTAATCAATATGTCTCTAGTGGTTTTAAAGTGATCCAATCGATTTTGGTTGAGAACAGACCAAAGTGTAATTCCTTTTTCACTATAACTCTTCATAGCAGTCTCCTTGGCAATCATAATATCAAGCTCGATTGCACTTCCTATAGCGCCATCTAGTGCTCTCCGCATCCGTCAAGCACTAAGAAGTGTACTCGAGCTTGAAATCATGATTTTGTTTTAGAGACTGCAATGGCAAAATGTCTAGTATACAAAAGCAATTATATTTTGGTTTGTTCTCACCCAAAACCGATTGGACTGCATCAGAAGACATTGATTAAACCACTGGAATCGTATAGATTTACTTTATGAAGCCTTTATGTGATATTTTTTACCTTCCGAGTTCTTGCCACCATTCACTTGCATTATATGGACCAACAGATCTGAGATATTCATCATAAAATCTTAAATTGTGTCCTGCACAAATGTTCTAGCTGTGACCAGGAGGGAAAGAACATTCTGTCCCACGTTGTGGGAATATCAGGAAACAATGTTTGCTCTAGAGACAGTATTGCCTCTGTTTACATGTAAATTTTTGCTAAATCAGCTGCAGCATGCCAGAAAGAGTGAAGAATGTACTGCTGAGTTATTTTCAATATACAGACCAAGCTGCACATTATTATTATTAACTATACACCAGCATTGCTGTTCAAAATGTTAAATTTTTTTTTACACTACATCATTTGATAAGCAGCAGGAATCGGTAATCTGTTTTTGATAATGATAATCAAACTCTGTTTTACTGTCCATACTAAAAAGAGCTTGAAAGAATAACCACTGTTTTCACAGTAGGTCTCACAAAATGTAGGGTGTCAGGCTGTTCCATTTCACTGTGGTTAAATTTTCACCAGGTATTGCTCACAAGATCCTCTCTCATAACTGGAGACACTAAGATGAGTGATACAATATTACATTTGACATAATAGGATTACACAAAAAATTGTTATGTAACAACAATGTGCATCAAACATTTTGGTTGTTGTTATTGTTGTTTTTTTAAATAATTTATCATGACTAGGAATGCATTTAAACCTTGCTTGTTTTGTAAAGATTTGATGAAAGAAACTGTGCTAAATGGAAGGGTAGATGTACTTTTTGAAAAACGTTGGAACAGAAAGAAAGTCATACTACCACAATGAGGATGAATCTCAACATTCCTGCTGTTCTTGAAAAATAAACAAACAATGGGGATTCTAAAGTGCTTGAGACCGGGGTAAACATGTCTTCTGAGAGATGGATGTAATCTAACCCCCCGAGGCATGGCATGGTAATTGGCAATAGAGAGAATGAGTCTCATGTTAAAATTTTCAAGCCTTTGCTTGCTTAGCTGACCTTCTTATGCAATATAGTGAGCATTTAGGGCATTTAATTTATATCCATTTATATCTCCATTTCTGCAATCCCGATTAATTTTCTCCCTGCAGCAGAAATGCTCCAGGAGTATTCCAAGCCCATAAATTCTACTGTAGTGAAAACTGCAGGGAAATATGTTGGATTTGTGTAGTACCCTCAAGTACACAGGCCTCTCATAATAGTCAAAGTGGGTGCTATCTTGACCCTGTTGCTCTCGATTGGTTACCTACTGAAGCTGAGCAGGTCTGAGTCAGTACCTGCCTGGGTGACCTCTTGGGAAAACCTGCATGGTTGCTGCTTGAAGAGATGCTTTAGTGAGGCTAGCAGGGGGTGCTCACCTTGTGGTCTTTGTGGGTCATTAAGCCTCCACAGAGTAGTGACAGGGACACTAAACCATAAAAAGGTACTGTCTTTCAGATGACACAGCAAATTGAAGCCCAGACACTCTGTTATAAAAAAAATCCCAGGGTGCTTCATGACAAGAGCAGGAGTGTAACCCCGGTGTCCTAGCCAATTTTGCCCATTGGGCTCTGTCAATCATGGCCTGGTAAAATTCTCAATTTCTGAATTGGCTGCAATAGTTTATACACCTCTCAACCAATAGCTGAGGTGTGATGAGAATCGATGCATCTGCCGTACATTGGCTGTCGTGGTGACTGGTTACTGATGTGCTCCACCTTTCGTTGATACTGGAAAAACTTTCTTATAAAAAAAAAACAAAACAAAAAAAAAAACAGACTTCTAACCCTAACCCCAACTCTAACCATTATACTAAAATCAGAGGGAAATTATGTTGGTTAAGTCGCAATCCTCGCACTAAGCCTAACCCTAACACTAACCAACACTTACCCTAGCCGTAAACATACCCTTGCCCTCTAACCCTATATATAACAAAAATGTTGGAACACATCCTACTTGTCAAAATCACAGTTACGAGCTGCCATCATATCATCTAGGTGAATGCTGCACTCTGGTAGTTGCAGGATTTGACTCTCTGTAAAGTGATAGAAATAAGTAAACAGGATAAGTGTAAGAAATTATTATTATTATTAACATTGGTTGATAACAACATGGTTGCAATTTTATTCTCATACATACAATGGTGTTTCAAGATAATCAGATCACAAAACTTCTCAGCCACCACTGCAGTCTTGATCAAGGCTCTTTAAGGGTGCTTTAGTGGAAGAGTTTTTACAGTTGGTGTATGCTTTGTATGAAAAACATTTTCCGAATGGCATGTAACTATGATTGTCTCTTTTGGTTACTCGACAAACAGGACATTTTCTGAGATCTAATGTATATATTCTAATGTATACTTCTAAACAAGGGCTCTGAGGCAAGAGGAATTATCACAAAGGGAAACACAAAGTAATCAACAATAACATTTGGTATAAAAAACTTTATTAGAGGAAAAAGACTGCAGTCATTTTGCATGTAGTAAGGGCAACTGAAGACATTGCTTACAATGGCATTAAGGGCCACAGTCCTAAGGCATTAAACACCATGGAATCATATTTCTAAATACATTTAAATGAGGCCTCTCTCCCTCTCATAAACAGTGGGAATTGTATTACTTGTGATGTTTCTTTAAGACCAATGTTTTTATTAATTAATGTGAATTTTGCACTGAAGGTGAATAATGCCTTAGAGGCAGCCAGGACTGTCTATTGTCTCAGGTATGTTGACCATGGAGGAAATATGCTTTCGTCAAGAAGTTGGGGGTTTTGATCTCTGTCGATACTCTGGGATGTGGTGCAGGATCCACCCGGCAGGGGCCAGAAGGGCAACAGCAAACACGGACATGATAAAGAAACTTTGCTGCAGAAAAACAGAAAAAAGCACACATGACATTCTGCACATGTCAAAACTTTAAATGAATCTAACTGCATAAGATAAAAGATTTGCAGTGTTTTTACTTCATTAAAATGCCATTCAGTTACATTGGTTTAGTGAATTTTTTTCGAGAACTCTAATAGCACCTCTCTTCTCACCAATGCTACTAATTGAATAAATGTAAAATATTATGCAGGGTGTGGCCGTGTGTGGGACTCATTCTATAATATCTATACCATTAAACTAGATTTCCATAAGGCTATAGTAACAAAGAACAATGAGCTGAGGCAAAGCAAAACAAAACAAAACAAACAAACATATAATCTAAATATGATGTTTCAAAAGTTTACTTTATGTGACATTGTAATTATATTCTTGTCTGAACACAAACAAGTATGTCTTCAAAACAATAATTAATACAAGCTATTATCTCCATTTATCACAGTTAAGCTAACTTTGGCTGATCAGATGTATCTGAGCAACCGCTTTGGATTCTGTCATAGTTTCACTCACCCCAGGTCCAATCTTGTTTTTTGGTGGCTTGCTGTTGATGCTGGAGTTGTGTCTCTGGAGAATACCCACAGCCCTGCTGACGGTCACTGGCTGCACAGTTCCCCTCAGTGAAGCCAGCATCCCCCCAGCTGTATGGGTCAGTACTAGAAAGTTCAGATGTGCCTGAGAGAAGGGAGAAAAATGGGGGGATGTTCACTGATTGCAACCCTTTGGTTTCCTGCCTCCAGACTGCTTGAGAGAAAATTGATGCATCCTTTTAAATTGTGGACACACGAAATCTCCCAAAACCAACCCCTTCTCTGGGAGGGGCCTGTGTAGAAAGACCACCCGCCTTTGTACTAGCTTTTCTTCAATGCCCCTTTTGATAATCAGCCAGATTTAAATGAAACAGTAGCTTATACTATCATGATTGGGCAAAGAACCAAAAATGGCAACATATTGTCCTTGATTTCATTTTTAGACTCATGTTGGACCACTTTTGCATAAACTTGCTTGGAGCTTGAACTTCTTTCAACCTTATGGGTGATAGTTTGCAAAGCTCACTTTTGCTTAAGATATCATTGCCCCCATTTATCTGAACTGTGCTTTCTTCCACAATTAATGTCTTTTATGAGTTATTCCCTGCTTTTTAAGCCCCTATTTGACATCACATGAGTTCAGGGAAACAAGTGTTCCTAACATAATGTTGCCTGACATTTCTCCTAACATGAGAAACACCTGTCTCTCTGCATAGTGTGCATTCAGGGATGTGTCCAGCACAATGAGGTACAAATTACATGAGATTTGATTAAAGGAACAGATAAAAGGAAGATAAAATTGCAGAGAGCAGGACAGCCAGCTGTGTCTTCTGTAAGCTTTCAGTATATGGCCTGTGGTATTGCTGTTGATTCATGTTGATCACGTTACAGAGGCTGGTCTTTCATGTAAGGACACAGCTTGTCTTTAACACATCCTTTTGAATGACAAACCTCTGTGTCCACAGTAGCTACACTATATTCAGTGTTTGAGCTATGTATTGGGTGTGATCAATATCATTGTCCTTTTATTATGCTATTTTGATATCTAGAATGTAGAAATTTTACCTGAGGGTTAAGTTTTATTTCTCTCTCAATGTCTCTGGGTTACTAAATGGGTGGAATCATAGTACAAAACCTTTAAATATGAAACCATAAAAAAATATTCTGAAACCTAGGTGGTGCAAAAAGAAGAAGAAGAAGAAGAAAAACATTACAGCTTATAATTTTCTGTCAGTCTTTGTTAGTAATAATGGGGCATATCTGTCACTATCATAACAGTATTAAGTATTAAGACTCTTATTTTAAGTCACTCATTATTATTATTATTATTATTAATAATAATAAAAATAATATGCCTGAATTTTATTTAAAAAAATACTACAAAAGAAAAATGAAAAATACAAGAATACAGACTTGAACGTTAGTAAAGAATATAAAATGAGAAAAGAACCAGGTATAAAAGTATACATTATTACAGATCAACAATTTAAAAATCATTTCAATTTGGTAGCTCACAGTCTTCAGCTCTGGTGTTTACAGTTAAGAGCTTTTGTCTTCTTAGAAGATGAAATGATTTGGACAACATGTAATAACTTGAATGACACTTCCTTTACTTCCCTTTACTTATTTCCACTTACTTTTCCCCTTAAACAATGTTAACAAAGTTCTACCAATATGATACCATTTAAGAGAATGTCACAATATATTTTGGAACAAGTCTCTCTGCAACCATAAATGTAATCTTCTTTTGACCTTTAACCTGACTGAAATTGAGTGTGCATATATGATCCCCATTTCTGGTGATTATAATTCCTACATATGTTTAAGATTTAAATTAAATATTGCAAATAGAGGGTGATACACAATATTTAATAGCAAAAAGCTAACATTTATTTGTTTAAATTAAGGCCTGGGACTTTAGAATATATTTTATGTGGTAAATTGCTAAAGGGATTTAGGAAGTATCTCCTAAAAATAAAGTGATGATATCTGCTAATTGACTAATAGTAATTTGTCTAGATTCTACACAGATAACTTGAAAACTGCTTTCACTTATAAAAATTGAAAGCAACTGTGCAGAGAGAAGCCCCTGCCTTACTCCTCAAGATAGGTTAAATCTTGAAGTGCCATATGTGAAGTGCCATATGTTTCATTTGATCGAGCAACTCTCGTAAAGGGTTTTGATTACTTTGCAAAACCTAATTTGTATAATAACTTTATACAATAATATACAATATACAATAACTTTTATAAATTGGTGCTCTAATTAATATATATATATATATATATATATATATATATATATATATATATATATATATATATAATGCCAACACCCAAGAAAAACAGGTGTACCTAGGAGAATTGGTGCTGTTTTAAAGGCAAAGGTTGTCACACCGTATATACCGTATATATATATATATATATATATATATATATATATATATATATATATATATATATATATATATATATATACACACACACACTTTTGGGTACAATTATGAATGACGTCATGAACGTTCATGAGAAATTAAGCCATCCATTTGAAGCCACCTAGTGGACAAGAGTTCAAATATGTAGTGTTGTCGTATGTCCTATTGAAAAAAAATGGTGAAAGAAATTTTACATTTAATTGTTTATTATTATTTTTATTTATTTAATAGTTATTTTTTATTTCATACATTTTTAAGCAGTTTAAACAAACAAAAAATATTTAACATAATTAAAAATGTCATCAGTAGGCCTATATTTCCCGTTATTAATTTAGTATTATTAAAGACACAAGTATTGTATACGAAAATGTTTCGGTTTAAGCAAAAGAACAAGATCAAAGCGAACTATTTAAAATGTATTAAACAGTCCCCGCTCAAGCCAACCCAACCCAACCCGAAAATTCATAATTTACGAGTTTGATTGGACCTTTTTGCTGTGTCCCATCTGTGCTCGAGCAGATAGATGGCGTAGCGACATTGCTAACAAAACCCTGACGCTTAGCCCACACCTCATTGTTTTAATGAATAGAGGATCTCCACAACACTACATGGGTTATTGAGAGCGAATAGCAGAATAGACTCTATTTTGGGTATTTTGTTTTGAGTAATGGAGAATGTATGGTGTAATGTAAAAGTACTAGCAGCCTGCTAGCGCTCCATATATATATATATATATATATATATATATATATATATATATATATATATATATATATATATATATATATATATGTGTGAGTGTGAGTATGTGTGTGTGTGTATGAACCCGGGACACGCAGAGGCATTTTTTTTACTCAATGACACTACGAAAGAAAAGTGCGAGCAAATGTGTTCGGCTAAACAAATATAAAGGAGTCACTGGGTTGGATTTAGGCTCGTTTCATGAGCAAGAAGAGCGCAGAGGACCAGTAAACTTGACTCAGGTAGGGTTGAATGCATTTTTCCTCTTTTTGTGCTTTGCTTGCTAATCTCCCACGGCGAGCTGCTGAATTAGCTACATTTACAGTTGCGCTTTGTGTATTAAGAGCAACCCGGTTCCTGGCTATTTATTTGTAATGTTGGTGAGTATAACTTAATAAACTTCATATAGTAACCAATATTCCACTCTTCCAGACTAAACAAACCCAAGCAAACCTTAGTTATCAGGATTAGCTTGCATGCTAAACCAAAAGAAAACAAACACCACACAAGTTCTTTAGTGTACTCTACAAAGAAGTCGAAAGATTGAGATATATTGGATTTTGGTAACTTTTACGCTAAAGGAGATGATAAGAGCCACCTGAATGCTAAAGGTAGATTAAGCTAGGCTTGCTAAGTATGCGTAGTTTTCAGTTACAACAGATATAATGCCTTAATGTCTGCGGACACCCCCAGTAACTGGGATTTCAAGTCTTTTTTTTTTCTTTTTTTTTTAAATCGTACGAATAAAACGCCTTTCTCAATGCAATTGAGCTATCAGTAGCAACAAACATTTAACCGGTTTCAGATATATTATATATGTGGCTTGCTTGATATAGGAGATAATCTGTCAATTGTCCAACATAAACATCTAAATACTAATGAGTTCAACAAGCATACTTGGCGTGATTTAGATTTTCCCCTCTTGTTAAAAGCGTGTGAAGTTACCCCCTATTTGACCTGGCTTCAATTGTACATGTGTGTGTGTATATATATATATATATATATATATATATAGGGCATTTTGTTGGATAATTAGTGGACAGGAACATACTCCCTTGTCCTTTGTCTTGATAACTGTTTATGTCCTTTGGAATTCTGGAAGTCATCAGGGCCTAATTAATGGCAAACCATTTTGGTATGGTTTATGCTACTGAGTCCCATCCTGTTTTGGCCCTTTTGACAGCCTTGAGAGTTCATTCATCTCTGTTGTAGCTCTCTGTTTCCTACATGGAGCCCTTTGACTTCTGTGTTCTCATGAGCCTTAAAATCTGTTGTGAGATTGTGCTAATCAATTTCTTTTTGTGTGAATATGGAGATGGTCACACTGAGAATATTTCATGTTACAGGGAATGTTTGGGGATTTCAAGTGCTTTTGTTTTGGGCCTGTAACTAACGATTATTTTTATAATCTATTAATTTAACGATTATTAGAAAGATTATTAGACTATTCTGCGATTATTGCACTGATTAATCATTAGCTCTTAACCGATTATTCAACTTGTGCCCAGGATTAAAAGGTTGTATTAAAAGTGCTTACTAACAACAAAGAGGACAAAATCATGTTTTAAAAATACCTCTAAATGACAATCACTGAATTAAAGGGGAAAAAATACTTTTTAAGTTTAATTCAGTAAAGAAATTCACTGCAAAAATACTATTGTTATCAAGTGTTGTCTTGTTTTCCATTTAAAAGTGTCTAAAAATCCTTAAAACAAGATGCATTTACTTGAGAATCAACATATATTTAGACTTGCTTTAAGATTATGTATCTTAAATATAAGTGTATTTTGTATACAAGTGTAATTTTCACTAGGTTATACTTCTACGAGTGCAGTAAAGACAAAATATATCAGATCTATTCTCTAAAAGTAAGTCTAAATATCTCATATGCTGCTTCTCAAGTGAATACATTTTTTTAAAGGATTTTTAGATATTTTAACATATTTGTATTTTTAATATTATATTCAACATTCTCAGATAACAATTTTTTTCTTCTGCATTATAGCTGCTAAAGAAAATGGAAATTGTTTTAAAGGAATTTTAGATATTTATATTGGAAAACAAGCCAAAAAAAAAATCAGAAACATATTATGTTGCTGCATATAATGGGGCAAAGACTACCCTCTCACACCTTTCTGTTCATTTCAATCCATCTTTAACTCACAAATAAACAGACACTCTCTTATTAATAAAGCTGCGTATTTCCAGTTGTCTTCATGATAAGAAATGTATAGTGAAACATATATTATGGTTCAATAAGTCACGAGTCATCACGTTATAATCTAGCTGCATTAATGGTGCACGCTTGAGAGATGAGCGTCCCCGCGACAGTGTACCTCAGCTGTTTGCAGTCTTAATTTCTCTCCCCCCTTGATTGGGGCACTTCAATTGACTCAAAGAGGCGCTGACCACACAGAGAAATGACAGTTTCGGTGTTTGCAGTTATTTACATGATCTGCTTCTGTGTTATTTGAATGTTAATAAAGCTATAATGCATTAAATATATCTGCATTTAGATTACGATGTAACTCCGGGGTGTTTCGAGTGCAAGTTTTGCTTAAGCGGAGTGGCAGGAACTGTTCCGCTTATTCCACAACAAGAGTGCTTCTGTATTTACTTGTATTCTTGGCGATCTACATCACCTGAAGCTGTTTGGAAAGTTTAGTGTGCATCTGGACTGTGAGCTGTGTAATTCTTCCTCTCTTCTGTCAGACGCGAGCTGCAGTGCTGCTCTCTCATGCTCTCAGATTTCCCCCCAGCAGGAATACAGTGAGATTTACTGATAGCCTAGTACCTACCCATGAGAATCCAAGGTAAACATTTTAATAAAACAAAACCAATTCTGTGCTGCTTTATCTCCCTCTATTCTGTTAAAATAATGTCTTCTTTAATATAGATAATCAGCATGTTTGTTGTTCATCTACATGGGTAATTCAAGAAACAACAACAAGTGAAGAGAAGTGAACAGTCTGTGTTTTGGGTCTTGCATTATGTTATAAACATGTCTTTTGAATGGACAGTAGGGGATGGATTCAGATTTACTTGCAAAAGTGCTACAGTTCAATGTTAAGAAGTTCACAACTGTCAACTAGTGATCAACTGGTGTGGGTTTTTTAATGGTTAGTGCAGAAATCTTGAGAGCGAGGAGGCTGATGTAAAGCCAATAAATATGATGTTACACAATTTAATATGATAGAAAATGACGTACACAAAATTGCATAAAATTTAATTAACTTTTGTTTTATTCAATTTCTCAACTCAAGTTATTATAATATAATTTATTATTATTATTATTTTGAGGATTAGGTTTGTTTTATACAAAATATACATTTGTATTTACTTCACCTTCACTGAGTGCTTTTATTTTGCTTGAAAAGTGCAGTGTGAATATGACAGTTTGCAGTTTTCCTCATTACAAGTCTGGTGAAACGCTGTCATCGCCTCCTTTTCTGTGATAGGCCTACTGTGTTGAGTTTTTACATTTGTATAATAAATTGTAGCCGTACAGATGTTTGTAATTGTGTGAAGGAGTGGACCTGCAGCAATTTGCTTTCATACTGCATGGGAACCGCTCTGATACGCTGACATGGCTGGGATAAACTTCTTTAAGTGTCACAGACTGACCATCACGCAACATTTGTGAGCCAGAGAGAGACACCGTTTTTATACTTGCTGATCTAATAGATCCTTTACAGGAAGCAATTTGAGCACTCCACAGGAATATGGGCTTAACTAGATGAAATCGCCGGATTTGTGCACATTTTGTGAGGGTAGTGAATCTTTGAAAAATTCAGTAGTTTTCTTTTAATTAAAATATCTGCATATTTTCAGACAAAGTTGCTATTATTAGACTAGACGGTTAAAAGTTACGGGGAAGTGTTGAGGAGAGATTGGGAGAGAATGACACGTGTGAGTACCCCAAATATCATGAGCTCATACGTGTCTGCTCAGGATCTGGGACTGCTTGAATGAGACTTTGTTGCACTTTGTTTATGTTAAGAATTTGTTGGAAAAATGCTCTGATACCATCTGACATACAAATGTAATTATGTAAACATTCAGTGCACAAATTAAAATCATGTTATGTCCTAGTGTGATTATTAAACTGCTATGGCTGTGTGCTTTAAACATGAGTGCTTGTGAATGTGTTGAGCGGGTGTAATGCTGACGCCGGTTGTAGGATGTTCCTACCATTTATAACTCCTTGTCTCTTACGCGGAAAACACCATCATGAGCATCGTACGCTCTGTTGGTTGTAGATGACAGTGAGCAGAGTGCTAATTCACTTGAATACTAACAAGAATGAGGCACATACAGACTACACATTTATTTAATTAAATAGCAGCATTTTTGCAGTTTAATAATCACATTGGGTCAAATACACCGATCTGCCACAACATTAAAAATACCTGCCTAATATTGTGTAAGTCCCCCTTGTGCCGCCAAAACAGTGCCAACCCACATCTCAGAATAGTATTCTGCCCATCTGGCACCAACAATCATGCCACTGAGATCATATATTTTCCCCATTCTAATGGTTGATGTGAACATTAACTGAAGCACCTGACCCAAAAAAACAAAAAATATCCAGTGAGTTGCAGTTCTGCGGATGGAAATGCCTTGTTGACGAGAGAGGTCAACAGAGAATGGCCAGACTGGTTGACAAAGTCTACAGTAACTCAGATAACCGCTCTGTACAATTGTGGTGAGAAGTATAGCATCTCAGAATGCTATTATGACATGCAGGTTTGTGCTGTTTTGGTGGCACGAGGGGGACCTACACAATAGTAAGCAGGTGGTTTTAATGCTGTGGCTGTGAGGTTCTGTATAAAAGCACTAAATTTGGTTAAAAAAAAAATACTGTAGTATGTTGAAAATTGTTCTGTTTTTGTATGATTAAAGTTTAAATAAATTTATTTATTGATGGTAAAATTTAAATTAATTGTTGATATGGAATTCAGAAAAAATAAAACAAAAAAACGGGCATCTTTATTGGCGAGTACCAAAAAGGAAGTATCGGTACTTGTATTCGTTCTCAGAAAAATAGTATCAGGACATCCTTGACTATGCCATATATTTCAGTCACAGGACAATACCCATGTTCCCATATAAAGTAGCCTATGTCTGGGAATGTATTCATACTGCTCATTTGCATATAGTTTTGCAACGTTATACCGGTTTCACGGTATACCACGGTTTGACATTTGACGGTTATCATACCATGTACATTTGCTTATCTACGGTATTGAGAAAAAAATGCAACCGGACGGAGAATCTCACATGCGCATCTCCTTTCCTCCCTGTCTGCCTGTCAGACTCGACAACTTGCGACATGCGCACGCAGAGGAGAAAATGTCACAGAGAAGCAAGGCAAGGGGGTCTGACATGAGTTTGTGTGTGAGTTAAAGCAGTGTTTCTCAACTGGTCTATTCGGACTGGGTCGCGGACAGCAGGGAAAGAACAATGCCATGGTTCTCCTATTGAAGATATTTCGGCGGCCGCCCAAGTGATCGACTATTTAAGACATTAAGACTGCCGACGTAGTTTTAATGATAATCTCGCAAACGGCTAAAGCAGACATGGGCAACATACAGCCCGCAGCTCATTTATTGTAAAGCATTTTTATTTTTCATTGGCTATTTCAGTTAACTTACATTGGGACATAACGCACCTCCACATGCATTTAACTTGCTCAGGGTTGCCAGATAAGAGAGACAACACCCCCAGTTTGAGATTTATACTTGCGCATATTGGAAATATTCCGTCTTGATGTCCAATGTAAAATCTGCATCCTGAAGCAAATCCAGTTGAGAAGCACTGAGTTAAATCTACAGACAGGAGCAGTATATGTTAACTGTTAATAATCAGAGGACATTACTACAAAAGCTCACACAGCTGATGTTATTTTTCATTTAGTATTTAATTTAACATGCTATGCTAACATGTAAACTAACATGCTTTAGTTATATAACATGTCATAGTTACATGCTATTTTTATCATGTTTATTATTATAATTCTGTTAGCTTTCTTCTATTTATTTTCAAAAGGGAAATTTTTTTTACACATACTTAAATGGTTTCAAGTTTCAATTATAATAAAGTGTTTGCTCAAAAAGAAATAAATAAATAAAATAACCATTCTGTTTTCACTGATAATAGTAATTGTGTAATACCGTTTACCGTGATACCGTGATATTTTCTGAGACGGTTATCGTACCGTGAAAATCTCATACCGTTGCAACACTATTTGCATACGTAAGAATGCAGATTTTCTTTTGTCTGTTCTGAAAAAATATAATAAAGCATGTGTCTAACAGCATTTCTTGTCATGTGTACTCTGAGTCGTCTTATAGGTCACCCACCTGTTGTGGGTAGATGAGCAAAATTGTGGGGGGAAAGCTTTGCTTTTTCAGCGCGATTCGGCTCAAATGTTCGTTTCAGGTGTGAAGGGCTCATTACGAATCCATTGTTTTGGTAAAAATAAATTTATTGCAGTGAGAAATCGCATTTGGTGTGAGGCTTTAAGCTAACATCGTCTTCATGACAAGATCTAGAAGCTTTATGAAATCAACTGCTGTCAGGAATTAATTCACAGTCTTTCTGTACTAATGTGGCAGGGTTTTGCAACCTGACGGAGCTTGTGTACAGTGTAACACGAGTACCTTGCCAATTGTATAACCTTGAAGCATCAGACAACTGCAAATCTGTTTGTCAGTTAATGGCTCCCCAGGTATGATTTGAAATTAAGGTTTTATTGTGCTTGTGTCATGTACACTAACCCTGTAGGAATCTTTTTGCACTATTCACAACTGCAGCAAGATTTTTTCTAACATTACTCTTTATCCTCATGTTCAGTACAATGATATTTTGTAAAACAAATTGCTGTATTTTTAAGAGCAACATCCATATATTTTTGGACTGTCCTAACAAAATTATATAATTATACCATTATTTTATTGTGTGTGCAACTAAATGGCAAAAAAGTAAGCTTGCTGATGCGCATGTACTGTATGTTGAAATTTGAATAGAATTTTATTCTTCAGTCCATAGTCTTTGAAGGTCCCTGTAGTTTGATAAGCACACTGGCTTGACCTCTGGCTGCTGTCACTGGAGAGAGAAATTGGATGGCCAAAGGAAAGTGGGACATGTTTTCATTTTCCACTCCCTCTTGTTGTCCTTGGCAACCATTTTTTTCCCCTCTTAAAATGACAGTCTGACTCGGGTTCCCAATATTTCACCTTGTTCAATGGGGACGTGAGCTCAATCTCACCTGGGAATTAAGTGCTCACTACCTTTTGTCTAGCCCTCATCATAATGCACTAATGAAACCCAATGTTGTACAAGATTAAAATGTGATGCTTTTTTTATTTATTTATTTTTTTAAATTGAGGATTCTCACAAGCCTGTGGCTTGTATCAATCTTTCAGGAAAATCATATTGCATTGCAGTTTAAAGTCTCTTGAAATTTAAAGCTCATTCAGCATTACCTCTTTGGAATGGCATCAATCTTTTATGATCTTTTATTCATTTTAAAGCCATGAAATAGGCAAAAGTAGTTGGTTGGAGTGTGTGTTCACAAACTACAACTCACGGTTTGAATGCCATGCATGGAGAGTTGTGATGAGGTTTTTTTTTTCTCCTTTGGACCAGTCACAGGGTTATTTGGATTGGTTTGCCATATCACAACTTTTAATGATGCTGTGCTAAGAGATAAAGAATGGGGCTAGGTATTGATACAGATTTCGATTCAATATCGATTCATATGGGTTTATTTCAGTTATAATATCCCTTTTGCAAAAATATAAAAGAAATTATCTCACAGCTAATGCTGTTAATAATACAGGGGACCTTTTACAGTATATCCCATAGGATTTCTTTCAGCAGCGGTGCTGTTGTGTACACGTCCACAAGCCTGCAATGCCGGACCCGTATGAACGTCTGGTGGTCGAAGAATAGATTAAAACAGGGGTGTCACACAATTTAAGCCTGGGCCACATCAGGGTTTATTTGCACCCTCAACGAGCCCGTTAAAAATGTGGAACCAGCACCTGGTTTGGTAACACCCATGCAAATAAGATTACATGTTATGTGTATTGAAATGCACATTTGACAGTACAGCATTGAATTTGAGGTTGGGATATAGATGAAAATAATGATATTAACAACAGTAACATCTTTGGAAAAAAATCAACACCTCATTTTTATATAGCTAAATTGAAATATTCTGACAGTGTGACTAAGTTGGGTCTTACAGTACAGATTCCTTTCATCAGGCTCCTACGAATTAAACTGCAGTTATGTCTTGGAATTTCTGAAGGCAAGTAAAACAACTTACATTTTCCTACATTCAGAGAGCATTAAAGGAGTACGGATTTACACGGATGGAAACTGATAGCTTGGTCCATAATTATGAAAAAGCACCGTAGCTCATATCCATAGTTTTAACAATTATATTTGTAATAGTTCATGGGAAACATGTAAAACCATGTGCCACACTACCATGGTTAGTAACTATAGTTTCTATATAAAGAACTATGGCATTTTTGTAAAGAAAAAAAAAGCAGCAGTTTTCCTGCCACAACTACAATAGGTAGTAATACAGTAGCTACAGTTAGTGTTACTACAGTAAATCCATAGTACAGTTTTATAAGCATTGTGATCTGTGAATTGAAAAGCCTGTGGGGGCTGTTTGTTTTAAACTATAGTTTCATCACCGAGACATAAGGTTTTTGTGACAGACAATTCTGTACCGCATTCAAACGGGTTTCGCAATCCCCTCCACACATCTCAATGGTTCACAAACGCATTTCAAATAGTCTGTGCAGTTGAGACCAGTCCATGATTTGCAGCACCTGCTCTGCCCTCGTGCTGCTATGATTAAGCCATGTTGATAATTGACCCATGTAGCGCTGTTTCATTTCGCTATTGAAGCTAGCAAAATGTGCTCCAAAACAAACAGATGACAGGTGAAGGCTCATTTATATTCACGAGGAAATCGCTAACTGATTGTTCGATGAAACTGTGCAATCCCCTGCCATCCTACATTTCAGAAATGAGCTTGCAGGCCACTTGAAATTAAGCGAGTTTGACACGTGTTGAAATGCTGTGACGTCTATTTGAGTAAGTGCATATATTTTTGTGTGTATTTGGTGAGGTCTCTTTCGCAGTGTACAAAGTGCACAGCTGGCTGGCAAGCGTTATGTTGCGTCAAGAATATTAGGTGAACCATGTGAAATCCCAACAGCGGCACTTATAATTCAGCAGTGGCACAGCAGTGCTGCAAAATGCATATACGGGAACACTGTTTTAACAAGGTTAATTAGGAAAATATGAATTTTACTAATTATATTTTATTTTTCATCATTTTGGTCACATTTTGACTTTAAAAATGAAAAAATAAATGTATTCAATCAATAATTAAGAGATTATATTTCATATCTTATTTTTGTTACATATTCATGGTTAAATTGCAGAGTTTGCACTGTTTACAAATATTTACATTGATTTGTTGAGCACATGCTAAAACGTACTGTCTCTAACAAAAAAACAGCATTTCTGTAAACGGTGCCTTTTAAATGACCACATGTTAACTAGAGAAGTCTCGAATGGCTTTACCTCATCTCTACGATGCATGATTAAAATATTTAAAAAAAAATGTGTAGTTGTTTTTGATTAACATCTGACTGTAAAGAACAGAAAGGGTAATAAAAGAGACCGTATTCGATGACAAATGGGTTTCATGGATCTTGTCTTGGACACACATTACACGGAACAACTTTTACTCTCAACATGCTGTGAAAGGATCTCACTGCTGAACACTTCACGAATAAACTACACAATTACTGGTGTGTGAAATTTAAACATTTACCAGAGAGTTGCCAAATATATTCATTAGTCGCATAACGTGAAATTTTGTTGCAAATGCGAGGGATTTCCTCTCATTGTTGTAGAGGGTTGCGCATTGAGTGAAAGATCAATCTTGGGATTTAAGAATCGATATCGTTCAAATGATCACAATCAGAAAACAATATTTTTACACACTCTTATGCTTAATTGTTTTATTAAGTAGCCAATAGCTTGTTTGATTGGTTTGAAATGCATTGCACACTTAACCTGTAATGTGAAGCCAATTTTCAGTGTTACAAGTAGACAAGGATCTATCCATATGGCCATCTAAAAATTAATTTCTAATTCTAGACTATAGTCTCAGCAGGTATTACAGAATCTCTCTCCAAAATGTTTTACATTTTTACTGACTGGCTTCCTGACTACATTGACAGGAGCCTCTTGGTGACCCATTTAAGGTTTTTGATAATGCATTAGCAGTCTGCCCTACATCAGGCTTCTCTGAGACTCCACATAATGCTGAGATGATGGTGGAGTCTTCACTCTGTCAAGCTCACTTAGACTCGCTGCAGCTACTGGTCATCCTTCTCAACACAAGAAATGTATTTCCTGCATGCATCTTTGTCTAAACTGTGATTTTGAGTGCAATGTAACAGATTGTACTTTTGGTTACATTAATATTTACTTGTATTACTGTGCACTTGTTGCTTGACAAAATGAAAGAAGGAATAATATATTTACACTCAGATTCACCTTGATTAAACACTTATTTCACAGAGGAATGAACAGAATCTCACTGATCACGGCTCTTCTACTTGATGTTAGAGTCGTATTAAAGTGCCTTGATGAGTGCTGTTCGATTAGCTGTTTTGATGTGTTTCCTACTGAAACAGGAATTACGGGCAGGACATGTCAAACAACTCGTCCCATTTTTAAAAATAGCCAATAGGCTTTAGTTTACAGCCACACACACATGCGTGCACACCCCTTTCCACCACGCTGCTCATGTCAGAGTTGCTTACCGGGAAAACTTGAAGTGATCTCAGTACCAGTGTTTACAAATGTTTTGAGAACCAAATTACCTAAATGTCAACATTCTAACAACCAGCACACAAACGCACACAGCAAATCGCAATCTTTGCTTCCGATGAGATGGGAGCCGTTGTGCCAATAAATAAAAACAATATATACATTTTTTTGAATCACAAGACACCAAACATAATAATGAACACTTGAGCTGTACATCCCAAGAAATCTCTGGATGCACAAAAAAATATAAATTAAACTTCAGCCACTTGTCCTTGCAACACAAACTTGAATTCTCTGATATCCTTCGTTCTTTAAAGTGTAAAATTCAAGCCAGCAGGCATGGAAACAGGGTAGTTTGGAGGTAAGGAAGAGGGTTTAGGGAGGGTAGCAACAGAAAATATACCTTATCACCATGCTGTTTGCTAATTGCTGCAATCGTTCATATGATTGACAGGTGGCTTAGGGGAAGAGTTGAAACTCCTCTGACTATTGGGCAACCGTGTTGCCCAGCACTCATGACATGGCCATGACATATGTCAGCAGAGTAGAGAATTTATTGTGAGTTGGGGAAGTTGTAATTTTTGAATAAAAATTAAGTGGGCCAACCATTTAAAAAATAATTCTAAAAAACTTGCACGGGTAAATCATTTATAATCAAAACAGCAACATCCAATGAGATAATAAGAATAATCAATTTAGAATTTATGGTGACTAAATAATTAGTTCACTCAAATAAAACTGTCATCATATAGGTATTGAGATGTTGAGGTTTTCCTGTTTCTGAATATTCCATTATCTTATGATGCACAGACAGGTTGAGGGGAGGGGAAAAGCTCACAGGCAGCTGAAGGGTGTACATAGTAGATATGGGTTGAAGTGCTTTGCTCAAGGGCACAACAGGAGCAGTCAGGAGTTCCCAGCCACAACAGAGATGGAGTCTTGTGATTAGAGCCTTTTCCATAACTCTAGAAGTCAGAGTGGCCCCCAGCAATCCTTTCCTTCTCCGTAATGAGATATCATGGTCACACTGACTCATCATTATGAGAACAAAATCATATGAACAACCCTTGACTCTCCCAGTAAATGCCTTCTCATTTCTATTGTTTCTTCTGGATTGAGGCGCTTGTCCCCAGAAAATAAATGCCTACCTATAACTTGACTGGCATATCAGGTCGCACTCTCAGCACAGCAATACTTTACAAATGGCCTTCCTTTGAGGAAGAGGAGCTTGGACTAAACCAACATTTTCTTCCCGTTTGGGTACACTTTGAATGTGTTGTCCATTGTGGTTGGATCTTTTCTAATTCCTTGGTCTCTTGCACAGAGGCCAAAAAAAAAGCTGCCATCTAATTTTCCCTCTTCGGATCCAACTCTTTAACTGTGGACTTAATAGATGCAGAAGTCAAATAGATTACCGAGCTTGTCCATCCTGTGTTTATTTAATTCTATCCCTTTTAAAAATAGCCAAGGTCAGGCTGTATTTGTATTTAATGTCTTATGTTCAGCGGAGCTGTCTTCCGAGTCATCAGAGTGTGATGTGTGCTTTTGAACAAGAATGAATGTTATTTGTCTCATGCACAGTAGTTAAAGGGGTCTTGACATACCATATTTTTTATCTGTAATATATTCCTTGTGGTACAGCGCTGTGAAAAAGTATGTGAATTTTTCTGTTTTTGTGTATATCTCATTACTAAATTGTTTCAAACATTTTTAGAAAATCTAACAAAATTAAGGCAATCTAAGTAAACTCGGAACCCAGTTTTTAAAAGATAATGTTATTAATTGAAGCAAAAAAGTTATCCAATACCAACTGGGCCTGTGTGAAAAAGTATTTGCCCCTGAATCCCTAAATCTATGAAACTGCATTCAAAATGGGTTGAGCTGGACAAGACACACCCAGATTACACCCTGATTACTGCCAGCCCTGTTCAATCAAATCATCACCTAAATATAACTTTTTCAGCAGCATGAAGTTGGCTAAAATGTCTCACCCATTAACACTATGCTAAGGTCGAAAGAAATTCCAGAAATTATGAGGAAAAATGTGATTGTAATACATCAGTATGGGAAGGGTTACAAAGCTACATTAAGGCTTGTCTGAATTTAGCCAAAATATACCTTGATGATTCTCAAACCTTTTGGGAGAATGTTCTGGGGACTGATGAGTTGAAAGTGGAACTGTTAGGGACACAGGTGTCCTGTTACATCTGGTGTAAATCAAACACAGAATTCCACAAAAAGAACTTAAGACCTACAGTCAAGTGGTAGTGTGATGGTGCATGGGTGCTTTGCTGATTCAGGGCCAGGGTGACTTGCAATAATTGAGGGAACATGAATTCTGCCCTCTACCAGAAAATCCTAAATGAGAATGTCTGGTCATCAGTCCCTCTGTTGAAGCTCAAGCACAACTGGATTATGCAGACAATTATCCAAAACATAGGAGCATGTTCTCCTCTGAATGTAAAATTATTATTTTTTTTTTTAGATGAAATCAATGACAATTTGACAATTCATCAAATTCAATATGGCCAAGTGTAAACATTAAAAAGTAGAAGGATGTCATTTAATTAAATAATATGCAGTCCAATTGCACTGCACGCTTCAGATAAACGAGAGGTGCCACTCTGCTCTCTGTCATACTTCACATACACACACAAACAAACTGATCGCACATGATGTAAAAATGCAGTTTGTTTAGTGGATGATCAGCTGTGAACACTCACACAAACTTCTCCGGTGCTGCTCTGAGATCCCATCTCACTTTATATCAGCATCTCATTTAGAACGTGGAACTTATTAAAAACTACCACCAGAGATTCTTTTATATATGTGGAGATAACTACCTCCGTGGCTCTACAATAGGAGAGACCGTAACAGTCAACTAGCGTGTTATGATAGTATGTCACCATTTGCATATATCTTAGAAATGAGTGAGGAGAGCTGTAAACTGACACCTACCTATCACAAAATCATCCATCTCTTCTCTTATAAAACAGCAATGTTATTGTGGTAAACTCCACACATAGTTCATTCCAAAAGGACAATTTAGTGTAAAACATGTTGAAGATTAGTTGAAAGGTAGTCAGTTCATTATGTGGTGAGCTTTTTCCTCACAAAAGCAGTTAATTCGGCACACTGAAGCATCTCCATAGACATCCATTCAAAAAGAACAGCGTCTTATCATAGAATGTCTATGAGATTGAAAGTAATAGCAACAATACTACTAAAACAATAATACATTGTTTTATTATTATTATTATATATAATTACCTAAAATTACCTTTTTCTTTCCTTGAACTTTGGAAAAAGTGATTCATGCCTTTATTTCATCACGCTAAGATTAAGGAAACTCCCTCTGTATCGGAGTAAATCAATCATCTCTCTCTCGTCTTCAAATAGTCCAAAACGCTGCAGCCAGACACAAAGCATCTGAAGGGCAGACACAAAAATGTGAACACCTCCTTCCAATTTTAGCTTCACTGCATTGGTTCCCGGTTAGATACAGAATTGATTTTAAAATCCTATTATTTGTTTTTAAATCATTAAATAACCAGGTGCCACAATATCTCTGATTTATTGCACCCACACAATCCGTTTAGATCTCTTCGATTTGGGGATCTCGTATTGTTCTCTGTCCCCAGATCCAGATTGAAGCAAAGAGGTGATCGTGCCTTTTGCCATAGCTGGTCCTAAGCTCTGGAACAGCATGCCGGTACACATCAGAACTGCTCCATCACACTCTGTTTTTAAATCTATGCTTAAACTTCATTGACTTTTAATCAACCTTGAATCCCCCCCCCCCTTTTAGTTTTCTTTGTAGTTTTTTTATTGTGTATTTTGTCAGCTTTTCTCATGTCTGATATTGTACAGCACTTAGGTCAACTTCAGTTGTTTTAAAATCCATCCATCCATCCATCTTCAACTGCTTATCCGAAGTCGGGTCACAGGGCAGCGGCTCCAGCAGGCAGCCTCAAACTTCCCTATCCCGAGCCACATTAACCAGCTCTGACTGGGGGACCCTGAGGCGTTCCCAGGCTAGTGTGGAGATGTAATCTCTCCACCTAGTCCTGGGTCTTCCCCGAGGCCTCCTCCCAGCTGGACGTTCCTGAAACACCTCCCTAGGGAGGTGCCCAGGGAGCATCCTTACCAGATGCCCAAACCACCTCAACTGACTCCTTTCGACGCAAAGGAGCAGCGGATCTACTCCGAGCTCCTCACGGATGACTGAGCTCCTCACCCTATCTCTAAGGGAGAAGCCCACCACCCTTCTGAGGAAGCACATTTCGGCCGCTTGTACTCGCGACCTAGTTCTTTCGGTCATTGCAATACCGCCGAGTGCAATACCGCCCCCGCTGCCCCGATTCTCTGGCCAACCTCCTGCTCCATTGTCCCCTCACTCGTGAACAAGACCCCGAAGTACTTGAACTCCTTCACTTGGGGCAATACCTCCTTCCCTACCCGGAGTACGCACTCCATCGTTTTCCTGCTGAGAACCATGTCCTCAGATTTAGAGATGCTAATCCTCATCCCAGCCGCTTCACACTTGACTGCCAATTGGATTGCCCTAAGAAGGGACCCCCCACCCCGTACTCCCGCAGCACCTCCCACAGTCTCTCCCGGGGGACCCGGTCATACGCCTTCTCCAGATCCCAAAAACACATGTAGACCGAATGGGCATACTCATATGCCCCCTCCAGGATCCTTGTGAGAGTAAAGATCTGGTCTGTGGTTCCACGGCCAGGACGGAACCCGCATTGTTGCTCTTCAATCCGAGGTTCGACCATCGGCCGACCCCTCCTCTCCAGGACCTTGGAGTAAACTTTAGTAGGGAGGCTGAGAAGTGTGATAACCCTGTAGTTGGCACACACTCCACCTTTTTGAAGAGGGGAACCACCTCCCTGTTCTGCCACTCCTTGGGCACTGTCCCAGACTTCCACGCAATGTTGAAGAGGCGGGTCATTCATGACACCCCCTCCACATCCAAAGCTTTCACCTCCCCCAGGGAAATAGAATCTGATTCCCATCAACCTCCGGCTCTGCCTCTAGCATAGAGGGCGTGTTTGGGTTTAGGAGTTCTTCAAAGTGTTTCTTCCACCGCCCAATAACCACCTCGGTTGAGGTCAACAGCGTCTCATCTTTACTGTATACAGCTTGGATGGTTCCCACACGCAACTGCCTCTGGAGACCTCCGTGACAACAAATCCCAGAAAGCCTCTTTCTTCAGTCAGATGGCTTCCCTGACCACCAGTGTCCACCACGGTGTTCGAGGGTTACCACCCCTTGAGGCACCTAAAACCTTGAGACCGCAACTCTCCACTGGGGCTTCGTCAATGGAAGCTTTGAACATTACCCACTCTGGTTCAATGTCCCCAACCTCCACAGGGATGCCTGAAAAGCTCCGCTGGAGGTGTGAGTTGAAGATCTCGCGGACAGGGGCCTCCTCTAAACGTTCCCAGTTCACCCGCACTACTCGCTTGGACTTCCCAGGTCTATCCAGAGTCTTTCCCCACCACCTGACCCAACTCACCACCAGTTGGTGATCAGTTGACAGCTCCGCCCCTCTCTTCACCCGAGTGTCCAAAACATATGACCTCAGATCCGATGACACGATTACAAAATCGATCATCGACCTTCGGCCTAGGGTGCTCTGGTACCACGTATACTTATGAGCATTCTTATGTTCGAACATGGTGTTTGTTATAGATAATCCATGACTAGCACAGAAATCTAATAACAAACATCCACTCGGGTTCAGATCGGGGAGGCCGTTCCTCCCAATCACGCCTTTCCAGGTGTCCCTGTCATTTCCCACATGCGTGTTGAAGTCACCCAGCATCACTATGGAGTGCCCTACTGGGGCCCTATTCAGGACTCCATTTAGGGTCTCCAAAAAGGCTGAATACTCTGAACTGCTGTTTGGTGCAAATGCACAGACAACAGTCAGAGTCCCAACCCCCCACAACCCGTAGGCGTAGGGAGGCGACCCTATCATCCACCGGGGTAAACTCAAACGTAGTGGCGCTTAGCCAGGGACTCGTGAGTATCCCCACACCAGCCTATCGCCTCACACCCCGGGAAACTCCAGAGAAGAATAGAGTCCATCCCCTATCCAGGAGTACGGATCCAGAACCAAAACTGTAAGTTTGTAAGACCCACCAGACCCAACTGGTAGCGCTCCAACTCCCTCACCAGTTCTGGCTCCTTCCCCCCCCCAGCAAGGTGACGTTCCACATCCCTAGAGCTAGCCTTTGCCACCCGGGTCTGGTCCGTCGAGACCCACGTCCTTCATTGCCACCCATATGACAGTGCACCTGACTTCTGTGGTTTCTCCAATGGATGGTGGGCCCAAGGGATGTAGAGGGGGGATGTCACGTCGCTTCTTCGGGCTGTGCCCGGCCGGGCTTCGTGACAAGCCTGGCCACCAGGCGCTCGCCGACGATCCCTCCGCCTGGGCCTGGCTACAGATGTGGGCCCCAGGCTTCCTCCAGGCAGGGTAACTCCTCCTCTTGCCATTTTTTCCCACAGAGTCTTTGTGAACCATTCTTAGTCTGGCCCCTCACCTGAGACCACTTTGCCTTGGGAGACCCTACCAGGAGCACCTGGCTCCAGACAACTCAGCCCTCAGGATCATAAGGGCACACAAACCTCTCCACCACGATAAGGTGCTGGTTCCCAGAGAGGACATTTGTTTTAAAATTTGCTTTATAAATATACTTGACATTGACATAATTCTTATTATTATAATTATTATTGCATGTAAGCACAAAAACAATTGTACTGTAGGCCTATATCAGCACACTGTGATTCAGCCATAGCAGCCTTGTGCCACGAATAGGCAGATTTTTTTTCTTTTGAGAATTATTATATTTTTATTTTAAAGCTTTATGGTATTCATTTGATTAAACGCTGTCGTTATGATAACATTGGATTAAATGAAATTGGAAAATGCAGAGTTTGCAACTGCGAGACTTTATGTAGTTCTTTAATCAAAATTTTGTGTGTGATTTCATCAGTAATCTGAGGCTATTTATTTGTTGCTATTGTATCGATTTCATATCAATACCAAGTTACCATGGCTGGTATTGTACCAATGCTAAAATTTTGGTATCGGAGCAAGCTGTGAATAAGGTTTTACAGAGGCTGGTTGAGTATGGGCATCGTAGCCATTTCAGCCTGGATGAGATATTAGCCTACACTCATTCTGCAGCGTCTCCTTGCAGCATTTAATAAAACTATATACATATGGTCCAATACCGCAAAAACAACTCTCCAGAAGCAAGGAGATCATTTGACTGCTCCATGATATGGTGGGCTCCCTAAAAATAATACTTATTACATAACGGATGGAAACATGCAATGATCACATTTTCTTTATTCAAACTGTTAGAAATGCACTTACAAAATATGAAACATTTTGATAGGAAACCAGCTAATAGAACTTATGCATAGCAGCACCATCTTTGATTTTTGATGGGAATGAAAATGAGGCTGTGAGGGATAGACTTACCGTCTCTTCAATTATAAGCGCTGTATAAAGCTTATTTAAATGCATCTAGATCATATCTAATTTTCCACAACAGTATGTCTGGAGTTTTTTGTCTACTGAAATTCATTGTAAAGATATTTTTTTTATGGTTCATCAGCTGAACAATCCAAAAACAACTGTACAAACCTCGTACAAGCCTTGTTGTCATTCTCATCAAAAATCAAAGATGGCACTGCTGTGAATAATGTCTATGGCCATTTAAAAAAATCGAGTCAAGCTGATTGTTGAAACTGAAACTAAAACAGTAGAAGTATACCATTCTTCTTTCGGCTACTCCCGTAAGTGGTCGCCACAGCGGACCATCCGTGATCCGCATATTTGACTTGGCACAAGTTTTTACGCAGGAGAAGTATACCATTCGTTTAGTTAATTGTCTCTGTT